>CM068587.1:30551000-31838852 GCA_035048485.1 Pteria penguin | reverse complement strand
TGGAGGCTTGCGTAAGAAATTTTCCTAAACCGCATAATTCTTTTACATTTGAGGTGCTGAGTAATTGTACTAATTTATAGACAGAGGGCCGGGTATAATAGTATATCTTTAAAAATTTTTTGTCGGAATGGTTTGTACAAGGGACATTTCAGTATAAAATGGAATTCGTCTTCTATTTCTGTTGAATCTTTACATACAGGGCATATTCGCTTTTCGAAAGGAATGTTTTTAAAACGACCAGTTTCAACCATGAGAGTATGGGCAGACAAGCGGAATTTACAAATAAGTTTTTTATGTTGCGATGAAATTGGTTTTTCCAAATATGCCTGGAGTGTATGCCCATCAATTAAATGCTTATATATAATAGATTTTGAAGAAGCGTTAATATCAGATAGCAAAGATTGTTTACACATATCAAATATCCGTTGTTTTGTAGCGCAAAGAATATATTCTTGAGTCAATATTGATTGATTGAGAAACAAATCACCAAGTCCAAGCTGTTGTAAAATAATATATACATTAAAAATCCAATTTTTACATTTTCTGTTGTACTTGAATTCTTCGTTTAAAAAATCATAACACCCTTTTAAAATACAGTTTTTAGTATTAATCAATTTCAGCCAATACTTTATAATTCTGATTTGTCTTATACAAGATAGTGGGAATCGACCTAGCTCACAGTAAACCATTGCATTTGGAGTAGATCGTTTTACTCCTAATATATTCTTACAGAAATCTAAGTGAACTCTTTCGATATCAGGTGCTGAATGAAAACCCCAAACTTCTGAACCATAAAATGCAATAATTGAAATATATGAGTCAAATAAAGATAATAGTGTTACACAGTTAAGTTGATAGTTAAAACATTTTCTTTTTAAAGCGAAAACTGCTTTTCTACACTGACGAGATAGTTGTTTTTGTGTTTGGTGAAATTTACCATTATAATTTAGTAAAATTCCCAGGTAGCAAAACTGGTCTACAACTTCTAAATTATTGCCTTCATATAACCATTTCTCATTTGGTTTAACAATACCATTATTTCTAAATACAACGACTTTAGTTTTGGAAACATTAACTGTTAAACCCCATTTTACAGTATATAAAGATAATCATTAATGAATCTAACATTGATTGGAGGCCCGCAACCGTTTCTGAAAACATCACCATATCGTCAGCGTACATAAGCAAGAAGAGAGATAACTCTTGTAACTCTGTTGGTGTAACGCCATGATTTAAGAATTCTAATTCGCAATCGTTTACAAACAGACTAAAAAGTATCGGGGAAATTATCTCCCCTTGTAATACACCGATTTTATTGCAAAAGAAATCAGACAGATTGCCTTCAAGTAGAACACATGATTTAATGTTACAATATAGGGATTTCAGAACATAAAAAATATTTCCCCTAATGCCAAGTTTCGCTATTTTGCGCCAGAGTTTTAAACGATCGACCGTATCGAAAGCCTGCTTATAATCAACAAAGCAACAATATAATCTTAATTTTTTTGACAAATGTTTAGATATGATGGTATGCAAAGCGAATATTGCATCGGTGGTGCTATGCGAAGGTCTAAAACCGAATTGGGCATCAGTTATTTTGTTGTTGGTGTCTGCCCAAGTCAATAATCTTTTGTTTAATACTGCTGTAAATAATTTTGCTAAACAACTGAGTAAGCTTATACCTCTATAATTACTAGGCTCACTTGAGTCGCCCTTCTTGTAGACAGGAACTATTAGTGCAGTGCACAAAACTTCAGGAAAATAACCGTTCGAGAGCATAGCGTTAAATATTGTATGTAAAAAGGGGAGTAATGCTTCTTCGAACACAATAAAATACTCATTCAATATGCAGTCAAACCCATGGCTTTTTTCTCGCTTAAGATTTTTGATGGCACATTTAATTTCATTTATGGTGATTTCAATATTTAATTCCTCAAAAATTTCATTACCGGGTGTTTCATCGTCACTTAAGATGTTAGTACCTGTACCTGTATCTAGATTGTCCGACAGGTTTTGAAAATGTTTGTGTAGATCCTCAAGAGAAGCATTAACTGTTTTAATAGATTTCTTAGCAAAATGTGAGTAGTATAATTTGCTATTTGTCGTGCGTAAACTTTCAATCATATTCCCCTGCTCATACAGATATTTCCTTTTCAGTTTACGCTCAATCTTTTTATACTGTTTTTTACTTTCCATTAAGATGGAATGGTTTTCATCAGATTTCATATGATTGAAATCATATAAAGCTTTTTTGTACATGGAGTACAACTGCTTGCAAGTGTCATTGAACCATGGTTTGTGTTCTACAATTTTACCTTTGGCATGTGACCTATGATTGAAGTATTTGTCACGTGACCTCTGTAGGGAACAAGGTTGTTTAGGTGGAACGCTGTGAAATGTCGACATCATATTTCGGATCTCGGTCACAAAACCATTTACACAGTTTTCTATACCCACGATTCCCTAAAAACCCGCCAAAAAGAGCCCTCTACAGTATCTCAAATCAGGAGAAATTAATTCAATTCTAATTCACCAAGTTCAAACGAATTGAATTATATTTCTCCTGAACACCCTGAGACACTGTAGGCAAATGATAACAAAGCATTATATAAAGTGAATGTGACGCGGTTAGCGCTCATATCGAAAAAACAAAGAACGGGAAATTTGAGCTAGAATTGTCAGAAAAAAAAATGAAAAATAATTTATCAAAAACCTAATTTTTGGCTTACAGATAAACGTTCTAAGAAACTGTCTTTGACATATCCATCTTTGGCAGTCTCCGACTTCCAGCGACCATGTCGTTTAAATAACCTATCTGGAATACCTGAGTTTGTTGCAGCAGTAGCACCACCAGATCTCAAGCTGTGCAAACCATAAGATGAAATATTTTCAACAAATGGAGAAAAAGCAAAAGTGAATATTTCCCTCATTCGTGTATAAGACATAGGTTTATTTTCATCTCTAAATTTGTAAGAGCTACCACATTTCAAAATATATGATAACAAACATACACAAATAATACGTTGCGAACACAGATTTCCTTCTTCGAATATACCGTCGTATACTTTTTCAATCAGATCTAGAGTTATCGGCTCCTTTTTGTAAACAGAATGAGACAATCTCCTCTTAGCGCCTTCGAGAACATTCTTGACGAGAGTAGAATCTGTCGGAGATGGCAAACTTGCCATAGAATGCGCCCACTTTATACCGTATAAAGCGTGGTTGATAGAACTGGGTGACTTGGACTGCTGTGTAAGACACGATAAATACAGGGCCACATGAATAGATTTAGCCGGCAAAAATTCTTCTATACGATTTTGTTTTGCCCAAGATTTCCATCGCATAAAAGCTGCATAATAACTTTTCACATTTGATGAGGATCGACATTCAGAAACTAGGCTAGCAACTAATCCCATCTTGCCGGCTAAATCGTCAGAAAGCTCAGATATGTCATCTTGATACACCTGCATAAATAAATGTATAATAAAAATATTTCATTAATATGGTACATGAAACACATTTAAAAAAAAAAAAAAAAGATATCGTTTATGATGAAAAATCAATTCTCAATGCCATCATCTTAAATGGAAGATCTATTTTGCCAAATAGGCTCCCAGTCTTTCCAGGCATGTAAAATTCTTTCCCTCTTGGCAGCTCTACCTGAGCTAAAACGGCATTAATAAATCCATGCTCATCACATATCAATGGCCAGAAGCTGGCCGATGGCCAATATGGCACAACTACAGTTCCATAAGCTTTGCACTGCTTTAAATACAAAATAACTCTAGCTAACATACATGCTGGTGGCACAAACCACCCATTTACACCGTGCCAACTGACGGTAAAGGCATCAACACCTATGGCTCCAGGCATCCAATACCTGGAATAAAATACTGCTAATTTTCTATTATATTCTGATGCAAAGAAATCAATTTCATGTAATCCCCAAATAGAATCTATGTAGGTAAATAAACAATCAGCTACAGACCAATCATCATAATCTATTAGCTTACTGATCTGATTAGCATACACATTCTGTGTACGGGGTACCCATTCTGCATGCAAAGTAACAGAATGCTTCAAACATAGGTCAAATATACATAGAGCTATATCTTGTAATTCAGTTTTCATACTTCCTCTTTCTATAATACTGACAACAAAACCACTTGATAGATTTTCCTTCAAGAAAATGTAACAGAGAGACAAACATTCTTTTAACAGCAACAGGTTCTCTCCATGTTGAACTTTTACCTTGTTCATAATCAGTCCACATACCATGAGAGATATTAATGGGATTATTAACAGTAAATCCCCCATATCCAGTACTGCTAGCAACACTATATACAATAGCATTTACTGAGTAATCTACTCTAAATTTACGTTCGATTACGTTGTGAAGATTTTTCTCCCAAAAATGTAATTGATTGATGCTATTTATACACAAAGATATGAACTGATTCCATGAGGAAGCTTGTTGAACATCAAAACTTAAACTCTTAGTCATAAGGTAAACTATATTACCTGTAACATACGACATAGAAATAATTTGACCAACAAAACGAGCAACTAATCTAACATGTACTTTACCATTTTTCTTCATTGAACTGAAAATATCTACAAGAACATATTTTATTTTATTGAGTCTATTCTCTTGGATACTAATCAAACCTTCTTCTAAATTCAAAAAATAACATAAAAATATCGTTTCTCTACTGGGATCCCACATGGATTTTTCAGCCTTTGGTACAAAACCACTTGCAATTATATCATGCTTTATCTCCATGGCAATTTGACGACATTTATCAAAATCTTGATGACAACCAAAACCGTCATCTAAATACATCAGTACCAATTTCCCTTCTGATCTCCATTTCTTGATAAGTGGACGAGTAATTTTAGTAAATATATAACAAGCTGAACTGAGTCCAAAAGGAAGGACTCTGAACCGGAAGTATTTAACAGTGTCTCCAAATTGCCATGAAAATCCTAAAAAATCTGTATGGGGTTCAAAAATATTTATATGATGATATGCTGAATGTAAATCAAATTTATAACAAAAATCACCCTTTTTCAAAAAATGCATTGCTGTACGAATGTCTTCAAATTTCACTGATGAATTCTACAAATGTTTGTTTACATGCCTCAAATCAAGGATTAAGCGCTTTTTACCGCTATTCTGAATAGACACGGTTAACGGGTTCACTACCACAGGCCTAATCGAACACTCCTCGACGAGGCCTCTGATCAGAAGATCATGTATAGCTACCTGGACCAACTCGTCATGCATCAGTGCAGACTTGTTATTTCGTAAACAAATGGGCAGTGGAGTAGAATAGAATGGTATTTTATATCCATTTTTGATCAAATCAAGAATATTTGGATATGCTCCTATATTTTCCCAAAACTCAAAATGATTTTTAAGTCTGTCTTTAACAATTATATCATTTTGACCTTGTTCATATTCATAAAAATTTTCTGTCAAACATTGATCATTTAAATCATGCACAGAATGAATACAATACTCATCTTTTACAAAATCAGTCGGCTTTTGTTTTGGTTGCTGGTGCTGATGTGTTTGTCGATCTCCCATAATTGATGACGGGGCACTCGTTTCTCCAATGACTGAAGGAACCACAGGCGAAACATGCTCCAATTCCTCCTTTTCGCCCGACCGAACGAGACGTTGCTTGGATGCTTGGAAACTGGGTTGTTGGAATAATGTTGGGGCCACGAAAAAGCTGCACACCAGGATTAGAATTAACAAACCCATGAGAAGTCTTGATTGTCTTTTGTTTCGCTAATTTTCTTTTCTTTAACGCTCTATTTTCCGCTCTGCTAATTCGATTTTCGTCATCTGAATCGCTCGCCACAGGATTAGCCTCGTACTGGCGGACGGTATCCCAACCTGCTTCACTTGTGTCTGCTATTTTTATCAACTTATTTCTTCTCTTTACTTTTTCTGACACTGACGATAATAAGTCTATAGCATAATCAGATTTATGGTTCTCAATTGCCCAAACCACTTGAATTAACTCCTCTACAATCTCTGAATTAAATACAAATTGTATCCTGTTTCCCTCAGATTTCCATTTAACCAAAGCGTCAGATTTGAACTTTTTCACCTGTGCCTTTGAACCATGAATTTCTTGCTTAAGATCAGTAAGTTCTGCTGAAACTTTTACCTTTAACTCGTTAATGGATAATGCCAGCGACTGCACGATCTCAAGAATTTGTCGCAAAGATATATCATCTGACTCAGTCTGGGTCTCCATTTACAAGTACAAAAAATTTACGTGTGGTCAGTTTGAGCGCTAACACGTCGAATGACCGAACACTCGTGAATTACCCACGATTCCCTAAAAACCCGCCAAAAAGATCCCTCTACAGTATCTCAAATCAGGAGAAATTAATTCAACTCTAATTCACCAAGTTCAAACGAATTGAATTATATTTTATTTCGCTGTCACGTGCAGCGATATGGTTCGAATGGAAAGTACATGTGAACTACTTTTGTATATTGTTTCAGTACTTCATTTATGACTTTTTGCGATATTTAAATATTTTAAATATTATAATGTGTAAAAATTGATTGATTGATTGATTGATTTTACGTCACTCCACGATTATTTCACGTATATGGTGATGGCATCTGCCTGATGCATTGCATACAAATTCAGACCTTTGTAACGGACCCACCCGAAGCAGTGAGGGATCTTTTACGTGCCACGCCTACCATGACACGGGACCTCGGTTTTTACTTCTCATCCGAAAGACAGAACACCGGTGTGCCCAGGGCGGGATTCGAACCCGGTACCTCTCGATCACGAACAGAGCACCTTATCCACTAGGCCACACTGGCTTATATAATATGTAAAAATATCACTGACGCATATTTTATTTAATAAGTATGTAAACACCTCAGTACTATAGTAAATAATAATCATGCAAAAAAACATGGAAATAATTTGGTCCAGCTGCCTTAAACATCTCAGTCTTGTATGTATATGGGACATAGTTTAACTATCAAATGATATACATGTAACTTGCACGTATAAAAACCTTTCGTAACTAACTAAACCACCGGAGAATGGTATCAGTAGTACGCCCCCCCCCCCCCTTTTTTTTTATTATTTCTTCGGTCGCACAGAAAAGAATTAAGAATTAAATATGAGATAAATACATACATGTATTAATACATTGTATACAGTTATGGATTTGGTATTATTTCACTTTCAATACCTTACACCTTCGTAATGAAACACGAGGGTAAGTGCCTCCCCCCCCCCCTTTCTTTCATTTTGTTGTAAGCTTGGAATCTTTTGGAATATAACCAGGAAATTAGAAGTGTGCGGCACTACTGTTGACCGCGTAAGATCATATCCTTACCCTTTAAAGCTTTACAGCAGTTACCAAATCGCTTATTTCTTTTATTTTGTATAGGATACAATGAGAGTACCAATGTAATAATAACGTAACCAAGCACAAGCTTGACGCGGGTGATGGCTGCCGCGGAATCTCCAAGGCGAGCATCCCTACTGCGCGACATAACCGCTAGCTTGATTGGTCAAAGATAATCAATTGGAATTCTGATCGACCGTGACAACTATCAGATAATCTAAATCGCTAAGAATACGTATCAGAAAATCAAAAACCGACCAACACGGTAAGTCGGTAACATTGCTAATTAAAGCGTCTCGCCCTTCCCCCTCCTGCCCATATTTCACAATGTGTCATTATCTAAGCATTCGTCCACACTCATAGAACAAACAATTCGTCCATTTTGACGGCAAACCCCTGACTATGTATCAGTTTAGATATATGCCGCGGAAAGCAATAACCCTTTGTAACCTTAGTATTGACTGCTATAAATCTCTCAGTTTCCGGATAGGCGCGGCAACCGAAGCTTCGAGAAGAGGTTTCTGAGATCAAACGATTAAGGCATGGGGCAGATGGTCTTCTGATGCTTTTTCCTCGTACATTCGCATACCTCTTAATGGATTTTAATTCAATTCAGTTTAGGTTTTTCAGTTGACTTTGTGTATGCGTGTACGTAGATAGATATCAATGATGTATATTTCATTATGCTCTTACATTTCACAAGTTATTATTTTAGGTCAGCAGATCATCTGGATAATTGGGTGTTCGGTTATCCTTTGGGCTAGTATTCATGCTCGGTCACAGCCAGGCGGTCTATCCATCGGTCTCCAACACCTTGACGCAAGCATTTCCTTGTTTGGTTATGCGGGTTTGATATGGGCAGAATCTGATGAAAAAATTAACTCTCTACTTCGCACACACCCACCTGCTAATGTTCTAATGATCCACCTAGGATCAAACGATTTAACATCAAAGAAATTTATTGATCTACTTAATGACATTGAAAGTAGCTTAATCCGTCTTCACCTGCTGTTACCTAATTTAACTGTCGTGTGGTCAATGATGCTACCCAGATGCTATTGGCATGGCGCAAGAATGCCTGCAATGATAAAAAAAATCCAGGAAACAAATTAATTCAAAGGTCAAAATATTAATTTTAAATTTACAAGGAAGAGTGCTACGTCATCCAAAAATAGTCGGAAGACAGTTCCACTTATACCGCCACGACAGCACACATCTATCAGATGCAGGGGACTAGATTTTCCTCCAAACAATCAAAAGTGGATTAGAATTTTTCTTACTTCGAATCAAACGATATATACATCCTATTCCATAAATGATGGGGTAAGCGGGTAGAGACTCGCTCATGTGGCGTGATTCTGGGAGACCGACATAGATCTATAGGCCCATCCAGCCCAGTTTATTAATATGGATCTACCTGCCGTGCAGTTGGAGGTCCAGGACGGTGCCAATAAAAGGCTGGATATAATACATTGTTGCCATGTCGTCCTGTGCCAGAGGGGACAAACTCCTCAGTCCGTGCAGATTGGGAGTGGCTGGCCTCATCCGTCTGTTACAGACGGGGAGGGGGTGGTAGATATCGGGCAGTTAAGGGTGGACCTTGTGATCTCACCTTTTCATTCTGCATGATCGGTATTTTGTATCCTTTGTGTCCCGGAGGGACACCTGGCCTGCCCATAAGTTGTATACTTAGCGGTCAGTTTTTCGGTCTCCCAGTATCATTATCTGTGGCCGTTAACTTCCAAACCATGTGATGTAAAGTGTTGACTCGTCAAAATATTGTGTAATTGTGTAATAAATACATTCAAACTTAACTATATTATGTCATTTTATCTCGAATTAATAAGGAATAACAGTGATATCTTTTAATCCAATTTAATGCGAGTAAAATAGTGAGAGTTACCTCCCGTGGTCCATTTAAGTAACATAAATGCCGTGGTATATACACTGTTGTTTGATTGGTGTTTGTGAAACAATTATAAGTGACGTCATAGCGTCTACTGCTTCATTCCTGACAATAATTTTGAGCGAGCGCCAAATCCCATCCATCCATCCCCTTTTTAGAACCTGATTCTGCTTTGAGTTTTGTCTATTGAACTTACTCTTGGACTTTTCATGAACGTATCTGAGATCATTTAGACCGTGTGTGCATTTCATACGAACAATACATGCGTTAGACTCATCTTTGTGTATCGGATTCATCATATATAGTGGACTTATCGAAGGACATCATAACTATGTTATCGTATTTGTAAAATATCAAATCCCTCATAATTTTTAATATGTGCACCTGCCTTTTAATTAATCATATATCAAATTCAAATTTAACTAGACAACTCTTAGTAACTATGCTTTTATTTTATCTTTCATTAATTCTTTTTTTTTTCAATGATATCTCATTCTTTGTCACAGCATCTGGCATGATTCTGGGGGACCGACATAGATCTATAGGCCCACCCAGCCCAGTTTATTAATAGGGACCTATACCTGCCGTGCAGTTGGAGGTCCAGGACGGTGCCAATAAAAGGCTGGATATAATACATTGTTGCCATGTCGTCCTCTGTGCCAGAGGGGACAAACTCCTCAGTCCGTGCAGATTGGGAGTGGCTGGCCTTATCCGTCTGTTACAGACGGGGAGAGGGTAGATATCGGGCAGTTAAGGATGGGCCTTGTGATCTCACCTTTTCATTCTGCATGATCGGTATTTTATATCCTTTGTGTCCCGGAGGGACACCTGGCCTGCCCATAAGTTGTATACTTAGCGGTCAGTTTTTCGGTCTCCCAGTATCATTATCTACGGCCGTTAATTTCCAAACCATGTGATGTAAAGTGTTGACTCGTCAAAATATTGTGTAATTGTGTAATAGATATATTCAAACTTGACTGTATTATGTCATTTTATCTCGTATTAATTCAGATTAATTTTGATTAGATTGTGTAAATTACTTTGCTTAAGTGTGGCTGAAAGGTAGCAGACCTATGTCTCATACTGATGAAGAAATGTTCATCATCCGACAGCTGCTTGCGGAGAATGATCAGGATCTTGTGACCCAATTTTATCAACAACCAATACTTCTGGAAACACTTTATAGGCGGGCTCTTAACGGAATATAGATGTTGACAGGAACAAACTTAGGTTAATCCCAGACACTATCACACGGCAGATCCTCCACACAAAATATTATAGACGTGGTCAGCCAAGAAATACCTGGAGATCTGTAACTGATGTTATGACAGTGTTTGTCAGTAGTCAAGCGCTTTTTGTGATTTTAAAGTTTTTTTTAATCACAAATAGCATCTTAAATTTTATAATCTCACAATTGGTTATAAGACATGGTCATGAATACAATTTAAAACATTGTGAAAGTTCTAATTATTTTGCTACATTTCGTTTGATATATTTTACAAATTATACACCAGTACAGGATACTTCTTAATATCACTTCGGTGATGTGTGTGTAACTCTACTTCACAACTAATTTCTCTGAGAGTTCCCACAACTCTTTGGCTAGCCTGTCATCCTGTGCCAGTTTCGATTCTGTTTTAATGCGGCAGTCGCTAAAATGATTTTTAAAAATATAAGATTAATGACGATTAATAGAACATATTGTATACTAAAATTCATGTTTGAGTACGTTCACTTTTTAACGGTTGTTTTTTTTTCTTTTGATTGAATGATTATTGTTTTACGTCACTTGCCAATCATTTCTCGTATATGATGACGGCATCTGCCTAATACGTTGTATAGAAAACTAGAATAGGTGTTCAAGTGAACACGTGTCGCCCGTGGGGCTTTTTGTACTACCGCAATACAGTCCAAATTAGCTATTCTTAGCAAAGAGATCACTAGGTTACCTTAGTTTCATTTGAAATGGCTTCATTTTTTCTACTGACATCACAAGCATAGACTTAAAAACAAATCGCTTGACATCAATACCTTCACAATAACTAAAGCATCAATATGTACTAAAAGATAAAAATGTAATCTGTTAATGTGGAAAAGTGTAACTACTGGACAATCCCAAAAGTAGGTCAATCTTCGACGTCAAGGTCACAGTTTCTTATCATAAGGAATATAGATATGAAATACCAAAGCCCTGCCACTTGCCATCCAAAAATTATGGCCAAGGTTAAAATATTTTAGAAGCAGGTCAAACTCTAAGGTCAAGGTTACATGGTAAAAACATTGTGTCGACAGAAAGGTATTATAATAAGGAATACACATGTGAAATATGAAAGCCCTATCTTTTTTCACCTTGAAAATTATGGCTAATGTTTTTCCAAAACGTAGGTTATACTCCAAGGTGAAGGTTCGGAAAAATTCTGGTGTCAATAAAAAGACCTAGTCACAAGAAATACACATGTGAGATATCAGAGCCCTATCACTTGCCATTCAAAAGTTATGACCATGTTTAAATTTATTGAAATGAAGGCCAAACTCCAAGGTCAATGATATAATATACAAAAATGGCGCCAGCTAAAAGGTCTTCGTATGTTTATTTATCCTTGCGAGTTGTGTTGACTTACCATGTTAAATGACAAAAATATATCCAATAATGTGAAAGTGTGACTACCGGACACTCGGACAGACGGACGCCGAACAAAGTGATCCCTATGTGCCGCTTTGTTTCGCAGGCGACACAAAAATGGACCCAACCGAGGCAGTAAGGGAATCTTTTAAGTGTCACGTCTACAATGACACGTGAGATTGAATTTTTCTGTCTTATCCAGTGTATCGACATGCCCATGGTGGAAGTCGAGCCCGAGATCTCTCGGTCATGAGTCGACCACCTCATTCACTGAGCCACACCAGCTATAAATGACGTTTCTTTGCTTGCATATGATCAAAAATTACAGTATCAAACAAATATTGGTTTTCAATTTCTATGGTTTCAACTACAGGCAAAAGCGTCACAATAAAAGCAAACATTGCCCGGAGTATTTTCCCACATCGTGAATAATTTGTGCACCAAGTTTGATGAACCTCTTTTCAGCACTATGACGTGGATGTTATCCACACAATAAAGAGCGTGGACTTATAACAGAAATACAATATCAACTCCAAACAATATCACAATATGTTTAATTCAAGGACGGGGCCCGGTGTAGTCATCGAGCCGAGCGCTCGGCTAGCAATGCAGAGAATTTCGATTCGATTCTCGGTAGTACTATCTTTAAGAGGTTGGTTACCTCGTGTCCCATGTCGCAATATGAAAAATTGGACGTTAAAATGAGCAAATAAACCATTTAATCAAAAGCCCCTGACCAGTTACTTCTTACCTAAAGTAGGGGCAGGCTTGCTGTAGTGGTTCAGCGCTTGACATGCGGCGTCCGTGTTAGCAGGTTCGCAGGTTGCGCCACTGTGTTTTAGAGGTTGGTTACCTCCTGCTTTCATGTCGCGATATAACTGAAAAATTGTTGAAAGCGACGTAAAACGCCAATCAACCAACCAACTTACCTAAAGTACTTTCCAGTGACTCCTTCAAGTTCCTCTGCAACTGCGCAGTTGATAGTTGTCTGTGCTCCTGCAGTGGCGTTTTTCACGATCATCAGGTAAGGGGTCAAGATGATTCTCCATATTACATTAAAGTGACGAATGAGCTCTGTATAGACTGTCCCAGGATGGAGAGAGTTAGCCGTCACTCCAGACCCTAACGATAAATATAACTTTTAATCATATCTACCCGAAGGGCAAAATTTAAAGTAAAATTGTTCTTAACGAGGCCAATATCTCATCAACATATTTTGGTCTTAGACTCAATAAAACCTTGATTTTGGGTCAAGTTTATGACTTACCATTGCATTATGAGTAACAATTGTTACATTCTAAATGCTGAATATCATGATTCTGTGTTGAATATTCATTGATTTTCAGTCAGGAAATGCTTTTCAAAAATGGTCTCGAGACGTTGACATTTTGAGCCCCAAAATCAACAGATCTTCCATTGGCCATGGGTGTTCTGTGTGCTATATATCATGACTCTGTTAATCAAGCAGGATTTGAAAACAAAGAACCATAATTCTGGCAAAAGTAGATCAACCATCACAAAATTCAAACTCGGTCTGTAGTTGCTGATAATAAAGAGATGTGCCAAGTTTAGTCTATTACCAGAAAGGGTGTGTGAAAATATATGCGTCTACATACACACGGACGGACAAGCCGGATTCCAGTATTCCATGGACTACTTTGTTGAGATGCCAGGTTATTCCGACAACCACGATGGATTTCAATAGGAATGCCCTCTACGACCTACCACAGATGTCAATAGAAATGTCCTCTACGACCTACCACGGATTCCAATAGGGATACCCTCTTCGACATACTACGGATATCAATAGGAATGCCCTCTACGACCTACCACAGATGTCAATAGAAATGTCCTCTACGACCTACCATGGATTCCAATAGGGATACCCTCCTCGACCTACCACGAATGTCAGTAGGGATGCCCTCTACGACCTACTACGGATGTCGATAGGGATGCCCTCTACGACCTACCACGGATGTCAGTAGGGATGTCCTCTACGACCTACCACGGATGTCAATAGGAATGTCCTCTACGACCTACCACGGATTTTAATAGGGATGCCCTCTACGACCTACCACGGTTATCAGTAGGGGTGTCCTCTACGACCTACCATGGATATCAATAAGAATGCCCTCTACGACCTACCACGGATTTTCATAGGGATGCCCTCTACGACCTACTACGGATGTCAATAGGGATGCCCTCTACCGCCTACCACAGATGTCAGTAGGGATGCCCTCTACGATCTACCACGGATGTCAGTATGGATGTCCTCTACGACCTACTACGGATGTTAATAGGGATGCCCTCTACCGCCTACCACAGATGTCAGTAGGGATGCCCTCTATGACCTACCACGGATGTCAGTATGGATGTCCTCTACGACCTACTACGGATGTCAATAGGGATGCCCTCTACGACCTACCACAGATGTCAGTAGGGATGCCCTCTATGACCTACTACGGATGTTTTTAGGGATGTCCTCTACTACACAGTACACAATACCTTCTGTTTTAATCAGAGACACAAACCCCATTTTCCGTTGTTAACTTTGATTTCAATACTATTCACAAATCCATTTGTCACCCTTTTATTTTACTTTCTTTTTCCTATGAAAACTTACCTTTGAGACGCTGGCTGAGCTCTCGTGTAAAGAGGACGTTAGAAAGCTTACTATAAAAATACGCATTATATGGGCTATACCCCTTTTCATCATTAATCTTGTCCAAGGGAAGGGAAAAAGCAACTGTAATGAAAAACATTTTGAACAGCGTCAATAGATACTGTTGGGCTATTGTGGGATAAAATTAACGTAGAATACATTTTAAATATGATTATGTTTTCTTTCATTCAAAGATATATACATGTATCTATAATACAACTGGGATGAGAATTATGGGTAATGTTTTAAAAGAAATGTCACTTATTTCTGTTAGGAACGTTAAGTGAATGCTTATATCATACACGTCAAAGTCGACGTTATCCCCGTCATGAATCAATGGCAGCATTTAGTATAATTGTAAAGGTGCTGACGTAGCTAAATCGGTGAGATACTTGGCACGTGACCAAGAGGTCCCGCACTGGAAGCCCAACGTTGGTTCGTCGATGTCCTTTTATAAGAGTCAAAAAATAGAGGCCTAGTGTCACTGGAAAACCTGGTACGTCGCAGATTCCTCGCCGCTTCTGGTGGGTCCCGTTGCATATTTTGGCATTTACTCAAATTTTCAAAGATTTCCGCTACACAACTCTATATTGTTACGTTAAAACTGTTTTTAGTTTGACTGGTAAACAGTTACTTTTAATCAGCTAGACAATGTCCGTCCGTAGTGTTTTAAACCAGACTATTAATCTACATGCTCCAAACAAATATATTGATGTGATTACATGGTAGAAAAAAATCTTATAAGAAGGCGATATGTCATGGTTTTTTCATGGAAATTTTCCACAGACTTCACCGTCAACAGAAGAGAAATGTATTTTTCCCTGATCTTTATTTTCTGCAAGACACACCAGGAAATATTAATTTTATACGGAAAAATTTGTTGCAGGAAGGCGGTGTGTTTACAGGGATCATTAGGGCATGTCTCTCACATGATACAAATGTTTCTATTGGAAGGAAGTCGAAATTATTCATTCAAGGTCAAGGTCACCGTCAACTTAGGTATTTGTTTTGATTTGAAGATATTTAGCTAAAATTAAGTTCAAGCCGCTGTTGAAAAGCTATATTAAAAACATTCACGTACAGCTATGTGCCAAAGATGACACATTGACAATCCTGGCCGGAGCGGAGTCCTTTATACGGTCCAGCAAAAGCTTCGTCAGGAGAAAGTGACCCAGGTGATTGGTCCCAAACTGCATCTCGTACCCATCCTCCGTCTTTTGAAAAGGACAAAACATTACACCTAAAAAAAAATCAAACCCGTATTGTCTGAATGAATGCTCTATAGCTATCGTAAAGAGATGGTAGAATTCTTACATCTGTTGGAGTTACAGACTACCCTATCTTTGTAATCTCAAATGGTATATTATTCTATGTTCGTTTGAATAATTGGTCTACTTTTTTACTAATAGAGAAAACTGGAATACTAAAAGGAAACTACGTTAGGCATACACATTATTATTATCTTCCAAACTGAGCCAAAATTTGACAAAAAATACAATGGGGTCCAAGCATACCGGGCAACTTAAAATGAATTACCTGCATTGTTGATGAGAATGTGTATTCTTTGTTCAGATTTTAGTATATCACTGGCGAAATTTCTCACGGATTTCAAAGAAGCCAAATCCAATTTCTTAATCAGAACATTTTCGTTTTGTGTGTCCGTTTTGATGTCCGCTGCTGCTGCTTCGCCTTTCTTCATATCTCGGCAAGCTATGATAACTTTGGCACCTAAAAGGGCATTATATTCCTCTTAATAAAACTGATTGCTTGGGTATTGCATTATGTGTTAGCAACTTAGTTAAATTTTACACCTATGCAACTGACCCCTCCATTGCATCAAGGACTGTTAACGATATCTATGGGACTATGGGTTTTACTCTCTCTCTCTCTCTCTCTCTCTCTCTCTCTCTCTTAGAAATCTAAGTAATTCTGGCAGGATTCGAACCCTACATCTTCTGATCCTTAACCGCCAAACTGGCTCGTTCATTCATACCACATTCTTGGTTTTAATGTCAGACCTGTATGCCCTATATATACCATATTAATAATTCACACAAGCGTAGCTTTTTAAAAGGCTTAGTTTGTAATCGGAAGAGCATTTAATGTTTAAGATTTTGGTCACAAAGCCAAATGGCGTTATGTAAAAAGGAATTACTTGTTTTTGAAACCATCTTATATTTAACGCAGTTGTGAATTTTCCCGCTAAAATTTCTAAAGCCACGCCTCATTTTTTCCTTATAAGAAGAGTAGCCGCGCTTTTATTGTTATTATTATTTTTCCTTTTTAGGAAAGTCGACAGGTGCTACCGTCAATATTCAATAAGATGGTTTTTGTAGTGAGCAAATCATTTTTTTTTTAATTGTGAACATTTTAAAAGATTTATTTCTAAAAATTTCAATATTTAAAGTAGAATTATTATGCGAATATTGTTTCTCAGTACTAAATAATTACCCAACATGCCACGATAATGGAGTCTGCACATGCGCTCTCAAAGCGAATTTGCTATCTTAATATACAATCGGCCGAGGCCAATTGCAATAAGTTATAATCACAAGTAATTCTACCACAGATATGCTCTTTCTCTATAAGTGGGTTGAGGCATTTATGCAGTAAAACAAAACGAACTGAAAAAATATGGTCTTACACAAAAAGACCTGGGGCCGGTTTCACTACAGAAAGACATACGACAAATCGTAAATTTATAAAATGAATTAATAAAAATTGAATATTCTAAAATTGTTGGGTTTTGGGAAAAACTAGCAAAAACAAAGAAACCTTAAGCGAGTGGAAAACCTATTATGTGTTTATCCTGTACCGTCTAATGTTTACCATAACGATCTGCCTACTAAGTAAGTTTTTAATACAATGGGCCTGTTTCATCAATCAATTGCACAGGTAATTGGGTCAAAGTAAATTTCTTATTAAAATGTTTTGTTTTATGTGTCAATCACCTATTACGCGGCTGGCCTGACTTCAGGACAACCATACAACAAAGGAAAGAAAAGGCTGGTGCATGGATGTCCTGAAATCAGGTCAGCCGTGCAATATGTTACTGGCACATTTGAAAGAGAAATTTACTTTTATCATATTACATGATAAAATAATAATAATATAGAAATATTATTTTGTGATAAAGAAGGGGTCTCACTTTCATTTTAAAACTCCATAAGGTGATTTACTTTATTTTATACATATTTTACATATATATTGTTGTTGTTGATTGGTGTCTTACGTCGCTTTCAACATTTTTTCAGTTATATCGCGACATGGAAGCAGGAGGTTACCAACCTCAAACATATTGGCGCATTCCGGGAATCTAACCCGGATCGTCGACGCCTTAAGCCAAACGCTTAACCACTACACCATACATACATACACACGAACACACCCACACAGCTCTCTCTCTCTCTCTCTCTCTCTCTAAATATATATATATATATCTCTCTCTCTATATATATATATATATATATATATATATATATATATATATATATATATATATATATATATATATATATATATATATATATATATATATATAGAATATATACAGAATATATGTGGTGGTCAAGCGCTCATCTTGTAGCACAAGGAATATGGGTTTCATATGCTATTTATCTACATATAGAAGAGTTTGCAAAACTCGTGCCTTCATACAACAATATAAATTATAGACTACTTAAAAGACGCAATCACAATGATAAACTTTACCTTGATATCTTACGTCAACTTCGTACAAAAGTCATGTATTTAATCAAAATCTAATTGCAGTTAAATTCGATTACTGACAATGCCAACGATGTAAATAGTTTTTTTTTTTTCAGCCTACCTCTTTTAGCCAAGTCTCTGGCAGTCTCCTTGCCTATTCCTGTATTACCCCCTGTCACAATGACCGTTTTACCGTCCAGTCTGGCTTTGCTCCTGCAAACTCCTCCTGCAGCCCATTTTTTCAACATTAACAATCCAATGCCTTAAAACAGAGTTATAAAAGTACACATTAGCAACACCTATTCATTTCGTGAAAAAAAAAATAAACGAAGATGAAAAAGAGCAACGCATAGCGTGGCATTATACACCCGTTGCTTAGTTTGAAGGGATGATATTTGAAAGTATGGAAACAAAAGACAAAGATTTACCCATCATATGCACTGTGACCTTGTTTTTGCAGATATGACATTGGTTCAAAGTCACGACACACCCTTGAGTCTTGGGCAACAAATCTGTGAAATATTACTCATATCCAGGCAAGGAGTAAAACGGTATGGCCCAAAGAAAGATTTACCATCATATGCAGTGTGACCTTGACCTTCAAGATGTAACCTTCGTTTAAGGTCAAGATACCTCCCTGGGACCTGGGCAACAATTCTGTGAAATAGTATTCAAATCTATGTTAAGGGTAATGAGTTAAGACCCGGACAAAGATTTACCCATCATATGCATTCTGACCTTCACCTTGCAGATATGACCATGAGTCAAGGTCATAACACATCTTTGGATCCTGAGCAACAATTCTGTGAAATATCATTCAAACCCATGCAAGGTGTAAATGGTTATGGCCTGGACAAGAATCTATCTGACATGAGCACTGTGATCTTATCTACAGATATGACCTTGAAAATCAATAGGGTTCATCTTATGTCATAATAAATTAGTGTGCAAACTTTGAAAGATCTAGCATAAACAATTTGTTCTGTACATTGTTTACAAAGTTGCATTCTCAAAAACTTGCTATTTTGCCCCCAAAATTACCTTGACCTTTGACCTTGATATCGAAAATCAATAGAGTTCGTCCTCATGTCATGATAGATTAGTGTACCAAATTTTAAAGTCCTAGCCTAAAGGTACATTCTCAAAAAATTGCTATTTTTGCCACAAAATTATCTTGACCTTTGACCTTGATATTGAAAATCAGTAGGATTCGTCCTCATGCCATAAGAAATACGTGTATCAAGTTTGAAATTCTTAGTCTAAACGGTATGGTGTGTATCGTGTTAACAAGGTGCGGACAGACCCACAGACCCACGGACCCTTAGACCCACAATGCCATACCGACAAACAGTAAAAGAGTAATTCCCACGGTTAGGTGACAAAATAACGGAAGACGATAATTTTTATATCACCTGATAAAATTGGACTTGATTTCACGAGATTTATAAACTTTTAAGGATTAATCACAGAAACGATATGACACATGTTTTAACTGAAATAATGTTAATATGATTATGAGAATTTAGGAAAATTGTTCCGAACGTGAATCGTGTTCGCTCTGCGCTGAAGAGTAGAATGGGGCAGTCTAGTAACCCTAGCTACTGAAAAATCAGGTAGGAGTATATTATTGTGATTAAAGAGACTCGAACTATTATAATTATTTTATAAATAATTGAACAAAACATTCATGTTGCAATATGCCCATATGCTCATTACAGTATGTTGCCATGTTTCCGTCACCCACTGAAAATTTCGACTTTTTATTTCAATTTATCAGATTCTAAGTCGACGTTTTTCAATGTCATTTGCACTTATTAGAAAATTATGTCGACTTGTTGGTTGGTTGATTGGTGTTTTACGTTGCTTTCAACAATTTTTCAGTTATATCGCGACATGGAAGCAGGAGGTGACCAACCTCTTAAACATAGTGGCGCAACCTGGGAATCGAACCCGGATCGTCGACGCCGCAAGCCAAGCGCTTAACCACTACACCAAGCCTGACGACTTGTCCAATAATTTCAAAATATTATATGCAATGCTAATTTATCAAAATATTATATCGAACTGTCGACATAAATCTCGAGTTACCAGTGTATGACAGACAGGTCATCATAGTATAATCTTTAAATAAGAATGATGACGGTGAAGGGATTTATATGTAAAATATATGAGAGGTAAAAAACTGTAACGATTTCTATTGCGATAGTTTGTAAAATTCTAATAAATGTGTGAAAATGCATGCACACTATACCGATGCCAGTTGCAACTCCAATATAAATTCTGTATCCATCCCAAACAGCTGAAATTTGTTCAGTGTTCATCGTATTGCAGATACGAATTTCTAACAAACAATATGTATCACTATGGACAAGAGATGATAATGAATGGGAAGTGATGAACGCGGAAGATAATACTTAACTTGACAGAATTTAGAACTTCTAAAGAGTGGTATTCTAATAGTTGACAATGGCGAATCAGTAGAGGAATTATATGTCGGAAACAGAGATTTCAATATAATTATGTAATAGCCTTAATTTTAGCAAAAAAAAAAAAATAATAAAAAAAAAAAAAAAATACAGAACATTGTTTATCCCATCTCTGTTTCCTCACATAATTTCAAATTCATTTTTGGCGCCTCGCACCTTTATAAAATCTTCAATTCTGTGAATGGAATTTCTACCCTTTGCTCAGTGGGTCCTCTCAAATCCACGTATGCTTTTATATATTTATTTATTTATTCATTTTTGACAATTTTGACGAATTTAGCCTCATTTTTTCAGGAACCCAGTTCATTCATCTAAAATATGAATTTTATGTCGAAACAATTTGAATCACGCGTTCTTTTTAGTCAAAAAACTATCAGAGTTCTATGAAATTCCATCCGCTTTTCTTTAGTCAGAAAACTATTTGAGATTATATAGAATCCCACATTCCCTTTGGTCAGAAAACTGAGCCTTTCATGAAAGCCCATATTCTCTTTGTTAATCAGATTCTTTGCTCACTTTTTAAAAATACCTCAGTATATATGTTTATTACAGTTACAGAAAAGTTCTTTAGCTTTTCTATTTATAGATACATGTACATGCATGCGCGGATCCAGAAAGTTTTGTCAGAGGGGGTCCAACCAAAAACGGTAATTTTTTCTCTTAGACGAGGGGGGCGGGGGGGGGGGGGGGTTCCAACCCCAAAATGCCCAAATATTACCTTTTTTGGTAAAATTTTCGGATTCCAGGGGGGGGGGGGGGTCCAGATCCCCCTAACCCCCAACCCCCCCTCTGTATCCGCGCATGACATGTATACAATCACTTAGCGTGATTAGTCATTTGGGAAACGAGTGTTCAGGTAGTCATTCAAAGGCTCTTACTTGGTGCGAGCACTTGTATATGTTATCCCACTCACCTGCACTCTTTAGTAATCCATGTGTTTTATATTTTCTGTAAATTATAGTCTTTATACTTTTATTATCATTATTCAGTTTTACTAGTGAAACACTTTGTATCCTTGTGAATCAATCTGATTAAAAACAGAGCTTTATTTCGCTTCTCTATCTATCCTATTGCGGATATCATTGGTTTATAACACTCCACGATTATTTCACGTACATGGTGACGGCATCTGTCTGATGCATTACACAGAAATTTCAGAGACCTCTATTATAGGTCTCTGAAAATTTATACCTTTACAACGGACCAACCCGAAGCAGTGAGGAATCTTTTTCCGTGCCACGCTTACCGGGTCACGGGGCCTCGGGTTTTACTGTCTCATCTGAAGGACAATGAGGAACCCGGAACCTTCGGTTACGAGCCGAACACCTTATCCACTGAGCCACACCTGCTTCAGACGGTCGATAACAAGAGCAACGCCTAGCGTGGCTTAATACGCCCGTCGCTTACTTTGGACGGGATCAATGTGAACGTATGGTTTTATTACCCCCAAACATGGGTCTCTTTGGTAATACTTTTATGAAATATTGAAATCCAAAAAGAGGGATCCAAGTCCCATAACTCTGTAACAACAAAATGGAATTTGCTCAAAACTGAAAAGTGGATTCCCCTACACGATTTAAGCATTCTGTATAAGTTTCATGAAAAACAACTGAGGTTTACATAACATCTCCATAGCATCTTAGCATAGTAACAAGGTTTTATTCACTTTGCATGTCATAACACATCCTTGGGTGCTAAGTAACAATTCCGTGAAATATTATTGAAATCTATGCACAGGGGAAGAAGTTATGGCCCGGACAATCTTTTACTCACTTTGCATGTTGTGACCTTGACCTTTGGCCTTGGGTCAAGGTCATGACACACCCTTGGATCCTAAGTAACAATTCTGTGAAATATTATTGAAATCCATGCCAAGGGGAAGAAGTAATAGTCAGGACAAAGTTTTACTCACTTTTCATGCTGTGACCTTGACCTTTGACCTATGACCTTGGGTCAGATCATGACACATCCTTGGGTCCTAAGTAACAATACACCGATCCACTTTCGTCGAATGTTAAGCACTTTAGCGCAAAATACGACTATGATGACGTGACGCAAGGCTGGAAAAGTCGGACATTTGACTATGACGTTATAAGTATAACAATCAAAAGTCCGCCAAACATAGCTTTCTATGCTGAAAAGTGGATCGGAGTATTCTGTGAAATATTATTGAAATACATGCACAGGGGAAGAAGTTATGGCTCGGACAAGGTTGTATTCACTCTGCATGTTGTGACCTTGACCTCTGACCTTGGGTCAAGGTCATGACACACCCTTGGATCCTAAGTAAATACTTTGTGAAATATTATTGAAATCCATGTACAGATGAAGACGTAACTCAGTTTTTGAAAAATAGTACAAGCCCGATGACCAGGGCTAGTAAAATCGGGATCGGGCGGGTAAGTAATCGGGATCGCCAGACGCCAGTCCGTCGGGCTTGTATTTTTATCAATAAATAAATAAGTAGTAATCATCGTATATAATAATAAATAAACAACACATCGTATAAATGATTCCTTTCCTGAAATATAAAGAGGGTGCTGATCCGAGGCGCACGATGAAAATAATGAAATATCGCGACAGAGGAAATTCCAGGGGAGGGGGAGCTGTAGCTGTTATTTGACGCCGGGTCGGGTAAAATGTTTTGTAAATGGTGCAGGGCAGAGAATGTGGAGAATTGTAGGTTTGTCACGGGCAGTGACCACTTTAGGGTGACCTGTGTGAGGGACCACGAAGGGTCAAAATGGCACAAATGCTATGTAGCAAAATACTCTCGTACTCCAAGTGATGTTGTAGGAGATAATAATTCTGCTTCTTGTCTTTCCTGTTTAATAATGAGACAAACAAGTGTCTACACCAGCTTAAGAAAGCTGACTATGATAGACTAGTCCTTAAATTCCGAACTGTCCATGCTTTAGCAAAGCATCACAGAAGTTTTGTGTAAAATTAAAAGTATAAAAAAATGTTTGGGCTTGTAATTTTTTTTTCGGGCTTCTGAATTTTGTCCGTTACCTGCCCTTTGGGCGTGTAGTGAAAAAAACTTCTCGCAAAGACTGGAAGTTATGGCTCGGACAAGGTTTTACTCACTTTGCATGTTGTGACCTTGACCTATGACCTTGGGTCAAGGTCGTAACACACCCTTTTGTCCTAAGTAACAGTTCTGTGAAATAGTATTGAAATCCATGCACAGGACAAGAAGTTTTGGCCCGGCTAAGGTTTTACTCACTTTGCATGTTGTGACCTTGACCTTTGACCTATGACCTTGGGTAAAGGTCATGACATACCCCTGGATCCCAAGCAACAATTCTGTAAAATATTATTGAAATCCGTGCACAGGGAAAGAAGTAATAGCCCGGACAAGCATATCCCGGACGCCGGACGCTGGACGCCGGACGGACAATGCCATAATATACTCAATCCGTCTCAAAGTCCGCATATGTTTATAGTCCGTTAACATAAGCGTTCGTTGTCAAGTTTTATCGTGTAAAACTTGGAACAGATTTTACAATGTTCGATAAACGTCTGTGACAACGGCAAGATCAGTGAATACATACTACATGCCACAGTAAGGAATCTAAATTAAATTACATTTTTTTTTGCAAGAATGAGACAAAACATTTTACGTCGTAGTCGAGATATATTTATGAACTGTTATTATAAATACATGTACATGAATAATTTACGTAAATTTTCATGTGTGTTCTATAATATTATTATAATTCAATGTTTGATATATGTGTCGTTTACTTATGAGTCATTGTTTCTGTATAGAAAAGATTAGAAAGGCCAAAAACTGTAACGATTTCAGATATAATAAGTTGTCCTCCAAAGGGAAGTAAAATATACTAACAGAAATAACAGTACACAAACACTCTTTGCCGCATATTTTCGGCTTCCTGGCCTTTATCAAGCGGTTAGAATAGTACTGTACTATTCTAACTATTGCTTGATAAAGGCCAGGAGGCCGAAAATTTGTGAAGAGCCTGAAGAACTTAAAGTAGACAACAAATGCGAACTGATATGGGCCAAAATCAAAGTCAAAGGATCAAGAGACCTATATGTTGGATCGATATATCGACCACCAAATAACAACGACCCAGATTATCTAGAAACGCTAAGATCATATCTATCAAGAATTCCCGCGCATGGATCATACTTGTGGCTTGGAGGCGACTTCGGCCTCCCTGGAACTGATTGGCAGAATGAAAGTGTTCGACCTCATTCAGTTCATTCTATTTCCAGCAACCAACTACTTACATTAAGTAAAGACTTCTTCCTTGAACAACTAGTACATGAACCGACTAGGATCAGAGAACCAGACAAGTATTCTCGACTTATTTTTCTCCAATAATGAAACATTAGTTAACCAAGTCAAAGTTATTCCAGGGATCGCAGATCATGAGTCCATCTTCATTGAATCCAGCTTAAGACCAATGAAGAAGAAAAGTATTTCACGCAAAGTTTGGAAGTACACAAAAGCAGACTACAGGAGTTTAAAGACGGAACTAGATCAGTACCAATAGGAATTTCTCCGTCTATCAAAAGAGGAAAGCATATTGAGACTATGTCGATAACATCATTGAAGTTGGAAACCCAGAAAGCGAGCAAAATCCTGGTAAACAAAAACAAATTCTGGAACTATGTGAAGGCCATACGGAAAGACAATAGTGGAGTAGCACCTCTGAAGGAGAACGGAAAAATGCACGATGACCTCATGGATAAAGCTAACATCTTGAATGGCCAATATGAATCAGTTTTTACTAGAGAAGATATTACGGATATACATCACCAGAAGGAGACCCATTCCCACCAATGAGAGACATCACTATAGATCAGACAGGTGTTAATAAGCAACTCAAAAATATCAATCCTAATAAAGCATGTGGGCCAGATTTGATTACAGCTAGAATCCTTAAAGACCTGACCGACAATATTACATCATACCTAACTATCATCTTCCAGAAAACACTTGATCTAGGAGAAATACCTAATGACTGGAAATACGCCAACGTAACAGCCATCTTTAAAAAAGGGGACCGATTTAAAGCAAGTAACTACCGTCCAGTGTCTTTGACTTGTTTATGCTGCAAACTACAGGAACACGTCATTACGACCAGTATACTATCCCATCTAAATGAATTCAACATCCTTACAGATTGCCAACATGGATTTTGTGTACGCAGGAGCTGCGAAACCCAACTCGTAAGACTGGCGCATGAACTAGCAACAACACTAGATAGAGGGGAACAAGAAGATCTTATCATATTGGACTTCTCCAAAGCATTTGATAAAGTCCCACAGCAAAGGCTACTAAAGAAGCTAAATTTCTATGGGATACGAGGAACAACATACCACTGGATAAGATCATTTCTCAGCAATAGATCACAGCAAGTTACTGTCGAAGGAGCAACATCAGAGAGGGGGAGTGTAGTTAGCGGAGTGCCTCAAGGGACTGTACTCGGGCCGTTATTGTTCTTAATATTCATTAACGACTTGCCCGAGTGTGTAACATCGAATACAAGACTATTCGCTGATGACGCAGTGGTATACAGGCAAATCAATAACGAGAAAGACACAGAAATACTACAAAATGACCTAATATATCTTGCAAAATGGGAGGAAAAGTGGGTCATTTTATCCTGACAAGTGCAACATCTTGAGAGTTACCAGACTAAAGAAACCCACAATACACCAATACCAACTTAAAGGTCATATACTAGAGACAGCAGACACCACAAAATATCTAGGAGTTGACATCACAAAAGACCTATCATGGAACAACCATATTGATAGAGTAGTTAAGAAAGCGAACAGCATGTTAGGATTCCTGCGCAGAAACCTTAACATCACTAGCCAGGACACTAAAAGAGCAGCATATTTTTCACTCGTAAGACCGAACCTGGAGTACTGTGCTTCCATATGGAACCCTCATAACAAACATCAGATTAACAAACTAGAAATGGTCCAACGGCGGGCAGCAAGATATACCACCAAAAGATACCGCAATACCAGAAGCGTATCAGACATGCTCGAAAGTTTAGAATGGGAAACACTATCATCCCGAAGAACAAAATTCCAACTCACCATGTTGTATAAGATCATCAACAACTTGGTGGACATACAAGCGGACAAATACTTAACACGCTCCAACAGCAGGACAAGATCAACTCACTCCATAAAGTTCAGCCATTACCATACCAGAACAGACACATTGAAACACAACTTCTTCCCCAAGACAATTCCAACCTGGAACCAGCTGCCAGCATCAGTTGCTGAGGCCCCTGACTTGGTATCCTTCAAGCAGGGGCTCAACACAATCACCTTCTACTAAATTGCTAGGGGTCAGCTTGTAAGCAAGTTTCAGTGAAGTTTAGAGCTATGCCGATTGGACTCACTAAGGGTCCCGGGTCCAGCGCCATAAACTGGGAATATACTTAAGTCAAAAATTCATATTCTTCTTTTCATCAGTGAATTAATAAATGGGAATTGGATTTTATTTAATTCTATTCCACTAATAAATAGAATTAAACCATTCTGCATTAAAATGTATTTGAACGTTTGATAATGGAATAAATTAAAATGAAATTTTTGACTTAAGTATATTCTCAGTTTATGGCGCCGGACCCAGGGCCGCCTCGGTAGTCGGAATGGTCTATTCGGAGAGATGGACAGCAAGCTGACACACACTTTCAAGCTTTTAGCCTGTTTTTAACCTTTTAACCTAAACCGCTAGCGCTGCTCAACCGAGACGTTCTGGTCTAGCTAGACAGTGTTTCGTAACCTGTAGATGTAGGCAAAGAATGTTTGTGTTATTTCTTGTAATGATTTCTATATCCGTATCGTAGCCTTCTCACTTAATAAATTTATATAATATGAAAATACATACCAATGCTCACTACGACTCCAATACATGTTGTATTTTGCTTCCAAACAGCTAATAATTGTTCGGTATTCATCATATCTTAAATGTATGTAAAATCCAAACCGGCAACACAACAATTAATAGTTACTACAAAATTGCACAAGAGATTTTGCACAAGAGACCGACAGCTTCACGCCGCAGTGGTTTAAAAGCTTGGCTTAGCGTATAATATACATAGTCTGCATCTCCAAGCGATTTCTGAAATTTCATGGTTGGTTTGATCCCAGTGGCGGATTTAGAAGGGGCGCCCCCCCCCCCCTTTCGCCACAAATTTACATGTAAAAATCCAGATTTGGCACCAAAAATGACCGAGTAGTTTGCTAATACACATCCCCCTTTTTTTCAAAACTTCTGGATCCGCCACTGGATTCTTATCATTACGTCACACCACTGTGACGACTATTGCACTTACGGTATATGGTGACAGCACCTGCCAACTGATACAATTGTCATGTTTTAATTTTTGAATTTACTTGGGGGTGTTAAATACAAAAATTAGAACGCGACATGTTCTGATTTTATTTAACACCCCACCCCAATAAATTTAAAAATTAGAACATGACACAATGCACAGACATTTAGTCCTACTAAGCAGCGGACCCACTATAAGCAGTGCAGGATTTTTTTCGTACCACGATTGTGGTGACACGGGACCTTAGTTTCAACTGTCTCATCATCAAAAAGATAAGACGTCAGCGGGATCGAACCCCGGACCTCTCCATGATCAAGCATTTTTAAAACAAGACTTCCCATGGAAATAATCCTCACAGTACAGATTCAATTTTCTGACCGTCCACTCCTCAGTCGATCAGTACCACAGCTGCCGTGTAAACGGATCTTTTAGTGATGTTATTCATGTCCTGTACACACCCTTGTTATTCTTGTGTATGTGACGGTTTTCTCATATAGTCGAGTGACTGTGTGTCAAATCTGATTCAACTGTACTGCAAAATCCCCCATCATTACTTTTAATAGACAGAACCGAAGCACATGATCTCTAACCAGTACGGCACTGTACAGTAGGGTTTCAGTAATAATTTAATGCTACATTCGTTAGTTCACAATGAAGACTAAAGAGAAAGGAATTTTTCATCGAGAGGATTAATCAACCATGTTGAAAAAATATAACAAGCCCCATTTCTACTCTGAAATATTAAATTCCATTTACAAAAACACTTTCCTATCGTTTTCCTAAAATGAGGACGGGAGCGGCTAAGGATTGTCTACATGCAGATTTAATACTGCCTTCGAATCTATAATCTCTCTCTCGAAGTGGCGACATGCATGGCAGTTTATGAATGATTACAGTCATAATATCTCTGAGTGGCGACATCTATAATCATATGAGTGCAATCATTCGTAAATATGAAGTCCTTGCCTAGGCTGCCGGGTGTCTGTGTCTGTGAAGTAATTCAAAACCTGAATTTAAATTTTGGCGGTAAAAAAATCGGTGGCTACTTTTTTGCACATGCGTAGTTAACTATTAGAACACCCGCAAGAACAAAATAACAATCCTTCCTTGAAAACGAAGTAACAGCTCTTTGAAACATGGTATGACGAGTACGTTTATCATTTTCATAATGTCTCATAATTCTGCAAAGTATAGATCTATCTGCTTTGCAATATATATGCCCTATTCAGATTTGTCATGTTTCTGGCTTCCCGCGTGCGCATTTCCTCATTTGTCTCCGATTGCGATCACCATCAGTTGTAATCTAGAACATTCTCAAGTAGCGCACAAATATCAAAGTCTCGATATTTTAATTTATTATTGTGGTTTCAAAGATATATGAGTTTGTTACTGAAGTGAATCGCTTCATTAGAACTAGTCAAAAGCGACTAAATTAGCTCGAATTTACTCTAATAATAGTAATATTTTCTAACATACGAATTATCAGTACCATATATATATTTATAACTTTTGGGAATGGATATATTTGCTGAACAAAAAGATTTAAACTACAAGAAGGCATAGTATATTACAAAGTATTTGGGTTGTAAGTTGGCAATACCCCTTAAATTAATGCAATAGCCTACTCCAAATTCCATTAGGCAAGGGAAAATATGGCAGATTGTCTAAAACTTGGATCTTAATTAATGCATGACTTTCTGTCTGCTGAAGCGTTAACTACAATGCAGATACTTGACCTATTGAAGTTCGCCATCCAGGTAGATTTGATTACCTGTTTTTGGAATATTTGGGTTAAAGCATCAGGTTTTATCAATATCTTAGAGAGCAATGCAGATTCCAGTAGTCTGAAATATCAGACCAAAGCAAGAGCCAAGTCTCATGCTTCGCTTTGATATTTCAGACTAAGATTTCAAGTACACTATTGGTTAAAAGGAAAAACAGACCCTTTCACTTATTACTGTAGGACTGACATTTTGGTAATGGAATTAAAATCCTAACATTTCCCACAAAGACAGACATCAGAGACAATCAGTTTTTTACAATGAGGTGAAAAATTTTACAGAACACATTATTATTTGACAACACAAATGCTAGTCCTGCAGTAATAGTGAAAGGAGTACATATTAAAATAATTCAAATAACTTGAAGTGTAAAATTTGTTTATATGTTTTACTCATTTCTGATTGTATTTTAGGAAAAACTTGGTAGTTTTGACACAGAAGAGCTTAAAGTGGTATCGTTTCTTACGATAAACCCTGAGTTTTACCCAAACCTCTTAACCAGACTATTCCGGGTACCTATGTAGAGCAATATATATATATATATATAAAGTGCTAGCTTCAAGAACTCAGACTACCACACTTTTCACTTATCAGCATTTTCCAACGCTAAAAAGCAAAACAAACATGACAACCCAAAGTTTTATACTTCTGGCATATTATTATTAGAGACCGTTGCTATGTGGGGCCTAAAATAGAATTAAGTTTGTTTCCCCAAACCCGACCGACCCGCGAAAATCGGCCCGACTCGAATAATTTTTTTTGCGATTTTTTACATAGAATTATTTTTCCGGATTTTCGGTACAACCGTTACCAGTTTGTAGTTTTATGATTGAAAGTCATATGAGTGCTTTTTTGAACGCAATTTATATGAAGCGTCAAATTGATACGGAGCAGATACAAACCAAAATGGTGTCGTCAGACGCTGGTGCTTAATGTGCAAAGTTTGCTGTTTTTTGCGCATCTGTGGAGATTTATGAGGGTGACAAGTTTGTCAAGAATGTTATTAAAAGTAAACTTAAACAATTCAAACGTTCATATACATGGGAGGACTTGTTAAACGCATTAATAACAGATACTTTCCTTACGGACGAAGAAAATGCAGCACTTGACTGTGCAGAGGTCATGTTGTCGAGTTCGTCAACATTTCAGGGATCGTCTTCTCTATCCCCAGAGCCGTGGGACGTCATACAAACGGCATTAGAGTTTGACAAATCCTTAAAATACGTAAGGTTTAAAGGTGTGATTCCAGAAAGAGCTGCTACAGAGTTTGCGTATTATCCAAGCTCCCATGGAAGACAGGATGTGTGTGCCCACTGCGCAACAGATAGTGCGGAAAGAGACAGAGACCTTCAAACCAAATACAAAATTGTTTTGCCTGTTTGTAACGACTGTAAACAAATTCAAAAGATACCTAAACGTACACCAATAAAATAAAGGTCCGGAATGTTTCAATGTGAGATGTCAGAAAGTGTTAGAAATAAACAAGTTCAAGAAAAGAATTGATTTTTGTATATCTATTCTTGCTACAGGCCCTTATTTCAGCTGGCAAACTAAGCATGAATCAGTTTTGTCTATAGCCGTTCTGGTAGTCAGAAAAAAAAAATTATTTACCTACCTACCTACCCAACCCTTGGAGGGCCGGGTCGCGTTCGGGGAAACAAACATATTTTTAAGGTTGGCCTGATAGACTGCATAATCCAGTCTTTACTTCACCTAAGTTTCCGATATGTTGCTTTGTAGCAATCCAGGTGTAAACATAAACTACATTTTTTAATCTAAAAAGCTTCAAGTGCTATGATGGTTATCAAAATTGATGCATAGTACATGTAGGTCTCATCACTGAAAATTCTGTTGCATTTTTGGCCAGTTTGCAAAGCAGTTTTGTTGTATATATGTAGATTTACTAAAAGAAATAACACAAACACTCTTTGCAGAAGAGTTTGTGTTATTTCTTTTAGTATATTTTACTTCCCTTTGGAGCACTACTTATTATATCTTATGTAGATTGACACTGTCTATCTGTCCATCTGTCTGTCTGTCTGTCAACATTTTGGTTAAAGTTTCTGAGTGAAGCAAAACGTCAGTAACTAAGAGGAATATAAACATAATACTTCACACATAGGTTCTTTATAACCAGAACTTTTCAAATAATGCATTGACTTTTGACCTAGTGACGATGACTTTGGACTTTGACCTTCTTTTAAAAACTTCAATTTTTGCTATATTTTTAATCAATATTTGTAGAGTTTTGATTCTTCACTGATTGCTTTTTTATGACAAGTAGTTTCAATTGATTCATTGTCTTTTGATATTCTTGATATTTTGACCTTGACCTTGACCTTGTTTCAAATTGCTTTGCAATCCAGCCATACTGTCATGTAGAGCAAAATATAATAAAATACGATTAGTCCAAGTACATTGGGGGTATATCCATTGATTTGCTGTTCGATATGTGCATATTTTGTATGAAATAAAACTTAATTAACATATCCAAATAAATACATGTATATGATGCGATTTCAGTGATTTACAAGCCATATCAATTATGTCATCACCTGCAAATCAGCAGTCTTCATCATGTCTGCATTGTGGTAACACACTGTCTGGAAGTATCTATCCCATATCTGGTTGCCTGGTGCATGATGGGAAGCAAACTACCGTATCAGCAGTCCTCAAAGAAATATTCCCTGAACAAAAGTACTCTGATGCTGAAAATCAAAACTTTTGCAAAAGGTAAAAAAATTTAGGCTTCATGTACCTGGTATGCATATTTTACTATTACATGTATTATATGATGTACATATAAAGTAAGGTTGTAAATGAAACCATGTTTTGGTTTTTTTAGCCCACCTGAGCCAAAGGCTCAAGTGAGCCATAGTTATAGTGTGCAGTCCGTCCATCGTTAACTTTTTCACATTTTCGACTTCTTCTCTGGAACAGCATTGCAGATTTGGATCAAACTTTGTATATATGATGTACTCAAGGTCCCCTACTAAAATTGTGTTCGGGATCCAGATTCCCTCAGGGGTGGATCCAGGGCGGGGCCAAAAGTGCCCAAAACGGTACCCCTATTCATAACCAAATCAAAACCAGTGCATAAATGGGGAAACTAATTGCATTTCAACAATCTATAAAGATGGGTTACCAAAAATTGTGTTATCGGGGTTAGGATCCGTCAGATAGAAATTCACACTCTTTTGACGTGTTTCTGGACTTAGTAATTTCAATGCAGAAAAGTGTCATGTTTTTCAGTTAATTCATAACGATGATTTCTTAATGACTATTTTGATCATAATTATGGTAAAGAATATTACTGTGAAAACAGTTTGTCAATATCTCAATTTTTGAATTTTTTAATGAATTTTTTAAGACTTTCAAAAAAAGGGGGGGGCGGGGAATTGACCATTTTTCACATTTTCAGCTTTTTCTGCAAAACTGTTCGAAGGATTTGAATAAATCTTGGTAGAAATAAATCACTTTATGATCCCCTTCAAATTCTGTTGTTTTCGTCCAGACCTCTTTTTGGCGCCACCATAGTCAAAAGTAGGTCACAAAAGAGTACCCTCTTTGACAATATTCTTCTTCATACTAGCTGTATACCAGAGACATATATACACATGTATACAGAGACAAGCAGAATGCATAGAAATGATCTAGAGGGATGAATGAAGACGTATTGTGATTTTGATTTCCTTCCAAAATCAAATTTAAGAATTTTTTTCGACATTTGTTGGATTCGGTGATTTCAGTGCAGAAAAGTGTCATATTACATATTTAATTGATAATGATGATTCCTTACGGATTATTGTGATCATAATTATGGTAAGGAATGTTATTTTGAAAGAATTTTGTCATTATCTCAATTTTTGGATTTTCTATTAATTTTTAAAGACTTCCAAATGAGGGTGTATAGGGACAATTCTTCACATTTTTGGTCAGAATTGCGTAGCAATTGCAGACCCTAGTCATTACAATATGCTGTGGGAAATGCGTGGAATGCAGAAAATACCTCCTCGTGTATAAATAGTGCGTTGATATTTAGAAAAAGCGTGATTAGATTCACTTTTAGTATTTATAATTCATATTGTACGAGTCAATGCAAGATAAATTTGATCAGATGAGAAAACAGATGTGCCGTTATTCCATCAGTGAAGACGAGTTATATTCATACGCTGGAGGACATGCTGTCTTTCCGAATACTCGACGAAAAGTCCCGAAAAAGTACGATTGACATTATTGTGTAGCTGTGCCGTAATAAGAAGTACACTACTGGTCCGTACTACTACCCGTTGTATTATTATTAATAAAACTTGAGAATATCTTTTCTTTTTATAGCGGTGGAATTCGAAGTACTCTACAATCTTCTCGTCACAACGATAAAGAAACGTCTTGGTAGTTGTTGATGTGTAATGCTACTAAAAATAGCCAGGCCCCAATTGTATAAAAAATCTCAGTTGAGTATTTCCTCAAATTTGAGTATTTCCTCAAGAAATATGAGTTTTCCCTCAAATTACATTGTATAAAGCTCCACTCAACTCAAATTTGAGATTTTCCTCAAATCTCCCCTCAGCTTTGAGGACGACCTCAAATTGTCTTGTATAAAACTCAATTTGAGATTTTCCTCAAATATTTTCCTCAAATATTTGAGATTTTCCTCAGATATTTGAGGTAGGTCAAGACCATCCTCAAATTTGAGGAAAATGGCAAACGGCAGACGTTTCTTGGCGCCACGTTGGATAAGGAGGTGCACGGCAAGGGTTTTAGACCTAGACTAGATATGGAAATATTACGAAGTCGGGAAATCTTTCAAAGATTTCGATTTTAGCCAGTGACCATCATGTTTTAGTCAATTTACTTCGGCCAGAGCTCGAGTTTCGAACAATGCGAAACCATACCTTGAGTGCACATCAACAAATTTGAGTAACGCTACGTGTTTTGGCTACCGGTGTTGTAGCACTATCCCCCGGATAAATTGACCCAGCATAGACTATCCCCCACGGATAAAACGACCCAGTATAATTTATCCCCCTGAGAAATGCATATATAAAAACATACTTTTGATCAAATTACATTTTAGAAGTGCCAAAAATTACATTTTTATCATACGCCCGTCTTAAGATGGGGCGTATTATGTTATGGCATTGTCCGTCCGGCGTCCAGGATAAGCTAAGCTTGTCCGTGCCATAACTTCTTCCCCTGTGCATGGATTTCAATAATATTTCACAGAATTGTTACTAAGGACCCAAGGGTGTGGCATGACCTTGACCCAAGGTAAAAGGTTAAGGTCTCAACATGCAAAGTGAATAAAGCCCTGTTTCTATGATAAGATGCTATGGAGATGCCATGTAACGAGATAACTTAAGTAAACGTCAGTTGTTTTTCATGAAACTTATACAGAATGCTTAAATAGTGTAGGGTAAGCCACTTTTCAGTTTTGGGCAAATTCCAATTTTTCATCATGTGACTTGACCGTGACTTTTTACCTACTTCAATGTAACTTATTAACCGTAAGACGTGGGGCATTCATATTTGACTTGTGTGTTCCGAATGTAAAATATCAATCATGTTAGAATCTAGTTTAATATCATCAAATTTTACATGGTTCGGCTGCAGACACAGATAGACATGCACAACCATGACAATAGGTCACCCTTACTGATAGAATCACGAAAGCGGGGGACCACAATTCTTTTTTTATGTTTTATTTTGTGTGTGTAGGTGTGTGTGTGTGTGTGTATTTTTTTTTTTTTGGGGGGGGGGGGGGGTTGTTTGTCCTGCGTCCTTGTACCATAATATTTTGAACCCCAAAACCATGACAACAAATAAGTAAATCCATTTTAGGGATTGAAACCTCTTTTTCTCAATACCTAATCGTTTCTATTCTAATATAAATGTGATCCAAAATATGAAATGGCATCTTGACGTAATGATGAAATTTTCCCAATGATTCTGCTCAATAATCATACATGTATGTCTTATTTTTACTTTTTGTTTTGTATATGATACACCATTAAGAATAATGAAAGGGAACTTTGTTCTGTATGCATGGTTGTTTATTTTCCTCCATGGCCGGCTGATAGGTATTTCAATTTTAAAAGGACGTAAAATCAAGACTAAATTACTGTTTGAGTTTTTTGATTTGACGAGAATTCAAAATCAATAGGGGAGGGGGGAGGAGAGGAGAACCCAGGTCGGTGAATCAGCTTAGGGGTTGAAAGTCTATGCTGTCAATCAGAAGGGGGAAACCGTACGGATAGAATATCCCCTTTAGAGGGGGAAGATTTATACTGGGTCGGTTTATCCGGGGGGAAGACTATGCTACAACACCGGGGCGAAGTTTAGAGTTATTGGAGATTGCACGGGGGATATTTGAGTCTGTAGTATGTAGAACAGACTCTTACAAGGATTTTGACTATGCATGCACTTTGACCTTGACGTTGGAGATATGATCTTCAGTCAAGGTCATGACATACCCTTGGGTCATGGATAACAATTGTGATATATTATCCAGATCCGACAAGGGGGTAAGAAGTTATGGCACGGACAAACGTGAACAAACAGACAGACAGGGTGATTCCTATATAAACCCCCCCCCCCCCAACAAAGTTTTTTTAAATAAATTTATAATAACAGAAAGACTGACCAATATAATGCTATGTGCCACTTTGGTCTACAAGATTGGGGACATAAAAATATTAAACATTCCCATTTCAGATAACATTGAGAATTATTTCTTAATTAAACATCATTTCAATTACTTCATGATGAATACTTATATAAATGGTAAATACTTAAAGATATTTGCTATATCTAGAATAGTAACCGTAATGTCTGATAGGGTCACCAAACAGCGTCCGTAGTTTTGAGGCTCATTATAATAAAGGAGGAGGGGGGTTAGTTTTGAAATGGCACTCTTCATGTCACACAGTGCCTGTGCTATAATATGCCTTAACAGTCTTAGAGGCCTCATATACTCCTTCACAGGCAATTACTTCAGCATCCGCTGCCTTTTTCTTTAAATCCAGAATGGACATAATTTTCTGATGTTGCTTGTCTTTACAAGATGTACATATTTACATTGGAAGTATCCATAAACATAAAATACCGAAAACTTTAATAATGACATTCAATTTATGTCAATTATTATCAGTAATATTTGTTAAAAAGACCGAAAATCGCCGTTGCCGTCTCGATTCCGGCGTAAACAAAGTACTTTCACTTTCGACAGGGCCCCGTAAATCAATTAAAAAAATCATCGACTATCTTACTCAGATGAGGAAACACTCAAATGACTTGAGGGTGGTTTATACAATGTAAATTTGAGGAAAACTCAGTTGAGGGAAATCTCAATTGCATTTGAGGTTGAGGAAATACTCAGCTGAGATTTTTTATACAATTGGGGCCAGTTATTTATAGATCTACATGTGTACACGTGGTTTTCCCCAAATGTACATGTACAGCGGGAGACTTTGTCGAGATTGCTAATTTCATACTACTGTCAAGGTCAAAAGTAATAAGAGAGAATGATAGCGGATTTGTTTGACAAAATCGGCAAATGAAAAGGCGAATGACTTTGATTTGCGATTTCAGGCAAGAAATTTAACGCTCAACTTTTGAGTACACTTTGTATTGCATAGGAAGAAGAAGAAGAAGAAGAAGAATTCAAGTCAAATATGCTTTAAACATGACATGTATAGTTCATTCGTCTGTTGCATTTCCAAAACGGACCGTCTTTCCCCATACGATCGGATGCTTAGCTGGGTCCATGGCCATGCGGATTTGACCTCGTATATCTCGGGAAGTGCTTGGAGTTTTTAAATGAAGTTTGGTGTCATTGTACATTAATTTTTTATGTGTGAATGGGCGAAAGCCCGAAGGCGATGCATCAAATCCTTCATTGTTTTTGTTTGTTGTGTTCAACGCAGACCGTGTTTTTGTCAATACTGATCCTAAACATTACACTCTTGGTGTGTGATCTCTTGGTGGATCACGACTTTATTACCTTTGATGTACTTGACCATGCAATTCTGACCTTGAGGACTTCCAAGTCCTTTCATTAACTTTTGCTGTTATATAACATGAAAAATTTTAATGAAACATGGTATACATGAAGTACTATAGGTCCTCTATCAATTTTGTACATCTAAATTGGTCAACAGATAAGGCCGCAATGTAAAAAAACTAGGTCTCACAATGGTACATATACCACTCGGTAATTAAAGTATGTAGAGTATCGGTTCAAATCCAGCTGTGGTCAAAACTTTTTTTTCATTTCTTTACATATCTAAATAAGTTTTTAGATGTTTCTCAACATTCAACATATGAAATTAGGCCATTTTAAGTTGGATCTGGACAATATTTGAAACAATTGTTGTTCATGACCCAGATTTGAAATCAGTCAACAAAAGGCCCCACCTAAAGAAAATGACTAACTTGTTGCCCTGAATCACATCTTGCAGAGACAAAGCAAATGCCTAATATCAAAATCACCTGAATGGATGTGCAAAAAAGTGTTGTTTTTTATTCTGGTGTGAAATAAAATTTGACATATTTTCAACACTTGTGTTGACTTAGTCACAGTAATGCAAAAATAAATGAATTCCCCCTTACTGCATGACTGATCATCTAGGTACTCAGGTGAGCGATATAGGCCCACTTGGGCCTCTTGTTTTTTTTTTTTTGTTGTTGTTGTTGATTCAGTGTTTTTGACTTCAGTCATATATGCCGTGAAGCATACATGTATATATACCTTTTGTTTACCGTGTATGTCATGTTATTATCAAACTTCTGTATGCCAGACGTCCAAGGCGACCAGAATTTTAGGTCGGGCAAGCAATTTGTTGGGCAGTACAAGCCCATTGGCAAGTGAGAAATAGTATATTTGTATATGTAGATCATTAATGTCTAGATATTTCACTTAAACTTACATGTAGGGATGACCGAGTGCAATCATGGATCCATAAAATCAGGGAGAATACCTGGTTGTGCCTTATCCATATAACATCTAAAAGTACATTGTTATGCATTGATTTCTATTTATAGTTACACATTCTTGGAAAATAAACACAGGGACCTAGGATTTTTAAAATGAAGAATGGAGATCTGTTTGAATATAAATTGAATTTTAACATTGGTCATAACTTGTGAACAGTAAGAGATAAGGCTTTGATATTTTGCATTGTTATGTGTAAATGTGTTTTTGTGACAGCTCCTTTTTGTTGAATTTTTTTTTTTTGTCTTTTTGACATTGACCTCTGAATAACTTAAAAAGCTTTAACTTCAGCTGCTGTCCAGGGGAATCATTGTTTCACAAACACATCTGTTCAGTCAAAAGTGAAATTTTACATTGGCCTTAGGTATATATATCCTTTGAATAAGTAAAGATGCATTTAACAGTTTTCTTCTTTTTTTTTTGTAGATGCTATAAGAAATTAATGTCAGCGTTAGGAGCAATGTCCTCAGCAGTCTCACGAGTTACAGAATTCCTATCAGACTCCAAAGATGATAGCACTAGAGAATCTGTGGCTGGGAACATTCCAACATATCTAAATTGGAAAATGTTTTCTTCAGGTATTCAAAATGTGAGTAATACAGTGCAGATGCAAAATGCAATGGTTCAAATGTTGATATGGTAAATGTGTCTTTTATTATACTCTCTCTTTTCCATCTTCCAAGTTCCTCAAAATGTGAGACTCATAGTTAAGTGAGTTTATTTAAAGTTCAACGGACAGAAAACTTATATATTAAAACAAAGCATTTTTTAAGTAGTATTTAACATTCAGAAAAGGATGTCGAGATGAATGATTTTTTAAAAACATGCATTAGTGCATACGACAGGTAGGAAATAATACAGGTAATACGATGATCAAGAGTTACCGCCCTTAGAAAATATAGCCGTTAGAGGCGTTATTTATCGGAAGTGACGTACGAATGGTCCTACTGCGAAGTGAAAGTATATTTTACAACACTGTACCAGTCATCTATTTTCGGCGTTCCTAACGTTTTAACGTTTTACGATAATCATATAAGGATGTCGGACGAGGAGGAAGTAGCATTTGTGGTGGCTCCATATCAGTTTGAGCCCGAAGATTCATCTGATTGTGGAGCCGGAGGGGAGTCGAGTGATGGTAGTTCGACTTCGAGCAGTGGTAGTGAAGAGGAATTCAACATAGACCCGCCTGATGTGTGGTACGTACACATTTTTTTTCTGGTTTTGACTGCTTTTCAGTTTCGCTACTCTAGCTACATAGGACAATTAAGAAAGAAATAGAAATATATATATCTTTCATGTATCTGCCTACATCAATCGGCGTACCTAATTGAAGACCTACGGGTAACTGAAGACCTACGTAAGACCTATGGAAGACCTACATTTCTAGAGACATTATTATTTAAAACTGTTATTAGAAATGTGATCCTTATCATTAAAAAAAGACAATATAAATATTTATTTCTGTAATATTGATAATTTATACTGCATTTTTGACCAAAATATTGTGTATGTCTTCTTTCGATCGAAATGGTCGCCATTAGATCTACTATTTTATGGAGTAATTAAAAATTCATTGCCATTTATGAAATGTGATATTGTAGCTCAGGAGCGGATATTTTTGTTTAGATATACATTAATATATATAAAGAAATAAGATCAGATATGTTCTGACTACTGTATTGTATGTTTACAGCACACTTGAGTATACAACTGTAATGGCGGTCATTTTGATCCACACTGAGAAGACTTACACATTATCTGCATGCTATAAAAACACAAAGTTATATAATTTTTTGTGAAATATACATTTTTATAGCATGATAAACATGTATATGAAATTGTTTTCTAATAATAATGTCGAGATAAATGTAGGTCTTCAATTACCCGTAGGTCTTCAATTAGGTACGGCCACATCAATTATCATCTAAGAGAATGCATCACCTGTACTTTGTAAATGTCAAATTTCATAAATAAAAGCAACATGCACAAAACTGCTAAAATATATACATATGTAAGTAAAAGAATATAACAGTACAGTCCGAGTGGAACTTCATTTGCCCACTGGTCACAGTGGGCATTTTTAGAGTGGGCATCAAAAATGTCCACTGGACACAGTTTTCAGTTTTCAGGGACATAGTGTAAAAATTCATAGGATTTTGAGTCACTTTCTGTAACATGTTAAGGACATGAAAGAAGTGCAAAATAACTTTTTTCCTTATCATGTTACATGTACAATCATAGACATACATGTACATGCACATTATGCATAACATCATGTGCCTCTTTCTAGTATGAGTGATAATATTCTGGAATGTGACTAAATGACCTGTTCAGTGAACACCAAATATGACCTTGTATACCAGTTTTGTATTCGTATGTTTTCGTATGTACAATTAGAAAACCAAAACTCTTGATTTTGACATGATTCTTAAGAACTGCTGTGATGGGTGATGCATGCAAACAGGAGACGCTTAATCTCCCCTCGGAATTTTTCAGTATTTCAGGGTTCACAACAGGTTCCTTTTTGAAACTTGCATGATTTTGTATCTGTCCTTGGACTTTGAGAATAATTAACGGTTTGGTACTTCTTCGATATTGATCAATATAGACATACATGTAGGTGTACCTGTACATTATGTATAGGATCTAATAAAAAGGTTTCTTTTTTATGTCAAATAGCATTCATGATTTTACATGTGACCAGTGACACTGACTGCAAGAAGTTTTAGTGCTTTAGCTGGCTTTACATTCCTAATTGTTTCATCACTAGGAAATACATGTAGAAAAAACATACATTTGTAATGCAGATTTAATTATAGTTACACATTGTATAGCAGTTTCATGAATTCACTATCTGTCCTTGGATCTGAGATGAGATATCTGTTATGGTTTTACGTATTTCCTAACAGTAATTATAACATATAAATAGGCCATATTAATTATTGTAAAAGTTTTTTTTTTTAATCAGTAATGATTGCATCACTGATATCAGTCTTTCAATTTCATATTGCAGTATTACTGTTGCCATTTGAGATAGCACAATACACTGATAATAGATATACCAGTAATATTGCTCATTGCTAGTAATTCTTATTGTATTATAAAGCACTAAAACTTCTTGCAGGTGCAAGTGTAGAAATTGCAGCATAATGCCTTCAGTAAGAGAGTGTCTTTGCTGCAAAGATGTTTTGCCTATCAAAGAAAAAATAGCAGATGACATGCAATGTATAACAGAGCATGAGGGGTTTCATGGCAATTGCCTGAATCGTTATGTGTTAGAAGTTTCATTCTATGAATTTCTCGATGATCATGGCCCCATTGGCAATGAGGAACCTATTCATGAGTATGTGTTTGAGAAAGAAGTTTCATTCATATTTGATTTACAACCACATTGTGCATGTACATATACTTTATACATGTACAACACAAAAATGAATCAATTTTCGACAAGAAAAAATGCTGACATGGTTTTAATATATTTTAATAATTTAGCATCTTAATTTTCTTATATCAACTTTGAAATTATCAACATAATAAACATACATGTAATTTGTAAATTAAAGAAAAAATAAAAATATGGAAACGGTTGAATCCTAAAGCCAAAATAAAAATGAAAATTTTACATTATTATTCAACTTTTATAAAAAAAAAAAAAAATAAGTAAATTGAGGTTAGTCAAATTTTATCTTTTATTCTACTGTTTTAAGAGGAATTGGGTACTGAGTAAGATGAATTAGACCAGGTAAACATTGAATGATGATGACATTACTAATCAACTTTCAGAGTTTAAATATAAATACAGAACCAAAATCAAAGATGCAGAATTTGGTAATAGTATGCATGTTTTGTGCCATTTTCATATAGTCTGACATAAGTTAAATTTAAAAAATTAACAAGAAATGGACCAGGGGTACATGTAGAAAATTGCATCAAGGGCGGGGGAATATAATGCAGAATTAACATTTTTATTTTGGTCTGATGAAGAAATATAGAAATAAGAAGACTTATGTCTGTATGTACAAAAAACATGTGATACAATGTAGTTCCTGATTCATAAAATTTATTGGGAGTTGGTGTTACTTTCCTTGTCCAGCATATTCTTTATTTGGAGGTATATGACACAAAAATTGTGTATAATTTAACCAAATTAGGTATGTAATTCCTTCAAACCTGAATTTTCGCTATATTAGGTCAGTATTAAGCTATTGCATCATACATGTAAGCAACATAGATATTTCAATTAAGTGTAAATATTGACAATATCCCCTCCCCCCGAAAACCATACAAAATAACATTTAACAGGTAGCATGAATAAGATATATATATACTACATTTTCAACTTTACAATGACAGACATTGGAAGTAACTCAAATATTCAAGTACATGCACCTTTTCCCATTAATGTTTAATTTTATGCCTGGCTACATGCCAGACATACATGCATGATTTTTTTGCTGCATAAATCTATGTCATTTTACTATGAACTCCCAATCCAAGCATTAAGGTCTTAATTAACACCCTTGGAAATGTAGTATGTATGGCATCATGTACAGCACAAATAGAAAATTGTCTATTACTGGTAGGGAAAAGTGACAGAGAAGTCATACCGTAGGTTTGAGCCCATCATGTACCAAAGGAAAAATGTCTATTAGAGTAAAGTGAGTGAAAGTTCATGGGTTCAAGCCCAAAATGTACCAACAGAAAAGAGTTTGTTAAGGTAAAGAGACCAAGAAGTTGCAAGATTGAACCCCACTGGTTCCACATAAGTATCTAGTCTTTTGGAGGAGACAGTGAAGCCAAGGCCCAGTGTCATGGGCACCAGTAGACATGGCACACAAAATATGATTCTTCACTGCTTCAGATTAATCCAGTGCAAAGATAAAAAAAATCTATAGATACTTTCACAATAGCGTACGATATATATGTACTTGAAACAATTTTTGCATAAAGTAAAACAGAATTAAAACAAACATAAACTATTTGTTTCTTTCTAAATCATACATTGGTGATACATGTATATTGTACTGTATCAAATTCAAAAATATCAAAATGCTATTCCTAAAATTGCAATATTTATATTACAATACATGTACTGTGAAGATGTGTTAATTGTATTACCCCTTATCTTCTGATAGGTCAACCCTCTTACAAATGCATTGATTGACGATCAATTTAGATGTGAAAATCAAAATGATGCCTATTTTTTTCACACTTCGAATTTCAGAGTTTATCGATATATAGCCTATAGAAGGTTCACCAGATGGATATGGCACAAATTGGGGAAGAAGAATAGACGTGTGATTCCTGCATGTGCTGTTACAGCCATCAGAAATGCTTTCCCTTCTGAAACTTACTCAGGATTTGCGTATGCCAGAGATTACTGAATCTACATGAATACACAATATATGTAATGTTTTCTGTTTAGTAGTTATGCTAGTGAGATACTCTGTCATTTGTCCATAAATGAATCATAGAATGTAAATCATATGAATTTTGATGAAACTTTATAGAAATGATACTCAGGTGTTATTGGCATAATTCTGTGGTGAAAGTCACAATCTTGACACATTATAGAATTATTGGATTCATTTGAACTCCTGAACATTACTCCACAAAAGAGCTGTGTCTTTCCATTTATTGTTATTCACTTTTACACTAGAATTTTTCATTTATTACTTACAACCATTCAGTACACTTTGAGTAAGAAAGATTTTTCTACTTTATTTATTCTTATTAAATCTAGATTTGTGAGCAAGCACAGCTTCATCCTTTTGATACACACGTCTAGCCTGAGATGATGGATTTGGAGGTGTATAATGTTTATGTGCTTCTAAAGATCTGGAATATGTTGGAAATTCCTCTCGAAGAGTGATGACTTCTAACATAAGTTCACTAATGTAACCTGTGGTAAAAGAATATTGATAGATACATGTCTCTAAAAGACAAGAAAGAAGTGTTAAAAATCTGCATTTACATGTTCCTCTTTATGCCCCATATTTTATTGATCAGGGGCATATTGTTTATGGCCGGATTGCAAAGCAATTCCAGTCTATAGATTAGCCCTGTCTGTCTGTCCGGCAACATTTTGGTTAACGTTTTTGGTTGAAGCAAAATCAAATCCCAGCAACCATGAGAAATATAAACATAATACTTCACACAAAGGTTTGTATGACCAGATTTTACAAATTATGCCATGGTTATTGACTTAGTTGTTCTGTCAGTGTCTGTTTATCTATTTGTCAGCTTAGCCTCATCTGTCTGTTTTTAACTTTAAGTTTTACCAGAATTTTGAACCATGAGAGGTAGAGAATCTGTAATTTTTTCTTTAGCATGCATACTATGTACTTCATTGAGGGTTTAAACACACTGTTGAAGCTTTTTATTGTGATGTTCATGCTAAAAATAGTTTTTCTGCACTTTAGTGCCACCAGTAGCAGTGCGTTTCATTCTATGAAAATAGTGAGGAATTAAGAATAAACAAATTAGGAATTTTGAAAACACAAATTCCGTATAAAAAGATATACATACCATAAGAACAGTCCTCTTTCACAGCCTTCACCACATGACCACCCTGTTTATATTTAGGATATGAAATAGACCACCTCTTACTGCCATCTTTTTTAACTACTTGGTTCCTTTTATTGTTTGCATTGGTGTGCATTGCTGCCAATAACAATCTTTAAAGAGAAATAATCATATGTCAGTAAATGGGTACACGTGTATATCCGTAGGAAATTATGATAAAAAGTGCAAACTTAAGACAAGTACTAAAGGCTTTGAGTCATTGAGCTTCTTGCTTCATCTAGCTTACCTTGCTTTCATAGAGTCATAAAAGAAATGCAGAAACTTGGGGGCAAATTGACAAACAACTTTGTGGTATGCTTCTAGTTGTGAAGTTTGTTCTGCTGGCGACAGTTGGCGTATATCTTTGATTATTCTAGTATTCAAAATTATGGCCTTCAGTTCTTTGTGTGGTTTTGAATCTGGAGGTGTTAAATACTTTATGATATTTCTCAGAAGCAAGGTTCATAAAAAAAGTACATTTAGACATGTATGGTAGTGGTTGTATATGATTTTAACGGATAGTGTAAAATATTAAGTTAATTAGTATCGTTTGACTGTGGCACTTAAAAGTATGTGAATGTATCACATTTGACATTCATGGGTCTTAATTGATAGAAAGTGGGTAAGTTAAAATATTAAAAGGGAAAAGAATTGCACAGTGTACCTTCTTTAATCCATTTCTTTCTAACAATAGCATCATGCTGGCATTGTGGATAATGGGGTCCATGTCCCTCATGAACATTGCACACATGGTTAGAAATCGATACCCATTTATCTTCAACTTCATCCCCATTCCCTTGACTAGTAGCAGCAGTCCAGTACAGATGGTTTGATATGGAATGTGCCCATTTGCCCAATATTTCGCAGCCTTTTTTCTTGCTTAATGCAAAGATCTTCTTGTAGATTCCTTAAATTTGTATATATAATTTATGACAGTAATGTTACAATAACATGTGTTAAATGTTTATGCTTTATCACAGCTAAAAGATTAGTTTATGTGTACATCTATATTTGCATTCCTTGTGACAAGACATTACCAATGGTGCTATGCCTTGACCCTCACCTTCATCAGTGACTTAGTCTCTATTTGTGTCCATTAGTCTTGCCCTGAGCCATGCCATAACCATTGTTGTATGATTAGGCTTCTGCAGACGGAATTTGTCACTTTTTAGACATTTTGTGTGACACTAATAAAATCCATCACTGGTTCTGGTGAGTCTGTTTGAAAGGGCTAAATGTGCATGTGTACGATTCCACCCATAATTGAAGATTTGGGGGTATATGGTTTTTGGTTTTTGGGTCTGTTTATCTGTGGGTCTGTTGGTCTGCAAAATTTTTGAACTGTGAGTGATAGGGCTTTGTTGTTTCACATGTGCATTCCTTATGACAAGACCTTTCTTCTTAAACTGTGACATTGACTGTGTGACTTTGACCTTAGAATTTAGTTTTAGGACAATAGCTTATATCCTGACAAATCTGTCATCAGGGCATTCATGTTTCATACACAGCTTCTACTACATTTTTTTTTTCAAGATTTAGAAATGAAAGGGGGTGTATAATAAGTAAACCTCAAACAGACTTCTTCTTCAGAAATAATGTAACTCCTTTGATGAAACTAATCATGAATGAAGTCCTCAAGGTACCCAAAACTTTTTTTTTTGGGTCAGATCCTTAAAAATTATTTCTTACATGTCTGCATCAATGTCATTATCATCTTCATAATCTTTATCATCTCCTAATTCATCATCTTCATCTTCATAATCATCTTCGTCATCCATGTCTGGAGTCCAGTCCATATCTGAATCACTGTCCTCAGAGTCATTCCTAGAGTCATCTAAAGCAACCTCCTCCTCCTCATCATCATGAAACTTTGCAGCTGTTGTTTGCTGTGTTGCACAGTCCACCCTTGCAAAAAAAGATATTTCTGTCTGGCATGAAGTGTCTACAGTCTCCACTTTGGATGGTATTGCCATAGTTCCCTGCGAGCATGTCTTTACTTTTTCACTCTGTGTCCACTTCACTTGGCTAGACTAAAAGAGTGCATTTAATTTATACAAAATGCAGATCATATGAATCATAAATGAAGCATTTTGAGTAGGTTACCATATGTTATAAACTTACTGCAGTCTAGGCTGCATGTGTTGTCATTGCAACACTTTCTTTTTTTAGCTCACCTGAGCCAAAGGCTCAAGTGAGCTATAGTCATAGTGCGCCGTCCGTCGTCGTCCGTCCGTCGTTAACTTTTTCACATTTTCGACTTCTTCTCTGGAACTACATTGCAGATTTGGATCAAACTTTGTGTAAATGATGTACTCAAGGTCCCCTACTAAAATTGTGTTCGGGATCCAGATTCCCTCAGAGGTGGATCCAGGGCGGGGCCAAAAGTGCCCAAAATGGTACCCCTCTTCAAACATCTTCTCCTCTAGAACCAGTATATAAATGGGGAAACTAATTGCATTTCAACAATCTATAAAGATTGGTTAGTGAAAATTGTGTTCGGGTTTAAGATATCTCAAATAGAAATTTACGCTTTTTTGAAATGTTTCTGGACTTAGTCATTTCAATGCAGAAAAGTGTCATGTTTTTCAGTTAATTGATATTGATAATTTCTTAATGACTATTTTGGTCATAATTGTGATAAGGAATATTATTATGAAAGAATTTTGTCATTATCTCAATTTTTGGATTTTTTATGAATTTTTTAAGACTTCCAAAAAAAAGGGGGGGTGTTTGGCCATTTTTCACATTTTTAACTTTTTCTACAGAAGTGTTCGAAGGATTTAAGTAAATCTTGGTAGAAATAAGTCACTTATGATCCTCTTCAAATTCTGTTGTTTTCGTCCAGACCTCTTCACAGGTGGCGCCACCATAGTCAAAAGTAGGTCACAAAAGAGTTCCCTCCTTTAACAATATTCTTTTTCATACGGGCTGTATACAGAGACAAACAGAATGCATAGAAATGATCTAGAGGGATGAGTGAAGACATATTATCATTTTGGTTCCCTTCCAAAATCAAATTTTAGAATTTTTTTTCCACATTTCTTTGGACTTAGTGATTTCAATGCAGAAAAGTGTCATATTTCCTAGTTAATTGATAATGATGATTTCTTATGGACTATTGTGATCATAATTATGGTAAGGAATGTTACTTTGAAAGAATTTTGTCAATATCTCAATTTTTGGATTTTCTATGAATTTTTTAAGACTTCCAAATGAGGGTGTATAGGAACAATTCAATCACATTTTTCACTTCTGCTGTTATACCACATGAAAGATTTTAATGAAACATGGAATACATGAAGTACTAAAAGTCCTCTATCAATCTGGTAAATTTCATCCAAATTAGTTAACAGATAATGCCACCATGTCTAAAAAGTAGGTCTCACAATGGCACATATACCACTTGGTAATTGAAATATGGAGAGTAGCAGTTCAAATGCAGCTGTGGTCAAAAAATTTTTTTTCATTTCTTTACACATCTAAATAAGTTTTTAGATGTTTCGCAGCACTCAACATATGAAATTAGGCAATTTTAAGATCTGGACAATATTTGAAACAATTGTTTTCATGACTCAGACTTGAAATCAGTCAACAAAAGGCCCCTCCTAAAGAAAATGACTAACTTGTTGCCCCGAATCACATCTTGCAGAGACAAAGGAAATGCTTAATATCAAAATCACCTGAATGGATGTGCAAAAAAGTGTTGTTTTTTACTCTGGTCTGAAATAAAATTTGACATATTTTCAACATTTGTGTTGACTTAGTCACAGTAATGCAAAAATAAATGATTTCTTCCTTCATGCATGACTGATCATTTAGGTACTCAGGTGAGTGATATAGGCCCACTTGGGCCTCTTGTTTAGGGTCAGTATGTCACGGTCATTACTCATAGTGATTCTGAAACCCACCAGACCACCTGACATTTTTCTGGTAAAATTGACTCGGTCAGGTAAAATTTTCACTATTAATTCATTGAAATCTGAGACTTTACTAGACAGATGTCCTGTAAAGTGTAACAAAGTTTCACACACATCGTACTCAGAACTGTAAAATAGATTTCAATTATCATGCGCATTATTTAGATAAATCAAGTATTTTGTATTCTATCCAACATGAAAGAGTATGTAATGTGCATGATTATTTCTATAAAGTACTAAAGTATCTAAAGTAAAGTCATTATGAATGACAAATCATTTGAATGTTATACATTGTATAATGGAATAAATTAAATTGTAAAAATTCTCAAGTGTTTTCTTAGTTTGTGGAGTTGGACACTGAGGATTAGGATAGTTAATAATCCTACACTTGTTTATAGCAGTTCTTTCATAAACGAGTATCATTTGTTTCAATATGCAAGATCGCAAATATTCATTGTGTTCATGTTTTGTATTGTAGTTGCCTGTGCCCTATCAATTCTATTGCTCTACACTTGGGCAGATTTTCTGCCCCACTGGAGAACAAAAAAAATGGTGTGTGTAAAAGCAGGAGTCAAGAGGTCAATCACTAATCACAATCGAGTGTATCATCAGTATATATCAAAGACTGTCATACCTTAATCCCGACAAAAACGTACAGCTGTAAGCCATCTGGGGAGCTACAAGTTGTTGATAATAGATATAGAACATATATACCTTTTTATTTTGTGCACCAAATGCACATTTCGACAACTTATGTCTCTTGAGTGATGCTCGTGGCCGAATGGTTGGAATTCTCATATTATATAAATATTTGAAGAGCAGTATTGAAACTAAAATGACTGAAAAAGTGAACCAAAGAAACAGTCTAAGGACAGAGCTATGCATGAGGGAGATACCCCTTAGTTTTAGAGTGATTTACATAATTTCATGACAGAAAATTTCAAGTATATATTTCATGTCAGTACAAAAGGACTGCAGTAAGTGAGTGAGGTTGCATATACAATGAAGGATACTTATGAACAAGGAAACTCAAAATCGGCATTTATATATTTGTACGAATTTTTCATTACTCAGTGAATGTTTACTTTTACAATATAGGTTAAATTATAATATATAAGACCCCAATTGTGACAGAAAAAGACTTCATTGTAATTTTACAGAAATCAAACAATCTTACCACCTTTACACATAACACAACGTCTCATTGTACTTCATTATCCATGCTGTTGAAGATCAAGCTGGATAATAACCATGCTGATGAAAACGAAAATGCAGCAAGAGATGGAAGTTACAATTGCTTGCTTTAAAATTCAAGACAAATGTTAACCTCTCTCAGTTGCAACAAAATCAAAATGAATACATGCTTTAATTTCACACATGCTGTAAACATAAAACAGATAATGAACAAGTAATGATATTAAAAAAACACCATGTTTGTCCAGCAACATCAGGGTGACATAAAATTTACCAATACATGAAATTAAAAATGTACCGTATTTCTATAATTTTTTTTTCTGTTTGAACCAAGTACTTTCCAATATCCTTTACATGATATGTACATATTTATAGTTTACAGAATTTAAAGTTAAATATTTCATGAATGATTCAGTGATATAAGTAAGAAAAATATTTAAGGAAATAGATACCTTTGTGGTTTGGGTGGAAATTGAAGGCTTGTCTGTAGGTTTTAGTGCAACATACTGGATAGCATCATGGTCCTTATCATAAGCTGTAGAGTTGTCACATGGTGCAGGTGAGGCAGGCTGGTTTGGTACAGACTCCTCCAATACTTCTTTTAGAATCTAAAAATTAAGAAATTTAAGAATCACAACTAGAAAATTTGAACGATTCTAGAAATTATTAAAGTTTTAGTTGATGATTTCATAATTTGTAACAATTAGGTACAAAAAATTATATTCATACCGGTAATCGTTTACATGTTTTGCTAATCTTTGCATTCATTCCTGGTACTTTAATTAATGACCTGATTAGTTAAATGCCAGAAATGAATACATTATTTCTTCATTCATGCATAAATGTAAATGACAAAAGCTGTAATTTGTCTCATAATATGAACTGTTTGGATACAAAATGCAGGTTTATGCTCATGAAAGTACATACAGGAGCACTGGACCTTGCATTTTCAATCATATCACATTGGAAAATGTTTGTTTTGTTTTTGCTTTAAATCACATCATGAGTATTTCATTATTATACAATAGTAGCCTTGAATGTTGTATGGCTTCATCATTTTATTTTTCTTTGGTAAAGGACCTATCAGGAGCAGTGAAGAATCTATACTATGCCAATTCATGATGCAGAACCTTAGTTTCTAGAAATTATTCTTCTAAATTGAAAGACATGCTTGTGTATTGGGAAGCAAAGTGGGATTTACTGTTCATCTTAATGTTCAGATGACTTAAAACAGAATAATTATAATAATGAAGGGTAAATGTCAGATACACACCTATGCTTTATCATTATAAATTGACAATAGTGATGTCATACTTGTACCACTTAACTGTAAATTTACCTTTTTTGATGTGGTCTTCTTTGTCATCAGAAGCCGGTGTGGCCTAGTGGATAAGGTGCTCGGCTCGTGATCGAGAGGTCGCGGGTTCGACTCCCGCCCGGGGCACACCGGTGTTCTGTCTTTCGGATGAGACAGTAAAAACCGAGGTCCCGTGTCACGGTAGGCGTGGCACGTAAAAGATCCCTCACTGCTTCGGGTGGGTCCGTTGCAAAGGTCTAAATTTGTATGCAATGCATCAGGCAGATGCCGTCACCATATACGTGAAATAATCGTGGAGTGACGTAAAACAATAATCAAACAAACAAACAAATCTTTGTCATCAGCATCAGAATAAAGAGGCATATCTGGACACAAAATGCATGGTCTTAAGAGAATATGCTTTTTATGCCAAAACAGATGTGCCATCTAGATGAATAAAAAAAAATAAATGAAAGGGCAAGGGGGACCCAATTCAGTGGCGAAACCAGTATTTCCAAAAGGGGATCCCCACATGTGAAAGTTAAGTATTGGCCAAAATACTCGGCCATTTTGAGTGCCAATTCTGGAGTTTTATCCATATTATATATATGAGTGTTTTCAACCTTATCATTTATATGCCTTGTAAATCTGTGTCGTAAAAAGCCCCCTCCCCACTCTACTAAATCTGTTGCTGCAATTTACTATATTCACATGTATATGTACAAGAAATTTTATTTTCAAAACAAACCTTGTTTTATGATATTACTTCAGATCAGTAAAATCATTACTTAAAATCTGTTTGGTAATAATAGTTGGGCTTAGCTTGGCCATTATGATACACAGATGATAGTGAAATTACTATTATTATTAATGGACAGCTAGTGTTATACATGAATTGTCCTGGTATATCTAGATGCAGTTCAAGTCTGTCTTATCTGCAAAATTGATTGCAAAAATGGCATGTACAAGGCCTAAATAATATTTTAATATAAAATAAAAAGTGAACACTAAAAATCATACTGTATTATTGTAGGCCTAATACATAGGCGGATCTAGAGATTTTTGAAAGATGGATTGTAGTTTCTCATGACTAATGGATTGCACTATTCAGTCTGGATAGGGGATGCAGCCCTCAAAATGGTTGAAAATGACTTTTTAGGGGGTAAAATATTCCGACCAAAAAAAGGGGTGGGGGTGGGGTTGCAAACCCAACCCCCTCCCCCCTTCTAAATCCGCAAATATAATCTCTGAAAGCACAAGGATTCGATAAGTTTTGGAAGCATAGTATTATTACATAGATCTAATATTCAATGAATTATTTCAAGAAGTACTCGGCTGAAGAAAATATATCCCATATAGTGTACCTCCTGGTGACGTCGTTTGATGAAAGCCCCTCTAGGATTTGGATTTGACTTCCGAGGTTGAACAGGAGTCCCATGACGATCAACATCTCTACAGAACATTGTAGGAATGGCATCAGGCTTCAACATCAACTTTTGCTTGACCGGCAAGTCTTTCATGATCCTGGGATCTATGTTGAAGCACGTCGGTTCGAAATGATCAGAACAAATACAGGAGTATTTGCTTGGAGTGAAATGCACCCTCCTCACCTGTGATACCCACGCATCATACAATTTCTTCTTTTTTTGTCGATCAGGAAACCTGAAGAAACTTTGCTTTCCCTCAACTGATTTATTATGACACCCGAAAGCAACACAATGAACCATCATATAACTTAAAATACTTATTTACTATATATATTTGTAATGAGGCGCGTTAATCGAGGACCAAAACTACGTCATCAAAATTTACGCCGGAGAGTCACGAACATTCGCGATCGAACCCGAACACAGGTAAAATATGTTAACACATATTTCTCTATCAATAAGTGATCGATCGATAATTGGATTATGTAGATCTCCGTATGTAAACAATATTTACAGGATTTCAAACTTTCTTAATATATTTATTAATGTTATGTCCGTTGAACTTTAATTTTTAAAGGAAAATAGAATTTCATTCCCAGTATATCAACAGGGCTTTCACTCAATATTTTAGGAATGGGGCCAGGGCCAGTCATGTATTAAGAAAAATGGTAATGTTTGTCTGAAATTTGGAAAATCCTACCAACTATGTGTCCTATAAATAGAGGAGCTAGTATAGTTCAGTGAATGAGGTATTTGGCTTGTAATCAAGAGGTCCTGGGTTCAACTTCTGCTGTGAGCACATCAGTGTCTTGTCTTTTGGATGAAACAGTGAAAACTGAGGTCCCGTGTCATGGTAGGTTCGGCACGTAAAAGTTTTCTCACTGCTTCAGATGGGTCTGTTGCAAAGATATAAATTTCTATGCACATAGATGCTGTCACCATATACATGTAATAATAGTGCAGTGACATAAAACAATAAATAATCAATCAATCAGTCTATAAATAGAGAGAAAATACTTCTTTTCACATTTTGATTGTTGAATTGATTGTTATTTATTAATTTAAAGTTTCAGAAACCTTCTTCTGTTTAAATTGTTTTGGTGTTCTACTCAGTTTTGCATTCTGGATTTTAGACATGGGGCTCTCATTCTAATTCAAGCCGGTGTGGCCTAGTGGTATGGGGCTGGACTCCTGATTGGGAGGCCAGGGTTCAAATCCCGCTTTGTTCATGCCGGTGTCCTGTCTTTCGGATGAGACAGTAAAAGCCAAGGCCCTGTGTCATAGTATGCATGGCACGTTAAAGATCCCTCACTGCTTCCGGTGGATCTGTTGCAAAGGTCAAAATTTGTATGCCCAGCATCAGACAGATGCCGTCACCATATACGTGAAATATTCATGGTGTGACTTTAAACAAAAACCAATCAATCAATCAATCTCATTCTAATTCATCATCTGAAAAAGATGTATCTGTTTTTGTACAATCATTATCAATTTGATCATTTACAGTATCTGATACTGATAGTTATATTATGTTTTTGCATTGGGAATAGGGGTGTTGACTGGCCCCATTTTGAGAGAATCGAGAGCCCTGAGCATTTAGAACTAACTCAAAGCTCTGAGTAGTACTCTGAGCTTAGTACGTATCCCCATAGAAATTTTATTTATTTTATTTATTTTTATTAGTCTGTTAGATTTTTGGGAAATGTTCTTTATATTAGAAATAATATTCATTGTTCAATGGCTATATTTGTTCTAGTATATGAATATCATCTGCAGTCTGAACTGTCATTTGTTCATATAATTTTACTAACACTTTTCAAAAACTGAACTGCATTGATTTGTTTGACTTGCAGTTTACTTTTGGGTTTACAATTCTAAGCTGTAAGTACATGTAACTACATTGATATTGGATCCTGACAAGACGATCTGTATTGGGTCTTGTATGAAAATAGGACCCTACTGATATTTAAAATATCTCTAATGTCTCCATTCATTATAAATAATCATATTATTGATAATTCTTTTACTGGTAAAGCAAACTTCAAAATGTTATGGGAAGAAATTTTGTTGTTACATTTAAACTGAAAAAAAAAACTTACTCTTCAGATTTTTTAAGATAAAGAAATACTGTAATGTCATTCAAATCCCTTTACCATACTAGATCATCTACCGTAGTCACAGACTATGGATCAGACAAGTAGTGCATTTATTTCATTCTTGAAACCATTATTTGAACATTATGTTAGGGCATTCATGGTGGGTGTGGCTAGCCATTCAGGAGATGCTCACTCCTCCTAGGCACCTCGTCTCACCTCAGAATTTCAGGGGTTTGTGAATGTCTGGTTTAGTACATTGTTGTTAGTGCCATAGTCACCTGACACCATTTACTTTCGTATTTGCATTGAAACCATTACTTACCTTACAGAGTTTGTCGAAACAAGGAGTTGATTGGTTCTCTATGATAAAGGAAAGATCTGCTGAGGACTTGTTATGTTATGGTTCAGAAACTGGGATCAAATTCATACAACAAGAAAAAGATACATTACATAAATTCCACTGTGTTGCATCAGGTAACTAATTATTGTCCCTCACATTAGATAGTAAAATCAGAAGCCCGTATCACAATTGACTATGGCCGATGGAAGAATCATTCTTTGTAGAAATTTATTAAGTGACACTTTACCATGTAAGTGTTATAATTTTGGCTGTGGTATATAACATTAGTCAAACACAAAATCCATCAAAATATTTATAAATGTTAATGCTCCTCACAACTTAAAGTCGGGGGACATATTGTTTTACCCCTATCTGTCCGTCCGTCCATGTCCCTGATATGACGTCCATCCCGATTACCTAGGGTATATACCGTATTTACTCGAATATAATACGCACCCGAGTATAATACGCACCCCCCAAAATGACCTCGAAAATCATGAAAAAACGTCTAACTCCGTGTATAATACGCAGGGGAAAAATCCAAAACAAGATGTCAATTTCGTGTTGAAACAACAAGACGGCGAGCTGAATTTGCTTTGCCGTATACCTTTTGCAGTGTAATCGCGTAACGTGTATTATTATCAAAAGTGGCACAGAACGACCAGCCTTTATTCATTGTGTGATATCAACGCTTTTCTCTCTTTCATTTCATTTACAATCAAACTCCCATAGACTTAAAATGTTTTAACTAGTACCCTCGTCCCAAACGTTCGCTTCATTTTTTCTCTCCCGTTAGATTGAAACGTGCGTGTCTACTATACTATCAGGTACTTTACGCGGAGATTGTAAATGTTTGTGAAGACAAAATATATATATAACAAGCATTCTGAAAGTATTGCATAGGCAATACTAAGTCCCCGACTGGCAAATGGAAAACTAAGACTCCCAAAACACACACACACACCTACACACACACAACATACTGTCTTTCAGGCTGCCAGCTAGTTAAGTATTTGATCACAACCTTTAAAGAAATTTTCTAATTCCGAGGGCCGTAATTCCGTCAAAAATCAGTGGACCATAACGAAACTCAAACTTGATCTGTAACTCATGGTGATATACTCACACACCAAAAATTGGTTGAATATCTACAAGCATTTAGAAAAAAAAGTCCAGAAAACTGCCATTTTAAAGAAATTTTCTAATTTGAAGGGCCCTAATTCTGTAAAAAAAATCAGAAGACCAAAACGAAACTCGAACTTGATCTGTTACTCATGGTGGTAGACTCATACACCAAAAATTGGATGAATATCTACAAGCGTTTAGAAAAAAGTCAGGAAAACTGCCATTTTAAAGAAATTTTCTAATTCCAAGGGCCGTAATTCCATCAAAAATCAGTGGGATGTAACGAAACTCAAACTTGATCTGTAACTCATGGTGGTAGACTCATACACCAAAAATTGGGTGAATATCTGCAAGCTTTTAGAAAAAAAGTCTGGAAAACTGCCATTTTAAAGAAATTTTCTAATTCCAAGGGCTGTAATTTTGTCAAAAATCAGTGGACCGTAACGAAACTCAAACTTGATCTGTAACTCATGGTGGTAGACTCATACACCAAAAATTGGGTGAATATCTACAAGCGTTTAGAAAAAAAAATCCGGAAAACGTGAGTGTGACTGACGGACAGACGGACGGAGTGCAAACCTATAGTCCCCTTCGGCAATGCCGGTAGGGGACTAAAAAACTAATGAATGAATGTTATCCAAACTGTCGATGCTCGTGCCGTTACGGTCAAGTAGTTTCACCTGTTGCGTACCTATTGATTTACCAATTAAGGCTAAATCATTATATCACCCGTACAATCTGCTAATCAGAAACCATTGCTAAATAACACAGCGCAAATATTCTGCCACATTGTAGACTTTACTCCTTTTATCGCCTTGGGCATTTACTACGGGAAGCAGACAGTATACAGACAATAGATATATCTCACGCCTCGTGGGTTTGATTGACGGCTTTAGATACTTTAACAGACACACGCACCCCTCTAAATCCGCCACTGAAGCTTAAAAGTGTGGAAAAAAAGTTCCAGATTTCTAACCCTATGTATAATACGCAGTGAGAAAATGAGGGGTAAAACTGGTGAAAAAAAGTGCGTATTATATTCGAGTAAATACGATAGCTTTTCTGGATAACTTCTCCTACAGTTCTCATTCTAGAAAGTGTTTCATTTGCTGGATGCTTGTACATGGATTGAAGATGTGCATGATAAAAAGGTTATGATTTTTATCAGTATTTGCCATTTGAGGGAAAATTAAACTTTGTCATTTTTGGAGTATATACTTGCATAAGTGATGAATCGTTTCCAGATGTCTCCTCCAACAGCTTTAATGCTAGAAAGGTTTTACATACATGTATTGAAGATGTGCACATTATTGGGTATTTGATTTTTTATTAGTATTTGCAGTTTTTGGGGAAAGTTGAACTTCATCATTTTTGGGTATGTTCTCACAACCTGGGTACTTGCCTTTTCCAGTTAACACCTTCAACAGTATTAATATTAAGACTAGATTGAAGATGTGTATATTTTCAGGGTTTTGATTTTTCTCAATATTTGCTGTTTTGGGGGATAGTTGAAGTTTGCTACCATTTGTGATTTATCCTTGTAATAGGAGTACATAGTTTCTCTGCACAGTTTCAAGAATTGCAGGTGTTTGATCATTTTCCTAGTAATATTAGGGATAGAGAAATCAAATAGAAATGTGGCATGTAGTTGTAGCATGAAGAGAACCAGATTAGAGGGGGCATTGCTGTTGTTTAGAAACATGTAGTTTTAACATGATAGTCATTTTTCACTTTTTAAATCATTTTAGCTTTGATATGTCTCATTTCATGATAAAGTGACTGTTCTATCTCATTGAAAATGTTTATTTCATTAAATCTAGGAAGTACTAGAATTATGTAGTGTAAATGCTTTCATTTTATTTCCCAAAGAAAGTGCTTTATTTCTGTTTTTTGATAAGTTAAGAGATAAGTAGGTTGTAACAGAGTATATTTTATAACAGTATAGCTATAAGGAAATTTTCAGAAGACGAGATATATAGGATTTCCTTCTCTTGAATCTACTTCAAGTGGACTTGCATACTCAGGTGTTTATTAACACCCTCTTGACCTCTTGTGTATTAATGGAAAGTATTGATTGTAAAAAATTTAATATATATACCAGATCTCAAAATACAGGAACCTTTCTTCAAACATATCAACTGAATATACCTTTTCGCACTAATCTTAAGTCTTACCATATAGTCAGTGACTTTGCCAAGGACTTGTTTGCTGTGTTACAGTACATGTACACTGGTACACTGGTGGTTGTCTTCAAAGAATTCTAGTGTGATGTTTATCAATAAACAATAAAAAGTATCATCCATATGAAGAAATTAGTTTGAAACAACATCAGTATGCTTGTCTCTTGACTAATTAGTCGGAAGTTGAAGTCTTACCACCATTTCTTTGGTGACCTGTCTTTCAGATGGGACAGCTAACACCAGGGTCCTTTTCTGTGGTAGGCATTGTCACATAAAAGATTCTACACTGTTTCTGATGGGTCTGTTGCACAGGTCTTAATTTTTTGTGAAATGCATCAGGCAGATGCCATCACCATATTTATGAAATATTCTTGGTCTGATACGAAACCAGAAAAAAATGAAAAACAAATATTTTCTAGGTATTATTCTTCTTTTCAGACTCAACTCATTGTGATGAACTATCAGAAAACTCAACTGAAAGTAGTGGCGCGGGTTTCAAATTAGTCTTCTCAACAGAAACTCCAAATTCAGGACGTATTAGAAAAGCAACTAATGTATCTGAAGAGGCACGAAAAAGCAATAACAGTTCTGTCCAGAAAGAGACCTCAGAAATCTCACTTACAAAAAGTGTTGACAAAAAAAGAACAATTTCAACACCAAAACGTCCAGCATTGAAATTTGAATCTGAAAGCAAAAGGAATGAAGCAAAATTTACAGAAAGAAGTATTTTCAACAATAAGGGTAAAAAATCAATACTGAATTTTAAAAACAATACAGAAGCTGCTGATAAGGAAATGCCTGTGTTAACTTTTAGTATGAATAATGAACCAATGGATTTTACTGATAATTGGTTATGCAATATGTGTGATCGGACTTTCAAGAGGAAAAAGCATGCTTTACTTCACGTAATAGTGGCTCATAAAATTTCGAAAGAAGATTCGGAGAAGGTAGTGAAGGATAGGTCTTTACCCAAACTTGCAAGAGAAGAAAAGAAGAGAAAGCAACCTTCTTCAGATTTACATCATAACTCAGTGAAAAAATTATCTGACACTGAAGAAAATGTGGCCAAGAAAATGAAGCTAAACTCCTCTGAAAGGGGTAAAGATTGGGAGTGCTTGGCATGTCATAAAATGTTTGTATGGAAAAGAAGCCTGTTAATTCATTTACGAATAGACCATAAATTTAAATTGCAAGAAGTGCAAGAGCATGTTCATCATAATGCATCTATTGGGACTGCCAATACAAATGTTGGTGAGAAGAAACAAACATACATGTGTGCTGTGCATCCATGGCAGAAATATGAAAATAAAGAAGATTGCCTGAAACACATACAAAAGAAACATAAATGTAGTATGGCAAAAGCTCTGAAGAAAATATTAAAGGTAGATACTACATATGAGAAAGCTACCATTAAAAACAACAGGAGTAACAAAGAAGACCATGAAGAAGAAACTGATTCTCCAGCTGAATTGTTACCTATTATGGATTGTGTGTCCTTGAGTTCAGTCATGTCAAAAGAAAATGAATCTTCTAATGATATGCCAGAACTTGAAGCAGTTAATAGAGAAACAGGTGTTCCCTTACCGAACAAGAAGGTTGTAATGCATGACACAGAAGCAAAGGCATCATCAGGAACTTCAGATATGGAGAAGCCTTACGAATGCTCTATATGCAATCATAGAAGTGAAGCATTAAAAGCAGCTAAGAATCATTTGAAATCCAATCATAATATAAATCATACTGTTTCCAAGAAGTTTATAAACGTTGTAAAAGAAGATGAGGAATTCGAAGAAGCCGATAAAGTAACAGGATTGACATCTACATCTACGTCCTCAATCCCAGTAACATCAGACAGTGTAGATACATCATGTGGTAATTTAAATTGGGCTTGTGTAATGTGTGGATTGAAATTCAGTAGTAGAAGTACTGTTCTTCAACATCTAACTGTCCAACATGAGGTACTGGATGAAAATTTGCATGAGATGGTAGTTCATAAAGGGTCACTCAGTGAGGAAGAATGGCTGGGGATTAAGGACCCAGTCAACAAACAGAAGCTGGATGAAAATGTGCAAAATAGAAATGTGTGTCGATTTAAATGTGGGTTATGTGTGCAGCTTTTCAAAAGGCGCTCTGCTATTACAAGACATCTTACTGATGTACATTTCCTGTCCAACAAAGATCACGAGTTCTACATACAGAGGAATGAAGAATTTAAGAAGCAGTGGCGATGTACATTGTGTGGTCGAGCATATTTCAGTTCTTTCGATGTTCGTAGACATGTGAGTCAGGGTCATGGTGTAGCTTGGGAGCAAACAAGGGAGCATGTAATTTTTGTCGAGGACTTTGCATTGTTTCCTGGAGATAACTGTAATGCTGATGGTAGGAACTTGATGTATAGTTCAGAGTTTCAGAATAAACCATACATGTGTGTCAAGTGCAGAAAATGCTTCATCACCAAGAGATCACTTCTAAAGCATGTAGCAGAGATCCATAGGTGTACATTAACTGCTGAAAACTTTGAAGAATATGTTAAAGATAAAAGAAAAGTGCCTTATCCCATACTTGATTATTTAGATTGTACTGAAATTCAAAATTCCGATAAGATCAGAACAACAGAGCTTGTTAATTATATCATTCAACAGACTAAGGTGGATCGACAAGGCACTGAACAAGGTCTTGATGAAGAGGTACAGAATAAAGTGAAGTACCTAGAAATAAATGGAAGAGGTCCATTTGATGAAAAAGATTGGAGTCAAGTGTGTGGCACCTCTGGAGAATGTGAACTGCATGGGCAGAGTATTTATCGGTCACGATCAGCTGTTACTAAGAAGAAATTCTTTTGCACCATTTGTAAATTAAGGTACTACCGTTTTAAAGATGCACATCGACATATCAATAAAAAACACAGCATTGCATTTGAAGAAAGTTGCAATCACGTAGGGGAGGATACTGGAGTAGTAGATGTTTCAGAAGAAGTCAATTCAGGAAGGAATTCAAAACGCAGAGTCATTTCAAAAAATCGAAAATATTTATTCCACTGTGTAAAATGCCTAAGAGGAAGTTGGTATTTCAGCACTCTGAAGAAACATGCAAAACAGGCACACAAAATGAAGGAAGAGGATGTGTATAAATTTATATGTCGCACCTCGAATGTGGATCCTTTGAAGTTATCTTATGAGGATAAGATGAACTTTGTTTGTATCTTATGTGGTATGACATTCAAGAACAGATTAGATGCTCAAGCCCACGGTCCAAGCTTACACTCAGTGTATTCATCAGAGGATCAAAAGAAGATTGTATTTCAGAAAACTGGGGAAGATCTCTTGTATGTGGTACATACCTCCAAGACCACTGGTAACACGAAAGTCTTTTGGACAAGGATGTCCGACATTTTGCAAGATGCAGCAATAATTCGGGATGAGGAGCAAGATTGTGAGAAAACAGAAAGTTTAGAAGACACTGTGTTATGTTCTGGATCACTGGACATGGGTAATGAAGATCCACCGAGTCCAGGTTCAGAACAAGATGAGAAACAAGTCAAAAATTCCCAGACTCTGAAAAAACTTGCAAGGGATAAGCACAAAGAGATAGAAAATTTCATGTGTGTGATGCTTGATCATTGCAGTCAGGTTGGATTAACAGCAAGTGTAGACAAGGAATATACTTTGCAGTATAATTTTGAGGACTTCTATACAGTATTCACAGTTCAAGGCAACTCAGACTTGATAATCAAATCAGATCCTGTTATGAATCGGCTGTGGTGTGAATTCTGCATGAAATCGTTTAAGGATGATCTATCTATGAGAAGCCACATCGGAAAATGTCAGAGTAAACTAGCTACCAAATGGGAGTGTTTGAATTGCAAGGCGGAATTTTTGGATATTTTGACTACTGTTGATCATATATCTAAAACGTACGGACTACAGAGTGAATCTGATATCCTGACGTATATAAGATCAAAAGAACTGATGGAGATACCTGATAATGGCACGTTTTTGATGATTGACGGCCGGAGTGATGAGGAAGCCAATTTACTGTATCAAACACTCAAGCCAAAGGAAAGTCAAACCAATGCTTCAGATATTGAAATCAGCGAAGATTTTGCAAGTAAACAGGCAATGGAATTCCCAGCTGAAACTCACTCTCCTGTACCAACAGGAGTAAAGGAGTATAAACCTTGCTTTATCTGCGGACATAGAAATAAACACAGAGTCGAGTTGTTAAAACACATGAAGGATATTCACAAAATATCAGGGCAGAATAAGTTGTCCGATTGCTTAGAGTGTATGATCCACTTCAAATCTCGTGAAGATCTCTCCGATCATTTGGTCAGTGTACACAAAGTGAAAATTGCTCACCCGACACTGTATAGTCGACCATGTCTAGTGTGTAATGAAGTTTTTAGAAATAATGTGTCTCTTTCTCAGCACCTGAAACAATACAATGGATGTTTTAGTTGTTATTTATGTGGATGTAATTTCGATACATATGGAAAGCTTTGTAAACATGTAAAAAGAGAACACATGTCAGCGACAAACAAATCGGTCAAGTGTCAGATCTGTCCTTCGTTATTACAACCATGTAATCTAGAAGACCATATGGTGGGGCATTATGACAGAGCATTTGGGCCATGGAATTGTGTTGTATGCTCCAAAGTATTTGTGGTACGTAAGCACCTTAGAGAACATCTCAAAGGACAACACAAAGTATTTATGTGCTTCAAATGTGGACGTCAATTTGATTGTTTACACATCTTCAGAAAACATGAATCTGTACATAGGATGTCCTCCAAATCAAAACATATTTTGGATGAATACAAGTGTGTAGCTTGTAAAGAAATATTCCCAAGTCGTGGAATGTTACAGATTCACAGGAAAAACAACTGCAAACGTTTTGTTTGCCATCTCTGTGGCCGTAAAATGTGCAGCACAAGCAGTCTTGCAAGTCACATCAGAAATCACCAATTGGGCAAGGTAGCACGTACCAAGAAACAGCGAACTTGTGAATCCTGCAACAAGACTCTCAGTTCTCATGCCATGTGGAAGAGACATCAAGTAGTCCATTCCAAACAAAAACCATATCAGTGTGGCATTTGCGAATCAAAATTCAGCTTCATCAATGCTCTTAGATATCACCTTCAGAAAAGACACCCTGAATACAAACCTTACAAATGCCCAATATGTGATCAAGCTTTCCTTACCACCCACATCAAGAATTATCACATGAAAATGAACCATAAGGACTATGTTGATCCTATGCGCCCAATCAAATGTGAGCATTGTGAATGTAGATTTAAAGCACCTGTTGGACTCCAGATACACATGAAGAATAAACATCAGGACAAATTGCTCCATAGGCAGAGGTATTTTGAATGTGAAAATTGTCCAAGAATTTACAAAAACAGGAAGAATTTCCAAAAACATTCTAAGGAGTGCAGCATGAGTATAAACACCAAGTTATACAACACCATCAAAGTCAATGTGTCTACTTTATCCCAAGCAACAAGTATGAAAACTATGGTCATAGAACCTACTGCTCAGTCATCTTCAAACAGAGATGCCTGCGAGTATATAGTCAGCTCTATTCCTGATAAAGCCGTCATAACGGAGGCCACTGACTTACCCCACATTATTGGAGAAGAAACAATCACTTACATTACAGCTGAGGGTGAAGAATTTCCAGTTTTGGAAAGTTCTACAGCCATTGAGATGGAAGCACCAGAAGGGAGTCAGCTTGTCAGTATTGCTGATAATACGATAACTTTACCTGGAGGGCGACAAATTAGATTCCAAAACGATGAGACACAATATATGGAGATTCCGTCAGATATGTTAATAGAAACAACCGATGGTTATGTTATTGTCGTGTCTGAAGGCAATGGATGATTTATTATATTTAATTTCCGGTTAATCTGGAATTTGATTGGAAAGTTTGTGTGTACCAGACATGAGAGTAATCAAACTTCCAATTATTATATGTAACTATTTAATATAATTATTTATTATATACGACTGTCATAGACAGACATATTATGGTATGGTGTTGTGCTTGTTAACGTGCTTCAGACCAAACCAAAGATAATACTTTTTATATACATGTCTCAAGTTTGGGGTCAAAAGTCAAGATCACTCATTAAAGCATTCTTACAAACCATTGATATTAATAAGATACACACCGAACTCCTTGCCTTGGGCAAGAACAGTCAGACTTTGCACACATACTCCTTATGTCAAGAGAGAGATGACTAGCATGGTATTAAAGTAATCAAGGTACAGACACAATCATTTAGCACCATCAAAATTAGTACACATACTCCATTGTATTTCAAGGTCAGGGATCAAAGTAACACACTGACTTTTGTTGATGAACTGCATCTTTTAAACATTATATAAACAGAAATGTTTGGGCTAGGATTGTCGAACTTGTATACATACTCCTTATGACGAGGATGAAGCCTATAGTTTTTATGCATCCACATTAAAATGTGGTTGTATTCTGCTACATGTATGCAGCTGTTGTCCATCCCTCTGTTCCCACATTCTTCTCCTCACTTCTCCTCCTCAACCATGACAGGTACAAATGTTTTTGTAGTAGTATATGAAAGGATATGGCTTGAAGTTATGAACTTGGGTTTTAAACTGGGGGTAGAGAAAAATGTGAGGGGTAGAAAAAAAATTGTCTGCGCTTCTCAACCAACACAGATGCTGATGATTTTTATGGTGGTATATTTTATACTGGAGACTAGCCCCTGGGGTTGGGTAAAAATAACTCGTCTGCGTTTCTTTTCTTTAACCAAGACAAATGTAGACTGTCTGTTGTTGGTATATGAAAAGGTTTGACTTGAAGTTGTGCTCCTAGGTTTCAAACTGGAGTCTGGACCCTTGGATAGGAAAAAATGGGCATGGTGAAAAAAAAAGTGTCCCTATTTTTTATCCTTAACCAAGATAGATGCAGATGATTTTGTAGTGGTATATTAAAGAGTCTTACTTGAAGTTGTGCACCTGGGTTTTAAACTTTGGTCCTGCATCTGGGTAAGGGAAAATTGTCGGGTAAATAGTCTTTTCTGTACTTTTCCTTAACCAAGACAAATGCAGATGATTTGGTGTATTAAAGGGCTTACTTGAAGTTGTGCATTTGGGTTTTAAACTTTGGTCTGACCCCTGGGGTAGGAGAAAATGGGCAGGGTAAAATAATCTTGTTTGTGCTTCTTCTCTTTATCAGTGATAGATACATAATTTAAATGGATGATTTAATGCCTATAATGGTAGTATATGAAAGGGTCTGACTTAAGTTGTGCTTAGTTCTAGCCTCTGGGGAGGGTATCATGTCAACATGCAGGCATATTATGCACCTGTGTAGCAGTGCCCTATTTTTATATTTATGTAAATGTACTTATGAATGATAATGAAAACATAGTGGCAAAGTTAAGACTCATACCAGGTATGTTTACATATATTAACGTTTTACCTAATGTACCCAGTACAATGGTAACCTTACTAGCACACTGGGTTAATGTTGTTGAGAAATACTGTATTGTATCTTAATTTTACAAAGAATCTTCTCATAAATATGTTAACGGGAAAATCAAACAAAATACAGAATGTAATCAAAGAGTATTTTAAGCAAAAAATCATTTATTTGGTTTAAATTTTCATATTTTTGACAAGACATTCAGCATTTAGACTACTGGTCAAATCATTGTTTACATGCATTAATTTGGATTTTTTGTTTTTTTCTCTTTTTGAAACCACAGTTTTTGTAATAAACTACTTTTACTTGAGTAAGGAAAGCAATATGTGTAGTAATTTTGATTGATAATGTTGAAATATAATAAGTCCTATGTATAATAATTCTCAAGTTATTCTTGAAGGACAACTACTTAGTAATAGATATACATGATGTTGGAAATGTGAAAACGTAGGGAGGGGAGTAACTTGAATCAAGTATGTCTGTAAACATAAAAGCTTTCCACACTTTTACAGAGCATAAAGTTTGCCCTACTGTTGCAAGAGTTATGGTTCTTCATCTTCAGATGCTTATTGAGGTATTTATTATGTTTTGAACATAGTCCTTCTTTTTATTTAAGCATAAGGAAGACTACAGGGTACAGGTTTATTCCTTAGAACATTACTTTCTACTTCAATTTAGGTTTATCTAGGTTTTTAAATTAAAATGAAGTCTTTGAGTTATAGCTGAACAGAGCCAAAGATTTTAGATATTTAATGCATGGGATCTGATGTGAGATGTAAGAAGACGTTGAATTTAATTTATTATATTCAAGTATCACGTGTATCTGGGTCTGTAAGAATGTAACATAAGGTTTAAATTTCAACAAATTTCATAATGGATCTGGTTGAAAATTATTAAATGGAATTGTATACTTATTTTGATTAAAGGATAGAACTACCTTTTTTCCTTTTCTCCACTTACTGTTGAAGTCAAAGTTATCAATACTTTCATTCAAAGTTTCAAAATGATTTAACAAGTCATGAAATTTCAGTGTGAAAAATAGAATTTTAGTAATATTCCACAAGAATTAACCTTCAGTTTGGAATATTACTTAATTTCCTATTCTAACAACATATTAGTAAGAATTTAAAGCTAATTTAGCTCCGTTTGAAATTTTGAAGAAAATTTATTTTCCTTAATATGAAGCTAAATATCTTGTTCTCATTATTGATTGTGTTGACTTTGAAGTTGAATATGTTTTTTTCACCATAGATTTTCCTTGGGCCGTGGATGTCCATTATGGTACATTACTCCGAGAACCTTGGGGATGGTTTTTTCTGTTCTTAAGTTCTGATTTTTTATTTAGTGAAATTCAGTTTTTTGTTTTATTATTTATTATTTATGTGTTTGTTAATATTTAGTGAGACAAGAAGTAATTCATTTATAATAAATTACAGGCTAATATATGCAGTCATCAAAAGTGATATAAACATATTAATATGTTTTCTAGTCTGTAAACAAGTGTTATTCCTGTAATACATCTATTGCTTATTTTACTTAGCATTCAATCTGTTTGTTGGATTATAAATGTATTAATGCAAATAAACAATAGGAATTATTTTTTGTTTTCCATTTTATGAGTTCTTTACACCTTTAAAACGATTAGATTCATCTTGATCTAAATATTTCTATAACTCTGTACAAACAATGTTTGGAGGGTAAATAGGAATTACCAAGTCCGTCTGTCGGTTTTTTTGTCTCTAAATCTCTGACAGATTTCAACAAAACCTGGTAGAAAAGATAACTGTCATGTTGTAAAATAAATTTTGCAGGAGTTAAGGCTCTTGACACACATAATTTGTATTGCATTACATATGTGAACCTTTTCATCAAAACCACCACAAAGATTTCAATCAATCTTTGCACAAAGAGAGAATATCATGAATAGATTTGAATGAAAGTAGATAATGTGTCACCTGAAATTTTCACATTTTTCAAGACACACGGTTCTTGAAATTTGGAAATTTCTATATTACATATGTAAATCGTGTTACTGCAACTCAAAACTACTGCAAGGATTTCAACCAAACTTGGTACAGTGAAAGACCATTATATGTGACGATGAGTATGCATGTTTCCATTTTTCCTGCTTCTTCTGGTCTTTAATTCTCTTCACTCTGTTCCCAGACGCAGTTCCTCTATTCCACATATTCTGACTTGATCGTCATAGATAAATGTGCTACTTTCTGAACTTGGAAACAGAAGGTATTGGTCCTGCTGTGTAATACCTCTTAGTATGTATTTCATTCAAAGTTTGCACAAAGGAAGGATATGAAGTGTAACCTTTTACGAATGAAGATGACTTCAGTGTTCAAAGATTTCAAGGAGAGTCGGGCGTAATCTGGTGGGAGGAGTTCTTAATCTTGTTTTGCGGACACTTCTTGTTAAATATGAATTGGGGCAGGTTGATTCACTTGACTTCAAATTTGAGGTCCCGAGTTTGATTCCAGCTGTCGTCTCGGGACTTTTAAGATAATTTATTATCGTCTGTCTCCCACATATAACCTTTTGCTGAGACAGTATAAAATGAGGCTGCTTGTCACAACATGCAGTAAAATGTGAAAGACCACTCACTGCTTTTGCATGAGACAAAATTATAAAGCGTTACACCAGACAGGTGCCGCCGCCCTAATTATGAAATTATATTGGGAGTGGCGTAAAACAATAGCAAAACAAACAATTTGTGTCCGTGTAGTGAAGTCCGAAGAACACCGTGACTGGTAAGTGAAAAGATATAGAATTTAACTATGAAAGAACCTACTAGTATGTGGAAGAGCTAAAAACTTCTGAATACAAGGCATTCATATAAACTTGTCATCCCAAATACTTTAAATCGCGTGTGCACAAAAATATTACTATTTATATTTGGTATATAGTATTTCCTTGTGTCAAATCGTACACATCTCTATCCTCAGATTGTTCGAGAAACTTGTTTGCTTTTCATATATTTACATTTTAGATTTCCACAGTTTAGGACTTAAACTAATTTTGACCATAATTTCATTGTCCATTTTAAGAAAAGATTAAAAGATTGGATAATTACATAATTGAAAATTTCAGATCCCCTCTTTGAACTTGAAATAATGCGCATAGTACTGAAATGGACCTCCTGCTTCAACGAAAGGATTTTTAAAATGTGTAATGTCCCCTTTCAAGAGTAGATGTCACTCAGCAAAGATAAATATAATCCGTGAGATCTACTTCACGCCCAACACTTTTAACGAGTTTAATATTTGCATGATGGATCAAAAGATATGAACAGATAGCCATCTCCCCCGTGAAATCGGGATGCCTACACCTCTGGGTACATGATCCTAACTCGGTTTCTCGTGAGGTTCGTGTTGATTTATTTTCCTCACATTTTGTATTCAAAATCGATCGCGGATTGCGATACTATTTAATTTTTTACAATGTTTTGAGCTAGTATAATCTGAATAATCTAAACCGGTATACCCGGAAGGAGTTCTTTCCAATTAATTCTTAAGTTCTTTCCCCCTAGAAGAATATAATTTAATAATCAAAAATTTGCCTACGGATGCCTATTCGTGCCGACTGAAAGAAAACAAATTCTGTTGTAAAACAACTTACAATGGGTATCTTAATAAAGACTTATGGCGTTATCACAACTTATTACATCGTAATTACGACATGTGATGGGTGTCGGCATAAATATTGATTGATTGATTGATTGATTTTTGTTTTACGTCACACCAGGAATATTTCACGTATATGGTGACGGCATCTGCCTGACGCGGGGCATACAAATTTTGGCCTTTGCAACGTACCCACCCGAAGCAGTGAGGGATCTTTAACGTGCCATGCATGCATACCACGACACGGGGCCTCGGTTTTTACTGTATCATCCGAAAGACATGACACCGGCATGACCAGAGCGGGACTCGAACCCCGGCCTCCCGAACAGGAGTCCGACGCGATGCCACTAGGCCACGCCGGCTTTAATGAAAAAAAAAACATATATGTCGTTATTACGACATACAACTGGTGTCGTGATAACAACACATATCGGTAATACGACTTATTATGTTCTTAACATATGGTTTATGGTGTTGTTGTGTTGTAAGTAGGTATCTTGAAGAAATAAGATTGATTTGCCGAGATTAATAAAACTTGATGACGTAATGAAGTCGAAAAGTTGCCGTAAACTGTCCTTAAATAAACGAGTTCTTTTGGGCAACTTGTATAAAACAGATGGTTGGTTTTCTTTAAGTCAAATAATTTTATGCGATTTTCCTCATATAAATTTTAAATTAAATTGTCGTAATAAAGTCGCCTTTCCATGAAAATAAAGAAATATTGATATTATTTTTGTTGATATGTTGGAATAACATGCTACTAACAAGAATTCTATGTCGAATTGTTGTTTAAAAAGTACCAATTCGAGATTTCTTAAGTCAATTTTTCTTCGAAATCGAGTTATCTAACTCGCATTTGTATGAAAATCTCGAACTAATGACTTTGTTGAAGTCGACATGATGCGATAAAGTAACACTTATCGACATAGTTTTTGACGACTTGATGCCAAAGCCATCACTTCAGCGACTTTTATAAATCACGAGGATCAAAGCAAATGATCTTTGGGCAGAGTTGATGTGCACTCTCTATTGAAAGTGTGATTAGCTATTTTGTTTTGATATCTTGTCTGAATCGTGAAGCTAAAAGAGAAGTCGGGAAAGGACCAGGGGCAAGTCATCGGGGTGAAAGGAAGGATCCTGAAAAACCCCCACTTTTGCAAAAGAGATTTTTCCCCCTCATTACTATATAGAAAATATATATTAATTCAATGAAAGAAAGCTCTAAAGAAAACTCTTCAAATCACATGACAATTTGCTCTCGAATGAACACATTCTATATACTCAGTCAGTTAAATGTATTTTGTTTTTCAGTTCATTTCAGTTCATTTATTTCTTTATGCCATCTGCACATCAAATATTACTAATATAAATAAATAAAGGTGCCTGTACCATTTCATTTGGGATTTTTTTTTTTTTTGTCCTTTAAATATTTGCATAAAGCTAAAAGATCAATGTTCGGGAAGAATGTAGACAAAGTTGGGGGAAAATGAATGTCGACAATGAAATTTTCATTGGGAAAGATCTCTTGAGAAACCTGTTTATCCTTGTTCTCTACAAGTATATAGAGAATTATTTAAAAAAATCTTTAAATGTGTGTCCTTTGATTTTGCTGCTTTTGCGGTGAGTGGGCAGGTGGGCGCCCGTAAACCGGTTAACCACACCAACTGAGTGACGTATGTTACTTTAATTGACCTTCCTAAGTTGGTATCGTAACCGCAGCACAATGGAAGATTTTTGTAATGTTTCTCCATGTATATTTTATTATCATCATGTTTAGTGTGTATGTCTTTGGTGATTTTTGTCTTACAGCTTTGTCAAATGTTTTCTGTTTTCTCTCTTATAACGGACTTGATTTGGAGAAAAAACACTGGCTACTTAGAATATAAAGTGGCAGATTTAGAAGGGGGGGTCCCTTTTACGCTACAAGTTTGCAAGGCTCATACATATAAAAAGATTGAAAACACTCAAATAATTAGAGTAAAACTCCAGACTTTACACCAAAATGGCTAAGTAATTTGGCAAATACTTGACTATCACGTCCCCCCCCTTTTTTTACTTTTTCGGAAATCCTGGATCCGCCACTGATCGGTCGTCAAAAAGAATATCAGTAAGTATTACTTTTTCGCATCATGTCGACTTCAACAAAGTCAATAGTACGAGATTTTCATACAAATGCGAGTTTGATAACTCGATTCGAAGAAAAATTGACTCACGAAATCTCGAATAGGTATTTCTAAAACAATAACTCGACCTGAAATTATCGTTAGTAGCATGTTTATTCCAAAATATCAACAAAAATGATGTAAATATTTCTTGATTTTCATGGAAAGGCGACTTTATTACGACGATGATGTCAAGTTGCCAAAAAGAACTCGTTTAAGGACACTTTACGGCAAATTTTCGACTTCATTACGTCATCAAATTTTATTAATCTCGGCAAGTCAATTTTATTTTTGTCATGAAACCTACTTACAACACAAAAACACCAGGCACCAAAACGTGTCCGTATTATTATAACCATCGCGCTTCTCTTTGGAAGTCTAAGAATGCATTCTATGACCTTTTTACACTCCTAGAAGGGTGATACAGAGCGATTTGTTGTGTTTCTGTTATATAATAAAATTAGAAATTAAAGTATTTTCCCAAATCAATGAATTATTATTTAGAAGTGTCACAGGTGAAGCTGCTTAAAACATCAGAAATTCTTGGTATTTCAATAATCATTCAGTATGTTATAAAATAACATAAACCCTCAAAAGTTGTTTACATTGAAGGAAATCACGTATTTCTGTATTCCTATATACTTCAGCGGCACATACTATATTAATTTGTCAAGGGTGTCTTACGTAAGAACACAAGAACATTCGATTTCAGTATGTTCCGGATTGAATGAATTAAAAAAAAAACAAAAAAAAAACTGCACACTCTATTCAAAAATTTTCAGCCACTTGGTCTTTATCAAGTGAAATCCACGATGTTATATGTAAAGCTAAGCTCTGACGTCACAATATAATTTATATTAGAATGAACTCTTAGGGAGCAACCATTTGATTTTTATGGGGGAAGGGGGGGGGGGGGGGGGGGGCAGGAAGACTTTGCTAAAAAAAAAAGTCCGGCTCAGATTTTGGGAAAAAAAAACAATAAATAAATAAAAAAAATCCGGCTCTGAAATTGGGCAAAAAAAATATTCAGGCCGGTGAAAGTCTTCCTGCCCCCCCCCCCCCAATAAAAATCAAATGGTTGCTCCCTTAAGATATGTAAATTTATAAAGGATTTTATTTGGCTTATCTGTAACTTGATTATGTTGTGTATGCAGTCTTTTTATTTATACATCGTCTTTCTTCTGGAGGATTTTACTTATGTGTTACGGCAAGTACATTCTGTATCGCGGGGCGCCATTCGTCTCATCTCGGATATATTTGCTCAATGGTGACATTGCATTGTATAGAAAACACGGGGAGGTAACTTCCTATATAAAGGTATATACAGACGTGCGGCTGGAATGGGATATATTTTTAAAGCTACCCAATATATTAATAGGTATCATTTTCCCTTCAAATATATATCAAAGGGTATCTTTGTCATCACAATATAATTAGATAGTCGGAATGGACATGCTTATTATCATTAATTACTATAGTTAGTATACATGTATGAATGGTTATGATTTTACACTTTGCTCAATATATAAATGGGTAGGGTGCCAGCGACTCCAGCCGCACGTCTGTACCCAACGATCATTGCAAGTTAACACTAACAGCCCCCTCCCATGCATGGGTGACATAGTATATCTCAAATATCCTCTCCTAAGATTAATCAACCCCGTTGAATGATTAAAAGGCTACCTCGTAAGTTTACATCTCAGAATTTGATTTAGATAATGTACAAGGGCATCGTTATTATCATATACATAATAGGAAGTGTTGTAGTGCAGCGATCCCTTTTTAGAAGTGACGTCATGTCGATGACTTATATAATGTACTAGTTAACCATCATATCCGTTTCCGGATATGATTGATCATATCTGAAGTATGTAGATCATTAGTCAAGTGCAGTATCTCTCTCCACTGGCCAAATAATTGTTTACTCCATTCCCCCTCCATATCTGAACAAGGAATAGTGGCAGTAGTCACTGTTTTCAAATAGGTTTCTTCTTTTCTATAGAAATTTCTTCATGTTTGTGAAAGGATTGAGTGTACTCGATTTGTAATTGTTTAATATTGCAGCTGCATCAACTTTCATTATAACTAGCATTATTGTATACATAAATTGCGTATAAAACTTTTACATTTCTATTTCAATAATATATAACGGGGTTTTTTTATTATTATTTTTGAAGATTTTTTTTCTTGTGCTGTTAAAGGGATGGCTTCTTGATTCGGAAAGGAGACAGTATTTTTTTCTTTATTTATTTTATTTTTTATTTTTTTTATTTATTTATTTTTTTCTTTTTTTCTTTTTTTTTTTTTGAGTGGGGCAGTTTTTCGAAAAGATCAAAATCAACAGAAAACAAATTATTCTGATCTTTTTCGAACTTAAAATATATATTCTATTTATAGATCTACAAATATATGTACTATTTCTGGTTAAGCCTTTAAGTTATTGAAACAGATTTTTCCCAGACACGCTTCGCTGGTTGGATAGGTGCACAGAAATATCTAAATCACTAGAATTGGGTCTTTTCGTGATGCAGAGTTATTTCCCATATGTGCAGGTATCTGACGTCAAACCATTGTGACGTCACGCAGTTTCTATATCATTTCCTGTAATTTTACACCAGTTTCCATAGAATTGGTTCACGTCACAATGCTTTGACATAAGATACCTGCTCATATGGGAAATTACTCTGTATAACGAAAAGACTCAATTAGAGAATTTATGTTTGCTACGCATACTCTTAAAGGTGATAGAGTAATGCTTGCAAATAGCTATATACATGTAGTATTTTTTAAAATTCTGTATTCAATTACAGTGGCGGATTTAAAGGGGGCGACGCCCCCCCCCCCTTTCGCAACATATTTAAAGGTAAAAACCCAAATTTGGCACCCAAAATGACCGAGAAGTTTAACTAATAAAAGGACATGTGGGCCTCCCCACCCCCCCCCCCCCCCCACTTTTTTTCAAAAAATCCTGGATCCACCACTGATTTAAATATACAACTTTTGTACACCTTGTATGTTGAAATACAAATGGTGATATCTCACTCCTTGGCTACAATATCCTTCATATTTCCAGACACCATAATGCCCATACATTTATCTACTTATATTTATTTACCATACTCGCATCCTATACGTAATACCAAAAGTGTTCATACATGTAGTATATACGGGTAATATGCGACGTACCGCCGTGCTGCCAATCTATAGTTGTTCATATTTATTATATATTATATAAACATGTATGTAATACTATAGATGTTAATGTATAATCTTTTGTCATGGGATATGGGAAACTATACTGTTGAACTGTGTTTCGAACATTTGTCCGAGGAAATTGGAAGGTGGATGTAACTCCAGATTTCCTCCAGAAACTCCGTTCCCAGCCACTACCAAATACTGACTACTGCATGTACCATGTAAGTGAAATAATACTTGTATTGATTGTCATTGGACAAACAATAAAGGAGGAAATGAAAATGCTTGCTTCAAATCTTATTCAATTTCATGTATAACAAAGATGAGGAAATTCCATTTTGCCGAAGAAAGGATTACGTGATAGTTTAATTTTTTTCATTTATCATTATAAACATGCTGCATTTGATGAGGTATTTTTCTTAAATATTATGCAATGTATTTGAAGCTTTTGAAATGTTATTTCGTTTATATATATCAGCTTACGGAAGTTTTGGTCATTTTTGCAATTACACATAATGGTAAATATAAAAACAAACTTGACTGAATTTATCTAGGATGGGCACGTGCAGTTAAACATATTCAAGGGGGAAATAAAAAGTATAGGTACTCAACAATACAGGATAATCTGAATTCATGTTTATTACTAGACATATTTGTGAAACAAAATATTTAACAAATACAAAAAAGGTGATGTTAAAGTCATGCAACTCCTAATTGTATATGAATATGACAGTTCTGAATATCAAAATGCAACAACATGTTAAAGATTTTCACGTCCATTCCTCTCAGTATCCCCCCCTTTCCCAATGAAGGATATGTTCGATTATTTCAGTTTTGTTTGCAATTTTTTTCTGCTCAGACTCTTATCCATGTGATAATATCAAAGAAACATCCGCTAGTATCTTGTTAACTCTGTTGTTTCTCTTCCCATAGGACTGTGCTCCAAAACGTGATCAGCGCTGGCACTAGGCCCTTTACCCGAATCCGCAGATAAAGTGTCTCTCGACTTTTCCGAGGGGGCCATCAACTTCCTTCGTCTAAGTATGATGAAAACGATGCCGTTCAGAATGCCCCCAATGTTAGAGAATGTAGTCACAAACTGAAACACTACTTGGGGAACATCTCCTGCCAGCTGCCAAATGCCGTAAATGGCCATTGCCCACCACTGTATAAAGAAGGCAGTGACAAAGAGGCTCATACTTCGCGCTGCCCTATGTGAAGCCTTCAGGACCTTGGTGTCTTTGCCCAGTGCATTCTTCAGATAAACTGCCTCTTTGTGGATTCGGTGCCATGTCAAGCAGTACAAGATGATATTTATACTCAATATCAATAACAAAGGAACGGTTGTGAAGAAAATGTTAGCTAGTTCTCCTTTCACACCGTCAAAGTAACAACTGAAAACAGAAATTACATGTATATTGCACCAATATTAAATCAAATGCATATATATGTATATTGCAGTAAGATTTAGATCGAATTAAAGTGCGTCGGTACCAAATAGGTTCGAGTTTAGTATGGGTTCGTCGGTCGTGTTCTGAGATAGTAAAACGATAACCCGTGACACACTAAACATTGCATGTAAAGATCCTGTCTACTTCGGGTGGGTACCATCCGGAATACCTCGTCGGTTTTGAGAGTTGGAAAACCGGACCTGGATGCGAAACTCTTTGCGGGTGGAAGGTCACATGACAATGTGATGGCGAATGTCAACACGCTAGTTAAAGCGTGTTTGTCCCTCGTCTGAGTTACAAGGAAACAGACATATCAATATTTAAGTAAATACTTAAGAATAACCGGCCTAATGCATGTTTAATGTTGGATTAGTTCTTGGCCCAATCACGCAGTTTCAAACTTGCGCGGGCAATTTACAGGTAAATTTCTAACGTATTCATACATTCACATGCGAGTCTGTACTGTCACGTAGTATAAGAGCCAAGTCGGTGTTCCGGATGGGGTGGGTCCGTCATATACGTCTAAATTTCTGTGCATCAGACAGACATAATTTTTCCCCATGTACATTTATTAATATGATATATGTGCGTCTGTGGTTACATGGTAAAAGTTTCAAAACAATAACAACAACCATACAGTTTTGTTTTGATGACGTCGTATCACGTGAGTAACACACACTGACAAATCGAAGACAAGTTAGACGTCATATATTAATTAACAGGAGGAACAAAATATAAGGCAAATCAACACAGAAGTAGAGAATCGGGTTTGTTATTATTATTATTAGATACCATATTAGAAATAAATATGTGCATTTTATTTCCGATACACACAACCTAAATATTTCACTATTTGATTTGGCGGAAGGGGGAGATAGGATGACACCCATGAAGTACTCCGAAGGCTCTTACCATCGAATGTTCGGAAGCCCAAAAGTATGTCAGCACGATCGACCCCCCCCCCCCCTTTTTCGTATACACATAGCTTTTTGGCTTATTTGATGTTGTCACATATATTCAATCCCCGCTCTGACCATCGAAAATAGATATTATAGATTGTATCAACTCCCCCCTCCCCTCCCTCGATCACTTTTGTTTCTAATGCCTCTGCTAGAATGTGAAAGAGTGAGTTTTCACAGTGAGTTTTCGGCAGTGTGGATTACATGTACATAATCCTCTTTATATTACTTATATTATACCCTCTGACATCATTACTTGTCTGTTGTTAATTTTTATTGGTTATATTCAAGACAAGGAAGGAAAACAATATGCATGTTTAAATGTCCATAACATATTGATTAATTTTTGCTTTACATCACACCAAAATAACTGCATATACAAGTGCATACGATGATGACATCAATCTGCCTGATACAGTGCACAGACCTTTTAGACCTTTTGCAACGGATCCACACGAAACACCGAGGAATTTCTTACCTGCCTCGCTACCGTGACACTGGATTTCAGTTCTTATTGTCTCATACGAAAGACGGGGCATCGACGAGCAGGACCCAGGACCTGTAGGTCACAGACCAAGCACCTCATCGATTGATCTGGTGCTATGCAAGCATTAACATACAATATTCAGTCAAATTGTTGCCGAATTACTTTTTAAAACAAAACAGCTGGTTCCGATACATTTATATAAAATTGCTTGATGTTTACATCATTACTATGATTGTTAAAATTTAAATACACCAATATCTAAACCCACGTGCTGCATCTGTTCGGAACTCCCCCGTGCATATTTTCTGACAGATAATAACTAGGATTTACGGCCAAAAACAAAGCATGGATTTTTAAAGTGGATCCCCTTCTTTAAATCGAACAACCATGATATATTATTTGAACAGAAGGATCTAGTGCTGCTTTATTATTATTATTATTATTATTATTATTATTATTATTATTATTATTATTGTTGTTGTTGTTGTTGTTGTTGTTATTATTATTTTTATTATTATCACTACAAAAGATATACAAATGTATATGTAAGACAACAAAACCCAACTTATTACAGTATTTACCCAGTGCTTGTATTTAAAGATTCAGGGTGGAGACAAACATGGGGATATTTGAACATTTACACATTTCCTTATTTTTCAAAGTATTTATGTTTATGTCAATTAAACGTGACTTACAATGTTCCATTTGGTCCCATGGTACCAGCTGATGCAGCAATCACGGCAGCCACAAATGGCACTCCAAATGTATAGGTTAGAAGTTTCCAGTCATATTTACCAAAATTCAGTTGCCTTCTGTAGTATATAACTGTAAAGGCACTAAAAGCAACCACATTCACCATTAGATTCTGGGCAGTGATGAACTCTGCCAGCATGAAGGCGTAGAATTCGCACAACTCTTTGGGATATACGTGGTTTTTTGTTATCACTATATGGCTATGGTCCAGGGAATGCGCAATGTTGAATAAAGCATCACAGATAGCTAGGTACACCACAAAACGTTCACTCTTGGTCCACGTAAAGAAGGTTGAAATGTTTTGAAGTTTAAAAGAAAGTATAAGTACCACACATGCTGAGCAAAAGCTCAGAAAAATACAAGTAAGCGCTGGAATGTGAATGTTGTAGAATTGTCCATTATCCAACCCATAGACTGGAAGGTCATATCCATCTACCATTTCTAAAGTTGTTGTGTTGTCTCTAGACATTTTAATCTATTTATGATTTATATATAAAATTTACTTAATGTGTCAAGGTAAATCAGGTCAGCTGAACGTATTCCTTCTCGCGCAGAATCTCGTTTCTCTTTTATGTCCCAGGAAGTGTTTTAAAAATGTTCATCGCGATTTCCACATCGTATCTTTAATTTGCTCCTGAAATTAGTATAATGTATACAAGCATATAAACAACGAATATGTATGTTCATGCTTTACGCATAAAATAGTAAAATATTTACTGTGGAAAAGTGTAAATTGTTAAAAAAAAACTGAGGAATACCTCCGTCATGTATACCAATGTCTTTACATGTAGGTGGGTTCTTTGGCTTCTACATTTAGGTCAATTTGGTAATGATACTTTCGATTTCCTCAGATTAGACCCCGAGTGTCACTGAAGAGACATAATATGTCGAAATGCTCATACGGTGCACCAAAACATTAATAAATGTTCATGTACCTGTATAAATGTTGTAATATTTTATTTATATGTATATATCAAAATATCTAGTATCTTTAATTGTTATCTCATGTCTATAAATACAATTATAGAAAACAATAAATTACTACCTGAAACTTTTGTCGTAATTATCTAGAAATTTCTGCTGATCTCTGAGCATTGACCTTTATCAGTCCTCGTTCTCCAAATCAAAGACAACGTGTTCAAATGGCCGTTGATATTTATTTTCTACCACTTGATCGTATCTACAGGAAATTACAGATGGCCCTGTGAGGAGATGCATTTTCCTGTATAACGGATGTTCATGAAAGTAAGTCCTTTATTTGCTTATTTTCCTCATTTAAGAATGTCTTCCTCATATTCTTCAGTCAATTTCACCACCAGGATGTTGAATCCGCAAACCTTGAGTAACATTGATTGAACAGCTCCTCTAGTATTTACCTTGATTCGGTTATTGGCGATACAAATGCCCACGTGTGCTAAATTCATATTTCATGGCCAAACTACAGTGGTGTATCCAATGATTGCAAGGCAGGTCATCGGCACTGTAATATTCGGCCTTGGCCATTGCTCGGTTATTGTTATTACTTGGTTATTTATAATGACAGATTGTAATAAACGATCATACAGTAACAATAATCGGGGTCCAAAATTACAGGTGTAACACTTTGTATCCTTAGATACATGTATTCATGTGTATTGAGATTGCGCAATCATTATGGGTCTAGAGTGTACTTGGAGGCAGTTATTCAATATAATATTAATTATTGACATGTATAATATTATTGTTTGCTTACATCTGGAGGTTATATTTGTGCATACCGATGGGGCCCTCAAATCCTTACAGGTCGTCTCGTGGTCTTATCTGTTGTTGTAGGGAAACCGGTATAAATTTTCATCATAAATCCAAAAAATGTTAGTTGTAACTCAAGTTTAATTAAAGTAAAATCTTGCACACGGAAGTCGATGTATAATGAATAAATTGCTATGAAATATGCATAAAAAAGAAAAAACGAAACAAAAAAAAAACGAAACAAAAAAAACGAAACAAAACACCACATCCCCCCCCCAATTCTTTTCTTTTCTTGTAAAAAGAGTGCGACTATTTCTGTTTTCTTATTTATTATTAAGTATACAACTTCAATTTAGTTTTCATCTTTATTTTTCATAATCTGAACATAATACGAACGTTTCACAGCCCTCAGGTTCATAGGAACGGAAGAACGAAACCCCATCACCTCCCCCCACCCCACCCCCTTACTCCCACACTCTTCTTTTTTTTTTCGATCATGAACCGATTTTGTTTATCACAATACGAAACGAAACAAATATCAAGTTCCCCCAACCGCCCCACTTTTAAGAAATGCTTCCTACGATCCTACATGTAGCTGACCCTTTCAGTTTTATTGAGAATAAATTTGACCACCAATGGTAATAACCATCTACCTAATAGTCATCGTATCAGTGAGAATACCATTTTTGTTACGATATATTTCACTGACAATCGTAGACGTAATCGTAACTGATTTCGTAAATCAGGTACTAACGGGTCAATTACGAATTCGTAATTCACGTAACTTACGATTTTTCATCATAAGTTTACGCTTGCGATTTTAGTGAACCGCATTTTCATCGTAAGTTGCGCTTATGGGTTCAACTACCATTTCGGGTTCACTTACGATTGTTGGTGAAACGGGCTACAGGAACGGTAGAAATAAAAGCGATGTGTTCCGAATGTACTTAGCGCCTGAAAGGTATTTAGCTGGTACATACGCTCCTGGAGTGAATTGTGAATTAATCTAACATTAAACTTCAAAAGATAATATTATTGATTTATTGCAAAGATAACAATCAAATTATCTTTGAATTCATTTATATCATTAAACAATGTTATCAAATTTATAATATACTATAGTACTAATCTAAATGTAAATTAGTCTGTATATAGTACAATGTATTACGTAAATAGAGAGAGAGATAATATTGCTTTTCCAGGGTGTGTAACCACATCAAAATAGTCACAATACACCACAGAAAGTCTATTGGATTCTGGATAAAGACAAAAATCATATGTACATATATCAAAATTAAAGTGAAATAACTTACTCTCGTGAACGTGTGCCATTTATCAGAGACAAACATCTACTTGCATACACTAGTATTTTACTATTTTCTTCCGCAACGTCACAGATCGTCTCTTGTGCATTGCCACAGTTTTGAAGTTGTAAACGCCTCGGGAAAACAACATCCATCAGTCCTTTGTTATAATTAATGTTAGAATAGTTAATGCAATACATGTTCTTTTTATCTCTCTAAAATAGGACATTATTACCAACCTCTGTAGGGTGATATATGGTTGAGCTGGTAATAAAAAATTCATCTGAATACAATCTATACGTTGCCAATAGCCATATCTACCCTGCAAATTCGTATTTAGATTTGAATAATTTTTTTGGAAAGGAATCGACATACGCATTCCAAGTCCGAGATTCTCTGCCCTTCTCCCACTTTTGATATCGGTGGTTTGTGGGCCCCCAAACCGCTGATATCAAAAGTGGGAGAAGGGCAGAGTATCTTGGACTTACGCATTCCGAACTCGGAAGCAGTATTTTTATTATCATTTTATTCATTTATTTTATTTATTTATTTATTTATTTATTTATTTCTTGTCTAGACTAGGTGTTGGTAAATACATAAGAGGTACCGAGTGCTTAATTCATGTACGAGTACCTATGTGTTGGTAAAAGCAGTATGTGCACTGCATCCTGATAATCAGTTGGTGAATTAGTTTTACGTCGCTTTCAACAATTTTCTCAATCATACCGCGACATGAAAGCAGGAGTGGCCACCTTCTTATACATGATGGCGCAATCCGGGAATCAAACCCGGATGGTATGTACCGCAAGTCAAACGCTTTGTAAACCACATAAAGTATACGCATGATATCCACTTACTTTAAAGAATGTAAATGACAAAACGTCTGTACGATAAATACATTTTTGGAATGTACAATATTTGACGGGTATTATTTTACGGAGGAAAAATTACAGATGTCTTTTTTTATTTTCAGATGATGCTGAGTTCCTTGATCCTCACCTGATATTATAAAAAGAAAATAGAATGAAAATCAGTAAGAGGCATTTATCGAAAGCATTTACACCACACACACCTACACACACACACACACACACACACACACACACACACACACACACACACACGAACAAAAAACAAAGCAAAAAAGACAAAGGGAAGAGATACAACTATGTCAAATGGGACAAAGTACACTTATCATACTTATCGGAATACTTATACTTGCTGACCTCGGTCAGTTATGAGACACACTGAAGTGGTTGGTAGTCTTAGCTGAAATGTCGAAAGCAGTTGAACTATTGATAGTGATAGCTGATAGTCTATAACATTTTTTTGTTACTAATATTCAGTGACATTTTACATCTAATGGTCTCTGACCTAAAAACCTTTAAAGGTAGACACACGATTAATCCTATTCAAAATTCAACTATGAAGAAGGAAGTTTGAAATGCGCAAGATAAAGAATGTCACCAAATTTGTATAAACAAAAGCATAAAGGCTATGAGAAAGAAGGAGTTTGATTCCTTACACATTAATATACTGTATTCATAAAATATGACACTTTTTGTTACTTTTGCTTTTGTCATTTTTGTGTTTATATCTACTTCCCTTTAGACGACTTTAATATTTGTATTCTGTATTCATCTTTATGAAATAGCACTCCACCAGAAGTATTTCGCAATACAATGCAAAGAACTCAGGTGCTGCTATATAAGCGTCACATTTGAAGAATCTTGGTTCGTATACCTATTTGTCAAAATGGAAAGTTGGACTAGTATACATTCCGAAGGACTATGGTGTACTTGGCAAGCACCTTCAACACTATCACTCGCTTTTCGGTAAGATACAGGTCATGACAAGATTGAATGACGTTTACAACCTCCAAGCCAGGAATGTGACGTCATTCAATCTTGTCATGACCTGTATCTACAGCATATGAAATCACAGGTCTCTCTTATATAAAAAAGTCTGAAAAACGAAAAAGAATTTTCTGTAAATACAAGTATGTGCTTATCAACACAAGTCAACTACGCTAATGTTTACCCCTTAGTGGGTCCCGTTCACACCTAATTAACACTACATCATTAAAATATTTGCGACGTATCGGGAACACACCATCAAGGATATAGATCTATGACACTTATGACAAGTATAAATAAGAACAAATCGAGTAAAGTCTTCCACAAGGAAGTCGTTATATAATAAATGATAAACACTCTTTTCACAAATTTTCAAAAAAAAAAAAGGAAAAAAACAAACAAACAAACAAAAAAAAAAAAAAAAAAAAAAAAAAAATAAAAAAATAAAAAAAAAAACCCGCATGACAGAATTTGCATAGCTCATTTATTTCACTTGATAAAGGCTAAATGGCTGAAAATTTGTGAAAAGGCTGTCTTTTATTTATTATAAATAAATAGCTTTCAATCACGATTTCCCAATCTAGTCGCTTGTGGTACAAGCGATCACGGTTAGATTCCTGGATTATGTCATTACATGTAAGTTTAAAAAGTTTGTTACCTCCAGGTGCTGTGTCGTGATATGGTCGAAAATCATCGAAAGCGAGGCAAACCTCAAATTAACTATTCAGTCTTATGGGACTCCAAAAAGGCATTCGATTCTACTTTAGAATTGTCAACAGATTGTCCCATACATTACCCATAGTGCCGTTTTCTAACTTTTAAATTTAGACAAATTCTAAATCGAGCATTTGGACTCACTTGAAAATTGACAAAATCAGAAAGCGAACACATGGCCATTTTAATAAAGTGGTTTGTCTACCCTTGATAAGAACACTCTCACTTTCAGAATATTGTGGTGAGGTGCATAAAGGTGATTGCTACTTCACTAACCATATCTCGCCATGGTCAGTTGACCATAAAAGAGAAGAAAATTTATTGGACAGTCATTGCATAAAATTTACACCACTTCTTAGCCTCTTCCGTGGTCTACCTTAACAAACAAAGGCAGACAACTCACCTTATTTAAATGGTCTTAAATGCAAGTGTTCAAACAGTAGATAAGAAAGAAGATCGGGGAGAGGGGGAATCATACAGTGAATGCTACTGACATCAAAATCAGATTTCCAGCCAATGTACACGTTGTTATTAATACATTGTACAGGGAGCGGAATTGATATACATTCGGGTTCAAGGTTCATCAACCAAATTATATGATTGTCTGTGGCGTAACTCAGGTTGAAACAAGAAACAATTTGGTGCAAGCACCAAACGATGGACCGGAACACTTGCGTGTTTGAACCAGAAAGTACGATAAAGGCTGAGCAAGCTTACAGTCCGTGTTGCATGCAACACTTGTCCCCTGCCTTCGTCAGTCTTTGAAGCACAACTTTTAATTCGTTCCAACACTAGGAATTAATGCTCGTCATGTACTATCACTGTGTAAAGTTACTTCAAAATTGTACATTGCTAACAGAAGTTTCATCTGAAAACCCGAAATCTATTTGACCTACTTATTTGACCTATTGACCCTAAACACAATCCCATGCAAGCTGTCTTCATGTACTATCACTGTGTAAAGTATTTTCAATATTAAAGATTCCTATAACTGGTTATCATCTGGAAATCCAAAATCCATTTTAGGAACAGTGACCTACTTATTTGACCTACTAATAACTATTAACATGTTGGCATATACGTTCACAATGGCAATCAAAATTTTGTGTTAAACAAAGCTTAGAAAAAGAAAATTAATTCACAAATGTTTATTGCAGAAACATAAACTACATAAAAACATACTGAACTGCAATTCTATCGTAAATATCATCCATTCTGGACTCAGGTTTCACAGAGAAAATAATCCGTTTGTGTAAGGATAACACTCAAGTAACCCGAATGTACGGCTTATGTAAGCATAATACGGCACAGTCCATAGTTCTTCTAATGGGGGGGGGGGGGGGGGTGCAAAAGATTAAAATGAAAAACTTCCATAAATATATTAAACGAGCAAACCCAATTTCACAAGATATAGGAATACTTTAATTATTTCTACAAATTTTATGTGAAAAAATATCACTCTTAGTGATCCTAGCATAAATATCAGAGTACTATACACCCTTGAAGGTCAAATGGACGGTGCCTACATCTAGCGTATCTAGGTCAAACATGTGGGGGAACCAAAATAGAATGTTTTTGAATAGCTTTTAGTCTCGCTTTTATTTTTCAATAAAAGTTGGCAATCAAAATGATTTTTATACTACACTCATATCTATCAAAACGTGTCAGCGACTTTACACGTGGTCATCCGCACTGAATTAAATCCTAATTTTACCATTAGTGTAAAACGCTTGGGGTGTGGTTTTACTGTACCGCGGTAACGCATACGACTTTCCTAAACTTAAATCAAAGGATGGGGCCCTAGCTCACAACAAAGACTGTTGATAGTAAATTCGCTTTGAAAGCGCATGTGCAAACTCCATTAGCGTGGTATGTTGGGTAATAATCTAGTACTAAGAAACAATATTAGTACATAACAAGCTTAGCTTTTAAAAAAGCTTAGAATGCAAACCCTGTAGCATTTTTAATTGCGAGGAAAATGGTACTTGTGGGTCAGTTTAAAATGAAGACCCTTTTGTATGATGTTAGCTAGGTTGTTGTCTAAATAATAGTTACTACCTCCTTTCTAATGTTTATGTATGTTTAGACTTGGGTTGGGAAAGCTGACCATATTCGTCGGGATGTCACCGTTTAGGCATTTCGAACACCCTAAGTACAGTTAGACATGGAATAAATCATACAAACTACGCAGTACTTGCTCCACCAACTTCAACAACTAAAGAACACAAACTCCCCGTCGAGGCCTCTTGTGCCCAAATAGTTTGCATAAGTACAAAGAATGTTACAAACTGTGCAGTAATTGCTCCACCAATTAAACTGCTAGAAATCCTTGATACTCCGCCTTCGTTTAACTTTACTCGGAACTTTTCGAGATTGTCTATAGCTAGATCATGTACATACGCTATAAGGTACGAACATCTAATTAGTATTACGCGGGAAAATTGTATACCACTGCTGCCGTGGGAAAGGTTACACGAATGTTGATTTCCAAAATATGAATATTCTTCATATTTATACATGTTTATGTGGCATCCACTACCTTATCTAAAAATAAGTACTTTAAAGTACTTTTTATTTTTAGAATACATTGCATGTAAGATTTATTTATCATTTATATGCATTCACTTAAGAAAATCACCCCCAAGTCATAATGTCTATCATATTAAAAGCTGTATCCTCATATACTCCTCTCTGCGTTTGAAAGTACGGTAAATACTATTATTTGGAACGCTTGTCTGTAACATTGATTTAGTAATGAGCATTGCCTTTGAAAGCAAGGGTATTCTTCTTCATTCCTTTTCCTTTTAAGCGCATTAGAAATATCGATGTTATGGACAATACAAAACTTATACTGTCTGACCTGGTAAAGTAAAGCAACCACTTTTTGGAGGCTATGTTTTCCCAGCATGCAGCATAATCATGTCGCACATGCGCATTTCCAGATTAGACATCAACGTAATATGCAAACCCCCGAGGGGGTTTGCAATTATGCTGTAAATATTGAAATTTCTAGAAATAAATCTTATAAAATGTTCACAATTTAAAAAATAAATATTTTGTTTTGAAATGGAACCAAACAACAAAGAAGATCTTTATTACATACATTTCTACAGAGACATATATGTGTATATATGTCTCTGATTTCTAGACGATTTAGAACTTAAAATTTTGTCATAATAAAACTCGGTCCGAAACTGATCTAGTCAAAACATTAGTACATGTACTAGAGAAAACTGTATATATTTCATTTCTACCATGTCTGTTCAAAATTCCAAGATGCGTCTTAGACAATTATACATGTGATTTTTAATGGTGATACAAGAACAGTAGGTAATTGCAATAAACCATGATATTCCTTGATCCCACAGGTGAGGAGGACTGGGCCCACCCCGATATACGGTATGTTTTGCTGTAAAATGGATATATGTAGGACCTACCACATGATTGGACCTCTGTGGGAACATCTGTGACGGGGTCTCTCTATACAAAATCACTGGATCTGCGCCTGCTTGAGGGTAAACATAAAATCATGTGACCTTATACATGTAGCAGTAGCATGTCAAGCTTTTATGTTTTCAGTGCGCTTATTGATGTACAATGTTAATATATAACATATTTTTTTATAACCATACTTGTCTTTCCAAAGTACACCTGTATATATGAACAATCATTATGTGTGTAACATGAATAGTACAAATACATATTGATGAGAAGCGCGGACACTGAGAAACGGACTTTCGATAAAACACCGGCGTAAAATGGGCGATAATGGGTGATAATTTTGCAATTACAATTATGCCTTTATTCAAAATCCACATACAGTTAATTATAATACACACACATCTATACACATACGCACCCTCAACCCCCCCCCTTTCCCAGACATATACTTTGAGTTCCATGGCTGTGTAGCAATATAAGGGGACGGCCATTTGATTCTGAACGGGGGGGGGGGAGAGAGACAAATTTGGTCGAGTCAGAATATTTATTTTCAGATCTTTGAAGGATAGAATATTTATTTCCTTAATATCCTGGGACAGATTATTTATTTTCTTGACTTTTTTGTTACCAATAAATACTTGTTAAAATTGCTTTGTAATATATGCCATTGATATTGACACACATTCTTCTATAATTATATTTTGTTAACAAAACACATTGATTGATTGATTAATTTTTGTTCAACGTCACACCACGAATATTTCACGTATATGGTGACGGCATCTGCCTGATGCGGGGCATACAAATTTTGACCTTTGCAAAAGACCCACCCGAAGCAGTGAGGGGTCTTTAACGTGCCATACCACGACAACAGGGGCAGGCTTGGTGTAGTGGTTAAGCGCTTGGCTTGCGGCGCCGACGATCCGGGTTCGATTCCCGGGTTGCACCACTATGTTTAAGAGGTTGGTAACCTCCTGCTTCCATGTCGCGATATAACTGAAATATTGTTGAAAGCGACGTAAAACACAAATCAACCAACCAACCAACCACGACAACAAAACACATCTAATGCAAGATAAACTCAACAAATAATATGCAAACACTACTTTAATTGCATAAGTCTTTTTACTACTAGTTTCTATGGTGAAGTGTATAGTCTCTCTCAGTCTCTGGTACCCAGAGATAGAATTTCCTTTTATCACTATAGAAGGATGTGTTAGGAAGTGTTGCTGTTTTGGCTTTTTGTCCAATTAAAAAACATTCTATTTTGACTTGCTTTGAACTATATTATTCTCATGCAAAACGTCATTTCATAAATATTTTTGATAAATTTGATAATTGATTTTTCACATTTAACTTTGCCTTCACTACTTCTATATTAAATTAGAGAAAGCTTGGTAGATATTAAGCAAAAATGTATGTGTAATGCACAAATAGAAACAGTGAAACACCCGGGAGTACAATGGACCTTGGATCTCCGAAGAAATACCTGTAGAAATAAAGACAAATTAGACAAACATATAAAGCACAACGATACTACAGTTAACAAGGCACCATATATTTCACTTATATTCGTTCCTCGACGGGGACTCGAACCCACGACCTATGGTACCGAATCACCTAGCTGTCAGTGTCATGCATCCAACCGTCTTACCGACTGAGCTACTCGAGCTCCAGTATCATGGACCAGTATCAATTTCGTATCATGGAAAGAAGCCGGTATGGCATGGTGGATGAGGTGCTCGGCCCATTATTTCGGATGAGACAGTAAAAACCGAGGTCCCGTGTAAAGGTCCTTTACTGCTTCGGGTGGGTCCGTTGCAAAGGTAGAAATTTCTATGCAATACATCAGGCAGATGACCTCACCGTATATATGAAATAACCGTGGAATAACGTAAAACAATAATCAATCAATAAGTTGTCATATTATGGAAAGAAATTTGAAGAAGTGTTTTCTATATGAATGGTACATTCCTGGACCTACTTTTCTCTCTCCTGGATTCCCCACTCAGAATCTATAGAAAACAAAACTGTAGGAGACCATAAATACATCAATCCTGCAGTTTCATCAAAATCTCTCAGGCGGTGTAAAAAAGTATCAGTCTATTATTGGTAAATTCAGCATTGTACTGCATAACCTCACTTTTTTCAATTTAAAAAATACTGAATAACCTTTTCAATAGCATTTTTATATGTTAACCTTTACATGTACATAATATAACAGTTTGATTTCCAAAATGTTTCAACCATCAGTATCTGCAATGCATAAGCATGGATTATTTTATAATGAAACAATATGCATAAAATAAAGCTAAAATCTAGAAAAACACATGTCTTATTAATATTTTGAATTCGGATTGAACCCAAAACAACACCATGATTTCTACAAAAAGCCTCATATATTACTCTGATTACTTTAACATACAATTTTAATTTTGTATCGCTTATCTGAAATTACTCAAAGGAGGGTATCCTCCTTATATACTTTTCCTGCCCTGGATCTATCCCTTGGAGAATCCAATGAAAAATAACAACAGTAAATATAAGGGGCATAGTGTACTTCATGCTTGCCAAGTGTCAATTCAAAATCCTTTCACAGGTTTTGAAGAAATCTATCATCATATGTAAAAGTAATCGGCCTTTTTCCTTTATATTATATCTTTAAAAACTTTGGAAAAATAACTTTTTAGAAATTGTAACTGCAACATAAGTTTTACAATAACAATGACTAATATTACATGAAATAAAAATTACCTAATAAAAAATAAAGTTAAAAATTTTAAACAAGAGCTACGCCAACATAGCACATATGTCCCCTGTTATTTTTGTAACGTGGGCGTAACTCACATGACCATATTAGAGGTCATCTACTCCTCATAATCACCCATAAAAACATTTTTCCATTTATAAGTTTGTGTCTCATGATTAACAGATATGTCACTAAATGTCTTTATCTAATTTAGACATCAGTAATAACTGACACAAAACAAAATCAAAATAAATAATTTGCCAAACACAGGTATCCTAATTATAATCTATTAACTTGGCCTAGATATCCTTAAGATGTATCTGTATACCGAACATCAATTCAATATATCTGGCTGTTCCATGAGAAAATGAAGAGAATTAACTGCTAATTGTAAGAAATTTTCTAAGTCCAAGGGGGTTCACTCAAAAAATTATTAAACCATAAGTAAACTTGCACTTAACCTAAATATAATTTAAATGTATTAGTCAATCTGATTAAAACCATATCTTTATCCCACTTCTCTATTTATCCCATTGCGGGTAAAGCAATGGGACAAATAGAGAAGCGAAACAAAGATATGGTTTTAATCAGATTGATCAGTATATCAAATATAAATTCAATATCTTTATTGGTTCCAGAGATAATGTGCGGAAACTGCTAATTTTAAGAAATTTCCTAAGTCCATGGGGAATAACTCTGACAAAATTATTGAACCATAACCAAATTCAAACATGACCTACATATTCTTAAGATGTATCATCCCGAGATAATTAGCAGAAACTGCTAATTCTAAGAAATTTTCTTAGTCCAAGGGGGATAACTCTCACAACAAGAGCAATGCCTAACGTGGCTTAATACGCCCGTCGCTTACTTTGTATGGGATCAATGTAAACGCATGGTTTTATTACCCCAAACATGGGTCTCTTTTGTAATACATGTACTTTTATGAAATATTGAAATCCAAAAAGAGGAATCCAAGTCCCATAACTCTGTAACAACAAAATGGAATTTGCTCAAAACTTAAAAGTGGCTTCCCCTACACTATTCAAGCATTCTGTATAAGTTTCATGAAAAACAACTGAGGTTTCCTTAAGTTATCGCGTTACATAGCATCTCCATAGCATCATAGAAATGTTATTGAAATCTATGCACAGGGGAAGAAGTTATGGCCCGAACAAAGTTTTTTTCACTTTGCATGTTGTGACCTTGACCGTCAAAGGTCAAGGTCATGACACACCCTTCGGTCCTAAGTAACAATTCTGTGAAATATTTTTGAAATCCATGCACAGGGGAAGAAGTTATGGTCCGAACAAGGTTTTACTCACTTTGCATGTTGTGACCTTGACCTATGACCTTGGGTCAAGTGTAACAATTCTGTGAAATATTATTGAAATCTATGGACAGGGCAAGAAATAATAGTGTAGACAAAATTTTACTCACTTTGCATGTTGTGACCTTGACCTTTGACCTATGAACTTAGGTCAAGGTCATTCCGCACGTCCTTGGGTCCTAACTAACAATTCTGTGAAATATTGAAATCCATACACAGGGGAAGAAGTAATGGCCCTGACAAGGTTTTATTCACTTTGCATGTTGTGACCATGACCTTTGACCTATAACCTTGGGTCAAGTGTAACAATTCTGTGAAATATTGAAATCCATGCACAGAAGATATGACCCGAACAAGGTTTTATTCAATTCCAAAGGTCAAGGTCATGACACACCCTTGGGTGCTAAGTAAATATTCGGTGAAATATCACTGAAATCCATGAACAGGGCAAGAAGTAATAGCCCGGACAAGGTTTTACTCACTTTGCATGTTGTGACCTTGACCTTTGACCTTGGTCAAGGTCATGACACACCCTTGGATCCTAAGTAACAATTCTGTGAAATATTATTGAAATCCATGCACAGAGCAAGAAGTTATGGCCCGGAAAATGTTTTACTCACTTTGCATGTTGTGACCTTGACCTTTGACCTTGGGTCAGCGTCATTACAAATCCTTGGGTCCTAAGTAACAATTACGTGAAATATTATTGAAATCCATGCTCAGGGGAAGAAGTTATGGCCTGGACAAAGTTTTACTCACTTTGCATGTTGTGACCTAAGTTTTTACTCATTTTGCATGTTGTGACCTTTACCTTTGACCTATGACCTTGGGTCAAGGGCATGACACAGCCTTGGGTCCTAAGTAACAATTTTGTGAAATATTATTGAAATCCCTGCACAGGGAAAGAAGTTATGGCCCGAACAAGGTTTTACTCTTTTTGCATGTTGTGACCTTGACCTTTGACCTTGGGTCGAGGTTATGACACAACCTTGGATCGTAAGGAACAATTCTGTGAAATATTATTGAAATCCCTGCACAGGGAAAGGAGTAATAGCCCAGACAAGCTTATCCCGGACGCCGGATGCACAACGCCATAACATAATGCGCCGCGTCTTAAGACAGGCGTAAAAAAAACTATTGAACCATAACCAGATTTCAACTCGATCTAAATATCCTTTAGGTGTATCAGTATATCAGATAAAAACTCAATATCTTTATTGGTTTCAGAGATATAATTAATGTTAAAACCGCTAATTTTAAGAAATTCCTTAAGTCCAAAGGGAATAACTCTAACAAATTATCGGTAAAGCAACGGGACAAATAGACAAGCAGAACAAAGATAAGGTTTTAATCCGATTGATATATCAGTATATCAAATATAAATTCAATACCTATATTGGTTCCAGAGATAATGTGCGGAAACTGCTAATTTTAAGAAATTCTCCAAGTCCAAGGGGGATAAATATGAAAAATATTATTGAACAATCACAATCTGATTAAAACCATATCTTTATTCCGCTTCTCTATTTGTTCCACTGCGTATACGCAATGGAACAAATAGAGAAGCGGAATAAAGATACTTTTATTTTGATTTAGGTTTTAATCAGATTGGAACAATCACCAAGTTTGAACTTGACCTAGATATCCTTGAGATGTATCTGTATACCAAATATCAATTAAATATCTTTCTAGGTTCCAGAGATGATGAGCGGAAACTGTAAATGGACCGACCGACAGCAGCAAAACTATATGCCCCTGAGGCTCCTTCTTTAAAGGGGCATAAAAATAATCAAATTGAAATGAAGTCCAAAAAAATTTTTGAATGGCAGTACTTCTTGAGACACTGAAACTTCTTGATCTTTCTCGTGTATTCAGTGAAAATTAATAAAAGAAGTTTGTTGCAGAAGATATCCTCTTATTAAGGCCCATGTTGCCCCACCCTACATTCATTTTGAGTGATTCTGAAGAAGTTCAAAATATTAAATTTGAAAGACAGACATCATACTGACTAATGGATGAATAGGAGATGAACATACCACTATAACCATAGCTCACTTAAACCACAGACAAGTGACCTGAAAAGCCAAAGTCATACATTATTATAAGTTTTGACATTTTATTTAAAACATTTTGATAACGAATATTGAATAAATACATAATTTTCATACATGTATATACATCTAGGTATGTACATTATAAGTCATATACATGTACTGTGTTTCTATTAAATAAAACTTTTCATATTCCTCTAATTAAGATACAATTTATTTCTATCACTAAATTGACACTCTAAGTATTCATAACCTGATACATGTAGTATTTTCTAAACTTTTGTTGAATTACATTTTGTAAATATTCATGAAATAAAAAATACATACAATGTAAAAACACCATAAAATGTTTATTACCTATTTCCAATTTATAAAAAATGTCAAATTTACTCAAAAGGTTGAAGGTCAAGTACTTGGTGTAAAGATTCAATTAACAACGAATTAAAGTAATAGTTGTCTCCTTATTTACATCTCATAACTGTGAAGAGAAAAGTGATGTCTATAAATTAGATATTCAAATTAATGTTCTGAAATAGGAAACTTTTTAATGTTTCCATGATTTTCTAACTACCAAGTGACTTAAGTGGAACTATAGATTTTTTAGTCAAAAATGTTTAAAAAAGTATATCATGTTATTTTGGTGCTGATTTATCAATAATATATGAACATGTGAACATGAGTATATGAATGTTATATTCAAATATTCTAACAGAAAATACTGTCTAAAAATAAAATAACAAACCCCAGCCCAAAAACATATTAAAAAAAACCCCCAAAACAGGCCAACCCCCCCCCCCCCCCCCCAAAAAAAAAAAAACCAAACAAACAAAACACTGTACCCTGTGAGAAGTAAACACATTACAGTAGTCAATATTTTTTCACAATCAATGTTTCTAACACACATTTGTATAGTTAATTAGCCTATGAATTATTAAGCTATATGTAAAAGAGTAACATATTTAGAACTACTTTAAATAATTATTTTGTTCAAAGAGCTGCTGAATTTTTACATAGTATAGTTAGCTACTGATCATTTCTGCATAGCGTATAGCATCAGAATATAATGTGCAATGACTACAACATGTGCATAAATGTTGATAATCGCTATCTGGCATACAAATTTCGTAATGTTTCGACTTTATTTTATGGTTAATCCATTTATAGTCTTTTTATCATTGGTTACCTATCTTCTTGAAACATAACATGTACACATCAATCAATAATTTTAAACCGTAAATGTTAGATGCCACTTGAACACCAAGTTGAAGTCACCATTTTCATGTTAAAATTGTCCTGGAGTGGTGTTATATTCAGAAAATAAATAACATTATCATTATCTCAGTATTTTTTAAGGTATAAAACTGAAACTTGTAACTGAGAGAGGAGAACTGACATTCTTATCTGATCATAGGGGCTTCATTTAGAAGGAAGGGGGAGGGGAAACCCTATGATGTGTTAATTAAATAAGAGCAAGTCCAAAAATGTATCAGACACAAAAACATTTGACTATAATTGAAAGCCTTATAGGATTCTGCCTCTAAATACATGTATACCACTTTTACTTGATAAAATTTAAACCAAGGGATATATTAGTGTAGCATTGCAATATTTTAAGCAAAGCTAGGTATTTTATTTTAGCATTATTAATTAAATATACATGTATATACTTTCAGATTTCCCATATGGGCAGGTATCCGACGTCAAACCATATGATGTGATCTAGTTCTATGAAAACTGGTGTAAAAATACCAGAAATGATATAGAAATTGTATGATGTCACATTGACTGGACGTTAGATATACCTGCTCATATTCGAAATAACTCTGTATAACGAAAAGACCCAATATACAACAATGTACCTCAAAAATAGTTTTCAGATTCGTGATAGGGAATTTTAGAAAACTGATAATATGACTTATTTATCGGTATTGTTGGATACCACAACTGGATTACTTTAGGTGATACATATTTAGTGTTGCTCAGTGGTTTGTGGTGGAGGAAAAAAGATAACCAGGATAATAAATTCTGACCATAGGCAGATTTGATTCACAGACAGATATATCTAGGAAAACTGAACCAGAACTGACAGAGATGAGCTCACTTCAGTGTTCCAAGGCATTGTTTTAACCCACTTGGCTGCTACATACCAAACCCTACATAAGTAATGCATTACAAATAAACCATATTATCTATACATAAAATTTATACAAATATTTACCATACTTTACTGCATGTATTTGTATTTAATGTATAGTGTAGCCAAGTTTGGTGGATGGAATCATTTTCCTTTTCCTATCAGGTGTAGACAGAGGGCTAATGATTTCATCCTGAAAATCATCAGAATAACCCTCTTCGTTATCATCTGACGGCACGTAAGAACTAACAGACTCTGTGTGAATAGACTCCATTTTAAAGTCAAACCTTCTCTCTTTTGATGACTTTCTTGTGAGTGGTATCGGCAGTTTAGGAGTAGGTGAAGGCGACCTGGACAAACGAGGGGTTACAACTGGAGATTTTCCTGGTGACGGTGACCTGGATAGTTGGGGTGTTCCAGCTGGAGAATTCCCAGAACCTGGTGATGTTTGCCCTCCATTTACCTTCATCACTTGTGACTTGCGCAAAGCTGGTATAGGTGAATTCATGGAAGCTTTAGGATTCAGTACAGGAAATCTTGCTGATATAAGCTGACTGTTGGAGACTGGCAACGGAGATTTGGACTTTTCTGTACGTCCACTTGACATGACATCCGACACTTCTGAGCGATCTACAGAATCTATAAGTTTCTGCAATTCTGGTTCTTCAGTAGACTGAAACTGATGTGTTCCTGTATCATAGTCTATAGTGGAATGGGTTAACTTCTCACCTAGTGCTTTACCTGTGATTCGTTCATTTCTTGTGGATTCTAAAGGAGAATCATTATCATATTCATCACTTAAGGATTTGTTAACATTACCATCAATAGATTCTGGCAAAGTAGAGTTTCTATCCACAAATCCTGGGAACCTTGAAGCTGGTTTCCTACGATTTTCTGGCTCACTTTCATTCATGGTGACATCACTTTCTTCATTGTACATTTGTGCACTAGGAATTCGTACCTCAATACTACGCTGACTGGGCACAGAAGGGACATCTTCATCAGATTCTTCGTCATCAGCTTGTGGGGAGTTTTGTCCTTTGAATCCTTGAGAGGAGGATGCTTTCTTACTTTCACTTTTCTTATGTTTAGGGGATTTGCTCCTTTTTCGTAATGGACTGTGCCTTCTATGTCTACCAGACATGCTATGTTTTGATTTTGACATTGATAATTCTAAATCTTTCAAAGTATCTTCATCTGTAGCATTAAGATTCTTGAGGGCAAGTCGTCGTACTTCAGTCAACGTATCTGATACCTCTCCAGTCGGAAACTCCTCTTCTTCTTTCAGCTTAACTGGTTTTGATTTGGCTGATTTGGCCTCCATTTCTTCTTTTTCCATATTTTTCAACCACTCTGGATTTACTTTTGCTAACCTTAACCTTTGTGTATTAGTAAGTCCATATGATAATTTTGATTTTTTAACTCCCATTTCAGGAGCTTTACGAATCCATCCTTTTCCTTTAGGTTGACTCTCTGTACTAGGCTGCACTGCTGTTGGTTTTACTTTCTGATGTTTAGAACGATTTGCGGTATCTTCATTTGCCAGTTCAGTTTTTTTAGATATTTCTGATTTCCCTTTGACATCTCTAGTAGGCGCTTTTGCTGGTGTCTGCTGAATAAATGTTTTGACAGGCTTCAATTCAGAAGGACGGACAGATTTTGTGTCTTTCGCAACTTGATGTTGCACTTTAGTTTGCATTGCTCTCATTTGTGCAACTTGCTGCATAGTCTGTTGAATTAAAAGAGGATTTTGGAGGTTAGAGAGTTCATTCAATAAAGCAGTAAGCATTGGAAACAGTGGTCCATCTACCACATTATTAGCTGCTGGCAAAGTTTGCTGTGGAAAAGCTGTAGGAACCGGTTGTGATGGCACAGATTTCCTGTTTTGTTTTTGTTTTATTTCATCTTGAATTTGTTGTATAGTTCGTGGACTTTTTCTGAATTTGTCATCATCATCTGATAAATCCTCAACATACATATCATCTGTATATACGCTTGACTGGTCATCATCATAGTTAAATGCATGTTCTATTCTCACTTTCGGTTCATTCTCACTGTTATAAAATAATGGAGGTGGTTGAATAATGTTTGAAATAAAAAATCCATCATCATCACTATCCACCTCTACATCAAGGGCATTTTCTGTTTGCAATTTGGATTTTAGTCTTCTCTTCTTGTCTGTTTGTGTCGACATTGTTTTAGAAATTGCTTCCTTTCTCGTTTCTTTTTTCATTTCAACATCTGGACCAGATATTGCAACATGAATTTGTTTATCACACATATCAACAGTTTGCATTAAAACATCATGTTTCTCAGGTTCTGTCATTGACCCCATTTCTTGAGTGTCAATCAGTTTTTGTTCTATCTTTCTTGGAGTTACTGGTACATGCTCTGGAAACACATGAGTTTCTGTTGGCTTTACTGTAATGACCTGATGTTCTGATGCTCTCTTTGCTATTGCAGAGTCAGGAATGTGTGGTATTAATCCCGGCCCAAGGCTAAGGAGACGGAAACCCATCACAATATATCCAATTTCTTTTCCCATTAAGCTGAATATCTTAAACAATCCTTTGTCACCATGTACAGAAGGTACAGTGTTTCCCATATTCTTAATGTCTTCAACAATATTATCCATAATCTCATCGAGTGGAATGGTACTGTTTCCGAGAAGTTTAGGTACTTTTTCAAAACTATCTAGAATCATCATGTAAAGAGGAGTATTCATTAAATGACTTCTGAGCGACTTTGTGCTGATTTTGAAAAGACAAGATTTTCCTTTTTTTATTAAGAAGTTCCCATGTTTATCCTTCAAATCCTGAAATTGTTCTGGAATATCATAGTAGGGATCTCTAGAAATCTTATATTTAATTTTGCTTGCAAGATCTTCTTCTACATGCTCAATGAGAATCGTAGGAAAATCTAAAAGTCTAAATGCAACGGAGGGAAATCTACATATTGTATGTGGGATATAAAGTTTGTCTACCACAAGTTCCAACGAATAAAGTGATTCTGTATCCATTTTGTCTTCAGTATTCCAGTGAGGTATGCAGAGTTTATTTCTTTAGAGAAGAGAAAGTCTACAAACAATTCTTTTAGTCCACAAAGAGTAACATCCCAGGTGTTTGTGAATTTATTTTGCATGATCGAACTTGCTCCTCCATCTTTGGAAACGATCAACATTGATCAATGTTAATGAAATGCTTAAATTTTTGAACCAGTTTTTAAAACGCATAAATGACCATTGCAACGAATGAATTAGACATTTCGCTGAAGAATAGTTCATTACAGATTACCTAAGGATTGATTTTTAGCAGGATATTTTAATAATAAAAATGCAATCCTTAGGTGATAAGCGTGGAAATTTGATATTTTGTATTATATATAATTTTCATGTAGGCCTATGTTGTATGCACCACATTTTAGAGCTTTTCCACTGCCTTAGATCCCAGTGGCAGATTTAGAGGGGGGCTGGGGGCCACTGGATCCTATAAAGGACTTATAAACAAGATCTTGTTTTTAAGTCCTTGATCCTTATAGACTTCTTAGAAATTTTCAGTAATTCAGGAACAATAACATGTTATATTTTATTTGTGTGGACTATATCAGATCTATACAGATTTTAAAAACGCTTATTTCTAGTATTGAAACGGTTCCGCTCATACTTCACCACCGTGAACCGTTTCAGTAGAAATTAATAAGACACCTACATGCACAGTGTATTAGCTGATGAACTGAGAGGTAAAATCCTTTAAAGTCTCAGAAATGTGAGTACAAAACGAAGTGAAATCCATTCCTGAACCGTAATCGACTCTAACATTTACACGTTAAACACTGATGTCCGATATGATTTAAAACCTACTTTGTTTTGAATTCTTGAAGTTTATCTTTAGCCTCCTCTGCAAAGACAGGTACTGATCACCCTACAAGTACTACTGTATTTCCGTCATATTCACTACTTCATGTTAGGAGGCATGAGATTGGTCAAGAGATCGATACATTCACCGAGGACGTACATACATGTATAACACACGTCCCTGCATGCACCAAGAGATCTAGTAATTCAATTTTGTCAGTGACTCCCCGTACACAGGGTTATGTATGCCTATCCCCATGACTAAACGTACACACGTACATGGTGACGGCATCAGCCTGATGCAGGGCATACAGATTTTGACCTTTGCAATGGAACCACTCGAAGCAGTGAGGGATCTTTAACGTGTCATGCATACCATGACACGGGGCCTCAGTTTTTACTGTCTCATCCGAAAGACAGGACACCGGCATGAATTGCAGTTCTTGTTCACTAAACTGTTAATCATCAGAATAGATTACAAAGTGCAATAGACCTCTTTCTGTTAATAAATGCAGAGCTGTAACATTTCAGTCAAAATGAAATGTCGTCGGACAAGTCTGGTGAAAATGCTGCCTGTTCCGTAAATAACCTTAGATTTCCTGACCATTTGTCTGGTGAAGATGAACAAAAACTAAAAGAGAAACAAAAGGTTTAAAGGCCCTTTCATTTGATATATAGGGAAAAGATGCTGACAATGATGATTACTGTATTGATCTTGTTAAAAAAGAAAACTGGAGAAATGTGTTTTTACTTGCCAGAGATTTGTAATTAACCAATAAAACTTAAAGTGAGCAGTCGTTGTATGATTTTCGTGACCATCATTCCAAAAATGTACATTTTATTTTCAGTCTGGTAAAAGTTTCTTTGGTCTGGTGAATTGTCCTAATTATCGGACCGAATGTCCTGTAAAATGTTTTACAATTTCATATTCACTGATAATGGATGGCAAATTGATGAATGTTATACATGTACCTCCAAATTTATTATATCACATTGTAATTTAATTTGGAGAGAACATTTATGGTTTTGCCATCCAGTGTTACAGCTCCGCAGTTAAACCAAAAAGATCTGTACCATTATTTACGGCATATTCACAGCTTGTAGTTTACCAAAGGATATTGGTAGTGACAAGATGGTGAAGAACATTGACTTTCATGAACAACACATTTTCACAAGCCAAGTCTGGCTCTGTTTCATTCTACTGCACTACGCTTTGGCGGATTTAGTCTCTGATATGAGAATTTTAAATATGCCGCTTACAAAACTTGTAGATCAGTAGAACAAAATGGAGCCTTGGCTTGGGAAGATGTGAACAACAGTGTATGTATTTTCATGTCAAAAATTGCTGAAAAAAGCAGATTTTGAAAGTTTATCACTTCAGACCAAGTCTTCATTTCTTTTCTTTTGGATTAAATTTGGATCTTTTTGATGCAGTTTTCACATATATACTAGAAAAATAATCAGATATCAAAAGTGTCATAAAGGAATTGTCTGGGGTATTATTCTGGTTTTCAGTTAAATACGATTATTGCAGTGATACATGTATATGGATCAGAGTTGTAAGTTAATTTCAAGAAAATTAGTTTCAAGAAACACTCAATATCCACATATTTTTTGCCACTTAGCTTTTATCAAGTGGAAACGTATTACAAAAGTGACGGTTTCTTGTTTGTCTTTCAGATGAAACTCAGACTGCACAAAATTTGTATTTTATAGCAAGCAAATAATCATAATGGATTCATGGTTTTGTATTTTACAGATCTGGATATGTAAAACGTCTTTTTTATTTACAATACAGAGATGTTTTCGAGGAATATTGCTAACTCGGCCATTCGTGGTGTGAACAATCGTTGTGGAATCAATATGGTGTCACGAAGTTGTGATAGATTATATTCTTTTGTTTCAAAAAAGAACACTTTGATGGGAAATACTAATAAAACAGGAAGTATGTGCTACAGATGGTGTTTACAAGAGAACAGACTAAGAACTTGGAAGCTGTGTTCTGCATACAGAAGTACAGAGAGGAGAAGCAACTCGTATGACAGCTCAGCATGGGTAAAAATCAGAAAAAAGCATTACACTAAGGAAGCACAAAGTCATCAGAGATATCAAACCTACCTTTAATGCAATTATACTGTTACCAAATTTAAACGGATGAAATTGATCATTTTTCTCATACTCTCAATAGTTGAATGAATTTACTTTTTAAGTAGAAATATTTTGTCAGATATATATATAATATTTGAGGAAATTGTTTGAGAGTCATGTAGAACAACTTTATATTCTTATAGCTTTATAAACAACATGAAGAAAAATATATAACATATATGTTTGACATGAATAGTTATATGGATAAATAATTATAAAGGAATTATCTAAATAAATTAACTGATAAACTGCGGATATATTAAAGTACTTTTATCACATTGGAAAATCATAAATTTCTTTATTCCATTTTGTTTTGGGTCCGAGTCTGACCCCATTGTTTTCAGAGGCTTGGTGACAGAAAAATACACTGTGCTAAACATGGGTTGCCATCACATAGGTTAAATACTCTTGATGTATTGTCAAACAAAAAAAAAGATAAAAGAAAAAATCCCTCAACATTAATCTTAATCATATTTAGCATAACTATGGTAGTTTTTCAATAAAAATTCAAACTGTTGTATTGAATCTGCATTTCCTACAGTATTTCAATATTTTTATAATAATTTATTTCTTCATATGATGTTCAGTAAAGTTACAATACAGAAGCAGTATGTTACAAATAAGTACATTGTATATACATATATCTCAAACTGAATACATGTACATCTATTTATTTTGAAATGCAAATAACTTGATTTTTTTTCCTTACAGGCATGCCGTTTAGCTAATGAAAATGGTAAGTTTCAGTTATATCTGATAAAATCCAATTTAAACCAGATTTCTGCTATGCTCTTGTTTCTGTGATATGTCACATTAGGGGATCTGGCATATTAGCATCAAGTCTGCTGAACTGTTCATTTCGCAAATCAAAATACAGGTCAGGTTTTAATCAGATTGTCATATATGTATTGAATTATTTCGTTTTTATCTCACCTGAGCCAAAGGCTTAAGTGAGCTATAGTCATAGCACGGCTGTCTGTCCATTGTCCATCCGTCTGTTGTAAACTTTTCACATTTTCGACTTCTTCTCAAGAACCGCTGAACAGGTTTCTATGAAACTTGATAGGAATAAAGTACTCATGGTCCCCTACAAGTGTTGATGTTACGATCCGTCAACTGGTGGGCACCACCACAGGCAGAAGTAGGTGACAGAGGGTATCCTCCTTTGACAATTTTTTCTTCAGACCGGATGCATACAGAGACAAACTGAATGCATTGGAATGATCTAAAGGATGTGTGAAGAAGTTTTATTATTTTTGGTTCTGTTCCGAAATCAAATTTTTGATGTTTTTTGACATTTATTTGGATTTAGTAATTTCAAGGCAGAAAAGTGTCATGTTTTTCAATTAATTGATAATGATGATTTCTTATAAACTGTTTTGATCATGATTATGATAAGGAATGTTATTTTAAAGAATTTTGTCAATATCTCAATTTTTGGATGAATTAAGACTTCCAAATGAGGCTGTATAGGGACAATTCTTCACATTTTTAACTTCTGCTGTTATACAACATGAAAGAGTTTGATGAAACATGGTATACATGAAGTACTGTAGGTCCTCTATCACTTTTGTATATTTCATCCAAATTGGTCAAAAGGTGGTGCCACCAGGTCTAAAAAATAAGTCTCACAATGGTACATACACCTCTTGGTATTACAATATGGAGAGTAGCAGTTCAAATCCAGCTGTAGTCAAAATTTTTTTTCATTTCTTTACACATCTAAATAAGTTTTTAGATGTTTCATAACACTCAGCATATGAAATTTTGCCATTTTAAGTTGGATCTGGACAATATTTTAAAGAATTGTTGTTCATGACCCTGACTTGAAATCAGTCAACAAAAGGCCCCACCTAAAAAAATTTGTTTCCCTGATTCTTACAGAGCAAAGCAAATGCTTAATATCAAAATCACCTGAATGGATGTGCAAAAGAGTGTTGTTGTTTTTTATTCTGGTCTGAAATAAAATTTGTCATATTTTCAACTTTTGTGGTGACTTAGTCATAATGATGCAAAAATAATTGACTTTTTCCTTCCTGCATGACTGATCATCCAGGTACTCATGTGAGCGATATAGGCCCTCTTGGGCTTTTTGTTTTTATTTTTCTTATAATTGATATAGAACCATGTGAAGGAAATGTAACAGAAGAATTGTAATTCATAGTCATATACACCTGTCACCTGTATAAAGCAACCCATTGTCATAAATAGCCAACATTATATAATTCCTACCAAAAAATGTTCTTAGTTGACATACAAAATCATATGTATTAAGAAGCCACCTGTCTCATGTGGCTGCATGTGGTCATATATGATTACATTTCCTTTTTCATGTCAGACACATTTGGAGTTGGTATATCGTAGTCCATAGTGTGTTCGCTGGCTGCCATTAAATCTTAAGTTTGCTGGAAATTCCTCAATGTTTTGTCTTTCTAGTCATTGAGAGTATGTTGAATACTGGCCAGTAAAAGATCTCTTCCTGATTTAAATGGATCTGTTGCTCAGGTCTAAATTTCTGTGTAAATGCTTTAAGAAGAAGGGAAGTAATCTTGATGTGAAAAACTTACAAATAAGTCAGGTACCTTTGACTGTATATGGTAAATTTTTATAAAGTACAATTAATCTGAGTGGGCCATTTACTTTGTCTTAACTATCTAGTAATACTTACTACATGTTGGGTTTTCCTTTGAAATAAATGAAGCTGGGTTTTAGAACACACACACACACACACACACACACACAAAGTATTGCATATTTACTATAATATTTAAAAAATGATTGAGTGTGATATTGAATATAAACCTGTTGGTGGGTAGCTTATTCATGTGGCCGAAAGGTCACGTGTTGGAAATTAGGTTGTATATCTGATGCCTGAGACGTTCATCCAAATCTTTTGTCCAGACAGAAAAAAATTAATACATATTTTATTATTTATAAATGTTTGTGCATCATGTGCAACCTTCCTATATTTAAAAGAGATTTGTGAATGAACACAGACTTGAAATGTATTGATTTTTTTTTTAATTTTTCTCTCCTTCTACCCCAATTTTAAGATATAAAATCCATAAACTTAAATATTAAATTTCAATGGCCTTTCCTTTATTATTCCCTCCATATCATTAAAGTACACAAACTGTAGGAGCAAATTATAGATGTTGATATAAATAAATTACCTGAATAAAGTGAAAAGGATAACTATGTAAATCATTTCATTAATGATATGTGTTTATGTCCAATATTCTTAATTATGTCTGATAGCTAGAGCTATTTCATCATTTTGGTATCAAGCTTTCAAGTGTGGTATTTCAACACAATGTCAATGTTCTTTTTTGAATTTCTGTATTAATAATTATTCATGTATCAACTGATTTAAAATGGAACTTCTATTCTGTACATTGAAGTAGCGTTGATTTATAATAAACTACATGCTGTATCAATACACGTACCTTACTCATCATAACTTAACAGTAAGAGCTAGTGTAGACAGTGAATAAAAATAATTTGTTTATCAGTATTAGTTGTCTTTCTAGTCAACATACTGTCTATGTACCACCCTTATTAATTAATTTTCATATTCTTACAAGGTTATCTGTCTTGGTGCAGAAATTCCTATTTAATGACTGGTGTTGGTGTAGGAATGTTGTATAAAGGGCAGACACAGATGGCAGAATTATCAGGATATGGTAAGAATTTAATATACATGATTCCTGTTCACTCTGATATGGATAAATAACACATCCCATTAAGTTAGAGTGTACTGAAAACTCATAAGGCATTTGTCAAACTCTTTAAAAGTAGTTGTTTTCAAATTTACTGGTACCTGTTGCAAACTCAGGAAAATTGTACATGTAATCCTAAATATAAATACCCAGAAATGTTTAAAACTAGGAACTTTGAGAGAATATAATTTACTGCCAAACACACAATTTGTAAATGAGAATTACAAAAAGAAGGCATCATTTATCATTTTGGTACACAGCAAATTAGCATAATGAAATACATGTATATACATACAGTCCATACACAGTACTGAGGTACTGAATATGTTTGGAAAATCCAATGAAGGACAGAACTGGTGTAGTGGTTCAGAGCTTTTGGTGATTGATTCCCAAAGTACATGTGTAACACTATGTTTAACTGCTTGATCAGAAAATCTTTGGCAGTGACGTAAACTTTAACCCCAGCCACTCTAACCAGCCAACAAAAGCAAGAATTTATTGGTATTGAATAATTATTTAACATTTTTGTACTAATTTCATGATTATATAAGGTAATAAAGTTTTATGTTCTCTTTACAGGTGCTATATTTCTTGCAGCAGTATCAGTTTCATGGGGGACATATATGTTTATATACAATTTAATTTTTCTACGCCAAAGCGTCAACATGTCCAGATGGTTTGTTCTTCTGCAGAGCACAGCAGCTATCTTTCACTGTTTTGGCTATATAATTGTACTGATAGTATTTGCTGAGGAGAGTGAAAAAGTACTTACTAAAAAAAGAGAAAAGCAAGGTTTCATCAGTGACGCGGATGATTAGCCAGAAGTTATTGTTAGTAATAGCTAATATGCTTTTCACCAAAAAAGTAACTTTCATCCCAACTGTGAGAGGAATAATTTTTCAACTGATATCACATTTTATAAAAACAATCACCGAGATGTATATTTTGTAATACTGTCACACTTATTATTATATCATTGCATAAAACTTACTTTTTAAGAAATACATATGAATGAAGTTTTGGCCCAGAGTCATGGTATACCCCAACAGGTAAATGATCCCTCACTGATTTGGGTGCAGGGTCCGGCACAGGCCTTGAAAACTCCTTGTATTTTTGAAGGGTCTTTGAAAAGTCCTTGAAAATGGGTTTTGGGGAAAAAGTACTTGAAATGTCCTTGAATTTGAAGCTATATCCTTGAATTTACTCTATTAAGTCCTTGAATAGGCCATATGATAATTATTGAAGAAAGAAAATTAAAACAAATAAGATAAAAAGGTTAAGATCAAATAAATTTAAACAAAAAACGATCAAAATATGAAGCCTCGGATTGTTTATTACGTGTATCATGTGTGCACTGAGTGACCACCATGCTGTGTTGATTAGGCTAATTGAGTAATCCTGAGACAGACGCAAATTATTATTGTATCTACAAGGTGGATTGGTGGTGTCTTTTTATTAATTGGATAGTTGACATATTAGGTATATAATGTTAGACTATTGCTGTTAAAATGTACTTGAAAATGGAGAAGTCCTTAAAAAGTCCTTGAATTTTAAACTCTACAGCCAGTATGAACTATGGGATGGGTCTGTAGCATAGGGCAGATCTATGAAGTGATGCACCAGACTGGTGCTACCACTATATAAGTGCAATAATCTTATAGTAGCGTAAAACAATAACTAAAAAAAAAGCAAATTTTAAAAATGAAAAAGATGAAAATATGATTTGCAATATCTCTCAATATAGGTCACCAGTTCTGTTATTGATTTTGCTTCTCACAAGACTCTTTTCTATTGATACAAGACACATGACTAAATCTTTTGTGTATTGAATTATGATCAAAATTTTATGCTGTGCTATGAAATATGCTTTATAAAACATTTTGAAGGAAATCATAAGAATTACTTTGAAATTGAATATAAATCTAGACCCTCCAAAAATGTTTGATTTAAAACTTTAAATTCCTATTAGTACCATGCGTAATGTTAATTACATAATCAATGCTGTCATCTTGATAACTTTTGCACTTACTGATGTAGACTGAAGTATCGACTTTAACATAAGGTTATAGTCACTGTATGTTAGATCTTTTCTAAAATTTCAACACTTTGATTGAAATAACATATTTTGTTTTATCACAAAGTTAATTAAATGAAACTGATAACTGAATGACATGCTTCTCTTTAGTAACGAGATTTGATGTATATTGGGTCACACAAGGATATCTGATGGAGAATTACCATGGAAGACTGGGGTTTCTTTGTTCGATTCCAGTCTGTCCATCAACTGTTGTACCTGACTGCTACAGAATTTTATGTTGTACCAACTATTGATTGCCATTGCTTATTTTGAAGATGTTATGAAGGGAAGGTTTCTTTTTTGTTTTTTTGTTTTTAATTGTTTATGCTTCTGATTAAAAGAATGAACTATGCAAAATGGTTAGAGGATGTTAAGATGAGGAGGTGTGTGAAACATGCATTTATGTTGTGTCAGGCATTACTTTACCAGATAAAATCAAGACTTCATCTTAAGCATAACATTCTGGCTTTAGGTAGGCAAGAGTCTTGAATATGTTGTAACTATCTAAGATGCAATTGTATTGTGGATCGAAAACTGACATGGCAAATGATTCATTGAGATCCGAACACAACCTGAGTACATACTGAAGAACATGTATAGCGACTTCTTTAAGATGAGATAAGGGATAAGATGAGATAAGGGATAAGATGAGATAAGGGATAAGATGAGATAAGGGATAAGATGGGATAAGCTAGGGTAATACCGTTATAGATCAATATTTTAATAAGTATCCCCATCACAACAGAGTTACCTGAGGGATATAGGACAGGTGCATTTTGTCTATGTTTTGAACATGATAGAAGACTAAATGCTCAATGCAATTTCACGTATCCTACACATGTTTCTTAATAATTTTCAGGGTCGATGTCAAGGTCATTATATCGTTTGTGGACACTCCGCTTAACGGTGCCATTGCTTTATTTTGAACACTTAACGATATTCCAGAGGGAGCTGGCATACATGTAGCTCAATAGATAGGGGATTTTGATCTGGACCAAATATCAGATTCGCGCTCTGTCAGTGACTCCTTGTCGATGATCGGTCTTTTAGATGAGAAAGTACGGACGAGTTCTCGTGTCTTGGTAGGTGTTGTCCTGCAAAGTACAGACCGAGGTCTTGTGTCATGGTATACGTTGTCCTGCAAAAAAACTCACTCTTTCGGGTGGATCCGTCACAAAGGTCGAAATTTCTGTACATGTCGCCACTGTATAAAGGAAATAATCTTGACATGACGTAAACAACTTTTTTTTCAGACATTAACAAAGCAAGATCGTTTGGCATTTGGAGGATCGTGGGTTCAAATCTGGTTACATTCACTGTATGTTTGATAACTCGAAGTAAAACCATGAAACACTGAAAGTGCAGATAGATGAATTTACATCGTCCATGGCGAGTCTGGACAGTCGGGCATGACATTGGACGCTTCTTTGTTTTGAATACACATTCGCAATTACATGACACAGTTACTTTCATATTTAACGTTTTAAGAGGTATAAAACAATAATTGTAGTAGGCATGTTCTGTTAATTACATTCCTTGTGCAAACCCACACCCCTTGCTAATTTATTAGTGTTATTTATCCGTAAAACTGGGAGTATTCACAATAAAATCTTGAAGTTATTGTTTGTGACCACAGACGATGCTGGATTCTTGTATTGTTCGATAAAACAAAAGTAGGTCACGAAACGTCATTATATCATTGATAAGAATTCTTTAAGTATATGTAAGACACGAATCGTCCTCCTGTTAAGGGGGACAATGTGGACTGGAATTACTTTAATCAGGTGTTACTTTTTACCTTAATGATCGATATGACCTCGGCCAAAGCCATTACACACATTGTCCTTGGGTAATTATTACGTTAAGTATCGACTACAAAAAAGGGAAACGTACATATTTAATGAACCGGACATGTTCTGATGGACGGGTAGACAGTCATGTCTACATGATAGTTTCTACATGTAGACTTTGTTCGCAGTGTCACGAGGAGGACGTTTACTTTCTATATGATCTCTTTGATCATCAGTATCAAAGTTGTAAAAGGACTACAGAGACATAATTAAAACAAAATAAAGAACACGACAGTTTATTACAGGACAACAATTTCCTGACTTTTAACAGCTTCATGCAGTAGCATGGTATAAACTGACAAATTACCTAGGTCATGTTTTCAAATGAATTAATACCTGAGATTTGGACATGGCTGTGTTTTATTCTATTCATAAATAGAATTATACCATTATGCATAACGATCTACATGTATTTGAACATTTGACAATGGAATAAATTGAAATAATTGATTTAAATATGTTCTCATTGCATGCCCCGGACCCAGTACTCAAATTTAAACAATATAAAACTATATGTACAAATCATATACATTAAATAATACATCAAATAAATCAAAGTGATACGACTCGATCAACTCAAGTCTCATGACAATTTGACAAATAACATAAAAGAATATATTTTCCATATTGACACTTCATAATGCATGTATGATAAAATTACAATATTCACAGACACTAACCTTAAATTAATGTAAATACAAATATTTTCTATTTTATTATAAACGCCTCGAGATTTTCTTATCATCTTAATTTTGATACAAAGTATGAAATCATTATCTATTTGCCGTTGCACAATCGAGAAAATCAACAAAATAACAAGAGCATTGCTTAGTGTTGCATGATCTGTCCTTCGCTTTAATTGAAGTGGGAGACATACGGTAAGCACTGTTACATTGACCTTGAAGATACTCCCCTAGTTCAAGGAAATGACACACCCTTGAGTCATGGGCAACAATTCTATGAAATATTATTCAAATCCACGCAAGGAATAAAAAGACATGGTTCAAGGTCATGACACACTTTTGGGTCCTAGGCAACATTTTGGTGAAATATTATTCAAATCCATGTATGCATCAAAGATGACCGGACAAAAATTTACTTGACATAAGCACTGCGACCTTGACCTTGCAGATATGACCTTAGTTCAAGGTCATAACACATACTTGAGACCTGGACAAGAATTCCGTGAAATATTATTCAAATTCATACAACGAATATAAAGTTATGGCTCGGACAGGAAGTTTACGGACATAAGCACTGTGAGATTAACCTCGCAAATATGACCTAGTTCAAGGTCGTAACTCATCCTTGGGACCTGGACAACAATTCTGTAAAATATTCAAATTCAAGCAAAAGGTAAAATCTTATGGTCAGGACAATTTATAACCTACAGACGAGAGGCAAACGTCGGACGGACGAACGCCAGATTGACGCTGTACGGACAGCGCCATAACATAATGCGCATAATGCGGACGTATAAAACTTAACCGTTACAACTTCACAATGACGAAAGTAAAACATATGCTTTTTATCTTCTACAAGAATAAAATACATATAGGCAATGCACACAAATACATATATAAAATATTAAACAAATCATAACTTTGGCCCTGAGTTGTTGATTATGTCAAAACAATATATATGTCTTGCCAGGAAGCATAGTTAATATTTATGTATTCACAAAGGCACAATGTATATTCGCTGAATAATGTCAAATCAAGACTACCCTGGAATATGTTGTTAATAAAACTTTTTTAATCTCTCAAGGAATACAAGACGCAATCCTTGTCCGGTATTATCGGATGACGACTAGATCCATCAACAACAAAACTATATATATAATTAAATATATATATAATGTTGAAAGGTATTTTTAAAGCATTCTTCTGTATCAAAACACATAGCACCGAACAGCCAGATTTCTTGATAATATAATATAATATAATAATTATGTTATTGCAATTATATTTCACGTTATACAATTACCACTACTACTACACTATATCTGCATCTTTTGCCATATTATAAAATGCGCTGTCAGTCTTGGATAAGAGCGTGTTCGGTTTGTCGAATTCAAGGATCCTCCCCCTGGAAAGCACCATTATTCTGTAAAAGATAACTCAAGATTAGTCATTAAAGAGGTTATCTATCTATCTATCTATCTATCTATCTATCTATCTATCTATCTATCTATCTATCTATCTATCTATCTATCTATCTATCTATCTATCTATTTGTTTATCTTATTTATAATATTAAAGTCCAGAATTTGTTGTTTCGGCGTCTATATCGCGATTGCATGTGTAGTATGTACTGTTGATAGATGGAAACTTAACCTGCTGCGGACGGTTTTCTCTATAAACATCTTTGTAATATGAAAAGTTTGGGGTTTTCTTTTCTAATAAAACAAGAATATTTATAGGTTAAACTTCGTAAGGCCGTAGTAAAATATACAATATATACCAACCTGTCGTAATCCATGATGGTGTTGAGTCGATGAGCTATAGTGAGTATGGTACAGTCTGAGAATTCTGCTCGTATTGTTTTCTGAATGAGATCGTCCGTTTCCATATCAACCGCAGCTGTCGCTTCATCCAAAACCAACACCTTTGTCTTTTTAAGCAAGGCACGTGCTAAACAAATAAGCTGCCGTTGACCGACACTGAGATTTTCTCCGCCTTCATTACATTGGTATTGTAATTGATCGGGTAAAGTTCTGACAAATTGTCCCAAGTGTGCCAGATTCAGTGCCTTCCAGACCTCTTTGTCCGAATAATGGTCAAATGGATCAAGATTCATTCTGAGACTTCCGGAAAACAGTACTGGATCCTTAAAAAATCATTCTAATTACTGATTTGAAACTGATTGTGTAATGATACAAAACTATTTATGTCAGTACCTGAGGCATATCCATTAGCTCATATTTCAGACTCGTTATTGATACGATAACATTCTTCAAAATTTACTGTACGAGTTAATGCATTATTTAAGGGGTAATTCTTTCTCTATTCCGAGTTAATTTTTCACTTTCCCTGTCTGGATATATTTGGATGTCGCAATTACGACACTTAGCATCGATAAATGAACCTTACTGTTTGAAATGCACAAAATGGTGCCAGTGATTGAGTATATTTATCTAGTTTGAATAGTCATTCAAGCAATACTAGAATTAAATGTTATAACGTGAATATTAACCTGCGGTATAATCGTAAGTTTTGACCGTAGATCGTGCAATCCAATCGTGGAGATGTCTACGTCATCAATTATGATACTTCCTCTCACACTCTCAATTATTCGAAACAGGGCCATGGTCAATGAAGATTTCCCAGCACCAGTTCTACCAACTATTCCTATCTGTAACAGAAATATAAGATTTAAATTCTATGACTTAACATATGAAATTTGCGATCAATGGTACCCTATAGCCATGGTTGTCGAGTGCAAATACATATAAATTCCATATTGGATTTCCACAGATTCTGTCTTAAGCGTCACTGAAGAGAAATAAGTTGTCGAAATAAGCAGATGGTGCACTGAACTAATATCTCTATGTGTTTCCTTACATTCATCCTCCTTTTAAACTCTTTTAATGACAGCATTAATAAAGAAGAGAATCTTCCGACTGTATATAATTATTAAATGATGTATAATTTAAAGAGGCATTTAAATTATTTTACCTTTTCTCCTGAGTGGATATTACATGTTATTCCTTTCAACACAAGATCAAGACCCTCTCTGTATCTCACTTGGTAATCTTTGAATGAAACATTGCCCTTTGTAGGCCAATTTTCAGATGGTTTTGTCTCCTCGATTTCCCAGGATGCCTATGAAAATATGCAATCTATATGTAAGATACTGTAGTATAATAAGGCTTGGTGTGACTATACAAGAAAAGAGACTGAGTGTCATATGGTCTCACTCCTGATTCATGAATGTCCACTCTATCACCACAATGACTTTTCGCTGGTTACATTCGCCTCTCATATTCATGTAATGTATAGCTCCATGGTAACTTCTGCCACATAACTGAGCCAGTAACTCCTCTTTTTTCTTTCATATTAATACTGTGTTGCCACTGTTTTATAATTCTTACAAATAAATGTAGGTTAGTCGAAATCGATATCCAATGATAATGAAATAGAAATAAAAATACATAACCTTTATTGATATTCGTTTTATTAGCCATTTCTTACACAAATTGTCCTCAATGAATACAAACAAATTATCTTACCTCAGTTGGTTTTTCAATGAATTCGTTAACTCTTTCTACAGATATAAGGCGTTCTGTTAAATTAATTGATACACGCATCCACCAATGCAATGTGTGTGTGGTCTGCAAATAATAAACATTAACTCATCAAATATATTTTTAAAATTAAAAAATAAATATGTAAGTAGGCAAAAGATATATCCAAGGTCTTTGCTTATATTTGAGTCCTAAATATAATAAACATAGGGTAAGAAAAACTAGGACAAATATTAAAATGAATGATAATTTATGCATTAATTATATTATTATTATCTACACTTACATCCATGGTATAGGTTATGCACATAGCAACAATTCCTGCAGTGAATATGTCTCTGGACATGATGGCAAACAAACAGGCAAATACTGTAAGCACACTGGCTAGAAAATCGACCCTTACTCCAACCCATCTATAAAATAAATCAGGAAAAATCTCTAGCATACATTCAGAATACAAAGCAAGACCTACAAGAAGAGATCTGAATCTGTATAACTTTAAGTGCTGCTAAGACAACAGAGTTCAACATACAAATAATAAACGAAGTTTTTATGGAAGAATGTGTTCATAGTTCAAATTTTCATGGAAACCTAGTAAATATTCGAAAGATTTACCTGATAGCTGCGAACATTGTAAGTATACTTTTATGGTAACAATCTGTCTTTCTTCTAGATTCGGTTTCGAATCTACTCTGCTGTTTATAGGCTCTGATAGTTGATGCTCCACATATAGATTCGCTGAAGTGTGAGTATATTGGGGACTTGTTCGCTGATTCCAAACGCTTTAATTGTCTCATTGTTGGGTTATAGAATTTCTGAAATAGAATATTATTATACAATTTAAATAAATAGTTTCGTGCTGAAAATGCTGTGAAAAATATAAACAGAAACTACACTGGTTTAAACTAAAAGAGTGAGTTATTTTTGCTGAATGCTTTCAGAACAGCAATATCGCAATTAGATCAGATCAGATCTTATTTCAAGAAAGACATTATTTCTAGAATGATGTTTTTCAATCAGAAATACCCCTGAGGTTTACTACAATATTTTAAAGTCTATTTCTTGCTATTAATATTCCCTAAATGACGATTTAACATTGCTGTTTTTTTAATTTTGTTTTTGTTTTTGTGGGGTTTTTCTTTCAGTACAAAAAGTTAGGAAAAATTTTCAAATCTATTAATAATCGTTTTTGTTTTTCGAAACTGCATAAACATACGATATTCATGTACATTCACATAAACATTAAGTAAATGTCAATGTCTTATACCTGTATTGTTAGATAGATGATGACAACAGGAAAAATTGTCATGAGAAACCATGGCAACGTACATCCTACAACCAGAGGAATGGTAATCATAATCGATACACATTCGCAATAATTTCTGAGAAACACAATGGCCCAATCAATGGCATGTATGTCTTTACTGAATCGGGTGACAATTCTACCAACAGGGTTAGTATCAAAAAAGCTCATTGGCGAAGAAAGAATATTCCGTAGCAGAGAGTTGTGAAAGTTGCGACTTGCTGACAGCCCTCCAAGAAAAATTAACAGTGCCTCCACCAAAGCCATGAGAGCTGAAAAATAAGAATGAATATCATGAATACTCAGTATTTATCAACAAAAACTTACTTACAAATACAAACCTAATATCAGTTATATATCATCACTAATTTAGTGCATAGTGCAAATTTATATTCTTCTCTTTATAGTTCCAAAATATTATATAGCTATGTCAAGTTTAGACAAGGATTTTTAGGTGGGCCCGTAAACCGGTTAACCACACCATTTGTTTGGTTTTTGTCAAATTAAACGACCTTATATTCATGTATTGTATAGCTCCATGGTGACTTCTGCCACATAACTGAGCCAGTAACTTCTCTTTTTTCGTTCTAGGGAGACATGGAACGTACGTAGGTCTGATAAGCCAATCCTTGACCTCGTTTTTAAACCAACAGATTCGAAATTTAAAATATTTGATACCAAATACCAAATGTCGTAAGGTAGAATGCAACATTTAGAAATAGACAACTAAGGATCCTTGAAAGAGTCGACGATGACATAAGAATGAAAAGAGTACATACCTTGGAATATTCCAACGGTCCCATATATCCCAACTCTATAATATTTCTGGTCGTGAGTATTGCGATTATTTATTGAATTATTTACAGAAAGAGGATTGATGTTGTTCGTGGAGTCATTGGTCCATTCTGACAGCCAGAATTTTGTGAAGATATCCGCAGCACGATCTACGATGAAGGCTAACAGAATTATTACACACAAAGTATATCCGACGTTAGAAATGTAGGATGTGAAGTGGCTGAACTTGACCTACAAAAACAGAACAAAGTTTTTATACACTACATTATGCAATAGATCTTTTTCCAGTTTTATATATGTAAGGAGACTAATAGCGGACACACTTTTTTTTTGACGGAATTTTCATTATGACATTAATGCTAGGATTGTGACGTCTCAGTAACATGACGTGAATCTAAGCGGCAAAATTTCATTTGTCGGGAATTGCCACTTACAACAAATGAAAGTGGGAAAAAATATAATTTACATTTATTTCACTCTAACTATGTAAACCGGGATGTCTTTTCTCCAGTTTTCATTCACTGTTTTCAAAGAAATTCAAACGCAGTGTTAGTTTACTTTTCCTGTATACACTTCTTCTTGTCCAAGGTTCTCAGGTTCCTCTTCTTTGATGCTCATTTGTGATGCAAACACAGTTCTGGCGTCGAAACGTTTGGATTCATGCATCTTACCTAGAATTTATATCAACTTTACATATATAAACCGTAATCATAATGTTTTTAGTTTGTTTGTCCATTTGTTAGTATTGTTTTACGTTCCATGCCAAATATGACTAAATGACAATTCAGTTCCCTGACACTAGGGTATTCATGGATTTGCATACTAGTGATTATTGTGGGTGATAGGGAACAAAGGAGCCCGTCTGAAATAAAGATTTGTCACCTAAAAGGTATCTGTCTGTTTGACAACAGACAATTTACAGATATAACAGAAGTTGTCTCTATAATAAATATATATTGTTTCTATAATTAATATATAGAATATTTATAATCAACAAATAATGTAACTATAACTGACAGATAGTGTTTCTTTAACTAATATACAGTGCATCTATTATCAATAGATAGTGTCCTTATTACTAAAATATAACGTCTCTATGACTAACAGATAATGTCTCTATAACTTATAGATAGTCTCTCCATCTATAACTAATAGTGTCTCTTTATCTGACGGATAGTGTCTCTAAATTATTATTGAGTTTTGATTGTTTATTATTTATGCCATACAAAACGATTTATCTCATCTATTGGCCGCAATTCTTTCATTATTAACATCATTTATACCTCTGCAAGGAACCCATCTGACGACACGCTTTCTTTATATGTGCTAACTATTCCATGACTTCGAGACCCTTTCTCTTTTAGGGATTCAAACCCGTCAAAACTCTAGTGCATATAACCATTGGAATATCTGCTATATAAGTCTTAATAGTGAAAGAAACTGGTAAAGAACTTTGAAACGTATGAGTGGCTGACAGCTCAAAAATGAAGAGAAATACACACCATCACCTTCGCCTTCCTCGTCACTTGATCGGTCTTCTTTTTCGTATGTTTTCAAAAACTCAGCAAATGCCCCAGATTTCATTTTCAATTCCTCATAAGTCCCAACTTCAGAAACCATACCATCTTTGAGAGTCACTATAGTGTCTACTCTCGGTAGAAAACTGATGCCATGTGTTACCAAAATTCTTGTCTGAAAAATTAGAAGGAGATATTGAGAATAAAAGTTTAACAAAGATGTTAAGAGAACTAATTCCGAAATATAACGATTTGACCAGGACATTCTCAAATGATTATTTATCCATGCAATATCTAACATCAATGTACCTTGTGTTTGAGGGATCCATCGGGACCAATGATGTTGTTAAAGATGTGTTTACCCACATGAGAATCTACTGCACTTAGAGGGTCGTCGAACAAATATATATCTGCATTCTGGTAAACGGCTCGTGCCATATTAACTCTCTGTTTCTGGCCACCACTGAGGTTAATTCCCTATATAATAAAAACCCAAATGATGTTATCTGAAACTTCATGTGGCAACATATACATATTTTCTGTTTGAAAAAGTAAGCATTATTCATGATTGTCATGTTTTATTCCAACATAAGTTCGTCGTACCTTTTCTCCAATTTCTGCCTTATCTCGACCAGGTAGAATGTCTAAATCGTCCCTTAAAGCACAATCCTCGATGATTTTTCGGTATTTATCTTTATCTAAAGGTTTTCCAAAGAGAACATTGTCCCGTAGCGTAGCATTCTGCATCCATGCTAGTTGTGATACATACGCAATTGTTCCCTGGAAAATTAAAATATTATTCATTTTATAATGATCAAATGTGTTGTAAAGATGATGGATAAATCCAAATCATAAGTCCGAAACCGAAAGACATACAAAATCATTGAAAATGAAAACCAAATAGAAAACAACGAAAAATGTCTACTTGAAGAGCATATGTGAACCCCCTTGATGGAGTGAGATCAGATGCCCCGGGAGATTGAGCATCTCCTGCTTGATAGCAACACCCGTCAAATATACCTAGTACAAAGTGTCAAACCTGTGTAAAATGATCAGAATCGGTCTCAGTCCAGAATATCATTTAAAAGTCTGGGTAACGACATATCATATTGTGTAATAAGAGTCTTGTAACGACCATAGAACTTCCGCAGCGACGTTGTTAGCCTAGCACATATATAACCCTGGTTGATTAGCTTATCTGAAAGTTGCCTAGCCCTCAGAACAAAGTCAGTGTAATTTGAACATGCTCTGGAATAACGTATTAACTGAGATATGAATACGCCGTATGCAGACGATGATGGAATGCTACTTATGTAAGGAAAGTTTGTGATAGCAAAATTGAAATCGTTACGTTTGTCAAAGAGTGAGGTGTTCAATTGACCATCATTGTCGAAAGACAACATAATATCTAAATACGAGGTAGAATTACATTTTACATTTTACATTATATTCTTGTCTAGGCTTTTATGATCACTAATACATATGTATGGAGTTAATATATATATATATATATATATATATATATATATATATATATATATATATATATATATATATATATATATATATATATATATATAGAAAGCACAAATAGAATCAGTGAAACACCTGGGAGTACTATGGACCTTGGATCTCCGAAGAAATACCTGTAGAAAATAAAGACAAATTAGACAAACATATAAAGCACAGAGACACTACAGGTAACAAGGCACCCATTATTTCACTTATATTCGTTCCCATTCTGGGACTCGAACCAACGATCTATAGTACCGAATCATCTAGCTGTCATGCATCCGACCCTGTAACCGACTGATCTACCAGAGCTCCACTGTAGTGTAGTGTCTTTGTGCTTTATATATATATATATATATATATATATATATATATATATATATATATATATATATATATATATATATATATATATATATATATATATATATATATATATATATATACATGTGTATGTGAGCACGTATATTCCTTTTATCGATTATATGAAGTGATTTTCTCTTCAATGATTAAGTTTTATTTACCTTCACATTTACTATTCCGGATAACTTTTCCATTTCCCCCAAAATGGCGGATAGTAACGAAGATTTTCCAGCTCCAACTGTCCCCACAATGGCTACCAAGGAACCCTCAGGTATATCGAGATTTATACTGGAATACATCAATTAGCTTCACGGTTTAAAAAATGAATATTATATTTTCTTTTCGCATTATTTTCCTTTGACTGTTTATGAATGTATTACGTAGTAAAGATAACTAGACTAAAAGAAAAAACAGAAGACATCTGACAAAGCTGTATGACACAAATCACCAAGGACCTGCACACAAAAACTACCGATCTCCTCAATCACCGTGTATACTAAAACATTCCATCTTACATAATATAGTACTCGTATTATAACTCATTCTTTAACAATCGAAGAAACGTTAACTTACTTTTTAAGGACAGCTTTGTCTGTTCTATTCCACGAAAATGTGGCGTCATCAACAGAGACAGCATATGCTAAAAAGAACAAATTATATTTCATTACACTGAAATTACTGTACATACAATATACCTAATAGACGAATAATCAGTTAACTTGTCTTTTTGTTTTGTTTTGCTTTGGCACTTTATTTATTTATTTATTTATGTATTTATTTATTTATTTATTTATTTATTTATTTATTTATTGTGTATCTATTTATATATTCATTTCGTGAATATTGCTCACCACTATTATTACTTCTTTCAATGATATCCTCATCTAATTCTTCATTATTGAGAAATCTGTTCAGTCTTTTCATAGACACCATGGCCTGTGAATAGTATATAAGATTACATGATTTTCAACAAAATCACTTACACAAGCTTACCCATGTCAAACAGCTACTAATTTATTATCTTGTATTTTTGCCAGGTCTGTTTGTTTTACCGTTTTTCTGTATCTGTTATCCCTTTAGAGACTTTGTTGATTTTTCTCATTCTATTGTGATACAAATCGTATAACTGACGGTGTACCCGTCGTTTTCTTAATGATGTATTATATAGTATTAAAGCAACTCTTCAACTAATTAAGCCGGCGTGGCCTAGTGGTATCGCGTCGGACTCCTGATCGGGAGGCCGGGGTTCGAGTCCCGCTCTGGTCATGCCGATGTTCTGTCTTTCGGATGAGACAGTAAAGGCCGAGGCCCCGTGTCGTGGTATGCATGGCACGTTGAAGATCCCTCGCTGCTTCGGGTGGGTCCGTTGCAAAGGTCAAGATTTGTATGCCCCGCATCAGGCAGATGCCGTCACCATATACGTGAAATATTCGTGGTGTGACGTTAAACAAAAATCAATTAATCAATCAATCAATCTTCAACTAATTTCTTACCATTATGTACATATTGAAAACCATAGGAACAATTGACATATTCCAACTGAGAATATTGAATATCGCCATAGATACGAAAGCTTTTTCGGCATCCAATGTGTTGTTATCGTCCATCATGACGTATAGACCAAATGTTGAAAAAGACACCTAAAATACAATAAGTCATGTGATTATTGTTTTTCAAGATAAGAGGACAGGTAAATAATGTCCTCGTAATACAATAAGATTAATGAAAACAGATAAAATATGATATGATACACAATACTAAAAGAATTGTAAGGTTTGCTTTACCGTCCGATATCATCCATTTGGCGGAGCTTGTGTACTAAGAGTTCGAAACGACGTTGGACGTTAGCAACCTTTATTTCTTTATGTCATATCTGTGGTAATTCGTATCATTTCCTCCCTTGAAATTAATCTTTAGAACCATAGTAAATGGAGGCAAAGTCCATTGAAAAATTAATAATAAAAATCAATAATTGTAATCAAATGTTGAATACTGATTACCAGAAAAGGTCCAATGTTCCACAGGAAGATGCTGATTGCATCAAATATCACAATTTTCCTCAAAAGAGATATTTCTTTTTCTCTTATATCAAGTATCTTCTTCTCAAAGGATTTTTCCCATGCATAAAGTTTCAATACCTAGAAGTTAAAGTAGTTCATTCAATACAATTAATTCATTAAAATACTTGATAAGAACAAGCTAGTTGAACCAAAATTATCAGAGAAGTAAATAAACATATAAATCAAAAATGATTACAATGGTAAGTCATGTTGTTGGAAAATAGATGTGGGATTCCGTGCAATGTACGAGTAATAATTCCTTGTTGACAGGTCACGCAAGCCGTTGTCACCATCATTAAATCATTATCGTTATCAATAAAACAGAGAAACAGAAATGCCTAAATACATCAGCACATTAGAGAAAAAAGAGGAGTTACCGGCTCAGTTATGTGGCAAGAGTCACCATGGAGCTATACAATACATGAATATAAATAATATAATAGAACATTTAACACATTACAAAAATATTTGATTGTAGTGCAATTACGATACCGACTTAGGACGGTCATTTAATTTGACAAAAGCCAAACAAATGGTGTGGTTAACCGGTTTACGGGCCCACCTTCCCACTCACCGTAACAGCAGAACAATCACAAGACGTACATTTAAAAATTTATAAAAAATCCTCCATGTAAAGAACAAGGGTCAACAGGTATCGCATATTGAGAGGTCATAAAATATAAACACGTAAGGTATTGTAAAAAACATAATGGTATAAAAATATATGCGACATCAACATGATAAACCGTGCTCTGCCAGTCTGGAAGCGAGCTAAGACCCTAGATCTGTAGGAGTCCCGACTAGCAGTCAGAGGGGACGAGGTTCAGGACCATGTCTCCTCTGAAAGAGGTTTGGACAAGGCCCGTCATATAGTCCCCACCGCCCTGTTAGTCAGCGTGCAACGTTCAAGTAAAAGTCTGCATAAGGCTGTAGAGGGGCCAAATACAAGACCTATAGTCTTTTTGATGATCTCAATATCATATTGTCTATTTAGGAGACGTTTGACTATTTTATTACATGATAAAATAACGTTATCGGAGCCTTTTACTTTCCTTAGTTTATATACGAGATCACCGTAAAAATTAGGATGGGAAATTCCATTGGATACATACTGTTGAAAAGAAATATTTCCAAATTTAGATAGAAGTTCTGAATAAGATCTGAAGAATTTGCCGAATGTTTTTCTTAGCTTGTGATATCTGTAACCCTGAGTTAAAAGTTTAGTAGTAATTTGTAAATTTCGTTTATGATGATAATGTGAATGATGGTAATTTACCTTAATACCATTCAGTACTTCATTCATCAACTTAATTCTTTCGTCTTTTAGATCTGACACTTTCAACTGAAAATTAAATGTAAATACACAAAATAAATACACAAATATGAATTTGTGATTGTAACAAAAGACCTTCCATTGTATGAACATCTTTTGTCAAACAGACTAAGGGCTTTGCTTTTAATAATAAACATTGTATGCACATTTTGTTGCAAAAACGTTTCTCTGCTGGAACCGAACTTTGCGTCTGATAGGACTTACATGCCAATGCCTGACTCGTTTTGATATATATCCATGAGCAGGTGCGAACAAAAAGGTAGAAATGAATCCAGCGATGGCGCTTACTCCAACTTCAGCCCAAAGGAGATAAATGCAAATAAGTACTTTCAAAGGACAGGTTCCAATATGATGAATCCAATGGATCATTTCGCATACTTTTCCTGCATCTACAGACATTAAATTCACAATTTCTCCTGTTGTTGAAGATTTTCGAGCAGCATTGGACATCTTCAACATCTGTAATTAACATTGTGAACAGTATAGCAGCATTTTTTTTTTTTGGTTTCTTCGGTGATTTTTTATACAAAATTGTTATTAAATAGAAAATAAACCACACTGCTAGAACTATTCCTTTATTTTTGTCTAGGATTTTTTTTTTCCACTTTTAGCCAAAACCATCATGAATGACAGAATTTGAACATGCAATTGTCGAAATACTGAGTTTGTGCACAAGATATGAGATATGTATTTCGTCAAGTAATGTCTTTACAGTATTCATAAAGCCAACTAAGATTATTTATTCAGAGGAGTTTTAGCTTGAAGGTCATTGTCAAGGTCAAAAGGTCAACGAACTTTATGTCATTTGAAAGGGCTTCAATAGTTGAGTATGCATGTGAAATATGAGGTCTCTATCCCTCAGGGTTCAAAGTTATGGTCAAGGATAAAGTTGACAACAGACAAACAAACAAACAGACAGTCAAACAGATAGACAGGACAAAAACAATATGCCCTGATCTATCGATCCGGGGGCATAAAAATAAATTTAATCTGTTATAAATTGTGTACAAGTATTTTGTCGCTGATTTCGTTCGTTTACCTTTGAATATATTGTAGCTAGAAGTGATGTCTTCATCTTGAACTCCATTTCATGTTTATATTGGCCCAAGTTATGTTCAAGAATACTTCGAAATTGCGACAAAATAAACAATGAAGCAGTGAACATAATTCCAATCCACATTCCTTGGCTTTTGTCCTCTACAAACTGTATGAGGTACCTTAGAATACAAAGTCAATATTTATGTATCTTGCTCCTGTGTTATGTCACAATGACAACATTTAGAAATTTAAAAAGGCCATGAATCCAACAGAGATGGAAATAAGTAGAAATCAAGCAAGACTGTAAAGATAAAAATCTGAGACAAGGATCTAAGGATCTAATTTCCAACAACCCATAGTCCAAACAATATATATATATATATATATATATATATATATATATATATATATATATATATATATATATATATATATATATATATATATATATATATATATATATATATATATATATATATATATATATATATCACATGTTTTGCTGTTTATGCAATGAAATATCGCTATATCATAAATTAATTTATGACATAGGTGACGTCATAGCGTGGAAAATAATTGTGTTAAGGCGGTGTTTGGAGAAATAAACACCTTTAAACTAAGTGTAAACATGTGATAAAAACATCAAAAATTACTTTTTATGCGGTATTTATGAAACTCGTTGTTTGCTTTATATCCCCTCGCCAAGGCTCGGGGATATAAAACAAACAACTCGCTTCACAAATACCATATAAAATGAAAATTCATTTCAGATCATATATATATATATATATATATATATATATATATATATATATATATATATATATATATATATATATATATATATATATATATATATATATATATATATATATATTACAATCAATCACGTACCCCTGTTACAGGTGATATCAGATGCCATGGATGAGTAAGCACGCCCTGCCGACCGGTCACACCCGCTGTGATGTCAATTGTTGTGAAAAGGTAAACAACAATAGATAACACCGAGGAAGTACTATGATCAATACAAGGCTCTTATTATACCATATAACATCTCTTTAAATGCTGAACTGAGACCCATTCCGACCATTTTAAACACGGAATTTGATGCTTAGTATCTATGTGATTTAAAACTTTCACCAACAAGCAGGAAGCGATTACTTTCCACCAGCACCTGATCTCACTACCTCTTGAAAGTTCATTAAGAGATATTCTTTCTAGTTTATTCATTTTATTTGTCTACTGTATGATTTTCCATATTTTGCTGAATTTGTATCTCTTTCGGATGTATGATTTTTGGACAACAAATTTGTTTTTATGCATCATCTTAGCACAATAAGTATTGCATATCATTATATCCATACGTTTGTTGTATTATATTATGAAACACTTACTTTAGAATCAATGGCTGAATGAAAAGTACGTTTTCCTTTATACAGCCCAAAGTAATTGTGATCAATATGCCGTATCGAAATGTAGATAGAACTGCTTTAAATAAACCTTGATCATGACTCGCTCCATGTGTAGACGTATCATTTTCCTCAGTTGTTTCTTGGTCACTGCAAGGTGAAATGTATGTTCTTTATATATATATATAAATGTTTCTGATACCTTTACCCCATTCATCACTGAAATTTCTTACACATGTGTCTTCTAATACCTCTGTCACGGCTATGGCATATTGTTTTTGTGGATTCATTAAAAGGAACGACCATTTAAACTCAAGGTTAGAAAAGGTATTTTGAAAAAAATTGTATGACATGTATTGTCATAAAAACGAACGGTCTACCTTAATTTCAACACTGATATCAGTGGATTGTTAATGTATACCATGCAGTTCTATATATAATTAAAATAACAGTCTATTATATCACATTCAGTATCTATGTCAATCATTATCGCTATAGTAAATACAATCACTGCTATTTTATTAAAAAATAAAATTTAAAATACTACCGTTTGTGTTTACTAAATTCTTTCTGCCAGTTTGGATAGAATTTAGCAAAGGCATTCTCTGCCTTATTTCCACTTTTAAGTTCTGGGAGGTCGTCATTCTTCAACGTTGTCTTATAACCTTGTAGAAACATGCTGTATAATATAATATAATATAATATAATATAATATAATATAATATAATATAATATAATATAATATAATTATTAACTGAAAATGTTGTTACTATATAATACAATATTATGACATCGCTATACTGTAAAATATATGCTTAAACCACAATTAAAAAAGATCTTTTCAGAGTTCTGCAGATAAAAATGAATTGCCTTAATCAATATTTCATTTGTTCATGTACATACCTATCAAGCCAAGAAAACGTTATCCTAGATAAAAATGACGGTTTTTCTTTAACTGGCTGAAACAGAAAATGAAAATTTTATAGTTGTATATAGACAATATACGCAGAAGCTATACTATTCCAATATTTCTTTCTTTTCAGATATTCGGTATAGTACATGTACTTTATTGTATGTTGTGAAAGGCATTTACTGTTTTAGGTTCCTCTCCCAGCTGGGTCGTGTCAAGTTCACAGAGGTCATCTAATATCTTTAAAACAATTGCCAATATGTATAGAAGTCTTAAACACCATTCTTCTAGATGTACCGGTTCCTGTAAAGAATAGTTTCATTTTAATTATATAGTATATCACGTTATATCACTAAATCTAAATATCACGTAAAACGTTATGATATAATATAATATAATATAATATAATATAATATAATATAATATAATATTTGAAATGTACCTTGTAATAGACGTTTTTGTATTGGGCATATGTTACACAAAGGAATCGGATCAGCACGACTGTCCAAAATATTCTAAGACATCTGTGGAACCGCTTGCCGTGATCTTCCACTGACAGTGCTAAGACCTAGTGTAACATAAATCTATAATTAATATTAAGCTGTTGCAATGGTTTTCATTTCTTCCTAATACTGTTACACATTGATTTATTTTCATTATTATTCAGCACTACGCCGTCATTATCCTTCTTATATGATGGCAGAACTTCCTGAGTAGTAGTAGTTGTCATTGTCGTTGTTGTTGTTGTTGTTGTTGCAGTTAGTAGTTGTAGTAGTAGTGTGAGAAGAAGGAGGAGGAGGAACAATAGTAATAGTATTTACAGGTTTTAGTGAGTCTTTTTATCAAACAGAGTTATTTCCAATAAGAGCAGGTATCTGACGTCAAACCATTGCGACGTCATACAATTTCTATTCCATTTCCCGTAATTTTACACCGGTTTCCATGGAACTGGATGACGTTACATTGGTTTAACTTAAAATATCTTCTCAAATCGGAGGTAATTCTGTATAAAGAAAAGATGCAATGATTCTTACCATGAGAAATGTTGTTAAAAGGTTCTCGAAGACAGCTGTAGTTCCAAAAGACTCGCTGTCAAAATAGACCAGTATTTTCGTTGTCCATTCATAGAGTACTGCACAAAACAGCACTGTTGATATTATCTATAACGAAGAGACAAAGATATTAATTTTTTTTCAGTTCTTCTTATTCTTTTTTATTTGCAAATAAACATTAAAATTATCTATTAATACGTCATTATCATCAGCAGCAGCAGCAGCAATAGCAGCAGCATTACGTGAAGTAATAATGTTAGGCCTATCATATTAGAAAATAAAGGGTATTTATATTATCATTAATTTTTCAGTAAATCATAATGTAAATATTACAAACTATATTGATTTATTTCAATAATTATCAAAATAATCAAATTACCCGAATATTGGTAAAAGTATTTTTCTGTCAAATATATATTGTTATCAATATCATTTTTTCAAAATGTAAGTTGTAAGGACCTGTGACAATTTTCTTCCTCTCCTTTTCTCAGATGTATCATCAGATGATTTCCCCATGTTCGCCATTTTTGTGCGAGAGATCACGACCGCAACTATCGCCAATATACTGCAGATATAGGCGTTGGGAGATAACCACGGCTTCACATTATAGTACCACTCCCTCTGTGGAAAATCCAAAGAAAGTGTGACATTTCCACTGTTACACATAGAGAAAGGTAGATCACCTTTTCTGCAAAAATATAATTCACATAAATAAAAATAACAAATAAATACAAATGAATATTATTATATATCGTATTTATTGTAATCTTTTAATATCATAAAAATTTTATCCATTTCTTGAACTACTTTCTTCAAGCTAAATAAATCTGACCGCCGTAGTGTATTGTTATCTGTGCTATAAATAGATAGTGTATTGCACCACGATGGTGAAATATGAATCTTCTGAGCTCTCGGATAAAATTCCAAACCAATCCCTTCATAAACGCCAACATATGACGCCATATATATTACCTTTCACTAACATGTCGCCAGTCAAACAGAATGTATTTACTAACACCCCCTCCCTCCCCCCCCCCCCCCCCACACACACACACACAACCCCAACCTCCCCCCTCCCCCTTTCTGATTCTTTCCCGTACAGAAAAAGATGTGTTAAGACCAAAAAAAACCCCCAAGAAAATGAGTTAAAAAAGACATGTTTAATGAAATTCGAATGTACGGGAGGTCGCTACATATATTTCATATCGTGTATGCGAACCCGTCTCCTATAACTTTTGAAAAAAGATCCAGCTACATAAATTATAACGTCTGTGTATTAATGTATGTGTAATGCCACACGCAAAAACGAAATTTTGAACACTTTCTCACCATTAAATGTCTTTGCATCTAACTTTATCTAGATTTTCAAAATTAATAATAAATTTTGTAATTATTTGTATTCCTCTTCTTTTTAAAGATTATTTTATTTTTATCTTTTATATGCTTTCAAGCTTTTAAATGTTTAGATAAATGTCCAACATTTACTTTTACCTATGTTTCTTTTTTTCTTCCCTTTTGTCCTCTATGACCGAAGGAACAGGTATGAGATTGTTTTGGAAAAGGTAAACTATTTATGTTACGACGATAAATGAGTCATGCGTGTGACAGTAAGGGAAATTCCAAACGAGAGCTGATACCTTAAAACTCGTGTATAATCTATAATTAGAATACGTAGCTATAAGGGAATTCACAGGGTAGACCCATTGTGGTTGTTTAAATCACCAAGTTGCTCAGTCGGCAAGCGTAAAATAAACAGCTCAGCATAATAACTTATGAATACACCTTGACAACAATGATGTCAATAGGTTCAGAAATAGGTCACTTGCGTGACGGCGAAACCATCGCATCTACAATATCAACAGCTAGAAATGGCGTAGCTAGTCTAAAATTTCGAGAATTCAAATTAAAAAGGGGATCTGCGGAAAGTGGAAATTATACTTAAAAAAAATGTAAATTTCAAAATATACATGTATTACATGAATTGTATACACTCTATTAATATGTTATTAATATAAATAATTTCTAAAGACCTATATATTGCTGTGTATTCATATGTGTTTTTGCGAAAAGGGCGCTACGCCACTGGCTAGGTTGGTTGGTTGATAGGTGTTTTACGTCGCTTTCAACAATATTTCAGTTATATCGCGACATGGAAGCAGGAGGTTACCAACCTCTTAAACATAGTGGGGCAACCCGGGAATCGAACCCGGATCGTCGGCGCCGAAGCCAAGCGCTTAACCACTACACCAAGTCTGCCCCTCGCCACTGGCTAGGACTCCTAAAAGGAACCAAAGCATTCATTACCACAACTTAACGTTTCAATTTCCATCATGGACATCAACATGAGAATAAGCTCACCTTGGTCGATCCAGAAGTTGTTCCATTGAGATTGAAACACCACCACCACCCACCCATCCACCGTCTTTTTGATGTAAAATATTAATGACAAATCATTTTGACTATCACTGAAGACGTAACCACTTTAATTTCCAATATTTTTTTCACTATTTTTTAAATGACATTGTATCTATCTACATATAATTTATACAACAGAGCAATAGTATATGTTATCGTATAAGTTTAGATAGTTCTATTTAACAACAGTACTGATTAATTAACACCACGGTTTGGGAAAGAAGAGAGAGAGAGAGTAAACGTAAATGTAAATATTACTTAATGCAAAAACAAAAATCGATTAACTTACCAAAGATAACCTATCAGTCACCTGTTGAAGTGTAAATATCCACTGTGTTAATATTAAATATTATCTATATTTTATATGCTTGTTTGTAGATGATATGATATACCATCGGCGGATTTAGAAGGGGGGGGGGGGTTTGCAAACCCTCCTCCCTTTTGGTCAGAAAATTCTACAAAAAAAAAAAAAAACAATGTCATTTTCGACCATTTTTAGGACTGCAAACACCCCCTTTTTTCCAGATTTCCAGATCGAATAGTGCAAAACATTAGTCATGGGAGACTGCAACCCCATCCCTCCTCCTTTCAAAAAGTTTTAGATCTGCCTATGTATACTCAGTCTACATACTAACTTTCCCGGAGGATGGTACGTGGATGGAGGGAGGTTTAAGGATAAAGCGATATTCAGAAAAGATATAACGAATAAGATACATTGAAAATATTACCAATGGGAAAAGTGTGTTTTCAAAAGAAAAAAAAATTAACACATTTTACATTTTAAATTCACAAATTCGGAGACGAACATTTGATTTTGAAGTAGGGGCAGTTTCTTAAACAGGTATTCTGGCGATCTGATACTATGAAAATAAATTGTCTGCTTTTGATTGAACTAAAAATTAATAATCAGACTTCCACAACTGGCATACATTCATAAGTCTAGACCGTTGTCTTATCAATAAATCAATAACAGATTTATAGATTATATTTAACATTATCTTTAAATGTATTTAAGTGCATTGATATATTTGTACTTTGATATCATTAAAAGTTATCTCTCTCTCTCTCTCTCTCTCTCTCTCTCTGAAAGAAATTAATATGAGATAGAGCAATTATTGTCTGTGAAGAGCAAGATATACAATATTTCCAATGGGGGTATGTAGTTTTACTATCAAATGAGATACACACAAGATCATATTTTATCGATAGCTTGTTTGAAAATAAATAATTTTATCCAATCACCAAATCGACCCCCCTTTTTCCACAGAACCGTCACCCCGTTTTCAGTATTCTATATGAAGCTGATATAAAACCCCTATCGCTTAAAAATATTTAAGTACACATGGTGGACAGAGGCACTTTTTGGCTGACTTCTATAGCAACATCACAAACTAACCTCAACTCTACCCTAAATAGATAACAATAGGTTTTGACCATCTGACGTTTGATTTGCTTCCCATTGTGATTTTATATACATAGAGCAAACGCAGAAGTCTGATTTACAATTATCTGTATGGAAAGTAGGTAGGGGCACTTCTAAGTAACATACACAACTTTTAATGACGTAGTGCTACAGCACTTACCTTGAGGTACAAGCAATCCGAGTTCGATCCGATGTGTTACTACTGGTTTTGAAATTCCACTTCTGTCTTTACTGATGTTAGTGACGGATTAAGAAAGATGGGGGGGGGGGGGGGGGGGGGGGGCGGGGGCCCCGGCCCCAGAGTTAATTTGAGTAATTTGGCTAATACACATGTGCGCCCCCCCCCCCTTTTCGGAAATCCTGTATCCGCCACTGGATATCAAATGTGATTGACATTTTTAAAAGTGACATCATAAGCCAGTTATTTAAAACAACTGTCATATTATCCAATTGATTACTTGTCTACTCGTGAAGTGACGGGCGCATGTGCTTGTTTACTGCTTTTAAATAAAGATAAAACTATCTGTTATCAAATGATAGCAGGCGTGGATCCAGACATCTTGTCGATAGGGGGTCCTCCCCCTCTGAATAAAGGGGTCCAACCATGTTTTGTGGGTAAAATTAAACATTTCACATCGAAAAACAACGAAATAGTAACTTTCGCCTAATCTCAGTGTGGGTCCAAACCCCCCGGTCCACCGTGCGATCCGCGCATGCATACCAGTAGTTGAAGATATTAATTTGATTTATATTACTCACCAAGGACATAGGGTATAGTTCCAGTTAAATCAAAAACAATTGTACAAGAATGCATGGATAAAAAAGAAAGACAAACACGTGGAGGTTGATAAAAAGGGACTTTCTCTCCTAGCAACTTAGTGTTTGACAATAACACGATTGTCTACAAATGGTTGGAGAGAACTTCGAAATATGATCCAACGGTCTGAATCAGGGACATATATCTACGACCAAGGTCTAGATTTATAACATTATAAATTTTACATGAATTCAAGCCACAACCTACATGCACGTACAAACTCATTTATACATATTATTCTATCGTTATCAAAGCCGATGTGGCCTAGTGGATAAGGTGCTCGGCTCGTGATCGAGAGGTCCCGGGTTCGACTCCCGCCCTGGGCACACCGGTGTTCTGTCTTTCGGATGAGACAGTAAAAACCGAGGTCCCGTGTCACGGTAGACGTGGCACGTAAAAATCCCTCACCGCTTCGGGAGGGTCCGTTGCAAAGGTATAAACTTCTATGCAATGCATCAGACAGATACGTGAAATAATCGTGGAGTGACGTAAAACAATAATCAATCAATCAATCAATCAATTCTATCGTTATCAGTCGATGTGGCTCAGTGGATGAGGTGCTCCGTTTGTGACCGCAAAGGTCCCAGGTTCGACTCCCGCCATGAGCATACCGATATCCTGTCTTTCGAATGAGACAATGAAAACCGAGGTCCCATGTCACGGTAGGGGAGACATATAAAAGATTCCTCACTTCTTCGGGTGGGTCCGTTGCAAAGGTATTTAAAATTCTACACAATGCATCAAGCATATGTTATTACGATATGTGCAATGTACGTTCAAATAATCGTGGAGTGACGTCAACAATAATCACTCAATCGATCTTTTAAGTTCGCGATTCCAGTGTAAGTGCCGATATCAAATTACACTTTTTTTCGATTTCAAAATAAGACTGTTTGGAAATATGATAACTATTTATACTATTGTTCTGCAGTGACTATGGCAAGGACATACATCAAGGATGCATCATAATGTATGACTAGCAACAATGTACGTTTTACTTAATACTCTATAGAATTTGACTTGATCACTACAAAATATATATCACTATTGTTATCATTGTGCTGAATGATTTTTGTTGCTATTGTTATCATTGATAACGTAACACCAAGATCATCTCACTTATATGGTGGCGGCACCTGTCTAGTGCTGCGCTTTATGAATTTGTTCTTGAAACTATTTCCGGGTTCAGAGGATGAATTAAAGGGAACTGTTTACAACCTTTTCCCTGAAAGTTTTCATCATACAGTACAAAGTCTCTCACAGAACAGCAAAATCTGGCAGCTGATACCATTACTGGTTGTGGCATCTAACGACATTCGAACCTACAGTCTTCCGATTACGAGTAAAATTCTGTAAGGTTGCCAATTCAGCTTACTAGGGTGACTAGTTGATTGTTTACTTAAACTACTAATATACAGTATATGACGGCGGATCCAAGAGTGTTCGAGATGGGGTGTTGCATCTTCACAATTAGTCAAAACCATTTTGGTTCTGTAAAATTTTTAACGAAAAGCTTCAGTGGCCCCCTTCCCCTGGTACTAACAATGGCAAGCATTTTGTATAGTACGGTGCATATACGTTTTACTGAAATATCATACACATCACGTACGCATTTAAATGGAAGCCGGCGTGGCCTGGTGGTATCGCGTCGGACTCCTAATCGGGAGGCCGGGGTTCGAGTCCCGTTCTGGTCATGCCGGTGTCATGTCTTTCGGATGAGACAGTAAAAACCGAGGTCCCGTGTCGTGGTATGCATGGCATGTTAAAGATCCCTTACTGCTTTGGGTGGGTCCGTTGCAAAGGTCAAAATTTGTATGCTCCGCATCAGGCAGATGCCGTCACCGTATACGTGAAATATTCGTGGTGTGACGTAAAACAAAAATCAATCAATCAATCACATTTAAATGGAGAATGACTTATAATAAATGGAGAACCTATGTATACCTGCTCCTAACGTCTCCGGATTGTGATCTTTAATGTGAAGGAAATGACTATTTCCGTAGAATGAAACAATTGCACATCCATGCACGTTAGTTGATTTTCTGTTTTATTAATTGAAAATTACAACTCTGTTAACGTATGTATTTTCTGAGATAATAATATTCTCGCTTTATTTGACTGATATACGCTCATATAGATATTTTATTTTTGTATGTACATGTACAAGATCAATACTCTCGAAAGTCAAATTTTAATGAGTATGTAGCGAAACATTTTGTTTACATTGCCCGAAACAAAGTCTTATAATATCACATTGCAGAACCTTAGCCTCCGTTATACCAGATAAGCACATGCGTTCACTGTATGCAGTGGCGGATCCAGGATTTCCGAAAACAGAAAGGAGGTAGCGCAAGTGAAAGTCAAGTATTAGCCAAACTACTCAGTCACTTTGGAGTGCTAAATCTAGAGCTTTAATTAAAAGTATGTGCCAAAATGGATGGGCTGGGCCCCCGCCCCCTCTCTCCCGCTCTAAATCCGCCACTGGTTTGAAATCAATACTCATTCTCAGAATGCACTAATTCTCCCGACATTTTGGTTCCACTCACCCACATCAGTAGCCTGTTTCACCAAGGTAGACGTAGCCATAACTGATCCCGTAAACCAGGTATTTGCAGGATCAAGTACCAAATGGTACTTTACGTAGCCTAGTCATGTTCCCGAGACCCCTCTAGATTGATCGCGTAAACCAGGTATTTGCGGGATCAACTCCTAATTCGTACTTTACGCAGCCTATACATGTTCCCGAGACTCCTCTATACTTTAGTCAGTGGCGGATTTAAAGGGGGGGGGGTTGCAACTCCTCATCCCTTTGGTCAGAAAATTTTACCAAAAGGGGCCATTTTCCACCATTTTTAGGGCTGCAACCCCTCCCCCTTTCCAGACTGAATAGTGCAAAACATTAGTCATGGGATACTGCAATCCCCCTTTCCAAAATTTCTGGATCCACCTATCTTAGTATTGGATATACTCGATATATATATCAGATATATTAAAGTCTAGAGGGGTCTCGGGAACCTGACCACACGTAAACTACGATGAATTTTAGTCGTAAGTTTACGCTTATGATTTTTAGTGAAACGCATTGTCATCGTAAGTTGTGCCGTCTCCTCATACCGTTCTTTGAAGTTTAAAATATGCTCATTCTATTAGTTAATCAATCATTCAATCAATACCTATAGTGCTTCTTCGCACTGGTAAAAAATTAATGACTAAGATTTAAAGTACCCTCTCCACAGACAAATGAATGACACATACATATACATATATCGATGGCTGCCCAATACCCACAGTGCTGGAGATCTATTTATAGTCTTTAAATGTCTCTGGTACTTACATGGAATTCCCCTATGAATCCGAAAGGTTAATAATAAGTATTGATTGGCTATGACTAACCAGTACACTATAAAAGAGAGCGCGAGATCTGTAGAAATCAGAAAATATTCAGCTCTCACCAGACATAGAAGGTAGATATACTTTAATCTAATTACCATTGCTTTTTGCAGTATAAAACCGTTTTTGACAGTTAGATTTAGGGTATTTTGCGTGCTTTCACGCATTGGATTTGATTTTCTGTTGTATTTATGAAAAATACTAAACTTTTTGTTTTGCAGAATTGAATATGAAAAGATAAATCAGAGTAAAACAAATAATTTCGCAACTGAATGACTATCACTAAAGATTTTTAAATACATGTAATTGTGCTTTTTAATTTGATCGGTTTATGAATCAACAAAGACATATAATGACAAAAAAATGTCAAAAATGCAATGAAACTCTTTACCGCTTTATATCGGTGCGCGCGATTCGAATACCTTGGATACCCGTATAGTAAGCGATGCGAACCTTCTTTGTTATAATTATTTTGTTTTCACACTTTAAATAAACAATTGCATTGTTGGCAGAAACATATATATATATATATATATATATATATATATATATATATATATATATATATATATATATATATATATATATATATATATATATATATATATATATATATATATATAATATATATATATATATATATATATATATATATATATATATATATTTATCTATACACCATTTGATCTACTTTGGGTTTATATCGGGGATGCTAAGATGTTAAGGTGTAAACAGCCTATAAATAGGTCAAATAATGATATGGTCTTACGACAAATAAGGAGTGTAAATTTCATTGACGTTGTGCAATATATAATGGTTGGATGGTATATAAACAAGAAAGATAGAAATGGACACTGCAATGCTCTATCACATGCATAAACAAAGGAACAACATTGTACATTTGTAATGGTAAAAGCTACATAAGTCATGATACTTAGATATATGAAATAATATGATATTATAAAATCTACTTAATAACTTAATTTTCTGAAAGGTGATGAATTTATATTTAAAATAGATCCTATATACAGGGTAGGAAATGTATATAAGTATCACAAAAAGATTCACCCTCATCAATTTTTCATAACACGTTCTATCAAATAAAGCTGTAATAGAAGGGGTGTTCGTGTTGTACGCGTAATGTGTGTACAATAGATAGGATTCTTCACCAATTTTATTTATATGGTGTCAAATATTGTTACTTGTAATTCCAGATTTTGTAATAGAGAAATTCTACATATCAGCAATGAACATCTCCGAGACTATCGTGTCTTTACCACCAGACCTTGTTGTTAAGGAGACCTATCCGGGTGTGAACATCTGGTATCAAAACAGTTTAATGTGGAGTTTATTAACAATATTTGCCATGATTTCCCGCTCAAAAATGCCGGACACGTGGAAATCAACATCTGAAGATGCCCAAAAGACCAAGAGAAACAGGAAACGATCACAAGTATGTATTTATTTACGTTCATTCATTCATTTATTTCGTTATTTATCTACATTTCGGAAAAGGAATCTATAGACTTAAATCTTATGCTTAAAATACTATCATTGCGTTTCAGATGTTGTCAACCCTCCTTGTATTTGGGGTCCTCTTTGACTTATCACTCGAGATGCATTCCTACCTTTCCGGGTTTTCCGCTGAAGTTATGTTGGTCGCCGAAAAAATGGCAGTTGGCATTTCAGTGGTAAGAAATTACATATATATATATATATATATATATATATATATATATATATATATATATATATATATATATATATATATATATATATATATATATATATATATATATATATATATATATATATTTTTTTTTTTTTTTTATTTGGGTGCATTGTTCTTTGTACTTTAATATCACATTATTTTACGATCGAATGCTAATATGAATATCGACAAGATAGTAAAATAATGCTCTACATTAAAAAATTAAGATTTCATTTTCTGATTTTAACTGTTATATATGTACAATAGATAATAAAAATAAAATAATAATAATAATAATAATAATAATAATAATAATAATAATAATAATAATTCGGCATAAGCGACTACGAATATTACGAATAAATATTCGTTAATGTTTGCAAAACAATGATTCATAATTTTTTTAATTACTAATATTCATTGGTTTATAATTTACAGATTCTCGCTATTTCGGTTGAGAATCCAGGCAGACATTTCAGGAAATTCCTTACAGTGTTTTGGACGTGCGTGCTGATTCGATCCTGTGTATTAACTTTCCATCAATGGTCGGATGCATATAACATGGTAGGAGACACTTTGCAGTCTTGAAAGGATTGTTTAATCATAATTACCATTCATTTGCTAGCAATAATACGATAAATACATTAAAATAGTTACACTGTACACGACCCTTTTTCATATCTTTATAGTTCATTTGTTATCAGATACCTTTCAAATATCTTAATTATGCTTTACAGGGAACATCAGAATTTGAAAGCTCTGCATATATAGTATACACAATTGTGATTGTAATGAAGATGGTATCTGATATATGCGACCAAGACAAGCCTAGTGATGATGAACAAGTAGAAAAGGTAACTATGAAAACTTCTAATAAAGCTCTCCATTTAGGTGTTCACTCCACTTTTATTAAACAAGAAAAAAAAAAAAAAGAAAGAAAGAAAGAAAGAAAAAATTCTACGGTATTTTGATTTAACTATCTAAATAAACAGATATAATGAAAATCTTGGATATTGTTTCATACAACAGAACTTTTATTTACTTTCAGTCCCTCCAAGAAAAAGCATCTGTTTTCTCGAAGATTACATTTTCATGGCTAAATAAGTAAGTATACATTCAAATAAATATCTATCTATTCCTTTTTGTCAGTATTTATACCTATGTGTATTTTTACTATGTACCGGCACCGATTTTATGCTATAATGATCACTTTGTTGTACAATAGGTCATTCAGAAAGTGAAGGTACTTAATCCTGCCAATGATACCGTCATCTCAGTTATACGTTCAAATAATTTTGTCAGAGAGACTCGTTCTACTGCGAACCACCGCTTTCAATATCACCATCTTATGTACTGAACAATGGCTCCTTTTGTTTATTTATTTATTTACTCCATACGTGTTTACTGCTATTCAAATAGAAGAATATTATCAATTAACTTATGTAGTCATTTCTTTTCTTTTCTTTTATCTTTTATTAATTTATTTATTTCTAGTATGTTGAGACTAGGATACAAAGAGACATTGAAGAACACTGATCTCCCTGAGCTTAAAAGTGGAAACAAAACGGAAAATGCCTTCTCCCAATTTCATCCACATTGGCTGAGAGAATTCAATAAACAAAAATGGTATGCTTAAATTGTATCATTCGTTATGTTGAAGTATTTTAGTTTCTCTGATATACTTACCATCAGATCTTGTAAACATTACTGGTGAATGTTTCTTTAAATATCTGTGGATTTTTCTCTCATGAATTATATATTTGATTGAATATTTTTACAGTGAACAGCAGAAAGTTGTTTCTGAATCAGAATCACCAAAAAGGGAAGGAAGCGTGTTCAAAGCCATTTTATCCGCATTTGGTGTCAGCATATTCTTATCCATGTCTGTGGATATGATCATGAACATCGTGGAATTTATCCACCCTATTATTCTAAAGTAAGTATTACATTCATTTTGAAGTAAAAGTTTTAACACATAGCGGTATGACATATTCTGATCCGTCGTAAACAGACACATTCGATATTCTAAAAGAATTAATTTACGCTCACATTTACTGGATTAGGTGTTTTACTTTGCATGTTTTGCGGAAAACTTATATGTAATATATTATATAGGCTAACACGTGTTTTATAGACAACACTTCATTAAAATAACAAATCTACTTCTTAGTATTAATGAAGTTATTAAATTTAAATTGGATATAAAAGCAACATTTGTAAATTTGCCATATTATGTTACACGATTGTTTAATGTGAAGTCTTCATGCTTTAGGTACCTAATCCAGTATGTAGAAGAGGAAAGCAAAGGAATGTGGATTGGAATCATGTATGCTGCTTCGCTGTTTACTTTGTCAGTGACTAGAAATATTATTGGAAACCAACATGGTCAATTCAAACACGAACTGGAATATAAAATAAAAACTTCACTTCTATCCACAGTCTATACTAAGGTATTCACGTTTGAAGTTTCATAGTTATCATTATTTAGCATCATCTTCATTCGCTCTGCCTTGTCTAATAAAATTGTTTGTTTATGTATGTCATTCACTTCTCATTTATAAAGAGATATCCCACAAGATATTTGTAGAAACATAAAATGCATATAATAAAAGTATATGTCTTTGTAAGAAACAACATGTTAGTGCATATGTAAAAAAGGATTGAGGATGAGTTTAATATACCTCTCTTTTCTTGATTGCAGATGTTAAAAATGTCAAATGCAGCCCGTAAATCTTCCACAACAGGGGAAATTGTAAACTTGATGGCAGTCGACGCCGGAAGAATGTGTTCAATGGTACACTGGATTCACCATATGTGGATGGGTCCTATAAAAGTAGTCATTTCAATGTTCCTTCTGTGGACAGAGGTCGGGGTTAGCGCTATCGCCGGATTCGCAGCAACTGCTCTGTTTATTCCAGTTCATGGATATCTTTCGAAGAAAACAACTGACTGCCATGTGAGTAAAAATAACATCTATTTATACAAGATATATTTATAGTAAAATCCGTCTTTAATAACGCCTCCATAGAAAAACCACCCGCCAAAGGCCAGTTTTGAAGTATTATTTTAGCAAAATAAATCTTAGTTCAAATGATTCTTAGTTCTTCTACGTAATTGTCAATATTGAATCTTTTCTGTGGGAGTATTTATATATCAGATTTTTTATTAATTTCTAATTGTCATTATACTATTTATAGATATAGACATCCTATTGAATATTTATTTATTATTATTCATTTTTCAGTTAAAATTATCTGAAACAAAGGACGAAAGGGTAAAACTTATGAACGAAGTACTAAATGGTGTAAAGGTAATCTATTTCTTGTTTTTTGATTTTTTATATTAATTTTTATGAAAAGTTTTTTTCCTTAAGTAAGAAGAAAAAAAAATTAAGGCGGATTTTTATAAATATTCACAGTTATGTTCTTTATTTAGGTGCTGAAACTTTATGCATGGGAAAAATCATTCGAGGAAAAAATTCTTGCCATTAGAGAAAAGGAAATGACTTTAATGAGGAAAATTAAGATCTATGACTCGATCAGTACACTGGTGTGGCATATTGGACCCTTTTTGGTGAGTAGGATTCACAAATCATTATTATTATTATTATTATTATTATTATTATTATTATTATTATTATTATTATTATTATTCAAGATTTGACCATTTTGAATATTGTGCAGTCCATAGTTTGAAACTAAAACTTTTAATGTTATCAAATGCTCCATTGCTGCAGAGTACATATCTGTTTTCATTATATAATTTACCCCAAGTTTGTTGCTTTACATACATCTAACCAATGTCATTTACTTTTTATTATGTCTATTATGTTTTAGGTATCACTTTCAACGTTTGGTCTGTACGTGATAAGCGATGCAGCAAATACACTTAATGCTGAGAAGGCTTTCGTTTCTATAGCAATTTTCGATATTCTTAGTTGGAATATGTCCGTTGTTCCACATGTCATCAATGGATTTACAATGGTAAAATATCAATATCAGTACTAAACATCGGCAACGGCTGAAAGTAAATGTCAAATAAATCTTTACGATAATGATTAGAGTTATACTAAAATAGATATACATAGTCACATGTAAATGGTATATAAATTCAATTATCAATTATTGTCATGATGATAAAGGTACTGTTACCTACTTCTGTTATGTATTTGGTTAATTCATTCAATATTATTATTTCATATCTTTTTTTACTATTGTATTCTATCATTTTTATCCTAATAACTGATATATTAAGATGTTACTTGTTCTTTTACAGGGCAAAGTATCGATGAAAAGAATGAAAACTTTTTTGAATAGCGAAGAATTAGACGACGATGTCATTGAACGATGCAATGACAATGGTAAGAATCCAAATAAAATAAGGAATATTTTGTATTTTTCATAAGATTCTAAAATACATCTACTTTTAATTTGATGTGCTATACTTTTCATCATGCTGTAAATATATGTTTTGTTTATAATTTCAGCATTCGCAATATCTGTGAAGGATGCTACATTTTCATGGAACAAAAAGGAAAATCCTATTTTAACAAAGTAAGGAATATTAAGAGTTCAAACCTTTCTTTATATGTCAAAATTACAACTAAATAAAACATTATATTGAAATGAGTTTAGAATGAATGTACCTATCATTTGAAAACATATTAAAAGCTTTATTGCAGGAAGACTTTGCCAGGAAACATGATTTGAATTAAATAACATTTCAATAATAGTTATATATATTATAAAAGGATAATTAGATATCTAATATCTTGTTTCCAGTATTAACCTTAACATCCCAGAGGGATCATTAGTGGCAATAGTTGGAACAATCGGCGCTGGGAAATCTTCTCTACTTTCAGCATTTCTAGGAGAAATGGAAAAGATGTCAGGAAAAGTTAATATTAAAGTAAGTATTCTATATTTATTATAACCACTAGGCCGGTGTCACTGCTGGTGGACTGATAGTCCCCGAGGGCATCATAAGTCTAGTTTTCAGTGCTTTTGTACTGACATTAAATATATATACTTCAAATTTTCAGTCATCAAATTAAGTAAATCACTCTAAAACTAAGGGGTATCTCCCTCATGCATAGCTCTGTCCTTAGATAGATTATTTGGATCACTTTTCGGTCAGTTTGGCTTCAACACTGCTCTTCATATTTTCATATATTTTGAGAATTCCAATCATTCGGCCACGAGCATCACTGAAGAGACATAACTTGTCGAAATGCGCATATGGTGCACAAAATTAAATGGTATATATATTCTATATTTATTTATAATATATTTACCATTCTATCATATTTAAAATAAATAACGTTATTACCTCAATCGAATTCAGAGTACAAAGAATATAAATATGAATACAATTTTTTAGGGAACAACAGCATACGTTTCACAACAAGCGTGGATGCAGAATGCCACTCTGAAAAACAACATTCTCTTCGGGAAACCCTTCGATAGTAATATATACGGTGACATCATCGACACATGTGCTTTAAAGGATGATTTGGACATGCTACCTGGACGGGACAATGCAGAAATAGGTGAAAAGGTACATTAAACATGCTTCAGTACATATAGACGTAAATTTCATAATTTTACATACATGTTCTTTTATATACATCACAGAATAACGAAGAATTCATATTTTTAATATTGTTTTATTAAACAGGGTATCAACCTCAGTGGTGGCCAGAAACAAAGAGTTAATATGGCTCGAGCCGTTTACCAGGATGCAGACATTTATTTGTTCGACGACCCTCTAAGTGCAGTAGATTCTCATGTCGGTAAACACATCTTTAACAACGTAATTGGTCCAAATGGTTCACTCAAGCATAAGGTAAATATGTTTGAAACGAAGGGAGCAATATAAATAATTTACCAATTCCTACTATTTTTTTTCTTTTTCTACTTTGATCTTGTAAAGAATACATCGGTAGTTTTAAAGTAATTATATAATGTATTGTTTTCAGACTCGAATCCTGGTCACACATGGTATTAGCTTTCTCCCAAAAGTAGACACTATTGTGACACTCAAAAATGGTCAGGTTTCCGAAGTTGGAACGTACGCAGAATTGAAAACGAAGTCTGGAGCATTCGCCGAATTCTTGAAAGTTTATGAGAAAGAAGGTCATTCAAGCGATGAAGATGAAAGTGAAAATGAAGGTATCATTCCATTACCTTAATTCTGATATCTATTAACATAAAACTGAATATATTTAAAAGTATGTTCATCAAGGGATATTGGTATATACAAGGCAAGTCTCTGTCTGGGGCGTAAAGGTAAAACTCTTATAATGATAATGTCTTGTACATTAAAGATACGTACATGTAACTCGCTCCGACCCATGATACTCGATAGTATTCTAGAATTTGAAATGTTCATTAGTTGTGCCCCCATGATACAGGCGAATACAAACTGATTATTGTATTTTGTAATTAATTTGCTCAACAAATATTTTGAAACAACTGAATCAATATTCCATCTTGAATTTTTAGATGACACAAAAACATCAAATACGGCCTCTTCAAAGATAAACACAGAAACAACTTCTTCTCTTGATGATGACAATGATGATAATATCGGCGAAGAGACTGTGGAAACAGGAAAGGTAAATAAATTAAGCATATAATGTGCAATGCTCAAAAATAAGAATCAACCGTTAATTAGATTATGTAATCTAACTAAGATCATTATTTTCTAATGGATAGTTATATTAAGAATTTAATTTTCTTCCCTTTCAGTTCAAGTTCCGGCATTTCGCATCTTACATTTCAAATATCGGATATATTTTGTGTGTAACAACTGTGTTAGCTTTCATCGTACATCAAGCTGCCGATATTTTCACAAGATTCTGGCTGACTGAATGGACCAATGATTCACCGCACAACATCAGTACCTGTACATCTACATATTTGAATGATTCTATAAATGACCAAAGTCAAGACGACCAGAGATATTACCGAGTCGGAACGTACGGAATCGTAGGATTATCACAAGGTATTAACCTATAACATGAATCTAAAACACATTAATGGTTTTTAACTACATCGGTATCAACACTGGAGTACGATATATTCCTTATGATAACTGTCCTTCTAACTCTGCAGTACAAACTATTTCTTCCTCTGCAGTCATTTGTTAACTTTGTCAATGAGAGCTTTATCCCCGAAAAGTGTTACAAATTGTGTATGTAAATAAAATGACCATTCGTTCTACAATCAATTTTTTATTACCAATTTTATAGTGACCTAATGAATATTATATCATTAATATACTTGTGTATTACAGCATTGATGTCCTGCGTGCAAGCTCTATTGATGTTCCTCGGAGGACTGTCAGCTAGCCGAAAACTCCACCAAAGAATGTTACGAAACGTTCTCTCTTCTCCAATGAGTTTCTTCGACACAAACCCTGTTGGCAGAATCATAAACAGATTCAGCAAGGATGTGGAAGTGCTGGATTGGTTCAGTCATGAATTAAAAGGATATTGTCAATGTCTCTCGACTCTAGTCACGATCCCACTTGTCGTAGGATTTACGTTGCCATGGTTTCTTGTAACTATCGTGCCTGTCGTCATCATTTTTCTATCTATCCAGGTAAGCATATAAATCATAATTCATTTAATACGCAAATCGTTTCCTGTTGATACAAAATTAATTATCATGAATTAAAGTTTGTCAGAAATCAGATTTTATTTATGCATTTGTATCCTTTTTTCAGAAATTCCATAATCCAACAACTAGACAACTAAAGCGTTTAGAATCTGCAAACAAGTCCCCAATCTTTACACATTTTAGCGAATCCATCAATGGTGTATCGACCATAAGGGCGTACCAACAGCAAAGTCGATTTGAATCTGAGTCTAGAAAGAAAATGGACTGTTATCATAAAAGCCTACTTACCATGATCAATGTTCATAGGTAAATATGAAGGAAAATGTGATTCTGTCTAATACCACTTAGTGTCCAAGAAGTACAGAGAGCTACCTATGCATTTTAAGTATTTCTCATTGTTATAAAATTGGCGAAATCGTTTTATTAAAACAATTCAATGTACAAAATCAATATCATACCTAAAATATATCTTTCAGATGGGTAGGAGTTCGCATGGATTTCCTTGCCAATTTATTGACCCTTTTTGCCTGTGTGTTTGCCATCATGTCAAAAGACATACTAACGACAGGAGTTGTTGCAATGTGCATAACATACACAATGGATGTAAGTAAAGTTTTAGTGTATCATTTTTTTTTTGTGAAATAGTGTTTTTTGATATACTTTAGAGTTATCATTTTGCTTAGCACATTAAAAAAAATCTGAAAAAACAAAATCAGTTCTTCGGTAAACGAAGATATCAAAGAACTAGATCAGTCAAATTATTCCTGATATCATTTTTCCTATTACCATATTTGTAAAAGACTTACGGTTAATGTGATGATAAAATTAAAATCAGTTTGGCTGATGTTTTGGCCCCAAATTTACACCAATAAAATTCACTTTCAATTTTTTTCTGTACACAGACGACCCATTCATTGAATTGGTGGATGCATACATCATTGAACATGGATGAAAAACTTGTCTCGATTGAAAGGATAAATGAATATATGGAAAATCCAACAGAGGTAAATATTTATTTATCTCCCCATATATCTCTTAAGTATTTTCCCGTTTAAACATAAGAATATAACTGAAACTAGTATACTAGATTATAATCCCTTAATGTCTCTTTCACTGTAGGCTTCATGGGAAAATGAGGAGACAAAACCATCCGAAAGTTGGCCTCAGCACGGCAAAGTGTCATTCAAAGATTACCAAGTGAGATACAGAGAGGGTCTAGATCTTGTGTTGAAAGGAATTACATGTGATATCAACTCTGGAGAAAAGGTATAATAATTTAAATGCCTCTTTAGATTATACTTAATATGATACATAACTTCCTACGGTAGTATCGTTTCAAACATTTCCTATTTTAATACATTGATCTTCAGAATTATTAATGTTAAATCTCATATTTTAACAGGTTGGTATAGTTGGAAGAACTGGTGCTGGAAAATCTTCATTGACCATGGCTTTGTTCAGAATGATTGAAAGCGCGGGAGGAGATATTGTCATCGATGATGTAGACATCTCCACCATTGGACTGCATGATCTGCGATCGAAGCTTACGATTATACCACAGGTAAAAGAAATATACTAATGTGGGCTATTTTGTCTCCTTTTATTATATGTATAATACTTGATATTAACAAGTTTCAAAAGTTTTCTACTTTTTAAACGCATACGTTCGACAACCTCTCGGCCTTTTACAAAATATCGATCATTACCAATTAACACTATCTTTTATTTGGAAAGTTATATATACATTACTACAAACCCATGTCTAAATAAAACATGTGTATAGTATAATATTCTGAAAATTGACGTCTTTCTTTTTCACAGGATCCAGTGCTATTTTCTGGGAGTCTCAGAATGAACCTTGATCCGTTTGACCATTATTCGGATAAAGACGTCTGGAAAGCCTTGGACTTGGCACATCTAGGACAATTTGTTAGATCACTACCCGATAAATTACAGCACAAATGCACTGAAGGTGGTGAAAATCTCAGTGTCGGTCAGCGACAACTTATCTGTTTAGCGCGTGCCTTACTTAAAAAGACAAAAGTGTTAGTGTTGGATGAGGCTACAGCTGCCGTTGACATGGAAACGGACGATCTCATTCAGGAAACAATTAGAACAGAATTCTCAGACTGTACCATACTCACTATAGCTCATCGACTCAACACCATCATGGATTACGACAGGTTGGTATCAGAGTTTTCATATTTGAAAATTAAAATCGTTTCTGTACGTTATAATTATAAGTAGATTTTTGATGATCACATTTTAAAACAAATATATGAACCACTCTTTAAATCTTTTACAGAATAATGGTGCTTTCAAAGGGGAAAATCCAGGAATTTGACACTCCCAGAACTCTATTATCCAATGCGGACAGTGCATTTTATAGCATGGCAAAAGATGCAAATATAGTGTAATTATTTATATATTATTGAAGATATAGTACAAAACAATATGATAATTATTTCGCTTTGTAGGAGGCCATAATCTTGCTAATGTTTCAATTACGATATAATTAATTAAAATATGAAATACTATACATATCATTATTTTAGTCTTTTATACTGTGAGGTACAGAGTAAGATGCGTCTAGTCATATCATAGCAATCATGTATTTTTCATTATCGCATGACGGGAAATAATAAATTTATTACGAATAATGATGTCGCTTAAAACATACGAGTTCTATGGATACATCGATCTTGAATTCGAAGTGTTGGTAGTCATAACATTATTTTACACATTAGCTAATCTATTTTTATGGTGCTTATTATTGTTTATTAACTCTTCTTTGTATTATTGACAAAGCATTACAAAAATTTTCATGTCATCACTTTTTGCCATCATATTTTTGTGAAAATGATACCAGATATTCATAGTTGTTTTACATCGCAAAATAAAGTATATCACCCCAAAAATATATATGTACTTATACATATCTTTATATCGTAGAAATATTACATAAATCACAAATGCTACATTATACAAATGCTGACCATTTGAAAAAGATATTTTATCAATTTATAATGCATATTTTAAACATTACATAACAGAGGTTTTCATTGTGTTATTCTAAATTTTCAAGGAAAATCTCAGAAATTCATGTAAACATTTCCAATATTTCTATTCATTTTTACATTGTATACTAAGATATCACAAACTGTACATTTACTCATATGTTATATCTCAGAGGTATGTTTTAGTATAGTTGTCTAGTTATACAAATGCAATATCTTACAGGTTTGACTTTTTGCCAAATTATCATTTAATGTATACTTTATACAATGTATCAAACAGGGTTTGTGCTATTCCATTCATACAAAACTGTTATAACGTTTATTAATCTGTAAACATTTTACAAAAGCTACATTGTTCATTGTTATTGATGTTTTATTGCTGTTATACAACGATCCCTTTTCAATAGTCTACCCCTTATCTTATTATAGTTTTGATAATTTGTTATAAAATGTTATAAAATATTTTCACACGTCAATGTGAAAAATAAATTGTTTTATACCACTACTTGTGTTGGTTATGATTATTTGTTTTACCTATTGTTATACATTGATAAACATTGTCGCTCCAAAAACCACTGTACTCTGAAGGGTGATATTATAACGCCTTAATAGTTTTTGTCATATAGAGTTATAATTGTACTTGCATGGAGCTCGAAAAAGATACCTCGAATAAATTTATACAAGCATTTTTGCACATCATTCTTTTATATGGCTGTGTCACTTTCCAAACTGTGTTTGTCAACGTCAATAACATCTAGATTCTGTTAACTGGTTTCTGTTTTTAATCATTTTCCATGGATGAACCTGTTAATGCAGGGAACATCTATACGTTTATGAATTAAGCGCACTGTATGTGCATTTCGACCGCTGATGTCTCTTCCATAATCCCTCAGGGCAGAAACTGTGGAAATCTGTCATATGAATATTTGAAGAGCAAAGTAATTACCATAGTGATCTAAAAGTAAGAGTTATACATTAGGGAGAACCCCCCTTTGCACTATTGATTTGAAGTATTGTCGTAGTAAATGGCACTTGTGTCATTTGTATGATCCTATTAACGACAGTTCTACAATTGTGTCTTGCTCCGAACAACAGTCTTACCAGACTTAACAATCTTAACAATATTTGCAGACCATGCCCTATCCCTCACTGTGAAAAAAGCCGTTTCTTTTTCTTATTGCAAACTTTAATGAGATATAGCGCTTCAGTGAGACGCCTTCGGCAAATCGACTCATCTGAACCTGCCGAGAAATATTGAAATATTTTGTTAAACTGGATACTTGTATGACCGTTTTAAACAATTTTCTTAACAAAAACACAGATTTCAACAAAACGTTTACTTACATATACATTGTATATAGTGTGTGTGTGTGTGTGTGTGTGTGTGTGTGTGTGTGTGTGTGTGTGTGTGTGTGTGTGTGTGTCTCTGTGTGTGTGTCTCTGTGTGTGTGTCTGTGTATGTGGGGGGGGGGGCGTGTTTGCGTATCTGTGTGTGATTGTTTGATTGTATGTGTGTGTCTTTAATTCGATTATAAATGGCTAAGTGACATTTTAAAAAGTCATCAATTTCTACTTTGTAATTCTTTTTATTATTATTATTATTAGTAGTAGTAGTAGTAGTAGTAGTAGTAGCAGTAGTAGTAGTAGTAGTAGTAGTAGTAGTAGTAGTAGTAGTAGTAGTAGTAGTAGTCGTAGTACTAATTTTATTATTATTCTTTTGTTTTTGGTTTTGTTTGTTTGTTTTGTTTTTATTTTTGTTTCTTTTGGGGGGGGGTTATTTATTTCTTTATTTTATTTTATTTATTTATTTATTTATTTTTTTTTTTTTTTGTTAGTTTTTGACAAATTCCGCTGCAACAGGGTTTTTATCTCTAAAAGTTTTCATTTCGCAGTTTGCTTTCATTTAAACTCAGAGAGATTTTAATTCATTAATTTATTTTTGTTAGATTACATGTTGTTATTGTTTACTATCCAATACATCTTGAGACCAGTTCTTGTATTTTACAAACCATTCATTCTAATAATTTGCATCCTCTCAATAAGGAGTCTAATCCACATTGATATTCGTATAATCGAAATTTGAAATATCTATCGGATTCAGTCGTCCTTTATCATATTGATGAATAAGTAAAACCTTCTTGGTCAAGGGATAAGACCGAAAAACACCGAGGCCTCTTGATTGTAGCCCTCCGTGCCTAGAACGCCGACATAGGTATAAATTTGAGTCCTTCACCCCTCATATTTACGGCCTCTTTCGCAGGAAATATCGGTAAAGTTCTGCCCTTGACAAGTAGGATACATAATCGGCTTCAAGTTACCAACATGGGGAGGCATTTATTGAGGTCGTATCATAACAACCTCATGTAATCACCCTATCAACACACAGCCAAGTTTTATATACGGTAACGTCGTCGCTCTGAATGAATTTAGACATGCGTGCACTGCTAAAGACCTTTGAGCAAGGGTATTCTCATCTCGTCAATAATATCTGAAGGATCACTAGTACTTACATCACAATATTTGCTTTCAATACACAAGGAGGTTACCTACTATTATCAAATTTCTAGTCTAGAAATTTTATATGAAAAATCAGGAGCGTGAATTATGCACAAATCTCCACCAGAGCCATGCGGGTCGATTTACTTAATCATTTAATTTTAGATGTAACACACATTTTGATTGGTTTGAAAATTAGGGGCACAGCTAATCTTTAGATTATTTTACTCTTACGATGTTATTTCCTGCGTTTTCGTAACCTAAATATTTTGATACCATCGCAGCAGAAGTTTGGAGTTGTTGAGAAACTGTGTAGACATAATATACGAATTTCTGATAATGTAAAATATGTTTGAAAGGAATTAAATTATACGGAATGAACTATAACTCCTTGGGTCTAAATTTCTTTGCAATGTTTGTGTGAAACAGAGGATGAGACGACAACGGGATTGTTTCCCTTCCCCATCGAAGTTTGTACTTATTTCTCCCTTAAAATTCCTTTTTATGTATTTTGAATTCTCCAAACCTTTTGATTCTAGTCACCCGTATCAGGTCTTCACCTCCTACCATCCTTTGAAGTTCACAGTATGGGTTTATATTTACACTAATTGACACTATGTCACCCGTCTGAATTGAGTTTACATATGGTATTGAATCATTGGAACCACCTACGAAGTGTACAGTGTTTCATTTATATTTAAAGTCGCATTAGAAGTTCCTTTTAATGTCGAAAATGTCGACCACGAAATCAATTCTCGAGTTATTTTTTTTTTTCAATCAATCAATCAATACCTATAGTACCTCTTCGCATGGGTACAATGATTAAAACTCCAAGTACCTTCACAGACATATCAACGGCTCATACATGTACACATATCGAAGGCTAGCTTATACCCACAGAGCTGGAGATCTATTTATAGTATTTAAATGTCTCTGGTACTTACACAGAATTCCCCTTTGAGTCCAAAAGGTTAATAATAAATAATGATTTGATATGACTAACCAATAGAGTATAAAAGGGAGAACGAGATCTGTAGAAGTCAGAAATTATTCAACTCTCAACAGACATAGAAGGTAGATATACTTATATCCAATTACTATTACTTTTAGTAGTATAAAGTCAGGGGTGGGGGTTTTTTTTGGAACTTAGATTGAGGGGCTTTTGCAAAGTTTCATGCATTATAGATTTTATTTCCTTTGTTTTTCTATCTAAAATACATGTTTTGATATTGAAAAATACTAAACCTTTCTATTGTAGAATTGAATATACAGAAGATGAAGTAAAAGTGAAATAAATAATTCTGTAATAGAATGCATATCACTTACGATTATGTGTTAATTGTGTTTTTCGAGTTGATCTGTTTAGAGATACATAAACATTAAACAATGTATGTATAACCTTAAACAATTGAGTCTTACTTTTGCATCTCTCTTTTACGTTACAATTCCATACGTTATTAATCGACAAAGACATAATAACGAATGTCAAAAAAAAAATCAAATAGTGATATGTTCAAATAGAAAAATGGAGTGTAAATGTCATTGACGTTGTGCAATATCTAAAGGTGGGCCATGTATATAAACCATAACTCTAAAAATGTAAATAAGTAATATAATGATCTAACTTATATTTAAAGAAATGAACAGTCCAGTACATTGTAATTGTAAAAGCTATATAAGTAACGATACCTTCATTATGCTGGCGGGAGCGGAACCAGCCAGATTTAAGTATGAACAAACATCCGATTCCTGGCAGCTTTATACCCGAAACGTGTCTACAATAAATAACATTAATTTACTTTTTTTTATCTCTAAAATGGTTTTAAAATGGTACTTATCTTTCCAGATTTTGAAAGAGATAAATTCTACATATCATCAATGAACATCTCCGAGACAATCGTGTATCTAGCATCAGACCTTGTTGCCAAGGAGACCTATCCGGATCTGAACATCTTGTATCAAAATAATTTAATATGGAGTATATTAGCAATAATTGCTATCATTTCCCGCTCAAAAATGCCCGACACATGGAAATCAACATGTGAAGATACCTTAAAGACTACGATGAACGGGAAACGATCACAAGTATGTTTTTATTTTGTATTTATTTATTTATTCATCTATTTATTTATCTATTTATTTGTTGATCAATGAAATCATGGTATTGATAATCAACTTTTCGAAAAGGAATATATAGACGTAAATCTTATGCTTAAAATATCATTGCGTTTCAGATGTTGTCAACCGTCCTTGTATTTGGGGTCCTCTTTGACTTATCACTCGAGATGCATTCCTACCTTTCTGGTTATTCTACTGAAGTTATGTTGGTCGCCGAAAAATTGACAGTTGGGATATCAGTGGTAAGAAATCAAATATATTAATGAAAAAGTAAATATTGCCTTTTTCTTAATGCTTTGATATTACCATTGTCTTACGAATTTTCATATGAATATCGACATGAAAATCAATAAAGCTTGATCTAGGATTTCCCCCAAAATGAGGAATGTCAAGTATTAGCTAAAATAATCAACAATTTTGGATGCCAAATCTGGAGTTTTCCTGATAATTATAAATGTTGTGTTACTTGCTGGAAAAGAAGAAAATAAGAGCCAATTATTTCGGCATAAGCGAATATTATGAATGAATTCTCGTTTACATTGATTCATAAAGTTTAGATTATTAAATATCTATTTGTTTATAATTTTCAGATTCTTGCTAATTCGGTTGAGAATCCGGGCAAACACTTCAGAAAATTCCTTACAGTGTTTTGGACGTGCGTACTCACTCGATCCTGTATATTAACTTTCAATCGATGGTCGGATGCATATAACATGGTAGGAAACGCATTGAAGTCTTAAAATTAGTGTCTTATTGTAATAACTATTCATGTGTTAGCAATAACACGCAAAATACATGAGAATATTTGCATTCTACACACCCTTTTTTCATATCTTTATAGGTTATTTATTAGATACCTTTCAAATATCTTAATTATGCTTTACAGGGAACATCAGATTATTCTAAAGTAAGTATTACATTCATTTTGAAGTAAAAGTTTTAACACATAGCGGTATGACATATTCTGATCCGTCGTAAACAGACAAATTCGATATTCTAAAAGAATTAATTTACGCTCACATTTACTGGATTAGGTGTTTTACTTTGCATCTTTTGCGGAAAACTTATATGTAATATATAGGCTCACATGTGCTTTATTGGCAACACTTCATTAAAATAACAAATTTATTTCGCAGGATTATTGAAGTTATTAAATTTAAATTGGATATAAAAGCAACATTTGTAAATTCGCCATATTATGTTACACGATTGTTTAATGTGAAGTCTTCATGCTTTAGGTACCTAATTCAGTATGTAGAAGAGGAAAGCAAAGGAATGTGGATTGGAATCATGTATGCTGCTTCGCTGTTTACTTTGTCAGTGACTAGAAGTATTATTGGAAACCAACATGGTCAATTCAAACACGAACTGGAATATAAAATAAAAACTTCACTTCTATCCACAGTCTATACTAAGGTATTCACGTTTGAAGTTTCATAGTTATCATTATTTAGTATCATCTTCATTCGCTCTACCTTGTCTAGTAAAAATGTTTCTTTATGTACATCATTCACTACTCATTTATAAAGACATATCCCACCAAGATATTTGTAGAAACATAAAATGCGTATAATAAAAGGATATGTCTTTGTAAGATACAACATGTTAGTGCATATGTAAAAAAGGATTGAGGATGAGTTTAATATTCCTGTCTTTTCTTGATTGCAGATGTTAAAAATGTCAAATGCAGCCCGTAAATCTTCCACAACAGGGGAAATTGTAAACTTGATGGCAGTTGACGCCGGAAGAATGTGTTCAATGGTACACTGGATTCACCATATGTGGATGGGTCCTATAAAAGTAGTCATTTCAATGTTCCTTCTGTGGACAGAGGTCGGGGCTAGCGCTATCGCCGGATTCGCAGCAACTGCTCTGTTTATTCCAGTTCATGGATATCTTTCGAAGAAAACAACTGACTGCCATGTGAGTAAAAATAACATCTATTTATACAAGATATTTTTATAGTAAAATCTGTCTTTAATAACGCCTCTAAAGAAAAACCACCCGCCGAAGGCCAGTTTTGAAGTATTATTTTAGCAAAATTAAATCTTAGTTCAAACGATTCTTTGTTCTTTTACGTAAATGTCAATATTGAATCTTTTCTGTGGGAGTCTTTATATATCAGATTTTCTATTAATTTGTAATTGTCATTATACTATTTATAGATATAGACATCCTATTGAATATTTATTCATTATTATTCATTTTTCAGTTAAAATTATCTGAAACAAAGGACGAAAGGGTAAAACTTATGAACGAAGTACTAAATGGTGTAAAGGTAATCTATTTCTTGATTTTTTTATATTAATTTTTATCAAAGGTTTTTGTCCTTAAGTTTCCTTGGTTTTTGACTTCTTATATTAATTTTTATCTAACGTTTGCATTATTGCGTGATTTTCGTCAGTAAGAAGAAAAAAAAAATTAAGGCGGATATTTATAAATATTCACAGTTATGTTCTTTATTTAGGTTCTGAAACTTTATGCATGGGAAAAATCCTTCGAGGAAAAAATTCTTGCCATTAGAGAAAAGGAAATGACTTTAATGAGGAAAATTAAGATCTATGACTCGATCAGTACACTGGTGTGGCATATTGGACCCTTTTTGGTGAGTAGGATTCAGAAATCATTATTTTTATTATTATTATTATGTTTTTATTCAAGATTTGACCATTTTGGATATTGTGTTGTACATAGTTTGAAACTAAAATGTTTAATGTTATTAAATGCTCCATTGCCGCAGAGTACATTTCTGTTTTTATTATATAACTTACCCCAAGTTTGTCGCTTTACATACATCTAACCAATGTCATTTACTTTTTATTATGTCTATTATGTTTTAGGTATCACTTTCAACGTTTGGTCTGTACGTGATAAGCGATGCAGCAAATACACTTAATGCTGAGAAGGCTTTCGTTTCTATAGCAATTTTCGATATTCTTAGTTGGAATATGTCCGTTGTTCCACATGTCATCAATGGATTTACAATGGTAAAATATCAATATCAGTACTAAACATCGGCAACGGATGAAAGCAAATGTCAAATAAATCTTTACGATAATGATTAGAGTTATCCTAAAATAGATACACATAGTCACATGTAAATGGTATATAAATTCAATTATCAATTATTGTCATGATGATAAAGGTACTGTTACCTACTTCTGTTATGTATTTGGTTAATTCAGTCAATATTATTATTTCATATCTTTTTTTACTATTGTATTCTATCATTTTTATCCTAATAACTGATATATTAAGATGTTACTTGTTCTTTTACAGGGCAAAGTATCGATGAAAAGAATGAAAACTTTTTTGAATAGCGAAGAATTAGACGACGATGTCATTGAACGATGCAATGACAATGGTAAGAATCCAAATAAAATAAGGAATATTTTGTATTTTTCATAAGATTCTAAAATATATATGCTTTTAATTTGATGTGCTATACTTTTCATTATGCTGTAAATATATGTTTTATTTACAATTTCAGCATACGCAATATCTGTGAAGGATGCTACATTTTCATGGAACAAAAAGGAAAATCCTATTTTAACAAAGTAAGGAATATTAAGAGTTCAAACTTTCTTTATGTGTCAAAATTACAACTAAATAAAACATTATATTGAAATGAGTTTAGAATGAATGTACCTATCATTTGAAAACATATTAACAGCTTTATTGCAAGGAAGACTTTGCCAGGAAACATGATTTGAATTAGATAACATTTCAATAATAGTTATGTTTATTATAAAAGGATAATTAGATATCTAATATCTTGTTTCCAGTATTAACCTTAACATCCCAGAGGGATCATTAGTGGCAATAGTTGGAACAATCGGCGCTGGGAAATCTTCTCTACTTTCAGCATTTCTAGGAGAAATGGAAAAGATGTCAGGAAAAGTTAATATTAAAGTAAGTATAATATATTTACCATTCTATCATATTTAAAATAAATAACGTCATTACCTCAATCTAAATCAGAGTAAAAAGGATATAAACATGAATACAATTTTTTCAGGGAACAACAGCATACGTTTCACAACAAGCGTGGATGCAGAATGCCACTCTGAAAAACAACATTCTCTTCGGGAAACCCTTCGATAGTAATATATACGGTGACATCATCGACACATGTGCTTTAAAGGATGATTTGGACATGCTACCTGGACGGGACAATGCAGAAATAGGTGAAAAGGTACATTAAACATGCTTCAATACATATAGACGTAAATTGCAAAATTTTACATATATGTTCTTTTATATACATCACAGAATAACGAAGAATTCATATTTTTAATATTGTTTTATTAAACAGGGCATCAACCTCAGTGGTGGCCAGAAACAAAGAGTTAATATGGCGCGAGCCGTTTACCAGGATGCAGACATTTATTTGTTCGACGACCCTCTAAGTGCAGTAGATTCTCATGTCGGTAAACACATCTTTAACAACGTCATTGGTCCAAATGGTTCACTCAAGCATAAGGTAAATATGTTTGAAACGAAGGGAGCAATATAAATAATTTACCAATTCCTACTATTTTTTTCTTTTTCTACTTGGATCTTGTAAAGAATACGTCGATATTTTTAAAGTAATTATAGAATGTATTGTTTTCAGACTCGAATCCTGGTAACACATGGTATTAGCTTTCTCCCAAAAGTAGACACTATTGTGACACTCAAAAATGGTCAGGTTTCCGAAGTTGGAACGTACGCAGAATTGAAAACGAAGTCTGGAGCATTTGCCGAATTCTTGAAAGTTTATGAGAAAGAAGGTCATTCAAGCGATGAAGATGAAAGTGAAAATGAAGGTATCATTCCATTACCTTAATTCTGATATCTATTAACATAAAACTGAATATATTTACAAGTATGTTCATCAAGGGATATTGGTATGTACAAGGCAAGTCTCTGTCTGGGGCGTAAAGGTAAAAACTCTTATAATGATAATGTCTTGTACATTAAAGATACGTACATGTAACTCGCTACGACCCATGGTACTCGATAGTATTCTAGAATTTGAAACGTCCATTAGTTGTGCCTTCATGATATATGCCAATACAAACTGATTAATCTACGTTGTAATTAATTTGCTCAACAAATATTTTCTAACAACTGAATCAATATTCCATCTGAAATTTTTAGATAACACAAAAACATCAAATACGGCCTCTTCAAAGAGAAACACAGAAACAACTTCTTCACTTAACAATGATGATGACAATGATGATAATATCGGCGAAGAGACTGTGGAAACAGGAAAGGTAAATAAACTTAGCATATAGTGTGTAATGTTCAAAAATAAGAATCAACTGTTAATTAGATTATGTAATCTAATTAAGATCATTAGTTTTTAATTGATACTTATATTAAGAATTTCATTTTGTTCCCTTTCAGTTGAAGTTCCGGCATTTCGCATCTTATATTTCAAATATCGGATATATTTTGTGTGTAACAACTGTGTTAGCTTTCATCGTACATCGAGCTGCCGATATTTTCACAAGATTCTGGCTGACTGAGTGGACCAATGATTCACCGCACAACATCAGTACCTGTACATCTACATATTTGAATGATTCTATAAATGACCAAAGTCAAGACGACCAGAGATATTACCGAGTCGGAACGTACGGAATCGTAGGATTATCACAAGGTATTGACCTATCACATGAATCTAAAACACATTAATGGGTTTTAACTACATCGGTATCAACACTGCAGTACGAGATATTCCTTATGATAACTGTCCTTCTAACTCTGCAATACAATCAATTTCTTCCTCTGCAGTCATTTGTTAACTTTGTCAATGAGAGCTTTATCCCCGAAAAGTGTTACAAATTGTGTATGTAAATAAAATGATCATTCGTTCTACAATCAACTTTTTATTACCAATTTTATAGTGACCTTATGAATATTATATCATTAATATACTTGTGTATTACAGCATTGATGTCCTGCGTGCAAGCTCTATTGATGTTCCTCGGAGGACTGTCAGCTAGCCGAAAACTCCACCAAAGAATGTTACGAAACGTTCTCTCTTCTCCAATGAGTTTCTTCGACACAAACCCTGTTGGCAGAATCATAAACAGATTCAGCAAGGATGTGGAAGTGCTGGATTGGTTCAGTCATGAATTAAAAGGATATTGTCAATGTCTCTCGACTCTAGTCACGATCCCACTTGTCGTAGGATTTACTTTGCCATGGTTTCTTGTAACAATTGTGCCTGTCGTCATCATTTTTCTATCTATCCAGGTAAGCATATAAATCATAATTCATTTACTACGCAAATCGTTTCCTGTTGATACAAAATTAATTATCATGAATTAAAATTTGTCAGAAATCAGATTTTATTTATGCATTTGTATCTTTTTTTCAGAAATTCCATAATCCAACAACTAGACAACTAAAGCGTTTAGAATCAGCAAACAAATCCCCAATCTTTACACATTTTAGCGAATCCATCAATGGTGTATCGACCATAAGGGCGTACCAACAACAAAGTCGATTTGAATCTGAGTCTAGAAAGAAAATGGACTGTTATCACAAAAGCCTACTTACCATGATCAATGTTCATAGGTAAATATGAAAGAAAATGTGATTCTGTCTAATACCACTTAGTGTCCAAGAAGTACAGAGAGCTACCTATGCATTTTAAGTATTTCTCATTGTTATAAAATTGGCGAAATCGTTTTATTAAAACAATTCAATGTACATAATCAATATCATACCTAAAATGTATCTTTCAGATGGGTAGGAGTTCGCATGGATTTCCTTGCCAATTTATTGACCCTTTTTGCCTGTGTGTTTGCCATCATGTCAAAAGACATACTAACGACAGGAGTTGTTGCAATGTGCATAACATACACAATGGATGTAAGTAAAGTTTTAGTGTATCATTTTTTTTTTTTTTTTGAAATAGTGTCTTTTAATATACTTTAGAGTTATCATTTTGCTTAGCACATTAAAAAATATCTGAAAAAACAAAATCAGTTCTTCGGTAAACGCAGATATCAAAGAACTAGATCAGTCAAATTATTCCTGATATCATTTTTCCTATTAGCATATTTGTAAAAGCCTTATCCGTTAATGTAATGATAAAAATAAAATCAGTTTGGCTGATGTTTTGGCCCCAAAAATTACACCAATAAAATTCACTTTCAATTTTTTTTCTGTACACAGACGACCCATTCATTGAATTGGTGGATGCATACATCATTGAACATGGATGAAAAACTTGTCTCGATTGAAAGGATAAATGAATATATGGAAAATCCAACAGAGGTAAATATTTATTTATCTCCCTATATATCTCTTAAGTATTTTTCCGTTTAAACATAAGAATATAACTGAAACTAGTATACTAGATTATAATCCCTTAATGTCTCTTTCACTGTAGGCTTCATGGGAAAATGAGGAGACAAAACCATCCGAAAGTTGGCCTCAGCACGGCAAAGTGTCATTCAAAGATTACCAAGTGAGATACAGAGAGGGTCTAGATCTTGTGTTGAAAGGAATTACATGTGATATCAACTCTGGAGAAAAGGTATAATAATTTAAATGCCTCTTTAGATTATACTTAATATGATACATAACTTCCTACGGTAGTATCGTTTCAAACATTTCCTATTTTAATACATTGATCTTCAGAATTATTAATGTTAAATCTCATATTTTAACAGGTTGGTATAGTTGGAAGAACTGGTGCTGGAAAATCTTCATTGACCATGGCTTTGTTCAGAATGATTGAAAGCGCGGGAGGAGATATTGTCATCGATGATGTAGACATCTCCACCATTGGACTGCATGATCTGCGATCGAAGCTTACGATTATACCACAGGTAAAAGAAATATACTAATGTGGGCTATTTTGTCTCCTTTTATTATATGTATAATACTTGATATTAACAAGTTTCAAAAGTTTTCTACTTTTTAAATGCATACGTTCGACAACCTCTCGGCCTTTTACAAAATATCGATCATTACCAATTAATACTATCTTTTATTTGGAAAGTTATATATACATTACTACAAACCCATGTCTAAATAAAACATGTGTATAGTATAATATTCTGAAAATTGACGTCTTTCCTTTTCACAGGATCCAGTGCTATTTTCTGGGAGTCTCAGAATGAACCTTGATCCGTTTGACCATTATTCGGATAAAGACGTCTGGAAAGCCTTGGACTTGGCACATCTAGGACAATTTGTTAGATCACTACCCGATAAATTACAGCACAAATGCACTGAAGGTGGTGAAAATCTCAGTGTCGGTCAGCGACAACTTATCTGTTTAGCGCGTGCCTTACTTAAAAAGACAAAAGTGTTAGTGTTGGATGAGGCTACAGCTGCCGTTGACATGGAAACGGACGATCTCATTCAGGAAACAATTAGAACAGAATTCTCAGACTGTACCATACTCACTATAGCTCATCGACTCAACACCATCATGGATTACGACAGGTTGGTATCAGAGTTTTCATATTTGAAAATTAAAATCGTTTCTGTACGTTATAATTATAAGTAGATTTTTGATGATCACATTTTAAAACAAATATATGAACCACTCTTTAAATCTTTTACAGAATAATGGTGCTTTCAAAGGGGAAAATCCAGGAATTTGACACTCCCAGAACTCTATTATCCAATGCGGACAGTGCATTTTATAGCATGGCAAAAGATGCAAATATAGTGTAATTATTTATATATTATTGAAGATATAGTACAAAACAATATGATAATTATTTCGCTTTGTAGGAGGCCATAATCTTGCTAATGTTTCAATTACGATATAATTAATCAAAATATGAAATACTATACATATCATTATTTTAGTCTTTTATACTGTGAGGTACAGAGTAAGATGCGTCTAGTCATATGATAGCAATCATGTATTTTTCATTATCGCATGACGGGAAATAATAAATTTATTACGAATAATGATGTCGCTTAAAACATACGAGTTCTATGGATACATCAATCTTGAATTCGAAGTGTTGGTAGTCATAACATTATTTTACACATTAGCTAATCTACTTTTTATGGTGCTTATTATTGTTTATTAACTCTTCTTTGTATTATTGACAAAGCATTACAAAAATTTTCATGTCATCACTTTTTGCCATCATATTTTTGTGAAAATGATACCAGATGTTCATAGTTGTTTTACATCGCAAAATAAAGTATATCACCCCAAAAATATATATGTACTTATACATATCTTTATATCGTAGAAATATCACATAAATCACAAATGCTACATTATACAAATGCTGACCATTTGAAAAAGATATTTTATCAATTTATAATGCATATTTTAAACATTACATAACCGAGGTTTTCATTGTGTTATTCTAAATGTTCAAGGAAAATCTCAGAAATTCATGTAAACATTTCCAATATTTCTATTCATTTTTACATTGTATACTAAGATATCACAAACTGTACATTTACTCATATGTTATATCTCAGAGGTATGTTTTAGTATAGTTGTCTAGTTATACAAATGCAATATCTTACAGGTTTGACTTTTTGCCAAATTATCATTTAATGTATACTTTCTACAATGTATCAAACAGGGTTTGTGCTATTCCATTCATACAAAACTGTTATAACGTTTATTAATCTGTAAACATTTTACAAAAGCTACATTGTTCATTGTTATTGATGTTTTTATTGCTGTTATACAACGATCCCTTTTCAATAGTCTACCCCTTATCTTATTATAGTTTTGATAATTTGTTATAAAATGTTATAAAATATTTTCACACGTCAATGTGAAAAATAAATTGTTTTATACCACTACTTGTGTTGGTTATGATTATTTGTTTTACCTATTGTTATACATTGATAAACATTGTCGCTCCAAAAACCACTGTACTCTGAAGGGTGATATTATAACGCCTTAATAGTTTTTGTCATATAGAGTTATAATTGTACTTGCATGGAGCTCGAAAAAGATACCTCGAATAAATTTATACAAGCATTTTTGCACATCATTCATGGCTGTGTCACTTTCCAAACTGTGTTTCTCAACGTCAATAACATCTAGATTCCGTTAACTGGTTTCTGTTTTTAATCATTTTCCATGGATGAACCTGTTCATGCAGGGAACATCTATACGTGTATGAATTAAGCGCACTGTATGTGCATTTCGACCGCTGATGTCTCTTCCATAATCCTTCAGGGCAGAAACTGTGGAAATCTGTCATATGAATATCTGAAGAGCAAAGTAATTACCATAGTGATCTAAAAGTAAGAGTTATACATTAGGGAGAACCCCCCTTGTTTTAGAATGATATACAATCTTCTGCACTATTGATTTGAAGTATTGTCGTAGTAAATGGCACTTGTGTCATTTGTATGATCCTATTAACGACAGTTCTACAATTGTGTCTTGCTCCGAACAACAGTCTTACCAGGCTAACAACAATCTTAACAATATTTGCAGACCATGCCCTATCCCTCACTGTGAAAAAAGCCGTTTCTTTTTCTGATTGCAAACTTTAATGAGATATAGCGCTTCAGTGAGACGCCTTCGGCAAATCGACTCATCTGAACCTGCCGAGAAATATTGAAATATTTTGTTAAACTGGATACTTGTATGACCGTTTTAACAATTTTCTTAACAAAAACAAAGATTTCAACAAAACGTTTACTTACACATACATTGTATAACGTGTGTGTGTGTGTGTGTGTGTGTGTCTGTGTGTGTCTGTGTGGAGGGGGGGGGGTGTTTGCGTATCTGTGTGTGATTGTTTGTTTGTATGTGTGTGTCTTTAATTCGATTATAAATGGCTAAGTGACATTTTAAAAAGTCATCAATTTCTACTTTGTAATTCTTTTTATTATTATTATTAGTAGTAGTAGTAGTAGTAGTAGTAGTAGTAGTAGTAGTAGTAGTAGTAGTAATAGTAGTAGTAGTAGTAGTAGTAGTAGTAGTAGTAGTAGTAGTAGTAGTAGTAGTAGTAGTACTAATTTTATTATTATTCTTTTGTTTTTGGTTTTGTTTGTTTGTTTTGTTTTTAATTTTGTTTCTTTTTTGGGGGGGGGTTATTTATTTCTTTATTTTATTTATTTATTTATTTATTTATTTTTATTTTTTTTTTTTTTTTTGTTAGTTTTTGACAAATTCTGCTGCAACAGGGTTTTTATCTCTAAAAGTTTTCATTTCGCAGTTTGCTTTCATTTAAACTCAGAGAGATTTTAATTCATTAATTTATTTTTGTTAGATTACATGTTGTTATTGTTTACTATCCAATACATCTTGAGACCAGTTCTTGTATTTTACAAACCATGCATTCTAATAATTTGCATCCTCTCAATAAGGAGTCTAATCCACATTGATATTCGTATAATCGAAATTTGAAATATCTATCGGATTCAGTCGTCCTTTATCATATTGATGAATAAGTAAAACCTTCTTGGTCAAGGGATAAGACCGAAAAACACCGAGGCCTCTTGATTGTAGCCCTCCGTGCCTAGAACGCCGACATAGGTATAAATTTGAGTCCTTCACCCCTCATATTTACGGCCTCTTTCGCAGGAAATATTGGTAAAGTTCTGCCCTTGACAAGTAGGATACATAATCGGCTTCAAGTTACCAACATGGGGAGGCATTTATTGAGGTCGTATCATAACAACCTCATTTAATCACCCTATCAACACACAGCCAAGTTTTATATACGGTAACGTCGTCGCTCTGAATGAATTTAGACATGCGTGCACTGCTAAAGACCTTTGAGCAGGGGTATTCTCATCTCGTCAATAATATCTGAAGGATCACTAGTACTTACATCACAATATTTGCTTTCAATACACAAGGAGGTTACCTACTATTATCAAATTTCTAGTCTAGAAATTTTATATGAAAAATCAGGAGCGTGAATTATGCACAAATCTCCACCAGAGCCATGCGGGTCGATTTACTTAATCATTTAATTTTAGATGTAACACACATTTTGATTGGTTTGAAAATTAGGGGCACAGCTAATCTTTAGATTATTTTACTCTTACGATGTTATTTCCTGCGTTTTCGTAACCTAAATATTTTGATACCATCGCAGCAGAAGTTTGGAGTTGTTGAGAAACTGTGTAGACATAATATACGAATTTCTGATAATGTAAAATATGTTTGAAAGGAATTAAATTATACGGAATGAACTATAACTCCTTGGGTCTAAATTTCTTTGCAATGTTTGTGTGAAACAGAGGATGAGACGACAACGGGATTGTTTCCCTTCCCAATCGAAGTTTGTACTTATTTCTCCCTTAAAATTCCTTTTTATGTATTTTGAATTCTCCAAACCTTTTGATTCTAGTCACCCGTATCAGGTCTTCACCTCCTACCATCCTTTGCAGTTCACAGTATGGGTTTATATTTACACTAATTGACACTATGTCACCCGTCTGAATTGAGTTTACATATGGTATTGAATCATTGGAACCACCTACGAAGTGTACAGTGTTTCATTTATATTTAAAGTCGCATTAGAAGTTCCTTTTAATGTCGAAAATGTCGACCACGAAATCAATTCTCGAGTTATTTTTTTTTTCAATCAATCAATCAATACCTATAGTACCTCTTCGCATGGGTACAATGATTAAAACTTCAAGTACCTTCACAGACATATCAACGGCTCATACATGTACACATATCGAAGGCTAGCTTATACCCACAGAGCTGGAGATCTATTTATAGTATTTAAATGTCTCTGGTACTTACACAGAATTCCCCTTTGAGTCCAAAAGGTTAATAATAAATAATGATTTGATATGACTAACCAATAGAGTATAAAAGGTAGAACGAGATCTGTAGAAGTCAGAAATTATTCAACTCTCAACAGACATAGAAGGTAGATATACTTATATCTAATTACTATTACTTTTAGTAGTATAAAGTCAGGGGTGGGTTTTTTTTTTTTTTTGAACTTAGATTGAGGGGCTTTTGCAAAGTTTCATGCATTATAGATTTTATTTCCTTTGTTTTTCTATCTAAAATACATGTTTTGATATTGAAAAATACTAAACCTTTCTATTGTAGAATTGAATATACAGAAGATGAAGTAAAAGTGAAATAAATAATTCTGTAATAGAATGCATATCACTTACGATTATGTGTTAATTGTGTTTTTCGAGTTGATCTGTTTAGAGATACATAAACATTAAACAATGTATGTATAACCTTAAACAATTGAGTCTTACTTTTGCATCTCTCTTTTACGTTACAATTCCATACGTTATTAATCGATAAAGACATAATAACGAATGTCAAAAAAAAAAATCAAATAGTGATATGTTCTTATGGAAAAATGGAGTGTAAATGTCATTGACGTTGTGCAATATCTAAAGGTGGGCCATGTATATAAACCATAACTCTAAAAATGTAAATAAGTAATATAATGATCTAACTTATATTTAAAGAAATGAACAGTCCAGTACATTGTAATTGTAAAAGCTATATAAGTAACGATACCTTCATTATGCTGGCGGGAGCGGAACCAGCCAGATTTAAGTATGAACAAACATCCGATTCCTGGCAGCTTTATACCCGAAGCGTGTCTACAATAAATAACATTAATTTACTTTTTTTTAATCTCTAAAATGGTTTGAAAATGGTACTTATCTTTCCAGATTTTGAAAGAGATAAATTCTACATATCATCAATGAACATCTCCGAGACAATCGTGTATCTAGCATCAGACCTTGTTGCCAAGGAGACCTATCCGGATCTGAACATCTTGTATCAAAATAATTTAATATGGAGTATATTAGCAATAATTGCTATCATTTCCCGCTCAAAAATGCCCGACACATGGAAATCAACATGTGAAGATACCTTAAAGACTACGATGAACGGGAAACGATCCCAAGTATGTTTTTATTTTGTATTTATTTATTTATTCATCTATTTATTTATCTATTTATTTGTTGATCAATGAAATCATGGTATTGATAATCAACTTTTCGAAAAGGAATATATAGACGTAAATCTTATGCTTAAAATATCATTGCGTTTCAGATGTTGTCAACCGTCCTTGTATTTGGGGTCCTCTTTGACTTATCACTCGAGATGCATTCCTACCTTTCTGGTTATTCTACTGAAGTTATGTTGGTCGCCGAAAAATTGACAGTTGGGATATCAGTGGTAAGAAATCAAATATATTAATGAAAAAGTAAATATTGCCTTTTTCTTAATGCTTTGATATTACCATTGTCTTACGAATTTTCATATGAATATCGACATGAAAATCAATAAAGCTTGATCTAGGATTCCCCCAAAATGAGGAATGTCAAGTATTAGCTAAAATAATCAACAATTTTGGATGCCAAATCTGGAGTTTTCCTGATAATTATAAATGTTGTGTTACTTGCTGGAAAAGAAGAAAATAAGAGCCAATTATTTCGGCATAAGCGAATATTATGAATGAATTCTCGTTTACATTCATGCATAAAGTTTAGATTATTAAATATTTATTTGTTTATAATTTTCAGATTCTTGCTAATTCGGTTGAGAATCCGGGCAAACACTTCAGAAAATTCCTTACAGTGTTTTGGACGTGCGTACTCACTCGATCCTGTATATTAACTTTCAATCGATGGTCGGATGCATATAACATGGTAGGAAACACATTGAAGTCTTAAAATTAGTGTCTTATTGTAATAACTATTCATGTGTTAGCAATAACACGCAAAATACATGAGAATATTTGCATTCTACACACCCTTTTTTCATATCTTTATAGGTTATTTATTAGATACCTTTCAAATATCTTAATTATGCTTTACAGGGAACATCAGAATTTGACCAAAGCTCTGCATATTTAGTATACACATTTGTGATTGTGATGAAAATGGTATCTAATATATGCAATCAAGACAAGCCTAGTGATGATGAACAAGTAGAAAAGGTAATTAAGAAAACTTCCTATAAAGCTCTCCATTTACGTGTTCACACCAATTTTATTAAACAAAATAAAAAGAAAAAAAAAGAAAGAAAGAAAAAAGAAGGAAAAAAAAGAAAGAAAAACTTCTACACTATTTTTTGATATAACTATCGAAATAAACAGTTATAATGAAAATCTTGGATGTTCTTTAATACATCAGAATTTAAATTTTCTTTTAGTGCCTCCAAGAAAAAGCATCTGTTTTCTCGAAGATTACATTTTCTTGGCTAAATAAGTAAGTATATATTCATTTAAATATCTATCTATTCCTTTTTGTCAATATTTATACCAATGTGTATTTTTACTATGTACCGGCACCTATTTTATGCATATAATGATCACTTTGTTGTACAAAAAAAATGAAATAATTTAATCCTGTCAATATACCATCATCCCAGTTATGCGTTCAAATAATTTTATCAGAGAAACTCGTTCTACTGCGAACCACCGCTTTCAATGTCACCACCTAGTGTACCGAACAATGGCTCTTATTGTTTATTTATTTATTTACTCAATACGTGTTTACTGCTATTCAAATGAAAGAATATTTATCAATTATCTTATTTAGTCATTTATTTTCTTTTCTTTTATTCATTTATTTGTTTCTGTTATAGTATGTTGAGACTAGGGTACAAGGAAACATTGAAGAATACTGATCTCCCTGAACTTAAAAGTGGAAACAAAACGGAAAATGCCTTCTCCCAATTTCATCCACATTGGCTGAGAGAATTCAATAAACAAAAATGGTATGCTTAAATTGTATCATTCGTTATGTTGAAGTATTTTAGTTTCTCTGATATACTTACCATCAGATCTTGTAAGCATTACTGGTGAATGTTTATTTAAATATCTGGGGATTTTTCTCTCATGAATTATATATTTGATTAAATATTTTTACAGTGAACAGCAGAAAGTTGTTTCCGAATCAGAATCATCCAAAAGGGAAGGAAGTGTATTCAAAGCCATTTTATCCGCATTTGGTGTCAGCATATTCTTATCCATGTCTGTGGATATGATCATGAACATCGTGGAATTTATCCATCCTATTATTCTAAAGTAAGTATTACATTCATTTTGAAGTAAAAGTTTTAACACATAGCGGTATGACATATTCTGATCCGTCGTAAACAGACAAATTCGATATTCTAAAAGAATTAATTTACGCTCACATTTACTGGATTAGGTGTTTTACTTTGCATCTTTTGCGGAAAACTTATATGTAATATATAGGCTCACATGTGCTTTATTGGCAACACTTCATTAAAATAACAAATTTATTTCGCAGGATTATTGAAGTTATTAAATTTAAATTGGATATAAAAGCAACATTTGTAAATTCGCCATATTATGTTACACGATTGTTTAATGTGAAGTCTTCATGCTTTAGGTACCTAATTCAGTATGTAGAAGAGGAAAGCAAAGGAATGTGGATTGGAATCATGTATGCTGCTTCGCTGTTTACTTTGTCAGTGACTAGAAGTATTATTGGAAACCAACATGGTCAATTCAAACACGAACTGGAATATAAAATAAAAACTTCACTTCTATCCACAGTCTATACTAAGGTATTCACGTTTGAAGTTTCATAGTTATCATTATTTAGTATCATCTTCATTCGCTCTACCTTGTCTAGTAAAAATGTTTCTTTATGTACATCATTCACTACTCATTTATAAAGACATATCCCACCAAGATATTTGTAGAAACATAAAATGCGTATAATAAAAGGATATGTCTTTGTAAGATACAACATGTTAGTGCATATGTAAAAAAGGATTGAGGATGAGTTTAATATTCCTGTCTTTTCTTGATTGCAGATGTTAAAAATGTCAAATGCAGCCCGTAAATCTTCCACAACAGGGGAAATTGTAAACTTGATGGCAGTTGACGCCGGAAGAATGTGTTCAATGGTACACTGGATTCACCATATGTGGATGGGTCCTATAAAAGTAGTCATTTCAATGTTCCTTCTGTGTACAGAGGTCGGGGCTAGCGCTATCGCCGGATTCGCAGCAACTGCTCTGTTTATTCCAGTTCATGGATATCTTTCGAAGAAAACAACTGACTGCCATGTGAGTAAAAATAACATCTATTTATACAAGATATTTTTATAGTAAAATCTGTCTTTAATAACGCCTCTAAAGAAAAACCACCCGCCGAAGGCCAGTTTTGAAGTATTATTTTAGCAAAATTAAATCTTAGTTCAAACGATTCTTTGTTCTTTTACGTAAATGTCAATATTGAATCTTTTCTGTGGGAGTCTTTATATATCAGATTTTCTATTAATTTGTAATTGTCATTATACTATTTATAGATATAGACATCCTATTGAATATTTATTCATTATTATTCATTTTTCAGTTAAAATTATCTGAAACAAAGGACGAAAGGGTAAAACTTATGAACGAAGTACTAAATGGTGTAAAGGTAATCTATTTCTTGATTTTTTTATATTAATTTTTATCAAAGGTTTTTGTCCTTAAGTTTCCTTGGTTTTTGACTTCTTATATTAATTTTTATCTAACGTTTGCATTATTGCGTGATTTTCGTCAGTAAGAAGAAAAAAAAAATTAAGGCGGATATTTATAAATATTCACAGTTATGTTCTTTATTTAGGTTCTGAAACTTTATGCATGGGAAAAATCCTTCGAGGAAAAAATTCTTGCCATTAGAGAAAAGGAAATGACTTTAATGAGGAAAATTAAGATCTATGACTCGATCAGTACACTGGTGTGGCATATTGGACCCTTTTTGGTGAGTAGGATTCAGAAATCATTATTTTTATTATTATTATTATGTTTTTATTCAAGATTTGACCATTTTGGATATTGTGTTGTACATAGTTTGAAACTAAAATGTTTAATGTTATTAAATGCTCCATTGCCGCAGAGTACATTTCTGTTTTTATTATATAACTTACCCCAAGTTTGTCGCTTTACATACATCTAACCAATGTCATTTACTTTTTATTATGTCTATTATGTTTTAGGTATCACTTTCAACGTTTGGTCTGTACGTGATAAGCGATGCAGCAAATACACTTAATGCTGAGAAGGCTTTCGTTTCTATAGCAATTTTCGATATTCTTAGTTGGAATATGTCCGTTGTTCCACATGTCATCAATGGATTTACAATGGTAAAATATCAATATCAGTACTAAACATCGGCAACGGATGAAAGCAAATGTCAAATAAATCTTTACGATAATGATTAGAGTTATCCTAAAATAGATACACATAGTCACATGTAAATGGTATATAAATTCAATTATCAATTATTGTCATGATGATAAAGGTACTGTTACCTACTTCTGTTATGTATTTGGTTAATTCAGTCAATATTATTATTTCATATCTTTTTTTACTATTGTATTCTATCATTTTTATCCTAATAACTGATATATTAAGATGTTACTTGTTCTTTTACAGGGCAAAGTATCGATGAAAAGAATGAAAACTTTTTTGAATAGCGAAGAATTAGACGACGATGTCATTGAACGATGCAATGACAATGGTAAGAATCCAAATAAAATAAGGAATATTTTGTATTTTTCATAAGATTCTAAAATATATATGCTTTTAATTTGATGTGCTATACTTTTCATTATGCTGTAAATATATGTTTTATTTACAATTTCAGCATACGCAATATCTGTGAAGGATGCTACATTTTCATGGAACAAAAAGGAAAATCCTATTTTAACAAAGTAAGGAATATTAAGAGTTCAAACTTTCTTTATGTGTCAAAATTACAACTAAATAAAACATTATATTGAAATGAGTTTAGAATGAATGTACCTATCATTTGAAAACATATTAACAGCTTTATTGCAAGGAAGACTTTGCCAGGAAACATGATTTGAATTAGATAACATTTCAATAATAGTTATGTTTATTATAAAAGGATAATTAGATATCTAATATCTTGTTTCCAGTATTAACCTTAACATCCCAGAGGGATCATTAGTGGCAATAGTTGGAACAATCGGCGCTGGGAAATCTTCTCTACTTTCAGCATTTCTAGGAGAAATGGAAAAGATGTCAGGAAAAGTTAATATTAAAGTAAGTATAATATATTTACCATTCTATCATATTTAAAATAAATAACGTCATTACCTCAATCTAAATCAGAGTAAAAAGGATATAAACATGAATACAATTTTTTCAGGGAACAACAGCATACGTTTCACAACAAGCGTGGATGCAGAATGCCACTCTGAAAAACAACATTCTCTTCGGGAAACCCTTCGATAGTAATATATACGGTGACATCATCGACACATGTGCTTTAAAGGATGATTTGGACATGCTACCTGGACGGGACAATGCAGAAATAGGTGAAAAGGTACATTAAACATGCTTCAATACATATAGACGTAAATTGCAAAATTTTACATATATGTTCTTTTATATACATCACAGAATAACGAAGAATTCATATTTTTAATATTGTTTTATTAAACAGGGCATCAACCTCAGTGGTGGCCAGAAACAAAGAGTTAATATGGCGCGAGCCGTTTACCAGGATGCAGACATTTATTTGTTCGACGACCCTCTAAGTGCAGTAGATTCTCATGTCGGTAAACACATCTTTAACAACGTCATTGGTCCAAATGGTTCACTCAAGCATAAGGTAAATATGTTTGAAACGAAGGGAGCAATATAAATAATTTACCAATTCCTACTATTTTTTTCTTTTTCTACTTGGATCTTGTAAAGAATACATCGATATTTTTAAAGTAATTATAGAATGTATTGTTTTCAGACTCGAATCCTGGTAACACATGGTATTAGCTTTCTCCCAAAAGTAGACACTATTGTGACACTCAAAAATGGTCAGGTTTCCGAAGTTGGAACGTACGCAGAATTGAAAACGAAGTCTGGAGCATTTGCCGAATTCTTGAAAGTTTATGAGAAAGAAGGTCATTCAAGCGATGAAGATGAAAGTGAAAATGAAGGTATCATTCCATTACCTTAATTCTGATATCTATTAACATAAAACTGAATATATTTACAAGTATGTTCATCAAGGGATATTGGTATGTACAAGGCAAGTCTCTGTCTGGGGCGTAAAGGTAAAACTCTTATAATGATAATGTCTTGTACATTAAAGATACGTACATGTAACTCGCTACGACCCATGGTACTCGATAGTATTCTAGAATTTGAAACGTCCATTAGTTGTGCCTTCATGATATATGCCAATACAAACTGATTAATCTACGTTGTAATTAATTTGCTCAACAAATATTTTCTAACAACTGAATCAATATTCCATCTGAAATTTTTAGATAACACAAAAACATCAAATACGGCCTCTTCAAAGAGAAACACAGAAACAACTTCTTCACTTAACAATGATGATGACAATGATGATAATATCGGCGAAGAGACTGTGGAAACAGGAAAGGTAAATAAACTTAGCATATAGTGTGTAATGTTCAAAAATAAGAATCAACTGTTAATTAGATTATGTAATCTAATTAAGATCATTAGTTTTTAATTGATACTTATATTAAGAATTTCATTTTGTTCCCTTTCAGTTCAAGTTCCGGCATTTCGCATCTTATATTTCAAATATCGGATATATTTTGTGTGTAACAACTGTGTTAGCTTTCATCGTACATCGAGCTGCCGATATTTTCACAAGATTCTGGCTGACTGAATGGACCAATGATTCACCGCACAACATCAGTACCTGTACATCTACATATTTGAATGATTCTATAAATGATCAAAGTCAAGACGACCAGAGATATTACCGAGTCGGAACGTACGGAATCGTAGGATTATCACAAGGTATTAACCTACCACATGAATCTAAAACACATTAATGGTTTTTAACCGCATCGGTATCAACACTGGAGTACGATATGTTCCTTATGATAACTGTCCTTCTAACTCTGCAATACAATCGATTTCTTCCTCTGCAGTCATTTGTTAACTTTGTCAATGAGAGCTTTATCCCCGAAAAATGTTACAAATTGTGTATGTAAATAAAATGACCATTCGTTCTACAATAAACTTTATATTACCAATTTTATAGTGACCTTATGAATATTATATCATTAATATACTTGTGTATTACAGCATTGATGTCCTGCGTGCAAGCTCTATTGATGTTCCTCGGAGGACTGTCAGCTAGCCGAAAACTCCACCAAAGAATGTTACGAAACGTTCTCTCTTCTCCAATGAGTTTCTTCGACACAAACCCTGTTGGCAGAATCATAAACAGATTCAGCAAAGATGTGGAAGTGCTGGATTGGTTCAGTCATGAATTAAAAGGATATTGTCAATGTCTCACAACTCTAGTCACGATCCCACTTGTCGTAGGATTTACGTTGCCATGGTTTCTTGTAACTATCGTGCCTGTCGTCATCATTTTTCTATCTATACAGGTAAGCGTATAAATCATAATTCATTTAATACGCAAATCGTTTCCTGTTGATACAAAATTAATTATCATGAATTAAAATTTGTCAGAAATCAGATTTTATTTATGCATTTGTATCTTTTTTTCAGAAATTCCATAATCCAACAACTAGACAACTAAAGCGTTTAGAATCAGCAAACAAATCCCCAATCTTTACACATTTTAGCGAATCCATCAATGGTGTATCGACCATAAGGGCGTACCAACAACAAAGTCGATTTGAATCTGAGTCTAGAAAGAAAATGGACTGTTATCACAAAAGCCTACTTACCATGATCAATGTTCATAGGTAAATATGAAAGAAAATGTGATTCTGTCTAATACCACTTAGTGTCCAAGAAGTACAGAGAGCTATCTATGCATTTTAAGTATTTCTCATTGTTATAAAATTGGCGAAATCGTTTTATTAAAACAATTCAATGTACATAATTAATATCATACCTAAAATGTATCTTTCAGATGGGTAGGAGTTCGCATGGATTTCCTTGCCAATTTATTGACCCTTTTTGCCTGTGTGTTTGCCATCATGTCAAAAGACATACTAACGACAGGAGTTGTTGCAATGTGCATAACATACACAATGGATGTAAGTAAAGTTTTAGTGTATCATTTTTTTTTTTTTTAAATAGTGTCTTTTAATATACTTTAGAGTTATCATTTTGCTTAGCACATTAAAAAATATCTGAAAAAACGAAATCAGTTCTTCGGTAAACGCAGATATCAAAGAACTAGATCAGTCAAATTATTCCTGATATCATTTTTCCTATTAGCATATTTGTAAAAGACTTATCCGTTAATGTAATGATAAAAATAAAATCAGTTTGGCTGATGTTTTGGCCCCAAAAATTACACCAATAAAATTCACTTTCAATTTTTTTTCTGTACACAGACGACCCATTCATTGAATTGGTGGATGCATACATCATTGAACATGGATGAAAAACTTGTCTCGATTGAAAGGATAAATGAATATATGGAAAATCCAACAGAGGTAAATATTTATTTATCTCCCTATATATCTCTTAAGTATTTTTCAGTTTAAACATAAGAATATATCTGAAACTAGTAATACTAGATTATAATCCCTTAATGTCTCTTTCACTGTAGGCTTCATGGGAGAATGAGGAGACAAAACCATCCGAAAGTTGGCCTCAGCACGGCAAAGTGTCATTCAAAGATTACCAAGTGAGATACAGAGAGGGTCTAGATCTTGTGTTGAAAGGAATTACATGTGATATCAACTCTGGAGAAAAGGTATAATAATTTAAATGCCTCTTTAGATTATACTTAATATGATACATAACTTCCTACGGTAGTATCGTTTCAAACATTTCCTATTTTAATACATTGATCTTCAGATTTTTTAATGTTAAATCTCATATTTTAACAGGTTGGTATAGTTGGAAGAACTGGTGCTGGAAAATCTTCATTGACCATGGCTTTGTTCAGAATGATTGAAAGCGCGGGAGGAAATATCTTCATCGATGATGTAGACATCTCCACCATTGGACTGCATGATCTGCGATCGAAGCTTACGATTATACCACAGGTAAAAGAAATATGCTAATGTGGGCTATTTTGTCTCCTTTTATCATATGTATAATACTTGATAATAACAAGTTTCAAAAGTTTTCTACATTTTAAACACATACGTACGACAACCTTTCGGCCTTTTACAAAACATTACCACTTAACACTATCTTTTACTTGGAAAGTTACATATACATTACTACAAACCCATGTCTAAATAAAGCATGCGTATAGTGTAATATTCTGAAAATTTTATTGACGTCTTTCTTTTTCACAGGATCCAGTGCTATTTTCTGGGAGTCTCAGAATGAACCTTGATCCGTTTGACCATTATTCGGATAAAGACGTCTGGAAAGCCTTGGACTTGGCACATCTAGGACAATTTGTTAGATCACTACCCGATAAATTACAGCACAAATGCACTGAAGGTGGTGAAAATCTCAGTGTCGGTCAGCGACAACTTATCTGTTTAGCGCGTGCCTTACTTAAAAAGACAAAAGTGTTAGTGTTGGATGAGGCTACAGCTGCCGTTGACATGGAAACGGACGATCTCATTCAGGAAACAATTAGAACAGAATTCTCAGACTGTACCATACTCACTATAGCTCATCGACTCAACACCATCATGGATTACGATAGGTTGGTATCAGAGTTTTCATATTTGAAAATTAAAATCGTTTTTGTACCGCATAATTATAAGTAGATTTTTGATGATCACATTTTAAAACAAATATATGAACCACTCTTTAAATCTTTTACAGAATAATGGTGCTTTCAAAGGGGAAAATCCAGGAATTTGACACTCCCAGAACTCTATTATCCAAGGCGGACAGTGCATTTTATAGCATGGCAAAAGATGCAAATATAGTGTAATTATTTATATAATATTGAAAATATAGTACAAAACAATATGATAATTATTTCGCTTTGTAGGAGGCCATAATCTTGCTAATGTTTCAATTACGATATAGTTAATCAAAATATGAAATACTATACATATCATTATTTTAGTCTTTTATACTGTGAGGTACAGAGTAAGATGCGTCTAGTCATATGATAGCAATCATGTATTTTTCATTATCGCATGACGGGAAATAATAAATTTATTACGAATAATGATGTCGCTTAAAACATACGAGTTCTATGGATACATCAATCTTGAATTCGAAGTGTTGGTAGTCATAACATTATTTTACACATTAGCTAATCTACTTTTTATGGTGCTTATTATTGTTTATTAACTCTTCTTTGTATTATTGACAAAGCATTACAAAAATTTTCATGTCATCACTTTTTGCCATCATATTTTTGTGAAAATGATACCAGATATTCATAGTTGTTTTACATCGCAAAATAAAGTATATCACCACAAAAAAATATACGTACTTATACACATCTTTATATCGTAGAAATATTACATAAATCACAAATGCTACATTATACAAATGCTGACCATTTGAGAAAGATATTTTATCAATTTATAATGCATATTTTAAACATTACATAACCGAGGTTTTCATTGTGTTATTCTAAATTTTCAAGGAAAATCTCAGAAATTCATGTAAACATTTCCAATATTTCTATTCATTTTTACATTGTATACTAAGATATCACAAACTGTACATTCACTCATGTGTTATATCTCAGAGGTATGTTTTAGTATAGTTGTCTAGTTATACAAATGCAATATCTTACAGGTTTGACTTTTTGCCAAATTATCATTTAATGTATACTTTATACAATGTATCAAACAGGATTTGTGCTATTCCATTCAACTGTTATAACGTTTATTAATATGTAAACATTTTACAAAAGCTACATTGTTCATTGTTATTGATGTTTTTATTGCTGTTATACAACGATCCCTTTTCAATAGTCTACCCCTTATCTTATTATAGTTTTGATAATTTGTTATAAAATGTTATAAAATATTTTCACACGTCAATGTGAAAAATAAATTGTTTTATACCACTACTTGTGTTGGTTATGATTATTTGTTTTACCTATTGTTATACATTGATAAACATTGTCGCTCCAAAAACCACTGCACTCTGAAGGGTGATATTATAACGCCTTAATAGTTTTTGTCATATAGAGTTATAATTGTACTTGTATGGAGCTCGAAAAAGATACCTCGAATAAATTTATACAAGTATTTTTGCACATCATTCTTTTATATGGCTGTGTCACTTTCCAAACTGTGTTTGTCAACGTCAATAACATCTAGATTCTGTTAACTGGTTTCTGTTTTAATCATTTTCCATGGATGAACCTGTTCATGCAGGGAACATCTATATGTGTATGAATTAAGCGCACTGTATGTGCATTTCGACAGCTGATGTCTCTTCCATAATCCCTCAGGGCAGAAACTGTGGAAATCTGTCATATGAATATTTGAAGAGCAAAGTAATTACCATAGTGATCTAAAAGTAAGAGTTATACATTAGGGGGAACCCCCCTTGTTTTAGAATGATATACAATCTTTTGCACTATTGATTTGAAGTATTGTCGTAGTAAATGGCACTTGTGTCATTTGTATGATCCTATTAACGACAGTTCTACAATTTTGTCTTGCTCCGAACAACAGTCTTACCAGGCTAACAACAATTCTAACAATATTTGCAGACCATGCCCTATCCCTCACTGTGAAAAAAGCCGTTTCCTTTTCTTATTGCAAACTTTAATGAGATATTGCGCTTCAGTGAGAGGCCTTCGGCAAATCGACTCATCTGAACCTTCCGAGAAATATTGAAATATTTTGTTAAACTGTATACTTGTATGACCGTTTTAACAATTTTCTTAACAAAAACTAAGATTTCAATAAAACGTTTACTTACATATACATTGTATAACGTGTGTGTGTGGGGGGGGGGGAGGGGTGTTTGCGTATGTGTGTGTGATTGTTTGTTTGTATGTGTGTGTCTTTAATTCTATTATAAATGGCTAAGTGACATTTTAAAAAGTCATCAATTTCTACTTTGTAATTCTTTTTATTATTATTATTATTATTATTATTATTATTATTAGTAGTAGTAGTAGTAGTAGTAGTAGTAGTAGTAGTACTAATTTTATTATTATTATTTTGTTTTTGGTTTTGTTTGTTTGTTTTGTTTTTATTTTTGTTTTGGGGGGTTTTTTTTATTTATTTATCTTTTCTTTCTGTTAGTTTTTGACAAATCTTGCTGCAACAGGGTTTTTATCCCTAAAACTTTTCATTTCGCAGTTTGCTTTCATTTAAACTCAGAGAGATTTTAATTAATTAATTTATTTTTGTTAGATTACATGTTGTTATTGTTTACTATCCAATACATCTTGAGACCAGTTCTTGTATTTTACAAACCATGCATTCTAATAATTTGCATCCTCTCAATAAGGAGTCTAATCCACATTGATATTCGTATAATCGAAATTTGAAATATCTATCGGATTCAGTCGTCCTTTATCATATTGATGAATAAGTTAAACCTTCTTGGTCAAGGGATAAGACCGAAAAACACCGAGGCCTCTTGATTGTAGCCCTCCGTGCCTAGAACGCCGACACAGGTATAAATTTGAGTCCTTCACCCCTCATGTTTACGGCCTCTTTCGCAGCAAATACCGGTAAAGTTCTGCCCTTGACAAGTAGGACACATAATCGGCTTCGAGTTACCAACATGGGGAGGCATTTATTGAGGTCGTATCATAACAACCTCATGTAATCACCCTATCAAGACACAGCCAAGTTTTATATACGGAAACGTCGTCGCTCTGAATGAATTTAAACATGCATGCACTGCTAAAAACCTTTGAGCAGGGATATTCTCATCTCGTCAATAATATCTGAAGGATCACTAGTACTTACATCACAATATTTGCTTTCAATACACAAGGAGGTTACCTACTATTATCATATTTCTAGTCTAGAAATTTTATATGAAAAATCAGGAGCGTGAATTATGCACAAATCTCCACCAGAGCAATGCGGTCGATTTACTTAATCATTTAATTTTAGATGTAACACACATTTTGATTGGTTTGAAAATTAGGGGTACAGCTAATCTTTAGATTATTTTACTCTTACGATATTATTTCCTGCGTTTTCGTAACCTAAATATTTTGAAACCATCGCAGCAGAAGTTTGGAGTTGTTGAGAAACTGTGTAGACATAATATACGAATTTCTGATAATGTAAAACATGTTTGAAAGGAATTAAATTATACGGAATGAACTATAACTCCTTGGGTCTAAATTTCTTAGCAATGTTTGTGTTAGATAGAGGATGAGACGACAACGGGATTGTTTCCCCTCCCCATCGAAGTTTGTACTTATTTCTCCCTTAAAATTCCTATTTATGTATTTTGAATTCTCAAAACCTTTTGATTCTAGTCACCCGTATCAGGTCTTCACCTCCTACCATCCTTTGAAGTTCACAGTATGGGTTTATATTTACACTAATTGACACTCTGTCACCCGTCTGAATTGAGTTTACATATGGTATTGAAACGTTAGAACCACCTATGCAGCATGCAGTTTTCCTTTTGTATTTAAAGTCGCATTAGAAGTTCGTTTTAATGTCGAAAATGTCGACCACGAAATCAATTCCTGAGCTTTTTTTTCAATCAATCAACCAATACCTATAGTACCTCTTCACATGGGTATAATGATTAAAACTTCAAGTACCTTCACAGACATATCAACGGCTCATACACATATCGAAGGCTAGCTTATAGCCACAGAGCTGTAGATCTATTTATAGTATTTAAATGTCTCTGGTACTTACACAGAATTCCCCTTTGAGTCCAAAAGGTTCATAATAAATAATGATTTGATATGACTAACCAATACAGTATAAAAGGGAGAACGAGGTCTGTAGAAGTCAGAAATTATTCAACTCTCAACAGACATAGAAGGTAGATATACTTATATCCAATTACTATTACTTTTAGTAGTATAAAGTCAGGGGTGGGGGTTTTTTTGGAACTTAGATTGAGGGGCTTTTGCATAATTTCATGCATTATAGATTTTATTTCCTTTGTTTTTCTATCTAAAATACATGTTTTGATATTGAAAAATACTAAACCTTTCTATTGTAGAATTGAATATACAGAAGATGAAGTAAAAGTGAAATAAATAATTCTGTAATAGAATGCATATCATTTACGATTATTTGTTAATTGTGTTTTTCGAGTTGATCTGTTTAGAGATACATAAACATTAAACAATGTATGTATAACCTTAAACAATTGAGTCTTACTTTTGCATCTCTCTTTTACGTTACAATTCCATACGTTATTAATCGATAAAGACATAATACCGAATGTCAAAAAAAATCAAATAGTGATATGTTCTTATGGAAAAATGGAGTGTAAATGTCATTGACGTTGTGCAATATCTAAAGGTGGGCCATGTATATAAACCATAACTCTAAAAATGTAAATAAGTAATATAATGATCTAACTTATATTTAAAGAAATGAACAGTCCAGTACATTGTAATTGTAAAAGCTATATAAGTAACGATACCTTCATTATGCTGGCGGGAGCGGAACCATCCAGATTTAAGTATGAACAAACATCCGATTCCTGACAGCTTTATACCCGAAACGTGTCTACAATAAATAACATTAATTTACTTTTTTTCTCTAAAATGGTTTTAAAATGGTACTTGTCTTTCCAGATTTTGAAAGAGATAAATTCTACATATCATCAATGAACATCTCCGAGACAATCGTGTATCTAGCATCAGACCTTGTTGCCAAGGAGACCTATCCGGATCTGAACATCTTGTATCAAAATAATTTAATATGGAGTATATTAGCAATAATTGCTATCATTTCCCGCTCAAAAATGCCCGATACATGGAAATCAACATCTGAAGATACCTTAAAGACTACGATGAACGGGAAACGATCACAGGTATGTTTTTATTTGTACTTATTTATTTATTTATTTATTTATTTATCTATTTATTTGTTGATCAATGAAATCATGGTATTGATAATCAACTTTTCGGAAAAGGAATCTATAGACGTAAATCTTATGCTTAAAATATCATTGCGTTTCAGATGTTGTCAACCCTCCTTGTATTTGGGGTCCTCTTTGACTTATCACTCGAGATGCATTCCTACCTTTCTGGTTATTCTACTGAAGTTATGTTGGTCGCCGAAAAATTGACAGTTGGGATATCAGTGGTAAGAAATCAAATATATTTATGAAAAAGTAAATATTACCTTTTTCTTAATGCTTTGATATTACCATTGTCTTACGAATTTTCATATGAATATCGACATGAAAATCAATAAAGCTTGATCTAGGATTTCCCCCAAAATGAGGAATGTCAAGTATTAGCTAAAATAATCAACAATTTTGGATGTCAAATCTGGAGTTTTCCTGATAATTATAAATGTTGTGTTACTTGCTGGAAAAGAAGAAAATAAGAACCAATTATTTCGGCATAAGCGAATGTTATGAATGAATTCTCGTTTACATTGATTCATAAAGTTTAGATTATTAAATATTTATTTGTTTATAATTTTCAGATTCTTGCTAATTCGGTTGAGAATCCGGGCAAACACTTCAGAAAATTCCTTACAGTGTTTTGGACGTGCGTACTCACTCGATCCTGTATATTAACTTTCAATCGATGGTCGGATGCATATAACATGGTAGGAAACACATTGAAGTCTTAAAATTAGTGTCTTATTATAATAACTATTCATGTGTTAGCAATAAAAGAAAAAAGAGGAGTTACCGGCTCAGTTATGTGGCAAAATACATGAGAATAGTTGCATTCTGCATACCCTTTTTTCATATCATTATAGGTTATTTGTTATTAGATACCTTTCAAATATCTTAATTATGCTTTACAGGGAACATCAGAATTTGACCAAAGCTCTGCATATTTAGTATACACATTTGTGATTGTGATGAAAATGGTATCTAATATATGCGATCAAGACAAGCCTAGTGATGATGAACAAGTAGAAAAGGTAATTAAGAAAACTTCCTATAAAGCTCTCCATTTACGTGTTCACACCAATTTTATTAAACAAAATAAAAAGACAAAAAAAAAGAAAGAAAAAAGAAGGGGAAAAAAGAAAGAAAAACTTCTACATTATTTTGATTTAACTATCGAAATAAACATTTATAATGAAAATCTTGGATGTTCTTTAATACTTCAGAATTTAAATTTTCTTTTAGTGCCTCCCAGAAAAAGCATCTGTTTTCTCTAAGATTACATATTCTTGGCTAAATAAGTAAGTATATATTCATTTAAATATCTATCTATTCCTTTTTGTCAATATTTATACCAATGTGTATTTTTACTATATACCGGCACCTATTTTATGCATATAATGATCACTTTGTTGTACAAAAATTGAAATAATTTAATCCTGCCAATATACCGTCATCCCAGTTATACGTTCAAATAATTTTATCAGAAAAACTCGTTCTACTGCGAACCACCGCTTTCAATGTCACCACCTAGTGTACTGAACAATGGCTCTTATTGTTTATTTATTTATTTACTCAATACGTGTTTACTGCTATTCAAATAGAAGAATATTTATCAATTATCTTATTTAGTCATTTATTTTCTTTTCTTTTATTCATTTATTTGTTTCTGTTATAGTATGTTGAGACTAGGGTACAAGGAAACATTGAAGAATACTGATCTCCCTGAACTTAAAAGTGGAAACAAAACGGAAAATGCCTTCTCCCAATTTCATCCACATTGGCTGAGAGAATTCAATAAACAAAAATGGTATGCTTAAATTGTATCAATCGTTATGTTGACGTATTTTAGTTTCTCTGATATACTTACCATCAGATCTTGTAAGCATTACTGGTGAATGTTTATTTAAATATCTGGGGATTTTTCTCTCTGGAATATATATTTGATTAAATATTTTTACAGTGAACAGCAGAAAGTTGTTTCCGAATCAGAATCATCCAAAAGGGAAGGAAGTGTGTTCAAAGCCATTTTATCCGCATTTGGTGTTAGCATATTCTTATCCATGTCTCTGGATATGATCATGAACATCGTGGAATTTATCCATCCTATCATTCTTAAGTAAGTATTACATTCATTTTGAAGTAAAAGTTTTAACATATAGTGTTATGACATATGCTGTTCCGTTGTAAACAGACACATTCGATATTCTAAAAGAATTAATTTACGTTAAAATTTACTGGATTAGGTGTTTTACTTTGCATGTAATATGTAGGCTAACATGTGTTTTATTGGCAACACTTTATTATAATAACAAATTTATTTCTCAGTATTATTGAAGTTATTAAATTTAAATTCGATATAAAAGCGACATTTGTAAATTTGCCATATTATGTTACACGATTGTTTAATGTGAAGTCTTCATGCTTTAGGTACCTAATTCAGTATGTAGAAGAGGAAAGCAAAGGAATGTGGATTGGAATCATGTATGCTGCTTCGCTGTTTACTTTGTCAGTGACTAGAAGTATTATTGGAAACCAACATGGTCAATTCAAACACGAACTGGAATATAAAATAAAAACTTCACTTCTATCCACAGTCTATACTAAGGTATTCACGTTTGAAGTTTCATAGTTATCATTATTTAGTATCATCTTCATTCGCTCTACCTTGTCTAGTAAAAATGTTTCTTTATGTACATCATTCACTACTCATTTATAAAGAGATATCCCACCAAGATATTTGTAGAAACATAAAATGCGTATAATAAAAGATATGTCTTTGTAAGATACAACATGTTAGTGCATATGTAAAAAAGGATTGAGGATGAGTTTAATATTCCTGTCTTTTCTGGATTGCAGATGTTAAAAATGTCAAATGCAGCCCGTAAATCTTCCACAACAGGGGAAATTGTAAACTTGATGGCAGTCGACGCCGGAAGAATGTGCTCAATGGTACACTGGATTCACCATATGTGGATGGGTCCTATAAAAGTAGTCATTTCAATGTTCCTTCTGTGGACAGAGGTCGGCGCTAGCGCTATCGCCGGATTCGCAGCAACTGCTCTGTTTATTCCAGTTCATGGATATCTTTCGAAGAAAACAACTGACTGCCATGTGAGTAAAAATAACATCTATTTATACAAGATATATTTATAGTAAAATCTGTCTTTAATAACGCCTCTATAGAAAAACCACCCGCCAAAGGCCAGTTTTGAAGTATTATTTTAGCAAAATTAAATCTTAGTTCAAACGATTCTTTGTTCTTTTACGTAAATGTCAATATTGAATCTTTTCTGTGGGAGTCTTTATATATCAGATTTTCTATTAATTTGTAATTGTCATTATACTATTTATAGATATAGACATCCTATTGAATATTTATTCATTATTATTCATTTTTCAGTTAAAATTATCTGAAACAAAGGACGAAAGGGTAAAACTTATGAACGAAGTACTAAATGGTGTAAAGGTAATCTATTTCTTCATTTTTTTATATTAACTTTTATCAAAGGTTTTTGTCCTTAAGTTTCCTTGGTTTTTGACTTCTTATGTTAATTTTTATCTAACGTTTGCATTATTGCGTGAATTTCGTCAGTAAGAAGAAAAAAAAATTAAGGCGGATATTTATAAATATTCACAGTTATGTTCTTTATTTAGGTTCTGAAACTTTATGCATGGGAAAAATCCTTCGAGGAAAAAATTCTTGCCATTAGAGAAAAGGAAATGACTTTAATGAGGAAAATTAAGATCTATGACTCGATCAGTACACTGGTGTGGCATATTGGACCCTTTTTGGTGAGTAGGATTCACAAATCATCATTATTATTATTATTATTATTATGTGTTTATTCAAGATTTGACCATTTTGGATATTGTGTTGTACATAGTTTGAAACTAAAATGTTTAATGTTATTAAATGCTCCATTGCCGCAGAGTGCATTTCTGTTTTCATTATATAACTTACCCCAAGTTTGTCGCTTTACATACATCTAACCAATGTCATTTACTTTTTATTATGTCTATTATATGTTTTAGGTATCACTTTCAACGTTTGGTCTGTACGTGATAAGCGATGCAGCAAATACACTTAATGCTGAGAAGGCTTTCGTTTCTATAGCAATTTTCGATATTCTTAGTTGGAATATGTCCGTTGTTCCACATGTCATCAATGGATTTACAATGGTAAAATATCAATATCAGTACTAAACATCGGCAACGGCTGAAAGCAAATGTCAAATAAATCTTTACGATAATGATTAGAGTTATCCTAAAATAGATACACATAGTCACATGTAAATGGTATATAAATTCAATTATCAATTATTGTCATGATGATAAAGGTACTGTTACCTACTTCTGTTATGTATTTGGTTAATTCAGTCAATATTATTATTTCATATCTTTTCTTACTATTGTATTCTATCATTTTTATCCTAATAACTGATATATTAAGATGTTACTTGTTCTTTTACAGGGCAAAGTATCGATGAAAAGAATGAAAACTTTTTTGAATAGCGAAGAATTAGACGACGATGTCATTGAACGATGCAATGACAATGGTAAGAATCCAAATAAAATAAGGAATATTTTGTATTTTTCATAAGATTCTAAAATATATATGCTTTTAATTTGATGTGCTATACTTTTCATTATGCTATAAATATATGTTTTATTTACAATTTCAGCATACGCAATATCTGTGAAGGATGCTACATTTTCATGGAACAAAAAGGAAAATCCTATTTTAACAAAGTAAGGAATATTAAGAGTTCAAACTTTCTTTATGTGTCAAAATTACAACTAAATAAAACATTATATTGAAATGAGTTTAGAATGAATGTACCTATCATTTGAAAACATATTAACAATTTTATTGCAAGGAAGACTTTGCCAGGAAACATGATTTGAATTAGATAACATTTCAATAATAGTTATGTATATTATAAAAGGATAATTAGATATCTAATATCTTGTTTCCAGTATTAACCTTAACATCCCAGAGGGATCATTAGTGGCAATAGTTGGAACAATCGGCGCTGGGAAATCTTCTCTACTTTCAGCATTTCTAGGAGAAATGGAAAAGATGTCAGGAAAAGTTAATATTAAAGTAAGTATAATATATTTACCATTCTATCATATTTAAAATAAATAACGTCATTACCTCAATCTAATTCAGAGTACAAAGGATATAAACATGAATACAATTTTTTCAGGGAACAACAGCATACGTTTCACAACAAGCGTGGATGCAGAATGCCACTCTGAAAAACAACATTCTCTTCGGGAAACCCTTCGATAGTAATATATACGGTGACATCATCGACACATGTGCTTTAAAGGATGATTTGGACATGCTACCTGGACGGGACAATGCAGAAATAGGTGAAAAGGTACATTAAACATGCTTCAATACATATAGACGTAAATTGCAAAATTTTACATACATGTTCTTTTATATACATCACAGAATAACGAAGAATTCATATTTTTAATATTGTTTTATTAAACAGGGTATCAACCTCAGTGGTGGCCAGAAACAAAGAGTTAATATGGCGCGAGCCGTTTACCAGGATGCAGACATTTATTTGTTCGACGACCCTCTAAGTGCAGTAGATTCTCATGTCGGTAAACACATCTTTAACAACGTCATTGGTCCAAATGGTTCACTCAAGCATAAGGTAAATATGTTTGAAACGAAGGGAGCAATATAAATAATTTACCAATTCCTACTATTTTTTTTCTTTTTCTACTTGGATCTTGTAAAGAATACATCGATATTTTTAAAGTAATTATAGAATGTATTGTTTTCAGACTCGAATCCTGGTAACACATGGTATTAGCTTTCTCCCAAAAGTAGACACTATTGTGACACTCAAAAATGGTCAGGTTTCCGAAGTTGGAACGTACGCAGAATTGAAAACAAAATCTGGAGCATTCGCCGAATTCTTGAAAGTTTATGAGAAAGAAGGTCATTCAAGCGATGAAGATGAAAGTGAAAATGAAGGTATCATTCCATTACCTTAATTCTGATATCTATTAACATAAAACTGAATATATTTACAAGTATGTTCATCAAGGGATATTGGTATGTACAAGGCAAGTCTCTGTCTGGGGCGTAAAGGTAAAACTCTTATAATGATAATGTCTTTTACATTAAAGATACGTACATGTAACTCGCTACGACCCATCGTACTCGATAGTATTCTAGAATTTAAAACGTCCATTAGTTGTGCCTTCATGATATATGCCAATACAAACTGATTAATCTATTTTGTAATTGATTTGCTCAACAAATATTTTCTAACAACTGAATCAATATTCCATCTGAAATTTTTAGATAACACAAAAACATCAAATATGGCCTCTTCAAAGAGAAACACAGAAACAACTTCTTCACTTAACAATGATGATGACAATGATGATAATATCGGCGAAGAGACTGTGGAAACAGGAAAGGTAAATAAACTTAGCATATAGTGTGTAATGTTCAAAAATAAGAATCAACTGTTAATTAGATTATGTAATCTAATTAAGATCATTAGTTTTTAATTGATACTTATATTAAGAATTTCATTTTGTTCCCTTTCAGTTCAAGTTCCGGCATTTCGCATCTTATATTTCAAATATCGGATATATTTTGTGTGCAACAACTGTGTTAGCTTTCATCGTACATCGAGCTGCCGATATTTTCACAAGATTCTGGCTGACTGAATGGACCAATGATTCACCGCACAACATCAGTACCTGTACATCTACATATTTGAATGATTCTATAAATGACCAAAGTCAAGACGACCAGAGATATTACCGAGTCGGAACGTACGGAATCGTAGGATTATCACAAGGTATTGACCTATCACATGAATCTAAAACACATTAATGGGTTTTAACTACATCGGTATCAACACTGCAGTACGATATGTTCCTTATGATAACTGTCCTTCTAACTCTGCAATACAATCGATTTCTTCCTCTGCAGTCATTTGTTAACTTTGTCAATGAGAGCTTTATCCCCGAAAAGTGTTACAAATTGTGTATGTAAATAAAATGACCATTCGTTCTACAATCAACTTTTTATTACCAATTTTATAGTGACCTTATGAATATTATATCATTAATATACTTGTGTATTACAGCATTGATGTCCTGCGTGCAAGCTCTATTGATGTTCCTCGGAGGACTGTCAGCTAGCCGAAAACTCCACCAAAGAATGTTACGAAACGTTCTCTCTTCTCCAATGAGTTTCTTCGACACAAACCCTGTTGGCAGAATCATAAACAGATTCAGCAAGGATGTGGAAGTGCTGGATTGGTTCAGTCATGAATTAAAAGGATATTGTCAATGTCTCTCGACTCTAGTCACGATCCCACTTGTCGTAGGATTTACTTTGCCATGGTTTCTTGTAACAATTGTGCCTGTCGTCATCATTTTTCTATCTATCCAGGTAAGCATATAAATCATAATTCATTTAATACGCAAATCGTTTCCTGTTGATACAAAATTAATTATCATGAATTAAAATTTGTCAGAAATCAGATTTTATTTATGCATTTGTATCTTTTTTTCAGAAATTCCATAATCCAACAACTAGACAACTAAAGCGTTTAGAATCAGCAAACAAATCCCCAATCTTTACACATTTTAGCGAATCCATCAATGGTGTATCGACCATAAGGGCGTACCAACAACAAAGTCGATTTGAATCTGAGTCTAGAAAGAAAATGGACTGTTATCACAAAAGCCTACTTACCATGATCAATGTTCATAGGTAAATATGAAAGAAAATGTGATTCTGTCTAATACCACTTAGTGTCCAAGAAGTACAGAGAGCTACCTATGCATTTTAAGTATTTCTCATTGTTATAAAATTGGCGAAATCGTTTTATTAAAACAATTCAATGTACATAATCAATATCATACCTAAAATGTATCTTTCAGATGGGTAGGAGTTCGCATGGATTTCCTTGCCAATTTATTGACCCTTTTTGCCTGTGTGTTTGCCATCATGTCAAAAGACATACTAACGACAGGAGTTGTTGCAATGTGCATAACATACACAATGGATGTAAGTAAAGTTTTAGTCTATCATTTTTTTTTTTTTTTTTTGAAATAGTGTCTTTTAATATACTTTAGAGTTATCATTTTGCTTAGCACATTAAAAAATATCTGAAAAAACAAAATCAGTTCTTCGGTAAACGCAGATATCAAAGAACTAGATCAGTCAAATTATTCCTGATATCATTTTTCCTATTAGCATATTTGTAAAAGACTTATCCGTTAATGTAATGATAAAAATAAAATCAGTTTGGCTGATGTTTTGGCCCCAAAAATTACACCAATAAAATTCACTTTCAATTTTTTTTCTGTACACAGACGACCCATTCATTGAATTGGTGGATGCATACATCATTGAACATGGATGAAAAACTTGTCTCGATTGAAAGGATAAATGAATATATGGAAAATCCAACAGAGGTAAATATTTATTTATCTCCCTATATATCTCTTAAGTATTTTTCCGTTTAAACATAAGAATATAACTGAAACTAGTATACTAGATTATAATCCCTTAATGTCTCTTTCACTGTAGGCTTCATGGGAAAATGAGGAGACAAAACCATCCGAAAGTTGGCCTCAACACGGCAAAGTGTCATTCAAAGATTACCAAGTGAGATACAGAGAGGGTCTAGATCTTGTGTTGAAAGGAATTACATGTGATATCAACTCTGGAGAAAAGGTATAATAATTTAAATGCCTCTTTAGATTATACTTAATATGATACATAACTTCCTACGGTAGTATCGTTTCAAACATTTCCTATTTTAATACATTGATCTTCAGAATTATTAATGTTAAATCTCATATTTTAACAGGTTGGTATAGTTGGAAGAACTGGTGCTGGAAAATCTTCATTGACCATGGCTTTGTTCAGAATGATTGAAAGTGCGGGAGGAGATATTGTCATCGATGATGTAGACATCTCCACCATTGGACTGCATGATCTGCGATCGAAGCTTACGATTATACCACAGGTAAAAGAAATATACTAATGTGGGCTATTTTGTCTCCTTTTATTATATGTATAATACTTGATATTAACAAGTTTCAAAAGTTTTCTACTTTTTAAATGCATACGTTCGACAACCTCTCGGCCTTTTACAAAATATCGATCATTACCAATTAATACTATCTTTTATTTGGAAAGTTATATATACATTACTACAAACCCATGTCTAAATAAAACATGTGTATAGTATAATATTCTGAAAATTGACGTCTTTCTTTTTCACAGGATCCAGTGCTATTTTCTGGGAGTCTCAGAATGAACCTTGATCCGTTTGACCATTATTCGGATAAAGACGTCTGGAAAGCCTTGGACTTGGCACATCTAGGACAATTTGTTAGATCACTACCCGATAAATTACAGCACAAATGCACTGAAGGTGGTGAAAATCTCAGTGTCGGTCAGCGACAACTTATCTGTTTAGCGCGTGCCTTACTTAAAAAGACAAAAGTGTTAGTGTTGGATGAGGCTACAGCTGCCGTTGACATGGAAACGGACGATCTCATTCAGGAAACAATTAGAACAGAATTCTCAGACTGTACCATACTCACTATAGCTCATCGACTCAACACCATCATGGATTACGACAGGTTGGTATCAGAGTTTTCATATTTGAAAATTAAAATCGTTTCTGTACGTTATAATTATAAGTAGATTTTTGATGATCACATTTTAAAACAAATATATGAACCACTCTTTAAATCTTTTACAGAATAATGGTGCTTTCAAAGGGGAAAATCCAGGAATTTGACACTCCCAGAACTCTATTATCCAATGCGGACAGTGCATTTTATAGCATGGCAAAAGATGCAAATATAGTGTAATTATTTATATATTATTGAAGATATAGTACAAAACAATATGATAATTATTTCGCTTTGTAGGAGGCCATAATCTTGCTAATGTTTCAATTACGATATAATTAATCAAAATATGAAATACTATACATATCATTATTTTAGTCTTTTATACTGTGAGGTACAGAGTAAGATGCGTCTAGTCATATGATAGCAATCATGTATTTTTCATTATCGCATGACGGGAAATAATAAATTTATTACGAATAATGATGTCGCTTAAAACATACGAGTTCTATGGATACATCGATCTTGAATTCGAAGTGTTGGTAGTCATAACATTATTTTACACATTAGCTAATCTACTTTTTATGGTGCTTATTATTGTTTATTAACTCTTCTTTGTATTATTGACAAAGCATTACAAAAATTTTCATGTCATCACTTTTTGCCATCATATTTTTGTGAAAATGATACCAGATGTTCATAGTTGTTTTACATCGCAAAATAAAGTATATCACCCCAAAAATATATATGTACTTATACATATCTTTATATCGTAGAAATATCACATAAATCACAAATGCTACATTATACAAATGCTGACCATTTGAAAAAGATATTTTATCAATTTATAATGCATATTTTAAACATTACATAACCGAGGTTTTCATTGTGTTATTCTAAATTTTCAAGGAAAATCTCAGAAATTCATGTAAACATTTCCAATATTTCTATTCATTTTTACATTGTATACTAAGATATCACAAACTGTACATTTACTCATATGTTATATCTCAGAGGTATGTTTTAGTATAGTTGTCTAGTTATACAAATGCAATATCTTACAGGTTTGACTTTTTGCCAAATTATCATTTAATGTATACTTTATACAATGTATCAAACAGGGTTTGTGCTATTCCATTCATACAAAACTGTTATAACGTTTATTAATCTGTAAACATTTTACAAAAGCTACATTGTTCATTGTTATTGATGTTTTTATTGCTGTTATACAACGATCCCTTTTCAATAGTCTACCCCTTATCTTATTATAGTTTTGATAATTTGTTATAAAATGTTATAAAATATTTTCACACGTCAATGTGAAAAATAAATTGTTTTATACCACTACTTGTGTTGGTTATGATTATTTGTTTTACCTATTGTTATACATTGATAAACATTGTCGCTCCAAAAACCACTGTACTCTGAAGGGTGATATTATAACGCCTTAATAGGTTTTGTCATATAGAGTTATAATTGTACTTGCATGGAGCTCGAAAAAGATACCTCGAATAAATTTATACAAGCATTTTTGCACATCATTCTTTTATATGGCTGTGTCACTTTCCAAACTGTGTTTGTCAACGTCAATAACATCTAGATTCTGTTAACTGGTTTCTGTTTTTAATCATTTTCCATGGATGAACCTGTTCATGCAGGGAACATCTATACGTGTATGAATTAAGCGCACTGTATGTGCATTTCGACCGCTGATGTCTCTTCCATAATCCTTCAGGGCAGAAACTGTGGAAATCTGTCATATGAATATCTGAAGAGCAAAGTAATTACCATAGTGATCTAAAAGTAAGAGTTATACATTAGGGAGAACCCCCCTTGTTTTAGAATGATATACAATCTTTTGCACTATTGATTTGAAGTATTGTCGTAGTAAATGGCACTTGTGTCATTTGTATGATCCTATTAACGACAGTTCTACAATTGTGTCTTGCTCCGAACAACAGTCTTACCAGGCTAACAACAATCTTAACAATATTTGCAGACCATGCCCTATCCCTCACTGTGAAAAAAGCCGTTTCCTTTTCTTATTGCAAACTTTAATGAGATATAGCGCTTCAGTGAGACGCCTTCGGCAAATCGACTCATCTGAACCTGCCGAGAAATATTGAAATATTTTGTTAAACTGGATACTTGTATGACCGTTTTAACAATTTTCTTAACAAAAACAAAGATTTCAACAAAACGTTTACTTACATATACATTGTATAACGTGTGTGTGTGTGTGTGTGTGTGTGTGTATCTGTGTGTGTCTGTGTGGGGGGGGGGGTGTTTGCGTATCTGTGTGTGATTGTTTGTTTGTATGTGTGTGTCTTTAATTCGATTATAAATGGCTAAGTGACATTTTAAAAAGTCATCAATTTCTACTTTGTAATTCTTTTTATTATTATTATTATTAGTAGTAGTAGTAGTAGTAGTAGTAGTAGTAGTAGTAGTAGTAGTAATAGTAGTAGTGGTAGTAGTAGTAGTAGTAGTAGTAGTAGTAGTAGTAGTAGTAGTAGTAGTAGTAGTCGTAGTACTAATTTTATTATTATTCTTTTGTTTTTGGTTTTGTTTGTTTGTTTTGTTTTTAATTTTGTTTCTTTTTTTGGGGGGGGGGGTTATTTATTTCTTTATTTTATTTATTTATTTATTTATTTATTTTTTTTTTTTTTTTTGTTAGTTTTTGACAAATTCTGCTGCAACAGGGTTTTTATCTCTAAAAGTTTTCATTTCGCAGTTTGCTTTCATTTAAACTCAGAGAGATTTTAATTCATTAATTTATTTTTGTTAGATTACATGTTGTTATTGTTTACTATCCAATACATCTTGAGACCAGTTCTTGTATTTTACAAACCATGCATTCTAATAATTTGCATCCTCTCAATAAGGAGTCTAATCCACATTGATATTCGTATAATCGAAATTTGAAATATCTATCGGATTCAGTCGTCCTTTATCATATTGATGAATAAGTAAAACCTTCTTGGTCAAGGGATAAGACCGAAAAACACCGAGGCCTCTTGATTGTAGCCCTCCGTGCCTAGAACGCCGACATAGGTATAAATTTGAGTCCTTCACCCCTCATATTTACGGCCTCTTTCGCAGGAAATATTGGTAAAGTTCTGCCCTTGACAAGTAGGATACATAATCGGCTTCGAGTTACCAACATGGGGAGGCATTTATTGAGGTCGTATCATAACAACCTCATTTAATCACCCTATCAACACACAGCCAAGTTTTATATACGGTAACGTCGTCGCTCTGAATGAATTTAGACATGCGTGCACTGCTAAAGACCTTTGAGCAGGGGTATTCTCATCTCGTCAATAATATCTGAAGGATCACTAGTACTTACATCACAATATTTGCTTTCAATACACAAGGAGGTTACCTACTATTATCAAATTTCTAGTCTAGAAATTTTATATGAAAAATCAGGAGCGTGAATTATGCACAAATCTCCACCAGAGCCATGCGGGTCGATTTACTTAATCATTTAATTTTAGATGTAACACACATTTTGATTGGTTTGAAAATTAGGGGCACAGCTAATCTTTAGATTATTTTACTCTTACGATGTTATTTCCTGCGTTTTCGTAACCTAAATATTTTGATACCATCGCAGCAGAAGTTTGGAGTTGTTGAGAAACTGTGTAGACATAATATACGAATTTCTGATAATGTAAAATATGTTTGAAAGGAATTAAATTATACGGAATGAACTATAACTCCTTGGGTCTAAATTTCTTTGCAATGTTTGTGTGAAACAGAGGATGAGACGACAACGGGATTGTTTCCCTTCCCCATCGAAGTTTGTACTTATTTCTCCCTTAAAATTCCTTTTTATGTATTTTGAATTCTCCAAACCTTTTGATTCTAGTCACCCGTATCAGGTCTTCACCTCCTACCATCCTTTGCAGTTCACAGTATGGGTTTATATTTACACTAATTGACACTATGTCACCCGTCTGAATTGAGTTTACATATGGTATTGAATCATTGGAACCACCTACGAAGTGCACAGTGTTTCATTTATATTTAAAGTCGCATTAGAAGTTCCTTTTAATGTCGAAAATGTCGACCACGAAATCAATTCTCGAGTTATTTTTTTTTCAATCAATCAATCAATACCTATAGTACCTCTTCGCATGGGTACAAGGATTAAAACTCCAAGTACCTTCACAGACATATCAACGGCTCATACATGTACACATATCGAAGGCTAGCTTATACCCACAGAGCTGGAGATCTATTTATAGTATTTAAATGTCTCTGGTACTTACACAGAATTCCCCTTTGAGTCCAAAAGGTTAATAATAAATAATGATTTGATATGACTAACCAATAGAGTATAAAAGGTAGAACGAGGTCTGTAGAAGTCAGAAATTATTCAACTCTCAACAGACATAGAAGGTAGATATACTTATATCCAATTACTATTACTTTTAGTAGTATAAAGTCAGGGGTGGGGGTTTTTTTGGAACTTAGATTGAGGGGCTTTTGCATAATTTCATGCATTATAGATTTTATTTCCTTTGTTTTTCTATCTAAAATACATGTTTTGATATTGAAAAATACTAAACCTTTCTATTGTAGAATTGAATATACAGAAGATGAAGTAAAAGTGAAATAAATAATTCTGTAATAGAATGCATATCATTTACGATTATTTGTTAATTGTGTTTTTCGAGTTGATCTGTTTAGAGATACATAAACATTAAACAATGTATGTATAACCTTAAACAATTGAGTCTTACTTTTGCATCTCTCTTTTACGTTACAATTCCATACGTTATTAATCGATAAAGACATAATACCGAATGTCAAAAAAATCAAATAGTGATATGTTCTTATGGAAAAATGGAGTGTAAATGTCATTGACGTTGTGCAATATCTAAAGGTGGGCCATGTATATAAACCATAACTCTAAAAATGTAAATAAGTAATATAATGATCTAACTTATATTTAAAGAAATGAACAGTCCAGTACATTGTAATTGTAAAAGCTATATAAGTAACGATACCTTCATTATGCTGGCGGGAGCGGAACCAGCCAGATTTAAGTATGAACAAACATCCGATTCCTGACAGCTTTATACCCGAAACGTGTCTACAATAAATAACATTAATTTACTTTTTTTCTCTAAAATGGTTTTAAAATGGTACTTGTCTTTCCAGATTTTGAAAGAGATAAATTCTACATATCATCAATGAACATCTCCGAGACAATCGTGTATCTAGCATCAGACCTTGTTGCCAAGGAGACCTATCCGGATCTGAACATCTTGTATCAAAATAATTTAATATGGAGTATATTAGCAATAATTGCTATCATTTCCCGCTCAAAAATGCCCGATACATGGAAATCAACATCTGAAGATACCTTAAAGACTACGATGAACGGGAAACGATCACAGGTATGTTTTTATTTGTACTTATTTATTTATTTATTTATTTATTTATCTATTTATTTGTTGATCAATGAAATCATGGTATTGATAATCAACTTTTCGAAAAGGAATCTATAGACGTAAATCTTATGCTTAAAATATCATTGCGTTTCAGATGTTGTCAACCCTCCTTGTATTTGGGGTCCTCTTTGACTTATCACTCGAGATGCATTCCTACCTTTCTGGTTATTCTACTGAAGTTATGTTGGTCGCCGAAAAATTGACAGTTGGGATATCAGTGGTAAGAAATCAAATATATTTATGAAAAAGTAAATATTACCTTTTTCTTAATGCTTTGATATTACCATTGTCTTACGAATTTTCATATGAATATCGACATGAAAATCAATAAAGCTTGATCTAGGATTTCCCCCAAAATGAGGAATGTCAAGTATTAGCTAAAATAATCAACAATTTTGGATGTCAAATCTGGAGTTTTCCTGATAATTATAAATGTTGTGTTACTTGCTGGAAAAGAAGAAAATAAGAACCAATTATTTCGGCATAAGCGAATGTTATGAATGAATTCTCGTTTACATTGATTCATAAAGTTTAGATTATTAAATATTTATTTGTTTATAATTTTCAGATTCTTGCTAATTCGGTTGAGAATCCGGGCAAACACTTCAGAAAATTCCTTACAGTGTTTTGGACGTGCGTACTCACTCGATCCTGTATATTAACTTTCAATCGATGGTCGGATGCATATAACATGGTAGGAAACACATTGAAGTCTTAAAATTAGTGTCTTATTATAATAACTATTCATGTGTTAGCAATAAAAGAAAAAAGAGGAGTTACCGGCTCAGTTATGTGGCAAAATACATGAGAATATTTGCATTCTGCATACCCTTTTTTCATATCATTATAGGTTATTTGTTATTAGATACCTTTCAAATATCTTAATTATGCTTTACAGGGAACATCAGAATTTGACCAAAGCTCTGCATATTTAGTATACACATTTGTGATTGTGATGAAAATGGTATCTAATATATGCGATCAAGACAAGCCTAGTGATGATGAACAAGTAGAAAAGGTAATTAAGAAAACTTCCTATAAAGCTCTCCATTTACGTGTTCACACCAATTTTATTAAACAAAATTAAAAGAAAAAAAAAAAGAAAGAATAAAGAAGGGGAAAAAAGAAAGAAAAACTTCTACATTATTTTTTGATTTAACTATCGAAATAAACATTTATAATGAAAATCTTGGATGTTCTTTAATACTTCAGAATTTAAATTTTCTTTTAGTGCCTCCCAGAAAAAGCATCTGTTTTCTCTAAGATTACATATTCTTGGCTAAATAAGTAAGTATATATTCATTTAAATATCTATCTATTCCTTTTTGTCAATATTTATACCAATGTGTATTTTTACTATATACCGGCACCTATTTTATGCATATAATGATCACTTTGTTGTACAAAAAAAATGAAATAATTTAATCCTGCCAATATACCGTCATCCCAGTTATACGTTCAAATAATTTTATCAGAAAAACTCGTTCTACTGCGAAACCACCGCTTTCAATGTCACCACCTAGTGTACTGAACAATGGCTCTTATTGTTTATTTATTTATTTACTCAATACGTGTTTACTGCTATTCAAATAGAAGAATATTTATCAATTATCTTATTTAGTCATTTATTTTCTTTTCTTTTATTCATTTATTTGTTTCTGTTATAGTATGTTGAGACTAGGGTACAAGGAAACATTGAAGAATACTGATCTCCCTGAACTTAAAAGTGGAAACAAAACGGAAAATGCCTTCTCCCAATTTCATCCACATTGGCTGAGAGAATTCAATAAACAAAAATGGTATGCTTAAATTGTATCAATCGTTATGTTGACGTATTTTAGTTTCTCTGATATACTTACCATCAGATCTTGTAAGCATTACTGGTGAATGTTTTATTTAAATATCTGGGGATTTTTCTCTCATGGAATATATATTTGATTAAATATTTTTACAGTGAACAGCAGAAAGTTGTTTCCGAATCAGAATCATCCAAAAGGGAAGGAAGTGTGTTCAAAGCCATTTTATCCGCATTTGGTGTTAGCATATTCTTATCCATGTCTCTGGATATGATCATGAACATCGTGGAATTTATCCATCCTATCATTCTAAAGTAAGTATTACATTCATTTTGAAGTAAAAGTTTTAACATATAGTGTTATGACATATGCTGTTCCGTTGTAAACAGACAAATTCGATATTCTAAAAGAATTAATTTACGTTAAAATTTACTGGATTAGGTGTTTTACTTTGCATGTAATATGTAGGCTAACATGTGTTTTATTGGCAACACTTTATTATAATAACAAATTTATTTCTCAGTATTATTGAAGTTATTAAATTTAAATTCGATATAAAAGCGACATTTGTAAATTTGCCATATTATGTTACACGATTGTTTAATGTGAAGTCTTCATGCTTTAGGTACCTAATTCAGTATGTAGAAGAGGAAAGCAAAGGAATGTGGATTGGAATCATGTATGCTGCTTCGCTGTTTACTTTGTCAGTGACTAGAAGTATTATTGGAAACCAACATGGTCAATTCAAACACGAACTGGAATATAAAATAAAAACTTCACTTCTATCCACAGTCTATACTAAGGTATTCACGTTTGAAGTTTCATAGTTATCATTATTTAGTATCATCTTCATTCGCTCTACCTTGTCTAGTAAAAATGTTTCTTTATGTACATCATTCACTACTCATTTATAAAGAGATATCCCACCAAGATATTTGTAGAAACATAAAATGCGTATAATAAAAGATATGTCTTTGTAAGATACAACATGTTAGTGCATATGTAAAAAAGGATTGAGGATGAGTTTAATATTCCTGTCTTTTCTTGATTGCAGATGTTAAAAATGTCAAATGCAGCCCGTAAATCTTCCACAACAGGGGAAATTGTAAACTTGATGGCAGTCGACGCCGGAAGAATGTGCTCAATGGTACACTGGATTCACCATATGTGGATGGGTCCTATAAAAGTAGTCATTTCAATGTTCCTTCTGTGGACAGAGGTCGGCGCTAGCGCTATCGCCGGATTCGCAGCAACTGCTCTGTTTATTCCAGTTCATGGATATCTTTCGAAGAAAACAACTGACTGCCATGTGAGTAAAAATAACATCTATTTATACAAGATATATTTATAGTAAAATCTGTCTTTAATAACGCCTCTATAGAAAAACCACCCGCCAAAGGCCAGTTTTGAAGTATTATTTTAGCAAAATTAAATCTTAGTTCAAACGATTCTTTGTTCTTTTACGTAAATGTCAATATTGAATCTTTTCTGTGGGAGTCTTTATATATCAGATTTTCTATTAATTTGTAATTGTCATTATACTATTTATAGATATAGACATCCTATTGAATATTTATTCATTATTATTCATTTTTCAGTTAAAATTATCTGAAACAAAGGACGAAAGGGTAAAACTTATGAACGAAGTACTAAATGGTGTAAAGGTAATCTATTTCTTCATTTTTTTATATTAACTTTTATCAAAGGTTTTTGTCCTTAAGTTTCCTTGGTTTTTGACTTCTTATGTTAATTTTTATCTAACGTTTGCATTATTGCGTGAATTTCGTCAGTAAGAAGAAAAAAAATTAAGGCGGATATTTATAAATATTCACAGTTATGTTCTTTATTTAGGTTCTGAAACTTTATGCATGGGAAAAATCCTTCGAGGAAAAAATTCTTGCCATTAGAGAAAAGGAAATGACTTTAATGAGGAAAATTAAGATCTATGACTCGATCAGTACACTGGTGTGGCATATTGGACCCTTTTTGGTGAGTAGGATTCACAAATCATCATTATTATTATTATTATTATTATGTGTTTATTCAAGATTTGACCATTTTGGATATTGTGTTGTACATAGTTTGAAACTAAAATGTTTAATGTTATTAAATGCTCCATTGCCGCAGAGTGCATTTCTGTTTTCATTATATAACTTACCCCAAGTTTGTCGCTTTACATACATCTAACCAATGTCATTTACTTTTTATTATGTCTATTATATGTTTTAGGTATCACTTTCAACGTTTGGTCTGTACGTGATAAGCGATGCAGCAAATACACTTAATGCTGAGAAGGCTTTCGTTTCTATAGCAATTTTCGATATTCTTAGTTGGAATATGTCCGTTGTTCCACATGTCATCAATGGATTTACAATGGTAAAATATCAATATCAGTACTAAACATCGGCAACGGCTGAAAGCAAATGTCAAATAAATCTTTACGATAATGATTAGAGTTATCCTAAAATAGATACACATAGTCACATGTAAATGGTATATAAATTCAATTATCAATTATTGTCATGATGATAAAGGTACTGTTACCTACTTCTGTTATGTATTTGGTTAATTCAGTCAATATTATTATTTCATATCTTTTCTTACTATTGTATTCTATCATTTTTATCCTAATAACTGATATATTAAGATGTTACTTGTTCTTTTACAGGGCAAAGTATCGATGAAAAGAATGAAAACTTTTTTGAATAGCGAAGAATTAGACGACGATGTCATTGAACGATGCAATGACAATGGTAAGAATCCAAATAAAATAAGGAATATTTTGTATTTTTCATAAGATTCTAAAATATATATGCTTTTAATTTGATGTGCTATACTTTTCATTATGCTATAAATATATGTTTTATTTACAATTTCAGCATACGCAATATCTGTGAAGGATGCTACATTTTCATGGAACAAAAAGGAAAATCCTATTTTAACAAAGTAAGGAATATTAAGAGTTCAAACTTTCTTTATGTGTCAAAATTACAACTAAATAAAACATTATATTGAAATGAGTTTAGAATGAATGTACCTATCATTTGAAAACATATTAACAATTTTATTGCAAGGAAGACTTTGCCAGGAAACATGATTTGAATTAGATAACATTTCAATAATAGTTATGTATATTATAAAAGGATAATTAGATATCTAATATCTTGTTTCCAGTATTAACCTTAACATCCCAGAGGGATCATTAGTGGCAATAGTTGGAACAATCGGCGCTGGGAAATCTTCTCTACTTTCAGCATTTCTAGGAGAAATGGAAAAGATGTCAGGAAAAGTTAATATTAAAGTAAGTATAATATATTTACCATTCTATCATATTTAAAATAAATAACGTCATTACCTCAATCTAATTCAGAGTACAAAGGATATAAACATGAATACAATTTTTTCAGGGAACAACAGCATACGTTTCACAACAAGCGTGGATGCAGAATGCCACTCTGAAAAACAACATTCTCTTCGGGAAACCCTTCGATAGTAATATATACGGTGACATCATCGACACATGTGCTTTAAAGGATGATTTGGACATGCTACCTGGACGGGACAATGCAGAAATAGGTGAAAAGGTACATTAAACATGCTTCAATACATATAGACGTAAATTGCAAAATTTTACATACATGTTCTTTTATATACATCACAGAATAACGAAGAATTCATATTTTTAATATTGTTTTATTAAACAGGGTATCAACCTCAGTGGTGGCCAGAAACAAAGAGTTAATATGGCGCGAGCCGTTTACCAGGATGCAGACATTTATTTGTTCGACGACCCTCTAAGTGCAGTAGATTCTCATGTCGGTAAACACATCTTTAACAACGTCATTGGTCCAAATGGTTCACTCAAGCATAAGGTAAATATGTTTGAAACGAAGGGAGCAATATAAATAATTTACCAATTCCTACTATTTTTTTTCTTTTTCTACTTGGATCTTGTAAAGAATACATCGATATTTTTAAAGTAATTATAGAATGTATTGTTTTCAGACTCGAATCCTGGTAACACATGGTATTAGCTTTCTCCCAAAAGTAGACACTATTGTGACACTCAAAAATGGTCAGGTTTCCGAAGTTGGAACGTACGCAGAATTGAAAACAAAATCTGGAGCATTCGCCGAATTCTTGAAAGTTTATGAGAAAGAAGGTCATTCAAGCGATGAAGATGAAAGTGAAAATGAAGGTATCATTCCATTACCTTAATTCTGATATCTATTAACATAAAACTGAATATATTTACAAGTATGTTCATCAAGGGATATTGGTATGTACAAGGCAAGTCTCTGTCTGGGGCGTAAAGGTAAAACTCTTATAATGATAATGTCTTTTACATTAAAGATACGTACATGTAACTCGCTACGACCCATCGTACTCGATAGTATTCTAGAATTTAAAACGTCCATTAGTTGTGCCTTCATGATATATGCCAATACAAACTGATTAATCTATTTTGTAATTGATTTGCTCAACAAATATTTTCTAACAACTGAATCAATATTCCATCTGAAATTTTTAGATAACACAAAAACATCAAATATGGCCTCTTCAAAGAGAAACACAGAAACAACTTCTTCACTTAACAATGATGATGACAATGATGATAATATCGGCGAAGAGACTGTGGAAACAGGAAAGGTAAATAAACTTAGCATATAGTGTGTAATGTTCAAAAATAAGAATCAACTGTTAATTAGATTATGTAATCTAATTAAGATCATTAGTTTTTAATTGATACTTATATTAAGAATTTCATTTTGTTCCCTTTCAGTTCAAGTTCCGGCATTTCGCATCTTATATTTCAAATATCGGATATATTTTGTGTGCAACAACTGTGTTAGCTTTCATCGTACATCGAGCTGCCGATATTTTCACAAGATTCTGGCTGACTGAATGGACCAATGATTCACCGCACAACATCAGTACCTGTACATCTACATATTTGAATGATTCTATAAATGACCAAAGTCAAGACGACCAGAGATATTACCGAGTCGGAACGTACGGAATCGTAGGATTATCACAAGGTATTGACCTATCACATGAATCTAAAACACATTAATGGGTTTTAACTACATCGGTATCAACACTGCAGTACGAGATATTCCTTATGATAACTGTCCTTCTAACTCTGCAATACAATCGATTTCTTCCTCTGCAGTCATTTGTTAACTTTGTCAATGAGAGCTTTATCCCCGAAAAGTGTTACAAATTGTGTATGTAAATAAAATGATCATTCGTTCTACAATCAACTTTTTATTACCAATTTTATAGTGACCTTATGAATATTATATCATTAATATTCTTGTGTATTACAGCATTGATGTCCTGCGTGCAAGCTCTATTGATGTTCCTCGGAGGACTGTCAGCTAGCCGAAAACTCCACCAAAGAATGTTACGAAACGTTCTCTCTTCTCCAATGAGTTTCTTCGACACAAACCCTGTTGGCAGAATCATAAACAGATTCAGCAAGGATGTGGAAGTGCTGGATTGGTTCAGTCATGAATTAAAAGGATATTGTCAATGTCTCTCGACTCTAGTCACGATCCCACTTGTCGTAGGATTTACTTTGCCATGGTTTCTTGTAACAATTGTGCCTGTCGTCATCATTTTTCTATCTATCCAGGTAAGCATATAAATCATAATTCATTTAATACGCAAATCGTTTCCTGTTGATACAAAATTAATTATCATGAATTAAAATTTGTCAGAAATCAGATTTTATTTATGCATTTGTATCTTTTTTTCAGAAATTCCATAATCCAACAACTAGACAACTAAAGCGTTTAGAATCAGCAAACAAATCCCCAATCTTTACACATTTTAGCGAATCCATCAATGGTGTATCGACCATAAGGGCGTACCAACAACAAAGTCGATTTGAATCTGAGTCTAGAAAGAAAATGGACTGTTATCACAAAAGCCTACTTACCATGATCAATGTTCATAGGTAAATATGAAAGAAAATGTGATTCTGTCTAATACCACTTAGTGTCCAAGAAGTACAGAGAGCTACCTATGCATTTTTAAGTATTTCTCATTGTTATAAAATTGGCGAAATCGTTTTATTAAAACAATTCAATGTACATAATCAATATCATACCTAAAATGTATCTTTCAGATGGGTAGGAGTTCGCATGGATTTCCTTGCCAATTTATTGACCCTTTTTGCCTGTGTGTTTGCCATCATGTCAAAAGACATACTAACGACAGGAGTTGTTGCAATGTGCATAACATACACAATGGATGTAAGTAAAGTTTTAGTGTATCATTTTTTTTTTTTTTTTTGAAATAGTGTCTTTTAATATACTTTAGAGTTATCATTTTGCTTAGCACATTAAAAAATATCTGAAAAAACAAAATCAGTTCTTCGGTAAACGCAGATATCAAAGAACTAGATCAGTCAAATTATTCCTGATATCATTTTTCCTATTAGCATATTTGTAAAAGACTTATCCGTTAATGTAATGATAAAAATAAAATCAGTTTGGCTGATGTTTTGGCCCCAAAAATTACACCAATAAAATTCACTTTCAATTTTTTTTCTGTACACAGACGACCCATTCATTGAATTGGTGGATGCATACATCATTGAACATGGATGAAAAACTTGTCTCGATTGAAAGGATAAATGAATATATGGAAAATCCAACAGAGGTAAATATTTATTTATCTCCCTATATATCTCTTAAGTATTTTTCCGTTTAAACATAAGAATATAACTGAAACTAGTATACTAGATTATAATCCCTTAATGTCTCTTTCACTGTAGGCTTCATGGGAAAATGAGGAGACAAAACCATCCGAAAGTTGGCCTCAACACGGCAAAGTGTCATTCAAAGATTACCAAGTGAGATACAGAGAGGGTCTAGATCTTGTGTTGAAAGGAATTACATGTGATATCAACTCTGGAGAAAAGGTATAATAATTTAAATGCCTCTTTAGATTATACTTAATATGATACATAACTTCCTACGGTAGTATCGTTTCAAACATTTCCTATTTTAATACATTGATCTTCAGAATTATTAATGTTAAATCTCATATTTTAACAGGTTGGTATAGTTGGAAGAACTGGTGCTGGAAAATCTTCATTGACCATGGCTTTGTTCAGAATGATTGAAAGTGCGGGAGGAGATATTGTCATCGATGATGTAGACATCTCCACCATTGGACTGCATGATCTGCGATCGAAGCTTACGATTATACCACAGGTAAAAGAAATATACTAATGTGGGCTATTTTGTCTCCTTTTATTATATGTATAATACTTGATATTAACAAGTTTCAAAAGTTTTCTACTTTTTAAATGCATACGTTCGACAACCTCTCGGCCTTTTACAAAATATCGATCATTACCAATTAATACTATCTTTTATTTGGAAAGTTATATATACATTACTACAAACCCATGTCTAAATAAAACATGTGTATAGTATAATATTCTGAAAATTGACGTCTTTCTTTTTTACAGGATCCAGTGCTATTTTCTGGGAGTCTCAGAATGAACCTTGATCCGTTTGACCATTATTCGGATAAAGACGTCTGGAAAGCCTTGGACTTGGCACATCTAGGACAATTTGTTAGATCACTACCCGATAAATTACAGCACAAATGCACTGAAGGTGGTGAAAATCTCAGTGTCGGTCAGCGACAACTTATCTGTTTAGCGCGTGCCTTACTTAAAAAGACAAAAGTGTTAGTGTTGGATGAGGCTACAGCTGCCGTTGACATGGAAACGGACGATCTCATTCAGGAAACAATTAGAACAGAATTCTCAGACTGTACCATACTCACTATAGCTCATCGACTCAACACCATCATGGATTACGACAGGTTGGTATCAGAGTTTTCATATTTGAAAATTAAAATCGTTTCTGTACGTTATAATTATAAGTAGATTTTTGATGATCACATTTTAAAACAAATATATGAACCACTCTTTAAATCTTTTACAGAATAATGGTGCTTTCAAAGGGGAAAATCCAGGAATTTGACACTCCCAGAACTCTATTATCCAATGCGGACAGTGCATTTTATAGCATGGCAAAAGATGCAAATATAGTGTAATTATTTATATATTATTGAAGATATAGTACAAAACAATATGATAATTATTTCGCTTTGTAGGAGGCCATAATCTTGCTAATGTTTCAATTACGATATAATTAATCAAAATATGAAATACTATACATATCATTATTTTAGTCTTTTATACTGTGAGGTACAGAGTAAGATGCGTCTAGTCATATGATAGCAATCATGTATTTTTCATTATCGCATGACGGGAAATAATAAATTTATTACGAATAATGATGTCGCTTAAAACATACGAGTTCTATGGATACATCGATCTTGAATTCGAAGTGTTGGTAGTCATAACATTATTTTACACATTAGCTAATCTACTTTTTATGGTGCTTATTATTGTTTCTTAACTCTTCTTTGTATTATTGACAAAGCATTACAAAAATTTTCATGTCATCACTTTTTGCCATCATATTTTTGTGAAAATGATACCAGATGTTCATAGTTGTTTTACATCGCAAAATAAAGTATATCACCCCAAAAATATATATGTACTTATACATATCTTTATATCGTAGAAATATCACATAAATCACAAATGCTACATTATACAAATGCTGACCATTTGAAAAAGATATTTTATCAATTTATAATGCATATTTTAAACATTACATAACCGAGGTTTTCATTGTGTTATTCTAAATGTTCAAGGAAAATCTCAGAAATTCATGTAAACATTTCCAATATTTCTATTCATTTTTACATTGTATACTAAGATATCACAAACTGTACATTTACTCATATGTTATATCTCAGAGGTATGTTTTAGTATAGTTGTCTAGTTATACAAATGCAATATCTTACAGGTTTGACTTTTTGCCAAATTATCATTTAATGTATACTTTCTACAATGTATCAAACAGGGTTTGTGCTATTCCATTCATACAAAACTGTTATAACGTTTATTAATCTGTAAACATTTTACAAAAGCTACATTGTTCATTGTTATTGATGTTTTTATTGCTGTTATACAACGATCCCTTTTCAATAGTCTACCCCTTATCTTATTATAGTTTTGATAATTTGTTATAAAATGTTATAAAATATTTTCACACGTCAATGTGAAAAATAAATTGTTTTATACCACTACTTGTGTTGGTTATGATTATTTGTTTTACCTATTGTTATACATTGATAAACATTGTCGCTCCAAAAACCACTGTACTCTGAAGGGTGATATTATAACGCCTTAATAGGTTTTGTCATATAGAGTTATAATTGTACTTGCATGGAGCTCGAAAAAGATACCTCGAATAAATTTATACAAGCATTTTTGCACATCATTCATGGCTGTGTCACTTTCCAAACTGTGTTTCTCAACGTCAATAACATCTAGATTCCGTTAACTGGTTTCTGTTTTTAATCATTTTCCATGGATGAACCTGTTCATGCAGGGAACATCTATACGTGTATGAATTAAGCGCACTGTATGTGCATTTCGACCGCTGATGTCTCTTCCATAATCCTTCAGGGCAGAAACTGTGGAAATCTGTCATATGAATATCTGAAGAGCAAAGTAATTACCATAGTGATCTAAAAGTAAGAGTTATACATTAGGGAGAACCCCCCTTGTTTTAGAATGATATACAATCTTTTGCACTATTGATTTGAAGTATTGTCGTAGTAAATGGCACTTGTGTCATTTGTATGATCCTATTAACGACAGTTCTACAATTGTGTCTTGCTCCGAACAACAGTCTTACCAGGCTAACAACAATCTTAACAATATTTGCAGACCATGCCCTATCCCTCACTGTGAAAAAAGCCGTTTCTTTTTCTTATTGCAAACTTTAATGAGATATAGCGCTTCAGTGAGACGCCTTCGGCAAATCGACTCATCTGAACCTGCCGAGAAATATTGAAATATTTTGTTAAACTGGATACTTGTATGACCGTTTTAACAATTTTCTTAACAAAAACAAAGATTTCAACAAAACGTTTACTTACATATACATTGTATAACGTGTGTGTGTGTGTGTGTGTGTGTGTGTGTGTGTGTGTGTGTGTGTGTGTGTGTGTGTGTGTGTGTGTGTCTGTGTGTGTCTGTGGGGGGGGGGGGTGTTTGCGTATCTGTGTGTGATTGTTTGTTTGTATGTGTGTGTCTTTAATTCGATTATAAATGGCTAAGTGACATTTTAAAAAGTCATCAATTTCTACTTTGTAATTCTTTTTATTATTATTATTAGTAGTAGTAGTAGTAGTAGTAGTAGTAGTAGTAGTAGTAGTAGTAGTAGTAATAGTAGTAGTGGTAGTAGTAGTAGTAGTAGTAGTAGTAGTAGTAGTAGTAGTAGTAGTAGTAGTAGTAGTACTAATTTTATTATTATTCTTTTGTTTTTGGTTTTGTTTGTTTGTTTTGTTTTTAATTTTGTTTCTTTTTTTTGGGGGGGGGGTTATTTATTTCTTTATTTTATTTATTTATTTATTTATTTTTTTTTTTTTTTTTTGTTAGTTTTTGACAAATTCTGCTGCAACAGGGTTTTTATCTCTAAAAGTTTTCATTTCGCAGTTTGCTTTCATTTAAACTCAGAGAGATTTTAATTCATTAATTTATTTTTGTTAGATTACATGTTGTTATTGTTTACTATCCAATACATCTTGAGACCAGTTCTTGTATTTTACAAACCATGCATTCTAATAATTTGCATCCTCTCAATAAGGAGTCTAATCCACATTGATATTCGTATAATCGAAATTTGAAATATCTATCGGATTCAGTCGTCCTTTATCATATTGATGAATAAGTAAAACCTTCTTGGTCAAGGGATAAGACCGAAAAACACCGAGGCCTCTTGATTGTAGCCCTCCGTGCCTAGAACGCCGACATAGGTATAAATTTGAGTCCTTCACCCCTCATATTTACGGCCTCTTTCGCAGGAAATATTGGTAAAGTTCTGCCCTTGACAAGTAGGATACATAATCGGCTTCGAGTTACCAACATGGGGAGGCATTTATTGAGGTCGTATCATAACAACCTCATTTAATCACCCTATCAACACACAGCCAAGTTTTATATACGGTAACGTCGTCGCTCTGAATGAATTTAGACATGCGTGCACTGCTAAAGACCTTTGAGCAGGGGTATTCTCATCTCGTCAATAATATCTGAAGGATCACTAGTACTTACATCACAATATTTGCTTTCAATACACAAGGAGGTTACCTACTATTATCAAATTTCTAGTCTAGAAATTTTATATGAAAAATCAGGAGCGTGAATTATGCACAAATCTCCACCAGAGCCATGCGGGTCGATTTACTTAATCATTTAATTTTAGATGTAACACACATTTTGATTGGTTTGAAAATTAGGGGCACAGCTAATCTTTAGATTATTTTACTCTTACGATGTTATTTCCTGCGTTTTCGTAACCTAAATATTTTGATACCATCGCAGCAGAAGTTTGGAGTTGTTGAGAAACTGTGTAGACATAATATACGAATTTCTGATAATGTAAAATATGTTTGAAAGGAATTAAATTATACGGAATGAACTATAACTCCTTGGGTCTAAATTTCTTTGCAATGTTTGTGTGAAACAGAGGATGAGACGACAACGGGATTGTTTCCCTTCCCCATCGAAGTTTGTACTTATTTCTCCCTTAAAATTCCTTTTTATGTATTTTAAATTCTCCAAACCTTTTGATTCTAGTCACCCGTATCAGGTCTTCACCTCCTACCATCCTTTGCAGTTCACAGTATGGGTTTATATTTACACTAATTGACACTATGTCACCCGTCTGAATTGAGTTTACATATGGTATTGAATCATTGGAACCACCTACGAAGTGTACAGTGTTTCATTTATATTTAAAGTCGCATTAGAAGTTCCTTTTAATGTCGAAAATGTCGACCACGAAATCAATTCTCGAGTTATTTTTTTTTTCAATCAATCAATCAATACCTATAGTACCTCTTCGCATGGGTACAAGGATTAAAACTCCAAGTACCTTCACAGACATATCAACGGCTCATACATGTACACATATCGAAGGCTAGCTTATACCCACAGAGCTGGAGATCTATTTATAGTATTTAAATGTCTCTGGTACTTACACAGAATTCCCCTTTGAGTCCAAAAGGTTAATAATAAATAATGATTTGATATGACTAACCAATAGAGTATAAAAGGTAGAACGAGATCTGTAGAAGTCAGAAATTATTCAACTCTGAACAGACATAGAAGGTAGATATACTTATATCCAATTACTATTACTTTTAGTAGTATAAAGTCAGGGGTGGGGTTTTTTTTTGGAACTTAGATTGAGGGGCTTTTGCAAAGTTTCATGCATTATAGATTTTATTTCCTTTGTTTTTCTATCTAAAATACATGTTTTGATATTGAAAAATACTAAACCTTTCTATTGTAGAATTGAATATACAGAAGATGAAGTAAAAGTGAAATAAATAATTCTGTAATAGAATGCATATCACTTACGATTATGTGTTAATTGTGTTTTTCGAGTTGATCTGTTTAGAGATACATAAACATTAAACAATGTATGTATAACCTTAAACAATTGAGTCTTACTTTTGCATCTCTCTTTTACGTTACAATTCCATACGTTATTAATCGATAAAGACATAATAACGAATGTCAAAAAAAAATCAAATAGTGATATGTTCTTATGGAAAAATGGAGTGTAAATGTCATTGACGTTGTGCAATATCTAAAGGTGGGCCATGTATATAAACCATAACTCTAAAAATGTAAATAAGTAATATAATGATCTAACTTATATTTAAAGAAATGAACAGTCCAGTACATTGTAATTGTAAAAGCTATATAAGTAACGATACCTTCATTATGCTGGCGGGAGCGGAACCAGCCAGATTTAAGTATGAACAAACATCCGATTCCTGGCAGCTTTATACCCGAAGCGTGTCTACAATAAATAACATTAATTTACTTTTTTTAATCTCTAAAATGGTTTTAAAATGGTACTTATCTTTCCAGATTTTGAAAGAGATAAATTCTACATATCATCAATGAACATCTCCGAGACAATCGTGTATCTAGCATCAGACCTTGTTGCCAAGGAGACCTATCCGGATCTGAACATCTTGTATCAAAATAATTTAATATGGAGTATATTAGCAATAATTGCTATCATTTCCAGCTCAAAAATGCCCGACACATGGAAATCAACATGTGAAGATACCTTAAAGACTACGATGAACGGGAAACGATCACAAGTATGTTTTTATTTTGTATTTATTTATTTATTCATCTATTTATTTATCTATTTATTTGTTGATCAATGAAATCATGGTATTGATAATCAACTTTTCGAAAAGGAATATATAGACGTAAATCTTATGCTTAAAATATCATTGCGTTTCAGATGTTGTCAACCGTCCTTGTATTTGGGGTCCTCTTTGACTTATCACTCGAGATGCATTCCTACCTTTCTGGTTATTCTACTGAAGTTATGTTGGTCGCCGAAAAATTGACAGTTGGGATATCAGTGGTAAGAAATCAAATATATTAATGAAAAAGTAAATATTGCCTTTTTCTTAATGCTTTGATATTACCATTGTCTTACGAATTTTCATATGAATATCGACATGAAAATCAATAAAGCTTGATCTAGGATTCCCCCAAAATGAGGAATGTCAAGTATTAGCTAAAATAATCAACAATTTTGGATGCCAAATCTGGAGTTTTCCTGATAATTATAAATGTTGTGTTACTTGCTGGAAAAGAAGAAAATAAGAGCCAATTATTTCGGCATAAGCGAATATTATGAATGAATTCTCGTTTACATTGATGCATAAAGTTTAGATTATTAAATATTTATTTGTTTATAATTTTCAGATTCTTGCTAATTCGGTTGAGAATCCGGGCAAACACTTCAGAAAATTCCTTACAGTGTTTTGGACGTGCGTACTCACTCGATCCTGTATATTAACTTTCAATCGATGGTCGGATGCATATAACATGGTAGGAAACACATTGAAGTCTTAAAATTAGTGTCTTATTGTAATAACTATTCATGTGTTAGCAATAACACGCAAAATACATGAGAATATTTGCATTCTACACACCCTTTTTTCATATCTTTATAGGTTATTTATTAGATACCTTTCAAATATCTTAATTATGCTTTACAGGGAACATCAGAATTTGACCAAAGCTCTGCATATTTAGTATACACATTTGTGATTGTGATGAAAATGGTATCTAATATATGCAATCAAGACAAGCCTAGTGATGATGAACAAGTAGAAAAGGTAATTAAGAAAACTTCCTATAAAGCTCTCCATTTACCTGTTCACACCAATTTTATTAAACAAAATAAAAAGAAAAAAAAAGAAAGAAAGAAAAAAGAAGGAAAAAAAAGAAAGAAAAACTTCTACATTATTTTTTGATATAACTATCGAAATAAACAGTTATAATGAAAATCTTGGATGTTCTTTAATACATCAGAATTTAAATTTTCTTTTAGTGCCTCCAAGAAAAAGCATCTGTTTTCTCGAAGATTACATTTTCTTGGCTAAATAAGTAAGTATATATTCATTTAAATATCTATCTATTCCTTTTTGTCAATATTTATACCAATGTGTATTTTTACTATGTACCGGCACCTATTTTATGCATATAATGATCACTTTGTTGTACAAAAAAAAATGAAATAATTTAATCCTGTCAATATACCATCATCCCAGTTATGCGTTCAAATAATTTTATCAGAGAAACTCGTTCTACTGCGAACCACCGCTTTCAATGTCACCACCTAGTGTACTGAACAATGGCTCTTATTGTTTATTTATTTATTTACTCAATACGTGTTTACTGCTATTCAAATGAAAGAATATTTATCAATTATCTTATTTAGTCATTTATTTTCTTTTCTTTTATTCATTTATTTGTTTCTGTTATAGTATGTTGAGACTAGGGTACAAGGAAACATTGAAGAATACTGATCTCCCTGAACTTAAAAGTGGAAACAAAACGGAAAATGCCTTCTCCCAATTTCATCCACATTGGCTGAGAGAATTCAATAAACAAAAATGGTATGCTTAAATTGTATCATTCGTTATGTTGAAGTATTTTAGTTTCTCTGATATACTTACCATCAGATCTTGTAAGCATTACTGGTGAATGTTTATTTAAATATCTGGGGATTTTTCTCTCATGAATTATATATTTGATTAAATATTTTTAAAGTGAACAGCAGAAAGTTGTTTCCGAATCAGAATCATCCAAAAGGGAAGGAAGTGTATTCAAAGCCATTTTATCCGCATTTGGTGTCAGCATATTCTTATCCATGTCTGTGGATATGATCATGAACATCGTGGAATTTATCCATCCTATTATTCTAAAGTAAGTATTACATTCATTTTGAAGTAAAAGTTTTAACACATAGCGGTATGACATATTCTGATCCGTCGTAAACAGACAAATTCGATATTCTAAAAGAATTAATTTACGCTCACATTTACTGGATTAGGTGTTTTACTTTGCATCTTTTGCGGAAAACTTATATGTAATATATAGGCTCACATGTGCTTTATTGGCAACACTTCATTAAAATAACAAATTTATTTCGCAGGATTATTGAAGTTATTAAATTTAAATTGGATATAAAAGCAACATTTGTAAATTCGCCATATTATGTTACACGATTGTTTAATGTGAAGTCTTCATGCTTTAGGTACCTAATTCAGTATGTAGAAGAGGAAAGCAAAGGAATGTGGATTGGAATCATGTATGCTGCTTCGCTGTTTACTTTGTCAGTGACTAGAAGTATTATTGAAAACCAACATGGTCAATTCAAACACGAACTGGAATATAAAATAAAAACTTCACTTCTATCCACAGTCTATACTAAGGTATTCACGTTTGAAGTTTCATAGTTATCATTATTTAGTATCATCTTCATTCGCTCTACCTTGTCTAGTAAAAATGTTTCTTTATGTACATCATTCACTACTCATTTATAAAGACATATCCCACCAAGATATTTGTAGAAATATAAAATGCGTATAATAAAAGGATATGTCTTTGTAAGATACAACATGTTAGTGCATATGTAAAAAAGGATTGAGGATGAGTTTAATATTCCTGTCTTTTCTTGATTGCAGATGTTAAAAATGTCAAATGCAGCCCGTAAATCTTCCACAACAGGGGAAATTGTAAACTTGATGGCAGTTGACGCCGGAAGAATGTGTTCAATGGTACACTGGATTCACCATATGTGGATGGGTCCTATAAAAGTAGTCATTTCAATGTTCCTTCTGTGGACAGAGGTCGGGGCTAGCGCTATCGCCGGATTCGCAGCAACTGCTCTGTTTATTCCAGTTCATGGATATCTTTCGAAGAAAACAACTGACTGCCATGTGAGTAAAAATAACATCTATTTATACAAGATATTTTTATAGTAAAATCTGTCTTTAATAACGCCTCTAAAGAAAAACCACCCGCCGAAGGCCAGTTTTGAAGTATTATTTTAGCAAAATTAAATCTTGGTTCAAACGATTCTTTGTTCTTTTACGTAAATGTCAATATTGAATCTTTTCTGTGGGAGTCTTTATATATCAGATTTTCTATTAATTTGTAATTGTCATTATACTATTTATAGATATAGACATCCTATTGAATATTTATTCATTATTATTCATTTTTCAGTTAAAATTATCTGAAACAAAGGACGAAAGGGTAAAACTTATGAACGAAGTACTAAATGGTGTAAAGGTAATCTATTTCTTGATTTTTTTATATTAATTTTTATCAAAGGTTTTTGTCCTTAAGTTTCCTTGGTTTTTGACTTCTTATGTTAATTTCTATCTAACGTTTGCATTATTGCGTGATTTTCGTCAGTAAGAAGAAAAAAAAATTAAGGCGGATATTTATAAATATTCACAGTTATGTTCTTTATTTAGGTTCTGAAACTTTATGCATGGGAAAAATCCTTCGAGGAAAAAATTCTTGCCATTAGAGAAAAGGAAATGACTTTAATGAGGAAAATTAAGATCTATGACTCGATCAGTACACTGGTGTGGCATATTGGACCCTTTTTGGTGAGTAGGATTCAGAAATCATTATTTTTATTATTATTATTATGTTTTTATTCAAGATTTGACCATTTTGGATATTGTGTTGTACATAGTTTGAAACTAAAATGTTTAATGTTATTAAATGCTCCATTGCCGCAGAGTACATTTCTGTTTTCATTATATAACTTACCCCAAGTTTGTCGCTTTACATACATCTAACCAATGTCATTTACTTTTTATTATGTCTATTATGTTTTAGGTATCACTTTCAACGTTTGGTCTGTACGTGATAAGCGATGCAGCAAATACACTTAGTGCTGAGAAGGCTTTCGTTTCTATAGCAATTTTCGATATTCTTAGTTGGAATATGTCCGTTGTTCCACATGTCATCAATGGATTTACAATGGTAAAATATCAATATCAGTACTAAACATCGGCAACGGATGAAAGCAAATGTCAAATAAATCTTTACGATAATGATTAGAGTTACCCTAAAATAGATACACATAGTCACATGTAAATGGTATATAAATTCAATTATCAATTATTGTCATGATGATAAAGGTACTGTTACCTACTTCTGTTATGTATTTGGTTAATTCAGTCAATATTATTATTTCATATCTTTTTTTACTATTGTATTCTATCATTTTTATCCTAATAACTGATATATTAAGATGTTACTTGTTCTTTTACAGGGCAAAGTATCGATGAAAAGAATGAAAACTTTTTTGAATAGCGAAGAATTAGACGACGATGTCATTGAACGATGCAATGACAATGGTAAGAATCCAAATAAAATAAGGAATATTTTGTATTTTTCATAAGATTCTAAAATATATATGCTTTTAATTTGATGTGCTATACTTTTCATTATGCTGTAAATATATGTTTTATTTACAATTTCAGCATACGCAATATCTGTGAAGGATGCTACATTTTCATGGAACAAAAAGGAAAATCCTATTTTAACAAAGTAAGGAATATTAAGAGTTCAAACTTTCTTTATGTGTCAAAATTACAACTAAATAAAACATTATATTGAAATGAGTTTAGAATGAATGTACCTATCATTTGAAAACATATTAACAGCTTTATTGCAAGGAAGACTTTGCCAGGAAACATGATTTGAATTAGATAACATTTCAATAATAGTTATGTATATTATAAAAGGATAATTAGATATCTAATATCTTGTTTCCAGTATTAACCTTAACATCCCAGAGGGATCATTAGTGGCAATAGTTGGAACAATCGGCGCTGGGAAATCTTCTCTACTTTCAGCATTTCTAGGAGAAATGGAAAAGATGTCAGGAAAAGTTAATATTAAAGTAAGTATAATATATTTACCATTCTATCATATTTAAAATAAATAACGTCATTACCTCAATCTAAATTAGAGTAAAAAGGATATAAACATGAATACAATTTTTTCAGGGAACAACAGCATACGTTTCACAACAAGCGTGGATGCAGAATGCCACTCTGAAAAACAACATTCTCTTCGGGAAACCCTTCGATAGTAATATATACGGTGACATCATCGACACATGTGCTTTAAAGGATGATTTGGACATGCTACCTGGACGGGACAATGCAGAAATAGGTGAAAAGGTACATTAAACATGCTTCAATACATATAGACGTAAATTGCAAAATTTTACATATATGTTCTTTTATATACATCACAGAATAACGAAGAATTCATATTTTTAATATTGTTTTATTAAACAGGGTATCAACCTCAGTGGTGGCCAGAAACAAAGAGTTAATATGGCGCGAGCCGTTTACCAGGATGCAGACATTTATTTGTTCGACGACCCTCTAAGTGCAGTAGATTCTCATGTCGGTAAACACATCTTTAACAACGTCATTGGTCCAAATGGTTCACTCAAGCATAAGGTAAATATGTTTGAAACGAAGGGAGCAATATAAATAATTTACCAATTCCTACTATTTTTTTTCTTTTTCTACTTGGATCTTGTAAAGAATACATCGATATTTTTAAAGTAATTATATAATGTATTGTTTTCAGACTCGAATCCTGGTAACACATGGTATTAGCTTTCTCCCAAAAGTAGACACTATTGTGACACTCAAAAATGGTCAGGTTTCCGAAGTTGGAACGTACGCAGAATTGAAAACGAAGTCTGGAGCATTTGCCGAATTCTTGAAAGTTTATGAGAAAGAAGGTCATTCAAGCGATGAAGATGAAAGTGAAAATGAAGGTATCATTCCATTACCTTAATTCTGATATCTATTAACATAAAACTGAATATATTTACAAGTATGTTCATCAAGGGATATTGGTATGTACAAGGCAAGTCTCTGTCTGGGGCGTAAAGGTAAAACTCTTATAATGATAATGTCTTGTACATTAAAGATACGTACATGTAACTCGCTACGACCCATGGTACTCGATAGTATTCTAGAATTTGAAACGTCCATTAGTTGTGCCTTCATGATATATGCCAATACAAACTGATTAATCTACGTTGTAATTAATTTGCTCAACAAATATTTTGAAACAACTGAATCAATATTCCATCTGAAATTTTTAGATAACACAAAAACATCAAATACGGCCTCTTCAAAGAGAAACACAGAAACAACTTCTTCACTTAACAATGATGATGACAATGATGATAATATCGGCGAAGAGACTGTGGAAACAGGAAAGGTAAATAAACTTAGCATATAGTGTGTAATGTTCAAAAATAAGAATCAACTGTTAATTAGATTATGTAATCTAATTAAGATCATTAGTTTTTAATTGATACTTATGTTAAGAATTTAATTTTCTTCCCTTTCAGTTCAAGTTCCGGCATTTCGCATCTTATATTTCAAATATCGGATATATTTTGTGTGTAACAACTGTGTTAGCTTTCATCGTACATCGAGCTGCCGATATTTTCACAAGATTCTGGCTGACTGAGTGGACCAATGATTCACCGCACAACATCAGTACCTGTACATCTACATATTTGAATGATTCTATAAATGACCAAAGTCAAGACGACCAGAGATATTACCGAGTCGGAACGTACGGAATCGTAGGATTATCACAAGGTATTGACCTATCACATGAATCTAAAACACATTAATGGGTTTTAACTACATCGGTATCAACACTGCAGTACGAGATATTCCTTATGATAACTGTCCTTCTAACTCTGCAATACAATCGATTTCTTCCCCTGCAGTCATTTGTTAACTTTGTCAATGAGAGCTTTATCCCCGAAAAGTGTTACAAATTGTGTATGTAAATAAAATGACCATTCGTTCTACAATCAACTTTTTATTACCAATTTTATAGTGACCTTATGAATATTATATCATTAATATACTTGTGTATTACAGCATTGATGTCCTGCGTGCAAGCTCTATTGATGTTCCTCGGAGGACTATCAGCTAGCCGAAAACTTCACCAAAGAATGTTACGAAACGTTCTCTCTTCTCCAATGAGTTTCTTCGACACAAACCCTGTTGGCAGAATCATAAACAGATTCAGCAAGGATGTGGAAGTGCTGGATTGGTTCAGTCATGAATTAAAAGGATATTGTCAATGTCTCTCGACTCTAGTCACGATCCCACTTGTCGTAGGATTTACTTTGCCATGGTTTCTTGTAACAATTGTGCCTGTCGTCATCATTTTTCTATCTATCCAGGTAAGCATATAAATCATAATTCATTTAATACGCAAATCGTTTCCTGTTGATACAAAATTAATTATCATGAATTAAAATTTGTCAGAAATCAGATTTTATTTATGCATTTGTATCTTTTTTTCAGAAATTCCATAATCCAACAACTAGACAACTAAAGCGTTTAGAATCAGCAAACAAATCCCCAATCTTTACACATTTTAGCGAATCCATCAATGGTGTATCGACCATAAGGGCGTACCAACAACAAAGTCGATTTGAATCTGAGTCTAGAAAGAAAATGGACTGTTATCACAAAAGCCTACTTACCATGATCAATGTTCATAGGTAAATATGAAAGAAAATGTGATTCTGTCTAATACCACTTAGTGTCCAAGAAGTACAGAGAGCTACAGATGGGTGCAGTCCTAACATAACATGCACGTTAACGCAAAAAGCGGTCACGAGGACTGCTTTAGCACACGTGCTAGGACTGCTCGACCGGACGCGCGTGCGCTCCTCGTGTTAACGCGGGAGGGAATTTGCGTTAACGCGATTTATTCCCGCATGTGCTCGGTCCAGTCGCACGTTCACATGTCTACATGTATATTTGTAATTCTCTATGCAATACGGATGGAGAAAATCAAATGGATCTAATTGAATTACCGCGAATGTCGCCATAAAAACGTGTATTAAATGTAATGTTAAAATCAAACCCTACATTAAGGATTTTATATGTAATACAACAACGGAAATTATCGCGTAAAAATGCAATAAGGTATATATGAAAAAAAAATCCTGAGTTTATACTAGCATTATTAGATTCTAATTTCATTTATTTTCTTATTTTTAATTAGTTTATTTATGTTTTTATTTCTTATTTGGTTATTCATTTATAACTAATTTATTTATGTATTTACATGTATTTCTTATTTAGGTATTTATTATTATTATTTTTAATTAAGCTATTTTCTATGATATATGAAAATAATAATTATCATCATTATTATTATATTTATTAATTTTTATTTCATTATTATTATTATTATTATTATTATTATTATTATTATTATTATTAGTAGTAGTAGTAGTAGTAGTAGTAGTAGTAGTAGTATCCTTAAAGAAGAATAAATTTCATTCAAGTCAATGTTCGGAAATTGCGTTCAATATTTTTAAAATTCATTCCTTAACTTGGAAGGGTTTTATTTAATTCTAAATATTTTACTTACACATTAATATGTTTTTTATATTTGAATATACAATGCATATATCGATTCTCCTTCAAAACCTTCTATATGAACATGTTAATACAAGTTTTAAGTTGTACGCAAGCGAACGTGGCTGTCAAACACGTTCACGCGGCAGTCAAGCGCGTTAACGCGGCGGTCAAGCGCGTTCACGCGATCTCGAAAGTAAGTTCACGTGGAAATCTGCGTTAACGCAAACGCGTGTGCTCAGCAGTCCTGAGCGCACGAGGAAAGCAAACTTCACGTTAACGCGACGTTAACATAATGTTATGTTAGGACTGCCCCTCACTGTACCTATGCATTTTAAGTATTTCTCATTGTTATAAAATTGGCGAAATCGTTTTATTAAAACAATTCAATGTACATAATCAATATCATACCTAAAATGTATCTTTCAGATGGGTAGGAGTTCGCATGGATTTCCTTGCCAATTTATTGACCCTTTTTGCCTGTGTGTTTGCCATCATGTCAAAAGACATACTAACGACAGGAGTTGTTGCAATGTGCATAACATACACAATGGATGTAAGTAAAGTTTTAGTGTATCATTTTTTTTTTTGAAATAGTGTCTTTCAATATACTTTAGAGTTATCATTTTGCTTAGCACATTAAAAAATATCTGAAAAAACAAAATCAGTTCTTCGGTAAACGCAGATATCAAAGAACTAGATCAGTCAAATTATTCCTGATATCATTTTTCCTATTAGCATATTTGTAAAAGACTTATCCGTTAATGTAATGATAAAAATAAAATCAGTTTGGCTGATGTTTTGGCCCCAAAAATTACACCAATAAAATTCACTTTCAATTTTTTTTCTGTACACAGACGACCCATTCATTGAATTGGTGGATGCATACATCATTGAACATGGATGAAAAACTTGTCTCGATTGAAAGGATAAATGAATATATGGAAAATCCAACAGAGGTAAATATTTATTTATCTCCCTATATATCTCTTAAGTATTTTTCAGTTTAAACATAAGAATATAACTGAAACTAGTATACTAGATTATAATCCCTTAATGTCTCTTTCACTGTAGGCTTCATGGGAAAATGAGGAGACAAAACCATCCGAAAGTTGGCCTCAACACGGCAAAGTGTCATTCAAAGATTACCAAGTGAGATACAGAGAGGGTCTAGATCTTGTGTTGAAAGGAATTACATGTGATATCAACTCTGGAGAAAAGGTATAATAATTTAAATGCCTCTTTAGATTATACTTAATATGATACATAACTTCCTACGGTAGTATCGTTTCAAACATTTCCTATTTCAATACATTGATCTTCAGAATTATTAATGTTAAATCTCATATTTTAACAGGTTGGTATAGTTGGAAGAACTGGTGCTGGAAAATCTTCATTGACCATGGCTTTGTTCAGAATGATTGAAAGTGCGGGAGGAGATATTGTCATCGATGATGTAGACATCTCCACCATTGGACTGCATGATCTGCGATCGAAGCTTACGATTATACCACAGGTAAAAGAAATATACTAATGTGGGCTATTTTGTCTCCTTTTATTATATGTATAATACTTGATATTAACAAGTTTCAAAAGTTTTCTACTTTTTAAATGCATACGTTCGACAACCTCTCGGCCTTTTACAAAATATCGATCATTACCAATTAATACTATCTTTTATTTGGAAAGTTATATATACATTACTACAAACCCATGTCTAAATAAAACATGTGTATAGTATAATATTCTGAAAATTGACGTCTTTCTTTTTCACAGGATCCAGTGCTATTTTCTGGGAGTCTCAGAATGAACCTTGATCCGTTTGACCATTATTCGGATAAAGACGTCTGGAAAGCCTTGGACTTGGCACATCTAGGACAATTTGTTAGATCACTACCCGATAAATTACAGCACAAATGCACTGAAGGTGGTGAAAATCTCAGTGTCGGTCAGCGACAACTTATCTGTTTAGCGCGTGCCTTACTTAAAAAGACAAAAGTGTTAGTGTTGGATGAGGCTACAGCTGCCGTTGACATGGAAACGGACGATCTCATTCAGGAAACAATTAGAACAGAATTCTCAGACTGTACCATACTCACTATAGCTCATCGACTCAACACCATCATGGATTACGACAGGTTGGTATCAGAGTTTTCATATTTGAAAATTAAAATCGTTTCTGTACGTTATAATTATAAGTAGATTTTTGATGATCACATTTTAAAACAAATATATGAACCACTCTTTAAATCTTTTACAGAATAATGGTGCTTTCAAAGGGGAAAATCCAGGAATTTGACACTCCCAGAACTCTATTATCCAATGCGGACAGTGCATTTTATAGCATGGCAAAAGATGCAAATATAGTGTAATTATTTATATATTATTGAAGATATAGTACAAAACAATATGATAATTATTTCGCTTTGTAGGAGGCCATAATCTTGCTAATGTTTCAATTACGATATAATTAATCAAAATATGAAATACTATACATATCATTATTTTAGTCTTTTATACTGTGAGGTACAGAGTAAGATGCGTCTAGTCATATGATAGCAATCATGTATTTTTCATTATCGCATGACGGGAAATAATAAATTTATTACGAATAATGATGTCGCTTAAAACATACGAGTTCTATGGATACATCGATCTTGAATTCGAAGTGTTGGTAGTCATAACATTATTTTACACATTAGCTAATCTACTTTTTATGGTGCTTATTATTGTTTCTTAACTCTTCTTTGTATTATTGACAAAGCATTACAAAAATTTTCATGTCATCACTTTTTGCCATCATATTTTTGTGAAAATGATACCAGATGTTCATAGTTGTTTTACATCGCAAAATAAAGTATATCACCCCAAAAATATATATGTACTTATTACATATCTTTATATCGTAGAAATATCACATAAATCACAAATGCTACATTATACAAATGCTGACCATTTGAAAAAGATATTTTATCAATTTATAATGCATATTTTAAACATTACATAACCGAGGTTTTCATTGTGTTATTCTAAATGTTCAAGGAAAATCTCAGAAATTCATGTAAACATTTCCAATATTTCTATTCATTTTTACATTGTATACTAAGATATCACAAACTGTACATTTACTCATATGTTATATCTCAGAGGTATGTTTTAGTATAGTTGTCTAGTTATACAAATGCAATATCTTACAGGTTTGACTTTTTGCCAAATTATCATTTAATGTATACTTTCTACAATGTATCAAACAGGGTTTGTGCTATTCCATTCATACAAAACTGTTATAACGTTTATTAATCTGTAAACATTTTACAAAAGCTACATTGTTCATTGTTATTGATGTTTTTATTGCTGTGTTACAACGATCCCTTTTCAATAGTCTACCCCTTATCTTATTATAGTTTTGATAATTTGTTATAAAATGTTATAAAATATTTTCACACGTCAATGTGAAAAATAAATTGTTTTATACCACTACTTGTGTTGGTTATGATTATTTGTTTTACCTATTGTTATACATTGATAAACATTGTCGCTCCAAAAACCACTGTACTCTGAAGGGTGATATTATAACGCCTTAATAGGTTTTGTCATATAGAGTTATAATTGTACTTGCATGGAGCTCGAAAAAGATACCTCGAATAAATTTATACAAGCATTTTTGCACATCATTCATGGCTGTGTCACTTTCCAAACTGTGTTTCTCAACGTCAATAACATCTAGATTCCGTTAACTGGTTTCTGTTTTTAATCATTTTCCATGGATGAACCTGTTCATGCAGGGAACATCTATACGTGTATGAATTAAGCGCACTGTATGTGCATTTCGACCGCTGATGTCTCTTCCATAATCCTTCAGGGCAGAAACTGTGGAAATCTGTCATATGAATATCTGAAGAGCAAAGTAATTACCATAGTGATCTAAAAGTAAGAGTTATACATTAGGGAGAACCCCCCTTGTTTTAGAATGATATACAATCTTTTGCACTATTGATTTGAAGTATTGTCGTAGTAAATGGCACTTGTGTCATTTGTATGATCCTATTAACGACAGTTCTACAATTGTGTCTTGCTCCGAACAACAGTCTTACCAGGCTAACAACAATCTTAACAATATTTGCAGACCATGCCCTATCCCTCACTGTGAAAAAAGCCGTTTCCTTTTCTTATTGCAAACTTTAATGAGATATAGCGCTTCAGTGAGACGCCTTCGGCAAATCGACTCATCTGAACCTGCCGAGAAATATTGAAATATTTTGTTAAACTGGATACTTGTATGACCGTTTTAACAATTTTCTTAACAAAAACAAAGATTTCAACAAAACGTTTACTTACATATACATTGTATAACGTGTGTGTGTGTGTGTGTGTGTGTGTGTGTGTGTGTGTGTGTGTGTGTGTGTGTGTGTGTGTGTGTGTGTGTGTGTGTGTGTATCTGTGTGTGTCTGTGTGGGGGGGGGGGGGTGTTTGCGTATCTGTGTGTGATTGTTTGTTTGTATGTGTGTGTCTTTAATTCGATTATAAATGGCTAAGTGACATTTTAAAAAGTCATCAATTTCTACTTTGTAATTCTTTTTATTATTATTATTATTATTATTATTATTAGTAGTAGTAGTAGTAGTAGTAGTAGTAGTAGTAGTAGTAGTAATAGTAGTAGTGGTAGTAGTAGTAGTAGTAGTAGTAGTAGTAGTAGTAGTAGTAGTAGTAGTAGTAGTAGTAGTAGTACTAATTTTATTATTATTCTTTTGTTTTTGGTTTTGTTTGTTTGTTTTGTTTTTAATTTTGTTTCTTTTTTTTGGGGGGGGGTTATTTATTTCTTTATTTTATTTATTTATTTATTTATTTTTATTTTTTTTTTTTTTTTTTGTTAGTTTTTGACAAATTCTGCTGCAACAGGGTTTTTATCTCTAAAAGTTTTCATTTCGCAGTTTGCTTTCATTTAAACTCAGAGAGATTTTAATTCATTAATTTATTTTTGTTAGATTACATGTTGTTATTGTTTACTATCCAATACATCTTGAGACCAGTTCTTGTATTTTACAAACCATGCATTCTAATAATTTGCATCCTCTCAATAAGGAGTCTAATCCACATTGATATTCGTATAATCGAAATTTGAAATATCTATCGGATTCAGTCGTCCTTTATCATATTGATGAATAAGTAAAACCTTCTTGGTCAAAGGATAAGACCGAAAAACACCGAGGCCTCTTGATTGTAGCCCTCCGTGCCTAGAACGCCGACATAGGTATAAATTTGAGTCCTTCACCCCTCATATTTACGGCCTCTTTCGCAGGAAATATTGGTAAAGTTCTGCCCTTGACAAGTAGGATACATAATCGGCTTCGAGTTACCAACATGGGGAGGCATTTATTGAGGTCGTATCATAACAACCTCATTTAATCACCCTATCAACACACAGCCAAGTTTTATATACGGTAACGTCGTCGCTCTGAATGAATTTAGACATGCGTGCACTGCTAAAGACCTTTGAGCAGGGGTATTCTCATCTCGTCAATAATATCTGAAGGATCACTAGTACTTACATCACAATATTTGCTTTCAATACACAAGGAGGTTACCTACTATTATCAAATTTCTAGTCTAGAAATTTTATATGAAAAATCAGGAGCGTGCATTATGCACAAATCTCCACCAGAGCCATGCGGGTCGATTTACTTAATCATTTAATTTTAGATGTAACACACATTTTGATTGGTTTGAAAATTAGGGGCACAGCTAATCTTTAGATTATTTTACTCTTACGATGTTATTTCCTGCGTTTTCGTAACCTAAATATTTTGATACCATCGCAGCAGAAGTTTGGAGTTGTTGAGAAACTGTGTAGACATAATATACGAATTTCTGATAATGTAAAATATGTTTGAAAGGAATTAAATTATACGGAATGAACTATAACTCCTTGGGTCTAAATTTCTTTGCAATGTTTGTGTGAAACAGAGGATGAGACGACAACGGGATTGTTTCCCTTCCCCATCGAAGTTTGTACTTATTTCTCCCTTAAAATTCCTTTTTATGTATTTTGAATTCTCCAAACCTTTTGATTCTAGTCACCCGTATCAGGTCTTCACCTCCTACCATCCTTTGAAGTTCACAGTATGGGTTTATATTTACACTAATTGACACTATGTCACCCGTCTGAATTGAGTTTACATATGGTATTGAATCATTGGAACCACCTACGAAGTGCACAGTGTTTCATTTATATTTAAAGTCGCATTAGAAGTTCCTTTTAATGTCGAAAATGTCGACCACGAAATCAATTCTCGAGTTATTTTTTTTTTCAATCAATCAATCAATACCTATAGTACCTCTTCGCATGGGTACAAGGATTAAAACTCCAAGTACCTTCACAGACATATCAACGGCTCATACATGTACACATATCGAAGGCTAGCTTATACCCACAGAGCTGGAGATCTATTTATAGTATTTAAATGTCTCTGGTACTTACACAGAATTCCCCTTTGAGTCCAAAAGGTTAATAATAAATAATGATTTGATATGACTAACCAATAGAGTATAAAAGGTAGAACGAGATCTGTAGAAGTCAGAAATTATTCAACTCTCAACAGACATAGAAGGTAGATATACTTATATCCAATTACTATTACTTTTAGTAGTATAAAGTCAGGGGTGGGGTTTTTTTTTTTTTTGGAACTTAGATTGAGGGGCTTTTGCAAAGTTTCATGCATTATAGATTTTATTTCCTTTGTTTTTCTATCTAAAATACATGTTTTGATATTGAAAAATACTAAACCTTTCTATTGTAGAATTGAATATACAGAAGATGAAGTAAAAGTGAAATAAATAATTCTGTAATAGAATGCATATCACTTACGATTATGTGTTAATTGTGTTTTTCGAGTTGATCTGTTTAGAGATACATAAACATTAAACAATGTATGTATAACCTTAAACAATTGAGTCTTACTTTTGCATCTCTCTTTTACGTTACAATTCCATACGTTATTAATCGATAAAGACATAATAACGAATGTCAAAAAAAAAAATCAAATAGTGATATGTTCTTATGGAAAAATGGAGTGTAAATGTCATTGACGTTGTGCAATATCTAAAGGTGAGCCATGTATATAAACCAGAACTCTAAAACTGTAAATAAGTAATATAATGATCTAACTTATATTTAAAGAAATGAACAGTCCAGTACATTGTAATTGTAAAAGCTATATAAGTAACGATACCTTCATTATGCTGGCGGGAGCGGAACCAGCCAGATTTAAGTATGAACAAACATCCGATTCCTGGCAGCTTTATACCCGAAGCGTGTCTACAATAAATAACATTAATTTACTTTTTTTTAATCTCTAAAATGGTTTTAAAATGGTACTTATCTTTCCAGATTTTGAAAGAGATAAATTCTACATATCATCAATGAACATCTCCGAGACAATCGTGTATCTAGCATCAGACCTTGTTGCCAAGGAGACCTATCCGGATCTGAACATCTTGTATCAAAATAATTTAATATGGAGTATATTAGCAATAATTGCTATCATTTCCCGCTCAAAAATGCCCGACACATGGAAATCAACATGTGAAGATACCTTAAAGACTACGATGAACGGGAAACGATCACAAGTATGTTTTTATTTTGTATTTATTTATTTATTCATCTATTTATTTATCTATTTATTTGTTGATCAATGAAATCATGGTATTGATAATCAACTTTTCGAAAAGGAATATATAGACGTAAATCTTATGCTTAAAATATCATTGCGTTTCAGATGTTGTCAACCGTCCTTGTATTTGGGGTCCTCTTTGACTTATCACTCGAGATGCATTCCTACCTTTCTGGTTATTCTACTGAAGTTATGTTGGTCGCCGAAAAATTGACAGTTGGGATATCAGTGGTAAGAAATCAAATATATTAATGAAAAAGTAAATATTGCCTTTTTCTTAATGCTTTGATATTACCATTGTCTTACGAATTTTCATATGAATATCGACATGAAAATCAATAAAGCTTGATCTAGGATTCCCCCAAAATGAGGAATGTCAAGTATTAGCTAAAATAATCAACAATTTTGGATGCCAAATCTGGAGTTTTCCTGATAATTATAAATGTTGTGTTACTTGCTGGAAAAGAAGAAAATAAGAGCCAATTATTTCGGCATAAGCGAATATTATGAATGAATTCTCGTTTACATTGATGCATAAAGTTTAGATTATTAAATATTTATTTGTTTATAATTTTCAGATTCTTGCTAATTCGGTTGAGAATCCGGGCAAACACTTCAGAAAATTCCTTACAGTGTTTTGGACGTGCGTACTCACTCGATCCTGTATATTAACTTTCAATCGATGGTCGGATGCATATAACATGGTAGGAAACACATAAAAGTCTTAAAATTAGTGTCTTATTGTAATAACTATTCATGTGTTAGCAATAACACGCAAAATACATGAGAATATTTGCATTCTACACACCCTTTTTTCATATCTTTATAGGTTATTTATTAGATACCTTTCAAATATCTTAATTATGCTTTACAGGGAACATCAGAATTTGACCAAAGCTCTGCATATTTAGTATACACATTTGTGATTGTGATGAAAATGGTATCTAATATATGCAATCAAGACAAGCCTAGTGATGATGAACAAGTAGAAAAGGTAATTAAGAAAACTTCCTATAAAGCTCTCCATTTACGTGTTCACACCAATTTTATTAAACAAAATAAAAAGAAAAAAAAAGAAAGAAAGAAAAAAGAAGGAAAAAAAAGAAAGAAAAACTTCTACATTATTTTTTGATATAACTATCGAAATAAACAGTTATAATGAAAATCTTGGATGTTCTTTAATACATCAGAATTTAAATTTTCTTTTAGTGCCTCCAAGAAAAAGCATCTGTTTTCTCGAAGATTACATTTTCTTGGCTAAATAAGTAAGTATATATTCATTTAAATATCTATCTATTCCTTTTTGTCAATATTTATACCAATGTGTATTTTTACTATGTACCGGCACCTATTTTATGCATATAATGATCACTTTGTTGTACAAAAAAAAATGAAATAATTTAATCCTGTCAATATACCATCATCCCAGTTATGCGTTCAAATAATTTTATCAGAGAAACTCGTTCTACTGCGAACCACCGCTTTCAATGTCACCACCTAGTGTACTGAACAATGGCTCTTATTGTTTATTTATTTATTTACTCAATACGTGTTTACTGCTATTCAAATGAAAGAATATTTATCAATTATCTTATTTAGTCATTTATTTTCTTTTCTTTTATTCATTTATTTGTTTCTGTTATAGTATGTTGAGACTAGGGTACAAGGAAACATTGAAGAATACTGATCTCCCTGAACTTAAAAGTGGAAACAAAACGGAAAATGCCTTCTCCCAATTTCATCCACATTGGCTGAGAGAATTCAATAAACAAAAATGGTATGCTTAAATTGTATCATTCGTTATGTTGAAGTATTTTAGTTTCTCTGATATACTTACCATCAGATCTTGTAAGCATTACTGGTGAATGTTTATTTAAATATCTGGGGATTTTTCTCTCATGAATTATATATTTGATTAAATATTTTTACAGTGAACAGCAGAAAGTTGTTTCCGAATCAGAATCATCCAAAAGGGAAGGAAGTGTATTCAAAGCCATTTTATCCGCATTTGGTGTCAGCATATTCTTATCCATGTCTGTGGATATGATCATGAACATCGTGGAATTTATCCATCCTATTATTCTAAAGTAAGTATTACATTCATTTTGAAGTAAAAGTTTTAACACATAGCGGTATGACATATTCTGATCCGTCGTAAACAGACAAATTCGATATTCTAAAAGAATTAATTTACGCTCACATTTACTGGATTAGGTGTTTTACTTTGCATCTTTTGCGGAAAACTTATATGTAATATATAGGCTCACATGTGCTTTATTGGCAACACTTCATTAAAATAACAAATTTATTTCGCAGGATTATTGAAGTTATTAAATTTAAATTGGATATAAAAGCAACATTTGTAAATTCGCCATATTATGTTACACGATTGTTTAATGTGAAGTCTTCATGCTTTAGGTACCTAATTCAGTATGTAGAAGAGGAAAGCAAAGGAATGTGGATTGGAATCATGTATGCTGCTTCGCTGTTTACTTTGTCAGTGACTAGAAGTATTATTGGAAACCAACATGGTCAATTCAAACACGAACTGGAATATAAAATAAAAACTTCACTTCTATCCACAGTCTATACTAAGGTATTCACGTTTGAAGTTTCATAGTTATCATTATTTAGTATCATCTTCATTCGCTCTACCTTGTCTAGTAAAAATGTTTCTTTATGTACATCATTCACTACTCATTTATAAAGACATATCCCACCAAGATATTTGTAGAAACATAAAATGCGTATAATAAAAGGATATGTCTTTGTAAGATACAACATGTTAGTGCATATGTAAAAAAGGATTGAGGATGAGTTTAATATTCCTGTCTTTTCTTGATTGCAGATGTTAAAAATGTCAAATGCAGCCCGTAAATCTTCCACAACAGGGGAAATTGTAAACTTGATGGCAGTTGACGCCGGAAGAATGTGTTCAATGGTACACTGGATTCACCATATGTGGATGGGTCCTATAAAAGTAGTCATTTCAATGTTCCTTCTGTGGACAGAGGTCGGGGCTAGCGCTATCGCCGGATTCGCAGCAACTGCTCTGTTTATTCCAGTTCATGGATATCTTTCGAAGAAAACAACTGACTGCCATGTGAGTAAAAATAACATCTATTTATACAAGATATTTTTATAGTAAAATCTGTCTTTAATAACGCCTCTAAAGAAAAACCACCCGCCGAAGGCCAGTTTTGAAGTATTATTTTAGCAAAATTAAATCTTGGTTCAAACGATTCTTTGTTCTTTTACGTAAATGTCAATATTGAATCTTTTCTGTGGGAGTCTTTATATATCAGATTTTCTATTAATTTGTAATTGTCATTATACTATTTATAGATATAGACATCCTATTGAATATTTATTCATTATTATTCATTTTTCAGTTAAAATTATCTGAAACAAAGGACGAAAGGGTAAAACTTATGAACGAAGTACTAAATGGTGTAAAGGTAATCTATTTCTTGATTTTTTTATATTAATTTTTATCAAAGGTTTTTGTCCTTAAGTTTCCTTGGTTTTTGACTTCTTATGTTAATTTCTATCTAACGTTTGCATTATTGCGTGATTTTCGTCAGTAAGAAGAAAAAAAAATTAAGGCGGATATTTATAAATATTCACAGTTATGTTCTTTATTTAGGTTCTGAAACTTTATGCATGGGAAAAATCCTTCGAGGAAAAAATTCTTGCCATTAGAGAAAAGGAAATGACTTTAATGAGGAAAATTAAGATCTATGACTCGATCAGTACACTGGTGTGGCATATTGGACCCTTTTTGGTGAGTAGGATTCAGAAATCATTATTTTTATTATTATTATTATGTTTTTATTCAAGATTTGACCATTTTGGATATTGTGTTGTACATAGTTTGAAACTAAAATGTTTAATGTTATTAAATGCTCCATTGCCGCAGAGTACATTTCTGTTTTCATTATATAACTTACCCCAAGTTTGTCGCTTTACATACATCTAACCAATGTCATTTACTTTTTATTATGTCTATTATGTTTTAGGTATCACTTTCAACGTTTGGTCTGTACGTGATAAGCGATGCAGCAAATACACTTAATGCTGAGAAGGCTTTCGTTTCTATAGCAATTTTCGATATTCTTAGTTGGAATATGTCCGTTGTTCCACATGTCATCAATGGATTTACAATGGTAAAATATCAATATCAGTACTAAACATCGGCAACGGCTGAAAGCAAATGTCAAATAAATCTTTACGATAATGATTAGAGTTATCCTAAAATAGATACACATAGTCACATGTAAATGGTATATAAATTCAATTATCAATTATTGTCATGATGATAAAGGTACTGTTACCTACTTCTGTTATGTATTTGGTTAATTCAGTCAATATTATTATTTCATATCTTTTTTTACTATTGTATTCTATCATTTTTATCCTAATAACTGATATATTAAGATGTTACTTGTTCTTTTACAGGGCAAAGTATCGATGAAAAGAATGAAAACTTTTGAATAGCGAAGAATTAGACGACGATGTCATTGAACGATGCAATGACAATGGTAAGAATCCAAATAAAATAAGGAATATTTTGTATTTTTCATAAGATTCTAAAATATATATGCTTTTAATTTGATGTGCTATACTTTTCATTATGCTGTAAATATATGTTTTATTTACAATTTCAGCATACGCAATATCTGTGAAGGATGCTACATTTTCATGGAACAAAAAGGAAAATCCTATTTTAACAAAGTAAGGAATATTAAGAGTTCAAACTTTCTTTATGTGTCAAAATTACAACTAAATAAAACATTATATTGAAATGAGTTTAGAATGAATGTACCTATCATTTGAAAACATATTAACAGCTTTATTGCAAGGAAGACTTTGCCAGGAAACATGATTTGAATTAGATAACATTTCAATAATAGTTATGTATATTATAAAAGGATAATTAGATATCTAATATCTTGTTTCCAGTATTAACCTTTACATCCCAGAGGGATCATTAGTGGCAATAGTTGGAACATCGGCGCTGGGAAATCTTCTCTACTTTCAGCATTTCTAGGAGAAATGGAAAAGATGTCAGGAAAAGTTAATATTAAAGTAAGTATAATATATTTACCATTCTATCATATTTAAAATAAATAACGTCATTACCTCAATCTAAATCAGAGTAAAAAGGATATAAACATGAATACAATTTTTTCAGGGAACAACAGCATACGTTTCACAACAAGCGTGGATGCAGAATGCCACTCTGAAAAACAACATTCTCTTCGGGAAACCCTTCGATAGTAATATATACGGTGACATCATCGACACATGTGCTTTAAAGGATGATTTGGACATGCTACCTGGACGGGACAATGCAGAAATAGGTGAAAAGGTACATTAAACATGCTTCAATACATATAGACGTAAATTGCAAAATTTTACATATATGTTCTTTTATATACATCACAGAATAACAAAGAATTCATATTTTTAATATTGTTTTATTAAACAGGGTATCAACCTCAGTGGTGGCCAGAAACAAAGAGTTAATATGGCGCGAGCCGTTTACCAGGATGCAGACATTTATTTGTTCGACGACCCTCTAAGTGCAGTAGATTCTCATGTCGGTAAACACATCTTTAACAACGTCATTGGTCCAAATGGTTCACTCAAGCATAAGGTAAATATGTTTGAAACGAAGGGAGCAATATAAATAATTTACCAATTCCTACTATTTTTTTCTTTTTCTACTTGGATCTTGTAAAGAATACATCGATATTTTTAAAGTAATTATATAATGTATTGTTTTCAGACTCGAATCCTGGTAACACATGGTATTAGCTTTCTCCCAAAAGTAGACACTATTGTGACACTCAAAAATGGTCAGGTTTCCGAAGTTGGAACGTACGCAGAATTGAAAACGAAGTCTGGAGCATTTGCCGAATTCTTGAAAGTTTATGAGAAAGAAGGTCATTCAAGCGATGAAGATGAAAGTGAAAATGAAGGTATCATTCCATTACCTTAATTCTGATATCTATTAACATAAAACTGAATATATTTACAAGTATGTTCATCAAGGGATATTGGTATGTACAAGGCAAGTCTCTGTCTGGGGCGTAAAGGTAAAACTCTTATAATGATAATGTCTTGTACATTAAAGATACGTACATGTAACTCGCTACGACCCATGGTACTCGATAGTATTCTAGAATTTGAAACGTCCATTAGTTGTGCCTTCATGATATATGCCAATACAAACTGATTAATCTACGTTGTAATTAATTTGCTCAACAAATATTTTCTAACAACTGAATCAATATTCCATCTGAAATTTTCAGATAACACAAAAACATCAAATACGGCCTCTTCAAAGAGAAACACAGAAACAACTTCTTCACTTAACAATGATGATGACAATGATGATAATATCGGCGAAGAGACTGTGGAAACAGGAAAGGTAAATAAACTTAGCATATAGTGTGTAATGTTCAAAAATAAGAATCAACTGTTAATTAGATTATGTAATCTAATTAAGATCATTAGTTTTTAATTGATACTTATGTTAAGAATTTAATTTTCTTCCCTTTCAGTTCAAGTTCCGGCATTTCGCATCTTATATTTCAAATATCGGATATATTTTGTGTGTAACAACTGTGTTAGCTTTCATCGTACATCGAGCTGCCGATATTTTCACAAGATTCTGGCTGACTGAATGGACCAATGATTCACCGCACAACATCAGTACCTGTACATCTACATATTTGAATGATTCTATAAATGATCAAAGTCAAGACGACCAGAGATATTACCGAGTCGGAACGTACGGAATCGTAGGATTATCACAAGGTATTGACCTATCACATGAATCTAAAACACATTAATGGGTTTTAACTACATCGGTATCAACACTGGAGTACGATATATTCCTTATGATAACTGTCCTTCTAACTCTGCAATACAATCGATTTCTTCCTCTGCAGTCATTTGTTAACTTTGTCAATGAGAGCTTTATCCCCGAAAAGTGTTACAAATTGTGTATGTAAATAAAATGACCATTCGTTCTACAATCAACTTTTTATTACCAATTTTATAGTGACCTTATGAATATTATATCATTAATATACTTGTGTATTACAGCATTGATGTCCTGCGTGCAAGCTCTATTGATGTTCCTCGGAGGATTATCAGCTAGCCGAAAACTTCACCAAAGAATGTTACGAAACGTTCTCTCTTCTCCAATGAGTTTCTTCGACACAAACCCTGTTGGCAGAATCATAAACAGATTCAGCAAGGATGTGGAAGTGCTGGATTGGTTCAGTCATGAATTAAAAGGATATTGTCAATGTCTCTCGACTCTAGTCACGATCCCACTTGTCGTAGGATTTACTTTGCCATGGTTTCTTGTAACAATTGTGCCTGTCGTCATCATTTTTCTATCTATCCAGGTAAGCATATAAATCATAATTCATTTAATACGCAAATCGTTTCCTGTTGATACAAAATTAATTATCATGAATTAAAATTTGTCAGAAATCAGATTTTATTTATGCATTTGTATCTTTTTTTCAGAAATTCCATAATCCAACAACTAGACAACTAAAGCGTTTAGAATCAGCAAACAAATCCCCAATCTTTACACATTTTAGCGAATCCATCAATGGTGTATCGACCATAAGGGCGTACCAACAACAAAGTCGATTTGAATCTGAGTCTAGAAAGAAAATGGACTGTTATCACAAAAGCCTACTTACCATGATCAATGTTCATAGGTAAATATGAAAGAAAATGTGATTCTGTCTAATACCACTTGGTGTCCAAGAAGTACAGAGAGCTACCTATGCATTTTAAGTATTTCTCATTGTTATAAAATTGGCGAAATCGTTTTATTAAAACAATTCAATGTACATAATCAATATCATACCTAAAATGTATCTTTCAGATGGGTAGGAGTTCGCATGGATTTCCTTGCCAATTTATTGACCCTTTTTGCCTGTGTGTTTGCCATCATGTCAAAAGACATACTAACGACAGGAGTTGTTGCAATGTGCATAACATACACAATGGATGTAAGTAAAGTTTTAGTGTATCATTTTTTTTTTTTTTTTGAAATAGTGTCTTTTAATATACTTTAGAGTTATCATTTTGCTTAGCACATTAAAAAATATCTGAAAAAACAAAATCAGTTCTTCGGTAAACGCAGATATCAAAGAACTAGATCAGTCAAATTATTCCTGATATCATTTTTCCTATTAGCATATTTGTAAAAGACTTATCCGTTAATGTAATGATAAAAATAAAATCAGTTTGGCTGATGTTTTGGCCCCAAAAATTACACCAATAAAATTCACTTTCAATTTTTTTTCTGTACACAGACGACCCATTCATTGAATTGGTGGATGCATACATCATTGAACATGGATGAAAAACTTGTCTCGATTGAAAGGATAAATGAATATATGGAAAATCCAACAGAGGTAAATATTTATTTATCTCCCTATATATCTCTTAAGTATTTTTCAGTTTAAACATAAGAATATATCTGAAACTAGTAATACTAGATTATAATCCCTTAATGTCTCTTTCACTGTAGGCTTCATGGGAGAATGAGGAGACAAACCCATCCGAAAGTTGGCCTCAGCACGGCAAAGTGTCATTCAAAGATTACCAAGTGAGATACAGAGAGGGTCTAGATCTTGTGTTGAAAGGAATTACATGTGATATCAACTCTGGAGAAAAGGTATAATAATTTAAATGCCTCTTTAGATTATACTTAATATGATACATAACTTCCTACGGTAGTATCGTTTCAAACATTTCCTATTTTAATACATTGATCTTCAGATTTTTTATTGTTAAATCGCATATTTTAACAGGTTGGTATAGTTGGAAGAACTGGTGCTGGAAAATCTTCATTGACCATGGCTTTGTTCAGAATGATTGAAAGCGCGGGAGGAAATATCATCATCGATGATGTAGACATCTCCACCATTGGACTGCATGATCTGCGATCGAAGCTTACGATTATACCTCAGGTAAAAGAAATATGCTAATGTGGGCTATTTTGTCTCCTTTTATTATATGTATAATACTTGATATTAACAAGTTTCAAAAGTTTTCTACTTTTTAAACGCATACGTACGACAACCTCTCGGCCTTTTACAAAACACTTAACACTATCATTTATTTGGAAAATTATATATTACTACAAACCCATGTCTAAATAAAACATGTGTATAGTATAATATTCTGAAAATTTTATTGACGTCTTTCTTTTTCACAGGATCCAGTGCTATTTTCTGGGAGTCTCAGAATGAACCTTGATCCGTTTGACCATTATTCGGATAAAGACGTCTGGAAAGCCTTGGACTTGGCACATCTAGGGCAATTTGTTAGATCACTACCCGATAAGTTACAGCACAAATGCACCGAAGGTGGTGAAAATCTCAGTGTTGGTCAACGACAACTAATCTGTTTAGCGCGTGCCTTACTTAAAAAGACAAAAGTGTTAGTGTTGGATGAGGCTACAGCTGCCGTTGACATGGAAACGGACGATCTCATTCAGGAAACAATTAGAACAGAATTCTCAGACTGTACCATACTCACTATAGCTCATCGACTCAACACCATCATGGATTACGACAGGTTGGTATCGGAGTTTTCATATTTGAAAATTTAAAATCGGGGGTTTTTTCGTCATTATTATAAGTAGGTTTTTGATGATCACCTTAAGAAACAAATATATGAACCACTCTTTAAATCTTTTACAGAATAATGGTGCTTTCAAAGGGGAAAATCCAGGAATTTGACAGTCCCAGAACTCTTTTATCCAAGACGGACAGTGCATTTTATAGCATGGCAAAAGATGCAAATATAGTGTAATTATTTACATATCATTGAAGATATAGTACAAAACAATATGATAATTATTTCGCTTTTTAGGAGGCCATAATCTTGCTAATGTTTCAATTACGATATAATTAATCAAAATATGAAATACTATACATATCATTATTTTAGTCTTTTATACTGTGAGGTACAGAGTAAGGTACATCTAGTCATATGATTGCAATCATGTATTTTCATTAATGCATGGCGGGAAATAATAAATGTATTACGAAAAATGATGTCGCTTTAAACATACGAGTTCTATGGATACATCGATCTTGAATTCGAAGTGTTGGTAGTCATAACATTATTTTACACATTAGCTAATCTACTTTTATGGTGCTTATTATTGTTTATTAACTCTTCTTTGTATTATTGACAAAGCATTACAAAAATTTTCATGTCATCACTTTTAGCCATCATATTTTTGTGAAAATGATACCAAATATTCATAGTTGATTTACGTTGCAAAATAAAGTACATCAATTCATTCATAATGTATATTTTAAACATTACATAAATGAGGTTTTCATTGTGTTATTCCAAATTTTCAAAGAAAGTCTCAGAAATTCATGTAAACATTTCCAATATTTATATTCATTTTTACATTGTATACTAAGATATCACAAACTGTACATTTACTCATATGTTATATCTCAGAGGCATGTTTTAGTATAGTTGTCTATTCATACAAATGCAATATCTTACAGGGTTTGAATTTTTGACAAATTATCATTTAATGTATACTTTATACAATGTATCAAACAGGGTTTGTGCTATTCCATTCATATAAAACTGTTATAACGTTTATTAATCTGTAAACATTTTACAAAAGCTACATTGTTCATTGTTATTGATGTTTTTATTGCTGTTATACAACGATCCCTTTTCAATAATCTATCTCTTATCCTATTATAGTTTTGATAATTTGTTATAAAATGTTATAAAATATTTTCACACGTAAGTGTGAAAAATAAATTGTTTTATACCACTACTTCAGTTGGTTATGATTATTTGTTTTACCTATTGTTATACATTGATAAACATTGTCACTCCAAAAACCAGTGTACTCTGAAGGGTGATATTATAACGTTTAATTGTTTTTGTCATATAGAGTTATAATTGTACTTGTATGGAGCTCGAAACAGATACCTCGGATAAATGTATACAAGTATTTTTGCACATTATTCTTTTATATGACTGTCACTTTCCAAACTGCGTTTGTCAACAACCATAACATCTGGAGTCTGTCAATCGCTTTCTGTTTTTAATCATTTTTCCGTTGATGAACCTGTTCATGCAGGGAACATCTATGCGTGTATAAATTACGCGCTCTGTATATGCATTTCGACAGCTGATGTCTCTTCCATAATCCTCAGCGCCGAAACTGTGGAAATCTGACATAGGAATATTTGAAGAGCAAAGTAATTACCGTAGTGATCTAAAAGTAAGAGTTATACATTAGGGAGAAACTCCCTCGTTCTAGAGTAAAGATAAAAAGAGGAGTTACTGGTTCAGTTATGTGGTAGAAGGCACCATGGAGCTATACAATAAGAAGTACCGAAGGGTAAACAATCTTTTGCACTATTGATCTGAAGTATTATCGCAGTAAATGACACTCGTGTCATTTCTATGATCCTATTCACGATTTCTCTATTCATGGACATTACATTTTGGAAGCTTCTACAGATTTGTCTTGCTCCAAACAACAGTCTTACCAGGTTTACAACAATCTTAACAGTCCATGCCCTATTCCTGACTGTGGAAAAAATCCGTTTCCTTTTCTTATTGCAAACTTTAATGATATATTGCGCTTCAGTGAGACGCCTTCAGCAAATCGAGTCATCTGGACCAATTTTCTAAACAAAAAACAAAGATTTCAACAAAACGTTTACTTACATATATAACGTGTGTGTGTGTATATATATATATATATATATATATATATATATATATATATATATATATATATATATATATGTGTGTGTGTGTGTGTGTGTGTGTGTGTGTGTGTGTGTGTGTGTGTGTGTGTGTGTGTGTGTGTGTGTGTGTGTGTGTGTGTGTGTGTGTGTGTGTGTGTGTGTGTGAGATTGCTTTTTTGTATGTGTATGTCTTTAATGCTTTTTTGTGATTAACTGTCATATGAATAACTAAGTGACATTTTAAAAAAGTAATTAATTTCTACTGTTTCCTTTTCTTATTATTATTATTTTGATTTTTTGACAGATCTTGCTTCACCAGGGATTTTACCACTATGTTTTCATTTTGCAATTTGAGAGCTTTTGATTTATTTATCTATTTCTTTATATATTTATTTCTGTTGGATTACACCTTGTTATTGTTTACTATTCAATACATTTTGACACTAGTTCTTGATTTTTACACACCATACTTTCTAAAAATTTGCATCCCCTCCATAAGGAGTCTAATCCACATTGATATGCGTACATTTGAAATTTGAAGTATCTATCGGAATCAGTCGTCCTTTATCATATTGTTGAATAAGTAAACAACTCTTGAGGATGGTCCATTGGTCAAGGATAAGACCGAAAAACACTGAGGCCTCTTGATTGTAGCCCCGGTGCCTGGAACGCCGTCATAGGTATAAATTAGAGTCTTTCACCCCTCATGTTTACAGGCTCTTTCGCAGCAAATACTGGTAAAAACCTACCGTCGACAAGTAGGATACATAACCCGCTTCAAGCTACCAACATCAGGATGCGTTTATTGAGGTCGTATCCTAACAACCTAATTTAATAATTTTGCAATGAAATGCATATTACTCGCGATTATTAAATAATTGTTGGAATTTTTTTTTTATTTTCGAGTTGATCTGTTTAGAAATACATAAACATTAAACAATGTATGCGTAACCTTAAAACAATTGAGTTTTTCTTTTGCATATCTCTTTTACGTTATAATTCCATACGATATGAATCGTCAAAAGTGCAACCAACATCTTTTCCGTTTTTAATCTTTTATATTTTTCTAAATAAAGAGATCAAATAATGATATGTTTTACGAAAGAAAGGAGTGTACATGTCATTGACGTTGTGCAATATCTAAAGGTAGGCCCTGTATATAAACCATACTGTAAAAATGTAAATAAGTAATATAATGATCTAACTTATATATAAAGAGATGAACAGTCCAGTACATTGTAATTGTAAAAGCTATATAAGTAACGATACTTACATTTTTGTGTAAAATAATAAAATTCAATATACTTTCCTTAATAACTTTATTTGTTAAAATATGATGATCTTATTTTAAACGCAGGAAACATCTCCTTCAAAATTCCATAGCACTTTCTAATAAATAAAGCTGGGAAGGGGGTGGGAGGGAGAGGCAGAACCAGCCAGACTTAAGCATGAGCATATATCCGATTCATGACAGCTTTATACCCGAAACGTGTCTACAATAAATAAAATTATTTTACTTTTTTCTCTAAAATGGTTTTAAAATGATACTTGTCATTCCAGATTATGAAACATGTAAATTCTACATATCATCAATGAACATCTCCGAGACAATCGTGTATCTACCATCAGACCTTGTTGCCAAGGAGACCCATCCAGGTCTGAACATCTGGTATCAAAATAGTTTAATATGGAGTATATTAGCAATAATTGCTATCGTTTCCCGCTCAAAAATGATCGACACATGGAAATCCACATCTGAAGATACCCAAAAGACTCTGATTAACCGGAAACTATCAGAGGTATGTATGAATTTATTTATTTATCTATCTATCTATTTATTTGTTGAGCAATGAATTCATGGTATTCATAATCAACTTTTCGGAAATGGAATCTATAGGCGTAAGTCTTATGCTTAAAATATCATTGCGTTTCAGATATTGTCAACCCTCCTTGTATTTGGGGTCCCGTTTGACCAATCACTCGAAATGCATTCCTACCTTTCTGGTTATTCTACTGAAGTTATGTTGGTCGCCGAAAAAAATGACAGTTGGGATATCAGTGGTAAGAAATCCAATATAAAAATTTCATTTCGATGAAAAAGTAAATATTGCCTTTTTTCTTAATGCTTTGATATTACTATTGTCTTACGAATGTTCATATGATTATCGACATCAAAGTTCAATAAAGCTGGATCTAGAATTTCGCCCAAAATGGGGAATGTCAAGTATTAGCTAAATTACTCGACAATTTTGGGCGCCAAAGCCGAAGCTTTAGTCATATTATATATGCTTTGTAAATCTGTGGAGAAAAAGGGGGACTCCCCCCTCCCTGCTAAATCCGCCACTGAGCTAGATTCCTGATTCATATAAATGCCGGAAAAAGAAGAAAATAAGAACTCAATATATCGGCATTAGGGAATGCGAATATTACGAATGAATTCTCGTTAACAATGATTCATAAAGTTTAGATTATTAAATATTTATTTATAATTTTCACATTCTTGCTAATTCGGTTGAGAATCCGGGCTGACACTTCAGAAAATTCCTTACAGTGTTCTGGACGTGCGTACTCACTCGATTCTGTGTATTAACTGTCAATCGATGGTCGGATGCATATAACATGGTAGGAAACACTTTGGACTCTTACAATTATTGTCTTATTATAATTACTGTTCATGTGTTAGCAATAACACGCAAAAACATTAGAATATTTGCATTCTACACACCCCTTTTTCATATCTTTATAGGTTATTTAATTTTAGATACCTTTCCAATATCTTAATTATGCTTTACAGGGAACATCAGAATTGACTCTGCATATTTAGTATACACAGTTGTGATTGTGATGAAGACGGTATCTGATATATGCGATCAAGACAAGCCTAGTGAAGATGAACAAGTAGAAAAGGTAACTAAGAAAATTTTAATAAAGCAAATAAACAAGGAAAAATTTTAATCTACTTAAAGGAACGGATCTAATGTAGGGAGGCCCAAACTCTTTCCTTAAAAACACATGAGATACATTTTTAGATACCTTTAAATAATTTATTTGTATCACAATATACCAAAGAATAAATAAGTTACAAAGCATGTTTTATAGTCAACAAACTCTGAAAATTTAACCGGTTTATCTCGTGTACTACAGGTATTACGAAAAAAGATAATAACATTGGTTGTAAGTCTTATCATCTCAAATACAATCTCTAAAACTTGACGAAGAATGCTTTTTTACTTTGATGAAAATGACGAAGTCCCAGTGTCCAAGGTCAATTTTCTAAAAACTTATACAAGGATTCATAATAATGTAAAAACTTATTTAAAATGGATATTTGAAGAAATTTAGATTGTATGACAAAAATAAGCTCTGTATAAGCAAAAACATTTTACCAAAATCAGGGGCGGATAACTCTTTTAAAAATGTGAAAAATATCACATACCTTTTAATTTATCTTAGTATAGCTTAATTTTCTTATATTAATCTACTATATGTATTATATCTATTATTTTAAAAACATAAGAACTTTTAATAATAGTGTTATAATCTCAAATATAAACTCTTCATAAATACAAATTGTCGTTAAGTTTCGTTGATTTCAATTCCTGTTCTTTATGTCTCCTTCGTGATAATCCTTCACAATTAACAGGAAACCTGATAATTAGTCCTTGTCTTTCATTAATATGAATACCCAGTTTATTAAGAGCGCTAATTAATATCTTGAAAGCTGTTAAAATGTACGAAATGAAGGTTGATATTTGCTGGGTCAGACAGCCGGTTGAGGTGATATTACGTAATAATTTAGCCGCACAGGTGATCGCCCTACACAACGTTACCCCGATATACCCTCGATATATTGAAAATATTGCAACTTGATTAGGAAGTCAACTGTCAACGATAATATAGAATTCGTATTGGGACTGGCCATCTGATTGCACATGACGAAGAGTCAACGCAGTCGCTGGTGTTTTCATGCGAGCTGTACTGAAAAACACACGTTTTCGAGTGCTAATTACAGGTATATCGGGGGAATATTAAAATAAGAATTATTTTCTATAAAGTCTTCAATACACAATTATCTAAATAAAAAATTACAAATTTAAAACCTTTATTTTTTTTTTTTTTTTTTTTTTGTGAATCTTAGGTCACGCGACGATTGGCGTTACGTGGTACCTTAACATAAATTGTTCTCTCATTGTTATATACTTGTTCTCTCATTTTAATATCTATAGTGGCGGATTTATAGGGGTCGCTCCCTTTTTTGCCACAATTATGAGTGAATCTTCAGATTTCGCCCCTAAATTGGCAGAGTATTTTGGTTTATATTGGACTTTCACTTGTGCGCCTCCCACCCCCACCCCCCTACCATTTCGGAAATTCTGGATTCGCCACTGATATAAATACCAAAATTAATTAAAGAGGATTAAAACCAAATCATTTGAATCAAGAGGCTCTTAGTCTCGTCATTTTCCTTTTACCAAAAAATGTCTTCCTTAAATATGAATAAATTATCCCCCACCTTCCTTTTGTAGAGGTCTAGACTTATCTGCAATTAAAATGTAAGTCTGAAGTTGTAAACAGTGGGGTCAGTGTAAACTAAATTATGAAATGATGTCTTATTTTATCGCACAATATATGTCTTTGTATTTATTACATTGAAATGTGTATTTCTGTACATAATTCTATACGAAAATACGTGGAGGTCGCCCCGAGTCAGAGGAAACACGTGTAAAATCGTATAAATACTAAATAGAGCTACAAAATTACAATAAACTATATGAAATCGTCAAATAATTAATTAATGAAAATACCAATAATTATCAATTCGAATATAAAAATTGTTCATGGTAAGTATTAACCCACGCGCCCACTCTGTTCTTTAAATTACATCATGAATGATGAAATGGAACTTTTGAGAAATAAGATAATCATAATTACTTCTATACACATTGTTTTCATTATGTGTTCTCTTATTTGAGAACTTTATAATGTACGATTATTGTCTGTCTATATCGATGTAATCAAATGACTCGTGAAAACAATATGGCGGACCATTGCTTTGGCAAAGAGAAAGACGCTATCTTTTTATTTTCAAATGTTTGTAATCATTTCTAGGTATATTTTCATAAAAATGGTATCAAATGAATCGGAGGAAACATACTTATCGCATATTATGGGCCGGTAGAAATAAATTAAAAACTGAAAATTATATAGTTAAAAAACTTATGTGTGGCCGCATCGCACATCGTTTTCGCTTCGGCCATCAGCTGTTTACAGGTAATGGACGTATCTACCTGAAAAACATCACTTCACTGGATTTGATACAACCGTGACCCCGAACAACGCCAATAAACATATCTTATGCTCATTGATTCTAAGCGCGCCGTCAATTATAAGGCAAAATAAACATCTCGCTGTACCGCCGCGGTATCGTTAGATATTTGAATGACTTTAGCTATATTCAAATTGCCCTAATTTCTTTATTTCTACTCCAAATGAGATGAAATTTGAGAAATGAGAAGAAAACAAAATGAATATTCTAATGATATGATTTTGATTTACATGTTAAAAATATTTACCGATAAATTATTGATACGAAAATTGCAAACAACGCATTTTGATTAATTTGAACTTAGTCATTTGCGATGGGCCTCACTATCTAATGAAAATCTTAGATGTTCTTTCATACAACATAATTTTTATTTTCTTTCACTACCCCCAAGAAAAAGCATAAGTTTTCTCTAAGATTACATTTTTTTTTTTGGCTAAATAAGTAAGTATACATACATCTTTTCCTTTTTGTCAGTATTTATACCAATGTGTATCTGTACTATGTAGAAAATGTCATTATTTGTATAACATTATTTGTAACAAAATAACACTGCACTGACAACTGTTTTGTGCATATTATGGACATTTTATATACTAACGGTCATTCAGAAAGTGAAAGTACTTAAACCTGCCAATGATACCGTGATGACAGTAATAAGTTCAATTAATTCTATCAGAGCGACTCCTTCTACTACGAACCACCGCTTTCAATGTTACCACTTTGTGTGTTGAACAATGGCTCATTTTCTTTATTTATCTATTCACTCAGTACGTGATTACTGCTATTCAAATATTGATCAATTAACTTATTTAGTATTTATTTTCTATTACTTTATTTTATACATTTATTTATGAGACTACGGTACAAAGAGACATTGATGAATACTGATCTCCCTGAACTTAAAAGTGAAAACAAAACGGAAAATGCCTTCTCCCAATTTCATCCACATTGGCTGCGAGAATTCAATAAACAAACCGGGTAGGCTTCAGTTATTTCATTCCACACATTGACTTTTTTTCTCTCTCTCTGATATACTTATCATCAGATCTTGTACGCATTACTGGTGAATGTTCATTAAATATCAGGGGATATTTCTCTCATGAAGTATATATTTAACAAAACTATTTTTACAGTGAACAGCAGAAAGTTGTTTCTGAATCAGAATCATCAAAAAGGGAAGGGAGCGTGTTCAAAGCCATTTTATCCGCATTTGGTGTCAACATTTTCTTATCCATGTCTCTGGATATGATCATGAACATCGTGGAATTTATACATTAAGTAAGTGTTACATTAATTTCGGAATAGAATTTTTAACATATAGCGGTATGGCGTTTGTTTTTCCGTCTTAAGCTTACGAATTTGATATTCTAAAAGAATTTATTTGCGTTCATATTTACCGGATTTGGTGTTTTAATTTACATGTTTTGCGGAAATTTTCTTTATATTTAATTTATAGGTCAACAAGTGGTTTTACAGGCGCCACTTCTTTACAAAATAACAAATCTACTTCTTAGTATTATTGAAATTATTAAATTTAAATTGGATACAAAACAACTTTTGTAAATTTGACGTATTATTTTACACGATGATAAATGTTATCGTCATGCTTTAGGTATCTAATCTGGTATGTAGAAAAGCAAGGGAATGGGGACTGGAATGATGTATGCTGCTTCGCTGTTTACTTTGTCAGTGACTAGAAGTATTATTGGAAACCAACATGGTCAATTCAAACAAGAACTGGAATATAAGATAAAAACTTCACTTCTGTCCATAGTCTACACCAAGGTATTCACGTTTGAAGTATCATAGTTATCATTATTTAGCATCTTCTTCATTTGCTCTATCATGGCCAATAAAATGTTTATTTCACACCTGTTCCCTTTGCAGTGTAGAGCTCGTAAAAAGTGCCCCGCGGAGGGTTTGACTTAAATGTTATTATACCCTCTTCCCTGGTGTTATGTGGCTGTGACACTTTCTACGCAGTGTTTGTTCACATTCATGTATATATACAGTGCTGAGTTATATCGTTTCGTCTATATGTCAGGGCATTCAAGGCGGGTGTGGATAGCCCAAAAGAAAACCCTCACTCCTCCCGTGCACCTGGTCTCACCTCTGAATTTCAGGGGTCCGTGAATGTCCACTGTGGTACGTTGTTGTTAGTGTCATAGTCATGTGACACCAGTTATTTTCGTATATTACATTTATGTATGTCATTCACTTCTCATTTATAAAGAGACATCCCACCAAGATATATATGTAGAAATATACAATGTAGAATGTGTATAATGAAAGAGATGTATTTGTAAGATACAACATGTTGTAGTGCATATGTGTAGAAGAATATGAATTTTTAAATATACCTGTCTTTTTTTGATTGCAGATGTTAAAAATGTCAAATGCAGCCCGTCAATCTTCCGCAAAAGGGGAAATTGTAAACTCGATGGCACTCGATGCCGGAAAAATGTGTACAATGGTAGACTGGATTCACCATATGTGGATGGGTCATATAAAAGTAGTCATTTCAATGTTCCTGCTGTGGACAGAGGTCGCGGTTAAATATCTACCTATACAAGATACATTAACAGTAAAATGTGTTTTAAATAACACCTCTATAGAAAAACCACTCCAGTTTTCTCAATAACTATTATTTTGGCAAAATAGATCTTAGTTCAGGAATCACTTTCACATAAATGTCAATTTTGAATCGTTCCTTAGGGGTTAAAGTTCAGAAACAATCTTAATCGAAAGACGAAAGGGTAAAACCTAAAGTACTAAATGGTGGAATGGTAATCTATCTCTTGATATTTGACATTTTATGTAAACTTTTACTAATACTTCGTACTATTGTTCAATTTTCGCAAGAAAGAAAGAATAACTAAGTGGGTTTTAATAAATCTCCACAATTACGTTTTTAATTAGGTTCTGAAACTATATGCATGGGAAAAATCCTTCGAGGAAAAAATACTTGCCATTAGAGAAAAGGAAATGTCTTTAATGAGGAAAATTAAGATCTATGACTCGATCAGTACACTGGTGTGGCATATTGGACCCTTTTTGGTGAGTAGAATTCACAAATCATATTTTATCATCTTTTTATTCATGATTTGACCATTTCGGATATTGTGCAGTTCATAGTTAAGTCCAATATAGAGATGATGGATAAATCCAAAACACAAGTCCAAAAATCATAAAACCAGAGGACATACAAAATCAGTGAAAATGAAAAACAAATGGAAAATAACAAAATATGTCTACTTGAAGAGCATATGTGAACCCCTGTGATGGAGTGAGATCAGGTGCCCGGGGAGAGTGAGCGTCTCCTGCTTGCTAGCAACACCCGTCACATATACCCAGTAGAAAAAGTCAGATCGTGTAAATTCCATATGTATTTATATATGGAGAAGTCGAAGTAGGTAACCTTCTAGTATAGAAGGTGTCAAATCTGTGTAAAATGATCGAAATCGGTCTCAGTCCAGAATATCATTTAAAAGTCTGGATAACGAGATATCATATGGAGTGATAAGAATCTCGTAACGACCATAGAATTTCCTCAGTGACGTTGCTAGTCTAGCACATATATAACCCTGGTTGAGCAGCTTAACTGAAAGTCGCCTAGCCCTCAGAACAAAGTCACTGTAATTTGAACATGCTCTGGAATAACGTATTAACTGAGATATGAATACGCCGTATGCGGGCGATGATGGAATGTTGCTACTTATGAAAGGAAAGTTTGTGATAGCGATTTTGAAATTGTCACGTTTGTCATAGAGTGAGGTGTTCAATTGACCATTAATGTCGAAAGACAACATAATATCTAAATACCAAGTAGAATTACTACTTTCTGTGGTTTCTTTGACCTCCAGTTCACTTGGATAGATGATGCTAAGGTAATCCGCGAACGAAGGATTATTAATTGAAAGCAAATCATCTATATATCTGTAAGTAAAATTGAAGCCAAGAGCCAATTGGTTTTCTCCTTGCGAAAGCAAAGACTGAATGAATTCAGCTTCGTATGAGTAAAGGAATATGTCAGCCAGAAGCGGAGCACAATTAGTGCCCATTGGAATGCGGATAATTTGTTGAAAAACCTTTCCTCCAAACACCACAAAAATGTTATCGATAAGAAAGTTCAACATCTGGATGACAGCTGTTTCAGTGTATTTATTTTTGGAATCAGAATTTTCCTTAACAAAGTAAGTTTTATCATGGCCTATAACTATATATTTGAATATGCGGCTTCCATTTTTACTAGTAAATGCATTTTGAACAATTTCCGCTAATCTGTCTTTTAATTTCTGATGAGGGATCGTTGTGTAAAGAGTCGAAAAGTCAAAACACTTGATGGAGTGAATTTTAGTAAAACTTTTTGATTTTAGATGTTCTAATAACTCTTTTGAATTTTTAAGGATCCACATTTGATTAATTCCACTTCTGGAATATACTGTTTCGCAATATCTATGAAGGCCAGATTTAATTTCTGATAATATTTTTGTGAGTAGCATCGATAGAGATTTTGTGAAACACTTCGAGGAACCAGCGATAAAGCGTTGTTTGTAAGGATTTTTGTGCATTTTGGGAATGCAGTACAAATATGGAAGTTCTAAATTTAATTTATTTGTGTCAATACCAAACGTATTGAGGACAGATTTATGATTTTCAAGTACTTCCGAAACCGAAAAGTTCGTGAGAGTATAAGCAGGTGATGGCTACTCCTCCATTGCTAGAGAGGGGCAGGCTTGGTTAAGCGCTTGGCTTGCGGCGAGGACGATCTGAGTTCGACCCCCGGGTTGTGCCACTATGTTTAAGAGGTTGGTTACCTCCTTCTTCCATGTCGCGATATAACTGAAAATTTGTTGAAAGCGACGTAAAACACCAATTAACCAACCAATCCATTGCTACAGAGAACCTTTCTGTTTTAATTATAAAATTCACCCCAAGTTTGTCGCTTTACATACATCTAATCAATGTTATCTACTTTTCATTATATCTATTATGTTTTAGGTATCACTTTCAACATTTTGTTTGTAAGCGATGCAACAAATACACTTAATTCAGAAGAGGCTTTCGTTTCTATAGCAATTTTCAATATTCTGAGTTGGAATATGTCCGTTGTTCCAAATGTCATCAAAGGATTTACGACGGTAAAATATCAATTTCAGTACTAAACATTGGCAACTGTAAATGTTAAACACATCTTTATGATAATTATTGGAGTTATACTAAAATAGATATACATAGTAAATAACATGTAAATGGTGTATGAGAAATGGAAAAGTTGTCAGGAAAAGTTAATGCTAAAGTAAGTATAACGTATTTTCCATTCTGTCATATCTAAAATAATGAAACGTCATTACTCACTTTAATTCAAAATACAAAAGATATAAACACGAATTTACTATACGTTCAGCATACGTTTTACAAAAAACGTGGATGCAGAATGCCACTCTGAAAAACAGCATTCTCTTCGGAAAATCTTCGATAGTGATATATACAGTGACATCATTGACGCATGTGCTTTAAAGGATGATTTGGATATGCTACGTGGACAATGCAGAAAATAGGGGAAAAGTTACATTAAACATGCTGCAATATGTAGTGAGACGTAAATTTCATGATCTTAACTTTACGTTCGTTTATATACATCATAGAATTATGAAAGAATTCTTATCATTGATATTGTTTTATTCAATAGGACAAAAATCTCAGTTGTGGCCAGAAACAGAGATTCAATATGGCACGAGCCGTTTACCAGGATGCAGATATATATCTCTTCGATGATCCCCTAAGTGCAGTAGATTCTCATGTCGGTAATCACATCTTCAACAACGTCATTTATCCAAATGGTTCTCTCAAAAATAAGGTAAATGTGTTTGGAATGGAGGGAGCAATATAATTAATTCAACCATTCCTACTATTTTTTCTATTTGACTCTTCTTAAGAATACATCAGTATATTCTTAAGTAATTATATAATGTATTGTTTTCAGACTCGAATCCTGGTCACACACAGTATTAGCTTTCTCCCAAAAGTAGACACTATTGTGTGCAAGGAGAAACACAGAAACCGCTTCTTCGCCCAAAAATATTGATGATGACAATAATGCTAATATCGGGGAAGAAACAGTGAAAACAGGAAAGGTAAATAAATTTAGCATATACTGTTCAATGTTCAAAATTAAGTTTAAACTGTAAATTAGATAATTAATTAACATCATATTTATTTAATTGATACTTATATTAAGAAATTCATTTTCTTCCCTTTCAGTTCAAGTTCCGGCATTTCGCATCTTATCATCGTTTCATCGTACATCGAGCTGCCGATATTTTCACAAGATTCTGGCTGACTGAATGGACCAATGATTCACCACACAACATCAGTACCTGCACATTTACACATTTAAATGATTCTATAAATGACCAAAATCAGGACGGCCAGAGATATTACCGAGTCGGAACGTACAGAGTCGTAGGATAATCACAAAGTATTGCGCTATCTCATGAATCTTTGATAAATTAATCGTTCCTTTCTACCAGTTTTTACTACATTGCTATCACTGATGAGGTGCACGATAGATTCCTTATAATAAGTATCATTCTGTTTCTCAAAAACAATCCATTATTTCTTCCTCTGCATTCATTTGTTGACGTTATGACAGTTTTCTCCCCGACATAATGGCCATTCGTACAATAAACATTTTTAATTTCTAATCTTGCAATTATCTTCTTCATCGTTGATAGGTTTTGTCTTCTAACATTGATGTTCTGCATGCAAGCCCTATTGATGCTCCTCGCAAGACTGTCAGCTAGCTGAAAACTCCATCAAAGAAATGTTCTCTCTTCTCCAATGAGTTTCTTCGACACAAACCCTGTTGGCAGAATCATAAACAGATTCAGCAAGGATGTGGAAGTGCTGGATTGGTTCAGTCATGAATTAATAGGATATTGTTAATGTCTCTCGACTCTAGTCACGATCCCACTTGTCGTAGGATTTACGTTGCCATGGTTTCTTGTAACTATCGTGCCTGTCGTCATCATTTTTCTACCTATCTAGGTAATAAGCATATAAATCATAATTCATTTAAAACACCAATCGTTTGTTGTTGATACAAACTTAATAATCATGAATTAAAATTTGTCACAAATCAGATTTTGTTTATGCATTTATATCTTTTTTCAGAAATTCCATAATCCAATAACTAGACAATTAAAGCGGTTAAAATCAGCAAACAAGTCCCCAAGTTTCACACATTTTAGTGAATCCATCAATTGTGTGTCTACCATCAGGGAATACTAGTAAATTAGATTTGAATCTGAGTCTCGAAAGAAAATGGACTGTTATCATAAAAGCCTACTTACCATGATCAATGCTCATAGGTAAATATATATATATATATATATATATATATATATATATATATATATATATATATATATATATATATATATATTTACAGAATCAACTATCCATTGTAATGGGGGTTTTTCATTGCTATAAAATCGGCGAAATATATATATTTAAATTGTTTAATGTACAAAAACAATATCTTGCTTAAACATATCTTTAGGATGGGTAGGATTCCGCATTGATTTCCTTGCCAATTTATTGACTCTTTTTGCCTGTGTGTTTGCCATCGTGTCCAAAGACATTTTAACGACCGGAGTTATTGCAATGTGCACAACATACACAATGGATGTAAGTAAAAGTTTAGTATATCATGTTTTTATAGTTTCTTTTTGACATACTTTAGTGTTTTCCTTTTCGTTAGCACGTTAATGGTAATTAAAAAACAAAATCAGTTCATCAGTAGACGAAGATATCAAAGAAGATCACTCAAAATATTTCCTGTTAGCATATTTGTTAAAGAGTTATCAATTAACACTTCACCTTAGAACAATTTTCTGTGAAAATAGAATTAAGGTCAGTTTGCTTGAGATTTTGACCCCAAATTAATACCAAATTTTTGTACACAGACGACCCATTCATTGAATTGGTGGATGCGCACATCATTGAAGATGGATAAAAAACTTGTCTCAATCGAAAAGCTAAATGAATATATGATAAAACCAACAGAGGTAATTATTTGTATATCTTTCCATATGTCTTTTGAATATTTATCCGTTTAAACATAAGTGTATATGTAAAGCTAATAATACTAGATGACAATCCCTTAATGTCTCTTTTACTGTAGGCTTCTTGGGAGAATGAGGAGACAAAATCACCCGAAAGTTGGCCTCAGCACGGTAAAGTATCTTTCAAAGATTACCAAGTGAGATACAGAGAGGGTCTAGATCTGTGCTGAAAGGAATCACATGTGATATCAACTCTGAAGAAAACAAAAAGTAATTCAAATGTCTCTTTAAATGATACTTGATATAATATATAATTTCCTACCGTATTATCGCTTTCAACAATTTCATATTCTAATATATTGATCTTCAGATTAATATATTAAGTCTCATATTTTAACAAAGCCGATGTGGTCTAGTGGATAAGGTGCCTGGTTCGTGATCGAGAGGTACAGGGTTCGACTCCTAACCCTGCGCACACCGAAGTCTTTCGGATGAGACAGTAAAACCGAGGTCCTGTGTCACTGTAGGCGTGGCACGTAAAAGATCCCTCACTGCTTCGGATGGGTCCTCTGTAAAGGTAGAAATTTGTATGCAGTGCATCAGGCAGATGCCGTCACCATATAGGTTAAATAATTGTGGAGTGACGTAAAACAATAATCAATCCATCAATCAATCAATCTCATATTTTAACAGGTTGGTATAGTTGAAAGAACTAATACTGGAAATCTTCATTGACCATGGCTTTGTTCAGAATGATTGAAAGCGCGGGAGGAAATATCGTCATCGATGACGTAGACGTAGACGTAGACATCTCCATAAAATATTGTGAACTATTTTTCTCATTTTATGCTTGAAAATAACAAGTTTCCAAAATTTTCTACTTTTTAAACACGTACGTACGACAACCTCTCGATCGATCATTACCTATTAACACTATCTTTTATTTGGGTAATCATACATTCATTACAACAAACACTTGTATCAATAAAATATATATACATTGTAATAATCTGAAAATTTTATTGGCGTTTTCTTTTTACTGGATCCAGTGCTATTTTCTGGGAGTCTCAGAATGAATCTTGATCCGCTTGACCATTATTCGGATACAGACGTCTGGAAAGCCTTGGACTCAGTGTCGGCCAGAGACAACTATCTGCCAAGCGCGTGCCTTACTAAAAAGACAAAAGTGTTAGTGTTGGATGAAGCGACAGCTGCCGTTGACATGGAAACAGACGATCTCATTCAGGGAACAATTAGAACAGAATTCTCAGACTGTACCATACTCACTATAGCTCATCGACTCAACACCATCATGGATTACGATAGGTTGGTATACAGGGAGCATACAGAGACAAACCGAATGTATAGGAATGATCTAAAGGGATGTGTAAAGAAGTGTTGTTATTTTTTTGTTCCGTTCCGAAATCAAATTGTTAACGTTTTTTCGACATTTTTTTGACTTAGTAATTTCAATGCAGAAAAGTGTCATGTTTTTCAGTTAATTGATAATGATGATTTCTTATGGCCTAATTTGATCATAATTATGGTAAGGAATATTACTGTGAAAGAGTTTTGTCAAGATATCAAATTTTTGAATGTTTTATGAATTTTTTAAGACTTCCAAAAGAAAATGGGGAATGGCCATTTTTCATATTTTCAACCTTTTCTGCAAAACAGTTCGAAGGATTTTTATAAATCTTGGTAGAAATAAATCACTTATGATCCCCTTCAAATTCTGTCGTTTTTGTCCACACCTCTTTACAGGTGGCGCCACCACAGTCAAAAGTAAGTCACAAAAGCGTACTCTCGTTTGACAATCTTGTTTTTCATACTGGCTATATACAGAGGCAATCAGAATGTATAGATATGATCTAGAGGGGTGAGTGAAGACATCTTGTCATTTTAGAGATTTTTGCAGAGTTTTTTTTTTTTTGGTGACTTCAATGTAGGAAAGTGTCATAGTTCCTAGTTAATTGATAATGATGATTTCCTATGGACTATATTGATCATAATTATGGTAAGGAATGTTATTTTGAAAGAATTTTGTCATTATCTCCATTTTTGGATTTTCTATGAATTTTTTAAGACTTCCAAATGAGGGTGTATAGGAACAATTCTTCACATTTTTAACTTCTGCTGTTATACCACATGAAAGATTTAATTGAAACATGGTATACCTGAAGTACTATAGGTCCTCTATCAATTTTTACATTTCATCCAAATTGGTCAACAGATGGTGCCACCATGTCTAAAAAATGAGTCTCAAAAATGTTTTTCATTTCTTTTTACATCTAAATAAGTTTTTAGATGTTTCTCAACACTCAACATACTGGTTTTGTATGTCCTCTGGTTTCATGATTTTTAGACTTATGGTTTGGATTTATCCATCATCTTTACATATGAAATTATGCCATTTTAAATTGGATCTGGACAATATTTGAAACAATTTTTGTTCATGACCCAGACTTGAAATCAGTCAACAAAAGGCCCTACCCAAAGAAAATGACAAACTTGTTGCCCTGAATCACATCTTGCAGAGACAGAGCAAATGCTTGATATCAAAATCACCTGAATGGATGTGCAAAAAAAAACCTGTTGTTTTTTATTCTGGTCTGAAATAGAATTTTGACATATTTTCAACATTTGTGTTGACTTAGTCACAGTAATACAAAAATAAATACTTCTTCCTTTCTGCATGACTGATAATTTAGGTACTCAGGTGAGCGATATAGGCCCACTTGGGCCTCTTGTTTCTTTCTTTCATAAATATAGATTTTTAATGACCATTTGTTTCAAAATAAATATGCTGGTGGACTGATAGTTCCCGAGGGCATCATAAGTCTAGTTTTCAGTGCTTTTGTACTGACGATTTACTTTTCAGTGCTTTTGTACTGATATGAAATATATACTTTAAATTTTCCGTCATGAAATTATGTAAATCACTCTAAAACTAAGAAGTATCTCCCTCGTGCACAGCTCTCTCCTTAGACTGATTCTTTGGTTCACTTTTTCGGTCATTTTGGTTTTAATACTGCTCTTCAAATATTTATATAATATTAGAATTCCAACCATTCGGCCATGAGCATTACCGAAGAGATACAAGTTGTCGAAATGCGCATCTGGTGCACAAAATTAAAAGATATATATGTTTTATATTTATTATAACCACTAGGCCGGTGTCACTACTGGTGGACTAATAGTCCCCGAGGGCATCATAAGTCTAATTTTCAGTGCTTTTTTACTGACGATTTACTTTTCAGGGCTTTCAAAATTATATAAAATATATACTTTAAATTTTCCGCCATGAAATTATGTAAATTACTCTGAAACAAAGGAGTATCTCCCTCATGCACAGCTCTGTCCTTACACTGATTCTTTTGTTCACTTTTTCGGTCATTTTGTTTTTAATACTGCTCCTCAAATATTTATATAATATTAGAATTCCAAAAAATCGGCAACAAGCATCATTAAAGAGACATAAGCTGTCGAATTGCGGATCTGGTGCACAAAATTAAAAGGTATATATGTTTTATATTTATTATAACCACTAGGCCGGTATCATGCTGGTGGACTGATAGTATCCGAGGGCATCATAAGTCTATTTTTCAGTGCTTTTGTACTGACGATATACTTTTCAGTGCTTTTGTACTGATATGAAATATATAGTTTAAATTTTCCGTCATGAAATTATGTAAATCACTCTACAACTAAGGAGTATCTCCATCATGCACAGCTCTGTCCTTACACTGATTCTTTTGTTCACCTTTTCGGTCATTTTGGTTTTAAACTGCTCTTCAAATATTTATATATTAGAATTCCAACCATTCGGTATAAGGTATATATGTTTTATATTTACGTAAGCCAATGTTTAAATCTTTTTGTACAGAATAATGGTGCTTTCAAAGGGGAAAATCCCAGAATTTGACACTCCCAGAACTCTATTATTCAAGACGGACAGTGCATTTTATAACCTTGCAAAAGATGCAAATATAGTGTAATTATTCATATATTGATGTTATTAAAGATACAGAGTAAAGTGATGTGATAATTTTCAGGAGTCCATAATCTTGGTAATCTTTCAGCTACTATATAACTTATCACAATATAAAATACTATACATATCATTGTTTTAGTATTTTATACTGCAAGGTACAGAATAGAATATGTCTAGTCATGTGATAACAATCACTGAATGACGAATATCTATTATTTACGAATAATAATGTCGCTTAAAACATACGAGTCCATGGATACTTCGATCTTGAACTCGAAATGTTGGTTGGTTATTATTGTTTAATATCTCACATGTTTTATTTGTATTATTGATACAGCATTATAAACTTTTTATTTCATCACTTTTGTCATCACATTTTTATGAAAATAATTCCAAATATTCATATTTATTTTTATATTGCAAAATAAAAATTATATATAATATATATTTACCCATTTTTATATCGTGGAAATATTACCCTAGAATAATCTTGTTATACAAATGCAATATCATACAAGTCCTGGGTCCGGCGCCATAAACTGAGAATATACTTAAGTCATAATTTCATATTCTTCTCTTTATCAATGAGTTAATAAATGGAATTTGGATTTTATTTAGTTTTATTCTACTGATAAATAAAATTAAACCATTCTACATGAGAATCTATTTGAACGTTTGATAATTGAATAACTTAAAATAAAAATAGTATATTCTCAGTTTATGGCGCCGGACCCTGAACTTTTTAAAAATTTATTATATCAATTTATACTGTATAATATAAACATTACACACCAGAGATTCTCGTCATTGTCCTATTCTACATCTTTATGTACAAACGTTATCAACGACAATATTATGAATTCATGTAAATATTTCCAATATTTAATATATTCAGTTTACATTCCGTCGTAAGATATCAGAAACCGTACATTTACTCATGCATTATATCTCAGAGGTATGTTTAGAATTGACTGTTTGACAAGATATATACTTTATAATGTATACTTTATACAACAAAACAGGGTTTAATCATTATGCTATTCCACTCATACAAAACTCACGTTTCAAACATTTAACAAAAACTGCATAGTTTATTGTTGTTCATGTTTGATTGTCAGTATACAACGTTGAGTTTTAGACGAGAGAAAATTAAAGACATCTGACAAAGCTGTATGACAAAAATCACCAGGACATATACACAAAAAATAATAGTAGAATATACAAGGAAAAACGACATTAAAATATTCAATTGTGATGCGGTTACGATGCTGACTTAGGACGGTCAATTGAAGAAACAAACGTCATTCAATTGGTGTGGTTAATCGGTTTACGGGCGCCGACCACCCCACTCGCCTCAAAAGTAGCACAATCAAAGGACACACATTTATAAATTTATAAATAATTTTTTCATATAGAGAACAAATATCAACAGGTTTCTCAAGAAGAAAGGTCAGAAAAATTTTGTTACACACGAAACGCGTCCACCATCCCACTCACTTCAAAAGCAGCGCAATTTCAAGAAGAGAAGTTTATAGAATAATATGTTGCTATCAAAAATATGTAAGGCGAAATCAACATAAGTAAACCGTGCTCAGCCCGTCTGTAAGCTGAGCTCTGATCCTTGATCAATAGGAGTCCCGACTAACAGTCAGAGGGGACGAGGATCAGGACCTTGTCTCCTCTGAAAAGGTTTGGACAAGGCCCGTCATAGAGTCCCTATCGCCCTGTTACTCAGCGTGCAACGCTCAAGCAAATGTCTGCATTGGGTTGTACGAATACCCGGTCCTCTGATATAGCGACATTGTTCCCCTTGATCATTTTTGATATGTACGCATTACATTATCCTTGAGCAGGAAGAGTCTCATCTGGATGATAATATGTGAAGGATCACTAGTACTTCATCGCCTCTGGATGATGATATGTAAAGGATCACTAGTACTTCATCGCAATTGTTCCTTACGACACTCACGGACATGCTGAGTTCCTGCTATTGTCTGATTTCCCGCTCAGAAAATTACCATAGTAAATAATAAATTATTAAAACACGAGAAGCGGGAAGAAGCATGGGTCCCTTCCAGAGCCATGTAGTTGAATAAACAAAGAATGATAACACATTAGTTTTAATTTATTTGCAAGACTTCAGTAACATGCCGTCAACGTTTAATAGATTCTATTAGGTAATGCAGGACAAAGGAAGAGACGTATATGAGTTTCTTTCCAATCCCCGTCGAAGTGTACTTATTTATCCCTTAAAATCAATGTTTTGTGCATTTTAAACAAGCTCTTAAATACCCAACAGTAATAAATAGGTGTGTGATTACTACATCTGGTAGGACAGCAAGTTTATACTTCGTGTTCATGGCGGGTATATAGTAGACAGGAGAAAATGAATGTTCACCGTGATACATTGTTGTGTGTGCTACAGTAGTACAACACTAGTAACATGTACATTCGTTGTTAGTACTGTAATATTGCAATGACAATTGAAACCTAGAATTGAATCCTTGAAAAGAAAACAAAACAAAACAACCAAAGGATAGGTCTTTGGCATCGTACTAAAAGCAAATGTTTTCAATCAGAGTTTCATAGTGTACAGATTTATTTACTACAGAATTGAGTACCACTGTTTAGGAATTCACAACAGGAATATATTATGTGGTCAATTATAGAGAATACTAAACTAACACAAAACACCGATTTAACGATATAATGAAGTTTATTTTATATATAAATATAATAGAATAATGCATAAGTCTGCTTGTTTAATTAAGAATTATAATAAACAAGTATATAGGATATATATATACATATTTGAGAGAGAGAGAGAGAGAGAGAGAGAGAGAGAGAGAAAGATATATGCATCATTACGTTTTTAAAAGTTAAGCGATGTTAAAGTTATTGATGTATATTTCTTTTAACATGCTCTTAATATAATTAATAAAGCAAGTAAATTTGAGCATGATGGAAAATAAAATTAGAGTATATATACCCCTTTTTAATATAACCTGTTTTGAGGTCATTGTTTACCCGGACACATATAACTCCAACTTCTGGTCTAGTATCTTGCAGTGTCACCTTATGTACATGTACTGAATATTTTTTTAAACTTGAAATAGAGAAGGGAGAGAGAGAGTAACAGAGAGAGAGAGAGAGAGAGAGAGAGTGTGTGTGTGTGTGTATGTGTGTGTGTGTAGGTGTGTGTGTGTCGGTGTGTCTGTGTGTGTGTCTGTATCTGTGTGTCTATGTATTTAGCTTGATGACATCAACATGGCAAATCTGTCTAGTAGAACTTGTCGTATATGTTGTCTTGCTGAATATCAGAGGAGGTGGATGGTTGGGAGGAAGCATTTTCTCTTTTTCCCTCCTCCTTCCCTTCCTCCTCTCTCCAACTTTTCTCTTCCCATTCTTCTTCCTTCTTCCCTCTCTTCTCCTTCCCCTTTTCGTACCTCTTTCCAACCTCTTCACATCCCATCCCTTCGCTTTTCCCTTCCCTTCCGACGTCCTCCCTCCTTGCTCTCACGCTTTCCGCCCCCTCATTATATACTCGTCTTGGAGCTTCGGATTTTCTGTAAAATAAGACAAACAATCATTTATTTTACGTAACACAATACTATATTGACTTATACCAGACAAGGGCGTTATTACGATATTATAGCCATTCATGGTTCGTTGCTTATTTTGACATTTTCATTTCACAGATTGGGGCTTAAAGACCATCCCATTTAACTCTTCAGCACTGAGCAAATGCGGTTCACGTTCTGCACATTTGTTTAAAATATATCAAAATATGTTACCTCATACCGTTTCTGCGATTCATCCTAAGTAAATCCCATGAAATCCTACATAATCCACTTCTAGGTTTCTCAGGCAATTTGATATTATCATTTGCGGACATTTAGACATTCTGACCGCGGGAAATGAACTGAGGAGTTAAATGGAATTTAGGGGACAGCACCTGTCTTCTGCATTACTTAATTATGATTGGATCATGCATTTACAAATATTTGTCAATAATGACATAAGTCCTATACTGGATAATAAAATTAAATTGAATTGATATTCAATATGTAAGAGAAGACAGAAGCCATCTGATCAGACTGTATTACACAAATCACCAGGAACATGCACATGAAACATGAGAATAGTAAAACTCACACCGAAATGACACTACAGCTATATTTGCGATTGCACTGCAGTTACGATACCGACATAGGGCGGTCAATTATAGTAACAGACGCCACTCATTTGGATTGGTTAACCGGTTTACGGGCGCCCATCTTCCCCCTCACCGCAAAAGCAACTGAATCAAAGGACACATTTACAAATTTATAAATAATTCTCCATATGGAGAACAAGGATCAACAGGTTTCTGAAGATCATAAAACTTTTAATGCAAAACTTTTATAGAATAATATGTTGCTATCAAAAATATGTAAGGCGACATCAAATGAGTGAGCCCAGATCCTTGATCGGTAGGGATCCCGAAAGAGGGAAAGAGGATCCAAAACGTTGGTGCAGGATCTAGCGAACCGGACCAATTGACAAATATAAATACAATATGATAGCAGTCTTGTGACATCACCATCTAGATAAGGGAAATTTACAATAGGAAATCCAAAGTCGTCACGTTTATCATATATGTTTGTATGAATATTGTTGTTAATAATGAAGGGGATAAATGTCATATTTTTCAAACTCATGGTTATCGATAACTAAAATATCATCAAGATATCTAGAGATGTCATTGGACTTATCAATTAGGTCGAAAAGTTTAGAGGTTTGAATAGAATGCATAAACTTTCTCTCATATCAGTATAAAAATAAATCTGCTATAAGGGGAGAGCAGTTAGTGCCCATAGGAATCCCAATAATCTGTTGATATCTCGCCATTAAATTGTACATAAATATTATCCATCAAAAATGTGATGGCATTACACAACTCAGTACAAATTCAATATTTGTAATTATCATATTGTTTGTATGAGAAAAAATCCATATCTAACTGAAGAACAGAGGTATGAATTAGACTCTCTGTTGAAATACCAGCGAGAGAGACAACAATTTGGTTTTATTGAAGTCATGATGTAGAAAGGTATATAGTGTCGAAAAATCAAAAGTAGATAAGTTATTTGCCTCACAATTTCTCGGAATTTTTCAATGACTTCCTTAGAATTTTTGATAGACCAAAAGTAATTGACGTTACTATTACTAAACCAGCATTACAACACTTTATAACATGGTCTTTAACTGCAGTTAGAGCTGAAGTATTTTAGAAAGCACAGTTGTAGGGCAATGACTAGAATTTGAAGTAAACTACTCAAGTAAACCACAAGGAAACTGCCATAGTGTAACTTCTTTCATTATGAAAGTATTTATGCACACAGTACAATACAAAGCAAACCTCTTTTAAAGCACAATGCCGAATACAAATGTAATATAGCTCCATTGAGATTCAAACTCACGACCGTTTGAGCTAACACCCTCTCTCAGCGACTTTTCCAAATGACGAAAGACCATACCCACTGAAAAACATTGAATACTGAATTCTCAATTACCTATTAACCTCTCTGTACGGCGGTGGTGGAGACGAATTCTTGATTTCAGCTTTGTTGGAAGATGTGTAAGCCTTTGCAGTCATGTGGACTGCAGAAGGTGGTGGTTGGTAGGGTGGTGCCATTTTTGGATGGTATTGAGGCTTCACTACAAGTGCTGATTGGACAAATGGTGAGTTTTGTTGTGTATTGAGAACAATAGATTTAGGTGCTACTACTGGGTCAGGATATGCATTACCTGCTGCAGGAGCTGTGGAAGCTGGAAGCAATACAATGTTGAGGACGTGTCAGAGTTGTCAAAAGTATACATTTTTTTTCTTAAAGAATTGAGGTATATTTAGCATGATATAAATTGATAAAACTATAATCATTTAACTAAACATGTAGATACATACTTGGAATATCTATCCTACGATGATGCATATCACTTGTCTGTACAGTGGATGCAGTGAATCGTGCTTCGTTTATCCAGTCTCTCAAATATTCGTATTTCAAAAAATACAATAGCAGAAATGCTATCAATCCAAATATGATCCCGAAAGTAATGGCTATGTAACTACAACAAAACACCAGTACTTAAATTATGTATTTCTTCATTTTTAACGATGAAACTGCTGGTTATATCAGCATTGGATTTTATGTAAACAAAAAACCAATAGATCCTAGATAAAAGCCAAGTGACCGCAATTGAACTGATTTTGTCATCATATTTTGTTATTACTTCCGAAATGAAAGATTTCAAAGAATACAATTCTACTTATTATAAAGTAGTCCTGAGTGTATATAGTTCATAGAATAGAGCAGTAGCATTTACTCTCCTTTCATTCCTTTGCCACCAACTATAACTCCCCACCCAAACAAATCCCCTTAACGATGAATTAGAAAAAATAATGATTGTTAATATTAAATTTTTAACGTTTACTTGAATGTAATTCATATCAAATATGCGCATACATGTTTCACAATTGTAGTATACCTTTTTCTTGACTTAAAGAAGAAATTCTAAGCTTGTGTTGTGCGTACAACGTTCAACGGCTATAAGCACTACTATTCACAGATTAACTTACAAATTGATCAAAAGTAGTTTTGAACATGTCCATTCAATGAATAATAAACAAAACTGAATGGTTAAACAAGGTAAAAGTCAAAAGGGGTTATCAATTTACGAGCCCTCAGGCATGATCCCTAATCCAAATTTGAGTCCATTTTCAGTACACTCCAGATGAGGGTTGGCATCTTTAAAGTAGCAATGCTCATGAAATACTGAATGGATGTTCATGCAATTTGTGTCATTTTATTCAAAATTCAACACATTCTTGTTTGATGGAAACTTTCCTAGTATGATGAAGTAGTTAATGCCTCTGTAGGTCAAAGTAATTAACGAGACGTGTGATTGGCTGATATGCTGAATTTTAATCTCATTTCACTAATGTAAAGAGTTTATGATCTAAAAAGGATTGTTTACGTTTGAAATTTAATCAGTTTTGGTGGATGCCCCCCTTCCAGCAAGATTTTCTCGAAATTAAGGTGAATTACATATTGTAATTTGTTAACATTCTGATAGAGTACGTGCTGACAAACATTTTGATATATAGTTTGAATAAAACTAAGAGATAGAAGCTGTGTACATCTTGCTGGAGGTTTGCTCATTTAACACGGGGCCAACTGTGCTTTGACCTAACCGCCAGTTTCTCCAAACATGCCACCGCGACAAATCACTTAGTGAGTTCAAGGTTACGTCTGGATTCAATGAAGTAATTGCAATAATGAAATTAGGTAAATATAACATTAATGACATACTCACATACATTTAAACTTATTTCATCATTTTCCATCAATATTGAAAGACATAACGCAGTTTAGTTCATATAAGTTGATTTAGTCACAACACGATATTTTCGCTTAAATAGACTCGACACTTGCTTGGTGCTTGACCTAATTATTTCACTTTTAACCTAATTATTCTATTTATGCAACGGACCCTCCCTATTATGCTAACATAGTTAATATTTGGTACACGTTCCTCAACATTCCTACATTCCTCTAAAATGAAATGATAGCTTAATACTTACAAGGAATCGTCACTGCAACAGTATCTGTCGTAGAACGTTCCACAACAATCATATGAACAATACCTGTACTTCGTAATTTCTGTCCTGTTAGGGTATCTATAACTTCCGTAGCTGCAATTAATCTGTGTAGAGGACGCTTCAAGTGAAAACAGTGAACTTCAACTAAGTAACCAGTCCAACGATTCAGTCTCTATAGATGATAAATCTTACTTGTTTTGCTAGCAGAGGGGGATTGTCGATGTCACTATTAAAACAATCATTTTTGGTCAAGAGATACGACCGATTTGTCGGAATACCTAATGCTACATACAAAAGAAATCACAAAGACATCTGACTCAGCAGTATGACAAAAGTCATCACAGACAAAAAAGCACATAATAAAGTCACAGAAAGACATTACAACAAATTCAATTGTAATACAGTTGACTTAGGACGGCCAATTGAAGAAACGCTAATTCCTCAACTAATGTAGTTAACCGCTTTACTGGCCCACTTTTCCGCTCGACACAATGGCAGAAGAATTAAATGAAATACATTTAAAAATATATAAATTATATTATTATAGAGACCAACAGAATACCCAATGTGAAAGAAATGTATAATAGATAAAAAATTACTTTATAAAATATAAAGGTGACGTCAATTTGAGTCTTCTGTACTCTGCTCATATAGAACAAAAACATGGCATGTATCTCTTGAATAGCTGTGATATTTTAAATAGACTATAATCAATAATTATATACATATGTCCTTTTATTATATCACCATACCTTATAATGTATACAGTTTCCACATCCTTTCTTTTCTTATTATATGTGTGGATATACATCGTATTATAATCAATGAACTATTTTGTATCTGTCCTTGGACTCTGAGAATAATTAACGGTTTGGTACTTCTTCGATATCTATTCATATTCTTTACTCTTTCGTTACCATACATCTTTATAAATGTATAAGTTTTATGATTATTTCAGACATAACAATTTAAGCAACTTAAGTTTTCTCACAATGTATGCACCTGTATTATATTAAAAAGTGTTTTGAAATATAGATTTATTTTTAAAGTTTTTAATTTATTGAAACATATATAAAGTTTGGAGTGAAATCTCGATCAAGTGAAATAAAAAAGCAAGTGGCCAATGTCTTGTGGACATTGAGTGTTCGTTATCATTTATTTAATTCCCAATTCCATTCAGAAGACATCTTATCATTTCTTTAAATGTTAATACTAAATATTCAAAATTATAAAATCAATTGTACATTCTTTGTCTCGCAATGAACCCTTTGTGGTAGAATCTAGTCCAAAAAGTACAGCATTTGTAGGACACCTAATTCAAGTTTTTCATTATTTCATCACGATCCTTCTAATACTACTAATATAGCTCAAAAGCGTAGTCAAATATTTGACTTCGGAATAGATACGATTCTACATTAAATGTTAGTAGTATTTTTGAATTCTTGTTACATTCATATAGTAGACAAATTCGGGTAGGGTAGGAAGGGGCTTTCGCTATATTTATGAATTGCAGTCGTTAACATTTTTGAAATGTTGACATTCAAGATCTAAATTTTGTTTTGTTATTGGAATAGTAGTAGACTATATCACCATTTTATACAGGGAAATCCCATCAGGGTGTGTGAATCGAAGATGTTCATTATGAAAGAAGGTAAATAGTTACTTCCATGTAGAGTTGTGTCGTACAGCTTAGCTAGACATCCGCTTTTCACCATATACAATATGAAAGTAACTGGTGTCACATGACTATGGCACTAACCAACAATGTACCAATATCAATATAAAGACCAATTTCAAATGGATGATTTGTCCGGTACATTTGTACCACTCACAGTTATTACAATTCTTAATATTACAGACCGCACTACATATATTTATTAAAATCTATTCAAACCCAATGAATTGTATAATGTAACACAAAAAGAATATTACTAATTAGATTACCTATCTGCAATAAAATCACAACAAATCTAAGTATATTCTCCATCGGTGTATTAGAATAAGATACAAAGCATAGATTGATCTTCTACAGGTTTTGATCGTTGCAAAATCCCGTGTGGTAATGTTATTGTGACGTAAATGTAGAAAGACGGATATGAAATACTTCCTCCTTCAATCAATACAAAAGATATACATAGAACAAAGAAAGTTATATATATATATATATATAAATCTGTTTGTTTTATGCATATTTTTGAAATGCATTGCACTATATGCCCATTGCAACAACAAATGTTTCTTTTGCGGAAATGTTTTATTGCCATACATTGGGAAAACAACAACTTGCTCAATATCTTCTTTCCTTGCGGATATTTTCCCTTCATATTTGAAATAAGATATACTGAATACATAATCACACGAATAAATTAAATAAATTGAAACCATCTAAACTTTTCTATGAAAGACAAAGAAGATCTGTACTCTTGGCACTTCTGTAGCTTTATTCATAACTAGTTTAAAGATATCTCTCTTGTCATTAACTGATTTTGATTTAAAGAATTCTTTAGTACAGAGATATAAAAGTTTTGCTAGCCTGGTATGTTCTTAAATCATTTATAAACTTTCATTCCAGCAAATTCTGAAGTACATATTTCGAGTCCAAGAGAAAACAGAAGACCTCTGACCAAGAAATATGACACAAGACACTACGAACATGCACATAAAACATTATTATAGCCAAATAAGCACGGAAAATGACATTACAAAAATATGCAACTTTATTGTAAATATGATACCGGCGATAAAGTAACGAACTTCACTCAATTGGTGTGATTAACAAGTTAAAGGGCAGCCACCTTAAAACTCACCGCCAAAGCAGTACAAACAAAGAACACGCATTTAAAAATTTACAGTCCTCCTTATAATAAACAAGAATGAACGAGATTCTCAAGACGATAGGTTATACAAACTTTAAAATGATTTTTTTTTTCTAGCATAATATGCTAGTATAAAATATGTAAAGCGACGTACAATCAAGTCAACCGTGCTCTATCCTTTTGTAAGAGTCAATATCAGTGGAGACGAAGCTCGGGCTCACACTGCTTTCTATAGAGAAGAAAAAAGAGGAGTTACTGGCTCAGTTATGTGGAAGAAGTCACCATGGAGCTATACAATACATGAATACAAATAATATACTAGCACATATATTTGGTTGGTTGATTGGTGTTTTACGTCGCTTTCAACAATATTTCAGTTATATCGCGACATTGAAGAAGGAGGTTACCAACCTCTTAAACATAGTGGAGCAACCCGGGAATCGAACCCGGATCGTCGGCGCCGCAAGCCAAGCGCTTAACCACTACACCACGCCTGCCCCTACTAGCACATATAACACATTACAAAAATATTTGATTGTAGTGCAATTACGATACCGACTTAGGACGGTCATTTAATTTGACAAAAACCAAACAAATGGTGTGGTTAACCGGTTTACGGGCCCACCTTCCCGCTCACCGTAACAGCAGAACAATCAAAGGACGTACATTTAAAAATTTATAAATAATCCTCCATGTAAAGAACAAGGGTCAACAGGTATCGCATATTGAGAGGTCATAAAAATATAAACACGTAAGGTATTGTAAAACACATAACAACATAAAAATATATGCGACATCAACATGATAAACCGTGCTCTGCCAGTCTGAAAGCGAGCTAAGACCCTAGATCTGTAGGAGTCCCAACTAACAGTCAGAGGGGACGAGGTTCAGGACCATGTCTCCTCTGAAAGAGGTTTGGACAAGGCCCGTCATATAGTCCCCACCGCCCTGTTAGTCAGCGTGCAACGTTCAAGTAAAAGTCTGCATACGGCTGTAGAGAGGCTGTAGAGAACCACACGTGTGGAGAATGCATCTGAAGCGACAGGTCGGAGAGTAAAACAAAGATAAATAATATTGATGTAACGACAGCAAAACTAAATGAGAAAAAACAACGATAGCATGAGATGCTGCCTTATGCATGTGAAATACAGAATTAATACTTGCATTCGCGACCATGTAGTTGTTTTTTAATAATGGAAAATTAAATCATATATATATCAGAAATTATATATGGGGAAATGTCATTTTCAATTTCGAATTAGTATTGCAGAGAACATTCACGGAGTGCGCAGCATTGTATAATAAGATAATTACTTCATGCTTCCATTTAAAAAAATAAGTGATTTTTCAATTCAAATGACGTAAAACCCCATCAATCAAATCAAAGTCGGCTGGAAGTTTGCTGGGAGGCCAGGGAGGGGAACCAGCTATAGCGGGATTTTAAAGACTTTAATGGCCAAGGAATCAACAACATTAGTACTTTATCCATTAAATCGTAGAGACATTTCTTGCTTTCCTTCTTCTTAGGTGTCTATTTGGATGTTGATTTCCATGTCAAGAAATGTCATTCCTGGTACAATTTACACTTTACAATTTTTCAATCGTTATCTTTCCACCTATATGTAATAGCAACACCACTTTATCACCTGTTTTAAGTAAAATTTTGTCACAACTACACTGATATCTCTAGAGGAAGAAACCTAGCTGGAAGTTTATGAACATTTTTTCTCCTTTCTTGATAATGGATAGCAAAAGACAAAATCAATCAATGATGTAAAGACGTTTTACTTCAGCTGCATCTTTAATAAAGTGTGACCTTCCTGTACATTACTATAAAGTTACTTACGACAACAATTTCCATGCGGTGTTACAATATATAGCAATACTGTATAAAGTCGCAAAATATAATGTATTCCATAACATATTTCACAACGTATCAAGTGTCATAGTTAATAGCAATATCGTATAAAAAGTAACACATTACAAAGTATTTCATAACATATTTCACAATATATCAAGTGTCATAATATATAACAATACTGTATCAAATCGCAGATTACAATGTCTCCCACAACATATTTCACAGCATATTGCCCATTTAGAAGATAATTTGATACAAAATTTACATTATTGCGCTTAGATATTAATATTTATACTATATTTGCATCTTTCGCCATGATATAAAATGCGCCGTTAGTACTTGATAAAAGAGTCTTCGGAGTGCCGAATTCTAGGATTCTTCCCTTGGAGAGCACCATTATTCTATAAAAGAGAAAAAACATTATCTTGACATTACGTTAAAAGAAATCGAATATATACATATATATATATATATATATATATATATATATATATATATATATATATATATATATATGTTTGTTTAGCAGATAACAAACGATTATTGGATATTGTTGCTCATGAAAGGAATGCTGAAATTGAAATCATCATCTTCGTCATACAATAGTACCAAGGTAATCCGAATGTAGTATTATTAATTGAGAGTAAGTCATTTATATCTTTCTTGCGTCTCCCCTTTAAAGAGTAAAGACTGTAAGTGAATTCATCTTTGTATGGGTAAAGGAATATTTTGACAAGAAGTGGGTTTACTGATATGCCAGATGGAATGCCGACATGTTTGTGCTATGCCAGATGGAATGCCGACATGTTTCTGTGTACTTACATGTAAGGATAAGAGTTTTCATCGACAGAATAAACTTCATCATGGTTTACTACAATGGCGACTGCCATTTTTACTACTGAAAACAAACTAGGTAATTTCGGAAAGTCTGTCTATAGATTTTGATCAGAAATAGTTGTGTATAGTGTAGGAAATCAAATGACTAAGAGTAAATATTTATTGATATTTCATCACGCTAAATACATTCTGATTTGTGATCCGAAGGACTCATTAACAGACAGGAAGCAATAATTTAATTACATCAATTTTATTACGATGTTTCTCCTCAATCATCGTTTGAAATTAAAGACTTCTTTGGAGTGGGGGATTAATTCTAGGGAGGAAAATCTTAAAAGTTTTCTCTTTATATGCTTTTGTTAACACTTGACGGCACTTGGGGAAAGGGCATAATATTTCTGCAGTGCTTTCCGTTCACCAAATTTGATACATGTCAACTGGTGTTTGAGAAAAACAAAATGGTGTTAAATGTTTATGACACTATTTGATACTTCTTATCCCTTATTATGTGTAAAAAATACTGCAATACTTTAAACAATATCGCAACTTTTACCATAAATATAATACCTGCAAAATTTCATTCAAATCTATTTCGTTATCCATGAATTAAAACGGTAGAAAAAGTTAAACTTGAATGAATAGAATTATTACTACAAGTCTGATTTTAATACTATCATATCCTGTTTAAAACTAACACGGTTATGACAAATATTTTTCTTATGTGTATAGAATCAATGTAAAACACGAAAGAAACTGGTGTCACATGACTATTGCACTTACAACAATGTACCATAGTGGACATTCACGGACCCCTGAAATTCAGAGGTAAGACGAGGTGCCCGGGAGGAGTGAGAACATATGAAGAGACATACGTTGTCGAAATGAGCATATGGTGCACAAAATTAAAAGGCATATATGTTCTATACAAGAGGCAGGCTTGCTGTATTGGTTAAGCGCTTGGCTTGCGGTGTCGACGATGCGGGTTCGATTCCCGGGTTGCGCCACTCTGTTTAAGAGGTTGGTAACTATGTCACGATATAACTGAAATATTGTTGAAAGCGAAGTAAACACCAATCAACCATCCAACTTAACATATATAACTATAAAACTGGCACAATGAGCAAATACCAATATTGATAACATATATAATTACTGAACTGACTAACACTAAGAGGAAACCCCAATTTAAGAGCATTGTGATTTGTATTTTTCGGGCATGTATGGCAGATAAGGCAAGACAAACAGGAGATGTGTATTTCTCCAATGCAGCTTATCACACTGATAATTCTATTGTTGTAAATGCCAATGTAATATAACTCAAGTTACTTTCATCCTCTGTATTATTATGATTAATGTTAGTAAATTTTATATGTTGTTATAAGGTATAAGAATATAGTATCAATATTATAAATTTATTGTACCATATGAACCTTCAGACAATTTATGCTTCTTAAGTGCAAAATTGGAGGTTGAAACAAAACAAACAATCTTCTAGATTGACAATATGGACAGAACTGCATATAAGGGAGATACGCCTTAGTTTTGAAATTATTTATATTTATCTTAGAAAAAATTGTAGTAGTAGTAGTAGTAGTATATGCTCTGTTTCTCTACCGAAACACTGCACACCGGGCTTTTGAAACTCAATGAAACTGTCTGCAAGTAAACTGGCAGCGCTATCTAAATGGAAAAGTCTTTAAGTGTTGCTATCACGCAATCAAATATCAAATCTAACATTGCAACTTCCGGCGACTTTAAACTGTATATGAAATTGATATGAAGTCTGCTTACTATTACTACTAACAATGGAAAATCTATACACGCCTATATGTACTCATACTTTAAATAGTATAATCCATTATAGTAAAAACATTATAGAAACCTGTCGTAATCCATAACGGTACTGAGACGATGAGCTATAGTGAGTATGGTACAGTCTGAGAATTCTGTTCTAATTGTTTCCTGAATGAGATCGTCGGTTTCCATGTCAACGGCAGCTGTCGCCTCATCCAACACTAACACTTTAGTCCTTTTAAGTAATGCACGTGTTAAGCAGATAAGTTGTCGCTGACCGACACTGAGATTTTCACCACCTTCAGTACATATATGCCGTAATTGTTCAGGTAAGGATCTGACAAACTTCCCTAGGTGTGCATGATCCAACGCCCTCCATATCTCTTTGTCCGAATAATTGTCAAAAGGATCCAGATTCATTCTAAGGTCTCCGGAAAATAGGACTGGATCCTATAAAATATCAAAAGCTTAATTATTTTCGTTCACATTTGGGTGTCTAGCAATTACTGTTTTTCGTATTTTATCCATTTCTTTTACCTGTGGTATAATTGTTAGTTTGGATCGTAGATCATGCAAACCGATGGTGGAAATATCAACGTCATCAATAACGATACTTCCTCCCGCGCTCTCAAGCATACGGAACAAAGCCATGGCTAATGAAGATTTTCCAGCACCAGTCCTTCCAACTATTCCGACCTATCAAAGTATACAATTCAACATATTGATACTTTCCTAAGGAACTAAGTACAGACATGTTTATCGTTTATCAACCATGTAAACGGCTCATTACATCGGTATATTGGGACGTAATCTAATTATTTACCTTTTCTCCAGGATTGATATCACATGTAATTCCATTCAATACAAGACGAAGATCCTGCCTGTATCTCATTCGGTAACCTCTGAATTGCACTTTACCCTTTTCAGGCCACTTCTCAGAAGGTTTAGTCTCCTCAATTTTCCATGAAGCCTTAATTAAAAGGCACATAAAACGATAAAAATCAATTAGTGTTATTCTTCCAAACATGCGAATGCAATTATTTTTAGATATTCCTTTTCAAAAAATTTAGAAGTATACGAATACTAACCTCTGTTGGTTTTTCAATATATTCGTTGATTCTTTCCACAGAGATAAGATTGTCTTCTACGTCCAAGGATTTACGCATCCACCAATCCAATGAAAGTGTCGTCTACGTTTAGTAAAATTATCAATGTTTAAAAAAATTAATGTGATACTGTATATATATATATATATATATATATACCATAAAATATTTGAATGGATACTCCTTTAACAACTTGACTTACCTCCATTGTGTATGTAATGCACATAGCAACAACTCCCGTTGTAAGGACGTCTCTAGAAACTATGGCAAACAAACAGGCAAACAGAGTCAGTAAGTTGGCAAGGAAATCAATGCGGACTCCAACCCATCTGTTAGAAAAAGGAATACAAATCAGGCATATGCCCTTTACTAAGAAATTTACGACTAAACCGATATATTACCATAACTTAGGAATTTCACTATGAGCAATCCACAGAGAGAATACCGAAGAAACAATCTGATACTGTGCAAACATGACTCAACAAAAACTTCGTACGGCACCCTTCTAGATTCCTCTCATGGATGCGGTTTAAAGTTTACAAACGACGAATAAAAAGACCATGCGCTATGACAATCGTATTTAAATACAAGACAGAAGACATCTCACCAGGCTGTATGAAACAGATCATCATTAAATATTATAAAGACAGAATGTTAATAGATAAGACATTATTCTTATAGACAATGACCTAAGCATCCGATACTTATTAAGAAAAATTTTAAAAAGTGGTTCCTTATACAGACATCACAAACTCTCTATACTTACCTATGAACATTGATCATGGTAAGTAGGCTTTTATGATAACAGTCCATTTTCTTTCTAGACTCGGATTCAAATCTACTTTGCTGCTGGTATGCCCTGATGGTCGATACGCCATTGATGGATTCGCTAAAATGTGTAAAGATTGGGGACTTGTTTGCTGATTCTAAACGCTTTAGTTGTCTAGTTGTTGGATTATGGAATTTCTAAGATAGAATTATATAAAATTAATAGCATAATTCTAACAATGTATTTTAGATATATACCTGAAATATCCATGTATGCATGAATGATATGTGAATTGAAATTTTATTCTTCATTCTAAAATGTTGTTAATCTTTATGAATATGTGACATCGATAAAGCATTCACCCCATCGATACCTACAATTTTTCACTTTTGATGAAAAATTACCTGTAATGACAGAAAGATGATTACAACGGGTATTAGAGTCACAAGAAACCATGGCAACGTAAATCCTATAATAAGTGGCATCGCAATGAGCGTGAGGTGACATTCACAGTATTCTTTTAATTCATGACTTATCCAGTCTAGATCCTCTATTTCTTTGCTGAACCTGTTTATAATTCTGCCAACTGGGTTTATATCGAAGAAACTCATTGGAGAAGAGAGAACGTTTCGTAGCATTCGTTGATGGAGTTTTCGACTAGCTGACAGTCCTCCGAGGAACATCAATAGGGCTTGGAACCAGGCCATTAAGGCTGAAAAGAAAGGGGTTTGTATCATTGATCAGAGAATAAATGTGCTTGATTTTATGTTTGGCACATCTACTTTAGAGATGTTGTTAATCTTTATGAATATGTGACACCGATAAAGCATTCACTTTTGATGAAAAATTACCTGTAATGACAGAAAGATGATTACAACAGGTATTAAAGTCACAAGAAACCATGGCAACGTAAATCCTATAATAATTGGCATCGCAATGAGCGATCATCTACTTTAGAGATGTCTAACCATATTCAAAATGATGCATGAATTAGCTTTTAAAACTTTATCAAGCGTAATCAGAGTATTGTTTCTTGAATAAAAATCAACATAAAATTAATAAATAAAACCATCAGTGTGAAATGCATGTATTTAAAACAATCATCATCATAAGGAGTAATTCTAATTCACTTGTTTTGTTTTGACAATTCAAATTGGTCCACACCACAATACACCGTCCTCAAGTGTATTACTATATTTTAGGTACTCTTTGTCCACATTGCCTCTGACTCTATCTATCAAACATACTGTCTATAACAACGTCGTCCAGTATTCTCAATGTCCATCTTAAGTTTCGAATCAAGGACGATTCTATCATTCACGTGCATAATTATTACAATCAAGATGAAGCAAAACAAAACTGACAACGGACATGATGTACCATCATAATGCATGCAACATGCTCTCTAGCATAGTATACCATCTCGCTGCGCCGCAGCAGAACTGCCTGTAAAGCTGTTTACGATGCGATGTCAAGTCGCTCATGTGTGAATCAATTTGTGTGTTATAAGTTAATCATAAAATTTTGATAATATGAAAATGAAAATTCCTATGTCAATGCAATAAATATTAATTATTACATATTTTGAAAATTTTATCAATAGTTTATATAGAAAGTTTCCGGACTGATATAGAGCCATAAATGCCCGCAAACTTCATTTCAGCCCGGGGACTATTTCCAGTTACGTGACGTCATACTTATATTTGACGTCATACCGTACGCAAACAAACATGGCGGACAGTACTATTAACGAAAATGCTTCGATTTATAGAATTAAATGTAGATGGACGGTTAAATATGTAATAAAAAGATTATTGACTGAATACGACGAAATATAACCGCCCTCGGTCTTTGAGCGGTAAAGCGGCACGAGCTTGCGAGGGCCGCATCCGCTCAAAGACCGAGGGCGGTCATATTTCGTCGTATTCAGTCAATAACCTATAATTCATTTCTCGGTAGAATTTTACACATGGCAATGTATGTCCCCTTGGCAACAAGGAAGTTGGGGGCAATTTCAAAAAGAAAAACTATGCTTGTGCTACAGTGAATTGGAATGGGGATAAACGTTATAAACGTACTGTGTTTGATCGTTTCCGACATGTATACTTTGGTTATAACATTGGAAACCACTGTTTTCTTAGGTCCGCATCCGTCGCCAAGAAAACTCTAAAGGTATAACCACAATAAACCTGTCGGAAACAATAAAAACAGTACATTTATCCCTTAAATATACCGTGCATGTACCGTGGACATTGGATTTGGGCGCGTAAAGCCGCGGACACGCGTGGACACTGTCCCTGTATATCGGCCATATTGACCGCGTATATAGGTGGTCATTTACCCGTGTCCGCGCCGTCAGACGGTCAAACGTGGACACCAAATATGTCCCGGTAAATGGGTATGATCGCGCTAAAAAGGAAACGACCTTATGATGATGCGTATTGTGTTTGCTCAGTGAAGCATGAAAAATAACGAAATTAGACTTAAAGATATCTTGATTTATAATCATGTAACATCTTTTTAAATCTCCTCTGCTTGATTACACAATGAACGTTTGAAATGTATCTTAAAATATTCTGCTATTCTAAATATTTTTAAAATTAGAACGTATTTTTTATATAAAAATTGAAAATACAGTGCGCACCTGGAGCACGGACGTATATAATGTTTTAGATATATACGTCCCTGTCTGGACGTATAACTACGTTATATACGTTCTTTATACCCGTATATCTACTTGTCAAAAAGTGCATTAATGGTATTTGAATGAAATCGGTAAAGACAAGCTGATTGGTCATTGTACAGATGCGTGTATTTATAAGTGTGATTTTAAAGAGAAAACTGAAGACATCTGACAAAGCTGTATGACAAAACTCACCAAGGACATGCTCACAAAAAATGATTTATTATTCCGAGAGTGTGCCGAGTTTCTTTGTAATACCTATTTCGGACTCTTAATTAAAGAAGGCAACGATACGAATTGAAGAGCGCAATTACTACTTGTGGGTTCAGTACAGTAAAGCCGACTTTAAAATCAAATAAATTCATATAATTACATGTGATATGATATTCATTATTGATTGCTCTGATAAACATATTCAGATTTTGAAATATTACATACGATTACGATGAAATACACGATTGATTAATTCTGGTAGATATTTATACATATGGACATTGATCTTCATTCTATTTTATTCATTATTATTTTCTTTGGTCTGTTTTCTTCTTTTTTTTTTATGTATTCTTTTTTCTTCCTGGTGAAGTGCAGGCAAACTTTTCAAAATATTTATAATCTCAGAACAAAAGACAAAGCATGCGCACTTGAGTCGCAAGGGAAACTAGAGTGTCGGTCGTTTTCTTACCTAAACAGTAAAGAAAAGTATCTTTCAGAACCCCCACCCTTTCATTTTCATATCTTCTTACATACTCCTGCCAGATATAGGGCCGTATGTATCTTATGATTTCATAGAATGCGATCGTCTAATTCCGTGTATTAATCAGTGTCATAAGTCAAACCCTTATTCGCTACCAGGGTGAAGTAAAACAATAGACTTCACACAACACGCGTGCTCCAGTCGTAAGGTTACCTGGACTAAGTGCCGTTTGAACTAAACAGAGAAGAAAAGCCCCCCCCCCCTTTTTTTTTTTTATTGTTTTGTCTCGTTACACATTCTTTCCCAATACGATCGTATCTTTTTTGGATTAATTTCACGGATACGATCATGCAATTATATATAAAAGATGATGACCCGACTGAACACCGAATCTTGCATGCTTTACAATAATACATACACAAATATATATTTTGGTTGTATTGAAAAAGTTTAAAATACGTTTGCAAACGATATCTGTGCAGAGAGAGAGAGAGAGAGAAAAGGGGGGGGGAGGTGACGTGTCGTTACTTTAACTCGGTCGTTAGGTGGCATCGATCTTTCACTTAATTTATTGTCCTGTAGGCTTACAGCACAATGCTTGGACTTGCAATAGGGAAATCACCCATTGTATTGGCGAGTAAGATATTTGACTGAAACATCGTACAATTCTTCATTATCATCAGGTACAAATGAAAGGAGGAAGGGGGGGGGGGGGTATTCAGTTTTGGATTTTCTCTCTTTGCCGCAGATATGGTTCTTAGATTTTGCTGTTGAGGGGGAGTAATAAATCACAAGAAATCTGATAATAATTAGTTTTCAAATATAAAATAGTAATGCTAATACACAATGTGTTAATACACATCTACATATAACGATAGAATACATGTATATGCATTGGTATGTACATGTATAACCGTCTTCACACAAGAGATTTTCACACCTCTGTGGCTCATATTAAAAAAAAGTTGGTTCACACATGAATGATAAGACGTTTTCCACAACAGGGGAACACCTTGGATGCTTTCAACTAAGGGTAATTTAAAAACATTGTGATTTTTTTTATTTATTTTTTCTTTAATCAAAAACTCCATAAATAAAAGATCGTGTTTTCTGATTTTTAGCAAAACACCCGAGTCTGGCGCCATAAACTGAGAAAATCATTTCAATTATTTCAGTTTAATTTATTCCATTATCACAAGGACTTATAAACAATTTGTTTATAAGTCCTTGATTATCAAACATTCAAATAAATTGTCATACAGAATGGGTTTATTCTATCTATGGATAGAATAAAACTAAAAAAAAGTCCAAATCCCAGTTAAAAATTCATTGCTGAACAAAAAAATGCGACTTAAGTATTTTCTCAATTTATGGCGCCGGACCCTGGATTTTCTTCAACGATGTAAAAATTCCCATGTAAACAGGCACTGCTGTACTCCTACATTCCATCACTTGAATGACCTACCTAGTTATAAATTAATTGCACCAAACGGCAATAAACGACGGCTGATTAATGACTGTCCATTGAAATGTGATACCCGAACTTGCAGCAAGTATTTTGGTAAAATCGTTAATCGTAAATGTCCGATACCTGCTGTGAACAAGTGAAACTATCGTTAATGTTCTTTAATGACATAATACCGGCAAGAAAGATATTCGGGCACATGGTCACAAAAAAATTAAAAATAAATATAATAATGATAAATCTTAAAATAACTGACACCATTTCCACGGCAATATTGTTGTATTCACTCATTTTTCAAAACTACGCTCTATTAACAGCCGGTTAATAGGTTATCGGGGCCGAAATTAATATTTGCGTCTGTCTTTCAGGAGGTTTAGCGGAAGCAAAAATATATATAAAAATAATCTGGAAGTTTCACGATCGTATTTTTAAAGACAAGATGACAACACGTTATGTCTGCGTTTGTAAAATACAGGCACATCTATGTAATGTCCCTTACGTCCACTGTGGGACAATTTTAATTTAAAGGTGTGAAAAACTCGTCCGTTTTGTCCACCAGAGGACACGTACAGGTAAAAGGTGTGAAAACCTTGTCCGCTTTGACCTCGAGAGGACAAGTACAGGTAGATGGCAAATTGAATTATTAACATTAACGTGGACAGAAAACTGGCCTCCCGTGGTGTCCACGGAGGACAGACGTGGACTGCCCACCGAGGCAACGAGGATTTTCCAACTTCCACGGTACATGTACGGTACCATCAGATCGACAGAAATCTAAGGTCCATTAAATGATTTCGTGCAAATGTGTTAGATTAATGAACTTCAAAAGAGATAACATAGATTGTCAATACCATGCAAGAATCCCACAATGCCATATATCCCAACACGGTAATATCTCTGGTCATCAATATTAGTGTCATTCATAGAATCATATATGTTAGTAGAAGTACAAGTACTAATGTTGTGTGATGAATCATTGGTCCATTCGGTCAGCCAGAATCTGGTGAAAACATCGGCAGCTCGATGTAAGATGAAAGTTAACAGGGTTATCACACAAAAAGCATATCCGATGCTTAAAATGTATGATGTCAACAGACTGAATTTGATCTAAAACACCGAAAGAAATTATCAATTATTACTGAATGAATTGAAACATAAAATGATATATTATATTTCATCTCGATGTTTAAATACAAAGCATCACATTTAAAAACCATCACATTTAAAAACATCATTCATTATCAGTAGAAAGCAAATTAAACAGTTTATTCTCTTTTTATAAACGAAGAGACAATGTGTTTTTACCCTTCCTGTTTCCACCATTTCTTTGCCGATATTGATATCATTGTCATCGTCATGTGAACATAATGAATCTGTGATGCATTTTGTCTTTTGTGTTTCAGATGTATTCAAGTTATCTGAAAAAATAACCTAATGATTTTCCCCGATATTGTCGACATTGGTAGAATGACTGCGTTATCAGAAACTTGAGTTTGAATAAGTGATTAGTGATAGTAAACTGTGCCAAGGAGCGAACTGAAATATTTAATACAAAATTAGTAAAAGTAGTAGTCGTTTTCAAGAAAGCTAATTGTTTGAGTAAATGCAATAGAGGAATACGGTGATTTGTCACACCGTGATGCCATAGGGTTAACGAATTAATTTACACATTGGCATATAAAAGAAATGGGGGAAAAGGCCATTTGACTTAGTTGTATGACAAAAGCCGCCACGTCAATGAAGATCAAACAAGAATAAGTACATTAAAAACATCACAAAAATATTCGACTGTAATGAAGTTGTTTTTGGCTATTTAGGACGGTCAAACAATGTAGTTAATGGAGCATTAATCATATAACTGTAGACAAAAATGATTATGTGAACCACACCAACACAATGCAGGTGGTTTATGAAGTATTCATGTCACACAACGAAATAAGGCCTGTATAGCAACTGTAGAATTTTTTATATTCACATTGAATCAGAAGCTTTAGATAGGTATAGGCTTGTCCAGCAGTAAGGCTATGGAATTCTATTCTTACAGCTTTGCCTCAATAAAAACTGTCGGTGCGGATTTTTCTGCGGTTTCTTATCCTTTTCTGTAATATAGTTTTGTTTGTATAAATTTGTAAAAAAAAAATAATACAGAAATTTGACACAAAAATAATGTATCATAACCTCTGTGTGTTTTTGAATCATAAAAACGGGAGTAGAAATATTACACTTTTAAAGTATGTTACAGAATCCACCACAAAACAAAAATAATATAATTGACAAAAACATTGTCAATAAAATATGGAAATTTTTTATTTACCTTCATTTTCACTCTCATTATAATTGCTTGAATGACCTATCTCATAAGTTTTTAGGAACTCAGAGAATGCACCAGGTTTAGTTTTTAATTCGTCATATGTTCCCACTTCTGAAACCTGGCCGCTTTTGAGTGTCACAATAGTGTCTACTTGTGGGAGAAAGCTAATACCATGTGTCACCAGGATACGAGTCTAAAAAGTAATAAATATCAAACATATATACCTTTTTAATTTTGTGCACCAGATGCGCTTTTCGACAACTTATGTCTCTTCAGTGATCAAGAAGTATAAAAAAAAAAGAATCGAAACATCTGAGTACTATAACAAAGGAAATAGACGTAAATATAGGATATGAAATGAATTTTCATTTCATACGGTATTTATGAAGTAAAAAACGGAGAAGTACCAAAGGGTAAACCATATCTCATAGTCCATTGAATAAAGGGGACAATATCGTGTTTAGTGTCATATTCAGAAAAATGCAAACCCCAATAAGATCGAGGTGAGACCAGGTGCCCGGGAGGAGTAAGCGTGCCATTGTTACATGTAACACCCGTCGCAAAAGTCCTGCATCAATCTTTCAAGTAAGGAGATAAATACATATTTATACAAGCATGAACATACGAAAGAGACAGGAAACTAGTGAGTTTTATATCCCAGAGCCTTGATGAAGGGATATAAAACACACGACTTTCATAAATACCGTATGAAATGAAAATCATTTCAGATTCTTTTTATCACATGTTTACACTCAGTTTAGAGGTGTTTATTTCAATGGCTTTTCCACGCTATGAAGTCACCTATGTCATAAATTAATTTATGACATAGCGATATTTCACTGCATAAACAGCAAAACTTGTGATAAAATACAAATAGTTAACTGCCGACAAGATGTTTTCTATGAACAAAATTACCTTATGTCTGAGAGATCCGCTCGGTCCAATGACGTTGTTAAAGATGTGTTTACCGACATGTGAATCTACTGCACTTAAAGGGTCGTCAAACAAATATATATCTGCATCTTGGTAAACGGCTCGTGCCATATTGATTCTTTGTTTCTGGCCACCACTTAGGTTAATTCCCTATACAATTAGAATGGTAGTAATACTACTAATGATTTCAAGGAAATTTGATTTTCCACTATAATGAAAATTATTCATGATTTAAAAACTTAATCAAATTTACTTTTTCCCCTATTTCTGCATTGTCCCGTCCAGGTAACATGTCCAAATCATCCTTTAAAGAACATTTGTCGATAATTTCTCCGTATATATCACTATCAAACGGTTTCCCGAAGAGAATGTTGTTTTTCAGTGTGGCATTCTGCATCCACGGTTGTTGTGAAACATAAGCTGTTTTTCCCTGAAAGAAAGTGTTACGTATCAAAACTAAACACGAAGATACTGCATAAAAGTGAAACAAAATAAATCAGGAAACACAGGCAATCAAGAACCTCTAGAGGGACTCAGAAGAAGTCGTGGTATGTCGTATCAGCCGAGACACACAGACACCATACTCAGGTAATAAAGGAACACTACTGCAAGATTTATGCAATGACAATAAAAGGAAAATTGAAGTCGTCATGTTTGGCATACTTCTCTGTCAATATTCGGCAGAAGATATAAGTATGAAGCACAGGAACTAAATTCTGGAACTCTCAAGCATAGCTTTGTCCTAATATATGTTCTTTTGCTTTTATTTCAAGTCAATTTGGTCACTAGTTTCCTCTTCAGATGTTTTTACTTTTGCTTTCCATGATCTTGATCTTGAAGATCACATACATTGTCGAAATGCCCATATGGCTATAAAAGGTGCGCAATAAGACCCCACGAATAGCGGTTTGTTGGAATTTTTGGTTACCAAATATAAAACATAGATTGTCAGTCAGAAAGCTAAGCATGTATTTCATATTCAGAGTACTTAATTACTGTCATTCTTTAACAAAAACAATAACAAAAAAGTGTCAGATAACCCAACACCGTATAATTTTATATTTATACCTTCAACAATCCTTTTGAATGGAAACAGTTTTCAATAATATTTAAAAGTCTACTTGTCAGTTTATTGTGGAAGATATTTTGGTGCGTGGTATTTTAAATCAAAGCTAATTTATAATTTTAATATAATTCAGAGTTAAAATGATAAGAAAAAACTTACTTTGACATTTACTTTTCCTGATATTTTTTCCATTTCTCCTAGAATCGCAGAAAGTAGAGAGGATTTACCCGAGCCTATTGTTCCAACGATAGCCACTAATGATCCCTCTGGGATGTTAAGGTTGATCCTGGAAACACCAGTAAATTTTAGAGGTCTTTTTCATTCAGTTCTTTTTAATACTGTGTGTCAGTGTTTTATTTGAATGAAAAATTTTCGTTGTATGTTTAAAAATAATGACAGATCGTAGGACAGAAGACACCATGGAAATATACAATATACAGTGTAATGTGTGTGTATGACGAAGATAAATATATATATATGTATAATGAATATTTTTAAATGTGTGTTTTCAGATTTTACGATAGTTTTGCTATTGTGGTTCGTACACCAGATAACCACACAAAATGAGTGATAATTTTCATACAAACTAACCGTCTTAAGTCGGTACTACAGATGAATAAATATCGATTATTTTTGTAATGTGTTTTATGTGCTTATTCATCTATCTTTTGTAAGTTTCTAAAGACTTTACTCAAACAACTGTGTTAAATGACTTCTTTCTTTTGTTTTAAATGCACGTAATTTGAAATAGTGTCACCAATTGCTTCGAACAAAAGATTTTTATTTGAAAAAGAAGATTTTACTTTATTAAGTCTCATTTCACCATGCCTTACTTTGTTAAAACAGGTTTGTCAATTTTGTTCCAACAAAATGTTGCATCTGTTACAGAAATGGCATACGCTGAAATATAAAATATGATTAATATAAATAAAATGTGCTAAGATCGAAATTAATGAGTTTTGAAGCACATATAAGGAAACAAGAATCGTTAATAAATTGTGTACTTGATTCATGATACATAGTTACAATTGTCATCACATCTTTCGATGATATTATCGTCTAATTCCTCTCTATTCAGAAAAGATTTCATTCTCTCCATGGATACTTTGGCCTAAAAATAAAAAAAAGAAATCGTAATGTTTAAATAATAATTTAAAAAGGCAAATCAAAATTATTTCGTTATAAAAAATATAGAAGATATATACCTTTTAATTTTGTGCAACAAGAGTATCAGTAAAACGTATGTATGTTCCCCAAACCGCAGTTATGATGCAGGAAAGTGACGACTCAATTCATATACAAAAATTCGGTAAAAGTGATGGATGCTCCAAGAAGCACAGCAATAACGAAGGAAATGAATGTCTCAGTATATAGGAAATCATTGTATTATTTGATGACGATTTCAAATCTCAATGTATCATAGGGATATCCAATTGAGTAAACTGTGGAACAGCAAGTGATCACAGTATCTTAAGCTAAAATGAGTAAGCTTAACCTGGATTAGTTATGAAATAAAAATTTTATCATGAACATGACCTTTCAGAAATGACCTTGACCGACCTTTCTCCAAAAGCTCTTAACCTAAATAACATTGTTCGTGAAGTATGATCAAATTATGATTAAAGGTGTAGGAGATATACGTACTTCATAGTATTTTAAGTAATAAATAATAAGTGATCTTGACCTTTCGGAAATGACCTTGAGTGATCTTTGTCCCAGTGCCCTTAAGCTAAATAATATTTTGGTGAAGTATGATCAAATTCTGATGAAAGGTATAGGAAATATAAGCTCGGACGGACGGACGGACGGATACACTGACACGACAGCGACTATATGCTCCCCCGAAAGTATGCGGGAAGAATAAAATCATGGATTATTCTATACAAATGATATATATTAGATATTGTCATTATTGTTGGATTTCGTTGTCATTTTCTTCCTTGAATAGAAACAGATGTATTGCCACCTTAAAAACTATGAAGAATTTTAGCAAAACTGTATTTATATACCAAGTTTATATTTCTTTCTTATCTAGAAATATTTATTTGTAACACGGCCAAGGTCACCAAGAAATGCGAAATAAGGTATACTCCGATTTAGTCATATTAAACAGTCTTCAGTCCCATCAGACTAAAATTTAACAAGATCGAGAATTATTATTGTGTTTACATTAATAAAAATGTACAATAATAAACAACAAAGCTTCGTACCAACGTATAGTCATCAATGGCATGTGGAATAAGCGACATATTCCAACTCATAATGTCGAATATTGCTATAGAAACAAAAGCCTTCTCTGCACTCAGTGAATGAGCTGCGTCATTCATCACGTATAGACCAAATGTTGAAAGTGATACCTGAAATATTATTTGTAAGAAACAGTACATGACAAATACATTGTATTTAAGTATCACAGTAGATGTAACAAGTACAACGCCTAGAGTGGCTAAATACGCCCGTCGCTTACTTTGAAAGGGATCAATGTGAATGTATGGATTTATTACTCCCAAACTTGGGTCTTTTTTGTAATACTTTTATGAAATATTGAAATCTAAAAAGAGGAATCCAAGTCCAATAACTCTGTAACGACAAAACGGAATTTGCTCAAAACTAAAAGCTGGCTTTCCCTACACTATCTTAACATTCTGTGTAACTTTCGTGAAAAACAACTAACATTTACTTAAGTTATCGCGTAACATAGCATCTCCTTAGCAACTTATTATAGTGAAAATAAAATCCAAGTTCCGTAACTCCGTAACGGCAAAACAGAATTTGTCGAAAGGCGGCTTCCCTACCCTATTTACGCATTCTGTATGAGTTTCATGAAAAACAGCTGATGTTTACTAAAGTTATATGAGTTCCATAGCATCTTACTATAGCAAAAATAAAATCCAAGCCCCATAACTTCGTAATGACAAAACAGAATTTGCTCAAAATCGAAAGGCGGCATTCCCAACCCTATTTAAGCATTTTGTGTAAGTTTCCTGAAAAACGGCTGACGTTTACTACAGTTATTGCGTTCCATAGCATCTTATCACAGCAAAATTAAAATAAAAAAAAATAAAATCCTAGTCCCATAACTCCGGAATGACAAAACAGAATTTGCTCAAATTCCAAAGGCGGCTTCCCCTACATTATCTAAGTATTCTGTATGAGTCTGACGTTTACTAAAGTTATGTGTTCCATAGCGAACGGACGGACAGACACCGCCATATTGTAATACGTCCCGTCTTTCGACGGGCGTATAAAAATTATATACAAGACTGGAAAATGATACTTCTGGAAACAGGTGTGATCAAAAAGTACCTAGGAGAAATAAACATCTCCTGATGAATGGAAACATTCACACCAGTCGAAAGTGAGGTAATTCGATAATGGTATGTATTATTTTATTATATGTATCACATAATGCATTTCGAGTGTCATAACGTTATATAATGAAGTTATCGTATGAAACACCTGTAATATATATGGACGTTTTGTGAAATGCCCTATGATGTCACTGTTATAATTAATGTAACATAGCATTATCCCAAAACAAGTTTGATGCATAGATTTTATAGTAATCATATTTCATCAAATTTATAAAAAAAAACACACATTTTTGCTTAACATCGTTTGCCTCTTAAATGAATTTGAAATCCATCGTGTGCTCTATATGTTAAAGCATAGACCTTGTAAAACCTCATTTTTAAATCAAAGTTTATCCAATATCATCTAAATGTTATATAATTCATTTTCTGTTATATATTATGTTATTATGATTGTTTTTCATGGCACCTGATCCCACCTGTTTTGACAGAGGTTCGTGATTTACATATGTATTGTCGTGTTTCTTCGACTTCGACTTGTGGATATCGGATCAATATTTTTGATTTGTATTTATCATGGAGTAATTACCGTTACATAGTTTAGAATGTTATCAAACAGCTGGAGTGGACGTGATGACCAGAGTTAATAATTAAAAAAGTTAATCTGTACATTTGGCTATTTCTCTTCATCTCAGCCATCAGACATATACCGCATTTTACCAAATTCCAGTAGAGGTCTGAACCCTGCAAACTTTTATCAATATCTACATATACTTATAATTAATTAATTAATTAATTAAAATATATATATATATAACAAAGAAATCTCATTTCACCAATCACTTACAAGGAAAGGTCCAATATGCCAAAATAATGTTTTGATGGAGTCGTATATTTTTATTTTTCTCATTAAACGCATTTCTTCTTCTCTGATGGCAAGTATTTTGTCCTCGAATGACTTTTCCCATGCATATAGTTTAAGAACCTGAATGAAGATAAATATTTTGGAGATAAATTACCCACGGATTTTCCAACGTATACATAGAATATTTAATTTGATGCATCACTGTGTCTACTTGTAAGATTGGCCCAATATTTGGATTATGCAATAAGTAAATACTATCAAATTTTTACATTTTACTTGTAAAATTGACCCAATATTTGAACTACCACATTTTTTACGTTTCAAAACACTTTCTTCAAATGATGCAAATATTCTTCATATTTAAACATTCAGCTAGCGTTTGGCAATAACGAAAAGCAAAATACAAAAGTAACTAGTGTCAAGTGGCATGATATAGACTTATATCGTTCAGATCAAATTTCCCGATTTGTAGTAACTGTCCGGTTAAATAATCCGAGCAGAAGGTTTAGCCCAGTTTATCTTAGTGTACACAAAACTACGCCGAGACCAATAAACCTGTCTCTGTAATGTCATATAATAATAGATCTCGATAAGATATTATAGCTGGTCGTTTGCTCTGCTCGATGCTTGATAAGCACTGATTCTTGTCAGTCGATTGATTTATGAGAAGTCAAGTCTTATTACATATGAAACAGCGGTCCTATTTCGAAAACATGGTCAGGTTTTGCTGTGGTATTTGAGTCATTATTGTTTTAAAAATGAATAACCTTTACGCCATTTAGTACTTCATTCAGTAGTTTTATCCTTTCATCTTTCACGTCTGATAGTCGTATCTGAAAAAGAGTCCATACAAAATATGTGTATATGATAGATAATGGAAATATTGATTATGCACTTTTAAATCTAAATCGAAAATAATGTAATACCATAAAGAGATGCTCATATACTAAACAGATCAAAGGAGAGGGGCTGGGGTAAGTAGGTAGGTATGTAGGTATGTAGGTAGGTAGTTGGGTGGGATTTACGTTAGAAAGATACTGCATATTTTGCTGGGGGTTTCGTAATTCTCGAAGTTTTGATACATTATAATTCATTTTAGTTTAAATTCCTTGATATTTATAAGAAAGATATGAATTATAATTACATAGCAGGCAGTCGTTTTCTTCGCCAAATAAGTATGACCTGGGATAAAAATAGCGATAGTGGCGAATCCGGCGAAAGCAGTAACTCCGACTTCATTCCAAAGAATGAACATTGAAATGATCACTTTTATAGGACCCAACAACAAATCTTGAATCGAGTGTATCAAATCACACATCTTTTCTGCATCGACAGCCATCAAATTCACAAGTTCTCCTGTTGTGGAAGATTTTCGAGCTGAATTTGACATTTTTAACACCTGTAATGAATCATAAAGTAATAAATATAGCAACATCATATATAAAGAGAACACACATTCTGTGAATAGAAATGTTCGATACGAAGACAATTGGTGTTGTCGGATTGTGTTACCACTCAAAACAATGTACAATGCAAATCAGAGTATCTAGAGGAGTAACATCTACTGTTTGGTCAGTCACACTTGCCATAAATGCCCAAATCATACGGAGGATACAAGGTTTGATACAAAATACATCATCTTCATATGAATGCTAAAATAACATTCCTCCCTCTGCGACATTAACGTCGATAAAATGCCACCATTAATTAATATAGGATACCATCAATGTAGAATGTATTAAACATTTAAAGTGCAGAAGATAACGATTTTCATCAATCGAAAAAGTATTACATAAAGTTATGATATTCCTAATTACCTTAGTATAGACTGTAGCTAAGAGTGAAGTTTTTATTTTATATTCCAGTTCATGTTTGAACTGACTTTGATGGTGTCCAATTAAGCTTCGAGTTGTAAATATAACAAACAACGAAATAGAATACATGATTCCTGTCCATATTTCTGTGTTTTCCTCTTCTACATACTTGATAAGATACCTTAAAGAAAAAAAAGATATTTATTACACGAAATATCACTGCATAGCATAACTTTAAGATAACCTACAAAGCAGGTGTGGCCTAGTGGATAAGGTGCTCGGCTCGTGATCGAGAGGTCCCGGGATCGACTCCCGCTCTGGGCACACCGGTGTTCAGTCTTCCGGATGAAACAGTAAAAATCGAGGTCCCCTGTCACGGTAGGCGTGGCACGTAAAAGATCCCTCACTACTTCGGGTTAATCCGTTGCAAAGGTCTAAATGCCGTCACCATATGCGTGAAATAATCATGGAGTGACGTAAAACAATAATCAATCAATAGATAACCTAAATCATTAAGATCGCTTATTCGAACTGTTTCAATGGCATTGGTACGCTCACATTGCTCTCCATATTTTCTTCGCCTATAATGAACATTTTAGACGATTTTAGAGGGTATGACAAAAACTAATAACTCTTAAATAGGAAAAATATTTCATATCATTTTATATTTCCTTGCACTAGGGAGACTTAAATTCCCAATCCAGCACAGTGAATTCAAGATACTCGTACATCATATCAAAAGTTCTAAATGGTAACAAAAAAGAAGTACCGAAGGATTAATCATATCTCGAAATCCATGGAATAAAATGACAATATCGTGTATACTGTCATATTATGACGAATACGAATTCCAATTAAAACTGAGGTCAGACCAGGTGCCCTGGAGGAGTTAGCGTCCGCTGTTTTCATGCAACATCCGTAAAGAATATTACAAACTATACCTTTAAAAATGATGTCATAATCTTAAGATTATTATCTTTTATTTGTTTCAGTTAATCTCAGCAGTCAAAGAAACAAAACTCCATCATTGTATCCAAAACAGTATAGCATATCGCTTACTTTAAAATAATGGGGTGAATAAACTCCATCACTTCCAGGACTACATCCACAAATATTGACAAGAATATGCTGACACCAAAGGCTGATAAAATGGCTTTGAATACGCTCCCTTCAGACGTTGCACGTTGTTGTTTACTGTTGAAATACAGTAATCATGTTATATACTTATTCTAACACACAATTCATAAACATAATAGTATGTACTTATTGTGAACGTTCATTATGACAACATCCTTTACTAGTCAGGCATCATAGTAGCAGGTGTAACCAGGCCGTAACCATATATATATATATATATATATATATATATATATATATATATATATATATATATATATATATATATATATATATATATCCATTTCCCATAGCTGTAGGGCAGGATTAGTCCCCAAGGAGATGTGCAATAAACTTGGAAACAAGTTATGCAATGACATTACAGAAGTATTGATTGTACGACAGATGTTTTACCGACTTAGGACCGTCAAATGAGTAAAGGACAGTGGAAGATACTACAGGTTACTAGAATAATTGACAAACTTTCATTCCTGCAAATTTTGAAGTATACATTTTGGGTCTGTATCGAAATGCTAAAACTAGGCCCGATGATACCCTCGGAAATTTAAAGTCCACCGGTAGCGGTCAAATCATAGAAAAGGTTTGGAAAAAACAAGGATGGATTCAGACAATATGAAGAAATAAGCTTCGCCTGCTTCAAAATCATATAGATAGTTATCTTAACATGTAGAAACGAATCATTCCTCATAGTGTTTAAATATGTACCTATTTTGTTTATTAAATTCTCTCAGCCAATGCGGATGAAATTGAGCGAAGGCATTTTCCGTCTTATTGCCACTCTTAAGCTCAGGAAGATCAGAATTGTTCAATGTCTCCTTATATCCAAGTCTTAACAAGCTGAAATAGAAATTCATTAAATAAATGATTTAATCAAGCAAAAAATTAATTAATTACTTAATTAGTGCAACAGGAGATTTTATTCATGTAGCACTAGGTAGGTGATGACACTTGAAATTATTTACTGATTCCAAAAGAACCATAGCAAAGTCAATATTCCTTGAATTCATCATTAAATGTCACCACTGAATATAGATAAAGCCATGGGTTTTATTAACTTACTCACTAAGCCAGGAAAATGTCATCTTAGAGAAAATTGATGCTTGTTCTTGAAGGGTCTGAAAAAGGAATTTGTCAGTTTCATTGAGTTATCTGCCCTTAATTATTAAGGTAGTCCCCGGAAGCGGAGAGGAAGTGATATATAAAGTGTGCAATGACTTAATATACTCTACTTTTCTTATTTGTATGGTCAATTGACCATGGTGAGATATGGTCAGTGAAGTTATCAGTCAACTATATATGCCACATCGTGATATGCAGATGGTGAGAGAGTTTTTATCATGTGGCAGACAAATTACATTATTGAAAAGGCCTATCTTTAATGTAACAACAAAAACAAAACACTTTATTTCAAATATACATAAGAAATGTTTGATTTTACTGAAAATATTGAATTCTTTATTTTCTTGAGTACTGCAATGCAATAGTAACCGAATCTTGGTCATTATGGTACAGAAAATGTATAAACAGTAAACAGATGAATCTGTGAAAATCATAGTTTACATGACACCAGATTTCAGGAAGGCTGTGTGTTTTCTTTTTGGCTAGCCACATACTTCAATCTCACTCAAAAACTATTTTCCTTTTATTTTTATTTTTAAATAATATCTTTAAATAGCTTGACAGTATACCTTTTCGGGCTTTTTATATTCTTTAGACTTGGCTTGATCATATACATCTGAGATTATCTTCAAAGCAATTGCAACTGTATACACTGCATTGGCTGCGCATTGGTCAAGTTGTGAGATTCCCTTTAAATAAAAGCACAAATGTATATATGTATGCTACATTTCTTTAGATTTAATTGAAAATCCTTAAAGATAGCAACAAAGTGACTATCATCTTAATACAATGGATAATGATACTGGATTTTACTATACAGGCATTTTGTGTGTTGATTATTATAAAATAAGTTGCGTGATTATGATAAAAAAGATCATGTCATTATACCACTAGACTCCTACCATGTTATATGCAGTCAACCATTGATTGAAAGTTAAGATACTGGATCGAGTAAACAGGGATATCCAAAACATGGTAAGATATCTACTGAGGTGACTAACTGGATCTTGAAAAGTAAGAGCGAGGATCTGAAAAAAATATAATAATTGTAATATTTTCTGGGGATTACTGGAACATCTAATTTATCTAATATTGTCTGAAATGCGGAGTTCACATCTACCTATGCAGAGAAATTTTCCCTCTGCTCTATAGTATAAGAAAATTCGGTAACGAGCACAGAGACAATCGGCAATGGTGAAGCTGTTTGTCTTGTAACGTCTGTGCCACAAACAGAATGCAGACTAAACGGTGGTAATGTAAGCCAAATCTGTTTTATCGCTCTAGTTTCTCTCTGATTTAGGTTTATCATATAAAATATTTTCGTGCTTGTAATTTTAAATGGTACATGGTATTTGTCAGATGTCTTCAGTTTTCTCCTCTATGGTATTTGTACTTATACTCAATATGCTCAAAGTAAATAAAATATTTTCGACACATCAGACGGAAGAACGAGAACAATTTTAATCTGAGCATTATTATTGTTTCATTCAGTTATACATTGTAATTTGGAATAATTCATTTCTTACTACTGATAACCCAACTGCAACTTTTTCGGCGACCACAATGACTTCTACAGAATAACCAGAAAGGTAGGAATGCATTTCAAGCGACAAGTCGAAGATGAAAGCAAATGCAAGGACTATCGACGACAACTGAAAGACAAAATGAAAAATATTAACATTTATGTATCTATTTTCCCTATTTTGTACTCATAACTCGCTTGTCCTGTGTCAAACATTCTATGAACAGGATCACACTAGCTCTGGTTAAATATTGTGATTATTTGAGAACAAATACTTTCCATCTCTTTTTGATTGTTCTTAAGATGGTATGATACGGCGTATTAAATATGTACTTTCTGATATTCAATAATTTACTGGAAAAGAATAATAAGTTTGTCCTGAAAATAAGTGATAATGATTTTTTTCAAAGATACATATGTGATCCTGTGGTTATTTACTGTCATTAAATTTTCAAAACGAAATTTTAAATGATACTTAATGTCCCATGAATCGTATATTCTGAGGATTTTATTTAGTATTTCACAGAGCATAAAAGTATATATTTTCTATATTTATTCTGGGATAATAATTCACGGATGGCGTCACTAAGTTTGAAGGGATGATTACTTCATGCCTCCATGTCATGACACGACTGAATAATATTTGAAAACGAGGTAAAAGCAAAAGCCTCAGATATATTGTCCGTCTGTAAAGGCACAGTACGCTGAACCAGCTCCAGTCGAGGTTGAGCGTTTAATGTCTAAGCAATCAACAGCATTTGCACATTATCATTCGATGACGACTTAGTAAATTTAATAAATCATAAAGACCTGTGTTAACTTCCTGTTTCCTTCAGTTTTTGTTGTCACTTCCGATGTTGATTTCCACATGTCCGACATTTTTGAGCGGGTAATGATGGCAAATATTGTTAATAAACTCCATGTTAAACTGAGGTTTCGGAACCATTGATTGACCTTTATGACTGAATCTGATGATGTATACGTCATGTTATCGGTGATGTTCATTGTTGATAAGAATTCACTCAATACAAAATCTGAAAAATATATGGCATTTAATAAAGATTTCTAATATGCAAGTAATAATAATAATAAGAAGAAGAATACTCTGTCACGATTTTTCGGCTACTTAGACTTTATCTATTGTCAATCGTTTTTAACTTGATAAAGGCTAAGTAGCCGAAAATTCGTGTACAGAGTGTTCTTCTGGAAGTCTAAGAAAGATTTTGGTAATATGCAAGTGATTGCTTAGTATTCATAATCACTTCATAACACCATGAGACAAACAAGTAACTTTTCCTTGCACGCACTGTTTGTGATTAGTATAGAAAACGAAATTATTAAAGCATTATAATATAATATAATATAAAATGACATAATATAATATAATATAATATAATATAATATAATATAATATAATATAATATAATATAACATGAATAGATTTGCTTGGTGGCATCGATCTGAGACCTTGATCTGCAGACAAGATTTGATTTGAATTTTTCTAAGGTGATTAAACGGTAAACGTCGACATTTAATGGTTCCTCTCTCCTTCAGATGGATCCATCAAGGAAGACATAATTGTAAAGCCAGGCAAGCCACTATATATATGAAATGATCTTGGTCCTGTGTTCCACTGAGTGATTAATTTTTGCGTCACTCCATGATTATTTCTCGTATGTAGTGACGGCATCTGTGGAAATTTATACCTTTGCAACGGACCTACAGTAAGGGATCTTTTACGAGCCATGCCTACTGTGACACAGGTCCTCCGTTTTTACTGTCTCATCCGAAAGAAAGGACACCGGTGTAGTCATTGCGAGAAACGAACACAGGATCTCCAGGTCTCGAGTTGAGCATCTCATCTACTGGACCACACCGGCTTTGAAATAATCTTGAAGATGGGTAAAACGATATATAAACAATATAATATGGTAGGACATAACCCTTACAATCTACTTATCATTCCAATTAAGATCATTATGATACCCATTAGACTATGGCACATAGAAATTGAACTATGAATTGTCCGCCATGAAATATTGCACAATGTCAGGGAAACCAACACTCTCAATTTATTGATTAATGCCATAGCATAATTTAACAAATATGTGACCAATTTACGTTTTTATTTTTTTATTTTTTACTTTTTTATTTCTATATTTTTTTTTTTTTTTTTTTTTCATTTTGTTTAGTTTGTATGTATAATCTCTGGACAAATATAGGGGCAGACTAGTTCTGGCATAAAAAGCGCTTGGCTTGTATTTCAGATGATCCGGATTCGATTCCGTGATTGAGCCGCTAATGAACCATGTCGCAATATGACTGGAAATTGTTAAAAACGACGTAAATTCAAAATCAATCAATCAGACTGCACTCAACAAAATTCTAAATAAAAATTCAAATATTTTTCAATCATAAACATTAAGGTTTTACAATTAAAGGTTTGAAACCCGACTAGGTTCAAACACACCTTTGCAAAGCTTTGTAAACGGGCACTTTTCCTCACACAAACCAATGCTGGCCCTGTTACTTTGTGATCCACAATAATTGATAAAGGTAATGCAAGTGTGTCCGTTCAATGAGTAAGATACGCTTTATTTGATGATATATCTATCTTTTACCTTTGCAATCTTTCCATTGTCCTTTTCCTCTATTATATGGTCATTATATCACCCATTCGGATCCCTATGGTATATATACATGGTCCACTATTGGATATTGCACAACGTCTGTGAAATACAACTCGGCAGTCACTCCTTCCTTCGCACATGCTTTATCATTTAACCTCTTTGCGTACATTAAATAAAGACCACTAGGGGAATTCCATGCATTGATATCGAAAACATTTAAAACCGTTCTATAAATAGACCACTGGTACTGTGGATAATCAATTCATATTTTCCTTTCATTGAAATATATATTTCCTGATGCTCGTGATACATATTGGGATTCCATGCCCCTATATGGAGAAAAAGGTGCCAACTCTTCAGAAATCATTTTAACGCTTATGTGACTTAGCAAAGTGAATTTTATAAACTTAAATTGTATAATTTAAATTTTCGACATGCCCGAACCGGTTTCCGCACTATGTATAATAAGCGGCTTCTGTAACCCCAAACCTTTGCAGATTAAAGCCCCTACCGTTTATCAAAATCTTCTTGTAATTTATGAAAAATCTATTATCGTCATATCACTGCAAAGGGTAACACAGGTATGCGGGTACATGCAGTGACTGAATGAAGGGAGGAATATAGAGAGATTATGAAAACTATTTCCTACGGAAGCTTTTAGGGCTGCACCATATATATATATATATATATATATATATATATATATATATATATATATATATATATATATATGTGTGTGTGTGTGTGTACATGTATGTTTATATAATGATGATGAAAATAATAATTATTATAATCATAATAATAATAATAATAATAATAATAATAATAATAATAGTAATGATTATCATGGCGGATTCAGAGGGGGCGGAGGGGACGTTCACACCCCCCCCCCCAAATAAAAAGTACATGTATATTTATATAATGATGAAAATAATAATTATTAAATTATTATAATCATAATAATAATAATAATAATAATAATAATAATAGTAATGATTATCATGGCGGATTCAGAGGGGGCGGAGGGGACGTTCACCCCCCCCCCAAATAAAAAGGAGAGAGAGAGGTATTCGATAACGTCCGCTCGACTTCTCCGGAATTTTCTATTCCAAGAATATTTCAATCTTTACATTGCCTTAGTGCAATAGAAAAGTTCAGGGGCGACTAGACTTTTTCTTCAACCAAAAAAGAAGGTAAAGTTACAATAAATTACAAAAACTGTAAAATAAATTGTATCCCATAAATAAGTATATTACAACTATAAATTTGTAAACACGTGTTTATTTTTATGACGCTGTATAACTATTACAGAACATGTGTCATCTATCAATGACGGATCTAACATCTTAGATTCTAAGCGCTTGGAGTTTATCTATTAATTTAGGTAATTTAGATTGATTGATTGATTGATTGATTGATTTTTGTTTTACGTCACACCACGAATATTTCACGTATATATGATGAGGGCATCTGCCTAATGCGGGACATACAAATTTTGACCTTTGCAACGGACCCACCGGAAGCAATGAGGGATCTTTAACGTGCCATGCATACCACGACACGGGGCCTCGGTTTTCACTGTCTCATCCGAAAGACATGACACCGACATGACCAGAGCGGGACTCGAAACCCGGCCTCCCGATCAGGAGACCACTAGGCCACGCCGGCTTAGTTAATTAAGTAAGGAGTATAATGTTGTTATATACAGTGAAGGACGGTCAGTTGAATTGACAATGTACAATTTTTAGGACCCAAAATAGCCAAATTACGGGAGCTTCCGGGGGTTGGGGTGGGGAGGGGGGTGGGGGCGCTCCGCCTCCCTGGTCCCCCACCAGGGTTCCGCCCTGGACCTGCTGGGGACCTAGGCGGTCCCCAGACCCCTCGCCTAACTCCCCCCCCCAACACAAAATCCTGCTTAACAATAATATACTAATGACTTTTTCTAACAAACATCTGCTTTGTAACAACAAATTAGTAAATTCGTGATATCAAATTATTTGTAAATTAACAAATTTTAAATAACTCCTACGTTTCCCAAAAAAGAATGGATGTATGAATAGACTCAGATGTCCGCTAAACAACAGGATTTCCAGACAAGTAGCAAACTGATAAAAATTTGTTAGCTAAGACGGGTAAGGTATAATGACTTCATTCTGGTTTTCGTTTCTCCCAAGAATGCAATGTAAAGTACGAAAATACGAAAATAAATACAATTACCATATGCTGAAATAGTGAATTTGTGATTGATCAAGAATTTCATTCTTACAAAACTTTACGACAGTAATATAGAAAAAAGTAACTAAGAAGTACAAATGAACTGGTTTCTGAGGTAAATATTGTTTTAATTTTCATGAAATAGTATCTGGGAAAATGGTACGAGTTATTTTAACATGATTTGAACTGAACGACTCTCAAGTAGAAATTTCGCCAACACATACACAACTGGGGCCAGTTGTTCGAAACTTCAACCACTGGTTAAGCTAACCGATGGTTATATTTCATCTGATTATATCTTTGAAATGAGTAAGACTTTAAGTCATAGTGTGCCTAAGAAAGGAGGCAGAGTTATTGCCCTTGTTGAGGTTAGACTACAACCTTCTATTTTGTCCATGAGATCAAAAAGAAAAGTGCTAAGATACCTAGTGGTAGTCAACAAGTAACATCCAATATACTGGAGAAATAGAGATACAGGCTTTCATGGACCCCTGGAAGAAACTGAGGTGGGATTAGATGACATAGGAGTAGGCAACACCTGCTGAGCGGCCACACCCGCTGTGATGCAATGAGGTTATTTCAGCTAATATAACTCGCTGTTATATGAGGGGGTAACGGTGCCAACGTAGTCACAATAGGCCATTTCCGAGTTTCGTTTCTTTTATCATAAAATCTTGATTTTTTTGTGGATTTTTTTTTTGTCCATATGCACGTGATTTGAATGATATTCTTTAAAATTAGTTAAGGCAATAGGACTACAAATAAACAAACCAAAGGCAAAGGAAAAACAGTCATATTTATGACCTAGAAAAATATGTACAGATTTCAAATATATATTTTGATACAATTGTTTGGCTAAAAGTGGATAAGGAAGCTTTGGTCCTTGACAGTGATCTGTATATTTGTTTTACATATATTCCGCCCGATCAGTCTTCATTTTTCAAGCTTTATAACATTGATATTTTTTATGAACTTGAAAATCAAATTGCAGATTTTTCTGACAAAGGTAAAGTTATAATTATGGGAGATCTGAATAGTAGATGTTCCGTCATTCATGACTATATTGATTGCGATAATATGCATGAACGCATCAATGATTTTTTATCGCCCCTCGGCAATTACACTTTTGACGAAGTTATGAAAGAACGTGTGTGTCCAGATAAAGCTGTTAAAATACCTACGGCCTTAAGTTAATTCAATTATGTATTCAAAGTGGCCTTCGTATCTTAAACGGTAGGCACCCTGATAATATGGCCAACGATTTTGCATACTGTGGTGCAAATGGTTGTAGTATTATTGACTATGTTTTGAGCACTCCTGATATTTTTCCATATTTTCATAAGTTCATTGTCAGTAATTTCAATACATATTCGGACCATGCGCCATTACATATTGAATTTAAAACTGAAAAAAATATTGCCACAAAGAAAGGCACCGACTGTGATTCTAATGTTGGTGATGACAGTTATGTCCGATATCGCTGGAATAATGATATGGCAAATGAAAGTTTATTATTTCTAGAAAGTAACGTACAAGAGTTACATCAATGTGTTGATGATAACGATCTTACTACTAGCGAGGGAATAGATAATTGTGTGACATCTTTTGTGAACAAGTTGTCTAACTTGATGTCTGATTTCCATAAAGTACCTATGCCAGTCACAGTCAGCTCATGTAAACGTGATAGTTCACGTATTAATGTAATTCATGATCAACCATGGTTTGGTTTGGAATGTAAACGCTTACATAAATCTTATAGAAATGCACTGAATAATTTTAACAAGCATCAATCCATAGAAAATCATGCTTTTCTACAACATTGTAAAAGACAATATAAAACTTATGAGAGGAAGGTGAAACGCAAATACCTGAACCAGCAAGGTGATGCTTTAGAAAACATTAGGAAATCAAATCCAAAATTGTTTTATTCTAAATTTGTCAAAAAGAAGTCGAATCGAGTTAATGTTGACCTCAGTGAATTGCATAATCATTTTAAGTCACTTGCAAGTAATGTCAATTTTAATGATACTGATACTAGTGTAAATGTAACTAATGATGTTGTTTTTACTGAACTTGAAGAAGAAATTAGTGTGAAAGAGATTGAAGATGGTATTAAAAAGTTGCGTGCTTGTAAAAGCCATGGGTTCGATTCTGTTATTAATGAGTATTTTATACATTTCAAAGACATGTTAATACCATTTATGCATAAAATGTTCAACGCTATGTATGATACAGGTTGTTTCCCTAATACTTTAAGGGGCAGGCGTGGTGTAGTGGTTAAGCGCTTGGCTTGCGGAGCCGACGATCCGGGATCGATCCCCGGGTTGCGCCACTATGTTTAAGAGGTTGGTAACCTCCTGCTTCCATGTCGCGATATAACTGAAATATTGTTGAAAGCGACGTAAAACACCAATCAACCAACCAACCAACCCTAATACTTTATGCAAAGCTCTGATTGTACCAATCCATAAAAAAGGTAGTACTACAGATCCGAGTAATTATAGAGGCATCAGCTTAATTAGCTGCTTGACAAAACTTTTCACATCTGTGTTAAATAAGCGTCTTATGTCATGGACAGAGGACAATGATGTTTTAACAGACGCCCAATTCGGGTTCAGGCCAGGTCATAGTACTACTGATGCAATTTTTGCTTTACAAACTATTATTAACAAATATCTTTCTAGTAAAAAGCGCTTATATTGTTGTTTCGTTGATTTTCAGCGTGCCTTTGATACTGTTGATTGAGTCTAGATGTGGAATAAAATTGCACATCTAGGTCTTAGAGGTAAACCTTTAAGAACATAATTACGTTCACTGGACAGTAATATAAAATCTGCAGTTTTACTTAATGGTAAACTTTCTGACTTTTTTGTGAATAATTTAGGTGTATTTCAAGGGGAGATAATATCGCCTCTCCTATTCTCATTATATGTGAATGATTGTGAAACTGAATTTTTATTAGATGGAAATGTTCCCATCGAGTTACAAGAGTTATCGCTCTTTTTGTTAATGTACGCTGATGACATGGTTATTTCGTCCGAATCAGCAATAGGTTTACAATCTATGTTAAATTCACTTGAACTGTACTCAAAGAAATGGTCACTATCAGTCAATGTAGAAAAAACTAAAATTATTGTTTTTAGAAATGGTGGTACTCTTAGAAACGACGATCTATGGTTTTATAATGGAGAAAATATTTATAACGGGAAATTCAATATTACACAAAAACAACTTGCTTTACAATGTAAAAAGGCTTTATTTGCACTGAATAGGAAATGTATTAATATGAATTTGAATTTTGTAACGCTATTATCATTGTTTGATACTTATGTCGGCAGTATTGCATTTTACGCTTGTGAAGTTTTGGGCTTTCACTCGGCCCAAGAAGTTGAAAACGTTCACATCGACTTCTGTAAAAATATACTTGGAGTTAAAAGATCAACTCCAAATGCAGTTACAGCGAACTTGGTAGATTCCCTTTAGAATGTATACGCAAATTAAGAATTTTGAAATATTGGATTAAAATTATTTCCAGTGATAATTGTATTTTGAAAGGCTGTTATGGTTTGATGTTTAATGAACACTGCAAAAACCTAATTCTTAAAATTGAGCACCAAGTGTTTGTAATTTATTATCTACGTTGGGTTTATTGCATTTATGGGAAAACCAACATTGTGATAAAACAGAATTTAATTTAGCAGTTGCCAAGCAACGCATATTTGATATTTGTAAACAAAATATTTTTGCTGATATCAACGGTTCTTCGAAGTGTTTTATTTACAAACACATTGTGGATAATTTTACAATCCAATCATATCTATTAAAGCCTTTCGCGATTCATTTTAAGAAATTAATATGTAAATTACGTACTTCTTCTCATTGTTTATCCATTGAATCTGGTCGGTATAAGAATATCCCTATTGAGAGACGTAAATGCCCTCTTTGTCTCATAAATATAGAAGATGAATATCACTTTGTGTTAATTTGTCCCCACTATAATGATATCAGAACAAAATTTTTGAAAAAATACTATTATTTCAGACCCTCTGTCTTTAAATTGGTTCAACTATTTTCTACTCAGAATGTAAAAGAACTGTGTAATCTGGGTAAATATATAAGACATGCCTTTATTGTTCGAAACCTTCAAATTTGAATTATTTACATGCCAATTCAAAATATGTTTATCTGTTTATCTTTATACTTATATCATATGCATATTTATTTTCTCTACTGAGTACAAATATTAATATTTTATATATTCATTTATATGTTATCTATGTTGTATATCTATGAGCAGTATTGCTTATGATAAATAAACTATATATATATATATATATATATATATATATATATATATATATATATATATATATATATATATATATATATATATATATATATATATATATATATATATTCAATACTTAAAAAAAACAAATTTGCACTTCGATTTAACATAATTGAAATTATATAATTGAAACTTCAATATTTGTCCGTAGTAACGTGTTTTTATGGTAATATAAAGAATTTCAAAGTGTAGTCGAAAACTCGGAATTAGTCTATTTGTAAAAAGCCTTAAGTAAAAACTGATAATATTATATCATCATAGTACCAAAAATTCATATAATAATTATTGAGTGCCATTTGATAAATACAGTAAAATTGTTCTGGCGTCTTTATTCAACATTGCTATATATGTATATATATATATATATATATATATATATATATATATATATATATATATATATATATATATATATATATATATATATATATTTATATATATCTCATTAAAATTAATATTTACAATATTTACACAAATTAGAAAATGATAAATTATGGAGTTGCACTTAATGTGAATAATATTTGCATGATTTTGCATATTTATCTACATACATATTTATCTACATACATATTTACAAATCTTTCAAGTAAAGCAATATGATAAGATATAATTTGTGATGTGTGTTTCTCATAACGTGAACATTTTTTTTTTTTTTTGCATTTATCATACATCAAAATCATCGGTAATCTTCAAGTGACAGTCGCAAAATATTACACTATTCATAACAAATCAAACGTTCATTATTGTACTCCTATTCATATATGCATCAATATATGCAATATAATGCAAAAGTGAAAATAACGTAAATTTTCTGTTCATTTCCCGTTGTGTATTAGCGTATATAATGATGTATATTTATAAACCGCTCCTTCACGAAGTCATATCCAACTTCTTGTGTCATTTCTTTTATAAGTTCACGAGTATAGTTGACATTAATGTCCATGTCTTCTTCTGTCTGCTCTCATTTTTGAAAGTTTAGAAGTATATTCTTCTTCTTACCCGTCGAACACATCTAGGACAGCATTCCCATGGTAGCCTCATTTTGAAAAACTCATCGCAGCGGAGTGACGGACAGACATATGTCACAAACATGACGACACCGTCACGGCATTTGTATTCCTTGCATGGCGTCACTCCCGGCTCCATGATGACGTCACCATCCTCATACAGCTTGCCATTTCTATAACAGCTGTCTGTAATTCAGATTTATATGTGTCATTAACCCGCTAACATATGTCTTGTTATAATGATTAAGGTGTCACAAAACGTAAATTATATATTCATATTATCCAAACTATAAAGATAATAAAATAGGCAACCTTCACCGCTGTTTTGATGGAGGTTCTGGAGCCTGAGTGCCCGAGTGGTGCAAAACAATGCTACATTGGTGCTCATTGTAACCAGGACTCCAGTTGGACAAATTGAGCATTTTGCTCATTTGTACATACCTCCATTTTTCATCCCTCTTTCTTTTAAACGAATCGTGTATTTGAGGAGAAAATGGTATTGCGCATTATGACCTCCTTAAAATCAAAAAATGTTTCGCAGCTAGGATATAATCGTATGATATTAATCTAGTTGTATGAGAAAATAAAGTTTTGCACATAGAGATTGAATGATCATTATTTTTACGTCACTCCACAATCATTTCATGTATTTGGCCACGGCTACTACCTGCAAAGAATTTATACTCTTGTGACGGACCCTCCCGAAGCAGTGAGGGATCTTTTACGTGACATGCATACTGTGACACAGGACCTCGGATTTTACTGTCTCATCCGAAAGACAGAACATCGACGTGCCCGTGTCGGGATTCGAACCAGGGACACATAGGTCTTGAGTCCAGCACCTCACCTATACCGGATTTGAATAAAGATAAAATGTTCATTGATATTCAACTATGGATTACTTAAAACATATTTCGAATTCCAAAATTAAAAAGCAAACAGAATGAATTTGTTTCATTTACAATCACAGTATCCTGGAAGATAAACGTCACCCTTGTTGCGCATGCGCTCCATATTGCTAAAGCTTTCTTATTCCACATTACCACTCGTAATTTAATAATGGAGATATCAATAAAGTTATCTGATTATAATATAATATAGCAAAAGGCTATCAAAAAGCAAGCTAAAGCCATAATGTGTATCAATTTGACATTACAATAATTTAAAACGATCTAATTGATATTTAATTTGCAAATCGGCTAATTTAGTTTTCATGTCGTGTTAAGTGCGAAATTGGTGTCTCCTGTTTTGCTAGTTACATCAAACATGAATACTCTAAAATGATTCCTAGTAATGTATGAAAAAACCTTAGTAAACAACATAAGATAAAAATAAGAAAGTCGCTAGCTTTGTACATGCTTTTATATATAGGTCTATACATTGAAATTATTGGGCAATGCCTGTAATGTAATTAGACGTCATTGAGGAAATCTAAAATTGCATATGCCATTTTATACAATATTGGCAAGGTCTATTTACGTATTACAGTAAAACTGGTCATCAGGAAGTCCATCAAGAAAGTTTATCTTTTAAATCATACAGCATGCTGCTATAGAAAGCAAAGCAATTATAAATAAAAATCGTACTGTTTCCGTCTGATGGCACTTGTAAAAAAAAAGACAAATATGATCAGATTTGTATTTACAATATGATCTGAAACACAACTGTGATGAAAGGTAGAAAAAAATTGAAACATCACTTTCAGAATACTTAAAAGTATTGTTAAAGCAGAGAATGTTTTCTAAAAGCAATTTCAACGTATTTGTAAAACCATATTCTAATGCACATCGTATAAAATCCTGTAGTTTGATTGGTGTTGACATGCAGGTATTCCACAATACCCGTAGGCAATACCCGTAGGTTTTGATATGATATCAGGATATCCTGCAGTTTAAGATTTGTGACGTCACGATACCTTACAGTTTTCATATGACTGTGATTAGCGACTTGGCTTAGGAAACCATAACTCTGTAGCTCTAGTTGTAATTATTTTTGTCAAATGCATTAGAATGGAGTTACCATGCTTCTGTTTACAAAAAAAAAACTGACGGGTTATCTGCGAATACCATGTCAGAAATTTCCGTTTCACAGCTCGGCTAACGCCTCGCAGTGAAACTCAATTTCTGACAGGATATTCGCCGATACCTTGTCAGTTTTGGTAAAACACTCGCATGGCAACCCCTAATTAATCATTATCTTATTATGCCTTTTTTACTCAATGTGTGTACTCGTTTACATGTTATTGATCAAACAAAAATTAACGATCTTATCAGAGAACACAACCTGGGATGTTCAGGAGAAAAGTTTGTCGCAGGCGTAAATGATATAAACTAAACGAACTACCATAAACCGAACAATGTCATAAACCGAACAATGCTATAAACCGAACAATGCTATAAACCGAACAATTAATCGGGCGGACAAAACTAAATTTAGACACAAATTCTACTGCTTAACAACAACTTAAATCGAATATGCGTATGCGCATGTTTCTAGAATTAAAGCGGAACTAGACACTGAATACATGATATAAACAATTGACTGTAGATTAAAGTTTTGTACGATTCTGGTCGAACAATTCGTGTTCGAGAGAACCATATTTTCCAGAGGCCCACTATAGTTAGCAGTCGAATTCGCCCTAAGCGATTAAAAGTGTTAAATTATTTATCAAACGTTGTATAATCCTGCTGACAGATGTGGAGATCTGTTATATTAATATTTTTATAATTACTAACTATAAATTATTAATAAAGATTCGAAGAAGTCCTCCAAAGGGAAGTCAGTTACATAAAAAGTAAAGGAACACAAACACTCTGTATTGCAAATTTTCGGCCTCACGATCTTTATAAAGCAATTTAAGAGATGACAAATACAAAGCTATGTAAAATCCATGTTTACGTTTCAAAGATACAAAAGCTTTTACTTTTTATAAATTATTATCTCCTATCATGACTGCAAGAAAACAACCATGTATATAAAAAAAATCATATAAAGCATGTTTAAATATTAGTTCAATCGAACAAGAGAACATTTCAATCTTATGAATAGATGAAATGTTTAAATTCCAATAAGAAAAGTTTCCAAACTCAAACATTAAGAAAAAAAGAAATGTAAACGAAAACATATTTTAAAAAAGAAATAATGAAAAAAGAAATTGAAAACCATACTTGCGGCAACAGAGAAGTAGACTGAGAGAAGAGAGAGGTACGTAGACAGGAATAACAAAATATGACTGTAGATCCTCATGGTGACTGGGAACCAACTTCAAGATTCAGAGATTATGGTAAAGGAATCTGCAAAACACGGAAATATCAAACCATCAATTAAAACGTCTTGTATGCCATTCAAAGTCATTTATAAAACACTCTGTACTGCAGTAATGAGCTTAATATTCAACAACGTAGTTTTCTCTCAAAATGTCAGTTACCCCCTCAGAATCTTGAATGTCAAAGGCTTTCTGAGTGTCACACGTTGCCTGCTTTGAAGGACATTACAATCTTTATATACACGGTGACGGGCTTATCAGATAATAAAAATGCAACAAATTCATTTCCCTTACCTTAAAATGCAAATTATCTTTGTATTTTAGATTTCCAAACTTAAGACAAAAGACACTGTGTATTATACACACATTCCTTGTTTACCACCTATGGAGCACGGCCATGGTATAAATAGCAATGAAATTAATATATAAAATGATTATTGGTGATAATTCAAGCCGGTCGCTTGACCATTGGCGACTTGCCGACAGGTTAATCGACATTCATTATTATAGATGTGGAACCCCCAAATACCAATGCTTTTTTGTGTGTACATGGAGATATGATTTATAAAATCAACCTTGTTTGTGGTGATGAATGTCGTAAAAAACAAGCGTTTGCCGTTTATAGTGTCAAGGAAGTGGAAGTGTGGCATATACAACTTACACAATTATACAATAACTGCAAGCCATTTATTTGTTTGCGAGACATTTTGCGTAAATTTGCGGGTATTCCTGGAAGTAACGAACCTTAATTTTATTATTGATACATGAAACCTGCCTTGATGCCTTGACGGTTACCTCTATGGTTCCAGGAGAAGCGAATCTTAATTTCATTATTGATACATGAAATCTGCCTCTATAGTAACTTCTATGATTGCAGGAAGTAGCGAATCTTAATTTCATTATTGATACATGAAACCTGCCTCTATAGTAACTTCTATGATTGCAGGAAGTAGCAAACATTAATTTCATTATTGTTACATGAAACCTGCCTCTACAGTAACTTCTATGATTGCAGGAAGTAGCGAACCTTAATTTCATTATTGATACATGAAACCTGCCTCTACAGTAACTTCTATGATTGCAGGAAGTAGCGAACCTTAATCTCATTATTGATACATGAAACCTGCCTCTATAGTAACTTCTATGATTGCAGGAAGTAGCGAACCTTAATTTCATTATTGATACATGAAACCTGCCTTGGTGGTGACTTCTCTGATTCAAGGAGGAGCGAACCTTAATTTCACCATTGATAAATGAAACCTACCTTGACAGTATTCTCCTTGATTTCAGGATGAAGCAAACCTTAATTTTATTATTGGTACATGAAACCTGTCTGGATGGTAGATCTACATTCCATGGTTCCCGGAAATAGAGAACCTTAATTTCATCAATGATACATAAAACCTGCTTCTACAGTAACCTCTATGATTCCAAGAAGTATCGAACCTTAAAGTCATTTTTCATATATGATACCTGCCTAGTGTCAATCATTATGGGTCTAGGAAAAAGCGAACCTTAATACCACCATTGACAAATAAACCTTAACTTCATTATTGATACATGAAACCTGCCTTGACGGTGACCTCTATTAAGAGGACACCTGTGTATTAAGTTCATGTCTTAACTTACATTTCCCACGTCTATTTTTTTTTTTTTTTTTTTTTTATTATTATTATTTTTTTTTTTTTTTGCCAAATAAACCTTTATATCAGGGCCACCTAGAAAAAATGTCACTTTTAAGTCTTTACCTAAGAGATTGTTACACATAGGTTTGAAATGCACATTGTGCTATTTTTCGCGAAAATTGTGTCCGATAGGAGATTATCGCAATATTGGCGCATGAAATTTGAAATCCTATTCTTTTTTATCATTTATCTATTTATTTATTTATTTATTTTTTATTTTTCTATTTATTTATTTATTTATTTATTTATAATTTATTTTTACTCATTTGTTTAATTTCTTATCAATTTTATTATTGGTTACATATGTTTTATATGATTTTATATATTCATAGCATATTAAAACTTTCAACAAATTAACATCAAATATACATAATTAGAAGAATACTACTTACATCAAAGGCTTGTGCTTCCATTTTCCTTGTCCATCACACGAGAAGAATAAGGAAATACAAGAACTATATTTATATTATTGTCATATAAAACTGCTGATTAATTACGCAAGGGTAACAAGAAGGGCAACAAGGAAGAAAATATAGCAACGTAACCCAAGACCTCTAAAGTTGTCTGTCAACATGTATACTGCGGGGGAGGAAGAAACATCTAAACGATATAAAAGTCAGGTTTCATTTTCAAAATGACAACTGATAGATCTCGTACTGTGAAACTTCGTCATCGTATTTGTTTATTGCTAAACAACGACATTGTTTTGTTGGTTGACGATAAACGAAACTTAAAAATACAACACAATGAGATGCGAGTTTCACATTTTTGAATTTCCAGCTCATTACAGCTAGGATATTAGTGCGAAAGACAATATAATCTACAAGATTAGTCTGCTCACCAAAGGATGACCACAGTATAATTAAATGTCCCGTTTACTTATCATTTCAAACCCACCCGGTGTCAAGTCCGCCTTTGACATTCAGCGTTCTAATAACGCTTTTATAAACAGCGCCAGGTCCAATGCAATATTAAAGCGTCTTCAACCTCTGAGGAGAGTGGGAAGGTCTGTTTCATAAAATCTAGTCTTTGACTAGGACATTAGATTCGTGTCCCTTCAAAAGACCAAAGTTTAATATACATGTACCATTCATCTTCCAGCTTTAAGCAAAAGTATTCCGTTTTCCGCAGCGTATGGTATCTATATATCTCAGCTCACATTAATCGTTACAACATTCTAAGCTTTACTATATTAGAATTCTATACTACAAAAGTATTAACATTTTTATGAAGAAAAACATATTTTTGTAATTATTAGTACACTTGAGCCAAATGTTCAAAAGGGATAATGTCATTGTGCCCTGTCTGTAGTCGGTTCACCTATGGTCATCTTTAAATCTTTTACATTTTGATGAAATTTGCTGGGATGAAGCGCTCAAGATCTCATACAAGTGTTGAAGTAACCCCATCCCTTTTTGAAAATTTCTTCAGACCAGCTGCATAGATCACCGAGTGTATCAGAGAGATCTAAGATGGCGTCGTAAGCAATGTTATTGTTTTAATCAAATTATTGTCCATTGCTTCAAATGCATTGATTTGTGTTTGTTATCTGATTTTAAAGGGAGCATGTTATTGTGAAAATTGTATCAAAAATAAATTCTGAGAATTGTATTACAACTGAAACCTGTTCAGATATAAATCCCGGGCAGGGTAATATAGATCATGGAGGGAAAATTGGGTAGAATGAAAACTTCAATGAAGCTGCATAGAATTAATAATTTCTTATCACATTATTGATAATTTTTAATATTGTCATATACTCAGGTGCTCAAGTGGGCGGTAAAGGCCCCGTTTAGGCCTCTTGTTTTCATTGTTATTGTTATGCTCTCAATATTTATGTTTGAGTTGCTTGTATATGTATGCTAGTGCATTCAATGGAGTTGTGGCTACCCTAACAGGATACCCTAATTCCTTTGAAGCCGGTATGGGTCAGTGGATGATTGATCGACTCGTGGCCTAAAGGTCCCCGGTTCGACTCTCGCACACCGCTGTTCTGTCTAGACAGTAAAGTCTCGTGTCAAAGGAGGTGTGGCACGTAAAAGATCCCTCACTGCAATCTATGCAACGCATCAAGTACATGCCGTCACCATATAAGTAAAATAATCATGCAGTGACGTAAAACAATGATCAATCAATCAATCTATCTATATCCTCTGAAAAACCTGGTCTGACCTCTAGATTCCCGGTGGCCATGACCTCATTGCCATTATATATACGTGTAGTTCTATTTACCACCATAACTTATACTTCTTTATCCGGCAGTTATTTCAAAAAAGTTGTTACGAAATTTTCAAGTATTTTTCTAACTTTAACCCATATAGAATATGACATTTAACTTCAGTATGCAGAATATAAAATGGTATGTTGTATGTTAGGATAAGAAAATTATCATATATTTAATGTTTTTCAGTTCAGATTTTCCCCGTTTGCAAAATCTGTGGTTGATAGTTATGAAAAATCCTTTTAAATTTTGAAAGAACTTTTGTGACATGACCTGCAGGTACCACATGTACATGCATATTTACTGTTTTTATTCGTCAAACTTATTTGTTGGAGTAGGGGTATGCCATTTTTACTTTTTTTCATAGCAGCTTACTGTACTACAATCCCTCACGTAAAATTGTACAGGAACATGGTTCAGTTTCAACCTTTTTGTCCCGATGGCTGTACTTCATTCAGAATTATCTAAAAATGCAAATTTGCTGAAATTATGATCCAACCCCTTGCTTTACCGAACGGTTTGTGATTTCTAGATGTTGCTTTTGGACGTAGTAGTTTATATTATTATTCAAATAACGGTAACATAATCAACAAGCCTTTTCTTATTACTATTTTCTCGTTATTTACTATGTAATTAAGACAAAATGGACGAATAAATAATTACAAAAATATACTACGTTGACCACAAACGCGTCTTTCTTCTTGTGCAAATGTCAGTTAAGACGTAATTAGCATTTTGTTTACGCGTTCCGTTATCTTGAGGAACAAGTGGAAAGTAGAATCTATTTACGCACTACCACTGAAAGTCCCCCGTGGCAATAGGTAACTTTATTATAAAGTTATGAAAATTATTAAGTTATGTTTTCCTTTATCAATTCTATGCATCAGCATCTATAAGCAATATCTATATCCTTATTAGAGAGAATAAAATATAAAATATACGAATTTGTGTTATCATATTAGATTTCACTGTGTTTAAAACTGCTTTACCTGGTTTTATTTTATTTCTATTTTCATATTTTATTTGTGTATTTATTTTTATTTTATATATTTATTTATTTATTTATTATTTATTCATTCATTTATTTATTTATTTATTTATTTATTTATTTATTTATTTATTTGCATTAAAGTGAGGAAAAACATTTTTTTTTTGGATGATTTTCTTACCAATAATTGAATTTCATTAAATATGGCATGTAAATGCTTCATTTCATGTCACTCTCTGTACATTCAAAATGTCTATCGATAACAAGTATTATCTGTTATGCATTGACTTTGTTGGAAAATAGACCCTAGTTATTTTCCCTCTCACCTCGGAATCAATATTTGCACTGACAATACAACAGTTACCATGACCATTTTACTCAAGAACTTCAAACATATCGTTCATTTTAGATTCCTGAACTAATAGAAAATTTCCTTGAATACTCTTAAACAAATGTAGGTGCGGCGGGTATCAAAGCCTGATAGGAGACAATGGGGCCTTATTCACAAAGTCTAAGAATTGAGACCTAAAATGCCATGTGTCATTATTCTAAGAATTTGTCGAAAGTTTGCTTTTGAAGTTTGAAGAGCTTGTCAGATATACTGTTTACAGAAACTTTTTATTAATTCTTAGAATTAAGACACTTGCTACCATTTTGGTCTCAATTCTTAGACTTTAGTTTCTTTGTGAATAAGGCCCCTGGTACTTCTTGTGGTAAGATAAATTTACACAGGACTTAGTTAGCCCCATGATGGGCATCATCCTCTCAACACAACATCTGGATCTGCGCCTTAAATATGAAATGGTGTATGATATCATTTTACGCAGCATCTAATTTTTGCTTTACAGATGAATATCTTGCATGAATCCTTCGTATCCAGTGTCCTCGAATAATATAAATGCGGCCGAAGTGTGGGGGTGGTCGGAAACGACAACAACTGTCAAATCTAATTTTCCACTCAGCTGACGATGATGACCGAAAATTAGAAATAACTCCATATGCGGAGAGTAATGTCCTTCGAGTGTCACAAATTAAGAGAAGAATATTCATCACAGTGAAAGAAAAATTATACTGATATAGTGTAAACATCGCCCCAATATCAAATATCTACGTTTAGATACATATACATGTATGTATTGGTACATATATAGTCATGCCCCCGGAATTAGCGACTTGGGGCCATGTGCTTTTGATCCGTGTGTCTGTCAGTTTGATCTTTACCCCATCCCCCACCCAAAGAAAATTAAAATTTGTCATTACTTTTGAACAGTCAGACATAGAGGCGTTATATTTCACATGTGTATTCCATTTTGACAAAAAATGTTTTACCTTGACCTTGACTATGACCTTTGACCTACTTTTTTCCGAAATTTTAAAATTAGCTTCTGTCTGGGATGTCATACACGAAATGTTTCATTAAATGCATTATTTCGGGGCGAAAAATTAAACACAGGAAGTTCTTCATTACTAAAGCAATAAAGTCATTAAAACTTATTCAGAACTCGTAGCCAAGTAAATGTTTTGTCGGACAATATATCATTTTCTTCTTTCCACTTCCCTTCTCAGCATTATTGCATTAACAATTCTGAAACCATAAAAACGTGCTGCGTATTTATAAACAAGTATTGAGTAGTAGCATGGTTTAATTCAATTACTTTGTCGGTGAATTGATAGAAGTTACATTCGATTACCTTAATTTGGTTACATAAACTTTGTGTTCATGGTTATTTAGTTTCCCGTGACCCTTCTCATCAATTAATCGGAGTTACAATCATTAATGGACTAAGGGAATTAACGAATGATCGCATTTTCTAAAACCGCTTTTAATTTAGTTCTTACTGTTCCTGGCTTATAAAAAAAAATAAGGCTGATAGTGAAATTAAAGTTGAAATATTAAGAAAAGAAGTGTACCATATATGTATTACTAAAATTTACAAAACTAAAAAGAAATAAATCTTTGAAACAGTAAAATTTTATATGTTTTAGTCATTGTAATATAAAACATGTTTATGAAACACAAATGTCCTTGCACTTTAACACTACCCAGAAATAATTGTGTTAAGTCAATAGTGAGGGTTGTGTTTTTCGGGTGAACATACTGGTGCCAAATGGAAAGGTGTTGGCAAAATAGATACACATACAAAATACCAAAGCTCTGTTAATAACAATTCCTAAGCTGTAGTCAATATTCAAGTTTGAAGACAGAAAAACTGACAAACACACACAGACTGAAAAACTGAAAGACAAACTGTGTATGTCCCAAATTCCGATTCTGAGGGGAAGAAAATCTAAACCTGTTTGAAACAAAATTTTAGTACAATAATAGTACATACTTGTACATGATCGTCATCTTACGAAGATTTTGAAATATGTTCTATTTGTCTATAAAACTCTTAGTAGAATATAACACAAGTATGCATACAGCAATAAAAACGTCAGCTACAAAAACAAATTAGGTCGACACTGCCACTATGTGAGAGCAGTTGTTTTGATATGCGTTTTTTGTTCGAAGGCGACGTTTTTCATTCCATACAGTGTTTGTTTTCCACTAAACACTGCGATCCCCGGCAATCGCGCCATCAAGCCGTCAAGATGTGGACCAAACTCACAAATGTCAAAGCGTCCAGACGTCCCTACGCTACGCGTGCTATGAATGAAAGCATTTATAGAAGTGAAAACAGAATATTACCTCTTTAAGGTACCAAATAAACAATACAGGTGTCATGATTTTTTTCTCACGGAAGTGTCATGAAGTAGCAAAATTTGGGGTTAACCGATGAAATATTTAGGCACATATTTACATTCCGTAAGTTTTTGTTACTCGCATTTCTCTAACTTTTTTTCTGTTTTTTTTTTTCATCCCTTCACCCCTTAGCCATTTCCCTGATGTCTTTTCTATAGTATGTGTTAAGGATTAAAGACTTCCCCTTCTGCATATTTGCAACACTAATATTCAATTCATTTATTTCTAATAAAATCTAATAGTAATCTAATAGTATTCTTTATTGACAAAAGGTCCAAATGAGTCTACATCGCTCATCTGAGCAAATCAAAATGTGTTCATTCTCAATCAACTGCCAACACAAAGAAATTCACAGATACAAATCATTTTTTTATTCTTCTAAGGTTTTTCTTCTTCTTCTTCTTCTTCTTCTAATGCCCCGAAATGAAATATGGGGACATCTTTTTTTTTATTTTACATCTCTATACTGCATACATCAACGACAGAAATTGAACAATATTATAAAGTCAGAATTTCCTGTCGTTTTGGGGGTGTTTTTATAATGAATAATTTCTTTAACATATTTTGTGCTGTTAACATTTCAAAACTTATAAGAACTTTTAAAATATTGTCTTAAAGGGGTTTGCATCGATACCTTCACTCTGCCAGAACAGGCTTATATTAAAATTAGAGAGAAAAAGTCATAAAAATCAAGAAAAGTGCATAACTTTAGACGAGAACTTTTGAAATGGATAATTTCTAATAAAACTTGGTAAATGTACACCTTCTTTTTAGTATTTTTTTTATAATATGACTTATGAAGTGCTGAAAATACTTAAAATTGTCTTGGTGTAAAATGAATGAGAAAGTTTTGCCTCAAGCTGGGTTTTAACCGCTAACTTCTGGTACTAGAACTGAACCTATATAAAATACATCACCAAAAGCAACGCCTACATTACATAACATACCCTTTGCTTAATTACAGTGCAGTATTAGGCAATAGCTTGTGTCAAATTAGTTAACACACAATACCTGTATTCAAAACAAAATCAAAATGTTTGGAAAACTATTTCACCCACTTTTAGCTCTAGAGTAGACCACCATGCACTCACCCATATGACATGTTAATTGAACGTGTATTTCTCTGAGGGAAAGTTTGAGATCAAATTTTAGAGAAATACCTTTATCCATAGTAATAGAAAGTTAGGAAAACCGCTTGAAATACTTTTAATCATAAAGTAGATCACGGTGCAACACTGAATCTGAAATGCAAACTACATTTGTATTTCTTTAATAGGAAGTTAGTAAGTGAATGTCAGGGCTGTATCTGTATCCATAACGTAAAAAAAGTTTGGAAAACTCTTTGACCTACTTTTAATACTAAAGTAGGTCATGATTGGGTATTTCTTTGATAGGAAGATTGTGACTTGAATACCTGTATATATGATGAGAAAAAGTCCAGGAAACTGTTTGACCTACTTCTAATACTAAAGTGGGTCATGGTGCACCAAACTATTTGAAAACTGTTGGAACAATTCAACTGACATTAAACTGAAACTGTATTTATCTGAGAGCTGTGACAAATATTCACAGCAATTTCTGTATCCATATCGAAACGGAAAATTTTTGACCTACTTTTATTGCTTAAATAGGTCAAGGTATACTACTCCATTTGAAATGCAAAATGAATTTGTATTTCTTTGAGAGGAAGGTATTGACTTAATTTCAGGTTAATACCTGTATCCATAACAAAACAAGAGGGCCTATATCGCTCACTTGAGTACATATTGCTCATTCACAAACAAATAAATGTATGAAGAAATTCGCAGATACATATATTCTCTTGCTTGTTATATTTTCACAAAGGAACAAAACTTTAAACTTGTTTCTCTCTATTGAATAAATCAAGACAATGATACAGAAAAAGATTAAGCCTTAATTAATATTAAGGACTCCTTCGTGGTGTTTGAACTCCTTCCCTCAGCACGGCAGAGCTGACTTTTATCAAAATTTGGGACAATCATAAAAAGAAACGAAAAAGAAATTTTCAAATAAACATTTTCTGATAAAGCATGGCAAATAAATGTTTCATGGCTTCTCAATTTATATTAAATAAATCAAGAAAATGACACCAGATTGTGTGAAAACGAGTAAGTCGATCGTCGGATTCATCCCTTGATAGATATGGTCGAAAACCAGTAACATTTGTAGGAAACCTTGAGTGCTTCAGACCTACCAAGTTTCATTTAGTTGTGACGGAGAAGTCCATCGAAGATAATACATACTAATAGTATATACACTCCCCAACCCCCTTTGGGGGCAAGATTAATTTTGAGGCGAGGGACCTCGATGGAAGATATTTTTCTCGACAAAAGTTTGCTGTGTCTTTAATAGACAACAAGTCTCATAGCAATACATACTTGTGCACCTTTTGAAGGGGGCGCATATGCCCCCTTTGTCACCCCTTATTCTACCTCCTTGAGTTTACTATAGATCACTCTGATGCATTCAATTTGATAATCTATGCAGTTTCTCAAAGGCTGGTACCTTATCTGGCCTATGTTTTCCAACCCTGAATCCACTCCTTGAAAGACCTTGTCAAAATTTACACCATTTGTATGGGACCTTGATATCTAACTAAATCATTCAATTTGTTCTGAAAAAGTCCTTCATATCTAATCATTACAAACTAAAGTAATAACCCTCCCCTTTTTCTTCAAAAATACTTATAAGAAATCATAGAAAATATTAAGTATAACGCTCAACTTTTGAGAACACTTCGTATTGGAAGAAGAAAGAAATATTTATGCACTCCATTTCTTTTCAATTACAATAAATGAGTTAAAATACACCAAATCAATACATTATAATCAACATACAATGTCAAATTAAAGAAATAAATCAAAAATAGGCAAAATGCCAGAGACAGAAAAAAATGTCGTAAAAGATCAAATGAAAATAACAAACTTGAATCTTACATCTACTAGAATACTCGGATACCATTAGCTTCAAAATCCACGCACACCTTCTGAAGAACATTTTAAGAAGGAAGGTATTCTTAAAATACTATCAAGATCAATGCAGCCAGCTTAAAAATATATCATAAGGCGCATGCGTATCAAATATCAGAACATGGTAACTGACAGTGAATACTGAGAAAGTTTCTTAGAAGTTTTCTCAGAATTTTCCGTCACTTTGATAACGATCAAATGAATGTGGTAAGAAAGATGTGTATCAATGTTTGTGCGATAATTTGTTGTTTTACAGAGACGGCGTGGCTCTTTCGGACATGGAAACCGATGTGGCGCAATGGACTAGGGGGTCGGCTCATGACCGAGAGGTCCCGGGTTCAAGTACCACCGGCGGCTCCTCGTTGTAATGTCTGTTTGATTAGACAGTTAGAACCGAGGTTCCGATTCACGGTTGAAGCTGCACACAGAAAATCCCTCAACATCTCGGTCCAGTCCGTTATATGAGGGTTAAAAAATTCCGTGTAATTCGTCGGACCGATACCGTCACCATATTCGTGAGATAAACTTGGAGTGACGTGAAAGAATAAACAAGCAAACTTTCCTTACATGTCAAGATTGTTTCCTTTATATAACGATGACAACTGCCTAATGCAACGCAAGAATCTCGACCTTTGCAACTAACCCATCTGGCATTAAGTGCCGTCTAGCGTGACACGGAGTCCATCTGAAACTACGTGACGTCTAGCGTGACACGGAGCCCATCTGAAACTAAGTGCCGTCTAGCGTGACACGGGACCCACCTAACACTAAGTGCCGTCTTGCGTGACACGGGACCCATCTGACACCAAGTGCCGTCTAGCGTGACACGGGACCCACCTAACATTGATTGCTGTCTAGCGTGACACGGGACCTACCTAACACCAAGTGCCGGCTAGCGTGACACGGGACACACCTAACACTAAGTGCTGTCTAGCGTGACACGGGACCCACCTAACACTAAGTGCCGACTAGCGTGACACGGGACCCACCCAAGACTAAGTGCCGTCTAGCATGACACGGGATCCATCTGAAACTACGTGCCGTCTAGCGTGACACAGGACCTCCGTCTCTACTGCTTCATCTTGATGACGAGGTGATAATATACTTATGGGACTCGAATCCAGTACCTCTGAAACTCGGACCAAACACAGTACCGACTGATCTGTAATACAGCTATTACTACTAACAACCGCCATCTTAGAAAGTTGGACGTTCTGGGTTTCCTCAAAATCAGAAATTAGACAAAGTACTCGGCTGGAGTAAGACTATTCGAGTAAACGTACGGCCAAGGATGTAAAAACACGACGACTTTCAACACTACGAGCATGGTGAATGTGGATTTAAAATGTATTGAAAGTGAAGCAGCCACACAACAGAATATCATCATACTTACATTGTGGTAACAACCTTCACAATACCCCCATCCTCTCCTTGAGATGTCTTTATGAACTCCACATTGCGAGAGAATCAGTATAAGATATGAGAAATGAGAGTGACAAATGCTACGTTTCTGTGACAAAATATACCGCAATATATACTAATGAAGCCTAGAAATAATACGCAAGATTATGTGCTCATGAGTAGTCTTCTCCCATTTGGCTAGCCACGTCTGCTAAGGATGCTTAGACAGCACAAAAATATTTTCAAAACTGTATACATATGAAGATTGTGAACGAACAGTGCATATAAAAAATCATAAATAAGAGATGATTCATTGTACAAGAAAGGACACCTTTCGTCCTTCTCTCTTTCAAAATCCACTATGGAAACGTGAGTAAACATATTAAAATTCTACGCAAACTTTTATGTAGTGAGAAAACAATATACATGACATCTCATTTTGACCTAAAGAAAGTAGAACTGTCCTAACATGACAAATACCCCCCGCAGCACCAAAATTCAAAATTGGGCATAGTGACCTTGACCTTTGACCCACGACCTTGGTTCAGGGTCATGACACACCGGCATCTCCATAGGAACAAATGTATCAAGTATGATCATCATATCATAAAGAATAAAAAAGTTATGCCCTGGACAAAGGTTGATGGACAGACGGACAGACAAACAGACAGACGGACAGACAGGGTGATTCCTATATACCCCCCAAACTTTGTTTGCGGGGGGTATAATGAAAAATGTTTTTGCTATCAAAATTCACTATCAACCTCAAATTTAATTCTCAAATTCAACAGTATATAAGATGTCACATTCCCTTAATTCCTACAGAGATATACTAATTCCTAGAGATATACTAATTCCTACAGAGATATACTAATTCATAGAGTATCCAAACACTAAGTGACCAGCATTTTGTTTTCCATAATACACATGTATAACACTTCATCATTTAATAGATTTATTTTTTTTAAATATGTCCATAAAGTACAATATATAATTGATCACATAGGAAAAATAACAGTGCACTAAATAAATACAATGATACATTCCAGTTTCACTTTGATAGTTTCACACTATTTGAAAAAAAAAATTCTCTATAAGTTTGAATGGTTTCTTTAAAGTTGCACTATGACATAACAGAATTATTTCACCTATATGTTACAGACCAGTGTTTTGTGATAAAGCAAACCAGAGTTCCCAGACATCCCATGAACTTTTGGCAAGTACACCAGAATATATACCAAGCAAAGATTAAACCAAGAAAGAGACGAAGGGCCCAAGTGGACTCAATCATCCACATTTAGATCTATCTCCTACCAAGAACCCTCCTTTATAAAAAGATATTGATTTGCTGATAATACTAGAGGTACTGCTATAAGGTCAAACTTCATAAACTATATATACTGACATCTGCAGATGGTTAAAACATACACATTTATAATACTTATGATACATATAGTTATAACAAAGTGTTTGTGAAATACTAATGCCCCTAGCAGCGAATTATTTGAATACATGGCAACAGCATCACATTTTCTATGCAACTCTATTCAAGAACAATAAATCATATTGGTTAAACAATTAACCCCAATTATTATAATGCTCATCCTTGTAACTAAACAGAATATCATAAAAGTATTGTACACATTCAACCCACAAAGGATTAATGATAGATTGAGTGATGTAAAGTGACTGCATATTATAACCAAATGGGGGCTTGTATGATTTCAGTTTAAAACATGTCTTTCACATTTAAAATGGGTTTAGTCACTTAGATACTTATAATGCTGATAGTCTTATTAATGTAATAAGCTCATTATTCTAAATGAAGAAGAAACATAGAACCATTTTATACACATTCCCACACTTTTCTACAATAAACAGCGACGTCATTTTAATGTAGCATATCAAATCACAACAGGTAGGGATGAAAAGAATAAATGAAATATACAGGTGATACAGACAAAACACCGAGAATGTCATCATTTCTATTGATAATATGATTTATCATATTCACAAAATTGGGACATTGAAAAAAGTCAGTAATAGTCTTTTACTGAAGTATCTGCATCAACATACCCATATACATAAATGCAAAGGAATATTATTTCCTCAAACATTTCAAGTATTTTACTAGAAAGTAAATAATAATTATATTAATTTGATATTGATTGAGATCGGTGACAGGGACAAGAATAAAGTAAAAGGTATAAACTTTTGATAATTGGTAAATATTTGATAACATTATGAAAACATTCTTAGTATGGTAAATGTTAGTTTGACACAGTGGTATGGGACTAATTTTCTAATCCAAAAGCATAAACACAAGCACTGACACATAACTTGAATTATTCACAGAAAGACAAGATGTTGTAAGATCTGAGTACATTTGCTTACTTAAATCATTTGTTAAATGAAGTATCTAAAATTCCAATTGTAATGTCAAAAACAAAAACAACATGAAACCTAAAGGTGACTTAAACACATCAGTCCACCTACCATAAACATCAGAAAATGATATTCCAGGGAGTTTTTCCATTACAGATCTTAATGCAACAAATGAACAAAATTAATAACGCAAGATAGATGGATGAAGAGATAGGCTGACAGACGAAAGGACAGACACTTTCAATACACAAGCTATTATCACTTGATATTCAGTCAAGCATTTTAGAGCCAGTACTAATATGCTCACATTGAATAAGGCACTTACGGTAATTATTTTTGTGTGTATATATAACTAAGAAAAATTCCATATTAAAACATGCAAATACATATTAACATAAATATTTCACACTTATCATATACAAATTTGGACATTATTTCTTACAATTTGTTGCATATTAATTGATATTTCATTCATTAGTTTGATTTTATATTTACAAAAATATATTAATATTTTCATTACTAAACACTTTATGGGTTGAACATTGAGGTTGAATGAAATTTATTACTGATCTTGAAGAAAAAAAGGAATCTTACTAGCTTTCTGATCATAAAAATAAAAAAAACTTTTTGAATCAGCACATCTGGTTAATATAAACGAAAATAAATATTGTTATTGATTAGTCAAACTTCAAGAGATCATTTGTAGCTCTAGTTATCAGAGCTGTGATTTAAAACATTAATTAGTTAGACTTATCCAGAAGCTTAAGCTATCTCTGTTCAAGTAAAATAAGAATGAACAGTATACATGTTCAAGTAAAATAAGAATGAATCATCTGTGTTCAAGTAAAACGAAATGAAGTATAACCATGTTCACATAAAACAAGAATTTACAGTGTAGGATTAACATGGCGAATGTTTTTCAGTGATAACACACAGCATTACTACACTTCATACATGGGAGCATGGGACAAGGAGAAATGCATATATTTCAAATACATATAATAGACAACAAAAAATACTGACTACTTTATAATATGCATTTTACTGTGTATCTTGAAAGATTTCTAATAAAAAGATTAAAAAATTCATTATACTTAATGCAAACAGGGAAAATTGCTTAGATGTTTGATTACTACAAACTGATATGGCAAATGAAAGTTTGGTTAAAACTGAACTGGATATGACAGAAAATGGCACTAACCTCCTTTGATAGTCTTTAATAATCATAATTTCTGAGTGTACATTATTTAAAAAAGAGTTCATCACCAGCTGTCAATGTCTTCTTCCATACTAAGAGTTCCTTCGACAGAAATCAATTTGAAATTTCCAATGCTTCTAACAGTACAAGACTAGAAGTTAGCTTAAATATGTTGCATTTTTGTAATAAACTCATTTATATATAAAGTTCACCAACTCCATTTCAATCACAGAACAGTAACCCAAAAATCTAGAACTCCCAACTTTTTTGGTCTTTAGTGAATGAAAGCTACTGCATTATAGCTATCATACAAAATGAAAAATGTATTGAAAGACACCAGGTTAATTTCTTTAATGCAGAATTCTGTTACCTAGCCAGGCCCATGGAGGATAGAAGCTCAAAAGCAGCACCTAATGCCCAGCTTATCTCCGTACCATTTATCTTTTTCTTCACCTGAAAAAAAATTACAAAGTATAGAACTTTATAAACCTTCTCTTACAATTCTACATAAAATCTGTAGAGATTTCATGCCACTTTCAACTATATCTTTCTCGGATAAAACAAGAAGGCCATATTTGCCTGGTAATTGTTTGATGTCTAACAAAGATTACTTCCTGCACAAAAAGTGTATATTGCCTAGTATTTCAATTAATAACACTAAATAACTTTGAAAAGAATAAGAGGCAAAAGTAAGTTTAATTACAAGTTGCTGAGTACAATTAAATATTCAATTAAACCCTCAATATTTATATACGTAGTTTGATATTACATGCTTACAACCTTACCTGTAAACTTATACTGGGTTTTATTCTATATCCATCGTGCAATAAAGCATAAATATAGGTTAAATCAAGTCCTAAGAAAGGCTTTTTCTCACGAGGATTTTCAAAATCTGAAATGAAAAAAAAAAAAACCAGATTATCAAAAATTTGGCATGAATATGTACGCACAACACAATTCATGCAGTTTTATACTGTACGTGTACTTATATTAGCAGGATTCAAATTTTAGCGCAATTAGCGCTGTCCAAAGTGCGATAATTCATGACTACGCTAATATAAAGTACATGAAATGATAGAATTAAATGGGCACTTCAGTTTCAACTCTATAGATATGTCTATCAAATAACAAATTCATCATTTATTTTGATAAAGCATAAAGAGGGCACAAGTAACGATCGATTAAAGATGTTTGCATTACCAGACACTGCCGATATGATTATCACAAAACCAAGAATTATAAAAACGTGGCTTGAAGTTTAGGAATTAACCCCCGCTATGCATATCGCTTCTACAATACCGTCTATTACGTAATTATAGGCAAAGAGCGGTCAGCGATAAAAGTGATTTATCTCATATCAACTTATGAAAACAATGGCTTCGTCCGTAAAACGTAAGAATGGCATTTTGTTTTCTATATGTCTTTCTTTAAAAAAAAATATTACTTATCATTATAACTAGATGATATGGTAGGTTATTGGATAAACATGAATGAAATGAGGTTGTATTTGATTCACTGCATATACTTTGAGTAAGGCAATTGACCCGACGCTTGTCATCCAAGCCAATCAACGGTTTAACAACTCCAGGTACATGTACTCGTTAATTACATTAAAATGGCAAACATGTCATACCAGCCGATTCAATAGTCGTACGTCTGGCATATATTTCAATTCCTCGTAAGTAAGATACTTAAACGCACTATTTTTTTTTTTACCAAAAAGCAGTTTTGAATGCGCTGATTTCATGGATAAATTGCGCTACGCTAATCGAACATGACAAATGCGCTAATTCATGACTACGCTAAAATATTGCCGACCCCTCTTTCGAGCATTTTGCGCTAAAATTTGATTGCGCTAATATATGTACACGTACAGTATTATTTTAATCATGATACATTACAAGTCTTACTATCCTTTAAGTTTTGTGATAAGTTTCAATTTTTGGTTTCAATGTCATACCATCATATGATGGCTACAATTTACGGAATTCACTGATAAGGTTTTTATTCTCACTGCGTAACTTTCAAAATATATCAACTGAGTGAGTACTGGTATTGACAACATGTCCATTTTCAGTATCACAGTTCTAAATTAATAATTTCCAGACATAAAACTCACTTCTTCTCCTACAGGAACATGTAAATGAGTAGTTCATTATAATATAATGTATTACAAAAACCTAGTCATTAACATAATAAACAAAAAAAAAATATCAATTTTGTTTTTTCCCAGCAATCTTCAGTAAAGACAAAATGTAACAATACAAGCATTAATATGCCATTGTTCTTATTCATTCTAATTAAATTCTGTAAAAGACTTTGAAAGATTACACAGAAATTGAGACTATTAGATTAAAGTATCATTGACATGAGAATGAGGTTATTTCTTTGGCATGTTTTTTACTCAAAATAACCTCGTTATGAGCATTTACCAAAATTCTAAGGACCCATCCCCATTATCCAGGATGTGAAAAAATATCAAATCTAATCCAACAATTCAACATATGACATTGTAACATTTTTATGACAAGAAATTACAATATATAGATTACAGATTTAAGAATACAAATATAATTTAGACCAAAGTTTTTACAACAGAACAGGATAGAATATGTGGGTTCAGAAAAGTTTTTTGAAAACTTACATTTTTCGGCTGCTTTTCTGAAATCTGAGGTAGAAATTGTTCCCCCATTCTCAGACTCTACAAAAAAAAAATTATACATTATTTAAGATTAAGGACAGATGTTGAACTTGAAATAAAGTCATTAATTTTTCATATAAGTAATGCCTGCTAATATTAAAAAAAATATCAATAGTACCAGTATTTTAATCGAGTTTTTTTTTTTCTGAAAGTTTGATCTGCACTCTGATGTGCTTTTAAAAAATGATATTTTAATATGAAAGGACTTATAAGTCCTCAAGATCAGAATTGCATGGTCAAGTACATCAAAGGTAATAAAGTCGTGATCCACCAAGAGATCACACACCAAGCGTGTAATGTTTAGGATCAGTACTGACAAAAACACAGTCTGCGTTGAACAGAACAAACAAAAACAACGAAGGACTTGATGCATCGCCTTTGGGCTTTCGCCCATTCACACATAAAGAATTCATGTACAATGACACCAAATTTCATTTAAAAACTCCAAGCACTTCCTGAGATATACGAGGTCAAATCCGCATGGCCATGGACCCAGCTAAGCATCCGATCGTATGGGGAAAGAAGGTCCATTTTGGAAATGCAACAGACGAATGAACTATACATGTCATGTTTAAAGCATATTTGACTTGAATTCTTTGCCTGAAATCGCAAATCGAAGTCATTCGCCTTTTCATTTTCCGATTTTGTCAAACAAATCTGCTATCATTCTCTCTTGTCACTTTTGACCTTGACAGTAGTATGAAATTAGCAATCAGGACAAGAAATTAGCAATCAGGACAAAGTTTCCCGCTGTACATGTACATTTGGGAAAAACGACGTCTACACATGTAGATCTATAAATAACTGGCTATTTTTAGTAGCATTACACATTAACAACTACCAAGACGTATGTTTATCGTTGTGACGAGAAGATTGTAGAGTACTTCGAATTCCACTGCTATAAAAAGAAGCGATATTCTCAAGTTTTATTAATTATAATACAACGGATACTAGTACGGACTAGCAGTGTACTTCTTATTACGGCACAGCTACACAATAATGTCAATCGTACTTTTTCGGGACTTTCCGTCAAGTATTCGGAAAGACTGCATGTCCTAAAGCACATAAATATATCTCGTCTAAATCAATGGAATAACGGCACATCTATTTTCTCATCTGATCAAACTTATCTTGCATTGACTCGTACAATATGAATTATAAGTACTAAATGTAAATCTAATCACACTTTTTTTATACACGAGGAGGTATTTTCTGCATTCAACACTTTCCCCACAGCTTATTTTAATGACTAGGGTCTGGAATTGCTATGCAATTCCGACCAAAAACTGCATTTAAATCTTCAATACTGGATCAATTTGGACAATATTTAAATATCAGTCAATTTTTCAAATATTGAAGACAAAAATCAGACTAGTAATGCAAATTATCTCTCATTATACCATCCACACATAACAAGACCATTGACATACAAGTAAGTCAACATTTTTTTAGTCAATCAGAGTAGGTGATCAAACTTCCAATCCTGGATATTGCCACAATTTTCAGAAGGTTGATTACATCCTGTTTCCATATCACAATATCACTGAAAAATAGTGGAAAGTGATGCAAATTTCCAACAAACCAATCCTCTGAGTGATAATCCGACTGAGCGATAATGAAATCAGATGTCAGGTTCAAAGCTGACAAGACATCCAATGTAACTTGAATCAGCCCATATAGAATCCAAATAAAAACTCTAAATAGCACTGAAAAAATCAAGTATAACTTTTACACTAAATGGTTGAATATAATTCATATTTACCTATAATTTTGCCATCTTCAGCTCTGTCATAAAAATAGGAGAATATATATACATCCTGTATGTTCAATTCATCTACTTTGGATATGTACTTTTCCACAAAAGACTTGGCTTCCTTGTAGCACATGGAGTATGACGTTTCTGAACTAGAGTTAGCTGGACCTCTGCAATCAAATTTATAATTTGAATCAATATACAATATATCATTTCAGACTTCAACTTCATTATTACTAGAAATGTTTCATTATCAGTAAGGACTAAAATGTCCGACTGATCATTTTATGACATGCAGAACCAATAACTTATATACAGTTATACCATTGAAGGAGATAAGGAGATTCAGGTTTTTCAAGGCTTTGTATACTTCCTAAAGTGAAACCTGTAGGGATATAGCATAAGTCATGGGAAGCCAGAAATTCCTATCTCCTTCAGTCGATACTTTGCTTATCCTGTTATACAACAGACTATTTAGAAGTTTTCGACTACAGTTTAAAATTCTTAAATATTACCATAAAAAGCATGTGACTACCGAAAGAGACAGATGTTTCGATTGAATTTCAATCATTACAGATCAAAATGCAAAACTGTCTTTAAATTTTTGAGTAAGATAACTGTTTTCCCTTTGGCTTGTTCACTTGTAATCCTATTCCTTGAGGTAAACTTGAAGAATTTCATTCAGATCACAGTGCCTCCAGACAAACAATTCCCTTTATTCAAGATTATATAATAAAAGGAATAAACCCGGAAATGGCCTCTTATCAAGTCCACTTATTACTTTCATCAATAAGTAGAAGTCAACTAGCTGACAAGTCAAGAAAGCTTAGAAAGGGCGGAGCTTATACATGGCTATAGTCCGATGTGTCAGAGTCCTCCTGGACAAAATACCAAACCCTCCCAAATTTACTTCCCAACTACAGCCAGATTCCATTCATAGCTGGTAAGACTAAGACAATGCAGATGAAGTACATGTACCTTGTCTAAGGACAATATGTGCAAAACTAATGGAAACAGACTTAAAGTGGTTATCTAAGTAATCATGCACAATATGTTCCTTCTTAGCTACATGCTCTTCATCAAATGCTAGTAAAATCACAATAATTCCCTTTACCAAGTAAAACACACCAATTTCTCAACTGCCTAGAATGTAAAAAGTCATGGCTCATAATGTTATCAATATCTGGTATGGTAAAATAATAACTGCAAGTGTATTTATTCTGACCAAAAAATTTCACCACGATTGGTTTATAATTTTGTCTTTCTTACCTCACATTAAACTGAACCTGCCCAAAACGGAAGAGACTTTCATAATTCTGAGGTAAACATGTGCTAGTTATCACACTAGTATTGGAAACATTGTCTGCAACAGAATATATAGAGTATTAGAAATTATTTATGTAGCTAGCCCATGATTGTATTATTCAATTGAACACAAGAGAATTCTGAGAGATGCAAGTCATTAACACTGATGTGCAATGGGCAATAGAAGTTAAACAAAGGGAGTCCAGCTATGCTTCACAGACAAAAATTAGTGACAAAAACAAGTGACAGATACATTGATCCTTTTCCTTTAATATTAAGTCAGGTAGCACACACATTTGTGTGTAATGACAACTGTTGAGGTACAACAGGTCAGAGTTTTCATCATGACCATCTTTGCAAGCCAAGGCTCCATTTCGTTCTACTGCACTACATAAAGCAGTAGAATGAAACAGAGCCTTGGCTTGCGAAGATTCGTCATGACATACAGATAAAAGCATCGACAGTCTGCTAAATTACACTGCCTTGATTCAGAAAATGGACTGGTGTTTTAAACTGAGTGAGGGTGTTGTATCGTTATATATGTATACCGCTGCCATAACTTCCCGATTTTCTTATTAAAAATGAAAATCCACTACTATTTTTGTAAATTCTACAAATTGAAAATTAAACAACACTCATGATTAAGAAAGAAAACTGAAACTAAGAAAAACACATATGGATCTATGAACATATAGATCAAAACATATAACAATCTCCCAAAACTTCTTGGACTAAATTAATACAATAAAGATTTTTTCAAATGAAAAATGACCTTTATACCTAAAATAAGAGTTTAAGCACAAACTGAATTGTCATTCAAATAAATGATTATGTAAATTAAGAATATACTTGTAAAATGTGACAATCAATGATACATGTACATATGTACCTGGTTTTTTATCTCCAGTCAGTATAGAGTATCTAGCTGCCATCAATCCTTGGCCGAGGTAACTGAATAATTAATCATATTAACAAGTTATACGACAATACAGCATTCATTGGTAATTTGTTTGATGGCTAAATTTATACTTTAAAATCTGAGATATTATGATTATTTCACTTTTGCCTTCGAGATAAGGAATTTGAACAAGAAACATTAGCCAAAAATGATAATTCATTATCTATATTTATAAATACAGTATCTGAATTCTTTTAATTTCTAAAACTGCAAGTTATTATACACAATTCCACCTGCATTTCTACACACTTATAATGACTTTTTGGCTAATGATTTGGTCAAAACATGTAATTCACTTGACTTGAGGATTACTGATAAGGGTTTTCTAACAATATCAATATATGGCTCATGTAGTAAACTTTATCTACTGGTGTAAAAAATCAGAAAAATCAATTACCTATGTGTGAACAGCTTAAACTTCTTTTTAAACAGTTTCACTTTTTTGATATTTTCTTTTGGTGTTACATCAAAGGTATTCTGAAATAAACAGATAGAATAATTACTGAGTATTGAAAGTAAGAAAGGGATACAAAAACATGAATATAATAATTGCAAATATTTTCCTTGGTCTTAATTTGTTTGATTCTCAGTCTAGTCCACATTTTGCATCAATAATCTGATCAGCACACTTTCAGTTTGACAAAGAATACATAAATGAAAAAGTTTAAACCAGACCCTTAATGAATTCCTACTCCTTAGGGTTTAACATTAATTTCAAACTATCTATAGATTGTACATGTAATATCTCATTGGTGCTGCAAAATTTCATACTATTTCATCAAAACAATTCAAAATAAGAGTAAATACACTTAATATATTTTAAGGTGAATGTGATGGCATAAAAATCCCATTAATATACTCAACAGAAGCATTAAGATCATTACACTGACAGCCATGTTTGACCAAAATCCAGCCATATTTGACCAAAACCAAAATTGTGCATGCACATTTCAACCACATACTGACAAATAAAGAATATAATCATCTTTCTGTGACAAACAGTTCCAATGGGGTGGATCTTGCCGCCATTGTGTTTGGTCAGAAGGAGGGTGTTAAGGTATCACATGATGAATTGGACTGGTCTCCACCAGTGCAGTAACAGAAATTAAAGAAAAAACTACAAACTATCACCTTATAACATAAAGAATAAATTAAAAAACTAGCACCTTTATAAAATTTAAAAGCAAATTAGTAAAGGGGTGCAATTGAAAATGATAAGACTGGTTTGCACACGCTCTCGTATCTCATTGACAATTCTCTAACACATAAAGATAGTCAGATCAAAATATAAATATAAAATAATGTAATGTGATAAACTGCTATTCAAGTCATATTGACATAATATGTAAGGTTTGCATTGGTGAACACTCAGGCAATAAGTTCAGCATACATGTCATTATTTTCAATGTTTGTTTTAAAATCGCTATTTACAGCTATTTCATAGTTTTGTTTGCCTATATCATAACCCAATTTTGACAAAATTAATGTTAATTGATGTGAAGTTTATTCTGTTTTTAAAAAAGTCTCCATGACATTGATGTTCATGTTGAAGTATTTAGTAACAGTATGAAATATAAGTAACAATTTAGTTTACACTTTATGAAATGGAAGCTGAAGTCATGAAGACATTTATGAAAACACTTCATTTGGCAAAGAATTACAAGCAAAAAATTAACACAATAATTTTATCCCATTTTTGCTAAATATAGCGAATACCAATATTTCCTAATACATGCATATGTAACATTCTAAAATACCATACTATGCCACTAACATCAACACCTTTATAAAGATGGTGCTACAATGCTTATGTACTTCATGCATACTTAACAAATATCGAAAAGGAAACAGGTAAAACAAGTAGATACATGATCTATGACTTCGACAATCAAAATTAAGTAATTCTTTGTGGATAAAAATTATTGTGGAATACTACATTATTTAACAGAGATAAAATAGTGCATGGCCATTCCTTTTTAGATGCAATTCCATTTAGATTCCGAATAGAAATTTAAAGAGAATTAGAGAGTGTAATTCAATCATTAAACGAAAAATAATTTTGCAAAAATCTGATTCACAATTAATAACATAGAAAGAGTAGGTAGATGGGGTACTGAAAACCATGTAAAATCCATATTTACCATACTGACAAAGTGTCCATATGTCCACCTTGGACAAACATCCTAATTAAAATATAGAGGTCACATCTACTAGCTATTTAAATTTGCATTCTCCAAGATGCAGTGGCGGATCCAGGCATTTTCATGGGAATATCTCAGTCTGAAGGGTTTTCTTGATCAATATTTTAAATACAGAATATAAATTGTGTACAGTAAATCAAGAAATTTTATATTTGAAAGTTGTTAACTACCCTCCCCTCCTATTCCCTCCTTTTGAAACACTGGATCTGCCACTGGTATATCTTGAGGATCTGATTAAAGTTAACACAATGTTAAAGAAAACTACCCAAGCTGCAAATCTAAAGTATGGAAGATATGTCAGAATATGAAAAGCTCTCTACAGTAATGCCGATGAACTGAACCTGCCAAATTATGTTCACAAAAACTATAAAAACAGAAATGCTTGAACTACTTTTTATGTCATAATCAAGGGCATGGCCGGAGGCAAATGGTGTTTGCTTTGTACACCTTTTTAGTCATTCTGTCATACAACTGGTTTCTGGATGATAACTAAAGTTTCTTGCATCCTATCCAAACCAAATTTGAATATATGGGTACTTCTCAAAAGCAAAAAGATGCCTACTGATTTTGGGTTCAATAAGTCAAAGGGCAAGGTCATTAATGGTTACAATAAGTTGAAATTATTGGTTTCCTAATGATGAATCATGTACAAAGCATTTCATAAAGACCAAATTTGGATAAAAAGGAAGAACCATTTTGATTTTTGGGTCAATAGATCAAAGATACAGATGATTAATCAAGTTCCTTGCATACTATTCAAATCAAATATGGATATATGGATACTTACTAACAGGGGAAAATGTCTATGATATTTGGGTTTAGAGGTCAAAGTTCAAAGTCACTACTGGTGAAAATAGATTGAAATTATAGGTTTCTGGATGTTTAATCAAGTACATGTATCATGTATCCTATATAAACCGAACTTGGATGCACTGATTCATCAAATGAAGAATACATCTAACAACTTTAAGGTCAATGGTTTAAAATCAAGGTCACCACTGATAAAAATGGACTGTAATTATTGGTTTCAAGATGATAAATGAAGTATCATGTATCCTATATAATTCAAACCCTATTAAAAGAAGATGATGTCAACTGACTTGTTTTACAAGCATTCTTTAGATTAGTTTTAAGGGTTTTTTTCTTTTGGTTTATTTTGTTCTGTTTTTGTTTGGGTTTAGTTTCCCTAAAAGAAAGAAGATTGGAAATAGTTGTTAAACATTAAGACCTTTTTATTTAAGCAAGGGTTGCATAATAATGCAAATACAAGTACATAATGAGTAGGTAAGTATGTGCTTCGGTTTGCCATTTAGGTGCATATTAAGGTATAAAATTATATAAAGCTTAATATAATAATAATAATCTTCTATAGACTTAAAATTCAGATATCTTTTTAAGAAAGTCGAAGCACAACCATTGCCAGTCAATACTTTTAAATTACACCAAAAATGTTCTTTTCACAGGATTTTGCCCTTGTTGTGAATTTACCAATATTTGCCGATATACTGACCTGCCAAAATTCTGATAACAGTTTACATATCAGTGTTTATTTCCCTTAGTTCTTTTATAATAGTGCAAAATATGGACATTCCTTAAAATAATGATATTATCATTTGTGACAATTAACCCTGTGTTTACATATATATTTGTTTCATTTTTATTCAATTTAGTTAATCTTTATTCAGCAATTTTAACGGCATTATTATGCTTATTTTAAGAACACTATCATTGACATATTCATACTTCCAGTATAATCATAGAAACTGTTCTTTACTTTTCAATATCGGGCAGTTCTATCTCTTTGTCTATATGTCACAGCGAGATGACCAAATGTCTATCTTATTCCATTGCTTATTGAAATATCCAGCAATCTGATTTTTGCGCCCACATTTGTGATACTTGCTGTATGTGTCATGATTTTAAATCAAGTGATTCAAGTAATGAAGTGTATACATGTACATTTGTGTAGATTTTAATTTGAAAAATATTTAGAGAAAATAAATCATATGTGTTTCAATACACTTATAATGACTCTGAAAATGAGTTTTCCCACTAGACAAAAATTCCATGGAAGTTCACCTAGCAGGAGTCATCTGACAGTACACAAATGTAATTCACACCTAAATGTACTGATAACATATTTTACCTCAATGAAAATAAAGTCATCGAATAGCATTCAGGAACATGATTGTTAATGTTTTCTAATATATTCCAGTAAACTGCCATTACGTCAATTATGAAATAATGTGAAAATATATAATTATTTGTTGCTAATATTTGCTGCCAGTGCTGGAAGGTGAATATTCCATTGTAACACACAGTAGCAACAATTTGATTGAAACTATATCTTTATTCCGCTTCTCTATTTGTCCCATTGCAGATAAAGATCTGGCGAAATCCTGTAAGGGGTCATGTTCTGGGAACTCTGATGACGTTTCAATCACTGAAACCGTTATTTCCCTTAGCCAATCAATGACTCGGCTAAGCACATGATAGTGACGCAATATGTAAAAAACACTGTTCAAAAACTACCTTGTGGGTCATGCACGTTGTGGATGTTAATTTCATTCCTAGGAATTTGTAGCCGATCCACTGATTGGCTGAAAATCAAAGCTCACCAGAACATGACCCCTTACGGAGTTTCGCTAGATCTTTCTCCACAAAGGGACAAATAGAGAAGCGGAATAAAGGTATGGTTTTAATTAGATTGACAGTAGCAATAAACTCTAAATTTGACACAGAAAAATTTCTACAGTAATCCAATATACTGGTACTTCAATAAACTTTAAAATGCCGGAGATTTAGAATTACAAATCATTCCAAGGATGGGCTAGCTACCATCAACATCCCAAGTTGCCTATAGCCAGGGTACTAATAAGTTTGAAATGTAAACCATGCATAAATAATACCACCATCTACTAGTGAAAAGTTTGTACTGTTTAAAATATACAAACAAGGGAAACAAAAATTTACTGAAAATTTTAATCAAGTAAGAGAGATACAAATTATAAGTTTCTCTAATTACATATTGACTTACAGCTGATACAGGTACAAATGTCAACTGTGTGGATCCACCACCAAGGTCAAGGGCAGCCACTGTTCGATTTCCTGCATGAAGATTACCTTAAATGTGAAAAACAGGATTAAGCAAGATTATAAATCCCTCCATGATGAAACAATGAGAGTTAACCAGAAGAAATGTACATAGAAAACAGAAATGTACATAGGTTTGACCATGACCTTTGACATAAAGTTTAAGTTACTAGCAATCATTATGGCAGCTATTCTAGTTTTTGATAGCTGTGAAGAAAAATGAGAAAATTCATACCACTACAAATAAAAATAAGTTTCAACTTACCAAGGATAAAATTAAGGGTCATCCAACTGAAAATGCCTGCAACAGAAATAAGTAACAAAGTGTTACAATTATTACATGTATTCCTTTCCTATGAAGTAGTTATAATGCATAGATTAAATTCCATACCATTTAAATGATTATTCCAATTTTCTAGCAATCTGATTGGCTTATTTCTAAGTTATTAAGTTGCCATCTTCATTCAACTATTTATATACATATGATGGGCTCATTTCTAACTGAATAATTAACCTTCTTAAATTAAAATCACCTGACATAATTATTCACCTTACTCAGTTGTCCTCTTTATAGAATAATTATACATGTATGTAACATTCAATCTATTAAGCTCTTATCTTTTTCAAAGAGAGACCTTGTAAATTGATTTACTTGATAGTACTCTCTCTTACAGTAATATAACACTCAACTTCCTTCCAAAATTACAAAAACTTTTTATCTACCTTCATCTACACCATCCATGACCGAAACTTCCCCCTGAGGAAAAGGATATTCATTGAACAAGTTCACCACCTAGATGACAGAAATCATGTTATAGATGTTCTCAAGCATATCAGTGAGACAAAGTATCAACCCAATTCCGAATATAGATTGCGTTTCTGAGTTTTTCATAACAATCGGAAATTCATAAATATCACCGTAAAAAGCATGTGATTACACACAAACTTTGACATTTCAATTATAGAATTTCAATTGATAAAATTCCAAGCCAAAATCTGTCTCTGAATATTTGAGTATATATAATTGTTTTCCTTACATCTTGTTCACTTGTTATCTTTTTGTTCAGCTTAATCTTACACAATAATGTTCATCATTCCTATCGCCTGTGGCAGACAAACACTTCAATGTAAATTTATTGGTTGGTTGATTGACTGCTGTTTTATATGGCTTTCAACAACTTTTCTGTCATATTACAACATGGAAGCATGAGGCAACCAACTTATGAAACATTGTGGCACATTCCGGGAATCAAACCCTGGGGTGAGTTTTACTAAACATAAGCCCAAACGTAGACATAGACGTAAGCTTTGCTAAGAAATATTTGTCTCCTCCCAAGAGTTCCAAACATAACGTACACCTTTTACAACATTTACCAATGTAATTACGTATGAACATAGACATCAAGAAAATTTAATTGACGAAGACATAAATTTATTCGGAAAGTTTACGCCTACGTTTGGGCTTACATCCTTTAGTAAAGCTCACTCCAGATTGCCAGATTGATCACTACACCAAGTCTGCCCCTACTCAAATTTAAGATTTTATTCCACAAGAAAAGAAACTTGGAAATGGCATATTATAAAAAGCTGTTTTTCTTCAGACACTTTAAAAAATCCAGAAATATTAGAACTTATTCAGACAAGAAACTGATATCAATAATTTATTACATTGTATGGTATTTCATGTAGTTCAGCAACACTTATAGAAAAATACTCTAAAATTCAATTCAATAAACTAGTAAAAATAATTCCTTCATGAAAATTAATACACCATACAATCATGTCTTTTTCACTTTGAATGGAATGGCAATGTTGAAAATTATCGTATTTTAATATTTGTTAAAAATATAAGACTGCATCACTGTACAATGTTAAATTCTTTAAAGTATTTTATAAAAACATTCAAACATTAATTATTCATACCTCATTGAGAAGATTGTCTGCAGCGCCCTCTGGTAAGAGTCTCAGACCTGCTGTTGCTTTCAAAGTAATGGGAGTAGTTTTTTGCTTATGTTTGGGTACCACAGCTAATGCCTCATTCATCATGCCACGTAATGACTCTGCACCCTGTATTGATATAATACAATATCTAATCTCTGTAAGCCACTAATCTTAAACGTTTTTTGATCAAAAACAAAATACAACTTTAGGATTGGTAAAATCCCACTAGGACTGTTTCACTTACATATTGACAGCATCTGTCTGGTTGATAAAGGATGTGACCTCATGACACCTTTGCATTATGTGCATTTAAAATTTTACTCTTATTCTAAACTAACAAAATTTCTAAATAATGTTGTTGTATAGATTAGCACCCCCCCCCCCATCTCCTCCATTTTGTAATCATTTCCTTCTCTGATCAAAGAGATTAGTTTTAAATAACAGAGAAACACATATAGCTAACAACACAAAATATTAAGTCATACTCTTTCTGTTTCCCTTGTTAGGTCTTACCTTCTAAAACATCACTTTTTCTTCATAACAACTGGGACACTTTATCAAAAAGTGCCATACCACATTTAATGTTTAGCATGCCAGATTTAGAATTTTTTAGAATATATTCAGGGACTTGTAAGTGTCTGCCACTTTTGTAAACCCCATGATAATACCTTTTTACTTTCTGAGAACTTTATACTGACTACAGAATGACTAATTTTCTTTGTTTGGTGTAAACTACAACAAAAGTTGCTAAGTTTGACCAAGACACCTGCAGGCTCTCTAAAGCAAAATCCCTACCGTGCAATATAACTGCTAGCCTGAGTGATCAAACTATGTGAAGAAGTTAATTCATATCAGAAGGGGGGGGGGGGGCGTGTGGAAATATCTGATGTAATACATTATATAAATGAAATTATCTCTACAGAAGTCTATTACATGTGTATCAATATTAACATAATATTAATACAAAATATGATATTGGTTCGTATTGTTGAATGTTACGTAACATTCACATGATTCATTAGGGACTACGTTTTGCAGTCCCTTAGTCAAATAAAGTAGACATCTGTTTCAAGCAGATAAATGCTGTGGAAAATAGGCTTTCCCCAATAGGAGGCCAACTGCACAGAAAGGCTGATTTCCATCACCATCCAAATATTTGTTACCATAGTAACCTGGTATACATATCAATTATTTACCTTCTTTGGATTATCTGCATAGAAAGATAAACCTGGCTTCACAAATTTGAAGACTTCTTTTTCTAATTTTAGAGTTCCACCTGAAAACAATTGAACACAAAGTTTTTTTTTTAAACAGATATTAATTGAACTTTGCTTGGTAAACAACAACAAAATTTCATGCAGTAAAATTCATAAACTATTGAAAATTCAAGATTCATGAAGTTAAACACCAAAGCAAATGGATCTGTGAAGTATTTTAGGCACATTCAAAAGAAATTGGACTGTCATGGGATTGTTATAACCTTAAACTATACCATTCTAAAAGGGATGGTGTCTCTGCCAAAAATAATGTCATTAATGTGTTAATAAATCAACATACATTTGTACATGTTCTACATAAAAGATAACATTATCAACAATATTTCATCTTGCACTTTTATTTCAAGGATAAATATTTGTAATCACTCAGTACATGTAGGATTTGAAATTGGCAGTCGTCTGGTCGTCAAAAACAATCTAAATTAATCTCTTTGGGCAACCTAAAATTTCAGCAAATACAGTGAAGGTTGTCCAAATTTTCTTTAAATTTGCCAATATGAAGACCCAATATTTTTGCCAATTTCAAGCCCTGTACCTAATGCAAAACATATGAGTATTTATAGAAAATGTAAGTAGAACAAATGGGATAGGATTTGACCTCACCTTGTAAACAATCAGGAAAAATTGCAGAGAATGGTGTATGTGACTAGCTTATGGAGGTGTACCCATATATCATATAAAATCTACTCATAAATAATTTTGACATAAAATAGACATAAATGATACTAAATTCTATCATGCCCCTGTTTGAGAGACTGATCATAAGAAGGGACTCAAATTTTTTGTCTCAAGAAATACATGTACACTTGCATATTTACAAATATACCACACATCATAAAACTCCATAACTTCACTTCATTTTTACTATGCATATTGCATGAAAATTCTTCACAGCTTTTTACAATATTGCCAATTCAGGATCAGAGATTAAGTGGATTTGAATGGATTGAAAAGTCCATAATATACTAGGGTATTATTGATTATTGATTTTGCAATCATCATAGAAGTTTCAAACTTCTAATTTTTACTACATATGCATGATAAAAGTATATTATAAAATTCCACAATTGTAGCATGAATTAATACAAACAAATGTAAACAGACCTGAATGAGGAAGAAAATGGAACACATGGACTCTAGACCCTGTACTCCCAGCATCAAAAACAATGGTATATACAGCTGGATCATCACCATCAGTTTTCCTTTGTTCTTTAGAAAACTTTGTTGTGTATGGAGTAGAAAGTCCATCAAATGTAAATTTTTTCTCTTCTGAATGCTTCACCTGGCTAAAGTATGTTTCATATCGAAGGAGTTTGAAGTTATAATTATATCCATTAACGGCAATTATAAAAGCAACCACCACTATGAGGCCAATCAATCCATATATACGGCCACGAACTTCATACATGCTGAAAGCTTTGGTTCGAGGAAACATTTTACTCCATCCTGAAAAAAAAGCAACAAAACTTAATAACATACTAATAAACTGCTACGTCACGGGAAAATATTACAGTAATCATCAACAGCTGCACTAAATATGTAAGTGCAGAATATGTCTGTTGGCCATAATTATTAATTTCAAAATCAAACAAAATCTGATTATTCAGCTGTAATTGCAAAGCACATTTTTCTAGTAACTGGCTCAAAATGTTTACAGTTTCACACATGGATGGACAAAGTCAACATGAATTCCTGTAAATTTTCATCAAACTTCCTGCAAAAATGTTTTTGTTTGTTTGTTTGTTTGATTATTGTTTTACGTCACTCCACGATTATTTCACGTATATGGTGACGGCATCTGCCTGATGCATTGCATACAAATTTAGACCTTTGCAACGGACCCACCCGAAGCAGTGAGGGATCTTTTACGTGCCACGCCTACCGTGACACGGGACCTCGGTTTTTACTGTCTCATCCGAAAGACAGAACACCGGTGTGCCCCGGGCGGGAGTCGAACCCGCGACCTCTCGATCACGAGCCGAGCACCTTATCCACTAGGCCACACCGGCTTCCTGCAAAAATGAAGACAGATTATTTTCACCTATTTTAATGTATACACCACAAAAGATAATCGGCATGCTCCACACTTGACATGTAACAGTTTGATCCGTAATTGGTGGAAATGACAAAGGGACAGTCTGTCCATGTACCTGCCAATTAAGTGTTTCTCCATGTACTTCAGTTTCTTCCTAAACTGCCAGTCTTCCTACGGGTGAACTAACTGTCATTGCATTTAGAGTTTTACTTTAAGAAACGACAGGTTGCTTTTAAGTAAACAAATCAACATAATTAACTGTAATCATCTAAAGGTATCTATTCCTTTATCATCAAAAAATATATCAACAATTAAAAAATCAAACTTTATATTACCCAGTCTCAGAATTACACAAAACATATTAACATAACTGTAAACACTAGCAGTGGACATATTACTTGAATTGTACTCTGCAGTGTAAATGTGAAATTATGATTTCATTGATTTTAATACATTTGTAGGGAACAACATGTACAGCTGTTATTATAAAAAATGAGCAAATTGTAAATAATCTATACCGCATAAATTGTTTTAGCATTAAAGAACTAATTATTGTGTAAGTTAACACACCTTTCTAATTAAACAACATGTAAAACAACATCATGTAGACCTTTGGCTTATCACCCCTTCTCTCGTTCCTGAAAACCGAGAGGAGGAGTGATATGGCAAGGGTCCACACTGGTAAAATACAGGAGGAGCCAGGTTGGTTCAGTGATTTGCACTGTAGTTCTATTGTGGCGAACTGGTTTCAATTTCACTTTTTAATTTTTTCAAATTCAATTTTCAGTTTCAATGACCTGGTTTCAATTTCAACTTCTGGTTCAGAGTTTTCTATTGTGATTTAACATCTGCTGCTTCCTTATCTGTTCTTTAGATAACACACTATAAACTGAGACCCATCAACTGCAAATTCTAAGGAAATCCTTGTGCTCAGCTCGTAACCTAAAAAACCTGTGTTTGATTCCCAATGTAGGCACACCGGTGTCCTGTCTATGGGATCAGAAAAAAAACTAAGGTCCTGTGTCAAGGTAGACATGTATGTCACATATAAGATACTTCACTGCTTTGGGGTGGGTTTGTTGCAAAGGTATAAATTTCTATACAATGTAAGATGCTGTCGCCATATATGTAAAATAATCATAGAGTGACATACATGTAAAACAATAATCAATCAATTCCACACTGCTTCTAGGTTCCTTGCATTTGTATAAATTACAAAGTCATGCATCTGGCAAGTGCTGCCACCATATATGTGAAACAATCTCATTATGGTATAAAACAAAGTAACAGTAACAAAACAAACAAAAATCCAGTACAGATTCATTACAAAAACTAAATGGCCAAAGACATCATGTACATGAATGTGACAATGTAAAGATGAAGAATAAATCCAAACCCTAAGTCCAAAAACTCATGAAACCAAAGGACATATAAAATCAGTGAAAATGAAAAACAAAGAGAAAACAACGAAAAATGTCTACTTGAAGAACATACCGTATGTGAATGTCTGTTTGGAAAATTGGCAAATTTCGATGTTTAAGAACAAATTATGAAATTGATCATGAAAATGCAATGACATCGCTAAATCTTTAAAAAGAGTGTTTGGCATGTTGACAGTGAATGTGACTGTGACATCCAAGAGATTTTGTTGTATCTTAATAATCAAGATATTCTCTGTTTCATAAAGGTAGAATAAATTATATGTACAAAAAAATTAATACTCTGACTCCACACAGACAAATGATCAGATTGATACCAGCCAAAGTTATCAACTTATCCCTATGTGCTAGCTGCTTAAATTTGCATAAAATGAGATGGAGGGTGGTGGTCAACTTTTATCAAAACGAAATGCAGTATGTTTGTCTTGTTTCAGCTACATGTATCACTTACTTCTCCGTCAATGTCTAAAAAGTGGACTTTTCATAACTTGAATCCAAAATGACAATAAACCATTTTTGTTTATACATGTATCATACATGTAATATGATAATAACTTGACAATCTTATCAACTTAACAACTCATTTTATTTGGTGTAATAAATGGATGCGTAGTTTAACATGCAAATCGAAAAGGTACAATATGTTACGATGTGAGGATATACAGTCAGGTTGACAGGTAACTACCTGATATGTAAAGGGTTTTTTTTAAAGCTATTCCCTTTTAACTATTATTATTTTTTTCTTTGGATTTCAATGCTTTCAAGATTATACTTTCTCCATAAAGGTTAACAGGCCATATTGTCCAGTATCCAGATTGTTTTCACCTGTCAGATTTGAATTATATCGACATGCACCAACTTTTGCATTGTCTGATATGAAACAATGCAATATTAACTACTTCAATATTTAATCCATTCTTTAATGAATTCTCTTTCAACTTCTATTTCCAAGTTATCTCTGTAACAGTAGGAATATTTCTAATAGAGAAGGTCATTGACCTCCTCAAACTGTACCAGTACTACATGTATCATATTGTATGTCGCTCTTCAATTCAGACTCCGATTCTAATTCTCCATCACTATGACAACCATCTGTCTCATGCCAACTAATTGGCCAGGACACAGCTATTTTGATTCTCATGACCATTTATTTTCGTTCACCGAAGCTGATTATTTTTTTTACAATCGGACAAGTTTGTCAGACATTTGGTCCAGCACTCCGTTTTTTTTTTTATTGGATATTTATATAGAAAGGTCTGTCTGTCCGCCAAATCTGACAAATTTCGACATCACTAGTGAAAAGTAATCCCTACTGAAACAAAACTGATACAATTAATTAAACATATTTTGGTATATTATAAAATGTGTTCATGGCCATATAATAAACGATTACACATTTTTCCCGGGAAAAATCAGCAACCTTAAAATGTACAAAGTAGTAAATGATCGTGGATGATACAAAGAAAATTTTGAAAATCCTGGTGTTTCTTTATGTGTAATCATTAAGCGGAATTACTCTGGAAAATAAATTTGTACTGCACATGTCGCAGGTTGTTCTTTTCCGGGCACGCTAAATTATGAGTCAGTTCAAAATAAAGAATGTCTAGAAATGCATGTAGACAAGTTTATTCAACTGGTGTAGAGGTTATATGATCTGGTAATCATGTATTTAGAATGTATTAACCATAAAACCGTAACGCTGAGCGTCAGAATTGTCAAATCAAAATTATGAACAAAGCGGTCGGCCTTGAAGCCTTCTGACCTTCCCCTCTATTACCATATCAATAGAGTCAGTGATTTACGGCAGCATATGGCTACACAGATACTTGTGAACACGTCATAAAGAAATGTGACGTTAATCTGATTGATTTTGTAGAAACATTTATCATTTTGCCATCTAATGTTACATTTCCGCAGTTAAAATTAACTTAAACTGAGAATGTCTATCTAACCCAAATCAGTTTTTCCCAGAAATCATAGCATTTGAACGGTGACAAAGGTATCAGTGGGAGCGTATGAAAAATGCTAACTCTAGGTTGAGATTGGCAAAGCAACCAATTACATCGCCGGAAGAAGAAGACGCACCGATTGGTAACACTTTAACCTAATGATAGTCAGAGGAAATGCAGAGGAAAAATAATATAAAATCTAACATTTATCATACGTACTTATTTTGCATCGATACTGTTAAACTGTGCGCATCCTATATATAAAATTTAAATTCATGTAATTATGTGTCAAAGGCATTTGCATGTGCGTTGACAACAACACGGAAGTTCATCCATGTGTCAAATTTTAGAATTATAGTCAAAACGGCCCAGAAACAAAACGTCCCACACCAAAACGGCCAAACATTTTTATCAAAACTTTTAAATTTCTTTTTTAATCGGATTTATTTGTTGAAATTTTGGAAATAACGTATTAAATATATATTGAATTTTGAACTGAGGTTGTTAGCCACTAAAAACTTTAGTGTTTCCAGCCACGTGGAGGCCACCTCAGGGAAGAGCCAAAAATTTGGAATTTCATACGAAGAAATCGAAATAATTGACAAAAATATCTACGTTTATCTAAGACTACATTATCCTTATAGTTAGAAGTATTTTTTAAATAAATAAAAATTGGTGAACTGCCTTTAGCGTGAATAAAATTAATATGTTTCTTTAACATTGAAATTAATATTACAAAAATAGGAAATAAAGTGGAATTGAGAAAAATATTTTTGAAGTATCTTATGACTGAAAATCTTTTAGATATGAATATTTTTTATCCGTGAAAATTGATGTTAATAATAATAATAGTAATAATGATAAAAATAATCACAATTGATGATGAACGCACTCTTTTGAATCAGATATGGCAGTCTGAAGTTTGAATAAATAAAAAAAGCATTATATATTGGAGTAGGATGGTATTTCATACGTACTTACCAATGATGATTTAGAAAAGCACTATTTTGAATCAGATGGTATTTCCTATTATGAATTTAGAAGAAAAAAAAATAAGAAAGCACTATATTTGAATCGGACGGGTTTTGTTGTTTGTTGTTTTTTTTTTTGTTTTTTTTTTGGGGGGGGGGGTATTTATTTATTTATTTATTATTATTATTTTTTTTTTTTTATCGAACGGTATTTCACACAACTGATGATGAAAAACGCACTATTTCGAATCTGATGATATCTCCCGTTATGAATTTAGAAAAATTAAGAAAGCACTATATTTGATTCGGACGGCATTTTTTTTTTTTCGGACGGCACTTAATCATACAACTGATGTTGAAAAACGCACGTACGGTGTCTGCAGTCCCAGCTGCTGGCATTTCCTCCACACAGCCTGCGACCAATGAAAAGAGCACCCCTGGAGCCGGACAGACGGAAACACACGGCGGGCTGAAGTCCACATTGCTGTCTCTAAATCCATAACGAATTCCTGCACTCGGGGCTGGATGGGCAATATGGAGAGCAAGGAACGATACACAGCTATATAATCCTTAGTCCTTCGTCGAGACATCAGAACAAACAGTAAGGGCACCTGCTTCATCTCTCCCCAACATCTAATAAAGGCATGGATCGACAAAAGTTGGTAAAACGGATCTCGCACAACCTTGCATGTGGCGTCTATGTACCATGTCAGAGCCTGGGCAATGGTTCTTAACTGCCTGTCTGTAGACAATATGAGATGGCGTTCTCCGTCGACTCTGATGTCATCCCATACGAAACTGCTGTCCACATGGTCCATGCTTATATCACAGTCAAGGGTAGTAGGGTGTCGTGGGCGGTTCTTCTCTCGGACTCTGTTTACAACCCTGGCAAGGTTCTGGTGGTTTGGCCGGCTGGGTGGAGGGAGGGACGTATCTCCATGGCTCGACAAGGCATCCTCGACGATATCATTTGTAGACCTAAAGACCTCCCTGCGGGCAATGTCCACGGCCTAACAATGAACAAGAGGATATAGTTATGTATTTCACTTACAGTTACTTTTTCAGTTAAATCATATGGTTCGAATCAATGTTATTCATTTCACACATTAATGTCATCAGTTAAATCACATGGTTCGAATCAATGTTATTCATTTCACATACGGTCTCATCAATGGAAGCAGAGGTGACACCATCAGAGGCGGAGGTCTCAACATCAGAGGCAGAGGAATTCTCAGGCAAGGCAAAGTGGGTATCAGCGATGGAGGAGCTATCGTGGTCGGAGGCAAGAGTCAACTGGAAAGTCCCATACGCGTCGGTCATATCAGTTGACATCTCGATGCAGGTACTCTCTGAGGTTGGTCGGCGACAGGAGTATACTGACAGGCATCACAGATAAAGGATATGTCGGCATCGGATTCCGATCATTTTACACAGATTTGACACCTTCTATACTAGACGGTTACCTACTTTGACTTCTCCATATATAAATACATATGGAATTTACACGATTTGACTCTTTCTACTGAGTGTATGTGACGGGTGTTGCTAGCAAACAGGAGATGCTAACTTTCCCCGGGAACCTGATCTCACTCCATCACAGGGGTTCACATATGCTCTTCAAGTAGACATATTTTGTTATTTTCCACTTGTTTTTCATTTTCACTGATTTTGCATGTCCTCTGGTTTCATGATTTTTAGACTTATGGTTTGGATTTATCCATCATCTTTACATAAATATAGTGATAAAAAAGTTGGGCCGTTTTATCTATCATATATATAGTGAAAAAAAGTTGGGCCGTTTTGTCTATCATATATATATATATATATATATATATATATATATATATTATATATATATATATATATATATATATATATATATATATATATATAGTGAAAAAATGTTGGGCCATTTTGGTAATGGATTTGGACCGTTTTCGTGTGGGCCGTTTTGTTTTTGGGCCGTTTTGACTATACACCAAATTTCATACTACTCGATCTTTCACATTTCTTCATATGGAAACTGTCTTTTATTTAAATTTTTGGAAACTCGGAGGACTTTTTTCTGAAGTAGCTTATGTCTCTTGTGGACCTTAATGCCCATTATCATAAACATTTTGGTTGCATTCTTAACTTACACTGTTTACTTATAATTATAAAATTTATTCATATTTTAGAACAAACCAGAAGGTGGAGAGGGGCATGTGAAAATGAAATATTATCCCCAAATACTCAGCTAATTAAGGTGACAAAATCTGGAGTTTTACATGTTCTTATCTTCTTTGGGTGTTTTAAGTTGATCCTCTATATATACCTTGCCCACAGGTGTCTGTGTAGCGCTACCGTAGCTTTGCCACTGACTGTATTGACCCCTTTATTACCATATCAATACAGTCAGTGGCGAAGCTACGGTAGCGCTACACAGACACCTGTGACCTTGCCGAGGGTTTTGCATGATTTGAGACCCCGAGGGTGTAACTGATGCATCTTTCACAGCAGCCTATAAAAGAGTATTTTTCTCTCATATAACAAGTATGAGAGAATCATGTGTATTACATACCACGTGAAGTTATTGTGACGTATTGATTTCCGCACCGAACACGACGACGACGTCTCAATAAAACGTCAATTTAAAACTCCTTTTTCTACATTGTTTTACATCTTTAAGGCAAAGAGACCCACAGTTTATTCATTTCCTCTTTCAGAGGAGACATATGGTCCTGAACCTCGTCCCCTCTGACTGTTAGTCGGGACTCCTACAGATCTAGGGTCTTAGCTCGCTTCCAGACTGGCAGAGCATGGTTTATCATGTTGATGTCGCATATATTTTTATACCATTATGTGTTTTACAATACCTTACGTGTTTATATTTTTATGACCTCTCAATATGCGATACCTGTTGACCCTTTGTTCTTTACATGGAGAATTATTTATAAATTTTTAAATGTACGTCCTCTGATTGTTCTGCTGTTACGATGAGTGGGAAGGTGGGCCCGTAAACCGGTTAACCACACCATTGGTTTGGCTTTTGTCAAATTAAATGACCGTCCTAAGTTGGTATCGTAATTGCACTACAATCAAATATTTTTGTAATGTGTTATATGTTCTAGTATATTATTTATATTCATGTATTGTATAGCTCTATGGTGACTTCTGCCACATAACCGAGCCAGTAACTCCTCTTTTTTCTTTAGAATAAACCATTTTCGGGGACGCTGAACACGAATATGAAAATTTCCTGATTCGATAAAGTTGAATATTTTCGGATTTTTTGGAAATGTATGTATGTGTGTGTGTGTGCGTGTGTGCGTGCGTGCGTGCTTGCTTGCTTGCTTGCTTGCGTGCGTGCGTGCGTGCGTGCGTGCGTATGTATGTATGTATGTATGTATGTATGTATGTATGTATGTATGTATGTATGTATGTATGTATGTATGCATGTATGTATGTATGCATGCATGTATGTATGCGTGCGTACGTGCATGTATGTATGTACCTACGTATGTACGTAAGTACGTATGTATGTTGTATGCATGCATGCATGCAATATATACAGGTAGATGAATATACAAGTCGGATAAAAAGATTGAAATAAACCTTATCGGAATAAATAAATCAGCTATGATTATTAAATAATATAAACACATTCATCTAAGAGCAACCAGATGAGAATTACTACCGTAATTTCTATGTTACCCGATATCAAAGGCCACAAAGTTTCCTTCCACGATCCGCCCTTAGTAGCTTAAAAAGTGGACCCGGGTAATGTGGTCTCAGATAATCTGGCATATAATATAAAGAAAATCAGGAAAATGGGTACTTTACTTTTGTTTATAAGATATATTATATTGACTTTATTAAATCCACCTACTCTCATTTGTTTTCTACTGAGAAGCTTCTGACAAAAACATAACATTGTTTTTCTTCTCTGATTTCTGATTTTACACACCAAACAATGTATATTCGGTCTTATATTACCATAACAATTTACACTTTACTTAATCAATTTCGAGCACGGACGAAATTAATTTAGAGTACAGACGTTTTTAGTCAAACGTTCACGATCTCTGAAAAATATTTTGACACGAATTAGTTTTACTATCAGTAGTCTAATAAAGAAAAAAAAAGTATTATTTTATAAAATATATTTTTAATAACAATAAAGCTAAATATTAGAATATGGTTTGGCTACATATATCAAATAATACCTAATGTTTTGTTTTAATTTAATAAAAAAAGTTTCACGTCTGTATGAGTGTTCCATGTTGCTATGAAACTCTAACAAGATGGCGGCCCTATAGATTATGATTATTGAGAGTAGTGCTTCCTCGTTTTAAATCAAGATGCCAAAGAAAGGCAAAAAGGGAAAGAAAGGAAAGAAGGGGTATGCATTTTGATAAACCTAACTTCGTTAATCTTCAAAATTTTATATTTTTCCTGGCAATTTCACAATCAAAACAAACCATGAATCATTCGTAATTTCAAGTCAACCAAACATGCTAATTAATTGCTATTCAGATTCTGTATTCATTGACATGATAGGCACGACGCGATTGATCTAGATGCCAGTCTCTGTGTAGATTTATAATTAAGAAATATGAAAAATTAAGTATTTTTTCTGTTCAATATAGAATCATAACTACAAGTTACAATACTCAATAGACCTTTTTCCTTTAACTGCGGAGCTGAAACATTGGACGGCAAAATCATAAACATTCCCACCAAATCGATCAGAATGACGTCAAAATACATTATGAGATAATAAAATTGGAGGGAACGTTAATCAATTGCCGTCCAATGTTACAGCTCCGCAGTTTAAAAGGAAAAAGGTCAATGGGGTTCACCACCATTTAACTGCAGTTCTAATATATAGGGATCTTTATAGATCTTTATCTTTATCTTTATAGGCCCTTTCAGTATTACTGCAAGACTGATGTTTTGGTCAGCAAAATCATAACGGTTCCTGCAAAATGACAACAGCCTGAGACGGTCCATTTTATATTATCAGACATCAAAAAGTTTACGGGATACTTTACCTTTGCCATACAAAACATCAGTACCGCAGTAAATGTGAATGGGTCTATATGCGGCACTTTCTTGCTGAAAAAAATTTCTGCAAAGTAGCATCACAGTCTATGATAAACACTAAGTTTACCTCAGTTAATTTTAGAGGACCAGGTATAGTCATAAGAAAAAAAAATAGTCCATTTCTTTTATTTTTCCTTTCCAGCACCATGCAGCATTATAGTTTCCAGTGTAGATCTAAAATATAGATGAATTAAGTTGTTTTATTTAATAAATGAATACTTTGTTAAAAAAGAAAAAAGGAAAAAAAAATTCCCAGAAGGTTTTCACAAAAGGAGAAATTGTCCATCCATAACATTAATTATGAATGGGACATCAATGCCATCAAGTGTCTTTAATTTTGACGCTCATTAATACCTTATAACATTTTAAAAGTGACATCTTTCTTTAATGATGTACTGGACACATTTTGCTTTTAAGAAAAACCTATATTCTAGCTGCATCTTGTAAAAGAACCATTTTTAAACACAGCAGAATCCCACTTTTCCCTGGTAATTAAAAACCCGCCATCAACTCCTGATGCAAGACAGCAAGATGACAACTTGAATTTAAGTTATTTACCTTTTTTAACACTCATCATACACAATATTTTTCATATAACCCCAAACCTAAAACATTATACTGAAATTACTTAAAGGCCAGTCTACATATATGCAATAAAAGTAATATTATATCTTAAAAAAGGTATCTTGAGCCAGAATTTAAATTCATATTACATTCTTACCTTTCTGTATTGACAAATATCATTAGATATACTGTATTTTACTGACTTCTATGGAACATTTGAGGATCACTAATATCCATACCGGGTGAGGCCGAAGCATTATACAGGGGCATATAGGGTTTTAGAACCTTGGTTGCAGCCACCACTTACTTATGTATTTACAATATATGCTATTTTGATAAGGATGACCGTTAATTCAATTTCCTTTCTTAGTTTGTATGGTCAGTTAGTAATTATCTTTATATAAATCACTGTGATGTGCAGATAGTTGAAAAATTCTTATGAGGGACAGATCACCAATCACTTTAAAAGTATTGAAATAGCCTTTTTGGTAAAACACATTCACCATGTTTAATATCACCATGAAATTACATTCTTGTTCCAGTTATAGACATAAATGCATGTAGATCATCAAAGTTTTATATCTTTTTATTTGATAGTCTATCATATTGAAGTAAAATGTGATAATTGTTTAGAAAATCACTCAATGTGATTTGATTGATTGATTGATTATTGTTTAACGTCACACCATCAATATTTCATGTATATGGTGACGGCATCTGCCTGATGCAGGGCATACAAAATTTGACCTTTGCAACGGACCCACCGAAGCAGTGAGGGATCTTTAACGTGCCATGCATACCACGACACGGGGCCTCGGTTTTTACCGTTTCATCCGAAAGACATGACACCGGCATGACCAGAGTGCGACTCGAACCCCGGCCTCCCAATCAGGAGTCCGACTGATACCACTAGGCCATGCCGGCTTCACTCAATGTGAAGAAAAGAAATAATAGAATATGATTATGATATTTTATTAAATTTCTTATATACATTGTAGAACACTGTTTTTACATGATGTTCTTATCTGTTTTGATTTTGATACTATTTAAAGTATAAAGGTTTTGATACGATTTTTCTTTGATGTATAAATTATTGAAACAAAACATAATTATTACTTTTCACATTTTGCATAACAGTGATGGGTAAGTAGTGAATGAAATTTCATCAGCCCATGTGAACTTTGCTAAGCCTGCTAAGAGAATGTGAACTTATACATCAACCTCTGTGACTGTCAAATCCTGTTACCATAATAGTTAACACTTGAAAAATTAGTAATAACCATAAATATCGAATCCCCAATAAGTGTTATATTAGCTAATAAACACTGCATTTGCTGTTGTTTTGTTTTTGTACAAATTTGATAAAATATAAATTTCACTTCTTTAAATATCATTTTAATGTCACATGTGCCATGTATTAATATTTCATCTTTTCAAGTTAAATTTTTAATCTCTATACATGTATTTCTTGAAGAATTCCAGTTATTTGAAAACAAAAGAAAGGAATCATTCAGATTCTCCTGTTAGAATTATATGTGTATCTTATTTGCAATCATTGAAATCAGTGGTATAAAAATATGAGATTACAGTGGTGTTGAAACGTGTCAGCCCGAAAGTTTTGATTGACAAAATCATTTGGACTGACAAAATTCTGAAATTGTCTATATATATTTCATTGTTCTGACAGACAATATTGTCAAAAACACTGAAAATGACTGACATGTTTGAAAACTGTTCAGAATCTCTGAGATTATTCATATCATAAACCAAATTATTTATAGATGCAAATAAGCTGTATTTCACCCCATGCATGCCAGAAACATTACATGAGTATTGTAGCATGCACAATCTCATTTTCCATCACTATAATACTATAACATATTTTAACAAAACATGCTGCATGCTGATGTAAACAAGCATGAACATACCAGTGAGTACTATGTAAGTTTTGTCCTTTAAATACAATTGTGTATCTGTGATTTCAATAAAAGTATTATTGTGTCAACACTTAGTAGTACAGTCCAGTCCAGATGTTATCCTAAAATCACTATGGTCCATCTGCAAATCAACATTTCTCATGTAATTTTATTTTCCCCATCCCTCCCCCTGCCTTTTTATTTGTCATTTTGTATTTCATTACTGAAAATACCAGTAAGTGTTGGAGATATATGTCTTATTTTCAGTCATATCCACATAGATGTGAGCCAGATAAATAAATAATGATTTACATGGTACATTGTATATAACAAAAATGTCTTTCATACTCAAAATCCCAATAAATATCAATACTTCCAAACCATAACTATTAATACTGTGTTTATTATAGTGCTAAATTTTCTTTTCTGTGTTTGTTTAGATATGCCTTGCACAAATGAATTGCATATTCAATGGCTTTGAGTTTTGTATTTATGCAACAAAAAAAAAAAAAAAAAAAGAAGGAATTGAGGTATAAACTGAATGCAGTGTATTGATTGTCAGATGATAAATTGCTATTTATAGGTGTAGTATGACCAAAATGATTTATATTGCTTTTGTCTTAAGAAGTACTAAACTTTGTTCAGCAGTTAATTAATTTTATATAATGGTCTGTTCTAAAAATGTTTAGTATCTTTATTCTAGAATAGCTTATAACATATGTCAAATTTATTCATATTATCACTTTTTCATAACACAGAAAGAAGGGAAAGAAGTCATCCAAGAAGAATGAATCAGTGGCCAAGATTGCTGCTGCAAATTCCAAAGTCTGGGAAACCAGACTGGAAATTGCAGAAGGAGCCAAGCAAGAATACAGGTACAATATTATTTATTATTGGAGCCATTTGATTAATGAATTCATACTTTACAAGGTGTTTTTCATAAAAGTAACAAGTATAAAAAAATTCTTTAAAAGTACATTTTTGTTTTTTGGGGTTTTTTTTTCTTTCTGAAATTATTTTTCTTTTTCCAGCTAGGTATAAAATAATTTGCATGTAAAATGTAGGTAATCTCATTATCAGTTAAAGTTCAGCTTTAAATTTATAACACCAATGGTCAAAGCATATTGATCAGGTGATTGTCTCCATCAAACTGTATCTATACCTCAATACTCCACAGTCTACGTGCATGTATCATCATCATGGCAACAATTCAATTTGATAAAAATTAATGTTATGAAAAGTAAAAGCAATCATTCTGTAATAAAAAAGTAACACCCTACAGAAAATTAATATACATATTATCAGTGTATAGTTCTTGCAGATTTTATGTATATAATGACCTTATCTCATACAGTGTATATTTAGAGTTAAAGGTCAAGGTCAAATAGTTGGGTCCTTCATGACTTTGTCAGTTAAATTTCTAGTGTAATTTCTTCTATAATCTGATGATTTCCTTATCTGTTATCAAAAATTGGTACACTTAATGTCACGTTTTCCTTTTTATTGTATAGGGAGCATGCAAATCACTTGATGCATGAAAATGAACAACTACAGGATATGATCAGAATCACAGAAAAGGACACCATAGAATGCTTCACATTACTGCAGAAAAAAGATGAAGAAAAAAGAAATGAGGTAAAAAAGAATACAAAGAGGATAATAAGTATTCACTTTACTGAATAAATATTGCATATGGACTTATTTTAAGCACAACCAAATTTCAGTGCAAAATGTATTACTAGTAAAGGTTTGTGATATTTTACCTCAGTTGAGAATATGCATGATCTGTGACTGTTGTTCTTTGTATATTGAAAACATTCATGCTGATGTAGCATGAAGTGGCATGCAAAAACAGCTATTACATTACTATACATAACATGGATCTTACTGAAATGAGTACATAAACAGTACCAGTTTTCAAAAGAAGTACATATAATATAATTGGCATTCAAGCTGTTTCAACATATTTCAAAATTCTTATCTAACACCCACTGTAAGATTTGAATATTATTTTGATTTTTTTTTTATTTTCAGAATGAAAGACTTAAACAAAACATTAGAGAACTGAAAAAAGAACACAGAAAAGAGAAAGAAAATATTGTGGAAGACTTCAGTTCCCAAATAAATGATTTAGAAGAAAAAGTTGCTGAGAAGAGTCGTGAAGTTGAATTAATGCAAAGTGAATTGAAAGTGGTCAAGGAATTTAGAAGAAAAAGAGGACAAATGCAGAAGGAACTTGATGATGTAATTTATATTCTACTAATATATCTTATATGAAGACAATGTTAAAATCAAATTCTACAGATTTAAAACTTATATAAACTATGTCATAACTTTCTTTTTTATCAAAGATTATATTTATGATAGACTGTTACATAATACTATATTTTATGAGAAAAATACCAGATTTATACCATTTTTCCCACTATCTGTAGATAAAGGAAGCCATGTACAATGCAAACCGTGATCACAAAGGAACTCTCACTAGAATGGAACAGAAATTCTTTGAAGAAAAGGTTGGTAAAATCTAGTGGTTAAAAAAGATTTGATAAGAAAACTTCTTCCCTGGTAACATCTGTCCATCACAAAGTTTTATTATGGTCTTAGACCTGTTCAGCTGTATACATGGTGACACTGAAGCCTCATACATTCCTCTTGATGTAATATTTCTGTCCAGCTAGGACATCAAGTTGGGTTTTTTTTATTGAACCAGTGCTTAAATTTGTCTTTTAAATGGTGTTCAATTTTATATTTAGTATCTACTATCTAACTTGATTTAATCCTTTCAAACTTTTTATTGATATAATTTTTTTTTATTTGTTATAGAAAAAGATTATAATCACTTTTCTTAATTGTCATGTTTTCCTTCTTGTTTCTTTTAGATGCGTCTCCAACAAGAAGCAAACCAGAAAATAGCAGAATTAGCTGAACGAGCACATACAGAAGCAATAGCGTAATGATTTATTTGTTATGTAGTAAAAATTTCTTGTTAATCCACCAATCACAATATGAATATCAATTTATACACCGTTTATCAAGTTGATATGCAATGAATTAAACCATTGCTTTCACAGAATATTTATTGAATTTTGTGACGCCACAATACATTTTCAATGTTTGTTTGAGGTAAGACGAAGATGTAAAATATGTGACATCATCTGATACAACAATTTTTCACACATAAATGGAAGGGTAAATTATTCTCAATTATTCGTAATATTTTATATTAGGGTGTCCATTGTCATTTAATATGCTTCTAGGATTATTTCACTTTTAAGGTGGCTATCACGTACATTCTCTGGTGAAGTTGAATTTTTTTTCTTTTAGTTTTCTTCTTTTTTTTCTTCTCATTTTAATACCTAAAGTAAGACAAACACTAGCTGACTAATATCATTGGTAAAACTATTATAACTTTATCAGTTTTCTTTTAGAAACTTAGATGAAACTACTAAATCAGTGTACAAAGAGAATGTTAGATTGTCTGAGGAACTGAGCTACCATAGAAAAGAGGGTCAGACACTGAAAAAAATACGAGATAAACTGCAAGAAGAAAACGAAAGCTTACGAGGTGATAAAGAGTTAAATGACATGATGGTCCAGGAGAAAATAATTCAAGTCAAAAACCAAAAGGAACAAATCAGAGAGGTATTTGATCAAAATTGATTAAAATTAATTACAGTTTTTACTGTAACTTATGAAATTAAAAGGCAAGATAATTGCCAACTTTTTTTCAGGCATAATGATTAAGGGTCTTCAAACTTGAGTGTTGAATTAAATGTAAAGGAGACGAAAATGATGATGGAAATGAAAATTGTATGTCAGGATATCAATTGCAGTCTGTATTTGTTGTAAAACAGTAAATTTACAGTGCTTCTTTGGAAGAGAAAGTAACTTGTAAATCTTGATTGTTCCAGAATTTATAATAGTTAACACAAAAAAAGGTAATGTAGCCTTCCTCTCTAATAAAAAAAATAATGTTAAAAGTAAGTGTACATGGAAATTATGTCACTGTTGCTGATGAATGTTGGATAAGCTAGGATTTTATGGCATCTTGTTTAGTACATTGTACTTCAACCAGTTTATTATAAACATATGCAGTGTTCTCCATACCATGGAAACATAAATCTGACTTTTCTTTTTATCCTATAGCTAACTGAAAAGGTTCAAACTTTGGAAAAATCACTGAGTCACATGTCAAGAGAATTCACAACAGAAAAAAGGACAATCAGTCAAGTAGCAAGAACAGAAAATGAAGCTGCCAAAATCGAAATAGCTAAGTTGCAACGTGTTATAGAACTGAAAAATAAGGAAATGAACAAAGTGAAAAGACTTGCTAAAAACATACTTGACCAAAGGACAGAGCTAGAAAGGTTCTTTCTTGAGTCCCTTGAGCAAGTTCGTGAGGAAATTGCAGCTAATCAGTAAGTAATGTATATTTCACATATTATAATAATATATGTGTTAAATTATATTATTTGTCTTAGCCACAAACCCATACATGATTTGTAATCATCATTTCATAGCATCCTTTGTAGCTTTTTACTATATATGGACCACTTTCCTGTCCATGAAATCAGTAATTGATATAGTCATCATTATATGCTGAAGGGGTGTTTTGACTAATTATATTAACCCATTGTTTACCTACATGATTGATTTATGAATAATTTTCTCTTGATTTTCACCACATCTTAATTTTGTTGACGTGTGTAAGAACTAAATCTTTATACAAGCAAGAGAGGAGATTGATTTTAAGTTAGGTCAAGATAACAGGAGGACTGATTATTATCATATTGTTTGACACTTGGCCTTGATCAAGTGAAGAACAACTGTAGACTGACTGACTGACTGATTTTTGTTTTACGTCACACCACGAATATTTCACGTATATGGTGACGGCATCTGCCTGATGCGGGGCATACAAATTTTGACCTTTGCAACGGACTCACCCGAAGCAGTGAGGGATCTTTAACGTGCTATACCACGACACAGGGCCTCGGTTTTTACTGTCTCATCTGAAAGACAGGACACCGGCATGACCAGAGCGGGACTTAAACCCCCCGCCTCCCAATCAGGAATCAGATGTGATACCACTAGGCAACACCGGTTTAGAACAACTGTAGAATGATTGCATGAAATAGGATGTGTTTGTACTATAACCCAATGAGAAAACCAAGTTACTGTATTTAGCATAACTATGCCTCAAGGAAATTTGAATTCACATGATATGAATATTAATGGCAGTTTTGATTGTACAAATACTTCTTTCTTTTGAATACATTGGTATTCATTTCTTTGTTTTGAAATTTCATATAATCATTTCATATATTTTAATTTTTCAAAGGAATAATCAAACAATAATATCAGAGGGTAACATGAGTGTTGTCTGCCAAGTTCTTCTGCATGACACAGAATACATTCACAAATATTTCGTGATTCCGAAAAACAACACGTTAGTTTAATTAGGAAATAAATTTCTTTATCACAATATTTTATGGACATTGTACACACTGTACTGATAATGTATCATCACTTGAATAAACTAAATGCTTGCTTCATTATATATTAATCATTATCATAATTAGGTATTTTCTTCACTTATACATCAGTTTATATATACATGTATTTTCTTTACTTCTCTTAAAACTGTGAAAAGCAATTTATTATATCAAACATTTTAATGAAAATATTTTATTTATGCATGCATTTTTAAACACTTAGTGTACCATATTTTAGATTTGATTATAATCCAATATCATTCTGCATATGTTTGGATTTTAAATTAGAAACTCATTGTCTCATGATTTTAGTACATGTATTGCAAATGTCTTTTGTCCGGAGCATTAGATTTGTTAAATTTTGTTTTGCAAATTACCTTTTATTGCATTATTGAAGTTTTATGTGTAGCTGTCATAAAAAGATAAAAGAAGATAAAATTTGTGAATTTCTGGTCTCCATTTTCCATGGGACTATATGGGTAGTACACAAACATGAGTAGAGTGCCTTTTAACCACCAAGGCCTTGAGATTTATGATCTTTTTTTTACTATAAGTTTCACCCAGAAGTTGGAACAAATTTGACAACAATAACAGATTAACAGATATTCTTTAATTTGCTATGAAAACAGTTAAAACCATTACTGAGTTATACTACTTATACTAATGACCTAAGTTTATGGGTGACCTGAAATTTAAGATTTGCCAATATATTTCCAGTTTCATCTCAAATGACAATTTTACTTGTATTGATTGCATTAATCCATCCCAAAATAATTGCTCAGACATGTTGTTACCTTCTAAAATCAGAAGAAAGTCACCTTGTTTAGCGCAAATTAAATAAAAATATTCAGCATACAAGTCTTGTCGTATTGATATTTAATCAATTCTGTACTTGTTCAAAATTCAAGTTGTAGTCATATCTCATATACATAAATTTCAATTTGAAAAAAAGATTTTAACTACAAATATTGACTTACAAACTTGGTTTACACAAAAACTGTGTTCCTAAATTATAATTAAGCTTTGTTTTTTACCAGTCCAAAACTTAGATGGCTACTTTCGACTTTTCAGAAAACACCCCGTCTTCTCAGTCAAAAAAACCAAACAAAGATAAAGAGCCCAGAACTGATAGTTTATGAAACAAAGTTCAAAATATGCTAGCAATTATATAATGAGAATGTGATATTGATATAACAGGTGAGATATACATTCTTAATGGTGACCTGTCCAGTTTTAGAGTAAAAGCAGGGAACACGGGTGATTGGGGAATATTTAATAATGTACTGAACAGATTAAACTGCATTTAACTTGTTGAGGATGAGGGTGTTCTCAGACCGCAAATAATAATTTAAAAGTCAATGTAGAATAGAAACTTTTTTTAGTCTTTTATTTACTTTATATTTGTGACTACTTGGACCCTGATTAGTATCTTTACTTTCAAATTAACATTCGATTTATTTCAACAAAATTACCCTAAAATTTTCAATCTTTTAAACCCAGGATTAATAGATTGGTGATAAATTGTTTTGTACTGTCTATCTGTGTGCTTGTCTGTTCATCTGTGAACAATTTCAACACTGAAAATAGATTTTCAGGCATACCAGCCAAAGTTTTCAAAATTCACATGTGCTTCCTTTGGCAAGACTTTTCATTTGATGCCATATTGTGTGACCTTTTGATCTTGACCTCTACATTTGACCTAATTTAATTGTTAAATTGGTCTTTACTTTTCAACTGTTAGAAGATAGGACTTTGATATTTCACATGAGTACTTTGTGGCAAGACATTTCTATTTATACTATAATTTGTGACCTTAATTATCAACTTTGACCTATATTTGAAAGATGTCCTCATCAAGAATTTGTTGCCCCCAGGGGCAAAGAGTTTCACAAACACAACTTGTTTTATCTTTTATTAAAGGAATCATATACCCATGATTTAATTGTTATATCAGGTAACAAAATTCACTTATCCATTTCAAATGCATAAGCTTCATTTTGAACAAACTGATTTGATACATGTATACACAAAAGACCTTAGAAATGAATAGCTTGCCATTTGTCTTCTTAAACTCTCACCATTGTGTTTGTATCTCTCTATATAGAGTACAGTATCGTAGAGATGCCCAAGCTGCTTATCAACAGAAGATGTTGAATGCCTTCACTGGCAAGGGAGACTATCCAAAAATAAGAACATTCAACAAGACTGACATGAGCACAAATAGTGTTTACAAAGATCTTGAAGCTGCTGAGAAACTGTAAGTATCATCACAGATGTAAAAATAAATGCAACATTCATTATACGCACAGAAAGTGATGTAAGTCATATAGAATTAAAACAAGTCAATTAAATGAATTGTGTGTCCAACTCCGACTAAAATGATGCATATCGTTGCACATGTAATGCACAGCAGAATATAATGTGTGTAGCATTCACCAGTTTTAGTCTCATTTGCTCAGATATGTTGTTGATAATCTTTCTCATCTTCCTCACTCTATCATATTTCATTTTCTACTATCTAATATCATGTGCTCAGTCAATGTCTTGTTTAAGGTCTGTTCTTGCAATTCTTTCTTACTTGTAAAAATCCCAAGTTTCTTAGATCACAATAATGAAGGTAGAATCCTCATCCTAAATACCTCTCCAGGACTAGTAGTGCTCTTCATTCAATATGTAAAATTTGCAAGTTACAACAAATTACTATTGGTGCAAAACTGAAGTATTAAGAGGTCACAGACTGTCCTTCATGTACATGTAAATCCATTAGTAATAGTATTGTACATGATTTTTACTCAGTTTTTTTTTCTCCCTTTTCAATCAAATACAGTTTTTTTGTCTTTTTTTTTTTATCTGAACTACACTGTGATCTTGGTACAACTTAATACTATGACAGATATTGATTAACATTGAGTGTTTTAGTGAGCATGCAAGCACCTGTCTGTATTGAACGTTACCTTGTGTTACAGCTGTTTTAAGTATTGGATAATTTGGTTTGATGTTGTATGCTAAGTTCCACATAAAAAGAAACATTAAAACAGTACATGATGTGTCAGCTGCAACGTTTGTTCATGATTCATAATTATGAAAATATTTGCTTACATGGTAGAAATTGTAATGTCTTGCTCTCTTTATGCACTGAATCACTAAATAAAGAACATACCTTTGAAACCAGCATTTGGTATTCATCAAAATACAAAGTTATCTTTTCACTTGGGAATCTGTAAATATTTTAATACATTGTATTTAACTTAGTATTTATCCTTTCCAGTTTCTCTTAATAATTTGATTAGTTGAGAGTTTTTTTCTGTACCCCAAAGCTAACACAGGATAATAGAAATATCATACTTCTATATTTTTCTTTTGATACGGAACATCATAGTAATTTTAAATTCATATAAATTATGACTTTATACTTGTTGCCATGTAAGCAACATGCATGTCTGTGTAAGACATTTCTGACTGCGACACCATTCTATTGCATGCACATATAACTTGTCTTGTGAAGAGTTTGCATGTATATAGACTTATAGATAGTATTGTGTGGTAGTTGACTTTTCATATCTTCTTCCTTTGATGCTATTCGTATAGGAAACAAGAGTTCAAGTAAGTAGTCCATGTCGTCAGCTGTTGTCAAACAAAGTGATATAACTCATCTGATTTTAAGTATAATTTTTGCAGTAGCAAATCCAGAGGGCATTATAGGGTGTAAACCCTCCTTGGTTTGTCTAGTTCATTTATGGCATATTTCTTTTGGTAAAATTCTGTTCCCATAATGAACTAAATGTTCCTTGGCCATTTAGTAGGATATCCTAATTATGTTGTTGGATCTGTCAATGTTTTCACCATTCATGTAATTAAGGTTTATTAAAGTATTGTAAGTGAAACACATCACTATGGATGCCTTTGTACTTTGCTTTGTGTACAGATGTTTAGATGATACATAAATTTTGTTGGCATGAAATCAGGAATCATTGTCGAGTATATGAATTTGCATGTTCCAGTACGTAGGTTTAGAGAAATAGCATGTATTGACCTTTCTTAAAGAATCAAAGATCAGTCAAAATAAAACAAAAAAAATTACCAACATGTTCCATATGCATGTATACGTGGCAGAGGCTTAATGACTGAATTTTATTGTAGCTATGAAATTTCTGGAAAGGTGGACATTAGTGACTTGACCTGGGAACAGAAAGAGAGGGTTATTCGTTACCTCTTTGCTAGGATGAATGGTGGTACCAAAGCAACCAAAATTTCGTCTGCACCACTTCCAGCTATAGAACAACGGGGTTCACAACAGCGCCTCAGTATAACACATGAACCAAAGTATGTTTCATCTCATTCCAATATTTCACAGTTTCATAATGAACATGAAGAATTAAGATAAATATTTGTTGTTGCATCTCAGTTTCTAGTTCATAAGAAAATTAATTATTACATGTAAAAGAAAATTTAATAATGATGTGAAAAATACATTGAAAGCTTAGATTTTAACCTTGCTAATTTCTGTATTCTACTCCACAGACCTCCTGAAGATGATACAGACAATACCTTTCTGACCAATGCCAATATGAATGCCGGAGTCGATAACATCAAGTCTAACACATGGGTGGCCGAGCCTGAAGCAGGTCAAGTGTCTTGAAGTACCAATAAGTGCTCTGTAAACTGCTTTTAATGACATATCAGTTACATTTGTGCACTCAGATTCAGTGTCAGTCGAGTGATTGAAACTCATTCAATCTGCATTGTGTTTTACATTAATAATACTTTATACACTGCATTTGTTCTTTGTAGTTCTGAATCTATCAAACCCTTCTTTCTAAAGAAATATGTTGATAGATGTGCAAGTGAATTTAGCATGATGCCCTGAAAGTTGCATTAATCTGTTTGTCCTTCCAACAATGTCAAAGATTAATGTAGTCTTAAAAGATTAAGTTAAGAGAGTAATTATTCAACATCAAGGTATATGTTGCATTATGAAAGTGACTATAATTAGGGAAGTGATTTGAAATAATTTCACAATGTAAGTAAATATTGTTTTTCTTTAATCGTTTTTCTTTAATTCTCTTCATAGATGCTAAAAAAAAAAAAGGTTTTGCCTCCTCTGTTAGATTTTTATTTCAAACAGAATATCATGTGCTTTATTTAAAAGATAAACCTTTTTGTTTTATGAATATATGTTTAATTTACTTTCTATATAATGTGTCTGTGATAAATTTGTTTTTTAAAATGTCTTTTTGAAAATCTTAGTATTAAAACCATATGTTTATACCAGTTATTGTCTTCATTGTTGTCTCAATTATGTTTCGTGAAGATGTGCAACACCAGGAGAAATCTGTACATACGACTGGCAGTATAGATAAGGAACAAGCAAGTTACATGTAACAAATATACACTTATATTTTTCTTGGTCAAAGTCCAACATTCTAAGAAAATCTAGCCTAGTATTACAGCGGGGTGGTAAGCCAGTTTGATTCATGATCTGGAGATAGTAGAGAGGCAGGCTTGGTGTAGTGGTGAAGCGCTTGGCTTGCAGCGCCGACGATCCTGGTTTGATTCCCCGGATTGCACCACTATGTTTAAGAGATTGGTTACCTCCAGCTTCTATGTCTTGACATAACTGACAATTGTTGAAAGCGACGCATCAACCAACCAACAACCAACCAAAAGATAGTAGAACCTCATCTGATACCTAGTTATATCTGGGTCTACAACAGTAATCTACAGAAATGATGTAAATGAATTTTGGGGGGAAAAACCCAAGCCTTTTTCTTGATTTGATAATTAGATAAACATTCTGTGTATTGATGAGCGGTTCATGCTCCCTTTAAAGGCTTTAACTTGCCATTGCTGAAAATAGGTCAGACATAATTCTCATCTCAGTATCTGGAGATATTAAGCAAGAGCTAGACGTGTGGGAAACTTGTTTGTGATAGAAGTGAATAGTATAGTTTCTTCAGGTATTATTATTGGGGCAGTGAAAAAGAAAACAGAAGACATCTGACGAAGCTTTATGACAAATCACCAAGGATAATTGCACATAAAAGAACTATGCACATTGTTTGATTATCCTAGGAATTGCACATTTCTGTGTACATGTAGTTTTCATATAACAAGATTCTATGATCTTGAAAATTCCAGAGTATTTTACACTAAAAATTACTCTTGCTATAAGAACACAATTAAGTATATGTGATGTCTGCAAAGCTCACAGAGTCTGTAAACTCTATCACGTGACCCTTAGATTCCACAAGACTATCTAACTTTGGGGACTGTGCTACCATGTAATACCATAAACAATAGGTATGATTAAATTGCAAAATATGCGCATTGCTTAATTTCAAGATAGCAACTGTCTACAAGGGCAAAAATTACACTAAAGGGCAAAAACACTTATAAAACATAGAGTAATCAAAGATTACAAAGCTCACCTCATAGCATATTTGCCAATAAAACATAATATTATCTCTATAGCAGAACCAAGAACTTTGGTAGCTGTCCAAATAAAAAAAAATATAAAACTTTTTCACATGTTGCTTTCTCCTCAACAAGTGCACTTGAGTGAAAAATATAGTTCATTACCTAAATCTGAAACCAGCATCCATTTTGGCATATATATAGATACATCATTTGTGCAAGTTTGGACTTCTTTACTGTCCAAATGAAAAAATAAAACTTTTCAACATTTTACTCCAATTTTCCGAACATGTGCACTGGAGCAGAAAATATAGGTCATGACCTTCATCTTAAACCAGCATCCATCCTTGCATACATAGATACATCATTTGTGAAAGTTGCACTTCCTAGATGTCCCAATCAAAAAATAAAACTTTTTAACATGATAAATTGCTTAAATTTTCCTAACAAGTGCATTGGAGCGGAAAACATAGGTCATGACCTAAATCAGAAACCAGCATCCATTTTTGCATATATAGATACATCATTTGTGCAAGTTTGGACTTCTTTACTGTCCAAATGAAAAAATAAAACTTTTCAACATTTTACTCAAATTTTCCGAACAGGTGCACTGGAGCGGAAAATATAGGTCATGACCTAAATCTGAAACAAGCATGCACATCTACACATAAAGATACATCATCCATATAAGTTTAAACTTCCTAGCTACAACAGTTCTTGAGTTATTGCCCGGACAGAAGCCGACACAGACACCGACGACGGGGTGATAGCATAAGCTCCCTCTCACTTTGTGAGATGAGCTAAAAAGGTCAATTGTGCAAGAGTTCAACTTCCCTTTAAGACCTCATTGCTAACATATATACTGAGATGAACTTGAATATATTTCAAATTATAACTGAAAAATCTTTAGAATACTGATTCTGTATGTTGATTAAAAAGTGCATTTTATCAATAATGTTTAAAAGCGTATGACCTTGGAAAATAATGACCGTCATTCTTTTAAAATGAGAAGTAGTGCTACCAAGTTTGATGATAGTGGCCCAAATGGTTCTGTCTGTATCTAATGTTTACAATGTGCAGTTTATTAACAGTACTTGGCATATGACCTTGAATTTTGGGATCTGGTGGTCAATTTGGTCTTTATTGTATTTATAATATTTTTAAGATGTTTATCAACAATCATTAGTGAGTAAGCTTGGCCGTTCACCCTGACCTTAAAATAATGGGCTTCTACCCCTCCGTATCCGTCACAATAATATAAAAACAAAGTTTGACTGTCTTAGACCAAATAATTTGGTCTGTATCAAAATGACAAGCTTTATTAACAATGTTTAGTATGTGACTTTGATTTTTTCGCCCGAAAGACAATAGGATTCATCGATTTTTCATGAAAAATATGTGTACCAAGTTTGACCATCCTAGTCTCAATAGTTTATATTGTTCTGTATCTTGTTTACAATTCTGTCAACAATGTTTAGCATGTGACCTTCAACCCCTAAACTATGTATAAAGTTTGACTCCAACATGGGTATTTCCAATATCCCAGTTTTGATAAATTATCAACTTGGATCTTTGTTTTCTCTTCATGATATTTTCTCTCCATGATATTTGCCTCTAATCCAATTGAGACAATACTACTGAGACATCTGAAAGCAAGAAGCTCTTTTCAGACTTACTTTACCCATCAAGGGCCAGTTGTTCGAAACTTTAACCAATGGTTAAGCTAACCAGTGGTAAAATTTTGAGAGACAATTTATTTGATATGATTTTTGTATAAAAATCTAAATTACTATACAAAGCTTGTTTAATATTCTACAAATCAGTGCACAGACTATGACTTAAGGACTTCCCATTTCAAAGATATAGTCAGATGAAATTTAACCATTTGTTAGCTTAACCAGTGGTTAAAGTTTCGAACAACTTGCCCCAGTTTTCTACAGATAATGATAACACAGATAATAAGCATTCTAATTATTTGCCTATAAGAAATTCATACCTCAATCTTGTTCAAGTAATTAGATAAACCCTTTTTTTCTCTTTAGTTAAACTGCAGCTTCATGTATGTAGCAAGAAAATGAGGCTGAATATTCATATTTTATAACATGACGTCAACAAAAATCCTCATATTGGGAAATTATTTTGTGGGCACATCTTTATCAAAAAACAATTTCCGGCATACCTTATTGACAGATTTAGACCTCCATAAGAAACTACCTCAAAAGCTTTTCAAAATTCAACCAGTTTTTGTTAGTTAATTTTGTTTTTTTTTTTTTTTTTACATCACACCAAGTTCATATGATGGTACTACCAGCTTAACGCATGGCCTGATCATTCTGACCCATGCAATAGACCAATCTTTTATATGCTAAAGTTTACCATAAAATCAGCCGCATCTCGCACCATCTCATTTGAAAAACAGAGAGGGTGGTTGAGGATGATGAATTCCCTTAGAAAACTAACAGCCGAAATCAAACTGGTCTTCAGAGTATAAATATAACTTGTCGCATTAATTCAAACAGAATAAAAAGTCGTTCATAAATGTTTAATGAACATTGTAAACTTGAAAAATATTAATAGATGAGTATTTAACAAATACTATGTAATGAAATTTAAAGGTGTAGAAATATATACATGATGATTATATAACACAACTAAGCAATCATTGTGTTTTGAAAGGCATAAAATGATTAAATATATATACTGGCAAAGCAGAGTTTAATGCAATAAATACCTATATTTTCTTGTTACTGTTTAATATTCCTCCCCTACCCCATTGTCTTTGGGGTAGTGATTCTTCTTTACACAAGTTAAACCATCATATGTTATTAATTATACATATATGTTGCATCTTGTTTATCGAACAGTTGTCAGTCCTCGTATTTTTTTTCAATAAATTTGTTAAAACATATATTCTTTGGTTTCATATATTAAACCTCTTTTATGCACAAAACCTAAAAAGAAAACTACAACTCGAAACTGAAATCAAATCTCAAAAGGGAAATTAATGTGGATTCAGATCTGTTGTAAACTTATGCATATTGAAATAAAACCTATAAATATAAATAAAATCATCAAAAAGCTTTTGCATTTTGAAAAAAAAAGATTCTTACAATGTATGTAGATTATCTGGACTCAGATCTAATATAATGCACTTCTATTTCAAAGATCTGTTAAATACACCTTTATAAAATAATACATGTAAGTCGTTGCATTCTGTAACTCATTTATGTAATATCATTTAAAACAACTTTGAGAGGAGTTTTGTCTTAAACCATGAAATATCTAGTTCAGATGTATAAATAGGCTGACTAAATTGACTTTCACTTGCTGTAAACAAAACAAAAAGCTCAGAAGAATGTTTAGAGTTGGAGGTTTTGTAACTAGCAAGACCACTAGACATTTATATCTACTAGAGACAGATATTGCTAATTTTTTAATATTGGAAAATATTGGTATATATATTCCCATCTTTGTTTAAAATGAATTAAATTCAACGTAGACTATACAGTTCCATTGGAAAAAATAACCCTAGCTGCAGCAAAAGTCACCGTGTTCTTGACCTTGAGGATACGATCTATGTTGAAGGCCATGACACACCCTTGGGTTGTGGGGAACAATTGAGTATAGTACTATGTTGCTGCAATGCTATATGAAGACGTTATGGCCATGACATTAATTTGGCTCTACATGGAGATCTACAGTCAAAATACCAATAAATGTTCTAAGCTACACATACAGATAAATAATTCTGCATAAAATTTTTACAATTTCTTCTATATTAAAGGAATAAATGCCATAAATGATATGATATATATAGCCAATATGGCCTAGTCCCTAAAGAGAGTAACAGGACATGAACTTTTCTTAAATCAACATGAATATTATTTTTAGACCACTGTGTATAAGCTTTGCAAAAATTAATCTTAAATCTATCGAAAAATGTGATGAAAACCTTAAGCAAATAGGCAACAATTGATCTTTAGGATCAAATATTCAACAACTTTGTTTAGGTCATCAACTACACTACTTGACGTTCCTTCTGAGTAAGTTTCATCCCAATTTATCTCATACCTAAGGAGTAAATATGAAACACAAAGATATTCAAGGGTCCTGATGAAAAAACAATTAGAAAGGATCAGCGAGAATATTAGTAGATCTCCTTGAAAAGTCTTATCCAAATTTGGTCACATCTTGTTGCACTGTTTCCTAATCTTCTGACACATTGTTCAATTGCATATGTCTGACACATTTATAAACAGAAAAAATCCCAATATACATGACAGACCACATTAATTTTCATTACTAAGTTTTGGCCTCCTTAAAAACACATAACTACATACACAAACTCATATACAATCATTTTGTAAGCATGATATACAAGTACTGATATACACAAGTTATTGCAGAAAAGAGACAGTATATGCTACATCAACTTATAACTACTTCCAACTTAGGCCCTTTATATGGTAATAACATTGTTAACATGTTATACCTGACTAGTTGATTACATAACATGAATAATATTCAAAAATATCTATAGATTTCTGCATATAAAACCCATAGAATGGACACTGGTAAAGAAATATACTTTTTCCCAGTTCCAACTGGAATTAGAATACCTAAATAACATGAGGAAGGAAAGGATAGATGTGATTACAAAATCTATAACATAAACAACAATAAAATATTTTCCTCAGGCCTTTACCAGTATCTAAGAAAACAAGAGAAAAAGGTCTTAATAAATGCTTGAAGACCACCAATTTGTCGTAGAATCATGACGAAATCACAGCAAACAAATTGGCAATATGGCAGGGTGTGACAAACAATAATTTTGTTAGATCTGCTCACAAATATACAAACATTTTGCAAAAAATAGACACAGTATGAAATTTGAATATTACACATTGTTCATACTGAAATTTCATATTACAGAAAAACATGAAGAAAAATTGCACATCATAGAATCAACAACATTTCATTAATATAATTCTGCTATCATATTAAAAAATTCTTATTATTCTATTTCTAAATCCACTTGACAAGAAATAATCCTAGAACTGATCCTAATGCTAAACCAAGGGTGGTGGCCACGGATAATGCAGCTCCGGCAAACTCTGCATGCTTTGACTCTACTCTCCTGCAACAAGATTTCAAAAAGAGACTTATTACGAGCAAAACTTCAGGTTGTCAAATGACCTATTTGAAAAGACACACACACACACACACACACACACACAAACACACACACACACACACACATACATAGATAGATAGATAGATAGATAGATAGATAAATGAAACATTTACTGGAATACTTGAAAAGATATTAGGTAGTTTTTGACGACCACATAATCCTGTATAATAATAAAGAATTGTTGTTTGATTAATGAATGGTACATTGTATTGTTGAGAAATAAAATCATAATTAAAAAAAATTTTTAATTATTTTCACTTCTCGAAAAAATTAAAGTGCATTATTTATAAAGAGTTTTCTTTACTACTTCAATTTCACTAAAACATTTTGTTATATCCTTTTTACAATTATATAGGCATTAATTTTACTGTTAAGTATGTACTAAAAATGTTATTCTAAAAAATTCAAATAAAGAAATTTTTTAACATTTCTGTACAGTTCAACAAGCATATTGTAAAAATTTGGCTAAATGGTTTACGTTACACAATATGCTTGTTGCGCAGTACAGAAGCGCTCTAAAATTTCCTTTTTTTATGTCACGCAAAGATTACTTCACTTAGATCTATACAGTATGGTGTAAGACATCTGTCTAAAGCACTGCATAGAAATTTAGATCTATGCAACAGACCCACCCAAGGAAGTGATGGATCTTCTCACTACCAAATCTCCCATGACATGTGGTTATACATGATGTGGTTACCACCATGACTTGTGGTTATATATAATATGGTTAAATAATGAAGATGAGGTGCCAGTTGGACTCCAAACAGGGAAATTTAGGTCACAAGCTGAGCATCCTACCAACTTCCAAAAAAGAATTAATTATTATTCTTGTAGCACTACATTATATGGAATGAAGTGTATCCTATACAAAGTTATAGTAATATACATGTAATTTTTTTTTAAGAAACATTTTTGGAATAGTGGCAATTTTAAAATAACATTAAAAGTATAGAAACCTACTTTGTCATAAAAGTTGTTTACCACGTGATCAGCATACAGCAAGGACATTTGATGAAATTAATTTTGAGTTTTGATAAGAAGGAAAGGAATACATATTTTATGCTGGGTTAAATCATGGAAAGGGTGTGCCATGAAATTTGGATTTTGCATTTTGATGTGAAGAGTTTTTAACCTTTGATTTACATGTATACAAAAAGCATGTTGTGCACATCTGTGTGTAAGGGGATTATACACATACATGTATAAGCTTCTTTATCATACAGAGATCAAAACTTATCATATGACTTTTGTAGTGCATGTATGCTTACATTATATAAGAAAACTATATTTGTTATGACAGTTGAAGACCTCCTAGAGAAAAAGATTCATTTTATTCAATTTATTTTGGTATGACTTGCAACATTTTAATATTGATTTCATATGTTCAATTATATATCTTATTATATTTAGACATGAAAGAATGTTGCTCAACCACAGTGTTTTTAACACCAAGTGTAATATTTTTTTTTTCAAAAAGTTTGAGAAAATTCTATGATTAGACAAGTGTGAACGAGATGATACTAACAAAAGTTAAGTCAAAAGATACAAGTTTAAATTATGACTGCTGCAGTTATAATATTCAAAATAATAAAATTTCAATGTATATGCATGTACATGCCATTATATTTACTACATGTACATGTACTTGAACAATAAAAATGAATTTCATTTATCTCACATGTCTGGTGAAGTTTTGACCTATGCAAATAATCTCGAGTAAGCAGTCAAGATATCTCAGAAACTTTACAATGACAATAATGAATAGTTAACTATGTACAGTGACAATAATGACTGGTTGAAACAGTCCCATCCAATATAACAAACCATAATAATTATGAGATATGAATCAAAGCACAATGTACTAGATGAATCAGTCTTCTGGATTGCTTCTCAGTGACACTCCATCAATGTGCCACACTGATGATCTTTGAAAAGATCAACACCTGTTCAAGCTCAAAATTTTCAACCTTAAACATTCAATCATAAAGTGGTACCTCCATACAAAGCTGGAGGTTTACTAACTCTCCTGTCTACATCCATATTTTACGTTTTGAAATAAATCAAACTTACTTTGGTCCATACATCATACAGAGGGTACCTAAATAGCCATTAGTAAAGCCCAGCAGCAAAATAAAAGCCAGAGGATAAAAGTCATTGTGGAATACAACACTAAGGTGTCGAGGTTGAGCATTGCAGAGAATCAGGAGAGGTATAAATCCAACACGCAGTAAGCATAGTACCAGAATAATCATCCACTGATCACTTTTTGGCTGTAAAAACAACTTAAAAGAGTGAGGAACGAAGACAATAGATGAAAATACATGTAATTGTAACAAGAATTTTGTCAAAGTCAAAATTCTCAATAACTGCGACTGTATGAAATACAAGTATGTTTCTTACAATTCAAACTTTTTCCAGTTACAGATTTATATTGTATAGATCTATAGGAAGCATTCAGAGTATCAACATTCAGCCATGTTTCATTTTCATCATATTTTACATAACATTATATCACATTTAATAAAACCTTTCACATGCATGCAACAGATACACATTTCATAATCAAAATGTAATCATCACAAACTTAATGTACTTTTTGTTTGTTTACTAACCATTATACATTTTAGAAAGCAAAATAATCTTTTCACACATAAAATTCGGTTAAAGTTAAAAAAAAATTCTCATAAATTTAATCCACTTCATCCAAAATTTTAAACAGTTGGGAAAATTTCTTATAACATCTAAATAACATAATATCTGGATTCATCAGAATATCAAAGAACACCTTCTATTCATGAGAATATTATTTTTGTGTAATTTTGAGGGTTTAACTCAACACAAAAATTCAAATCTTCACTTTCCATGATTTTACCAAGAAACAATAGAACATGAATATTATGCCTAATGAAGATATCTGAAGTGACCTATTCGTGAAAATAAAGTCACACAATATATTAACGATTTAGAGTAGTTTACCTTTTTAATCATCCCTGATAAGGCTCGACTTGCCCAGTCTCCGATATTAAATAACAAAAAGCAGATCACAGCCGAGAAATACTGGTCTAAAAATGTACAATAAAATATAAATTACATACTCATGGAAATGTATGCAAGATAAGGGTTTAAAAAATTAGTTTTTTTCAGGGAAGTTGAATGAGAAAGAATTTTTGTTAAATTTTCACTATATTTCATAGATAGAAGAATTGTCTCTATCTGTTCCTCTATAACACTTCAGAAAAAGTAATTATAATAGATCAACCAACAGATACCCAGACAAATAGATGTGCAGACAGACAGGCATATGGATCACTATATCTCCCCACCTCTGTAAGGTGGGATATCAGTACTGTATGAAAAAAACGTAATAAAGCTGTCCTCTGTTTAAGAAAAATTAACACAATAATAAATCTTTATCTCATAAAAGCAGATTAAAAATAAAAAAAAGTCTGGTGCTAACATGACTTTTGCTGCCACAATAAATTCAAATTATTGTCAAAAATACCATTACAAAAGGTAACAAAGAAGTTATCTCCTCGAGCTCTTTACCTAATATTTCATTTTAGTGTCTAATGATAAATAAGTAGATATTTATCTGATGATATGTCTCACCTCTCCAAACACTTGTTATATTACTAACTGATTGTATAGATGAAGCTAATGCAGGAAAACACGTTAAAGTGATAAAGAATGTTAAACATACTCCAAAGGCATCCATCCAAATCTAAAAAAAAAAAAAAAAAAATAGATATAATCAGAGCAATCATAATACCACTTGCAAGACCGATCAATATTTGATTTATATTAATGTCACACAAAATTGTCAAAAAGGAGAAATGTTTTCTTAAAGTATGTCTGTGAGAGGTATAACCAAATACTTCTGTGAAATGTAGTTACAAACATACATACTAGTATGAAATTTAATGATGAAAAAATGGCTAAAACAAAATACCATTGGAAAATCACTTACTACATGCTGGTATTTATAATACATGAAAAGTAAATTATTGCTTCACATAAATCATTACTTTTACAAATTAAGAAAACAAAATATATTGAGGCTACGCAAGAAAAGTTTCCTTAACATACCGATTTCAAAACAATGGCATATGTAGATACCGTTCCTTGTACTAAGGTAGGAGTCTGGACATCTTCATTCACTTGTTTTACATCAAGAAACGATTCAGATGTTTCATCAGTATCGTAATCATTATCATCTACTCTTAAAGATAATTCTGAAAAGAAGGAAAACAAAGGGTCTGCAGGAGTAAAGTCATTTAATTCAGACTGAAAATTTTGTCATATTAATTTCTGTAAACAATAAATTTAAAATAAGCCTCCCTATTTTCCATTATCTATCACCCATTTCCTATATAACCTCCTGGTGTCTTAGTCCCTTATCAGTGTCAAGTCAGCATTTTCATTTTGGCTGAGATGAAGGAGAAAGTTTACTAGTGTTAGATTTGTGGTTTTCATTGAGTAGTTGCCTTACTTCTCTCTTATTACTGATGGTTACAAGACTTATTATGTGTTTATGGAGGCCATGGAGAATTTGATACTATTCATTAAATAATAGCGCTATCAAAAAGAGCCTACAAATGTCAAAAATAAGTTCTAAAATGCAACAAGCTTATGATACAAATATAAAGTCAATAGGCATCATCCTCTTGTCATAAGGCCATAATAAACAAGAGCAACACTCATAGCTTAGTTTGAAGTACGGAAATTTGAAAGTACGGAAACATTCCCCCTTTGCCAACAATTTAGGGGAATATTATTCAAATATGTGCAATGGGTAAAAAGTTGACCTTGTATATATAACCTTAGTTCAAGGTCATGACACATCCTTGGGTCCTGGGCAACAATTCTGTGAAATACTATTCAAATCCATGAAAGGTGTAAAAAGTTATGGCCTGGAGAATAATTTAACTAACATAAGTACTGTGACCTTGACCTTTCATGTAGATTGATTGGTTGATTTTTCTTTAACTTCACACCGCGAATATTTCATGTATATGGTGACAGCATCTGCCTGATGCGGGGGGCATACATACTTTTACCTTTGCAATTGACCCACCCGAAGCAATGAGGATCTTTAACGTGCCATGCATACCACGACACAGGGCCTCGGTTTTCACTGTCTCATCCGAACGACGGGACACCGGCATGACCAGGATACCACTAAGCCATGCCGGCTTACCTTTCATGTAGAACATAAGACAAATACTCCTTATGACCAGAGGTGGCATCTATATTTTTATTATATTTGTAAGTGTTATTGCATTTTGTTACACTAAATTTGCCCTTTGTAGAAACTTGCTCTCCCAAAATTAACTGATGAACATATTTTGGAACATAGACAATGCTTTTGTTTAAGAAATTATCAGAAGTCAAAGCCAAAGTAACAGCAGTATATAATCATTCTATTATTCAATGTGAATACAATAACTACTACAATTTAAAAATCAAGGACTGAACTTTAACACTTTTAGTTTTTGCAAAAGTGCTCTAGAGTCAAGAAAAGGTAAAAAATTTGTACCATTTGAAGTTTATGTTAAAAGGAACATTACTTTAAATGTAAATGCCCTACCTATTATCATCTAAAAGATATCACTGAAGTTATAGTTTTTGAAAAAAAAAAATGCACCATTTAAAACGTTTTGTCATCACGAATTATTTTATGAAATACATGTTCGAACACCCTCATATGATAACAGAGGTTAATTATCGTTTCAAAAACTTTAAACAGGCAGATGGACAGAGAAACAGAGTGTTTCCTACACATACTTTATCAACACCATCAACCTCATAAAAAAAAACCAAACAAACCCAAAAACAAAAACCACACACACTTAAACACACACACAAATATGCATACATAATATACAAAAAAACTTGTTTACTGGGGATATCATAGGGTAAAGTCCCCTGGATCTCACATTTTAAACCCATCTTCTTCTGATTTTGTGTCTGCTTTCCAGTCTGGTATGTATGGCTTCATTTTTAATTATTTTTACATATCATGTAAAACCGGGTCTTACGATGGAAAAATTTCTAATCAGCAAAACATTTCATTTGACATATACATATATAAAAATGATCTTTATGGATATTTACCTCTATACTGGCAGAACATATGGAACTTTGCAAAATCCTGAAGAGAGGAAAGCCATTTTATTAATATTACAAAATAGTAAACAACAAGCAATTTCAGAGAATTGTGGTCCCCCACTTTGGAGGTTCTATCAGTGAGGGTGCAGTGATCTGTGACAGACAATAATGGTTGTGCATCTCTACAGACACATATGCCAAATATGAAGGCCCTATGTCTTTTGGTTAAAAAGTTACATTGAAGTAGGTCAAAGGTCATGGTGAAGGTCACATGGTAAAAAAATTTCGGTACACACATGCTAAAAATGAAGGTGCTGTGTCTTACAGTTAAAATGTTATGACCAAGGTTAAAGTTTTAGTGATAGACCGCGGATGCACGGACGGACAGACAGACTGACGAATGAGATTTAATGTGCCCATGCTTTCACAAAAGCGGGGGACAATATCAGATGTGCAAGATCTATGAATCTATTTCTAAATGAATGTACATTTAATTGCACATCTATTTTTCAGTTCACTTGAAAACTATCTTTTCCTGTATTTGGAAATAAAACAAAATCTTAACCAATCAGATGGATTTCATTTTCATTGATTGTTCGTTATTTTAAGTCACATCTAGATTATTTATTCCATACGGTAACGACATTTGCTGGATGCATGGCACAGAAATTCAACTTATGCCAATTTCAAACAGTGATGGATGCCTGTGCACCAACATCTACAATTACATAGGACTTTAGTATTAACTATCTTGTCCAAAAGATAGAAAACTGACCAACTGCCGATTTGGCTTGAATGGGAACCTACTGGCCATGAGCCAAGTATGTTATCCACTGAGCTACAACAACAGTTGGTAAAGGTGGTAACCTGATTGTCACTGGAAATTAGAACAAATGTAAAGCATATATCCATTGTAATAACCATTTTCTTTGGAATAGATACAGGGTGATTGGGATTAAATGACGGGCCTTGTTGAAACCTCCTTCAGAGGACACATGGTCCTGAACCTCGTCCCCACTGACTGTTAGTCGGGAATCCTACAGATCAAGGGTCTCAGCTCTCTTCCTGACCAGCATAGCACTGTTTCCTCATTTTGATATTGCTTTATATATTTTTGATACCATGATGTTTTTCTGCATTACCATACATGTTTATATATTTTTATGACCTCTCAACTTGAGACACTTGTTAACTCTTGATCCCTATATGGAGGAACTTTTGTATTTTTAAATGTGCATCCTTTGATGATTCTGCTGTTGTGGGGAGGTGGGCTGTAAACCGATTAACCACACCAAATGATTGACTATTGTCATATCAAATGACCATCTTAAATTGGTATCATAACTGCACTATAATCAAATATTTTTGTGATGTCTGTGATGTGTGTTTTTAATATATTACATTAAATACTGTATATTTCTGTGGTGACTTCTGTCATATGGCTGAGTCCGTAACTTTTCTTTCTTCCATTATATCATGACAATTTTACAATTCTTAAACATTGCAGAAATTACTTACATTAAAATACAAAGTTATAAATCCAGCAAGAGCTAAAATGCTAGTCAATGTTGCCAGTATGAAGTACATAAAAGCACTTTCTGTGACTGAGGACCCTGCTGCTATAGAAATAATGTTGGTTAAAGCAGCAAACACCCCACCAACGGCCTGAAATGATAACAATTAGAACATTTATGGGGAATGAACAATATGACATGTTCTATATTGTAAACACTTTTCAACAGTCTGAAATGATTATAAATTTAAAACCTCATATTGGATGACTCACTAATCAGTGATTTTCACACATCTTAGATTTACTACCAAAAGTGTGCTGTATCCCAACAAAATGCGACTTGAAATAAATAAACAATGCGATACAGAGTAATAAAAGGCCAAAATACCAAATCAATGTCCGGTATTATCTCAGTAAGAAAATTTACCAGCTGATTTCAAATCATAATTTTCCCCTATTCTTTAGGCACAAGGTAGCTTTGAACATTTTTGAGAAAATTGCCGTTGAGAGTTGTTAAACACCCAACCTGGATTATTTATTAAATGGTGACAATTATGTAAATATGTATATACTGCAAAAAAAAAAAAAAGAGCTCTGGCTGCAAAAGAAAATTTAAGAAATGAATATTGCTTTGAGTCAAAATTTTACCGTATCAAACAAGATAGACTTCTAAATCTACATTTGATTTTTACACTTGTCTAAAACATTTATCTGTATTCCCTAGAGTTGTAAATAAATGAAAAATTAACTTGTGACATAGAAGAAGTAATTACAAATTCAGTGAACAGTTAAATTTCTGCTGCATGCATAAAAAATCATAACACTTATTTATTATTGTTATTCTCTCTCCTTCCTCTCCACTATTATCTTAGTATTTGAGAATGAAAATATACTCTCGCAATTTAAAGACAGCTTTCTTCTAGACATTAAAGTTAACTTTAAGGCAGAAACAGTCGTGCAATGGACGATTCTTCCATTTGTAAAAGATACATCAATTGCCCAACTATAAAACATAAGTTGTCAAACAAAGATCTGAAAATTCAACCACACATGAATCCCAAGGAAATGAAAGATTTAATCAGGGATGTATATATCTAGATATATACAGATATATTTTCTATTTTCTTATTCAGATTAATCCCAAACATGAACAAAACGATGTCATCGAGACTTGCCAAAGTGAGAAACAAAATGCATTTTTCAAATTGAAAAAAAAAAATAACAGAAGCTGCACATCAAAAATTTGCTTTTCCGAGGGGAAGATTTCATTCATTTCAGCCGAACTAGCTTTAAAATACCGTATTCACTGGTGTATAGTACGCATCCGTGTATAATATGCACCCCCAACTTTTGGAAAATAATTGGAGAAAAAGTCTACATCTCGTGTATAATATGCAGGGGAAATTGCCACATAAGCAAGTAATCAAGATCCATAAGTTTACCTAGAAAAATCTCTGTATTACAGATTTTATTTCACGGAAAACAAGATTGGTTACGCGCCTGAACCTTAGGATATTCAATGAATGGATAAACCCAACTGCCTTAATAAAATTAATTTTTTATCCAAACATTGTGTTGGTATAAAGAAAACTAAAGATGTAACAATAAGCCACTGTAATTTGTATTCTTGATAAAATTTCGATAATAAAGCAAAGCCGTCATTTTCTATATATTTTACAATCGTTGTCTCGAAGTGTCAATGTTTGTATAAAATAAATTGATTAACGCAGCAGTAAAGGTAAAAGAAATGTGAACAACCAATTATCCCAGCGGGGTGTACGGTAATGGCTGATTGTTTGACCATGAAGCCATTTTACCTCAATCGACAATGATAAGATAATTGGATTGCATCGTCACTCGTTATTTTAAAATATGCTAGTCTCATTTGTAAAAACATCTTCATTTCAGCACATACTGTCAAGTGTTCAACACAAGGAGGTAAAATTGTAATGATAATCTCTTTATCAAGTGTCTAAAATCGATTTCAGTGGTCAATTAAGGGTTCCCAAAGTTTAATGCTCATGTTCTGATCGTTGTCAGCGGACATTTATGGCAATATCGATGTGGAAATATGAATTCTTACGTCTGGAAAAAGGTTCTTCTTTTAGATCTCGTGTATAATACGCACCTGGAATATTGAAGTCAGATTTAATGAAAAAAAGTGTGTATTATACACGAGTGAATACAGTAGTACTGTTTGGGCAAAAAATAAAAAAATAAATACCCTACCTACCTTGTCATTTTTTGAGACCCACTTATTTGAGAAACATAGAATTAATTTTACATGGCCTTATAACTGGCAGCTATTAAAAAAGCAAAAGCAACCCCAAGCATGGCATAATACACCTATCGCTTAGTTTGAAGGGATGAAATTTGAAAGTATGGAAACATTCCCCCTTTGTCTATAATTATTCAGGACCCCAAGATGACGTGCTTTGGGTCTGGACAACAACCCTGTGAAATATTAAGAAAATCCATGAAGGCAGTAAGAAGTGGCGGCAAAGAGAAGAATTTAACCCCCTCCTCCTTTTCTCTTTCTTCCACGTAAAAAATGTAAGAGTACAGAAGAAACAAAAACCTGCAATACATATTTAAAGTTTATACATAACTCTAACACCAATTAAAACTTGAAAGAGTTGAAGTGAGAAATGAATTTCTTATAATTTAACAATGAAAAAAGACTAATAACTCTGTACCGACAAAGGAGATATTTTCAAAATCAAAAAGCGTCTTCTTTATTCTATCAAAGTATTCTGTATAAGTTATATGAAAATCAATTTACAATTACTAAAGTTATTGTCTCCCATAAAAAGTCCCATAACTCCATAATGACGACAGATTGTTTTTCAAAATCTAAAGGTCTCTTCCCTTCTGTTATTTAAGCATTCTGTGGAAGTTTCATAAAAAACCACTGATGTTTACTAAAGTTATTGCGTCACATTGGGGACAGACAGTCAGACAGACATCAGTATACCGTAAAATGTCCCGTCTGTGACAGGCGTATAAAAAAAACTGTGTTCAATGCACCCTACTATCAATAGTTGGGGCTTGGTGATTATTATAAAGGCTTTACATTTATGTGTCTGAGCAATTCAAAACTGTTTTAACCTTTTTTTTTTCTGACCAAATTTATTTTGATATAATGTTTATTTAATGCAAGCTATTTTAATACAGAACATGATCATACCTTTTTTTATAAACATTCAAACATCACTTGTGCATGAGAAAGAATTTTGCTTTTCCAGAATTTTTCTAGCATTACAATCATCATAGGTCTGTAATTCTGACTCATACATTTACCTTGTATCAAGATACTATCAATATGTGTATCAATGTGTCCTTACTAATCTAAGAAAATCCTTGATAAAGATGTTTGTCGAAAGCTAGACCTGCGTCATTTAGAGTTTCAGAATCAATTCCCATTATATTTATACTTTGTCCATTGCCAATCCACTTCATGTAAAATGGATGCAACTAGTAACTTAAAACAAACAAAATTCATTACTGTCAAACACATATTTTGTAGTTTTCACATACCTGTCCACTCATCACAGCTTGCATGTACTGCACAGGAAACATTCCAGCCAGACCAAACATTGAAGCTGATAATACAGAACTACCCGCTACAAAGAACATAACTCATCATTAGAAATATTTAGCATATTGTCGTACATTCCAAATAAGATCCTAGATGATATGTTTGTTGATTTATTCACTGTTATATTCTCTGAAGAAAACCACTGACCGTCGCCTTGAGTATTAAAAGGCATTCCAATCTGCAGTAACCAAAGTTCAAACTTGACAGAGGTGAGAGGGTATAACATGTTCCAGTACACTGCTTTAGCTCTCTCACCTACCGAAGTTCTTTTCAGGCGCCATAGAGATAGTACTCGTACAATATATATGTACATTATTAAGATTAGTCAATAACCATGGTATTTTTCTGTAATAACTACAGACTTAAATTCTAAAGGTGCATATGATCTCTTAAAGCAGTGACTATTATGAATGAAGTAATACCATTAGTTTCATATAATATCATTTCACTATTCATCAGTGCATGATATGGCTATAGAGTATAAACACGCAGTACAAGACATGTTTATCCGTTCAGTTAAGAAATGAATCCTACATTTTTTTGGTTGATTGAGGTATCAACCTAAAATTTGGATGGAAAACTGCATCAGTTGATGCAAAAGTTTTCCGTCCAAATTTTAGGTTGATAATTCAATCAACCAAAAAAATATAGGATTCATTTCTTATCATTTTATTTAGCTCATATATGAAAACAAAAATTTAATAAGTGTCCAATTAACATAATTTATAATGGCACTACATTACTTTTTTTATCTCTGAATACATGTGACTTGATCGCGTAGTAATATAATAACAAGGTAAACAACATTTTGAAGTCAATAATGGCGGCTAAGACGAAATTCGAAAAATTTGATCCTAGTGTCTATTGAAAAGATTAGAAGTGAAAAAGAATGAACAATTATTAAAAACACGACTTAATGAAAGATGCATATGAGGATGATAATCTGTTACCAAAGGTATTTATATTTTAAATGGTATTAGTATCATTAGAAATGCAATGCATACAGTATTGACTGGTGCACATGCGTGTCACAAGGTGGAAAGTGTAGGCTCAAGGACTTGGATCGGAGGCAGCACCTGCTCTGGTGCCCGTTCAGTTTGCTCAGTCGGGTATGATACCGTAGACATTTTAGTTATCAACGTCTGTTGTCAAATGATCAGCTAGTAGCAGACGAGTACTGTTTTTATTTTGTACTTGACTGCATGCATTTCCAAACAGCACTGTACTGTAGCTTAACTGATAGACCTAGTTATATTTTACATTTTTTTTTAATAAGAGTAAGAAATTATATTCTATATTTAATAGTTTCTGAAGTGAAGTGCGATTCCTTTTGTACTTTGCATTCGTAATATATAACGAAACAATTTAATGCAATCGATTAACAACACGGGAATCACAGTTCCATAAATAGAATGGGATTTCGCATTCCAGAGGAAAGTAGCGCCGGCAATTGTGACATATCTGCACTCAAAATTTTGTTCATGCAGAAATGAACTAAATTTTTTAACCAATCAGATTCGCCGCAAAACCATGAACACAAAGAAAATGAAATGATTGTACCATTCTAGGCATCTCAATCAACGAAAGTGGGTTATATATAAGGGTCATATTTCTAACAATGTCTAACTTGACATTCCTGTATCACAGTGGCATATTTTGTGTTGGTGCTGCTGCAGTATAGTCTTTTTTTATCAGGTAAAATAAACAAGACATATTATTTACGGTACGCATATTATAAAAAAAATTAACCATTTTGTATCTTCAATTTGTTGATTTATTGTTTTGTTGATAGAAGCTGCTTGATGCACTGCATAGAAATTCAGACCTATGCAATGGTCCCACCAAAAGCAGTGAAATTTATATTACATTCGACGTCAACCATGAAATGACAACTCAGTTTTTATTGAACTTATCTGAAAGATAAGAACACCAACCAGCAGGAAATATCACTGGAGCAAATTTTAAAAAGTCACTTACCATTTAATAAAACTATTGATCCTAGTGTTACAATATAAAATGGTACCTGCCCTGAAACAATGAAATCAACATTTTACAGTATATGTTATTATATCTTTCTTTATTCTGTTTTGCCTATATCAAATATATATAAATTCTAAGGCATAAACTTTCCCCAACACTTTATGTGTTTGAGGCCCATTATAATGTAAGGAAAAGTGATGCACTCCTCTTCCAAGGAGACTTTTGTGGTATGCTGCTTCTAGGACATCACTTCTGCGCGTTACTGTTTCATAAAATCATTTTTTTGCTGCAACTTTGAAATAGTTTACATGACTCTGGTTAACATTATGATACACCCTTAGGTTCTGAAGAATATTTCTGTGAAGTTTGGTGGAGAAATATCACAGAGTGACTGTCTTATAGGCTGGACAATATCTGGGAAAAAGAGGACAACAAACAAACATAAAAATTAATAATTAAACAAACATACACACACTTAGCTGAGACAACGCTTTAGAAAAGATGGGGATTAATGAAGTAAATAGATCAGTATTCTTATGCTAGTATTTAGTACCTTATATATAATGGCATATATGTAAATTATACAGTACATCTACACAATTATTCTTTTAATTGAGAGTCACTTACATGAGTCTGTATCTACTTTCACCAGACAAACAGTTACAATAAATACCACAGTAACTGTCGTGCAGGCAACCACCATTCGAGTCTTTACTGCAATTCTGGAAGAGAAAGCCAACATTAAATATATCTTCATTCCACAGCTATAGGATGTCTAGTACTATATCTACAAAAAGAATGCCCTGATGTGATAGACAACCAAATATTTCCCACAGAATTCTGCCGCCTTTTATTCTAAACATTTTTGTAACAGCATACATGGGTCTTAAATTATAGTTATTGTTATAAATAAGAAGTAAAAATAAAATTCATAAATTATATTTCTTAAATAAAAAGATGCATGAGTTTATATCGATACATTTGAAACTGAGCCAGCGTAGCTCAGTCTGTTAGGTGCTTGGCTGGAACCCAAGAGGGCTCAGGTTTGAGTCATGCTGGTTGCTGCTCAACAACCTATCTTTTGGATGAGGCAATAAAAACTAAGGTCCTTTGTCACAAAAGATGTGGCATGTAAAAGATCTCTCATTGTCCATTGCACAGATATTAATTTCATTGCTTCAGACAGAATCTGATGCTATCACTATACAAGTGCAATAATCTTGGTGTGATGTAAAAAAAGAAAGAATCAAACAAAGCTATCTGAATTTGAGAATTTTGAGAGTAATTTCATATAAAGTATTATACACGCAAGCTGTATCATTCAATTCTTATCATGCTCAAGAAGAGTCATAGCCTGGAGTGCTTTGATTTTTCCATCTAATTTCTTAGTGTAGCTTTTAACCATAAATCCTAAAGTATAAATTATCCATGATATGTCAAAATTAGAATTAATTCTGTACTGATAAAAATTCCCTCTAGATCTTGAACTTACTCTATTACTTTGAATTAAATCACAAAATTATGTCTGAAATAGTAATAAATATTTGTATAAAGTCAAAGTATCTATCTATTGGTCTCTCTGTTTCTCTTTCTCCAAATAATATTTTATTCAAAACAAGCAATAAATGTCAGAAAATAAGCGTCAGATAATGTATATCTGATAATACTGTCAAATACAACATTCCCTCATGAAGAATACTTTGAATTTTTCCCAAGATCTTAGATCAACTTCATTTCACTAATATGGGTATGCTCCTAATTCCTTACTTGGCTGCTAATGCTGCTGTACTGAAGTTGAATATCACAGTTGACAATGTAGCGGCTACTGCAATTGAGCCTTCAAACATTACTTGGAGATCTGTCTGTATTGCACCATTATCTTCCCAAGGTACAGTAGTGTTCCGTAACTTGTACTGGAAATACTGAAAATATCGATCATTATGAGAATTACATATAGGCAATGCAACCTAGTTAAAGTGCTATGAGAATGTTCACAATTTTTCTATATAATGTACGTATCTACATACACGAGTCGCTGACAAGAAATTACGCCTCTGCGCGACTCTGATCAAAAGATATACACAATAATCCATGAAGAGCTAGATGAATTTTCTCAATTGTTGATCTCCGTAATATGTGACATCAGAAGTTGTACAAATGTTACCTTTCCTTGGGTTTTAATTATGACCTTAATGTTCGAATTGCGATGTCATAGTAAAATGACTTTAAAAGTTGTACATAAATCTGAACGGGACGCTATTATTTTACTCGGGTTTTCCCATAAAATCGGGCATATGTATATATTAAGTTATCTGTCAGAGAAATACTGAAGCAGAAGGAGTGGTAATTTTTATGAATTTTATAATAATTCAATTCAGATTTTAGGAAAATACCAAATCCCCCAGCATTCTAATAGCACTTTAAAATTCACCTTGTAATTCTGGTGCCATATGATACCCTCCAAATACAACTGCAGAGCACCAGAGTTACGAGTTGAATTTTACTTAAATTGATGGGCAACGATTGTTGGTTGGTCGATTGGAATTTACTGTGCTTTGAACTATATTTTAAGATAGGGTCAAACTTCGATATCTCGACATCATAGGCACCAAGAAAAAAACGACAAGATATTGGGATGGTGAGATATCCAAACTGAGTGTTTAACTAATAAGAGATGTTTAATCTACAAGTTTATCACAATTTTACGGGTTACTCTGTAATAAGACTAAGTATATACACCAGTCAAAATAGACACAAGACGAATTACTGTTAAAGTTAGTTTCTATTAGAAATGTTGATAATATTAAACATGTTATAAAAATTCTAAAAATATTTAATATGCTAAGATGAATCAATTTAATGATTAATCAAAATTTACATTTACAATTGACACAGTCCAAGCCCATAATGATACACATCTCAGTCTAGTAATTATGTATGACACTCATCTGTCAATCAACTAGTTAATTAAGGTTGACACACTATTAAGATTCACAAATTGAGGCTATTTGTACAAAGGGACTGAAAAAATTTATTAAAGATAAGCATGGTAATCGGCATATTGCAAGTTGAGATATCAAAGATGAATTTCATTGAATTATGAAGGAAAAACATTGGGATTGACGCCAAATGTCAAGATAAGCATGGTAGCTGAGAAATCTGATGTCGAGATATCTAAGTTGACTGTATGTTATGGCATAAAGGCAGGAAGTAACCAACTACCTAAACACAGTGGTGCACTATGGGAAATGAACAAAGATCATCAGCACCACAAACTAAATGCTGTACTACTGCACCACCAAATCTACTTGTAAGCAGACTATGAAGAAAGAGTGAATATTTACCAATGTGATTTTAAATCAATGGGATTTGATAAACATTTACTGGGTAACCAAAACAGTTTCCTTGATATTTTTCTCTGTTTAGATTTTAAGTTACACACCTTTTTAGCTGTTATAAAGAAATTCCATGGAAGAAGTGAGCCAATTCCCATTATATAGAACACCACATACACTATCTGAAATCTATTGAAAGAGAAGGAAAATGTATTATTAAGTCTGTATCAACCATCAGCTTGCTCTCATTTTACTGATATTCAATTCCTAAAGAAAGAACAAAATAGTATCATAATACAAGCAGTTTATATTATGATAGTTTATATATATATATATATATATATATATATATATATATATATATATATATATATATATATATAATATATATATATATATATCAGAGCTGCCTTCAAACAGTCCCTAACCTTCCATTTTTATGGTTGACCCCTTTTTGGAAGAACATGATTTCTTGAGTACAAATATGTGATGTTAAAATATTTTTCATCAAATATATTGACCAGTATAAAAAAACCACACCTTTCTGCAGATTTTGACTGATTCAGTTGTAAAGTCAAAGTAAATTCGCATACAATTCATTTTAAATCAATACAAAAATCTGGACAAAATAACACGTCAAGTGATTGGCAGACATAATCCTGGCAATATCATCATGCAGTTTTTCATTACTTCAGTGTTTGGTAATATTCCACTGCTTTGTTCTTTGTGTACATCACAGTCATTATTTTCAAAGGAATCTGTATTGTCCAAATCAGCATAACAAATAAAAACATAAACAGCTATGTTGTTATTGTCCGGGGTACAACTGAAGAGTGATATGCAATGAGGTGTTAAGCCATTTAGAAGGTTTGGTGATTAATACTAACTAGATCTAGTATATACAGAAACTAGAAACTTAGTTTGAAATTCTGAGTTATGAACGGTAACCTTTAGTGTTTAGAAAAGAAATTATCATAGAAATGAATTGATGAATTTTCAGGCGTTTGTTGGACAAAGAAATCTGCTTATGTCATCTTCTTGATTTCTCAGATTTTACTGTAATACCTAATCTAATCACACAATGGCAACAAAGACCACAAAACTTTACAAATTTTTCCCCAAATTGGATATTTTCTGATTCTAATTTATTCAATATTATGTATTTAGACACCTTTCAACATTAAAACTCTCTATCATTAATAATTCAGATTTCTAGGTGTTTAATCCCTTAATGTACAATGTATATACCTATCCTCTGGGATATTTGTAGCCCTTGGAGCTATCAGGTTCCTCCTTTCTTCTGATTCCATTCTTAAGTTTTCACAAGATTTTCTGAAAAAAAAAAATATTTGTTATTACCTGTTAGTTGATATTATCATGGTTACTGAGATGTGAAAGTAAAAGGAGAGCAGAATCCTTGTTATATTTAAATGCTGTAGAAAAGATGTACGTCTATTTTAAATCTACTGGATGTGATGTAAACAGATGAAAATGCACACAAACAAATACAAATTTCAATTTTATAGCTGCTTTGAAATTGCATTTTAGCATGTCAAGTAAGCAATTTGATGGATTTCAAGCCTATTGGCATGATAAACAAGAGATGTCAGAAGACAGCATAGCTCACTCAGTCACTGGCAGGGCAACGTCAGAAGACAACCTAGCTCACTGGCAGGGCAACATCAGAGGTAAAGTATGTATTTTCAATGTTTTCTTAATTCAAGGTTGAGCACAGTAATTGACAAGGTTAAAGTTTTTGAAAAGTAAATCAAATGTCAAAGTCAAAGTCATGGAGTCAAAATTGATGGTACCAATGACAATGGCTTGTCATAAGGAATGTACATGTGAAATGAAAGTCCTATGTTTAAAAGTTTTGAAGTTATGGCCAAGGGTTAAAGTGAAAAATGGGTCAAGCTTCAAGGTCAATGTCGTAGGGTAAAAAAATTTGTACTGACAGAAAAGTCTAGCCATAATGAACACACAAGTGAAATATGAAAGCCTTAATCCTAGTAGTTGGCGAGGTATGGACAACATTATACATGTAGTTTTTGAAAAGTGGGTAAAACTTTAAGGTCAAGGTCGGGGAATAAACAATGATGGTACAAGTGGCAAGGTCTTGTCACAAGGAATGTACGTGTGAAATATGAATGCCCTATGTTTAATAGTCTTGACCAAAGTTAATGTTTTTGTCTATGTTGCCAACACAAACATAGACATTGATGCTAACACTAGGGATTCGTCCTGATGAGCTAAAAGGTTATATGTGTTGCCATTTTTATTCCAAACACAGTCATGCAGGTAAGCAATGCTAAAGATGGAATCTGGTTATTTTATCCTGAAGTGAAGTTGCTTTATACACTGAAATTCCTTTATGATCATGTTAAGTCACCTTATGTAGTTGGTTTAATATTTCATGCTCATAAAATCAATTAAAACTCCTCTGAATGTTGATTAAATAATTATTCTTTATTTCTTTACATTTCTGAAAATATTTCTCATAGATATAAATGAAAATATATACCAGAAACCACTAAAGACAGTATGGCTGGATTTCAAAACAAATTCAGAACAAAGTAAAGGTCACAAGGTCAAAAGGTATCAATTGAAAGAATTTGTTATAAAGAACCTGTGTGAAATACAAAGCCCTATCCCTATTGGTTCCAAAGATACAGCTAAAACTAAAGTTTCTTAAATGTAGGTCAAAGCCAAAGGTCAAGGTCACTAGGTAAAAAGTCATGGCATTATTTGAAAGCTATGGTCATAAGGAACCTATGTGTGAAGTATAATGTTTATACTCTCCTTAGTTGCTGAAATCTGGCTTCAACCAGAAACATAACCAAAACAATCTATAGACCAATCTATAGACCGGAATTGCTTTATAGTCTGTCTAAAAATCAATCATTCTTAAAACTTTACTTTCATCAGTACCTTAACTATTTTACTGTTGAAGTTAATATTTCATCTCCGGAATAAAGATATGGTACTTTTACCTAATTTTATCTTTAGCAATATAAATTGGCCTGTAGCAACTTATGCACAGTCATCATCTTACTGACGTACTGTATGGGTCTCCAAGCAGTGGAGAAAACTCAGAAACATTCATTTCATAGCTAATATGATTGTGTCTATCCAACAGTTACTGATCCAATAGTGACTGGACCCTATTTGTGCGGTATGGTTTTAAAATTAGGATGGTTTCTTGCTCAGTTGTTGCCTGTCAAACACAGACTAAACAACTAGCATGTCTAACCCAGCGTGCCACATGTTACATCTATACAAATCAGTAAAATGACAAAAATATCCTCTGGTAGACTAGTACTAGAAGGCAGTCTGTGATGATCAAAACTAACTGTGATATTTAATCCAAATTATGTACTGAGTCCTCCAAAGGAAGGTTAGTATAAAATAATAAGAAAACACTTTTTGTCAAAAAACTTTTCAGCATTGATTTCACACAGATTTTTTCACTGTTTTTGTTTCCACTTGAGAGAGGCAAAGGGACAATGAGTGTTTTGTTATTATTTTACTCCTGTAACAGGCAGGATAAAAAGATGTGGCCAGACCCTGGATTGAACCTTGGACCTTCTGCTATCAAAGCAAACATTTTACCCATTGAGCTATCTGGGCCAATACCCATCCGTCACACTCCTCCCCACCTGAGGTTTCGAACTTTGGAAACCGAAACACAAAAACCCAAAGACTGTACCCTCACAGTGCACATGCAACTCATGAGGGCTGGCCACAGCTACAAATGTAACAGACAAGAGAAAAAGATATGGCTGGACCCAGAACTTTCCGCTATCAAGGCAGACGCTCTCATGATTTAGCTATCCCGACCGACAGCAATCCATCACACTCCAAATTACATTCAATTGAAATATGTGAGTGAATATTAATGGATGGTTGTTGCTCATTTGTCATACAAAATGGTGATTTCAAGTTCTATAACACATAAAAATCACAGACTCACATTTTCCAAATTATAAAATTAGTCCACACAGAATGGTTTTACTGTATTTTCACTGAGTATGTTACAGCCGTCAGCGGCTGTTTGTAGTCAGTAGACATTCGAGCTAATGTCATGTGATGACATTTTTGCAATTTTTGCATATACCATTATTTTGAAGTATCTAATCATTTCTTACAAAAAGACGTGTAAAGTCTAAACCACATATATTATGTATACCACATAAATTATTATTATTATATATATCAATGCAATGTTTATGTTTACATCTGCAGCTTTCTCTTCGCGGAAACGGAAATCGTAGTTTAGACCTGCGCCTCGAACCACGTGTTGAAAATGGCTGCCACCACGGTACCGTTTAGCATATCGGAAAACGGTGAATTAGCTATATATTCAAGTCCAGATGGCATCTTGAAATTGTGGGACACTTCAACTGGATTACTAAAGCAAGAATACACGCCGAGTTCACATCTGTCAGCAACTTGTTCATGTTTGTCATGGGGTCCCAAAAGGCAAATGGTGCGGTTTCAAGTTATTTAAATTTTGGGTTTATCCCTACGCACTGTAGAAATATCTTTATCAATTCATAGCATAGGTTCACTCTTTTTTAACATTCTACATGTTTGATACACACTCTCTTATTAGGGATAATTTCTCAAATGCGAATTTTCCTCTGATCAGAGAGACATTTTCCACACAGTTCCAGGACACTAGGTCAGTATATGCAGATGAATCGAAATATTGAGTGTGGGGGTTTTGCTTAGTATAAGAGACGAAGGTATCTCATGTCTAAACTGTCTCATGTCCACAGCAACAGATCAGTTATTTCAAATACATGGTCGATCTGACCTCATTTATCAACATCCATGACTATCAGCCGAGATCACGAAGTCATGTTTGATAAAGCAATTCCTGCTGATGATATGATAAAAGTCAAACTACAATATATATTATTATATTTGATCAATAAATTAAAAGTACAAGTTTGTTTTTGGTCGGAATTGCATAGCAATTCCAGACCCTAGTCGTTACAATATGCTGTGGAGAATGTGTGGAACGCAGAAAATACCTCCTCATGTATAAATAGTGCGTCGATATTTAGAAAAAGCGTGATTAGATTTACTTTCAGTACTTATAATTCATATTGTACGAGTCAATACAAGATAAGTTTGATCAGATGAGAAAATAGATTTGCCGTAATTCCATCGATTTAGACGAGTTATATTCATGCACTGGAGGACATGCAGTCTTTCCGAATACTCGACGGAAGGTCCCGAAAAAGTACGATTGACATTATTGTGTAGATGTGCCGTAATTCAAGAAGTACACTACTAGTCCGTACTAGTACCCGTTGTATTATAATTAATAAAACTATAGCTTCTTTTTATAGCAGTGGAATTCGAAGTACTCTACAATCTTCTCGTCACAACGAGAAACAAACGTCTCGGTAGTTGTTCATATGTAATGCTACTAAAAATAGCCAGTTATTTATAGATCTCCACGTGTAAACGTGGTTTTCCCCAAATGTACATGTACAGCGGGAGACTGTCCAGATTGTTTATTACACACTACTGTCAATATCAAAAGTGATGAGAGAATGAGATAACTATATAGTACGAGACGGAGACGTACAGGGGTGTACAGGGGCGGAGCCGTTGTTTATATGAAAACGAGCACCTGTGCGCAGACCGTGTTTTTGTCAATACTGATCCTAAACACTACACGCTTGGTGTGTGATCTCTTGGTGGATCACGACTTTATTACCTTTGATGTACTTGACCATGCAATTCCGACCTTGAGGACTTTCAAGTCCTTTCATTTTATTTCCTATATCTTGAATATTTATTTACTGACCACTGTGACCAATATGATTGAATATCAAAAGATAAACACCACTGGTTGTGCTTGCTTTGTCATGTGACTTGGCAGAGCCATGGTTGGTGATAAATGAGGTCAGATCGACCGTATATTGAAAAAACAATCTGTAACTGTTGCTGCACAGAATGAAAGTTTGTTGACCGAAGACCACTTGAATCTGCCCAATTAGATGATGAAGCGAGCAATATTAAGTCATGAATTGGACATATTTTAAGCACAAGTACGTTGGGTGAAATCCAGTGTTTTCATTTTTCAAAACGATGTACAATTTGGACTTGAGATCCCTTCTTCTCTTATACTAACACCCCACCCCACACCCATAATATTTCAATTCATCTGCATATATTGACCTAGTGTCCTGGACCTGTGATTTTCCATTATCAATTCAGTCCATAATTTAATTTACCAAGTACTGAAAGTTCAAACTTTCTTAGGTAGGATAAGATGAAATTTATTTAGAGTCAGCATAGTAGACAGCATAAAAACACAAGTAACACAAAGATTATTATAAAAGAACTCATAATGACCGCAGTCTTGCAGTTCTTCATCTTCCATTAAAGTGAAGGACTGCATATGTTGCATCATCTCCTGTATACACAACAGCTCTTCCAGATAGCTAGGTACAGATTAAACTATGAAATGTTGAATATTGATCAGCAAGCTAAATTAGTTGACTTTCAGGTTTAAAGGTAATACTCCAGTAGAGCCATTGCACATCTACAAATAATATGACCACAATTATCATGAAAAGGTTTATTTTTATGTGAAACTCAGAAGTACTTATCTGTATGACATAAGTGTACAAAAGAAGTTTACCAAAAGAAGTTGCCATAATTTCTGAGGATTCTTGAAGTAGGCATATTGTCACTGTCTGTATTGGACTATGTAGGTAACCAAGAAGTCTGGTTAGGACGTCTGCAGTAAAACTTGCGTTATCATTAGTGACAATACAATTGTAGCTCTAGATTAGCAGTTAAGAAAATATCTGTTTATGGTTATACATCGCCCTAAAAGTAGGATCAGAAAGGTCAAATTTTAAAGTCATTTGTCTGATTGAATTCTCAATAATTTGAGTGTCCTTACAAAGGAGCTTAAACATGAATGTTCATACATGTACATTAAGAAGGTGAAAAACCTCATGAGATGGCAAAACATTGTGTTCCCTTGATGGTCACTTGTGTGGACTGTGAAATGCAAAACTTAAAAGAGGCATTGCAATCTAATGATAAGAATTGAATACAGTGGTCTAGATTTTTTTATTACTATTATCCAATCACCCACAGGTGATTGACATGTTAAGATCTTCTTGGGGTAAGAAAAAAAATTGTCTGTTCAGTGTTCCCTGACCAACCACATTTTTTAACTCAAACCCTTAAACATTTATAGTATTTGAGCTTAAAATCCAAAATTCTAAAAGTAGTTTTGGACAATAGGTGTTATTAGAGGACTTAGAATAAAAGTAATGTGTGATCAAAAGCTTAACTGATAAAGAATATGGTCAGAAGAAATTGTAACAGGGTGCACTCTGACAAACGTATTGGCCAGGAAAAAAAAATTCCGACCCTAAATTTTTTGGACATGAGAATTTTTTTTTTTTTTTTGGCTGCACCCATTCAAAAAATTCACTTGTCCTGTCTAACTTAAATAAAATAAGGTTGGTGGGTTGATTGGTGTTTTACGTCGCTTTCAACAATATTTCAGTTATATCGTGACGTGGAAGCAGGAGGTTACCAACCTCTTAAACATAGTGACGCAACCCGGGAATCGAACCCGGATCGTCGGCACCACAAGCCAAGCTCTTAACCACTACACCAAGCCTGCCCCTAATAAAATAAGGAGGTAACCATTACAATGTACATGTATATTTGTTTCATTCATGGAATGTTACTGATTATCAAAATCGTTTTACTGTTTATTTGTCACATGGTTAAAGTTCTTGATTTTCCAGGAAGAGATAAGGCAGGTCTGATTTTATGGTCTGTAACAATGTTTAGTGCTTCCACTGGTCAACTTTTATGTTCTACTTTCCAGATCATAAAAACAAGTCACACTGGGTGACGGGAAAGCGTAATTGTAGGGAACTGGGATATTGAATGAAATAGCAAAATCTCCATGACTGGCAGTGTATGATTGTTTTGTATAGTTGAAAATACATGTTGAAAATACATGTAAAACACTTCAGTTGTTAAGAAACTTTTAGAGAAAATCAATATAATATCCTTGCTTGTTGTTTTTATTCTAACTAATACTCTTGATGACCAAATCATTTGCACCATTCTATTGTATATCTTAAATATGCTTTGTTACACATATTAAGGTATTGTAGTAGTTGATAAAGTGTATCGTTTTACAATTTATGAAGAGCATTGATTTACTCCATAGAAATTTAGGATTAGGCCGAAAAAGGGTCAGTCATGCAATCCTGAAAAGTCTTCTTTTTTGTTCCTTTGCTCCCTGTTAATCTAGATTCAATAAAGTCATTGTAATTATCTCAGCTTCTGTGTTTTAAGGAAACTCCTCAAAAGAAAAAACGCAAGAAGTCAATAGGAGGAAAACAATTGGCAGAATTTGATATGGTTGCAGTAGGTACAACTGCTGGAAACATTTTGTTATACAGCATCGTAGAGGGAGATGTGCAGTCTATCCTGGTAAGAATTAACCTAGAACAATTTTAAGAAAAAACCTTAACGTTGAAAATGACCATTGTATTGAAAGATAAGCAAAATAGTATATTACGTGCTAGTATTCCTTATCATGAATGAGTGTTTTAAAAAGATATGCTGAGAATTATTTTTCTTATTTACTTGAACTTCATTTGTAAAAAAAAAAATCCCCAGACCATCTCAATCAAATAAAGCACCAAAGTGAAATAAGTAGAGTAAATAAGATAACATCTCCATACTACCTTCCTCATATGTTCAAAGTTATTGGAATTTTTAAATACAGGATAAAAAATAAATAAATGATTTCAGGAGGAAGGACATAGTGCAGTTGTAAATGATACATGCTGGTGTGAAGATGACACATCATTGGTCAGCTGTTCAGCTGACCATCATCTCGTTCATTGGGATGTAGCAGAAGCCAAAGTAAAACAGTGAGTATAGATTTATACTAATTGTTCAGTCATGAATTGGTATTATGTATGTGCGTTCTTCATCAGGTGTGGAGTATTCTAGTATTGGTCAATATGTTAGTCACCAACTTCAACCTTGGTTTTGACCTTGAGTGAACTATAGATAATAAGAATCTGATTTATCATACATATCATGTCCAGATTCAGGATAGGGTATGGGGGTCTAGGTCCACACTTAAAAAATGACTAAAAATGATGCTTTTTGTTTTTTAAATAGAAAAATTTTCACTCCACAACATGGATGAACTCTTCAAAACATTTGTCTAGGTGGACCCCTCTGCATAAAATTTCTGGATCTGTGCCTACATGCTCACTACTTTTAAAAGCTTCAAGAAGTCAAAAGTTATTAACTCTTAATCTGTATACCAAAACAATTAGATTTCAATTTTTTTTATTTTTTATTTTTTGGATTTGAATTTGATAAAATCACTATTGTAGCTCTTGATTATTAAGTTAATATATAGGAACTTATTTTTAAGGTTGTAAATTGAAATATTCAAATACTCAGAAGCTTTTTTAATTTAAAAAAAAATATTCTTCTTCAGCAAATGGAAAGCAGATTCTGGAAGCCTTCATTCTGTTTGTTTGTGTTCTAAAAATCATTTACTGTCTGCTGGTCGGTCAATAAAATTATGGAACTTACATACGAGAGAGTTGCTTAAGGTAAGTACTTGCTTAACTATATACTCATAGCCAAGATAGTGCATCGTAAATTAACTCTGTCTATCATCTTAGATCAAAATTAAGAGATTCTGAAAACTATTTCACCAAAACAATAACCTGAACTTTCAAGCAGACAAATGCCTTCAACAGTGCCTCTGTTACAAAGTATGACTGGGAAAAAAATCGACGAAAGTATCACTATCAACCAGCATAGCAGGGTGGTAAGGTAGCTCAGCGAGGCAGAGTGGTAGAGAAGTCGGGCTTGGCAGAGTAGTACGGTAGCTCAGCGAGGCAGAGTGGTAGAGAAGTCGGGCTTGGCAGAGTAGTACGGTAGCTCAGCGAGGCAGAGTGGTAGAGAAGTCAGGCTTGGCAGAGTAGTAGGGTAGCTCAGCGAGGCAGAGTGGTAGAGAAGTCAGGCTTGGCAGAGTAGTAGGGTTGCTCAGCTTGGCAGAGTGAAAAGGAAGCTAAGCTTGGGTTTGCAGTGATAAGAAAGCTCAGCATGGCTTGACAGTTTGGTAAGAGAGCTCATACAGGCACTTAGTTCATAGAGTGCTCAGGGAACTCTGGTGATAATCAGAGAGTTGTAACAGTGGGTCCAAACCTTATGAGGTCCTTGGTCCTGTCTGATGACTTATACAGATGAGCTTAGGTCAGTGATGGACTTGACAATTTATCTCTTGCTACTTAAAGGGTAAAATGCTTGACAGCAGCTCAAAACGTGAACCATGCCCTGCCAGTACCAGTGTATTGAAAATGATAGTGCTCTGGATCTGCCATACAGGAGCAAAACGTATGTGACTCTAGATATTGTGATGATTATTAGGGGTGGGCCGATACCACTCTGGACCAATCCGATACGTATCACGTTACCAACCTTGCGATACGATACGTATCACGATACTTTAAATAAAGACAATATGAAGCAAAGTTAACATTTTTATTGAAGGAACTCGGATGATGATGACAATCAATGTGCTTCTGCATATTCATAGTATTCCCTGCATATTTCAGTTTTGCATCACATATTTTACAAATAACATGATCCTTGTCTTGGCGTCTCGTTCCATTCTCTTCATATATTGGCATCCCGAAGTTCTCCCACACGGCAGATTTACTGTTTGTGGGAGAAACCAATTTGACCCAGCGTTCACACATGTTTTACAGTTTCGCTTTCAATTCTACGAATAATGAACCCGAACCTAATGCTAGAAAAAATAAATTTGTATTTCTTTGGAAGCGTGTATCAATGCAACTACTTGTGAATCGATTCTAATATCGTGAGTTAAAATATCGCGATGAATCGGCCCACCCCTAATGATTATGCATATCATGCAAATGTTTTTCAGAAATTTACAGGTCACTCTACTGAAGTGTTTCGACTTTTATCCATACCATTACAAACCTATGTAAATGATACAGCAGAGGGGTCATACTTCATATCTGCAGCTGTCAATGATAGAATTGTTAATGTTTGGTAAGTATCCTTGTCAGTGATAGAATTGTTAATGTTTGGTAAGTGTCAGAAGACTGGCAATGAAATGGCTCGATTATGTGACAAGGCAACTGATCACCTTTTTGCATGTTTTAGTTTTTATTGATACATAGAAAAATTCAAATCATGATTTATAAAAAAAAAAAGATTTTATGATTTCATTAAAACAATTACTGACGGTGTACACTAGATGAATATTCAGTGAAAACTTTGACATTCTGACATGTATAATGTATTATAAAAGTTAAAACTTTATTAACATGTTTTCACTTTCGTTCAAATTATTTCAATGTACGGCAAATCTTTTCATACCTTGTCTGTTTTTGTATGCTACTTGAAGATCAACATAACATGATAAAGTGCTATTCAAGTTTTCATCTGTAGCATGCCCTGATGTAGGCAAGGCACAAGCGAAAATGATCAGGATTGTCCTTATGGAGAGAGGAAGACACCTATTGTCAAATTGCATGAACTCACTTTGAAGGGAAAAAAAGTTTAATTCCCATATTAATTCTGATTTTCGTCCTCTTTTGAGAGAGGAAGACGCCAATTGTCAAAGGTCAGATATCATGAACTAACTTTGAAGAGAAAAATGTTTAATTCCTGGATTGATTCTGACTTTTTATGTGATATATTATAGGAATATTGATACCAAATCAAGAGACAAAAGTGCCATAGCATCCTTTGCATTACCAGATGAGCCTGTGATGTTAGATGTTAGAAAAACCTCCTCTGATGCACCTGTAAGTATAATGATTGTGATGAAACTAAAACAACAAAATCTGTAATAGCATACTGCTGATTACTTTGAACTGAAACAATAATTTTTAACATTAGTCATTTATTAAACAAATTCTGTGTAAAGATGTAGTCAGACTTGGTATAGTGGACAAGTGCCTGACATGTGGTACAGGTGATCTAGGTACAGCGCCATAAACTGAGAAAATACTTAAGTCATTATTTCAAATTCTTTTGTTCAACAATAAATTAATAACTTGGATTTGGATTTTATTGAATTTATTCTATCGATAAATAGAATTAAACCATTCTGCATGGCAATTTATTTGAATGTTTGATAATAGAATAAATTGAGATGAAATAATTAACTTAAGTATTTTCTCAGTTTATGGGGCCAGACCCTAGGTCCAATTCCTGGATTGTTCCACTGTGTTTAGTTTGTTACCTCTTGTTTTCATGTCATGGTCTGACTGAAAAATTATCAAACAGAACATAAAACTCCATCCAACCAACCAAGAAATTCTAAGTTGTCAACATGTAACATTTATATCACAATTCTTACTTACGTATTGATGAGAATCATTTGTAAATGTAAAAGACTACTGTTGATTGGATTTACATGAAAGCAGATGATTAAATTCGAATTATTTTTCAGTTCTTGTTCAAGATTTTTTTATGTGTTTAATTCAATTCAGTTCTTGTTCAACTCCAGATACTGAAGCTTTTTTCAGCCTGTTAAAGTTTGACTCCTCCAGTGTGAACTGTATTTTAAGTAGAGCATTTTATCAAATGTCATGCTCAAAGCAGGATTATATATATATTATTCTTTTTTTGTTATTTCAGTTGTTATTGTTATCAGTAGTTACCAAAAGTGGACAGATATTTGTATTTGAGCACACTTTAAATGGGTAAGGCTATCAAAACTGAACTGACTATTATAAAAGTTCATAGAATAATATGATATGTTTAATTGATAATAACAATGGTCTCTATTTCGTTTTCATGTAGTATGTCTAGTTCAGAGTTAAGTAGAGAATATTAAACTTAAAATAGACTTTCTGAAACTTTTTGAATGTGAGAAATGAACTTACAAGATTTAATTCTTTGTCTGTTGATTGTACTCAGGAAATTGAAGAAACCTTTGCAGCCAAAAGTTTCAGTACAAGTGGCGACATCTGGTGACAAGGATTGTAATCCAGAACCCATACCCATCCTGGCCACTCATGTTTGCAATGATGCAACTAAAAGTCTATTATTGATACATGGAAATTACCTGAAACCAACATTTGAAAAAATTGTAAGTTCCCTCAAGTTCACCCGAGTTTATGCTTGCGTATAGTACTCTAAGGAGGCCCTAAATAGTCTATTTCCGAGTTATCTCCAAGCTAAGGACATTGCATACTTTGGCGGTATTTTATTTATGACATACATGTAATAATCTTATCTTTGGATACATAACGTCAGTTCTTCTACCAAGTATGACGTCACAAGCAGTTGTCCGTAGCCTGACATGTTAAATCTAGGTTTTTAGCTCACCTGAGCCAAAGGCTCAAGTGAGCTATTGTGATCAATCACCGTCCGTCGTCCGTCGTTAACTTTTCACATTTTCGACTTCTTCTCCAGAACCACTGAACAGAATTTGATGAAACTTGATAAGCATGTAGTACTCATGGTCCCCTACAAGTGTTGTTGTTTTTCGTCCGGATTCATCAACAGGTGGCGCCACCACAGGCAAAAGTAGGTCAAAGAGGGTACCCTCCTTTGACAAACTTCTTCTTCAGACCGGGGGCATACAGAGACGAACCGAATGCATAGGAATGATCTAGAGGGATGTGTGAAGAAGTGTTGTTATTTTTGGTTCCGTTCCGAAATCAAATTTTTGACGTTTTTTGACGGTTTTTTGTACTTGGTAGTTTTAATGCAGAAAAGAGGTATTTTTTTCTTTTAGTAAACATTGATGCATTAATTTGGTTTAATTTGATCATTTTGATGGTAAGAAATACTACTGCAAAGAAAATTTTTCAATATTTTATGTTTTGGATTTTTTATGAATTTTTTAAGACTTTCAAGAAAAAGGGGGGTGGGATAATTGGTGTAAACATTTCACAGTTTGTACTTTTTCTTCGGAACCACTTGCTGGAATTCAATGAAACTTAGCATGCATCAAATACTCAAGGTCCCCGACAAATGTGGTCATCTTTGTCAGGATCCATGAACAGGTGGCACCACCACAGACAAAAGTAGGTCACAGAGGGTACCCTCCTTTGACAAACTTCTTATTCAGATCGGGTGCATACAGCGACAAAACCGACTGCATAGGAATGATTTAGAGGCATATGGGAAGAAGTGTTGATATTTTTGGTTCCATTCCGAAATCAAATTTTTGACGTTTTTTCATTATTTTGGACTTTGTTATTTTAATGCATTAAAGAGTTATTATTTTCTTTTAGTAAACATTGATGCATTCATTTGGTTTCATTTAATCATTTCTATGGTAAGGAATGCTGGTGCGAAGGAATTTTTCAATATCTCGATTTTTGAATTTTTTATGAATTTTTTAAGACTTCCAAGAAAAGGGGGGGGGGGGGGGGGACAATTTTCTTCATCTTGATCTACAGAACAACTTGAAGGATTGTGATAAAACTGGGTAGGATGCAAGTACTCATAGTCCTTTTCAAAGGTTTTGTTTTTTGTGCAGATCATCCAAATTGGTTAACAGATAATGCCACCATGTCTAAAAGTAGGTCTCACAATGGTACATATACCACTTGGTAATTGAAATAGGAGAGTAGCGGTTCAAATCCAGCTGTGGTCAAAAAATTTTTTTTTTTTTTTTACACATCTAAATAAGTTTTTAGATGTTTCTCAACACTCAACATATGAAATTAGGAATTTTACGTTTAAGACTTCCAAAAAAAAAAGGGGGGGGGGGGGGGGTTTGGCCATTTTTCACATTTTCAACTTTTTCTACAAAACTGTTCGAAGGATTTTAATAAATCTTGGTAGAAATAAGTCACTTATGATCCTCTTCAAATTCTGTTGTTTTCGTCCAGACCTCTTTACAGGTGGTGCCACCATAGTCAAGAGTAGGTCACAAAAGAGTTCCCTCGTTTAACAATATTCTTTTTCATACGGGCTGTATACAGAGACAAACAGAATGCATAGAAATGATCTAGAGGGATGAGTGAAGATGTATTGTCATTTTGGTTACCTTCCAAAATCAAATTTTAGAATTTTTTTCGACATTTCTTTGGACTTGGTGATTCAATGCAGAAAAAAGTGTCATATTTCCTAGTTAATTGATAATGATGATTTCTTATGGACTATTGTGATCATAATTATGGTAAGGATTGTTACTTTGAAAGAATTTTGTCAATATCTCAATTTTTGGATTTTCTATGAATTTTTTAAGACTTCCAAATGAGGGTGTATAGGAACGATTCAATCACATTTTTCACTTCTGCTGTTATACCACATGAAAGATTTTAATGAAACATGGAATACATGAAGTACTAAAAGTCCTCTATCAATTTGGTAAATTTCATCCAAATTGGTTAACAGATAATGCCACCATGTCTAAAAAGCAGTTCTCACAATAGTACATATACCACTTGGTAATTGAAATATGGAGGGTAGCGGTTCAAATCCAGCTGTGGTGAAAATTTTTTTTTTCATTTCTTTACACATCTAAATAAGTTTTTAGATGTTTCTCAACACTCAACATATGAAATTAGGCAATTTTAAAGTTAGATCTGGACAATATTTTGAAACAATTGTTGTTCATGACCCAGACTTGAAATCAGTCAACAAAAGGCCCCACCTAAAGAAAATGACTAACTTGTTGCCCTGAATGACTTCTTGCAGAGACAAAGGAAATGCTTAATATCAAAATCACCTGAATGGATGTGCAAAAAAGTGTTGTTTTTTATTCTAGCCTGAAATAAAATTTGACATATTTTCCACATCTGTGTTGACTTAGTCACATTAATGCAAAAATAAATGAATTCTTCCTTCATGCATGACTGATAATCTAGGTACTCAGGTGAGCGATATAGGCCCACTTGGGCCTCTTGTTAATGGTCCTTTCGGGTAACTAGAAAATTGCCTATTGTACTTTGATGTTTCTGTTTGAACCCTGAAGCAAATTGTACTCACTAGAGGCATGAGTGTTTCACAATACATTTTATTTTTGTCAGTGAGATTTCTAACATGCATATATTTCAGTTTCTTTCTACATTTAGTAGTTTAGAAACTTCATTCCTTGAATCTCTATATTACTGTGAACTGAGTTGACTGAGAGGATCATACTGCGACTCACTGTAGTCCTAAGTCAGTATCACATCTGTCGTACAATCTATATCTCAATATAGTCCTAAGTCAGTATCGCATCTGTTGTACACTCTGTATCTCAATATAGTCCTAAGTCAGTATCGCATCTGTCGTACAATCTATATCTCAATATAGTCCTAAGTCAGTATCGCATCTGTCATACAATCTATATCTCAATATATTCCTAAGTCGGTATCGCATCTGTCGTACAATCTATATCTCAATATATTCCTAAGTCGGTATCGCATCTGTCGTACAATCTATATCTCAATATAGTCCTAAGTCAGTATCGCATCTGTCGTACAATCTATATCTCAATATAGTCCTAAGTCGGTATCGCATCTGTCGTACAATCTATATCTCACTATAGTCCTAAGTCGGTATCGCATCTGTCGTACAATCTATATCTCACTATAGTCCTAAGTCGGTATCGCATCTGTCATACAATCTATATCTCGATATAGTCCTAAGTCAGTATCGCATCTGTCGTACAATCTCTATTTTTGTAATGCCATTGCATGTATTGCATTATTTGTTACCAAGTTTTATTGTACATCTCCTTGTTGACTTCTGCCCTGCAACTAAGTCAGATGTCTTTCCCTTTCTCCTTTAAAGGTATGTGACATTCAGATGATGTTTGATTAAATAGTGCGTCGATATTTAGAAAAAGCGTGATTAGATTTACTTTCAGTACTTATAATTCATATTGTACGAGTCAATACAAGATAAGTGTGATCAGATGTGAAAATAGATGTGCTGTTATTCCATCGATTTAGACGAGTTATATTCATGCGCTGGAGGACATGCAGTCTTTCCGAATACTCGACGGAAAGTCCCGAAAAAGTACGATTGACATTATTGTGTAGCTGTGCCGTAATTTAAGAAGTACACTACTAGTCCTTATTAGTATCCGTTGTATTATAATCAATAAAATTATCGCTTCTTTTTATAGCAGTGGAATTCGAAGTACTCTACAATCTTCTCGTCACAACGATAATCAAACGTCTCGGTAGTTGTTGATATGTAATGCTACTAAAAATAGCCAGTTATTTATAGATCTCCACGTGTAAACGTGGTTTTCCCCAAATGTACATGTACAGCGGGAGACTGTCCAGATTGTTAATTTCACACTACTGTCAATATCAAAAGTGATGAGAGAATGAGATAACTGTATAGTACGAGACGGAGACGTACAGGGGTGTTCAGGGGCGGAGCCGTTGTTTATATGAAAACGAGCACCTGTGCGCAGACCGTGTTTTTGTCAATACTGATCCTAAACACTACACGCGTGGTGTGTGATCTCTTGGTGGATCACGACTTTATTACCTTTGATGTACTTGACCATGCAATTCCGACCTTGAGGACTTTCAAGTCCTTTCATTTTTTTGATGTCATAAACAAATACAGTGAAAAAAGGAGATAATGTTTGGCTTAAAGTTTTACAAAAAATTGCGTTTATTTTTCAGCCTTACGATTCTAGTAAGCCAGATGTTTGTTTGATTCGAGCAGATCCCCGTCTAACATCTCTCGAGACACAAACCAGTATCTCAAAGGTAACGTAGTGGGCAGATTTTTCACTTTTTGACCGAAATGCAAATCAGTATTGATTTAAAGATTAGCAATGTCCGTCCATCAGTCTGTCTGTCCATCAATAATTTTTGTTTAGCGTCTGGTTGAAGTAAAATCTTAGCAACTAAGAGGAATATAAATACAATATTTCAGGAATAGGCTCCTTATGACCAGAGCTTGCCATGACTTTTGACCTAGTGATATTGACTTTCGACTACTTTTAAAGCATTTAAACTTTGGATAAATACTTTGAATCAATAGGGATAGGGCTTTGATACTTCACACATAGTTTTTTTATGACCAGAGATTTCAATTGATGTCATGACTTTTAATATTGTGACCTTGACCTTGTTTGGAATTTGCAATTCTTTGCTATCTGGCCATACTGTCTTCAGCGTTTTCTTGTACACTTTCATATGTAGATATTTTAGCCATGTTTTAATAACTCTACAAGTTTTCATCCTGTATGTTTCCAATTACCAATTATTAATTACGTTTATTCATGCATTTACATACATACTTATTCCACACAGTTTCATCCCAAACATTTTTAAAATGAAGTATGCATTGGAGTAGATTTCATCATATTAACATGCACACATGATATTTCTCTTATATTATAGATAAAGACTCCCAGCATTTCTAAGGACCTTACAGTGTTAGCCCCATCTACTATGACACCTGCTGAACCTTCACAAGGCTCTAGCAAAAGGATGAAGAGAAAAACCTCAGTCTCTGATGTAAATATCCATTCATACCCATATATGTTTTTATCTAATTAAATCAAAGATGAACTTTTCTCTTTTTCACTCTATTTCAATATCTTTCATTACGCTTTAATTGTCTTTGTGTTTATGATATTTACATAATTGTTAAATCTATCATTGTAGATGAATATGGAAGAAAGATTAAATGCTATAAGTATAGACAACACAAAATCAGCAAAAGAACCCCCTAAAGCAGATACCCTGGTTAGGCTTCTGGCTCAAGGACTTCAGAGTGGAGATAAAAAAATCCTTAATGTACGTACATTTTTGAAAATACTTAAATTCTTGGGGTTTTTTTGGGACACATTTAATAGGTTTGAATATATGGTGACTAGGTAGGGACATGTGAGTTGACATAACTTTATTGGCAACATGCTTCACTCCAGACTGAAAGGTCCCACACTAAGATTACACCAGCAATTTGAGACTACAAAAAGATAAAGACAGTGTTACTGCTGCAGGTGGGTCGGTTGCATAAATTTAAATTCCTATGCAATCCAGAAGGCAGATGCTTTCCCCATATACATGTAATTTAGATGATGTTATTTTAACAAGAAACAATTGTTGAGCCTTGAGTGACAAAAAGACAGAATTTACATTTTGTTTTGATATCCTTACATGTTCTTCATAGTTTTTTTTTTCAATTTTCAGAGTGTTCTAGGCAAAAGTTCTGTAAGTGATGTTGTCATGAAGAACACTGTGAAAAAATTACCTGTCAGTGCTGTGCTACCTTTAATTAAAGAGTTGACGAGTCATATGCAAAGGCATGCTCAACAGTAAGTTTTTATCGAAAATTTTGTCATAGGTTAGAGAAAATAATTTTAAACATGTACGTGTTGCAAGACTTTTTATATTGCCTGTATCTTGAAAAAGATTAAAGACAGATTTGATAATGTATTTGTTGTTGCACACAGTTTTCTTTGATTTTAAACTTAATTCCTAACAGCCTAATATATTTGTTAAAACTTTGACAAATCTCTAGCAGAGAGCTTTGACAGGTTTGACACAGTCAAAGTTTAAGATGAACTCTCAAATATCATTTTAATGTGTTGAAATAAAATTTTGATTCAGACTACCATTAAGTATTCATGTTTCCCAAAAAACATTTCAAAGAGCATATAGCTATCATTTTATTTATACATTACTGTCAACATCTGTAGGTTTGAATTGTACACATACTTCTCAAACTTCACAAATGTAGAAAATAAAGTTAATTTTTATTCAAGATCAAACTTCTAGGTCATTTGACAAGTCCAAATTAAAATCAAAGTAACGTGACGTTTGATTTGTCATTAACCAACATGATATACAGTAGATTTTGCTTCATATGTGATATATTTGTGTTCTTTCTCAAATATAAACTATTATTATTGTTCCTTTTCACACCCCATTATATATCATACAAATCCGGACCACCTGAACTGCTGAAGTAATTGGGATATATAGCTAGCAGCGTTTAATCGTATGCTTCTTCAACATTACCTTCTGACTAGATGGTTGGGTTAGGTTTACCGTTGGTTGTAGGGTCGTTAGGTTTCTTTTGCCACTTTTTATGCCCCTAAATCGATAAATCGGGGGGCATATTGTTTTTGTTTGTCTGTCTGATAACTTTAACCTTGGCCATAACTTTTAAATCATGAGGGATAGAGACTTCATATTTCACATGCGTACTCAACTAATGAAGCCTTTTCAAATAACGCCAAGGTCAATGATCTTTTCTTTTGTCCTGTCTGTCTGTTTGCCTGTTGTTAACATTAACCTTGGCCATAACTTTTGAACCTTAAAGGAGAGAGACTTTGTATTTCACATACATACTCAACTAATGAAACCCTTTCAAATGACACCATGGCTGATGACCTTGACAATGACCTTCACGCTTTAAATAGCTTTTTCTGACTTTGTTGCCACCGGGGCCATAGTGTTTCACAAACATAACTTGTTGTAAGAATAATTTCATTTGTGATATCGTTTCCAGTGGACTTGTCATCGTGCGATGGATTAAGACTGTACTGACTGTGCATACATCCTACCTTATTACAGTAAGTATCAGTCATTCTGTACAATTGTATGTTGTCTTTGTTAAGTGTATAAAACCTCTCAAATCTGAGGATTGAAAATCAAGGTCACAGTACTAGTAAATGCCTTGATTAGGTCACACTAAGTACTGATCATCCTACAATAAGTAGTAAGAATACACTTATCTTCTTTGATGGTTTACTTTACTAAAGCCAGTGTAGTTCAGTGGATGAGGTGCTGGGCTTGTGACCGGGAGGCCCGGACTTGACTCCTGCCATGGGTACACTGGTGTCCTGTCTTTTGGATGAGGCAGTAAAAACTGAGGTACTGTCTCACAGTAGGCGTTGCATGTAAATGATCCCTCACTGCTTCCGGAGTGTCTGTTGCAAAGGTATTTTCTATGCAGTGCATCAGACAGATGCCATCACCATATACATGAAAGAATTGTGAAGTGATATGAAACAGTAATCAATCAATAACTGTACTATGCTGAGTAATCCACTGTGCTGCATATTAATACATGAATTTCATATTCTACAGGGTGAAAAAGGCGTTCATTCACAACTCATTACCATTATTACATTTCAGTTTCCTGATGTTGTGGAGAAACTTGGTATGTTATATCAGATGATGGACTCAAGGACTATGATGTTCAGCAAGTTGTCACAGTTACAAGGAAAACTGGACCTCATGCTTTCACAGGTATGTTGAACTCTTCTTTGTGAACTTGTTGTGGTCATTCTATACTTTAATCTCCATACTTAGAAAATGAAAAACTAGTGTTCGAAGGATAACAAATTTGATCTGTTTATTTTTGTAGGTGAAATAATCCTGTTTTGGAATTTAATATGAATCAGTATGGAAAGGATCAAATAGATATTTTTTTTAATTATGTAAGCAGGAATACATCAACCAGTGACATTTAAAAATCTTACTATCATATTTAAATTTTTGCCATCCACAGTGAAGCTTGTGTGACATTTAGACATTTTGTTGATTCCTTTACTTCTTTCATAGTTGAATTTAATCTAGTTTTTGATTTTGTGGTCGTATATCACATGACTTTAACAAGAAATGTTATCACATATTTGTTCTAGATTGTAAGTCAAGAACATCCAGAAGAGACCTCTGTAGTGGATCAGAAAGCCTTGTTGGTGTATCAAGAAGGTACATTATTTGTTTTAGATATTGAGATGACACTGTAAATTGAGGCACTTTATAGAAGGTAAAATGGTTGATCAATGTTTTTGCGTCACCAGATCACTTTATCCAGTCTCTATCTGTCTTTCTGTGTGGTAGGAGTCACACTTTTGAAAAATGGATAACCGGCGCAAAAGTACCTTCCAACACTATAGTTGTCAGTATAGTTCTCCTTTCCTATAAAACTTCAAAAATACGAAATTGTCACTGTCTATATATAACAGCAGACTATGTATTGGCATTATGATGACAGTAAACTTTGTTTACGTAAAACTGAAGGTGGAAGGGTGTAGTATCTTATTATTCAGGAATTGCAACCACTATATTCAAGGAGTTGCTAATCCCTTGATAAAAAGCAATGAAAATCACATAAAACCTTAACAAAATAAAATTGAACAAAGATTTCATTCTTTCTACATGGATGCATTCATTTTATCACACTGTATGGTTTGCTTTTCAGATTCATCTGAATCGGATGATGATTTGACAATGGATGATATCATACCTGGTCAATCTGATCCTGATGTGAGTAAATAATATTTTCTCATCTGACAAACTAGTATTGATACTCATATGTATTTGTGCAGGAATGCCAAGCTATGTCAAACATCGGTGGTTTACCGTATGCTTTCTTAATATCTATTTTCAATTATTACTCCATGATTTTGATGCCAGGGAAATTTGTTTTGTAATGACATTTGTATTCTTAAGGTATTTGTAATGACATTTGTATTCTTAAGGTATTTGTAATGACATTTTATTCCTTTGATAGGAGGAGGAGCACTAGTTTTATACACATGTATTTGAATTATGTGAAAAGTGCATGTTCTTTATGAGCTACAATATCTGAAGTATGTCCTGGATTATATTCTTTGTACTTTGGGGATTATTTTGGAAATTCCCTGTCGGTTTGTCCGTCTGAGCTTGTTCAGCCAATGAAATCAGTACCCTTGGTCCCATTCAGATAAAACACTAAAGAAGGATGGCATGCCCATCATATACTTGTAGTTTCATTGTGACATCACAGTTAAATTAATGTTCGACATTTCTGTGGGGTCAGCATTGCATAAGCATTCCAGACCTATAGAATCTGTATCTCTATGATATTTATGGATAGCTATTTTATTACCGGTATAAGGAGTGCTATTATAACATACAAAAGCATTGAAATGGCATTATGTCTTCGAAACTGTTTTTAGTTAGAAATGATTGAGATAGAATTTGGTCAGAAAGGAAAAAGATAATTTTAAAGGTTACAACAGTTTGAATCGTATAAACTGGTGATTATTGCACAGTACTTTATCTATGTGTACACAGTTATTTATAAAGTAGAGCTCTTTTTAGCTCACCTGAGCCAAAGGCTCAAGTGAGCTATAGTCATAGTGCGCCATCCGTCGTCCGTCGTCGTCGTCGTCCGTCGTTAACTTTTTCACATTTTCGACTTCTTCTCTGGAACTACATTGCAGATTTGGATCAAACTTTGTGTAAATGATGTACTCAAGGTCCTCTACTAAAATTGTGTTCGGGATCCAGATTCCCTCAGGGGTGGATCCATGGCGGGACCAAAAGTGCCCAAAAGGGTACCCCTCTTCAAACATCTTCTTCTCCAGAACCAGTACATAAATGGGGAAACTAATTGCATTTCAACAATCTATAAAGATGGGTTGTTAAAAATTGTGTTCGGGGTTAAGATCCGTCAAATGGAAATTTACGCTTTTTTGACGTGTTTCTGGACTTAGTCATTTCAATGAAGAAAAGTGTCATGTTTTTCAGTTAATTGATATTGATGATTTATTAATGACTATTTTGATCATAATTGTGGGAAGGAATATTATTGTGAAAGAATTTTGTCATTATCTCAATTTTCGGATTTTTTTATGAATTTTTTAAGACTTCCAAAAAAAAGGGGGGGTTGGCCATTTTTCACATTTTCAACTTTTTCTACGAAACCACATGAAAGATTTTAATGAAACATGGAATACATGAAGTACTAAAAGTCCTCTATCAATGTGGTAAATTTCATCCAAATTGGTTAACAGATAATGCCACCATGTCTAAAAAGTAGGTCTCACAATGGTACATATAATACTTGGTAATTGAAATATGGAGAGTAGCGGATCAAATCCAGCTGTGGTCAAAAAAAATTTTTTTTTTTTTTTACACATCTAAATAAGTTTTTAGATGTTTCTAAACACTCAACATATGAAATTAGGAATTTTACGTTTAAGACTTCAAAAAAAAAAAAAAGGGGGGGGGGGCCATTTTTCAAATTTTAAAATTTTTATACAAAAATGTTTGGAACTACATTGCAGATTTGGATAAAACTTTGTGTAAATGATGTACTCAAGGTACCCAACTAAGATTGGGTTCGGGAACCAGATACCCTCAGGGGAGGATCCAGGGTGGGACCAAAAGTGCCCAAAAGGGTACCCCTCTTCAAACATCTTCTTCTCCAGAACCAGTACATAAATGGGGAAACTAATTGCATTTCAACAATCTATAAAGATGGGTTATTAAAAATTGTGTTCGGGGTTAAGATCCGTCAAATAGAAATTTACGCTTTTTTGACGTGTTTCTGGACTTAGTCATTTCAATGAAGAAAAGTGTCATGTTTTTCAGTTAATTGATATTGATGATTTCTTAATGACTATTTTGATCATAATTGTGGTAAGGAATATTATTGTGAAATATTTTTTTCATTATCTCAATTTTTGGGTTTTTTTATGAATTTTTTAAGACTTCCAAGAAAAAGGGGGGGGGTTGGCCATTTTTCACATTTTCAACTTTTTTCTACGAAACCACATGAAAGATTTTAATGAAACATGGAATATATAAAAGTATTAAAAGTCCTCTATCAATGTGGTAAATTTCATCCAAATTGGTTAACAGATAATGGCCACCATGTCTAAAAAGTAGGTCTCACAATGGTACATATACCACTTGGTAATTGAAATATAGAGAGTAGCGGATCAAATCCAGCTGTGGTCAAAATAATTTTTTTTTTTACACATATATATAATTTTTTAGATGTTTCTCTAGACTCAACACATGAAATTAGGAATTTACGTTTAAGACTTCCAAAAAAAAAGGGGGGGTGGGGGGTGGCCATTTTTCACATTTTCAACTTTTTCTACAAAACTGTTTTGAAGGATTTTAATAAATCTTGATAGAAATAAGTCACTTATGATCCTCTTCAAATTCTGTTGTTTTTCGTCCAGACCTCTTTACAGGTGGCACCACCATAGTCAAAAGTAGGTCACAAAAGAGTTCCCCTCCTTTAACAATATTCTTTTTCATACGGGCTGTATACAGAGACAAACAGAATGCATTGAAATGATCTAGAGGGATGAGTGAAGACGTATTGTCATTTTGGTTCCCTTCCAAAATCAAATTTTAGAATTTTTTTTCGACATTTCTTTGAACTTGGTGATTTCAATGCAGAAAAAAAGTGTCATATTTCCTAGTTAACTGATAATGATGATTTCTTATGGACTATTGTGATCATAATTATGGTAAGGATTGTTACTTTGAAAGAATTTTGTCAATATCTCAATTTTTGGATTTTCTATGAATTTTTTAAGACTTCCAAATGAGGGTGTATAGGAACAATTGAATCACATTTTTCACTTCTGCTGTTATACCACATGAAAGATTTTAATGAAACAAGGAATACATGAAGTACTAAAGGTCCTCTATCAATTTGGTAAATTTTTATCCAAATTGGTTAACAGATAATGCCACCATGTCTAAAAAGCAGTTCTCACAATGGTATATATACCACTTGGTAATTGAAATATGGAGAATTTTTTTTTTTTTCATTTCTTTACACATCTAAATAAGTTTTTAGATGTTTCTCAACACTCAACATATGAAATTAGGCAATTTTAAGTTAGATCTGGACAATATTTGAAACAATTGTTGTTCATGACCCAGACTTGAAATCAGTCAACAAAAGGCCCCACCTAAAGAAAATGACTAACTTGTTGCCCTGAATGACTTCTTGCAGAGACAAAGGAAATGCTTAATATCAAAATCATGTGAATGGATGTGCAAAAAAGTGTTGTTTTTTATTCTAGCCTGAAATAAAATTTGACATATTTTCAACATCTGTGTTGACTTAGTCACATTAATGCAAAAATAAATGAATTCTTCCTTCATGCATGACTGATCATCTAGGTACTCAGGTGAGCGATATAGGCCCACTTGGGCCTCTTGTTTATAATATACACAAGCAGTGTAATCATAGGATCTCTTCAAAACAGTTTTGGATTAGTTTAAAATATACAAAAGTTTTGGATTAGTTTAAAATATACAAAAGGTCAATAGAAGTTTAAATATACAAGACTCTCGCACATTTCCTGATCTGTATTTTTTTCATTCATTGCATTATGGCAATAAACATACAGACTGTTTGGTGCCATATGTAACTCAATACATTGATACATTCATATGTGCATACAATTCACTCAGGACCAACAGTCCTTAAGTTTCATTATGAAGCCATAATGAAAAAAGTTGCAAACAAGTATGATATCAGACATTTGTTGACCATTGAAAGGTCAAGATAATAGTGAGGCTTTGATTTGAATTTTTGTCCAGGCAGTAAAATTTTTATACTTGTCTTGATCAAGTCGTTTTTTCACGTACTTGTTTACCATGAGACAAGTATTTTGCATGATTTTGATCAAAGGTCGTATGTCCAAGGTCAGTTCACGGTTACACTTTGGAACTCTTGTTCGGTCCGTAAGAGTACTTTGCTGGGTATGATCAAAGGGATACATACCAGTTGTTATCCATGGGACAAATGCGAGTCATTACCCTGACCCAGGGCAATACCCCCAAGGTCAAGTTACACTCAGGTCATAACCAAAATTGTTGTCTAGTCCATAAAACCTTAGACTTTAGAAAAAAATCTGGAAAACATGACCTCGGACAGATAGACATACTGATGGACAACACCATAACATAATTACATAATACACCCCATCTATGACGGGCGTATAAAAAGGTGTGATCTGAGGTCATACAGGTACCTTCAAAGTCCAGATAACATTGAACGTTTACCAAACTTCTGGTACCACTTGCCTGCAGTGGGAGCAAGTCTAAACTCATAATAATGCATAGTTAGCTTTATCATTTGTTTGCTTCCTAATGAATACTGTAAAAGAAATGTGTTGAAAAATACAAAGAAAATCAGTTACATGTGGTTCCAACCCGCATAGTTCCTTTCACTGTTACTGCAGGACTGACATTTTGGTTGGCAAATGATAATGATAATGAAATTTTTGACATCATAAGGAAAAATGAATTGTGTCCAGTGTCATTTTACGGGAACAGATATGATTTTACCAACCAAAACATCATTCCCACAGTAACAGTTAAAGGGTCTATTATGCGAATACATTTCTAGCATTTTGCACAAAAATTTGGTCGCATTGAAATAGTACACATATTATAGAACTGATGCATGTTCTTGTCCATGAACTTTAAGAGTATGTTATGTATGCTTTGTAGGTGGAGTTTGATATCTTTGGGTCAGGGTCAGACTCGGACATGAATAACCAGGATCAGGATGAGGAGATGGAATCTGACTGAGTGTTCATTCAAAACCTTGGTCACACTATCAATAGTTAAATTCTCATTGAAGAATTTGACATCAGGGGTGCCCTACCCATTCCAGAATAATAAAAGCCAGGGCGCCAAGATTTAAAATGCACACATATATATTCTTGACAGGAAAAAGAAAGTGCATGTTTGTTTACTTATTGGTAAAGGTGCTAAACTAAGTGTACATTGTCAATGCGACTTTGTTAAAGTTTCTTAGCATTTCAATGTTACCACGATACAAAGTTTACTGTAATTGTTATCTTGGTTGTTAAGTGAATTATCATTTACATATTTTTATGATTTTGTCAATTCCACTAAATACATGTATGTGTCAAGTTGAATGAATTTTAGTGGAGAGAATGGCATGAGGTACTGTTTTAAAAGAGGATACGTATATAGGGGATCTCAAATGAATTTTTATTTAATGCAATGTAGTATCAAATGAGTCGTGGATTGAAATATCCCAAAGTCTTCAAGGGGTGGGGTGTTTATGTGATACAACCAATTTCGCAAAACATTGTATGAAAAAAGAAATAATCGAGATATTTTTATTACATGATACGAGACATAAAAAGTGCATTTCCTCTGATAGCTTTGATGACATTGGGCTTCTTTAATATTTAAGTATCACTTTCTTCAGGTTTATATCATGTCACAAGACTTACTTTGACATCAGAGAAAACATCACATGAAAATTAGCATTATTACATGTCATAAAAATAAATTATAAAGTAACATAATGTATGTTAACTTTGATATTTGACGATGCGTTTTAACAAAAGCTCATTTAAGAGGTTGAAGATTTGAAAGCAAAAAAAGGGGGTTGATTTGCAAACCTGTTTCCAATACAAAGCAAAAAAAAAATACATTGTGATGAAATGTGAAGTGTTTTGAATGGCACTTATTGAACGAGATTGAAATTTAAGGCAAATAAATAATTTCACAATTTGTTGTTCTTAAGTTATTGATTATATACCCTATTGTTAGGAGGTTGTCATAGAATCATAATGCCTTGCTGATGTAGACAGATTGGTTTCTGGACCGAAGCTGATTTGCCTTTTAACATTGAATAGCCATACTTAATACAAATATTTTGCATGGAATAAGAATTTTGGTTTCCAAATGTCAAGTGAATTGGACATTGACAAAGGAAAATGGTATTCTGATACTGGAAAATGGTATTCTGGATAACGACAAATTCTATGTGAAGTTTGAATGAACCACAAGCATTCTAAATGAGTTTCCAAGGTCACCAAAAATTCTCTGGTCCATAAAACAGGAGTTGTTTCAAGGATCTGCTTCAACAGACTACACACAGTTGTAATCTGTGATGCAGGGTTGTGTTCCAATATTTATCCAAGGTCAAAACGCACTGAACTTCAACCAAAATTAGTGTTAAGCATAGTTGTGTCATGGATCTGCTTCATACTTCACTAAATGATACTCATGCCAGTAGGGTGTATTACGACCTTGAGCCAAGGTTACACATTCAAGGTTGAAGTCCCAGTGTTATAGTGACCAGAATTTGTGTACTGACCATAAAACCTTTACTAAGACAAAATTTGCAGAATTGTCAATCATGACATAAGAGTATGTCATGACATTTCCCGCAGGTCAAGGTCACAGAGAACCTATGACTGCAGAAGTTGATGTAGCCGTGTAGAAAAAATTGAAAAAAAAAATGTCAAACTCCCAGCACTTAATACTAGATATATAAGTGAAATAAATCTGATCTGGTGTCTGAGGAGTCTCAATGGGCTAAAGTTTTGTACTGGAACTTTATGTTTTTTGGAAGTTCATTTCCTAGAGCAGGAGATGTGCGAGTGTCAACAAGAGTTACACTTGAATGTCCAGGCTCTCCAATGCCACTGTCTATACTGCAACGCATTGACCACTACCATACATGTATACTGATGATTAAATAATCCTGTGACAGCAAACTAACGTATCACCTCTTATGTCAGTGCTCCACATTATGGTATTCGGTCATTGTCAATGGGTAACCTTAATACATTGCTACTACTTCTATGTTTCCAGTCTGAATAAAGCCGGCGTGGCCTAGTGGTATCGCACTCGCCTCCTGATCGGGAGGCTGAGGTTCGAGTCTCGCTCTGGTCATGCTGGTGTCCTGTCTTTCAGATGAGACAGTAAAAACCAACTGTCTTTCAGAAGAGGCAGTAAAAACCGAAGCCCCGTGTCGTGATATGCATGTCACGTTAAAGATCCCTCACTGCTTCAGGTGGGTCTGTTGCAAGGTCAAAATTTGTATGCCCCGCATCAGGCAGATGCCGTCACCATATACATGAAATATTCGTGGTGTGACGTTGAACAAAAATCAATCAATCAACCAGTCTAAATGCTAAACAAAAAACGATATTCATGTACCAAGTGCACATTAAATATTAAAAGAAGTAAACTTATATAAGTAATATTTTATTCACAAATTTGTCACAACATAAATTTCCTTCACATCATCGTATGCATGACAATTGAAATCAACATTTTAATGGCATATCCAGAAGAAAAGCAGATGCAGAACAAACAACGAACAATATAATTCATTTTGTTTTCACAATGCTATGTTTCTTTGATAAAAAGAAAAAAAATAAAACACAGCAGTTGTTATCACAAAGTGTCCAACAGCTTTTAGACAGCAATGTCAATTGCACGAAACATTTTGGAGTTTTCTGATTACACTTTATTAAAATGAATCAATATTGTAAAAAATTAATGTGGTGATATTTTATTTATTACCATTATGATAAAAGCTGATATAAAATGAAATGCATAATTTTTGAATATTTGTCTTTCAATAAAAGTAACTGAATTGATAAATCATTGATTATTTGCTGCATTTCCAAAACCAAAAAGTACATGTACCGTACTATATTTCAAAAATTTTTGAATATTAAATATCCATACATTATGATGCCATAAGTGGCATCCCTTCTTCTATTCTGTAGCAAACAAAGAATCCATTTCGTAAGTCTCCATAATCACTGAACTCATCTTCGAATGTATTTGGTATAGGCAATATATCCTCCTACAGCGATTCCTACAACTACAGTGATCCCAAGCAATATGCTTACAGAGCTCCCTCCTTGAGTGGAATTCTTTAATTCAGAATCTTTCTTTTCTGCTTCTAATTTTGCCTGGAAATATTAAGGTTCTTTTATAGTTTCACATAAAGAAATGCATCTTTATTCATAAATGAATAGAGAATATTTATTATTTCTCTTGGTTTTTTTTTTTTTGTCATTTGTGTATGAAGCAGTTTGTAGAATTTTTAAATTTTGGAAGTCTGCCACTTTTTCATCAACATCATAAAATCATTTTCGCATGCAATTTATATTGTAAAATGTTTCTGGCAAGTAAAGATCTGGACTCAATAATTTCAACATATTCCTATGGATGTCATTACAGTGATTACTTTCAGGAAAATATCTGAAAAATAGAACATGAAATATCCCTCTTCGAAATTGGAGTGGGGGGGGGGGGGAATGTTACAACTGGAATCACACTTTCCATCTGTTTGCCATCTTTTCTGTTTTACTTCAATTTATCTACATGTATGTCTTGTGCCATATATATATATATCATATATACTTACATTTATCCTTGCCTCTTCACCTTGTATCACCTGCAGAACTACCGTCTCACCAGCATTAACAAATGCTTGAACAGCTTCATTATGAGTCACTCTTTCCAATTTAGTGTCATTTACCTTCAAGTAATACAAGGTTGTAAAACATTAAAATAATTCAAAATAATTTTTCTGAAAGTTTCTCAAAGTTAAGATTAACTTCAAAAAGAAAAAATAGGTGAATGAAAAAGGCTAAAAAATTTGCAAGACAACTGTCTCACAACATTAACAATGTCTGCACAGCTTTATCTTGAATCGCTTTATCTTTCCAGGTAAGTGTTAATTACCTTCAAGCATTAACAAAGTTTTAAAGCAATCAAAAAATTCAAAGCAATATAAACAGAAATAATTTTTCAAATCCCAATAATAGTAAGAGCAACAAAAAAAAGGGGGGGGGGGCTTAATAAAAACCTGAATTACAGGAAAATCTATATTATTTTCAGCATATACTTCATGTGCCTTGGTGAAACAAAATTACTGTACATACGACTTTGGGGTTTTTTTAAGTCTCGTATAACTCTAGACCCGAAAACATGCCATCTTAAAATTCAATAAGAGAATTTCCTTCGTTCAATAACCTCATATACAGCCACAGTTGGTAGCTACGTTCATGTCAAATCTATTAAATACGGTACATACATAATACCTTACTGTCATTAAATACTTTAATGTACCATTACTTATACTTTTATTTGTATTCATACATTGAATACTTTGTACTTTACTGTCCTGTTTTTTCAAAGTACAGGTAGATACATCCCATATTTATCTTAATACTGTGAAATACTTTTTATTCATAGAGATTCAATTTTTTGTGGTTGTTTGCACCCAAGAATTTACGCTCCTCAAACTATAAATTTATAAATAAAAATAATGGCTGCAAGCTAAATTCATAAACCTTCATCTGCCAAGAAAGTTATTCCTGCACATTAATCTAAAAGACATAATGCAAAAGCAGTGAAACTGACTGATTGCAAGTGTTTGCAGGTTATATACATGTATTTAGAACAGGTAAATTTGTTCGGAATAAATACTGACCCAAACCAAAGCTACATGTACAACTAAATGACCATCATTTGATAAAATAAAGTAATGGGTCAGTTATACAATAACTAATAAAAAATCACTACTGGTATTATTCTGCATTGCTTTCTCGTAAACAGCTTTCTTTGTAAAAGACATTAAATTTTGTTTTTCAATCACAAGTGCTGTCCATGAATTTACAAACCTACAAAACCCTTTTTTTTTGTGAAAAAAAAAACGACTAAAATTGGAACTGTTGAAAATACAGTATTTCACAGAACAACTTTTATTTTGGTACATAATGACTGCATTTTACCTCTCACCAATACTACTGCTACTCTGTCCTAATGACTGCATTTTACCTCTCACCAATGCTACTGCTACTCTGTCCTAATGACTGCATTTTACCTCTCACCAATGCTACTGCTACTCTGTCCTAATGACTGCATTTTAGCTCTCACCAATACTACTGCTTCTCTGTCCTAATGACTGCATCTTACCTCTCACCAATACTACTGCTACTCTGTCCTAATGACTGCATTTTACCTCCACCAATGCTACTGCTACTCTGTCCTAATGACTGCATTTTACCTCTCACCAATACTACTGCTACTCTGTCCTAATGACTGCATTTTACCTCTCACCAATACTACTGCTACTCTGTCCTAATGACTGCATTTTACCTCCACCAATACTACTGCTACTCTGTCCTAATGACTGCATTTTACTTCCACCAATACTACTGCTACTCTGTCCTAATGACTGCATTTTACCTCCACCAATACTACTGCTACTCTGTCCTAATGACTGCATTTTACCTCTCACCAATACTACTGCTACTCTGTCCTAATGACTGCATTTTACCTCTCACCAATACTACTGCTACTCTGTCCTAATGACTGCATTTTACCTCTCACCAATACTACTGCTACTCTGTCCTAATGACTGCATTTTACCTCTCACCAATACTACTGCTACTCTGTCCTAATGACTGCTACTCTGTCCTAATGACTGCATTTTACCTCTCACCAATACTACTGCTACTCTGTCCTAATGACTGCATTTTACCTCTCACCAATACTACTGCTACTCTGTCCTAATGACTGCATTTTACCTCTCACCAATACTACTGCTACTCTGTCCTAATGACTGCATTTTACCTCCACCAATACTACTGCTACTCTGTCCTAATGACTGCATTTTACCTCTCACCAATACTACTGCTACTCTGTCCTAATGACTGCATTTTACCTCCACCAATACTACTGCTACTCTGTCCTAATGACTGCATTTTACCTCTCACCAATACTACTGCCACGGACAGAGTAGCTGAGTATATCACAACCATATTTTCCATGGACTTAAAGTAAGACAACCTCGTATAGGACTAGTCTTATACTATTATAATTCATTTATAAATGTACTTTCACAAAATTTTCTTTCAGTTTTCTTAAAAGCAACTGCAAAATACAATGAATCAATAATAATCATACTACAACGAAACCCAGAAATGTGAAACATCATCTTACTTCTAAAATCTTATCGCCCTCTTGTAGTCTGCCGTCTTTATATGCTGCTCCATCTTCTCTGATTTTTGTAACAAATATGCCGGTTTCCCCTACTAAATAGGGAATATCTACACCACCTCGAATGTTAAAACCAAGACCTACAATGTAAAATCGACATATATATTTCATAACATTAAATGTTTAATAATATAAAGGTAGATTATGTTAAATATGATATACCTGTATATAAATATTATAATAAACATCAATGATATCCTTGATTAATTATTAAACACAAAAATTTCATCTGTATGATACATTGATTAAAACATCATTATATGCATATGGCATTATGGAGTACATATTATTCTGACCTTGACATTTGACCTTGAGAATCAATACTTCTTACATCATAAAGAATATTTACATCAAGTTCAATGAATCTGTCATGCTAAATGCATCTTTCAGAGCATCCAGAAGATGTCACAAGTGGGACAAATGCAGGGGCTGGTCTGGACCCAAAAATTGTGATGCATGAATTAACAGACATATGGTAGTGTTTGCTAAATAAATAAGCATCAAGTCACATGGACAGTGTGTCTGTAAAGTGATAAATCTTCTATAAGAAATTGAACACAGATGACATACATGTACTGTACATAACAAAACTGTGCCCATGCTAATGTGAATAAAATGGGGATTACAACAGAAATAATCTGCACACTGACTACTTTTTGTCAATGTGATATTATCTTTGCAATGATGTGACTGTAATACAATGATTGAGATCACAATACCAACATCAATCCATGAAATAAACAAGTCATTTCTGTTTTTCAATACTGATACATGTAGATGTGTTAAACCTTTTTAACCATTCTGATGCTCTCAGCCCCAAACCCATGTTTATACAGGCATTGTGCAGATTTGGGCCACATTGTTCACACAGAGAGAAAGACAGACTGATGGACAGACAGGCAGAGGGACAGACTGGTGGACTGAGTGGAAACCTATAGTCCCCTCTAGATTCACTGGTAGGGGACTAAAAATAAATAAAATTTATATTTATTGTTAGCTCAGATTAAATGCCTTTTCAATCATAAAGAGTATGTCATTTCCACTAATATGTTTTGTTCATTTTGGCACCCTTTTAGTAGTTTTACTATAAACTAAAGGCACCTTATTGTAAAACACCATAAAAACATGTGTAATAAAAAATTACTATGCTCCAAGGATAATTTTGAGCTATGAAATTAAGAGAATCTCTCATAATTTTCTCATAGAAATTCAAAATTTTGTCAAATTCTCTCATCAAAGTAGTCAAAAACCTTAATTTCTCTCATACCAGTAAGGATTTATCTCTGCACTCACCCCACTACTGTATTTGTCAAACACAAACAAAAACGAATAGTGGCAGTTCTATCTATAGAACATTGTAATCTTAAACTGAGTCACTCAAGCATAAAATGTATGTTAGATGCATGATAGGATGCATGCACTAGAGTCAGCATCCCAAGATGAACCTATGGTGCAAATTTGTAGCACCAATACTTTCTTCAATATTGAATTACCCCAAACCACCTGGCCAACTCAAAATGTAAGTCAGATGCATCATCTGATGCATGCGCTTTAGTCAGCATCCCAAGATGAACTTTATTAGGTGAAAGTTTGGTGACTGTACACTGTAGCACTCATATTTTCTCCTAAGCCGGCGTGGCCTAGTGGTATCGCGTCGGACTCCTGATCAGGAGGCCGGGGTTCGAGTCCCGCTCTGGTCATGCCGGTGTCATGTCTTTCGGATGAGACAGTAAAAACCGAGGCCCCGTGTCGTGGTATGCATGGCACGTTAAAGATCCCTCACTACTTCGGGTGGGTCCGTTGCAAAGGTCAAAATCTGTATGCCCCGCATCAGGCAGATGCCGTCACCATATACGTGAAATATTCGTGGTGTGACGTAAAACAAAAATCAATCAATCAATCATATTTTCTCCAATACAGAATTACCCTCAGACCACTTAAATGGATGCGGACCCCAGGGAAATAGCATAAACTCCTCTTAACTTCATCAAAGTCAGCTAAATAATAAATTTTTTTAACAACATCATTTTCTATCATAATTCATATGAGTCAATGAGTGGTTATTTCAGCAACATAATTTGTAATTTTGTAATAGGTAATTTCGGAATCTAATTTCAATATCTATATACTACTTTTTCTAAAAGTGGGCATGACATCACACTAAGATCTTATTCTTAAAATGCAGATAATCCCCTAAATATTCCAAGGATGACCTGGGGATAAACTTGGTGTTCATTATAGATTGTAAATTGTAATGCACCTTTGATGAACTATATTTAAAATCAAAGCACATGAGCTATATGAGTCATAAAACTGAAATTCATTGAGGAATTTCAAAGATTTACTTGTTTTTTTCCTTTAATTAAAATATGAGGGCAGTAAAAATGAGATTTTAAGGTATTGGAATCTTCTTAGAAAGTGATAAATTCCATTATCGGCATTAAGACTAATCCCCAACAAACAGACAAATAATGCATAAATTGTGTCATGTGACCAATTTGACTTCATGAATGGACCTTAGCAAAGGCAGTATCATTATGTTACAGTAATAGAAATGTGATACATATTATGATAACAAATTACAAAAGTACATAACCAATGTCATTCTCGAAGTCGGAATGACATAACATTAAGATCTAAATGAAGATAATCCCCGAAACATTCCGAGGATGACCTGGGGATTAAACTCGGTGTTTATCATAGACCGTAATGCAACTTTGTTGAATTATATTTTGAACACAAGAACTAAATGAGTCTTAAAACTTTTGAAATTCATTGAGGAATATCATGACGATTGACTCTCTTTCCTTCTTTATATGACTGCAGTTTACAAAAACATGGTTTCAAAATATCAGATTCTATGATTACGATGATTAATCCCGAGACTTATCCCCCCAAAAATATGATGCAAATTATGTCATGTGACCAGTCTGACTTCAAGAATTGTCATTCTCTTTGGCTTTGCAAAATTGCAGTCACTCACTCATTTAGTAGCCATGTAAGAAACTATCAAATATAATTTCTCTCTAAACACATTTCAGTGTTTAGTTGAAGAGTCAAACTGGGCAATATCACTAGTAATACAATCTACATGTGCAGATGTATCATGTACACAGGGCTCGAAATTAACGTATGTCCGTAAGTCCGTGACTAATAAATTATGCCACGGACTAACAGATTTCTCATTGTATAAGTCCGACAGACTAATGAAAACTCTGTGATACCCACTCAAATCCTCTCACCTAGCCTACAAACGATTGAAAACTTATTTTTCTGGAAATCCCGTAACCTATCTTTAGTAACAATACGGAGTATCGCAACTACTAAAATCCCTCACGATTTGCATTTAGTAACTTACCAAATCTATTATTCACGATGTGGGCTCTTTTATGTGGGCAACTTACATCACAATTATATGACATCATAACAATTACAAAATGCGCGTGTATGTTGACGTTATTTTAGTTGCGATATTCCGTATTCTCCGAAAAGTAAATGGAAAGTAACGAGAGTCAGAGTCGCTGGTGCGCTTCGTTGAAACAGATTATAGAGCAGCTTCAATACGTTTTCGAATGACATTGACGTTGTTTTGCATGGTGATCGTGGGGCCACGGATAAATGTGGCGATACATTTAGCCATCCTTCCTTAATGGACGAGAAGGAGCTAGAGGCATGTGTGCCCCACAGTGTCTTGAAATGTTAAATCTGACAAATGAGATGTGTTTACCCTGAAATTAAATCAATTTAAAATGAATAAACAGTCTATTTTTCTGCGGACTAATAGATTTTTGTGCGGACTAATGGATTTTGTAACAGATTAGTCCGCCAGACTAGTGCTTGAAAAAGTTAGTTTCGAGCCCTGGTACATTATGTAGGCATTATATTTCAAAGAAGATCTGCGTCCAGCTCCCCAAGGCCCAACGGCCGAAAACCCAAGTATTGGATTTATTCTACATTTCATATTCTTGTTTGTCTTAACCGTAATATTAATCGCATAAAGATAATCCATACAGACCATGAGAACCACGTTCTAGAATTATTTCTGTAACCTGTGGATCCATCTAGAATGACTGTCTACCGATGTTGTCGGCATGTACTTTCGTCTTTACAAAGGTCAACTCTCTTGTGTTAGGAGGTAAAAAAAAATTAATCGAGCAAAGAACCAATTCGGATTATTAGATCCGAATGTTTTTAAACAAAAAATAATCACAATTTCCAATAATCTTACAGAATATACAATTCTGTATTACGATTTATACCAGTGTAAATCTCTGTGTCAGCTAAATAGAATGTATTTTGCAGGAGGGTACCATCTCTGAAAAATATGTAGGCCTATAAATCTATCGGAGACCTCTGAATGGTATTGATTAGTGCCAGTAGTAGCCCTCTTGTCTTGGTCACCAGTTTAAAATCACAATATATTTTTTTTTTCAATTCTTGAAATCGTAAGGTAAAAATCCTCATATAATGTCCACGATATAGCACGAAGAAGTTATAGCCAGGACAAGAATTTTGGCTATATGTGTACTACAGTGAGACCTTGGCCTTGTAGATATGACCTTGGTTCAAGGTTATGACACACCCTAGGGTAGTGGACAGCGATTATCTAAATATTATCGGTCCACGATGTAGCATGAAGTAGTTATAGTCCAGACAAGAATTTTGAGTACTATCTGTACACTGTGACCTTGACATTATGTACAGATATGGCATTTTCCCCAAATCAGGACAAATCCCTTGTATCGTGGATAAGAATTGTGTGAAGTATTATCGGTCTACGATGTAGTACGAAAAGCTTATGGCCGAACAAGAATGTAGACTATGTGTACATTGTGACCTTGGCCTTGTAGATATGATCTTGGTTCACGGTGTAGCATGAAGTATTTATGGCCCAGATAAAAATTTTGGCTATGTGGACATTGCGACCTTCACCTTGTAGATATGATCTTGCTTCAGGTCAAGACACACTCTTGGGTTGTGGGCAACAATTTTGTGGAATAGTATCAATCTACGAAAAAGCACAAAAAAATAATGGCCCAAAAAGAATTTTGGCTATGCTTATATGCGTATATCCTTGTATATATAATCTTGGTTCAAGGTCATGACACACTTTGAGTCATGGACAATACCGTTGGGACATGGACAACAATTGTGTGAAATATTATTGATCTGCAATATAGCATGAAGTAGTTATGGCTCGGGCAAGGTTGATGGATAGACGGATGGACAGGGTGATTCTTATATACATCCAAACTTTTTTTAGAATAAAGCCGATTTTGATTTACTATAGTGGGTTAACTTATATAAGATTCGCCATGTTTATGTTTTTAAAAATCACTGCTCGCGCGACAAGACGAAAGACCACGTGGGTTGTTCTAAACGCGGAAATTCGATATTATTTTATAGATTAATGTGTTTTATCTATGAGGTAATTTCCAGGTTTAAAATTACACTATGACCAGAATTATATCGACACAATATTATATATATACAGAGAAAGAGAAAGGGGGGGTCTGATATTTTGCCACAAAATGTTTATAAATTCACCAGTGAAAAATACATACATGTAATTGATTTTAGTTAGGACAACACATTCTCCTATTTATTGTCTTTTAGCTGTTAAAAATTTGTTTCCAGTCGGACATCCCGAGACACTGACATGTAGAATATCCAGTTTCCAATCCATGTAAGTATTGTTATATCAAATAACTTATAAAAAGTAATAAAATCACTGTAACTTACTACAAAAGTAAGGGATAATGTCAGAAATAAAGATCTCCAGAGAGAGAAAGAAAAAGAGAGAAGGAGGGGCAGGAGATGCCAATTTAATATTTTTGATAAACTTTGTTTTATTTAGGAGGTTAATAGAATAACATGTATATGATTTTGTTTTGTTATGTTCATAATTTTAGTTTCGCATTAAACACGTTATGTACTAACGTCTGCTTCGAGTAGATTTACTGAGAATTCTAAACGTACATCATACTATGAATAGTGTTGACGCATTGTTTTCCTAGCCTTCAGAATGTCCGGAAAAGGGCGGAAGTTCTACGGATGTATACTCTGTAAGAAACATCCAAAACCGAAGGAAAGAAGGAAAGTCAATAATGTGACAGGAAACAATCCTTGAAAAAAAACCTTCCTTATGTACCCTGATACAGATCTGCAACAAATGTGTGCATAAATGTTGTAAGATAAAAGAGGATGAGCCTTCTATGAACAATACACCCACAGGTTCAGGACATGCTGTAAGTCAAATCAGGCCGGTTAGGAGAAGAAACCAAGAATAGTTGCTGATGCTAGTCCTCCTTCAGTACATTTACCTACACCATGTACGAGCAAGGGTCGTTCGCATTGTTTTAGTTGCAAAAATTCGGGACTTGGGTTGTTACACCTCTACAAGCTCGTTTTACTGCATTAATTCAAAGTGTTTAGTGTTTATACCCTCTCGGTGTCGTTGTTGTCCCGGTTATCTTGATGATAGCATACTTTCTTTGGATGCTTTACATAACATACAAAAACTTACGGAATTACATGTCTAAACAAGACTTTAATTGTTGAACTGTTGTTGTTGTTGAACAGGCTAGACACGAAGTTTTTATAAAAGAAAATACACAAGTAGATTTTGAAAGATCTTAGTAGTCTCAAAGACAATGACTAAATTACGTTCTTAAACCAGACCTCGCGAAGTCGTAGTTTTACGTCACCATAGAATACGTGAACAACGTCATGACTGACGTCTGGTTGGCAGATTCATAACTGTTCCTGCAAAATGACGAGAGACAATCAAATTTTTATCATGATGTCAAAACCTTTCACGGGAAACGTTACCATTTAACAACCAAAGCAAAGCAAAGACATTATATTACTTGTATATGAATGTATACGTCCGAAGAGCTACTTGAAGAACGGTTTTATGTACCAGGTTACCCTACATGGAATCAAAAAATCAATTCCGACGATAAATACTCTCAAATATCGCAATTACGATTATTCTGATAATCGGTTAATTTGATAAACTTTTCGAGCAAAAAAGCTATTGGATTAATTTTTTTTTTGTCAAGCTGTCAAATTTTCAGTGTCAGAACCAGATGTATGTCGATTGTTAGAGAAATAAAATTCCACTAAAATCCATGCTAGTTTGCATTTATATCTTGTCCCTTTTTGAACAAGAATACTTTATATATCTTCATTCAATAAATAAAACTGTCAAAACTGATCTTAATTTATTGTTCTTGAAATTGTAGCTTTGATTAAACATTATACCTGTACATATAAAAGGAATGCAGGTGCAATATATTTGTTGACATAAACTTTACGATTATATACAGTTATAGGACTGAAACGATTTATGGCGATTTCGATTCGGTTTGATATTTTCTTTTTGATACAATTGTCTGAATTTTGTTTTAATTTAAGGAATGAATCTATATTTTTTTTGTTGGGTGATGGAGATATGACACAGAAAAAAAGGACAGAAAACTGTATCATTGCTACACATCGCATGATGCATAAGTTTTCCGTCCTTTTTTCCGTGGTATATACCTTCATCCAACGAAAAACAAATTAAATTCATTCCTTACCATTTCATTCCTTTCAGACATGTTTTATACTCTCAGAAATTGGTGCGTTATATCCATATAAAGTCTCAACTGCATACTCATAAAATAATCATGATTGTATTTCAGGGGTCAAGTTAGTGCTATATGTAAATCCTAAGTCATACTGGTATCGACCAGTCAAAACGTAACACGGCGCTAGATGTATATTACTAGAAATATTTCCTTTTCATCAAATGGGGATTGGGTTTTTTTATACATTCGTGTGTTAAAATATGTATTTCAAACACTTGTCACCTATGATGATTAAAAATGACCGTCGGGATACCTCCCATCTCCATCCTTGGAGATTGTTAAGCAATTGTTGTAAAATATTTCAAAATACTAGGAATGTAGTGACTACATATCTGGGAAAAAAAAGAATGTTTAGACTTCAATTTTGCCAAAGAAATACAAAGGCGTCGGAACTAGGGCGACAGGGGCGGGGACAAAAGCCTAGAAATCAGATTCGAATGCAGTATCCGGCCTAGATTCTAATGTCCGTCGACGAAGTGTCCGGCGTTATCACTGAAAAATTAGTTACAATACGCCGCCGTACTGACCAGTTATTCTCTTCAATCGTATACTCCATCGCACATGTATATTTAGGGTATTAATTAGCCTTTGAGTACCCGATGCTTTGAAACAGCCTGGTTAAAGACAATGTGCAAAGAAAAAAAATCAAAACAAAATAAAACCAAACAAAAAACAAAAAACAAAAAAAAAAACAAAAAAAACCCCCAAAACAAAGCAAAACAAAACCAAACCCACCCCCCCCCCCAAAAAAAACAGCATTTGTACACAGGTACGGTGAATTATATATATATATATATATATATATATATATATATATATATATATATATATATATATATATATATATATATATATATATATATATATATATATAAATACATGTATTTAATATTATTGTATATTTCCATGAAATACAGGTCAAGCTTTCACAATTATATCAAAAGAGATACGTGATCAGGTTTCTTTTATTTGAATGCTGAAACTTACTTATAAAGCAATTATACAGATTGCCAATATAGCAAATACTATTTAGGAAAGCGTATTTTGCAACATTATTTCATAAGCTTTTAAGATGACCACACCGAATCAACCTGTAGATTTTAATTTTCCAAAGCGGCGATCTTTTTGGCAAAAAGAATCCTGTATTCCTTCAATAGCCAATTATGGTTTAAACGTATCAGTGGTTACACTATGATGAGGTAAAATTGCAATACAGTACAATCGCGATACTGAAAATATTACAAAATAGGCAAATAAATGAATAATAAATAAGTGTATATATATGTATTTATATATATATATATATATATACATATATATATAATATATATATATATATATATATATATATAAAGCACAAAGACACTACAGCTAACAAGGCACCCTATATTTCACTTATATTCGTTCCCCGTCTGGGACTCGAACCCACGACCTATGGTACCGAATCACCTAGCTGTCATGCATCCGACCCCTCTAACCGACTGAGCTACCCGAGGTTATTTGACTATATCAGCTCACGATCTGGAAGGCAACGTTAGCTCAAGGGATGTCGATTAATTTGTGTGTGTGTGTGTGGGTGTGTGGGTGTGTGTTTATTGTTTACCGTCACACCACCATTATTGCATGTATTTGGTGACGGCCTGCATCTGTTTCAGGATACATAGATTTTGGCCTTTTCAATGAACCCTCTCGATCTTAGCAGTGAGAGATCTTTTACGTATATAGTATATATATATATATATATATATATATATATATATATATATATATATATATATATATATATATATATATATATATATATATATATATTATATATATAAGCACAAAATAGGAAATTGTAACAACATTCACTATTCATAAGTATCGGATCAACCTCAATGAAGGTTACTGCAAATCGCTCGAAAAAAAGGGGTCAATATAAAAGCACAGGTAAGCGATAACGATACTAAAACCATTTTAAAAATTGCCAAATTTTCGAAGCAATCTGCTTTTTCTTCAGGACACACACATACAAACACTTACATAAATATAAAGACACGAAAAGAAAGATAGAAAATATATACAAAGCACTAGTCTAATAAAAACTGGTTTCTTGAATTGGCTACATATTGAGCGTTTCTCTATGCGCTATATCATATTTAGATGTCCAGAAATATCATTGTTGCAATCCAAGGACCCTTTTCAAATTATGTACAAGAAACAACACAATCGTTGTCATGGGTATAATTAAGCCCCCATTATTTTCAAAGTAGAATATCTTTGAATAAAAAGACATCTAAATAAACAGCTATTTAAAGGGCCATCCCAATCTTTGAAAAGTAGCCAGAGGTCTAACCCTCAATACCATCACTTCAAAATGTCATGAAATATCTTCAATGAGTAACTGTAACGATATTTAACATTTCAGATTAATTTGATATTTCTCTTTTAAAAATATAAAGATTTAAACAGAAGCTAGATCTATATATAGATAATTAACATTCATGCAGAATAAAAATGTGTACCAAAGAAAATAAAAAAGAAATATCTAAATAGCAAAAGTATCCTAAATTATACTAACCCTATATATTTGAGCATATTTTGGTAGAAATTCGGCAAAATGCCCCCTCAACCCCCCCCCCCCCCCCCAATTTTCCCAGCAAAGGGGGCGCTGGATCCGCCGCTGATAACATACATAATTCATTGTAATACAGATATATATATACACATGAAAGATATATATGTCTCTGTTGTAAAATAATTAATACTTATTCTATCTTTTGATAAACCACGATCAGCACCCACTGTTGAACATAACATAAAGAGATGCTTCGTCCGAGCTGGGATATACAACCGTATAACAATACTAATGGCATATTTTATGTCTTATGTCGCAATTATTTTTCATCAATATCATTTTAAATTTTCGCTTTTTAATGAATAGGACTTCCGTGTTGTCTAACAAAATCGTTCAAATCTCGCGCCACACGTATAAATTTACAGAAAGGTCTATCTCAAATTTATGCATGATTTTATCCAACAAATATCTTTGAATATTGCCATTTCCTTACAATATTTTAAAAATTAACAATAAGAAGAAAATACTTATTAGATCTATATTAATATGTGAAATATTAAATAAATGACTGTTAAACGGACACTGTCCCTCGGCATATAATATGGGTTTTAAAAATGTGTACTGTATTTAACTTTCTATATAGGTCAGTAAGATATTTATTAGAAAGCATACGAAAAAACTTTTAAAAAATACACATATTAATCGAGTTACGGCCGTCAATATATCGCTTTTATTTTCTCGTAATCCATGCCTTTTTAATGATATGCATGACGTGTCAATCATGTGACCGCACCAAAACAATGATGGAGAGCGAGGTAAGAGCACGCTGTTTAGCGTTTTGACAACAGAGTCCGTTAAATGTTTCTTTCTTCCTCTTTTTCTTGGCCCTTGCATCGAAAACTCCTTGAAATATTTGGCGTCTTTTGTTTGTATCAAACTGCGCATGTGCAAATGGGCGGATTTGAATTCCATAAAAGGACAGTTAAAACGGGAAAAATAATTCTAATAAATTCCTTTTAAATTACCGCATCTTTGTTGATTTTAAGTTTAAATTTTATATTTAACGGAAACTCTATAACTTTAACAAGCCTAGGAAAATAGCGTATTGCCTAAATTTATTATTCTAATGCCATAAAACGTGGTTGAGGGATAGTGTCCCTTTAACACTTTTCTTGATTCTAAGATGGCGCCTATATTTCAGCTAATATTTTATATATTTCATTTTGGGGTGTACTGTTGGTTAGAAATACCCTTATTACACAAAGTAACATTAAAATGAATTAAATGTATTCAGAAATAGTTTAAATAAAGCTTAGGTTCGACACGTTACCCAGTTCGACTCGACACGTTCGATCGTTAAGGTTCGACAAGTGATAAAGCTATATTTCAATTAATATGGTATATATTTTTAATTTTTTTGGTGTAGAAATGATTAGATATGACCTCATTACATCAATAAATATAAAAATCAATTAAATGTATTCAAAAATAGCTTAAATAAAGCTTAGGTTCGGCTAGGTTCGACACGTTCGTTAGGTTCGGCCTTTAGTCCCACCGGATGTAAGCCCCGAAAATATTTTTGCAAATACATTGAATCAAGCATTTCCTAAATATTGAAAAACGTCGTTCGTTAGTTTTAAAACGCGATAATGCATATTTTCTTGTCTTGTGAAACTTTATGTTTCAATTCTTCAATAGAAGTTAATAAAAATACTACCGTAGAGGAATTTATTAGAAAACAAGACTTACCAAATGGGACGGTAAGTCGTCAATATTACAATAGATGTTTGCATAGATCTAGATTTTTTTTTCTGTTTGTTTTTTTTTATGATAGATTCTAGTTCAAGTTCTTGAACATGAGGTTCTTCCATCATAGTCTTACAAATCTGACGGAGGGCATTTTTATCATATTGCCCTACCATAACGACATATGATAAAAATGCCCTTTGTCGGACTACTTCCATCAGTGTCCGTTATATGTAGTGTTTTCATATGACATGTTCAGCGACAAATACAGTGTCAGCTTGTCAAATTTTAATTATTGAAGTATTAAGTTTAAAAAGAACTTAATGTGAACAATGTCAGTGGCAGATCCAGGATTTCCAAAAATGGTGGGACCCACATGTGTATTAGTCAAACTACTTATCCATATTTTGTGCCAAATCTGGGTGATTACTTGTAACTTTGTGGCCAGGAGGGGGAAGGGAGGCCTGGGGCCCCTCTAAATCAGCCATTGAATACACTTCTTTCTTTTTATCCCATCTGTAGTGTACTACATGAAAGTAAAATATCTTGAAATGTGTATTCATGTAAATCGATCACTTTACAAATAATGTACATAAGTGTATTTGAATCTCATCACAAATTGTGCAAGACAGCTCATGGTGGAAGTGAAAATGATATTTTGAGTGTGACCTGCATTGCCCTGGATTGTTCGTGGCAATAGATGGATTTCTTATTTCGCATGTGATAAAAATATAGAACTTTCAAGCACTGATACTAGGTTTACCAGTATTCTTAAGAAGTCTGACTTTAAATGTAAATGTATCACCAGAATTAGTCAAGATTTACTCTTGAAGTCGGCATGACGTCTCTGTCTCTGTTGGTTTACATAGATACCCAAGGAGTGTGGCCATGACATTTGGGGTAAAATTCAGGTACCGGTTTAACCGGGTTATCCTCCTGGAATATGCATTGCTTTCTATGATAAAGTTCAATGCCTTACCCCAAATGCTCCAAATACTTGTTATCAAATACCCGGATGTCTGACTTCAAGAATACATGTATGCTGTACATGTACCAGTAAATCAAGAAAACAAAAAGACTGCCACTAGGTATTTTACTTTCACATGTATTTCTCTTTATCTGATGTAATGTATATAATACGTTGTACAGTACACTATGTCTTATATTACAGGAAAATGATTGGTACATCATTGGCAAAGGAAAAAAATTATGCATGTGTGATTTGTTTCAAGATGGAGGAACATATCACCTTATACCACGTCTTTTTGGAGGAAAAGGAGGTAAAAGTTAACATTATATTTTAGAAATGAAGTTTTACTTGAGAAAGAAATATTCTGCATGCACAGTTACATAGGGCTGAGCTTTACAGTCTCACTCAGAATACATGTAACAATACATGGTAGTACTCAATGGATCAACCATATGGTCCTTGATGTGGATGTTAGATTTTTATGTTGTTTCTTAAATGATACCTCATTCATCTTGACTCAGTAGTCTACACAACTGTGTATGGGTACCAGTTTATGTAGGAAGTAGACCTTGAGAGGACTTTTAGAGAATATAGAATTCACTGTGTAGCATCACGTGACTAAACTTGGTGAATCCACGAATTCAAAATGGAGGCAAAAAGCTCGCTTCGAAGATTACAAACAGGTATTTTGATAATTGTACTGACGTATTTACATATATTCTTAGCCTATGTCCTTGTACAAATTGATAGTGATATAATTGTCCACTTTTCAGTCAATAAATCATTGTAGTTTTCACAAAGATTTTGACAAAAGTCACGAACAAGCGAAATCTATGTATGTGACGTTGTGATAGTTTCCACAAATTTATGAAAATTTACCTATTTCTTAGCTTAGTTGGAATATTCACAGTTAAATGTGACATTGCATATTATTGCCTAATCAGCATATTCTAATTATCTAAAAACTATAAGTCTTAATATGTATTTAAAGTTATTTCTTACTCTTTTCTGACATTGATGTGTTCCACGAATGATAATATCAACAAGCAAAAGTGATGAGTTTCCACGTAAATAATTGAGAAATTGGAAAATACCTTGCCATTATGTAACTTATAGCTATGTTAATGTTACTTTTTATTTTTTCTTTTGTTTTTTCATTTTTTTTTCTATTCTTTTTTTTTTAACAATCCAAAATGAGGCCTAAATCAAAATTGTCCAAAAATATTAGACAAAGGAAATACAACTCAATACACTTACCATTGGTTGCCTCTAGAGAGATCAATTTTGTATCGCTGAATGGTTAACAAAATATTGTATCGCCAAAATTGAAAATGCCAAAGCAAAAACGCCATCTAGGAAAATAAAACATCCAAAAAAGGCAATGTTAAAAGCGTTGCAGTATGCAGGATCTTTATTTCTGAATGATTCAAAGGCCAATGATAAAGAATTGGATTTTGGTAAACTTGATATGATGATGATAAAAATTATCATGACGTTGAAGTTGATACAATGTACACTGACTTCTAAACAAGTCCAGGAATGTCCATATGGCTTGTTTTATGAAATCTGTGCAATTTTGTTAAAACCAAAATATTAAAATTGACTTCCGATGAGAAAGCAGGGTAAGGGTTATACATTTATCAAACATTCGATAAATTGGTTTAAGCAGCCAGTACCAAGAAATTAAGGATAGGATTGATTCTTGTTACACGTCACTACACGATTATTGCAAGCATTTGGTGATGCCATCCGCTTGATACATTGCATACAAATTCATACATTTGTACCGGACCAACCCGAAGCAGTGAGGGATCTTTTACATGCTATGCCTACAGCAACACAGGACCTCCAATTCTACTGTCTTATCTGAAAGACAGAACACCAGCATGACGAAGGCAAGGATTGAACTCGAACCTCCCAATGACTGAGCGAGTTCCATACCACTGGACCATACCGGCTCTTAATGATTGGATGGTAGCATCTGTGATCTACTTTTTAATTAGTTGAAACCAACTACTGATCAATCTGGACAACACAAAAAATTAGTAACAGCAAATTATTAGTTGTGCAAGTGGGTAATTTCTCAGTATTAGAATTTAAACTGCCTTACCTATGCCTCTGTGAATTTGCCTGACAGAAGAATCTCCTCCCACAACATACAAAAGGCCAATCTGCTTTATGTTTTAACTTACGGGCATAAACCCCAGACATGTGTTTAAATGTTTTACCACAATTGGGGCAAATGAGTTTGTTTATGTGATAAGAAAACAATTATAAAAACATGGTATAACATTGGATTTTCAAGAGCCAGATTTTTATGTGTGGAAACTCATCACTTTTGCTTGCTGACATTATCATTCAAGGAACCCATCAATATCAGAAAAGAGTAAGAAATAGCTTTAAATACACATTTTTTGAGGTAAGTAGTAAATGCGGATTTGCCAAATAACATTCAATGCGAGTTATAACTATGAATATTCCAGCAAAGCTAAGAAATAGGTAAATTTTCATAAATTCATGGAAACTACCATAACGTCACATACACAGATTTTGCTTGTGACTTCTGTCACAATGTTTGTAAAAACTACAATGATTTATTGACTGAAAGGTGACAGTTATATTACTATCAGTTTGTGCAAGGACAAGGGCTATGAATATATGTAAATACGTCAGTATAATTATCAAATTACCTGTTTGTGTTCTTCGAAGCGAGCTTTTTGCCTCCATTTTGAATTCATGGATTCACCAAGTTTAGTCACATGATGCTACACAGTGGAATTCATGGGTGAAATGTCAAACTGTGTAAGGCTTAAGTCTTTTTGATCAAAGGAAGGATTTAACTATGACTCTAATATTACAATTATAACGTATAAATTTTATGAAATTTAGTACATAATGCACTTGTAGTGCAGTATTTATATACATGTAAAAAGTATATTAGTTGATTATAATTCACATGGGTGTGTTCTTGATTTATAAGTGAACTACAGAGAAGGTAATTATGCATTTCTTTCCCACAAGCTGAAAATTCAAGACTAGATTGTTTTAAAGATAATGTTTTCTGTTTTTTTTTTTTTTTCGAGCATATATTAAAGTATTACTTAGTAATCAATCACTACTATATGGCTTTTCAGGTTTTGGGTCGATGTTACGAGCCATTGGAGCACAGATTGATAAAACAAATAATCGTGAAGCATGTCGTGATCTTAGTGGACGCAGGATGAGGGATGTCAACAATGAAAAACAGTAAGTGCCGTTGGTGTAATACATGTAGTTTAAAAACTAATGTGTTTGTAATTTTGTTTTTCTAGGCTTTTTTTATTTCGTTACACGACTTGTCCATTCCAAAGGGTAAATACTAGTGTAATTGAGTTCAATTAATGATTTATGTTTGTAAATTATGACAAGAAGGAATAGACATTTTATAATGTATTCAACAATGACTGAACAGCTCATTATTTAAATTGCTGCTTTTTCCATTCGTACATGTATACAGTTATTTCATGGCTACTTGGGGAACAGTTTAATTATTGTCCCGAGGTAGGGAAGAAGACCTGAGAAACTGTTACCCTTGGCCTTTGACCTCTGGTAACAGTTTCCTAGGTCTTCTCCACTACTGAGGGACAATATTTTGACTGTTCCCCAAGTAGCCATGAAAAAGCTATTTTATTACCCAATTGTTTTTTTGATTAATAATAGTCTTATAACATCTTCACATCTTGCTAGAGGAACGCAAAAGTAGTTTTGGTTTGCACGTCATTTGAGCGCTAGATCATGAAAATGCTTTTGGATGGTAACAGTTCGTCCCACGACAGACAAATTAGTTTTGACTGTTATCCAGTTGCACAAACTGTTTCCATCTAGTACATTTCACCAAATGACTGTGGAATGGTCAAAAATACAAAATAGTTATTTATGTAGAAGATTGGTTAATAAATCAATTTGGTAATAAGTTTAATCTACAGATATTTTAGATTTTCTCAATTTCCATTTTGAGCATCACTGAAAAGACACAAGCTGTCAGAGTACACATCTGTGACCTGTTGTACTAGAGGTTAAAACACCTGAACTAATGAAAATTTTGATTGAAAACTTCAAAATAAATGTTGATTTTGTGAAAACTAACAAAAGTAAACAAACCTGAAGAAGAACATCAGTCATTTCTGTAAATATTTATGTTTAATGTGTAGTGGAATATTTAGTATTGCATGTTCATTAGTAAAAGGGACCTCTGGGATACTGAAATGATGTTGGTGTATATGTCTTATAGGTATCTAAATATACAAATTTCAATGAATACTGGTATCGAAGCTATGGGTAACAATTTGAAATTTTGATACATTGATACAAAGAAAACATATATGACAATGTGTATGATCATATTTCATGGAATAGAATGAAGGAGTGGTTGTCAAAACAAGCAGAAAAAGAAAAGGAAAAGGAAGAACGAAGGAAAGAGAGATGGGAGAGAAGGAAAGCAATGCCAAATCACAAGTTTGATGACCCTTTGTATGATCAACAGAGGTCAAAGGTGTCTGAAAACTTAGAGGATGCTCTGCACAAAGGTTCCAATTATAACTTCTATGATATTTTTACGATAGTTTTATATTTTGCTTTGATTATGCTGTTAATGTTGTACTGCTGATATTATATAATTTGGTTATATGTCATAAAACAAAGGCCAAAAAAGGATCAAAGATAGATTAAAATCTTTTTACTTATAAATCTCAAAATAGCAGAGAGATCCGATTATATATTCAATAATGAATATAATGCCAAAAATAAACATGATAAAAAAGTAAGTATGAGTTCATATATTAGTTATTACTTATATATAATGTAAAGATTTAAGAAAAAAAAGGAAAAATATTGAACTGTCTATGATGTATATATACTGCACATTTACTTTGTTGGCACCAAGGTTTTTAATATATAATCCACAACTTTTAACTCAGTATAAATTACAGGATTATTAAAATCCAAATCACATCAAAGTGCCTCATGCACAGCAACATCATCAACTTCAGAGAGTAGAAAACGACATGCAGCTACAGCAAGTGAACCAAAAGCAAAGATCAAGAAAAATACTGAATGGTATGAAATGTTAATGTTATATGTACTTAAATCATAACTCAAAGATAACTAAGGTCTAGCAAGTGTTTTTAAAAGGCTTGTATCTTCTTGTATTGCAAGCAAATTTAATTATACATGTACTTGCTGAAACAGAGTTGTGGAGGGTATACTGGAATCACCATGCCGGTCCATCTGTCTCCGGACTTGTCATCACAACTTTCCACTTATTAAATTTCAATGAAACCTTGTTCAAAGAGAGATTACAATATGAAGATGTGCATGAAGGAAGGAAGATGATGATCAAAATTCTGTAGTGGAGTTATGGGCCTTAGGATTTAGAATATGGCAGTAATATAATTTTGTCATCACAACTCCTTCAGACAAAAAAAATCACAATACTATAAATCAGGAAAGTTGTTATATTTTTGGGAATCTGGGTAAAATCCCTGTATTTTTTAAAATTTTTTTTTTGTGTGTGTGAATTAATGTTGGTGCTAAAGATAAATTTTACACATAACTTCCAGTGTAACTACTTTTAACTCATTTCTTTGATAGTAAATCTATCTACATTCTGGTTCCTCATTACCTATTTTCCCTGTAACACAGTCTCAATTTCCATTTAAAAGCACTTGTTTCTGCTTCTATTAAAATACAAGGGAAAATGCAGGTCAAGTTCGAATATGGATGTGTTCCAGTAATGTTTGACATAGTTATTGCCCTAGAACATAGAAAATATCCTAAAAATGACAGTTTCGGCTCATTTTCTCCATGAAGGTTTGATGGATTAAATTGATATTTAGTATACAGATATATCATGGGGCAATCTGATTAAAACCATATCTTTATTCTGCTTCTCTATTTGTCCGAATGCGGATAAAGATATTGTGTCACTTGCACATGCCTAGCCGAGTCATTGATTGACTATGTGAAATAACGGTTTCGAAGACTGAAACATCATCAGAGTTCAACAGATCATGACTCCTTATGGGGTTTTGCCAGATCTTTATCCGCAATGGGACAAATAGAGAAGCAGAGTGAAGATATGGTTTTAATCAGATTGATCATAGGGAAATGCAGGCCAAGTTCGAATATGGGCGTGCTCCGGTAATTTTGGACAGAGTAATTGCCCTTGAACATTAAAAATTTCTCAAAAATATTAGTTTTCTGGCAATTATATTTCACTAGCTTAGCTGCCAGCGAGGGCATTTGTGTTGCAACAACACATTTAAAGTCAAGTCAAATAATATAATTCATGCTATATTATGCACTATGAATTTTGCCACTGTCAGAGGCAGCGTGTCGACAGACACTCTCTTCTAGTGTAAAATTGTTTTGCTAATTCATTACCTATCACAAAAACCCTTAAAAATAATTGACAGCAAAATTTCCAGATTTATAGTTTGTAAATATGCATAAAGGAAGGAGAATGCTATACAAAATTTATCAGAGGAATTATTGGCCTTCACCTTGCCATTGCAAATCCACCAGGTACCACTGAATTGATATCAATGAAACTTGTATGCAGAAAGATAATATGTTGATGTGCAGGAGTAAAGGTTACTGTCCAAGAATTGTTTTGTATGACCTTAATGTTGTAGGGATATTAGGACAGTTTCACTTTTTATTGAAGTGTCCAATCAGATTGTGTTCTATGTTTATTGCAAACGTATAATTGCAATTTTCATTATCTTAGAAATTTTATGATATAATCATATAATATATAAGGTTGAAGGTTGATTGGTGTTTTACGTCGCTTTCAACACTATTTCAGTTATATCACGACATGGAAGCAGGAGATTACCAACCTCTTAAACATAGTGGCGCAACCCGAGAATTGAACCCGAATCGTCGGCGCCGCAAGCCAAGTGCTTTACCACTTCACCACGCCTGCCCCTTGTATAATATATATATCAAACTAATGATTATTCAGCGTAGATAAAGTAAATGTAAAATAAATGTAAATTAACATTATCATAACTATTAACAATTAAGTATTATAAATCTTTTGTTGTTTTAGGCTTGGGATAGACATTGATGAACTGAGTGACCTTGACAGTGATGAAAATGATAGTGTGGCTGGAGTAATAGATGGTGCGAGTGCAGCAGTAACAGATCCAGTCTCAGAAGCAAGTAATAGTAGTTCTGCTACATCTACTTCTTTCTCTGTTGATACAAAGGATGCTGATACTGAAAATAGTGACTCTCATACCAGTGAAAATGCTAGCCGAAAAAAGTTCATAATTCCTTTGGAAAGCAATAATGACACTGAAATTGAAGCAATGGACTTTAAAATCAATGTTGAAAGTTCTAAGACACACAGTGGAACTGGCAGTGTCATTGAAAACCAGAAAGTCATGACTGAGAAAAAAGTCACTCATAATGAAGAAGAGCTGAAAGTGAAGGATAATGAACAACAAGAGGTACGATAACTCATTATTTATCAAAATATTTGAAGTTTAATAGCAATAAATGATTTTCAGTAGAAGCATGTACATGTCGTTGAGTAATTGTAATATGACCTAGTTTCTTTTTCCATTTAATGGATATTTAATTTGTTAAATTGTAGTTTATACACAACGATTCGTCTATACATTGTATTCCATATGATCTCACTTTTGCGTTTTGTTTTATGTGAAATCTTTAAGAACCCAATTGACCAATCAGAGGGTGGTATTTATATTTAGATTGCTTTCAGCGTCAGTATCATTTACATTTGAGTTTGAAGAGATCGCTTTACAATTGATTTTACCTTAAATTTACAAATTCCAATTTACTACTGTATTCACTTGACTTTTGGAGCTGTGAAATTACTGCGGACTATCAGTGCTTTATACAGTATACAATTTATACACGGATTTTACGGTGTTTGTTAGCATCAAGCCATCATGCCGCCAAATCGGGCTGGAACTGGAAGGACGCGTCGGCCAGTTATGCCGTATGATCCGGACTTGCCGATTAATTGGACATTAAAACGTTTGCGAGAGGAGCTGGGAACTCTTGGCATTACCCCTCCTACTAATGCAAGAAGGATGGCACTCGTGAGAATGTTAAAAGATGCGCAATCGGGCTCGAATGTGCAACAAATTGAACAAAGTCAAAGGCAAGGTCATGTCGAGCAACCAGTAGTTCGTACCGAAAACAGCCAAAATGCCAGTGACCGCGATCGCGACATGATAGGCATCGTGGCAAGCCTTTCAAATACAGTGCAGGCGTTGCAACAAACTGTGACAAAGCTCTCTAACAAGGTAACGAGTTTAGATAATAAGTTGCAAGAACAATTCCCAAGAGAAGGTGAGTGGAGGACTCCGAGGATCTCACAGGCGGCCAATTCTAATACTAACGTAGACGTGACATTGTCTTCCAGTCTAAATTCAACCACATGGGGGAACTACTCCGTCAGTTCAGCCCTGCGTAGTTTGACACCGGCAGCAGCAGGTTGCGAGGAGCAATTGCCTTCAGTGCAACGTCAAATTAATTTTATTGCCTAGAGGACGTGTGTCTATGGAATCTTTGCCCCGCAGTGGACACAGTGTCACCACAGCTACGGCAGCAAATTCTACAAGGTAGGGATGTAAATCTCGCTTCCTTGCTAATTCCATACTTTTCCGGTCCTTTCACCGATTGTCTGGACACACCTTCTAATTCATGTCAAGCCCCAGTTAAACTTGACAATAGATTGCAACGCAACCTAACTCTTGGCAAATTTATCCAAGCAATTTGAATATACAAGTCAATTATGTGTTTCTGCCTTTCCGGAACGTCGACAGGAGCTGGATGTATACGAAAGAGACATTGTAGACATGGCAACTAGATATCCCGGCAAAGGATTTTATGAATATCATAAACAATTTAGTTTAAACGGCAGCAGCGCATTTGCGTTACAATAATGTGCTAGTAGACTGGTCCGTCAGGAACAATAGTTTATTTTGTAATATTTTTGTAAATGCTTAAGCTGCAACATGTGCCTTGTGTAACAGTACATTGCACGGTACGGGATTCTGTCCAATTTCTAAAGAAAACAGAGGGGAGAAGTCGCATCAAACCGCTATTGGACAATCAGATAAAGAATATGACACCTACGGCCGCAAGCGCACATTTCATTTGGGGAAGGAGATTTGTAACAACATAAACGGTGAACGGGGTTGCAAGCTTCCTAGGTGCAACAACTTGCACGTTTGTCTTGAATGCAAAGGTGAACACTCGCGGTTATCTTGTCTTGTCTCAAAAAACGGATTGAATTCTCAGGACAAAGCGATTGTTCTGAGAAAGTAACTTTTATCGCAAAAACCCCTATAGATGTATGTACATTGGAACGCCTTCTTCTTAATCACCCAGACAGCAACTTTACGGAGGAACTTATTCAGGGTCTGAAGTATGGATTTCACACAGGTATAAAATCTTTACCGAATGAATCGTTAGAGTGTCGCAATCTCCGTACCGCAGTTACACAACCTGAATGTACAACAGTTTTGATTCAATCAGAATTAGATAAAGGCTATTTGATTGGACCGTTTAATCAGAGCCCATTCGCAGTGTATCGTGTTAACCCGATTGGGATAGCAGAAGGGAAGTATTCAGGGAAGAAAAGACTGATTGTCGATATGTCTTCGCCCACAATAAAGAGGATAATCCTAGTATCAACGACTTGATAGTTAAAGAAGAATATTCGCTAAATTATGTTCTATCGATGTCGCAATCAAAGTCATTAAACAATTAGGACAAGGTGCATGGTTAATGAAGACGGATATCACTGATGCTTTCAAAACTATTCCTGTGCACCCATCACTCTGGCGATATCAAGGAATTAAGTGGGAAAAGAAATATTATTTTTACTCACAGTTAGTTTTTGGAGCAGATCGAGTCCAAAGATTTTCGATTACTTATCTCAAGCAGTGTGCTGGATTGCATCCAATATATTCGGTATAGAAAACATATTGCATCTCCTGATGATTTCCTCGTCCATTGAAAATCCCATGGTGGAACCGAATGAAACCATGAATAAATTTAAGGATGTTTTTCACACTCTGTGCATCCCTATTTCGGCCAAGAAAACTGTGGGTCCATCTACATCGTTGGAATATTTGGGAATCATCCTAGATTCAGAAAAAATGGAGGCCCGTCTACCGCGAGACAAGTTAGATCGTATATCAGGAATCATTGCACAGTTTACCAGTAGGAAAAGTGTACAAAAAGAGAGCTCCTAAGTATACTTGGTCATTTAAATTTTGCCAGTAGAGTGGTGGTCCCTGGACGATCTTTCGTTTCCCATCTCATAGCTCTGTCGACAAAAGTGAAAGAGTTGCATCACCACGTGCATTTAAATAAAGTATGTCGTGCCGATCTTGCTATGTGGGCCAAATTTCTTAAAGGCTGGAATGGAGTGTCATTCTTTCTAGACGACAACATCACACAAGCTGCAGAGTATTGAACTTTTTACAGATGCTACACCAAGTTCGTTTGGGGCATCTACAATAACCAATGGTTCCAAGGATTTTTCCGGTGAATATAAAACTGGAAGAGATGTCGATGGCCTTCTATGAACTATATCCCATTGTCATGGCCTGTTTATTATGGGGATCTACTTGGTCGAAAAAGCGTATCTTATTTCATTGCGATAATCTTGCCACAGTCGAAATTGTACGGAAAGGCAGATCCAAAGTTCAAAGTATTATGAAATTAATGCGCTCATTGACATTTCAATCTGCTATGTGTAATTTTGTCATTCATGCGAAACATATACCAGGTGTTAAAAATGCTAAAGCGGATGCTTTATCTCGATTTCCAGATGGACAGATTTCGTCTGCTAGCACCAGAGTCAAACAAAGAGCCCACTCCGTGCATCCCATTCATGGACATGTTAATGGATTGATAGACCATGCAGAATCTTTACGCTTAGCATCTTTAAGCAAGTCTACTCTTAAGGCTTACAGTTCAGCGTTGTTTACTTTCATATCTTTTTGTCGCAATGAATAGACTGTACATACTCTCTGATCTTGAGATTTTGCCCTATGTTGATTTACAAATATTGATACTTTTTGTAACTTATGGTCACAAAGTATTGAATTTGAAGTATGATACCATTAAGTTATACCTTGCAGGTATTCGGTTTCATTATGTCAGTCACGGATTCGAATTTCCATCCTTAGACCATTTGCAGCTTCAGTACATTTTACGAGGGATTAAGAAGTCACAATTTGCAAGTTGCAAACCAAGGCTTCCTATTACATCACATATATTGAAGGATTTGTGTACACGTGTAGATGAAGGCGTTTTTTCTCCCCTTTTTTGATAAAATGCTTTGTTGTGTTTTTAAGTTAGCATTTTTTGCTTTTTTAAGATGTGGAGAATTTACAGTAAGGTCAAACTTTAAATCATTTTTACAAATTGAAGATATCACTTTCAGTGATAATTTTGACAGTTTCACACTTCTGCTGAAAACATCTAAAACAGACCCTTTTGGTAAAGGAGTTAGCATTCTGATATGCGAAAACAAGCTACAACCTGTTCAAAGCCTATTTCAGTACATACAACATAAGGTTAGCACTCGGTGCTAAGGTCACATCACCTTGTTTTTAGATTCTGAACATGGTGTCAAACCTTTAACCAGGAATACATTCATATCTTTCCTCAGACAAGTTTTGCTAAGAAAGGGTTACGTTGATAGCAATTTTTCAGGGCACTCATTCCGAATTGGGGCTGCTACATCAGCAGCTGCTGCAGGGGTAGAAGATCATGTAATAAAAACCATGGGCAGATGGGTATCAGACTGTTATATTCATTATATCAGGACTGACCACAGGATAATAAAAAATGCCCAATGCAATATGTATGTGTAATGATTAGAAGCGGGTACTCTAGTCCATTTATAATTACCATTTACTTGTGTATGATTTTAATATTGTTAAATATGGTGTTGAAATTTGGAATTTTTTTTTTCTGTATGGTGTTACTTCTTGGGGGCTTTCATTCATTCTTCATTCATTTGGCGTGTTAATTCGGGGGAATTATCTGCCCCCAATTAAATACAGTTTATTATATAATGTTAAGTAATGAATATGGTGCATTTATAAGGACTATTATTATCATGTAGTGTTATCTCGCGTATGTATGAACAGCAGCCGCAGGGATCAGCCCCGGCTTACCTCATGCATTTTCCTATACCTGCTGGGATCAGCCCCAGGTAACGATACAGTTACAGCCTGCTGGGATCAGCCCCAGGCTATCTTAATTTGGCCGCAGGGATCAACCCCGGCTACTATTACTACTTTAATTAATAGTCTTGCTCAATTGAAGTAGTGTTAGAGGTTGTCATTAATGTATACAAATTTGTGAGTGTTTTAGATTTGATATGAGTAGCCCCCTTGAAAGCCAAAGATTTGTTAGCCAAAGAATTTTGGTAGATAATGTTTGTACATGTATGTTTTTCTTAATTTTTCTAGTCATCTTGTGATATAGTTTTGAATTGTGACTTACAGTGTTTACTTGCTATTTTGATTTGTGTCTTTTTGGTTTTGTAATAAATGAGTGCGTAGTACCCTACTGCTGTCTCAGAGTTTGTGTATAAATGGATATTTAATTTGTTAAATTGTAGTTTATACACAACGATTCGTCTATACATTGTATTCCATATGATCTCACTTTTGCGTTTTGTTTTATGTGAAATCTGTAAGAACCCAATTGACCAATCAGAGGTGGTATTTATATTTAGATTGCTTTTCAGCGTCAGTAATCATTTACATTTGAGTTTTGAAGAGATCGCTTTACAATTGACCACCCACCAACCCCACCTTCACCAATACATTGGGATAGGAATATACTCTAGAATATGTTTTTTTATTAGAGATTTTATAAATATGACATGTGCAGCCATATCAAATTTGTTTTCGTTCTAACATATACAACTTGCTTGTGTTTCATATATGTTTTAGTATTTTAGTTTTTGATCCTTTTAATATAAATGTCAATTAGACTCATGGACAAACTTAAGTTAACATGCAGTTATTGACAATGTCTTTGAGATGTTCCTTTTGGTGATATGTGTTCTTTTACAATCTTAAATTGGATGTACTAAAACACTTGTTTTTATGAACTGAATGATATTATTTCAATGTCATCGACTTACATTGTAAATTCATATATAGGGGCTACTCATGCGTGTTAATTCGGGGGAATTATCTGCCCCCAATTAAATACAGTTTATTATATAATGTTAAGTAATGAATATGGAGCATTTTATAAGGACTATTATTATCATGTAGTGTTATCTCGCGTATGTATGAACAGCAGCCGCAGGGATCAGCCCCGGCTTACCTCATGCATTTTCCTATACCTGCTGGGATCAGCCCCAGGTAACGATACAGTTACAGCCTGCTGGGATCAGCCCCAGGCTATCTTAATTTGCCGCAGGGATCAGCCCCGGCTTATAATACCTGCCGGGATCAACCCCAGGTAACGATACAGTTACAGCCTGCTGGGATCAGCCCCAGGCTATCTTAATTTGCCGCAGGGATCAGCCCCGGCTTATAATACCTGCCGGGATCAACCCCCAGGTACATGTAGCTATGTATTTATGCCTGCCGGGATCAGCCCCAGGATATTCTGAATGGCCGCAGGGATCAACCCCGGCTACTATTACTACTTTAATTAATAGTCTTGCTCAATTGAAGTAGTGTTAGAGGTTGCCATTAATGTATACAAATTTGTGAGTGTTTTAGATTTGATATGAGTAGCCCCCTTGAAAGCCAAAGATTTGTTAGCCAAAGAATTTTGGTAGATAATGTTTGTACATGTATGTTTTTCTTAATTTTTCTAGTCATCTTGTGATATAGTTTTGAATTGTGACTTACAGTGTTTACTTGCTATTTTGATTTGTGTCTTTTTGGTTTTGTAATAAATGAGTGCGTAGTACCTACTGCTGTCTCAGAGTTGTGTATAAATATGCTTTTTAATCATTAGAAAATTGTCACAAACAAGCACAGGCAATCAAGTACTGCTCATTTCCTAAAGTATGTGTATTGTATTGCTTACCTATTTTCCGAAAATCCACTAGCTTTTTCGTCAGTGTTTACAGTCATTTATAGTTTTGTTTTTGCTTAAATAAGCAGGGCATTTTAATCAACAAAAAAATAATGCAATTACATTCCAATATTGTGTTTCTTTTCAAAGAGTATAAATAGACAACTTTGTTATAGAAATACTAGATCTTTATGTTTTATGTATTACATGTACATATATAGACTTTAACCCAATAGGAGAAGGGCAGGCTGAGTATAGTGGTTAAGTGCTTGGCTTGCGGCGCCGACGACCCGGGTTCGATTCCCGGGTTGCGCCACTATGTTCAAGAGGTTGGTTACCTCCAGCTTCCATGTCGCAATATAACTGAAAAATTGTTCAAAGCGACATAAAACACCAATCAACCAATCCAGTAGGAGAGTTCACTGGAAGTTAGGGACCACTGCCATTGAAATGAATTACATTATATCTTGTATCTTTTTTCTCTACACAGGAAGTGATTGATTTAAACAGTTACAATTCTGCAGAGGAGTTAGAAATTCTTGGGCTAGAAAAACTGAAAACTGAGCTAGTTACAAGACAACTCAAATGTGGTGGTACACTCCAAGAAAGAGCACAAAGATTGTATTCCATCAGAGGACTAACAACAAAACAGATAGATCCTTCTTTATTTGCTAAACCAACAAAGAGTAAAAAGAAAAAGTGAACAGGATAGAAAAACACAAAGAACATGATGTATCATTCTTATGTTGTACAGAGAATAGTTTATACTGCATATGATTTTATCTGAAAGGGAACGAAGACAGGACATAATTGCAAGACTTTGAAATAGAATATATGGTTGACATGACTATTAAAAGAAGAGGAAAAAAATTATAATTTCGTCTTCTGTCTTGATCTTAATAAAAAGATTTTACTGTACAGAACTTTGGTATTTGGGTTTAGAGATTACAAATTTAATTTTCGTTAATTTTCCAAGTTCTCAATCACAAATGTTCGTACAGTGAATGACAACAAATGAATTTTAGCTGGGCTCAGAAATGTAGCTCTACAAAGAATTCATCCACCATAGTATACTTTTGATAGATTGTTGTTTGTTCTAACGCGTAATATCTAATTAAATTCATTACACTTTTTACTATGGCCTCATACTTTCACTTTTTCTTTGTTATTCCATGGCAGCAAAGATGCAGAGAGGATTTACCATTACTTCTGTATTTCAATGTATGCTTCACATTGTCAAGAGCCCTTATGAACACAAGACTAATCGATCATCATAGAAATCAAACTTTCTACAAATGTTTGTTTTAAAAAAAGAATGAACCCTATTGATATTTAGGGATAAGAGATCAAAAGTCTTGGTCATTATGTTGTGAAGGGAAGCTCTGCTTAGCGGTACCCTTTCTCAAGTTACTGACAGTATACTATTTTCTTTCTGACAGGATTGTCACATGAAGTAGTGGTATCACACAGTAACTCCAAGCTGTTCATTGATCCAGTTGTATCAAACAGTAACTATAAGCTGATATTTGGTCACGTTGTAAGAAAAACTTATGGGTCAATAGTCATTTTAGATGAAGGTCATGACACTTGTGTTTCAGCTCTTAAAAACAAAGGTCAAATTTCAAGGTCAAGGTCACAGTGTATGGATGCAAAAGGAATTCAGTTATGGACCAAAAAATATTTTTTGTTATCTATGTTCTGTGACATTGACTTCTAATCTTCAATTCAGTAGAACACATTCTTAATTCATGATGAGTCTGTATGAAGCTTCATGTCGTATGGTGTGAAGGGAATATGCCTTCTTTACATTAAGCATTTCCTTCATTAAATGTCAAGACTTAGCGTCATTTCATTGTGACATCATGATCTAAACCTCAATGTCATAATAAAAATCCTGGAAAAAAGTAGTTTGTTGGGCCTTAGGCTCCATATATGTTATGTAAAAAAATGAAATTTGTCTATTTAGATATGGTCCATAAATCTGTCAGTTATCCATGCACCGTGACCTTGATCTTTGGACCTCCCAAATCAATAAAGTACATTCTTGATTCATGGAGAGTCTGTATATGAAATTTCAAGTCAATTGGTGTGAAGGGAATACATTTATAGTTTGAAAGCCATTTTCAATCATCCATGCTCTCTCTGTGGCCTTGACATTTTGACCTCCAAGCAATAGGGGCACATTCTTGAATGAAGATGAGTCTTTCTATTAACTTAAGTTGAAAATCCATAGGTTAGAAGTGAATTTATAGTGTCACTTATGGTTCAGAAATCTTTTTCATATCCATGATTCGTGGCCTTGACCTTGGACCTCCAAATCATTTGGGCACACCCTTGGCTCAGGGCAGTTGGAGTATGAAGTTTACCATTCACTGATTTGAAGGAAATCAGTTATGGTCCAGAAACCATTTCCAGTTATCCAAGGTCTGTGACCTTGCCCTTTGACTTCCAAATGAATGGGGCACATCCTTGACCCAAATTGAGTCTGTGTATGCAGTTTCATGTTGATAGGTGGAAAGGAAATTCAGTCATGATCTGTAAACTATTTTCAGTTATCCATGCTTTACGGCCTTGACCTTTTATCATTTCTTGTACTTCTAAATCTTAGGTAGATAAATCAGAATATTTATAATGCAAAAAATCCCTTTGACAGCAAAATGCTGCAATGCTGCTTGATAGAAAATTTACATTCAAATTTTTCATAATTTTGGGTCAATGTAAACAATTATGAAGATTTTATGGACTGGATATCAACTTTTTTTCAAAGAGTTTCTTTGACCTTGACTTGGGAGAAATTTTACTTTAGCATGACATACCCTTGTGTACCGACTACATGAAGCTCTCAACAGATAAAACCAAAGATACAGATTTTACAAGTTCATAAATATTAATCAGGAAAATTTCACAAAACATTTGTACACTTATGAACATGTTTATACTGGTAGTTAAAGACTATGAAGGAGATATTTATCATACATGTATATCTACATACATATAATAAAGAATAAGACTTAAGAGGATTTTACTCTTTAAACATCTACAAAATTCAGAATTTATTTTTATCAATTTAGTATGTGTAAAACCAGAATTACCTTCCTTTGTGAACATTTTATACTTGCAGTAATAGATGATGGGCACGTTTTTATCAATTATAACAAAATTGAAACAAATTTTTTATTATAAATTCAACAAATACAAATGTAAGGAGACTTAAATTCCTACTCCGTTGATACGATACATACATGTACATTTACATAATTATTACATACAAGTTTATAGAACAAATTCTGGAATAGTAATTTCTGAGATTAGATGAATGGCACATCTGAATAATCTAGATTCAAAACTGCAATCCACTGGATTCATATTTTGGATACTGGAAAAGGGGAATACATACTGGTGTCTGGATACCACGATGACGTGTAAGAAAATGAAGCAAATGGACATGCATACTTACATCAAATCAATAATAATAATAATATATATGTATAGTAGGTATCAACATTGGAGGTAAATCAGTTGGTGATTGGTAGCAGAATATACCTACAGAGGCCTGTTTAAATACAAGATGGAATCCCTTGTAGAAAACTTCTGAAAGTGTTCAAGAAAACAAAGGGATTTTTTCAAGTTAAAGTGGAATGATGAAGTATCGGTATCTCAAGGAACCTGTTGCCTGGAAAAAACCATTAAAGCAGAGGACAAACAAAATAAAATACCATGTTATCCTTGGCATCTCTATACTCAACAGGTGAAATGTAAACCACGTCATACATCATCTTTCCTAGCTGTTAGTCGTTTCCATCTCAAATTTTGCATCATTCCATTATTGTGCTATACTCAAACTATCAATTTTCTGAGGAGGATCTGGACAAACAGTAGTTTGACAGACATGAAACCACTTTGCATCATGTACAATTAGATAAAGGTCTATTAAAAATACCCTTTCACAAAACCTTTATTCCATTTCTTGTAATTATGCTATAAATAGTTACTGTAACTGTTCAAATCATGAAACAGAAAAGATGTAGGTACAAGTAATTTGTAATGAATAATACGTGATAATCCCCTGTATAGCAAATCACATACATGTACCATTATCTATAATAATATATGACATACGTGTACAACACAGCATTTTCCATATTAAAATTTCAACACAATTAAATACTTGGAATATTTCATTCATATGATACTAACTATTGTTTAGTTACACTAAGACACTATTCTTTTGTTACTTGATTTGTAAATCCACCACCAGATATTTTTCACACTTCCTACCCAGGAGTGAAAGTATCATTTTTATCAGAGATGGAAAGCTACAGCAATTTTCCAAGTACACTACATCTCCTATACATACTCAAAATAATTACATGTAGCATGTGTAAAATTTCTGTCAAACAACTACCTTCACCTACACTTGGGTAAATCCTATTAAAGAACATGACACATTTAGGAGAGGAAATAAAAAATCCACACTGATGAAAAATGAAGTCCACAACATGGCACAAACTTTGCACTTGGTTTACCAGATGAAAGACTGACTTCGACTTCAGTTCATAAAACTTCGTAATTGCACTACAAACAGTACAAATTATTGATCTCGGATGACATTTCAACATTCATCCCACTTGGGCGTAAAATGAGTGATCTTAGATGCCGTTTCAACACAGACCCCACTGTGCACTTCTGCTTGATAAACTGGAATGAGGTAATATTTCATAATAATAGTAATCACCTAGGTGATTTTGGTGATTTATAGTTTCTAATACACAATAGACATGCTAAGCCCGTATGATCAGGTTCTGTATTAATGCTGCGTATAATTCCATCCTCTATCACAAGGGAATATCTACAAAATATCAGACGTGAAAATCAATTGCAATCAGACTGCATAACAAACAATAAAGTTTGGATACAGAACTCTCAATTCAATGTTCAATTATTCCAGGTCATTTTCAATCTAACTCCACAAAAATTTAACCTTAGAGAACCCAAACTCTGATCCAATTAAATAATTTAATATACAACATACTCAACATAACTTTGTACAAATGTATTTAAGAACAAATTAGTATATTCATCTTTTATTTTTCAAACCACCATTATGGTTCTAAAATAAAAAGTTTCTTTAATTAAAGTAAGTCTATTTAAAACAAACGCTATTTCAAGTACATGTTATTATTGATGCCCAAAGCAACAAAATAATAGGAATCATTTCCTAAAAGCACAGAAGATAGACATCAATCCACAAATATTGTATGTCATAAAATTTTTGATAAAGTACATTACATCATATATACCTCTTAGATCTAAATCCTCCCAAAGGTTTCGTACAATCTAATTCCATCTTCATTGCTTTAGTAAATGCAGCAGAAGGGTCTGCCAACATTCGAATCTATAAAAACATACAAGGTTATTACTACACATGTTAATATGTTTTTGTATACCAAACTTCTGTAAAGCCACAAACATACATGTATATATGTACATTTACATTGTATGTATGCTTAGAGTAACAGTGAAACTGAAAAACAGAATGCCTGATGTTCAGGGTGAAACAAAACTCCTATGACAAGATACAATATATATCACAACGTCCTGCCATAATACTATTGCTTTTCAGATTATACAATGTTATCATATAATCTCTTGCAAAATACTAAGAATTTCTACATTATAGCAAAAATGTTACCGAACAAATAGATATCAAAATTTAATGTGTGCATTTCAATAATGTCTTTGTTATTGACACCTGCCATTTGGAATGAAACTAATGGATCAGAGCTTCCAATGACACAGCTAAAATTATGCTATACACTGATTTGCTGTGAATAAAACTGAAATTGTACAAAAGTGAAAATAGCACTTTTCACTGTAACAAAAAAGCCTAAAGGTTCTTACCAGTGACCTTTCTAAGCAAGGTTTATTTTTATTTGCTTAAAAGTTTCTTAAAATCCAGTCAAATGAAAGTTTGGAAAAACTGGTATCAATTATATGCCAATACATAAAGTAGTGATTAAATATCTCAAAGCACTGAAGTAAAACAGTCAGAAAGTTACTTATCACAAGTTGGACGTAAAAACTATAAATATTACTTTACATACGCCAAAACCAGAAGACTTGCAAATATAAAATCATTCTAATGCTATAGATACCTTGCCAGTGGCCTTGACTTCTTTTGCCCATGCTGACATTACAAATGGATCATTTACAGCAACACAACAAATGAGGTCATATCCTTCCTCCTATTGAAACAAAAGAAAGTTTATAATAAAAATGATATTTATAACATTGTTGTTGCTTTGGATCTCTCAAACAAAAGGAGATTCCAACAAATCAATCAATAAAAATAACTTACATGCAAATGAGGATTTTTTTAGACCTATAAGCTGTCACAATTTTTTGAATTGGCCTAGATTCAAACATTTTAAAAATTCATTTATCACACTTAATTGTGACAGAAAATACCAAAATATATTCATATAAGTCATTCTAAAAGTATGAGCATGATTTGAAATAGGTTGTCCAATAAGGGATGCTTCATGAATTATTTTATGAGACTGAGGATGTATTTGCTGTTACTGCGGGACTATCATTTTGGTTGGCAAATGATAACGTTTCCTGTAAAAATTTTGACGTCATAATAAAATATTGATTGTCTCTGACGTCATATTGCAGGAACAGTTATCAATTTGCCAACCAAAATATTAGTCCCTCAGTGATGTTGAAAGGGTCTATTTTCACGGTAATAAAGTTGCATGCCTGGACTGTTTGACCCCCAAAATAAATAATCTAATTGTATTATAATAGGGTGACTGGGTGTATTGATTCATCAATATATAAAAGCTTTATCTGGGACAAATTGGCACCCATGTTGAGTTAAAATGCAGACTTGCAGTGTTGTGTATATGTGCTTATTGCTTTTGGACTACATCAGTATTTCAAATACTACATTATTTTTAAAAAAAATGATCATGCTATACTTTCTAGATGAAAACACCTATAAAGGAGGGGAGTTAGACACTATATATAGTGATATCAAATGGAAAATGTTAAATTTTGATACTGTCTGTTCCTGGTACATTGTATCTTTAAAAAAATCAACCAAATGTCAAAGATGAATATGTTATGGAAATCTATCTAAAATTATTATACTCTGAAATCATTATAATTTTTATATTATATTATAAAATTATCATATTATTATTTCTGGTCAAATTCATAAAGATAATGGATGGTATATACATGTGTAAATTGTCCCATATTTACAACTTTTTTCAATTTAGTTGCACAAATACTGTAGCAAGTTATTTTAAGAGAATAAGTTCAGTATTGTAAGATTAAATATCATGTACATGTTCAGTATTCTTTTCTTTCTTTCAAATCAGGTCCATAATAAGGACTCTTCGTAATGGAAATTTCGATAACTTTTCCCAATATTTGCCTAAAGTTTTCCCAAACATCGATCTTATTAAGTTATAGCATCATGCAAATGGGACAAAAAATTCCCAAATTAAAAGATACAGGTACCTTTGAAACCCCTCCCCCCCCCCCCCCCACTGATTTTTGCAATTATAACAAATCTTTAACAAAAAGAAAAATATATCTTAATTGTATTTTGCAATTATACGTATAGTCAATCATATCAATCTTATACTTTATTTGCACTGATCACAAACACTCTCCACATATTCATGGTCATGCAAACCACACCCACTATGGACAATTAAGACTCTTGACAGTATCAGATGACCATCACTTGTGAAAACATTAACCATAATAATCTTTCAAAAGAATATAATACAAAACTGGCATATATATAAAACATTTTACCTTGAACTTGTCATACTGCTGTAGGTACTCTGGAATGTGTTCCTATCAATAAACATAATTCAAATTATTTCAAACTACTTTATAAGCAACAACAAGAAAGGGTACAGAGAAACTTGCAAGTCAAAGTATTTCATGCTACATCACAAGCGACAAGAGAAGAAGTATTCACAAAAACACACTAGTTTGACACCCAAGGCTACCATATTTATTGCTGGGCAAGTTAAAGTTCTCTAGCAAAGTATACAATGGGCTGGTAAAATATGTCTGTGGGCCAGTGGTTGAAACAAGTTTTGTAAAGACTGGAAAAGTTACAGAAAAATATATAAATGTAATTCAAATTATTCCATAATCCACACTTTATGACTACAAAGGGAGTTTCAAAGAAGTAATAAAAGAAAAGAATTTTCAGGTATTTTTATAGGAATATAAAGTCAAAACTCTCTTCTGCTTGTTCTTTTTCAATTTCTGATCAATACAAGTCATGATTTACTGTAAAGGTGTACCATCATGATAAGGTAATAATGACTCTTAAGAAAGTTGTCTGTAGATAAAGTTACATACCTGAGAACAGCCAGGTGTAAATGCACCTAGTACTGAAAACAATACTCCTTTTTTGCCTTTGAATAATTCTTGTGGATTAATGGGAACATCTGGGTTGTTTTCAAAAAGATTGACAGCTGGAATTCTCTCCCCTATCTGAAAGAAAATGCTTATCATGAAAATAACATAACCTAGTACATGTACTAAATAAATCACAGTCAGTGTACAATATGCCCATACAGTCATATCTTCTCTGAAAACCACCTGAATTAAGCAATCACTGTCTTCAACAACCACCTTTCTCTCTCTCCCTTCACTCGAATTGTTTATGCAAGATAAGCTTAAATTAAGTGGTCATTTGTCGTTAGTAGCCACTTCCACCTTCCTGTTGGTGGTCACTTTTCCACCTTCCTATTGGTGGTCACTTTCCCATCTTCCTGTTGGTGGCCACTTTTCCACCTTCCTGTTGGTGGCCACTTTTCCACCTTCCTGTTGTAAGTGACCACATTTCCACCTTCCTGTTGTAAGTAGCCACTTTTCCACCTTCCTGTTGGTGGCCCCTTAAAACAAGTTTGACTGTACATCAAAATTAATAAAAATGTAATGCATAGAATTAAGAACATCTGTCCAGTCAGTAGAACGTTGAAATCATGGGAACAATGTTTTTAATACATGTAGGAGGCAGGGTGTGAAATATTGCCAGATTGGGTCTCAAACTAAGAAACTTTTGCCCTCCATACTGTCCATGCTTTCCAAAATGAATTATTTTGGCCAACAACCAAGGCCATCACATTCCTCTCTTGCCATCTTTATAAAACAATACAAAACCCCCAAATTTGTATTCCCTCGATATCACACAGGATACAAACTACCAACTTGTAATGTTTGATAATAAAGAAGGCAATAAAAGATGTGATTAGATAATCATAGGAAGTGGAGAGGTAAAAACCCCATTACAATGTACCTCCTATTTTTTCTGACTATAAATGTAATGTCATGGGAAAAAATTAACTTCCACTCTGGCCTCTGGCTTCCTCTAAAAGATTTTAGTTTACCTTCCTAACTATTGATTTGTTTCTCATACCTTTGGAATAGGCTAGAATTTGAAACCTGGTTCTTACATCAGGGCTCTAATTTAGCAATAGTTCACTAATCCAGGAATAGCAACATTTGTTACTTCAGCTCATCATAATGACATACTACATGTATACTTGTGGTTGACAAGATTGAAATGGAGTCGTATGTTTGTGTTATGTGCCATTTATATTGTCATAGTCTATTAGGAACATGGGCATTGCAAGGAAAAAGGGAATAACAATCCTTATATAACTCACCCCCCCCCCCCTTTTCTTCTAGGCCTCTTTTCGCTAGATTTTTTTATCATTTTACTTTTCAAAATCTACAGCTATGGTATTACAACTACAATAGCATGCCAATGAAAATCTTTAAATTTTGTGTCACTAATACTGCACTGCAGAAACGAAACAGAAAGAGGAAAATCCACTTACAAAGTTCTACAAGATAAAACAGGCTAACGGAGGAAATTCTGACAAATTGTAAAATAAATACACATACGCATTTCTCGAAATCATAGGAGAGATACTCTATTTACCTTCAACCACCTCTTTCCTTTAATTGTACGAGGTAGATTGGATCTAACGTTGTGTTTTCTTAGCGAGAAACAAGCCAGCCGCGAATATAAACACGTCGCCATTCTCGAGTTTTAAAATTCCACGTAGAAATTTTCTATTTTTAGCGAAAAGGGAATTCCTGTTTTGAGTATTATTAGATACTTTGAAATATTTTTTAAATTAAAAAAAAGCCCAAAAAACACCCCCCCCCCAAAAAAAAACCCCCCAATCCCCCACCCACAAAAACAAAACACCCCATAATCCATAATCCATAAATTATCAAAAGGGACTGCAAAAATAGGCTAAAAAATAATATAACCTAGTGTAAAATTTTCCGTCGAACATTGCCGTGGGCATGGGATTACAACCTACTAGACACTACCTCTCTGGATCCTCCAATGTATACGGCCGCTTTTCCTTGTGTGACTTACAGAGTGGAAAACGGTTCATTAGATCTTAATAACTTTGTTTTTTTTTTTTTTTTATACATTTACGTCTTTCACTGATATGGTGGCGGCACCTGCCCGGGTACACAACTTACAGTATAAATTTGTCCTGTGCTACGGTCTACGGACCAGTCGAAACAGTCGTCTTGGTGCCAACGCAGATCTATACTGGCCGGCCGTCGATAGAGTCTCGTTAATACTGTTTCAGATATGGATAGAGGTAATCACTTCAAGTTAGAAAAATCCTACAGTCGGAATCTAATCCGTGTCCTCAAATTTGAACTATGTACAATGCGATGTCACTGGACCATCCCCTCCTATTTCCAATATTTATGAAGGGGTAGAAGAATAAGACAGACAGCAGTAGCGGATCCAGAAATTTCAAAACAGGGGAGAGGGAGCAGTAACTGGTCGAGGGTTTGGGGCCGCCTTGAAGCCCCAGTGCCGGAGTTCTGAGCTTAGACCGGGGCTAAGGAGGACAAGCCCACGGAAGCTGCCAATTTGTAACAAAATCAAACTATGTAATTGCGTTTTTGACATATTGTGTTTTTGAAATATAACATGAGGCTAACTTTTGGGAGGACAACGGGTACTCCTGGTACGCTGACCGGCCCTAGATCTGCCTCAGTGGAACATACCAGTTTATTCAGCTGATATTACAAAATGGTAACTGCGAATTGTGAATAAATTAAATGTTTTAGTAGGGTAAGTTGACCACCGGCATGATCCTAGTCCGATATTCTCTACCCTTCTCCCACTTTTGACATCGGCGGTTTGCCTCTCTCACAAACTGCCGATATCAAAAGTTGGAGACAGGGCCGAGAATCTCGGATTAGCATGACGCGTATTACTCCTCCTGGCCGGGCACCTGGTCTTGCCTGTAGTTTCAAGAGACTGAAAATTGAATCAACGTCCATCGTGGTTCATTGTTATTCAGTAATGCCAAAGTGACACTACTGCCGTCAGTTTGTGGTGTTCACCAGTAGGCATGTTCCATGGGGAGGATTTGAAATAATAACCTATATATTTCCATTTTATATTTAGCGGAAACACCTTGTATACAGTATTTATTCACACTGATGACTGCTAAACAAGTGTTGTGTAGCTTATATATCATTGGCATCCATGGAGGGTTTGGCTAGCCAAACAGGAGACGTTGTATATGCATATTATAAAAAAATATTAATAAAGAAAAATAAGTGCATTCACAAAATTATTGAATCCGTCCCTTAGTGACCCCCCCCCCCCCCTAAACCCCAACAGAAAACGTAATGCATATTTTTCTCATCTAGACCAATCTCAATTGTTGACAAAAGTAAACATGCACGATTATCTGGAACGACCTACTCGATGTTATCACCATTACGAAAGCGGGGGTCGCTCTTATCCTGTTACAGCCGGGATAAGTAAGTATGAACTGTAAGAGTTATCTTTCTTAGACAATTTACTTTGCACGTGTGTATATTAGTATTATTACATCAAGCCAAGGACCTTGCATTTAGATACATCAGTTCAAAGAAGATGGCAAAGTTATTAAGCGGCAAAGATGCTTCTGAGTAAGTTAGCATGATATATACTTTATGACTAAAGATGACATTATCAGATAATGTTGTCATTTTTTCTTGATTTATTCAAATTGTTGCAAGTGAGATGCAGTTCGTACAGTCAATAGATATGAGACTTAGAATAAAACAACAGGGCAACAGAGCAAGACACGTTTACAATCTAGTGTCATTGTTCGTATCGATCAATGGATGATGCAAACATGTCCATTCTGATCTAGTTAAAGGCAGTTGAATCTTTAATGTATCCATTCGACTATACATAATACAGTACTTGCAAATCCCAAAAATGAGTGAATCCAGGGTGTTCATAAAGGGATTGCTTATATAACAGAATTGCAAAACACAGCCCATAAATTGATGAAAAGTGGTCGTCAGACTGATGGCATCAACCATTTGGTTTAATAGTTCTATATTGAATATCTTTTGAGCAAGGGAATCGATCCAAACTTCCCATGATATTTGATTATGAGTCCAGGATTTTACTAGAGACTCCTCATTAAAATAAATGAGAAAATGTCTTAATGACATAGAGGTCAAAAGGTCAAAGGACTAAGTTGTAAATAAACAATACATTAAAAAATTCTGAAAAGCTATTACAGGAGGAGAGTAAAGAGTACTTTCACTTGAGTCTGTTTGGTCTTTGAATCTTTAAAAATCTGTATTAAAAAATTATTATCTAGGAAGTTCTTTGAGTACCTTGTTATTAATATCCACTAATATGCTAAAGCTATTTTGAACTATCATTTAGATATCTGCTTTGTCCTTGAATTATCTTTATTAATCTGTATCAGTATTAAGGAAATTCTTTGATTTACTTTTGTGTGGCCTGCTTGGATATTAGCTCAGATAATTCCGTAACACAATTGGTAGACTAACTGTAATTGGAGGTTCTAGGTTGGATTCCAAGTCTGGTCGTCTCCTTTTTATGCCTCTGGATCGATAGATGTAGGGTATATTGTTTTTGTCCTGTCTGTTTGTTTGTTTGTTTGTCTGTCTGTTGTCAACTTTAACCTTAATTTGCTATAACTTTTGAACCGTGAGGAATAGAGACTTCATATTTGACATGCATACTCAATTAGTGAAGGGGGCCAGGTAGCGCAGTTGGTAGCGTGCCCGCTTCTTACCAATGAGACGCCAGGTTCAGTTCTTGGTGTGGTATGTGAGATGGTGAGGCAGTCACCAACCTGACTATGTGGGTTTTCTCTGGGTACTCTGGTTTCCTCCCACACAAATGACACCCTTACGTCAAGATCCGTACCAACAAGCAAAATTTATATAAGTTGTTAACTTGTTTCTTAATTGTTGTAAAATAAATAAAGTTTAATTTAAAAATTGAAGCCCTTTCAAATGACACCAAGGTCGATGACCTTTTGACCTTGACAATGACTTTCACGCTAAAAATAACTTTTTGGACTTTGGTGCCGCCGGGGCATTAGTGTTTCACAAATACAATCTGTTCATTCTGCTTCTTATGCCCCTGCCAGGTATGGCAGGGGCAATAGGTGTTTACATCAATTGTCCACTCTTCCATCATTCCAGCACACAGTTTCTGAATGATAACTTAAGTACCTTTCGTTATATTCAAACCAAATTTGGATATATCAATAGAGGAAGAACCCTTTTGATTTAGGGTCAAAGGTCAAGGTCACAGCTGAGGAAAATGTATGAATTATTGGTTTCCGGATGATAAGTCATACCTTTCATCATATTTAAACGAAATTTTGATGTATGCTTATTTATCAAGTGAAAAGCAGACATTAAGAAAGACAAAAATTGCTATTATGTTTTACAACCATTTTCTAGTGGATTTACAGAATTTGTATCCAAATAGCTTACTTCAATAGATATGTAATTTACATAGTAGAAGTAACTTCCTGGTGCATGGCATTGCAATTCTTTTATCTAACAGAACCACTCAGTGTAGTGAAGGAATTTTTGCATGCCAATGTATACATTGGGCCTCTTCAGAAGGACAGCAAAAGATAAATCATTTAAAGAAATCCTTTTCTGACAGCATGGTTTGAACACCGTGATTGAAATAAAAGTTGGTCTCATGTTTTGTAAACAGTTATGAGTAAAGGAACACGAACACTCTGTATTGCAAATTTTTGGCCTCATGACCTTTATCAAGCAATTTGCTTGATAAAGATCATGAGGCCGAAAATTTGCAATACAGAGTTTGTGTTCCTTTACTACTTATGAGTAGTTCTTAATTATTTTTTTCTAAGGTACATCAAATATATCACGTTTATAATGTCTCACAATATGTATAGTATTTTGATCTTTAGCTTATTTAATGACTTTGTTTTATGGTGAAAGAGAAAATGCCAAGTTTAAACCTACTATTCCCTTAATACTTCTTACCATGGTTAGAGAAGGTGTAATTTTATTGACTTGGACATAAACTTGTGCGAAGGATAGTATCATGGGTAATATTATTAAATCATTAAAATATTGAGTATTTATATACAGGTATGTTGATCAATTCTAAATGCCTAAGTCCCTTTAATTTGTTATGAATTGATGTATAAATCAGTAGGAAATTTAAATCTTGGACTTGAAAAAGGGGGAGTTTTATCGAGATAATTTCTACATGGAGGACCTTTAAGGTCACCTTTCATTTGATAACATTTGTAAGGCTCTATACATAGTAGTATTTCAGTAGTTAACTATCATGTTGCTATTCTCAAATGTGCTTTTTATTTTATCTTTGATAAGACATAACAATTTATGAAAAGGACCTAGACAAATATAGTAGATATCTGGACAAGATTGCCATATTTGGGCCTTATTCTGAAATTTTTTTTGCAGGAGGCCCTTAAGCTGCCTCCCTTATCTATCCTGTCTTGGAGCTATTCTGCATTTTAGGTTAGGCATGTAAGACATGCACATGTATTTTAAAATGTCAAGTGATAAGAATGACTTTTACATTAACATGTACAAATTTTACATACATTATAAGAAAGACAATTCAAGCAGAAACACAGAATTCAACTCTTTTAACAATTGAATCTATTTTACAAGTGTTATTACCTTTGATAAATACTAGTACATTTGTATTCCAAAAATGTTTGGTCAATCTAGATGATACTGACATGAAACATGGTTTGTATGTGGGGTATGAGGTCCTTCATATGAAATTACTTTTTTTGGAAAAAGATACAATTTTACAATAGTTTTTGCCCTTTGATTGAAATCAGTATTTCAGATTTTTATGTCCCTGGATCGATAGTTTTTGTCCTGTCTGTGTGTTTGTCTGTCTGTATGTTTGTTTCTCTGTTGTCAACTTAACCTTGGCCATAACTTTAGAACCATAAGGTACAGAGATTTCATATTTCACATGCATACTTAACTAATGAATCTCTTTCAAATGACATGAAAGTCTGTGACCTTTTGACCTTTACAATGACCTTCACCCTAAAAATAACTTTTTCCTGACTTCACAAACACATCTTGTTTTCAATTATAATTTGAAGTATTTAAGTTAAACTCAGTATGTCTATTTAGTATGAGGTCATATACTTGAAGTTTAAGTAATGTCATTGTTGACATCTTTTAACAAGTGTTTTTGCCCTTTAATAAGTGTTAGTTTGCCCATTGTAGAACGTTGCTATCATGAAACTAAGTGACTGGCATATTTTGCAAGGTAGGCATTGCTCTTGATTATGTTTGGAACAAAGGATGGCCACATTTGAGAATATATTTGTCAGCTGTGTGTCTGTCTGTGTATTTGTCCACCTGCTTGTCTGTTTGCTGTTTCCATTTTTCAAAGACACAAATGAACCATATAATGTTTCTTGTTTCAGTCATATATGATTTCTAATTTTTTTATTACAGGGAGATCAGAAATGAATTGAAAAAGAATATTGAAGAATATCAACAAAAATATCCAGGGTTTTGCCCAGGTCTGGCTATTGTCCAGGTAAGGTTCAATGGCTTTTCGTCATGTTCATGATATCATAAGGATAGATCAATAGGTTACTTATTATTGCCCCATTGGTGAAACTGGAAGGGACTATAGGTTTCTCTCTGTCTGTCAGTCAGCCTGTCTGTTAATCTGTCTGTCATTTGTTTGATTTCTTAAGACATAATCACAAAGCATGTAATTGATACAGACTCACTGCACTTCATGTGAATATTTAAAAATGGTGGCCTCTTAAGCCTTTTTGAGCAGATATAAGAAAAAAGACATCTTAGTTAATAAATGAATTTATGATCAGGTGTATAAAAAAAACAAAATGTTGCTTTTGACCTAAATGCCGTCCTGCCGAGGACATGAGTGTTTCACAAACACATCCTATTTACCATATTTAAAAGGAGTTTTATTCAGTCAAGTCAAGCAAAGCTTTCACAATACAGCATCATCCATTATATCTTATTCGTTTGCTTCTGATCATTTCTCCTACTAGTGTGAGAGGTAGTCATTGATTTTGTCCCTATTGTAACTTTTAAAAGTAATGTAGAATTCATGGATTCAGATCCCTAGTATGTTTGCTCATTAATTTATATCACATCAGACAACTTCAACCTGGCAGCAGATCAACCCAAAGCAGTGCCATTAGTATCATCATATGGAACCAGTCAAACAAAATTTTGAAATATTTTTCAGTGTTCATAATGGGGTTCGCCATCATTTGCTGCAGCAAATAAAAGGCAGGAAATAAAAGGTTTTCCCATAAAAGTGATGTCAAAAACAATACAACGTTACTATGACATCATAACAGATCACTCTAATAACCCTTAAATCCCTCATATTAAAGGCTTCAGTGGCAAAGCCTATGAAGGGTTCTGAATTTTTGATCTTGTCTGATTATGCATTCTTATTAACTACATTAATGTACCCCTACACTGAGTCAGGGTAGACCCGACAACTGAGAATGCCATAATAGGAACGAGTTGGGGTAGAGGTACATTATTGTAGTTACTTTCTAATTTGCATTAACATGATTGGGTATATATAGTTTAGGTATATACTACACATTCAAAAAATATTACAAACCCCATTATCTCTATAAGCATAAGGATCAAGTTCTTTTTATTTTTCAAGGTGAAATTTGTATACATTAAAGATTTCAGAATTATGTTCTGCTGTATCATGTACATGTGTCATAATATTATGTGTGCAAAGCATAAACAAATAGTCATTGTTTTCAGTATTGTATAAATTAGAAATTATAATATGACTGAAATACATAATGTTCACTTATAGCACCACTACAATTATGACAGTAGTTTAAGACAACAGATCTATTCATATTTGCTTTAAATGATTAATTGATTGATTTACTATTGTTTTACGTCACTCCACAATCATTTTATGTATATAGTGACAGCAACTGCCTGATACATTGTTGCATTATGTAGAAATCTATACCTTACATTGGTAGCAGTGAGGGATCTTCTTCATGCCAGGCCTACCATGACAATGTAAAATCCATGCCAAGATCCAATATATATCATGATACTAGTATATGAATTAGGAAGGACAGATTTGTTAAGGGTTCTTTTACTGTATTTCTTATCTGATAACTTAGGACTAATTCCGGATGTTGGTTTGGATTTTTAATCTGATAACTTTGGACTAATTCTGGATGTTAGTTTGGATTTCTTATCTGATAACCTTGTACTAATTCCGGCTTTTGGTTTGGATTTTTCTAAGGTGATTTATCATTCACCGCTTTCCCATGGTGTCAGATAAGAGGTTTTTGTTTGTTTGTTTGATTATTGTTTTACGTCACTCCACGATTATTTCACGTATATGGTGACGGCACCTGCCCGATGCATTGCATACAAATTTAGACCTTTGCAACGGACCCACCCGAAGCAGTGAGGGATCTTTTACGTGCCACGCCTACCCTGACACGGGACAGGTAAGAGGTAGACTGAGATACTGTGTTACAGTATACATTGCAGGTAAGAAATTCCTTACTGCTTGGGTTGAGTCTGTTGCACAGGTAAAATCATTAGATCATGCACCAAGCAGACTGATGTAAAGCTATAAATAATATTGGTATCATGATAGATATTGTTTCCTGTCAGTCTTGGGCAAACACACTCTGGTTATTTCTAACTCATTTGAATAAGCTTTTTTTTCAGCAATTGAAACATTGCATAGAAAATTTTGGGTAATTTTTCCTCAAGTAAAAGGTAAGAAATGGCAGGAGCCCACTCCTAACAAAAGCTCTACTCATATGATAAAGAAATTATTTTATGAATATCAGTATGTATAGACATAATCTCTTTATTCTTTTTAGGTTGGTGGGAGAGAGGACTCTAATGTTTATATAGGTCAGAAATTAAAGAATGCTGCAGCTGTAGGTATTAGTGCTCGCCATGTGAACCTCCCAAATGCTGCTACACAAAGTGAGGTAAAGTGCTTTTGAAGTGTACATTGTAATATGTAATGTGGTCTTATTGTATTTTTAGCTCACATCGATGAAATTAGGCTGATCATTCATCAGTGATGCATCTAACCTTGATTTTAAGGTTGAGTGACACAGTTCAAATCAGAGTATCCTATAGAGCCTCCTACTATCCTGTTTTTTTTGTTGACGAACAATGTATCAAGCGTGGTAAATTTTGATCATGCTGTGTCTGTAATTTTTGGTTTGTTCATATAGCAGATGTGATAGGGTTTCAAATAGGGTTTTGAACTAAATTGCTAAGTAGATGACATGATTGGCATCCAGAGTATTTTATTGGCAGGTGGCCTTTACATGCTTAGATTGGTTGTTGAAATACTGATGTCCTTCATTGTTATCAGCATCCACAGGTCATGATTCTCCAATGATAATTTTAAACCCATAGAAAATTGCAGAGATATCTTCTTCCATATGTTCTTTAGTACTTGACAAATAAGATTGTTCATATTTTAGTACTGATTACTATACATAGTCTGTCGGTTTCTTTTAGTGATGAGTAATATGCTCTGTCAGATATGCTCTGTGGTGGACATTATACATGGGTCTTTCATGTTTTAGTAATGGTCAATGTAAACTGTTTCACATGGTGTCCGAAAAGTGTGCTCATCATGATCACGTATGTTGACTTCTGACTCGTCTTCTTTTTCGTCATTAGATTTTTCTTTGATCTCAGTTGCTTTGTCAGCAGTTACTGATATTTTGCTCTCTGGATTATCTTCTAATTTACCTTGACCTGGAAAGTGCATTTTAGATTTGAGAGAATCGGCTTTATGGGTGCGTGTGAAAAGTTTCATAAGGGACATTTTAGATTTTTTTTCATATTCTTGATCAACAATGATCTCGCTCTCTTCTTCAAGGTGAGTGTGGGTAAAGGTAAAGAACATAGAGCCAATGACCTGACGGAATCTGTTGTCATAATAACCATACACAAATGGATTGAGCACATTATTAAGGGCCATAGCTAATCCAAAGATGTAATACATAACAATCCCATGGTAAGGTAGGATTGAAATCCTATGATGTTTGATGTAGTGGATAGCCTTGAACATGCTGAAGGGCATATAGGCAAAAGAGTACTTCAAGGTTGTAATAAACATCATAATTGTCAGATTCCTTGAAAACATTAAATGTTTGTTCAGGTACTCCTCTTTAAGATGAAAATGTGGAGAGAAATGCATTTTGATCATGTAGATGAAGGCCAAGATCAGTGATATGCAGCATAATGTAAACCGAAGAAGATTTGTGAGGATGACGTAGCCATTAGCAAATTCTGTCCCAATGAACTCCTCCTCCAAGTAGCATATTTTTGCAGACATATTCAGCCCTGTTATTTCAATTTCTGTCAAACCCATGATTTTCAGGGTAGGAGAAGCAGCTAAAATTGAACTGAAGATTCCAAAAAAAAATCCTACTTTGACTTGTTCCCTCGACACAATAGTCTTCATGGGGTTGTACACATGACAGACACGTTCAACAGAAATAATTAATAATGCAATCACTCCAGCAAGTATTGTAAAATCTCCTATGTAATAGTGCAGAATACATCCAGACTCGGTAGGGTACATAAGGGGATATAGGAGTACGATGACAACGGTTGGCATGTAGAGCAGACAAGATAGAATCTCTATGGTGGAGATATAGAGGACGTAGGTACGGAATCTTGAGGGATTTATCGCTTTCCAGTATACGGTGATGCAGGTGACATTGGATATAATCCCTACCACCATGATGAACATGATGGCTAGCATGATGTTGAAGTTTTCATTTAGAAGTGCTTCGTTCAGGGTCTGTAAGGAGCTGTTTCGATTTAGATTCTGTTTCTCCAACAGCCAGTCCAAACTGAATCCTGTCATCTTCATAATGTTGAATGCTGTGTCGATGATACAAATCTTCTGAGGGTAAAAACTCTCTGAATCTGAAACAAAGGAAAATGGTTTTATTGTGATACAGAGATTTCATCATAAATTTCGTATGATAAAATATTGTTTTTTGCCGTAATTATAAATGAAAAGATTCACCTTTGTATCATATCAATGTGTTTCATTATATTTGGTACAGTGAGTGATATAAAAATACATTTCAGTTCAGTAGAACTTTATATTAATCATAATTAAAAATTCACAGGATCAAAATTGAAATCATAACCATAATCATAACAAAATTTTTGACAGTAGCTTGGGGTTTGGAATTCACAATCCAGTGATAAAATTTCCATCCCTTGTCTGAAAACACATTGGCTTTTGTGTTAAACATAGGGTGGTGTTGACATCTCTCATTGTATTGGAAAAGACTTACTATGACATGTATTTGGTTGCAGTGTATCACATACAAAAAACTGTATTGTAGCAAAATATTGATAATTTTGGAATAATGAGAGGACTTTAACTATATTGACTCTGTGAAATGACTTGCTTGTGAAGGTCTTCTTTCAGTTGGTGCCTTAAAAATCTACACTTCTGTTTGTAGATCCACTGACCATTTTTTACTTTTACTGTTTATGTCATTTAGTTCAATAGTTACTGAGTGACCTTCATGCACTGTGCTTTGTCTTGAACTAAGGCAGAGGGTACAGTATGTTTCTGCTAAATTTATGGAATTATCGGACTTCTGTATATTAAGACATGTATGTGTTACCGTTGAAAACTTCCAGTAATATTAAATTGAATTTAGACATGTCACATTTCTACATTTATTGATTTAGTGAAAATTAAGTACAAGAAAACATTTTGAAAAAAAATAGGTAATCACATATCTGTATTACTCTTGTAATTGATATTTCAGGTTTTGAAAGCAGTAGAAAAATTGAATGCAGACAGTAGTATTCATGGTGTTATAGTACAGGTAATTATTGTCTCTGAGTATACAAGAATCTACAAATAGCGTATTTAGTAGATTGAGAAAATCCATTGCCAGTGGGATCTTTTCGTTATACAGAGTTATTTCCCATATGAGCAGGTATCTGAGCATTGGGACGTCATACAATTTCTATCTCATTAATGTCCTGTAATTTTACACCAATTTCCATAGAACTCGTTGACATCAGATACATGCTCATTTGGGAAATAACTCTGTATCTAGAATGAGAAGCTGCAGTAGACAGGTTTCAACATCAAAGACATCATTTCAATTGTATTTATTTTAATGATATTTGTAAATGATTGCATTATGTAATCCTATTTTCATTTTGGGTTTTTTTTTTTCACATAAGGGTATGATAAACTTGTGTTGGAATAACGTTTTCGCCATTTTACATGATGTAAGGGGCAATACCGGACAAATGCAAAATTACCACTTAGATTTGCGTCAAATCACTGTGATGCCACATTCCAAGTGTTAACGTCATAGTGAAAATTCCGGTAAAAATTGGTTTGTCTGGTATAAGACCCCTTACATCATTTAAAATTGGAAAAAGCTCTATTAGGAAAAGATTATCTTTTGCTGTTAGATTTAAGACAGATTTGTCTTTTGAACAAAACTTAAGAACTATGTTTTCAAGATTTTATTATTAATTTTCTATAACCATTTTCCTTCAGATTTTGTATGAAAATGGCCTTAGGATTTTCATATCCAAAATATTTTTTTAAATAGGCTGATTGCTACGTAGATAAATATTCTTGGCAAGAATAAGGACAATTATTTGCATAGGTGTTGAAAATTATAACAATTTCAGTGTATTTAATTTGCTTTTTCTAGCTCCCATTGGATTCTGTGAATGAAATAGATGCACATCTTGTAACAAACACCATACTGCCATCAAAGGATGTGGATGGGTAGGGTAATATAAGTTTGAGATAAAATGAAAATTGATATTTAGAACTGTAAAACTGTTTTTTGTATTAAAATATATAAATTATAATTGGGGTATTAGCTTTATCGCATTTTATTATCCTAACTAAGTTGAATTTTAATGTTAAATATGACAAGAAAAATTATGTGTACTAGTTTTATTCTTATTTTACAAACAAGTTTTGTTTCTAGAAAACTTTAGAAAACCTAGAATTCAAACCTGAACAGCCCTGGTCTTAGAATATTCTCAGAAGCTTTATCATTAAGGGGATTTATATCAGTGAGTCTAAGATCTTAGAATTGCATCAGTTTTATAATTTTCTTCAGCATTTAAATCATGTAATTCATATACTATCTTTGCTGTTGCTTATTTATTACATAGCTTACATCAGTCAAACGCTGGAAAACTTGCTAGGGGAGACATTGATGATGTCATGTTGCCATGTACACCAAGAGGGTGCTTGGAACTCATTAAACGCTCTGGTGAGTGGTTCATACTACTTTCTTTTATTTCATAAGGTTTGTTTCATGAACATTGTCTGTTTGAATCTGGTTTACATATCTCGTATAAAATCACACTTTATGTCTTTAGACGAAAGTTTTTATGAATGTTGTTTTTATGTTGCATGAAAAGCAACATCATGTATAGGGATCACTTAGTCTGTATTTCTGTCTGACACTTGATGTGACAATTGTTCCTTGAAATATACTACTCTATCAGTGAGTGGGTTATGCTTAAAAAAATATCTTTGTTTCCTGTAACCCGACTGACCCCTCAAAAATGGCGTCAACTCTGATTTTTTTTTCGCCATTTACAAGTGCCGCCATTTCCGGAATCGTTTTTCTGAAATTTCACATTGTTGTTATTTCTGGTGTTTTTAAAACAAATATGGCGACCCCCATGACATGATGAATTATGTTGAACAATACCTTTTATTATACATTATGTATGTCCATCTGAATGTCAAGACATTTTCCATAGAAAAAAAAAAAAAAGAAAGAAAAGCTGACCTACCGACCCTATCTTTTTAGGTCATGTTACAGGAAACAAACATTTTTTGTTTTTGGCCCTATATCATCAGATTTTTAATGTGATATGCCTTGTTATTTAGCCTTCTTCAGATAAAATGTGTGTTATGATGCTTTTTGTATGACATACTGATTTATTAAAATACACTGTATTGGTGACTTCAAAGAAATCAGTCTGATAGTCATACAACTTTGAATGTATGACCAGCATTGAAAAAATAACTACAAGAAAATATATACCAACGTTCATTTATTGCACCATATGTGTAACATGACATTATGTTTCTTCAGTGATGCTCAGTCAGAATACTCAGTATTTGTAAATCAGTCTATTTACCAAAATAACCTAATTAATATGGCCAAAATCTATCAAAAGAAGTTTATAGTTTTAAAGTGAGAATTCAAACAAAAGGTCATTGCAGTACATTTAAGAATTCAGTCAAAAACATGTACCACTCATGTAAAGAAGAATAATTCTGCTGGTTTTCATGGTAACAGGGAAAATAATCATATATACATCATCTTTCAATTAAAACCTTTTTCACCATTTGTGAATTTCGGAGAGAGAAAATTTTATACACTGTAAATAAAAATCATGACACTTTCAAAATTAAAATGTAAAAAATGTTGTGCAAAAATGTGCTTAACAAATTTTGACGGTAGTGAAAACAGTCAGTAAGTTGAAATATTTTTTATTTATTTTTATCTCACTTGGACGAATGTGTGGAAAGCTATTGTAATACCCCAGGTATCATAGACAAATACTTTAACCTGGATCATATCTTTAGATCCACTACAGACTGGGCTTAAATATTTCATATGTGTTTTCCTTTTCCCAAGACCTTTCATTGGGTACCAACATTTTTTACCTTGTTGCCTTGACAGTGAAGTTTGACCTACTGGCGAGCTCTGTTGTCTTCTGAAATATCTTGTTCTGATTTTTCTTATGAATTTGAGGGAAAATGATAGCATAATAGCAGAATCTCTTGAACCAAGATACTGTAACAATGAATTTTAATTTCACAATATTTCCACTTACAGGTCAGAGCATTCAAGGGAAGACAGCAGTGGTTCTTGGTCGCAGTAAGATAGTGGGTTCTCCAATGGCAGATTTACTGACATGGAACCATGCCACAGTCACCAAATGTCATTCCAAGACACAGGATCTACCAAGTGTGGTATGAACTCACATCTTATCCTTAAATTTCATACATTTTAAATTTTGCTAAAATAAATGCAGATTTTTTTAAAAATAAATATATGATTGAAGAAACATGGCATGGCTATTTAGTTTGCTTTGAAATAATTATTTGTACTTAATAAATATGAAAATGTTATGTTGACTTTATTATGACAATATTAAATCTAGATCTAGAAATACAACAGATATTTCTTACCTGTAAGGGACAAAGTCTTTGGAACAAAACTATTTCTTACAAGAAATAAGAATGTTAGGGAACCATACTGATCTCCTGGTTATGTATATCACTGTACAGGTGCCCTATCATTTTATACTTTATCTGTATTATCAACGTTCCAATCTCTACACCTGAATTGGTTATGCCTATTATAATATCATGTATGTCTATGTTTATGGTGTGTCATAAGGTGTCTGCTATGTGCTGTTTGTCATTAGGGACAGGTTTATGTGCAATAAAACGTGTTAATTGCCAAAGTGTAATAAATCCTTGTTGTTGTTGTACGTCATGTGGTCTGTATAGGGTGTTAATACATCTGTATGTGTAATTACTTTTTTTGTTGATTTAAATAACAGTTAATTAAAAAGAGAAAATAAGGAAAAAATGGCTTTCATGTTATATTAAGAAAACATTATTCTTACATGGCATATTTAAATATCAATTATTAAAGACATACGAATATTGTTTGAACAACAAAATTAAAATGAACAAAGGTGTTGAAGGCTTCCAGTAATTTATACCCCACCCCTAAAATTTAGGGAAATGCACAGGTAGTCATCAGAATGACCTGCATTTTCTGCTTGAGTGAACAGGTTTCCAAAAGTTCATTTTAGGCATAGTAGAATTGTTTTGTCACTCAGACTTGATATAAGCAAATCTATGGTAATTTTGGGGGTGCCAAATTGATTATATGCTTCAGATACTTGGTTTGGCCTTCATTTTCTGCATGATTGATAAGATCAGTAAGTGTCCTACATGGACTACTTTTATGTTATTAGTATATTTGGAATGTAAAAGTTCTTCACATGTTGCATTTGACCTAATTTCATGCTGTAGTAAATCTGATTAAGGAAAACAGTTAAACATTATATAAGATTTGTGGGTTAGCAATTAAATAGAATTTCTTCATTTTGAGATTACTGGAATTCATTGTGTAAGGCCTTCAAGATGTATCTGCCATGTGTGGACTGCTCTAAGGTTCTTTTATTTATTTTAAGCATTTATGAAAGATCAGATATGGGTTACATGAGTAATCTGCATAGAAAGAACTCGAATATTTACTGACTTGAGAGAAAGTCTGATCTGTTTTTTAAAGCACACATATATTCTCATTGCATTAAAGAGTTAAATCATTATTTCATTCACTATTTCTTTATGACTAATGCCAAAAGTTTGACAACTAAACTAAACAGCTGTTTGACAAAGCAAGTGCCATGGCTTTATATTCAGATGAAGTGTTTGTCCTGTTTGAACAGCTCTAGTCGTCATGGTAATGAGACCAAATGTTCATTTCAGATTTTAGATAAAGCATGTTTGACATGATACCAATAAGGTACAAGGAAATGATCATTTGAACAAAAACAAATCCGTAGTAGTCACTAGTGTAACACTGTTTTAAATGATGAGCAATAACCATCAGAACACCAAAACAATGTATAAGCATTCTATAAGCGATCATCTTAAAAGCTATAGACATCATTGCTTCTGTCTCTATTGTCTGATGATGATCCAGAAATCCAGGACTATAAACTTGCTGATAGTCCTTGTTTTTCAAAGTTTGTACATTTCAAAAGCCCTGGATTAAAAATTTTTAATTGTTTTCAAAGTTTTAAAATTATCTTGGTACAGTTTATAGAATAGTGTTGTTGATTCGGTACAAGGATAGCAATAGAAAAGAAAGATTAAGGATTGTTTTGGTATGCGAACATTTTTTCTTATTAATATATGTGTTTGACATGACAAGTGAGCTTATGACCATGACAGTGCTAAAATTATCTGACATCATATCTCAATCATGTCTTGCTTTATATGCATGGAGTATATGTGGAAAATAAGTGTCTTAGTGACATTGGATATTACAGGTGAAAACGGCTGATATTTTGGTAGTAGCTATTGGCAAAACTCAGTTTGTAAAAGGTGATTGGGTTAAACCAGGGGCAGTGGTTATAGACTGTGGAATCAACTCCATTCCAGGTAAGAGTTGATCCATATTTTGCTTTGTATCAAAATATTCTAATCAAAAGACAAATTTCATACAATGTTATTAGTAACTGAATTTTGGAAAGGAAAGGTGATTGAATTTTTTTTTTAAATGTAAGGGTTAGAAAATATGTGCATGAAAATATAATTATGCTCCTAACTCAAGTGAGCTATTGTGATGGCACATTGTCTGTTGTCTGTCTGTTGTTTGTGAACTTTTTAGATTTTCAAATTCTTCTTAAACCAATGGACAGATTTTGGTCAAATTTGGTATGGTTGCAGTACTAGTGAACCTGTACAAACCATAACAATCAGAGTATTCTAGAAGGGTGTCTAAAGAAGTATTGGTGGTTTTGGCACTTTTTTTTTAATTTATCATTTTCATGTATTTTCAGGAATTCCTTAGATTTTTTCTTGTAGGTTGTTATTTGATTGTCATAGACGGCGTATTATGGTATGGCATTGTGGGTCTGAGGGCCTGTGGATTTGTCAGCACCTTTTTAGCGTAATACAGACCATACCATTTAGGGTAGAACTTTCAAACTTGGTACACTTATCCTTATGTCATCAGGACATACCCTAGTGATTTTCAATGTCAAGGTCAAAGGTCAAGACCTTTTGGGGGGCAAAAATAGCAAATTTTTGAGAATGCAACTTGTAAACAAGGCATAGACCAAACTGTTTATGATAGAACTTTAAAAACTTTGCACACTTATTTCTTATGACTAGAAGATGTACCCTATTAATTTTCAATGCCGTATCTGCAAGGTCAAGGTCTCAGTGTTTATGTCAGTTAGATTCTTGTCATTCTTGTCCAGGCCATAACTTTTTACTTTGTGCATGGATTTGAATACTATTTCACAGAACTGTTGCCCAAGACCTAAAGTTATGGCTTGACCTTGAACCAAGGTTAAATCTGCAAGTTCAAGGTCACTCTGCATATAATGGGTAAATCTTTGTCTGGGCCATAACTTTTTACCCCTCACATAGATTTAAGTAATATTTCACAGAATTGCTGCCCAGGACTCATGGGTGTGTCTTGATCTTGAACCAAGGTTACATTTGGAAGGTCAAGGTCACACTGCATACGATTGGTAAATCTTTGTCAGATTTCACAGAATTGTTGGCAAAGGGGGAATTTTTCCATACTTTCAAATTTCATGCCTTTAAACTAAGCAAGGGGCATATTATGCCACACTAGGGGTTGCTCTCGTTTATAATGCATTGATTTTGTGTTTTAATTGATTTTGTTATAATAAATGTAATGAAATGGAGTACAAAAATAATTTCTGGGAATTTATTCCACATTTTTTTATGATTAAAAAAGAAGGGGGAGGATACACTATAAGAATGTATTAGTGAGCATTGATGGACATCTTCTTCAGAACTAAAGGAAGGATTTTGTTGAAACTTGGCAGTTTTATGATTAAAAAAGAAGGGGGAGGATACACTATAAGAATGTATTAGTGAGCATTGATGGACATCTTCTTCAGAACTAAAGGAAGGATTTTGTTGAAACTTGGCAGGGATAAAGTACTCAAGGTCGCCTGCAAACGTTGCAGTTTTCAACTAGATCTATCTTGGGGTGGATCTTGGGCTGAATGACATATGCCCCAGAGGATACCTTTCTTTGACAGGTTTCCTCAGACTGACTACATAGATCATCACTTTTTTATGACATTTTTTCTAATTAAGGTATAGGTCAGTTCTGGCTGAAGTGGAATAGTTCAAACCCCGCTATAATTTAATATTTGGTTCATTTGTCATTTAAACAAGATTTTAAATATTATTTAAAGAAAAATGGCAAGAAGAATGCTGACTGAATCTTTTTCATGTGTTTTTGTATCATTGTCTTGATTTATTCTATGTAGAGAAGTAAGTTTACAGTCTCTTCTCAGTCGTCAAAAACACAGTAAGCAATAAGAATATATGTATCGTGGTATTTCTTCAAACAATCAGTTGTTGTTTGAATGAGCAAAATGTGCCCAGTTTAGTGATATAGGCTGATTTAAGCATTTATTTTAATGTCAGTCAGTGATTATTTCACTCATTTGATGATGAGATCAGTCTGTAAGAATTTTCTGTTTATAAAGTGGACTTATCTGAAATATTGAGTTGTCGTATACATGCCTGTGTCTACCATGACACAACTCCTTAATGCTTTTTACATTCTCAGCCAAATGATAGGACAAAGAAAAGCCATTCTTGACTTCATCTTTTTCAAATTTACAAAATTCATTTCCATTTTAAAGATTTATCAGGTTAATTTTACTTTCATATTTTTTGAAAACATAATACGTAATTTTAATTAGAATCATGTTTATTCCGTAGAGATAATTTTTCTTTTCGTAGATGATACAAAGAAGAATGGTAAGAGATTGGTAGGAGATGTTGATTTCGATGCAGTGAAGGAGGTAGCAGGATGGATTACGCCAGTTCCTGGAGGCGTGGGCCCCATGACTGTAGCCATGTTATTACAGAATACCTTTGAACAGGCAAAACGAGAAGTGGAGAGATTAGGCGTAAGTGCCTGTCTTGATCATGTAGATTTGTGTTATAAAATAAAAGTGTGTAATATAGTACATGTATGTACATTGTGCAGTTTGATGATAATCACTATGACATGTATTATATAGTTATGGTTTTGATATTTGAAAAACTTAAGGTGGGGGGATCTCGATAAAAAGAAAAAGAACTCTTATAAGAATTGTTTTATAAAATTACTGTTTATTTTTGATTATTTATTAATTTTGTGTAACTAGTTAATTAGAAATTGCTTGCATCATGTAATAATATCATAATGATAAAATATTAGATATGCTAGATGGAAATTTTATGTCATTAGGTAATAGAATGTTCTGTCTCAAATCTTGATTCCTCTAACAAATGTACAGCTTGAAATGTTTGATTATTTCAGGGTGCTAATAAGTGGAATATAGAATTATTACCTCTTTCATTGAAAACTCCTGTTCCAAGGTGAGAATGAAAACTTTTTCATCACCTTGCTTTGTAAAAAGTGTGTTTGATTAGAAAGACATTTTATTAGCTGGCCAGGATGAATGTCCGAAGAGCTATTGTCATACCCCCAGCGTCGTCATTGTAATCATTGTTGTTGTTGTCCTTAGACAGAAACTTTAACCGGAATCGCAATTTTAGAACCACTGGAATAAGGGCTTTAATATTTCATACGTGTATTCCTTGTTCCAAGACCTTTCATTGAGTACCGATATTTTTGATCTTGTAACCTTGACCATGAAATATGTATTACTTTTAAAAACCTTTGATCTTGGTCATAACATATGAACAGTAAGAGATAAGTCCTAGATGTTTCATGTGTGCATTCCTTGTGACAACATCTTTCATAATGCATCAAAATTTTTTACATTTTGACCTTGAACTTGAAAATTGATGTACTTACAAACAACTTTGCTATTTAAATTCGGTTGCCACCGGCAAGCTCTGTTTTCTGACAACTCTTGTTCATGAAGCTTCAGACTGAAGTTACCCTGCTTAGATTAGGGGTCATTCACTACCGTATATATGCGCCTGTAAGTTGGATTTTTGGGAGAAAAATATCATAGTCGAAATGCACAACCAATTTACAGGCATGATACTACACAAAAAACAAATCCCTCTTTGATTTGAAGTCAAACTTTGCTGTAGATTAACGGACAAAGCAGACATCACGCACCATAGATAGTATACTCTACTTTCCCCACTCGTTAAATACTTTTAAAGACAATTTTATGACTATAAAATGTATATTGCATGGCCATCAGTTTCTTTATATCGATACTTTGTTGATCCAATTCAATACAATTTGCAGACTGATTACCTGTGTTGAACTGACAAGTTAACGACCCATAATAAAAGGCAAACAAATCCTTGTGGAGAAAGTTTAATGACTGTGACAAGAAAGCCATTGATAAAATAACATTACAGTATTTACATGATAACGGTAGTAGGTGAAGGGAATATTGTCGGAACTTTGGATCAAACTGCTGTTGGCAGCGACAACGAGTTTGAAGGCTAGGATCCAGAATATGCCTGTTCATAGTACTTGCCCATTTTCACGGCCACCAACAGTCATTTTCACAACCACAAACGACCGGTTTAACGGCCACTATATTATTAAAAAAAATCTATATGTAACTGAAAGCATTTTTGAGTCGGCTTCGGTGAAGCCACACTCATTGCAATCACTTTCTTTTCAGGGGTTATAACTTTCACTACCGATATAGAGCTTACTACGTCGTTGAAAAATAAAGTGCCGAAAAATTACTGATGTTGTCTTAAAAATTCTTGATCAGCACAATGTACCTTTAGCTCAGTTAATTTAAGCTAAACATAAACTGGTTTCAATAACTCGAAAAAGGAGTTGCAAGAATGTTTTCAAATTTCGCGTAATAATATGTAGTTGTGACTACTTTACGATGTGTTTACCACCGACACCGTCGGATGTACTTGATTGTGTAATTCTCCGGACAAAGCATTTGTCTTGATCTTGTATCGCTTGTTTTTATCGAGATATTTCAATTAAAGTTTTCCCCAACATGTTCTGGAACTTTAGTTCTTTTTCACATATATGACAAATTTAAAGATCGATCTTCCCGCATTTCCTCTGATAACGAAAATGCAATATAAATGTTTAGGTAAATGTTGTATGTTTCTAAATATAAATGATGTTAAAACATTATGAGAATCGTGAATAAGATGGTTATTTAATGTCCCACTTGAAGGAATGCCGTTCCTTGGTTCAGCTTCGACTCGTGACAACAATGTAGTAAAACTTGTTGCCATGAAGTTGTCGATTGCACATTCATTTCGTATACAAGCAATTGCAAACTCTTTGCCGTAAGATAGTATGAAGAGAGCAATTTTTATTAGCATTTTGTACATAGGTATGATGACGATGTAGTTGCAACAAAGACCTAATTTTTGCCCCCCCCCCCCCCCATTTTCCTGAAATCCTGAATTCGCCACTAAAATGGTAAAATGATTACATACTTAAAATCAGCAAAGCCAACTCTCAGGACTTTTGAGTCCTTTGATTAATGCTTTACTATTAAGTATATCATTTAAATTCCCCTGTATTGTTAAGTACACATGCGTGATATGGCATAATCATTAGAGTGGAAAGGCTCCCAAGCCATTTCTTGAAAGTCATTGAAAAGAAATGCCATAACCAAATACAAACCTTTGTACTTTGAAAATTTAGAACCGACTTATAAGTGAGTCAATGACAAATTCCAGAATTTCAAGCCCTAAAAGTAGCAATTGACTTCTAGGCGGATTTACCTATAAGCGCTTATATACAGTATATTCATTTCCATAGGCTCATGTTATAGCATAATTGTATACCATTATGATAATGAGTGTTGTTTTGTGTGAAAAGAAAAGACAGCTCAGAAAATATATATGAAAAAAAAACCCTGAACGTTATATTGAATCTAACTTTTGGTGTTTAGAGGTGTAGAACTGTCGTTTGTCTTGTAAAAATCATACAGATTGCTCTAATAGTTATTCATTATTACGTTACTTAAATGAATAGTTCAGCTACAAATAGTAGACTATTGTCAGCCCTGCTTTAGGGACTACTAGAATTAAGCAGTCACCTGTCTCAGTCATCCACCTTTCTTAACTACTGATTGTCTATACAAAATCAAACTGTATAAAGAGACCACATGTCTTAAGTGTCCACTTTTCCAATCTTCCTTATAGTGGTCACTAAAAATAGGTTTGATTGTAATAAAAATACAATTTTACAAATTTTCCTTACTTCAGTGATTTGGAAGTTGCTCAGTCACAAGTGCCTAAAAACATTGATGTGTTGGCAAGAGAAGTCAACTTATTGCCTGAAGAAGTAGATTTGTATGGGAAAAAGAAAGCCAAAGTTTCCCTCAGTGTCCTAAATAGACTTCAGCATCAGAAGAATGGAAGATATGTGGTGGTGACAGGGTATGAAAATGAATAGTTATGATACCATAATAATCTTTTACGAATTATTTAGAAAGATTGATTTTTTATTGACTGTGAAGCAAAACGACATGCAGAAATTACTCTTTCCGTCTGTCTTTTCGTCCATTTTTTTCCTTCAGAATATGTTATTCTCAACACTGTCATTCAATAGAACAGAGATATAATATATTACATGAAACATATAAATCAATATCATAAGATCCATCACTCATCTGAATTGCTAGCAGGCCACAAGTGCTCCTTCACATTTTCATAAACTCTTTTATAACAGCATTGAGAGTCAATTATACTGTATGCTGGGTTCAAATTTTCATATGTTGCAAACCGATTCTCTCTATGATTAGATCATAAATATTTAATGCACATTTACATCATGTAATACAGTGTATTGATGAAATTTCTTGCTTTCGAATTTTAAAAAATACTATATTTTTGCATTATTTATATTAAAAAATAAGAATTTATAAAGAACATGCAATAGAATTTTTAATTATGTGGACTCCAAAATGATGAAGTAACGAAATAAAATTGATTGACACTTATTTGTTTATAGAATCACACCAACACCTCTAGGAGAAGGTAAAAGTACAACAACAATAGGTCTAGCCCAGGCTTTAGGCTCACAATCAAAGAGGAATGTATTTGCCTGTGTTAGACAACCATCCCAAGGTCCAACCTTTGGAATCAAAGGTTAGATTTTGTTTGTCCTTTCAAAAAATAAAAAACAATAACTTCCTTTTTCAAATAAATCACAAAAGTTAACATTCATCTTAACATGTTTTTCAAATTTTAAACTTAAAGGAGGGGCAGCAGGTGGAGGTTATTCCCAGGTCATCCCTATGGAGGAATTTAACCTTCACCTTACCGGAGATATCCACGCTATCACAGCTGCAAACAACTTACTGGCAGCTCAGATCGACGCCCGTATGTTCCATGAGAACACACAGAAAGATGAAGATTTGTACCGGAGACTTGTTCCAGATATCAAGGGCAAAAGGGCATTCTCTAAGATACAGCTTGGGAGACTTGAGGTAATTTCATTTTATATGAAGATGATCACAGAGCTTAATAAGTTAGCATTGCAGAGCTGAATAAAGTTAGCATTGCAGAGCTGAATAAAGTTAGCATTACAGAGCTTAATTTAGCATTACAGAGCTTAATAAAGTTAGCATTAAAGAGCTTGATAAGTTAGCATTACAGAGCTGAATAAGTCAGTGTTACACAGCTTAATAAGTTAGCATTACAGAGCTTAATAAGTTAGAATTACAGAGCTTAATAAAGTTATCATTACAGAGCTTAATAAGTCAGCGTTAGAAAACATAATAAGTTAGCATTACAGAGCTTAATAAGCCAGCGTTACAGAGCTTGATAAGTTAGCATTACAGAGCTTAATAAGTTAGCATTTCATTGATTGATTTTTGTTTAACGTCACACCACGAATATTTCACGTATATGGTGACGGCATCTGCCTGATGCGGGGCATACAAATTTTGACCTTTGCAACGGACCCACCCGAAGCAGTGAGGGATCTTTAACATGCCATGCATACCATGACACGGGGCCTCGGTTTTTACTGTCTCAACCGAAAGACAGGACATCAGCATGACCAGAGCGGGAATTGAACCCCGGCCTCCCGATCAGGTAGTCCAGCGCGATACCACTAGGCCACACCGGCTTAGTTAGCATTTCAGAACTTAATAAGTTAGCATTACAGTGCTTAATAAGTTAGCATTACAGAGCTTAATGAAGTTAGCATTACAGAGATTAATGAAGTTAGCATTACGGAGTTTAATAAGTTAGCATTACAGAGTTTAATAAGTTAGCGTTACAGAGCTTAATAAGTTAGCATTACAGAGCTTAATAAAGTTAGCATTACAGAGCTTTATAAGTTAGCATTACAGAGCTTAATAAAGTTAGCATTAGAGTGCTTAATAAGTTAGCGTTACAGAGCTTAATAATTTAGCATTACAGAGCTTAATAAGTTAGCATTGCAGAGTTTAATAAGTTAGCATTACAGAGCTTTATAAGTTAGCATTACAGTGCTTAATAAGTTAGCATTACAGAGCTTAATGAAGTTAGCATTACAGAGTATAATGAAGTTAGCATTACAGAGCTTAATAAAGTTAGCATTACAGTGCTTAATAAGTTAGCATATTGAGATCACTTGCATAAAGTATGTAAACTGAACAATTACTGGACTTTGTCTTTACCATAGTATTTCAATTATCTACGAATCGTGCAGGTTAAAGTTACTTTATACTTGCACTTAATTCTTATGCTAGTGAGATATGCTGTCCTATTCAGTTATTCAGTAGATAGCTCGATAACTTTTCAGTCCCCATGTCATTGCAATTGGTGATTAGGACCCCAATTTTCATTGTATTATGCATGATCTTTGAATCTGCAGATTCACACATAAAAGCTTTTATTTTCAGTTTATTCCGGTATTCTTTAATGATGGTATCAATGGTCACATTTATAGTAAATCTTTATTCAGATATGTAACTTGAGGAAAAAATTCCACTGTATATTATTGCAAAACCTATTTTCTTTTTGTGTTATGTTATGATACAAGGAGTTTTTTATCTTCAGAGACTGGGTATTACCCAAACTAATCCTAACGAACTAACTCCAGAGGAAATCAACAAGTTTGTTAGACTGGACATAGATCCTGACACAATTACATGGCAAAGAGGTGAGTATAACACATCAAGAGAGATAACTCATACTAGAGATCCTGACACAATCACATGTGAAAAAGGTAAGTATAACACATCAAGAGAGATAACTCATACTAGATAGATCTTAGGAATATAGAGAATGGTTTCCACCATAATTGATTTTAAGCTCACCTGAGCCAAAGGCTTAAGTGAGCTATAGTCATAGTGCGCCGTCCATCTTCGTCCGTCCGTCTGTCTGTTGTTAACTTTTTCATATTTTCGACTTCTTCTCTGGAACTGTTTTGCAGATTTGGATCAAAGTTTGTATATATGATGTACTCAAGGTCCCCTGCTAAAATTGTGTTCGGGATCCAGATTCCCTCAGGGGTGGATCCAGGGTGGGGCCTAAAGTGTCCAAAACGGTACCCCTATTCAAAAATCTCCTCCAGAACCAGTGCATAAATGGGGAAACTAATTGCATTTCAACAATCTATAAAGATCGGTTATCAAAAATTGTGTTCGGGGTAAAGATCTGTCAAATAGAAATATACGCTTTTTTGACGTGGTTTTGGAATTAGTAATTTCAATGCAGAAAAGTGTCATGTTTTTAAGTTAAATGATATTGATGATTTCTGAATGACTATTTTAATCATAATCATAAAAGAGTTCCCTCCTTTGACAATATTTTTCTTCATACTGACTATATACAGAGACAAACAAAATGCATAGAAATGATCACTTTGATTTCTTGACCTACACATGTAATCACTGACCTGGAAAATATCAGTAAAAGGCAGCATTTAAAAATTTTATTGATTTACCTAAAGATATACCATTAATTGAAGTTTTAAACTATTGTGCAGCAAATGAAGTTTAGGAGGGGGAAGGGAAGTTATAGGAATCACTGTGTTTCTCTTTTGATTTGCTTGTCTAATGAAGAAGTTTTAAAGAAAAAAGAGGAGTTACTGGCTCAGTTATGTGGCAGAAATTACCATGGAGCTATACAATACTATCTTAAATACTATCTTGTCGATATATAATTAACACTTGTCTTTCGTAACACAGAATTATTTCCCATTTGGGACGATAGTTCAATGTCACTGTGAGTTTATGATTAATACATAAAAGTCTGTTCCATACAACAGTATATATTACATGGAGCTGTCTCAAATTTCACACTTGTAATCTTTAACACAAGGATATAACATTATTGCCAGGTTAAGGTCACTGATCAAACAGTGACCGAAACCTGTTATGTCAGTAAAACCATAGCTGTAACTTGAATCTGCCTATTCTACACATGTCTGTTATCCAATATACTTGTACATAATTGTTATTACCTTGACCCAAGGTCATCATTTCAAGGTAGAAAACTGGTTCTAAGTAAATTTTATTTTAAATTCAATGTACGACTGTGCTTCCATAGGGAAAGGATCGGTAGGAATATGTCCAGTTGTGATTGTTCCATTAAATCATTATACAAGTTGAAACTTCTAGATGCATATTGTCCTTAGAATATGGTCTTGTTTCAGTAAGATTACAATTAAAATAGTTAAAAAACTTTTGGATTTTTCAAGCGCACAGAATTCACTGTCTAATTCTAATATGTAATTATCATTGTAACATTTAAAGAAATAATTTGAATTGATGTGTAATATATTCATTATATATATATATATTATATATTATAGTTAAATTTCATGAAATTCAAGTATACTTTATTTACTTTACCTTTGTGATTGGATGCTTCTTTGATTCTCAGAATAAGATGTTTAAACCCACTCTTCCACAATTTTTCTGCCTTTGTCAAGTGATAAAAGTCAGAAAAATGTAGACCACTAGGTAAAATCCATTACTGCTTGTGTCAAGTATAAAAATCAAAATGTAAAGGCCGATGTGCTAATGTAGACACAAAATTGATAAATAATCTGTTATTTTTCACTTTTGATTGTATTTTTATTGTATTGAAAAATTGTAATATATGAGGATTTTCATTCCTTTATTGCCGTTAACCTCATACAGAACTACTCATAAAACTTACTGTATAACTGGATTATTTTGTAAACATCAATAAAATTTGGAAAGGTTTGACTGAGAATTTTAAATGTCCATTTGTGGAGGTCACTCTCCATGGTGATAGCTTGGCATTTGTTAGGTATGCAGGTAATCTGAACTCAATTTGCCACCTGTATGTTCAGTTGTCAACTCAGGTAAAAAATTCTGTGTAGTATTCATAAATTCAAGTTTTGAAGTAGTATTTTCAACCACAAAATATTATTAATGTTTATTTAAAGATCACATTCTAAATTGAAATTTCTGTTTAAGATGGTTATAAATACTTGGTTAGCTACATTTTAAAGGGACAGAAAAACCTCCAAGTGCTGTTACTGACTTCTAGGTTATGGCATGAATCCACAAACAATGATGCTGTAAACAAATAACAAGATAAAATTTTTGTTTATTTTGAATCTTGTTTTGGTTGCATAGAAAGTGTAAATATTTTTTTCCAATCTAACATTTTATTTCCCTGAACTGAACGACATGTATGTTTCAATATGGCATTGAGTACTGGTATATATTACAGAGTTGATGATGAAAAGATGATGAAATGTGTAGTGATATCAATGGTCTGAAGGTAGCAGAATACCTATGATTATGTTTGGTTTATGTTGTATGGCTGGGGTGGTGAATTTCCTGTGGCTGTGACTTAAGTCAGAGCCCATGCCAAAGAATATAGTTACAATGTACCATATTCAGCATCCATAGATGTCAGTAACTAGGACACTTTGCATGTGGACAAAAACTTCTCAGTTGAATCCCAAAGGAACATTAAATAGAATATCCCTGAAAGTGGCAATAAGTGAAATATTATAGTTCTTAAAGTCACTTAATACAACATTTTTTTGTAGCCTGCTGAATGACATTTTGAATAAAAGTTATCATAATTTTGAACTGAAAGTTATTCTAACAGTCATTTAATAAATGCACTGATTTCTTTCAGTGGTAGATACAAATGATCGTTTCCTAAGGAAGATTACTGTTGGTCAAGGTCCACTAGAGAAAGGAAAAACTAGACAAGTATGTTAAAATTGAATCCTTACTGCGATAGTCGAAACAGTTAAACATGTATTTCATGGACTGGTGTTCACTCCTCAGTACACTTTAACTTGTAATGACATCATAAGATGTAGATTTTGACTAATCTATCCACAATGAATTATTACTGATCAAGCAGTTCCTTATTACAGTCCATTTTTGCTATTGTAAATCCTTTACAGGGCATATACTGAATTTTAATGCTCTTACCTATATGGTATACAGGTAGTTCATTGTAACCAGATATCTAACATCTTGGAGCTAAGTTAGAGTCCATTTGTTATAACTGTGAAGGTTCTAGATGAATTTTGCGAGAACTTAACAATAACAAGTCTGTTTTGGTATAATTGATCCCAGAAAAACAACGAGCTATGCTAGGGATAATATTTATATTATCTTGAAAATATTCATCACATTCAGGTTCAGTCTTTCTCAAAATTAAATGATAGACTTAAGAAGCCCATGTTTTAATAATTTGGAGAGGTTTGTGTTATATTTTCATGAAAGACATAAATACTGTTTCATTATTACAATGAACCAACAAGTATTACTGTGCATGGGATGCTGAAAATATAGAGAGTTTATAAATAGGAATCCACTTTTTATATCAAGAATGAAAAGATTCTACCCCAAGTTATCACTGTTTATGTAACAGCAGAGGATTTATACCTCCATTTGTAAATACTTTCGACCTTTATATGGAAAAAAGACTCTTGAACCGTATGATGATGTGAGAAAAATGATTAAAGATTGTTTAAGTACAAAGCATTTGGGGTTTTTTTTTCTTCAACAGTGTCAATATGATATCACAGTTGCCAGTGAAATCATGGCTATTTTAGCCTTAACAACTGGATTGAGGGATATGAGAGAGAGACTTGGTAAAATGGTTGTCGCTAGCAACAGGAATGGTCAGCCAGTCACAGCTGACGATCTGGTATGTATTCAGTGTAAAATATTATAAAAATTGATGCATAAAAAAAAATAGTATTTCTTGTTCACGATACACAATACAGTTTTAATTGATAAAACCATTTAGGACTTCTTTTGACGCTGAAAATAATGTAAATGGATCAAGATTCTGGCAAACCACCCAAAGTAGCAGGCAGATTTGCATTAATTAATGTTTAATAAGTACTCTCGTTAAAGACTATATTTCTTGTATTAAAAAACAACAGAAAAACATTCATTAGATATCGTAATTCATGTCATATTATGATGACCTATCATGAAATCCTCTTAGGGTGTTAGTGGAGCCTTAGCAGTTCTCATGAAAGATGCCATAAGGCCAAACCTGATGCAGACTTTAGAGGTACGTATAATACATGCAGCTGATAAGTATTTTATACATAGTGGCAAGTCTTCACATGTAACCCTTGAGATTTCACATGATAATCTGAATTGGGATACATTGTTGCCATGTAATATCATAGGAAGAGGAGCTATGTATGATCCTGTAAAAACAGTTTTGATGACTATTTTTTATGATAAAGACAGTAGCTAATGTATTGGATTATGTTTGACATTTGAAAAGAAAGTATAGAAATTTACTCCATTTCTGTGTCATGTTTAATGTGCTTGCAACGGAAAGTTATTGTTCCAGAAAATAAAACCAGACATACAGGCCTTATTTGCATTTATTTGGAGAACTTCAACATTTATAATTTCATATGACTTCAAACTTGAGCAAAATATTTGGAATGCATTTATGTGATATGCTTATTTTGTAAGATCTGCTGGTTACCGTTTCCAAGTCATGTTGTTTTATTTTAAATGGTGGCAGCTTCTTACATTATACGATGGTACGATGTGAGCATTGTCGAAACCCTATTAAATAAACAAAATGCATGCACACTACATGTATCAGAGTTTGAATGTTGTCATCAGATTTTGTGATTTTATATAATATATGGGATGTAAAATAATATCAAGATAAGATGAACTTCTGGAGACTATTTTACAAAAGTTCTCATAAAATTTTTAAGACTTTTCTTTGTAAGTTTTACCTGGAAGACTATAACTTTAAACTTCAGTACCGGTATACAAAATATGCAATATTTTATGGTATTTTGGGATGAAAAATATCATCATAAATTAAATAATTTCCAGTTCAAGTTGACCTTCTATACAAAATCTAGGGTTGAAAGTATGGAAAAATTTTAAGAATTTCATAAGAACTAAATACCATGAATGAAGGAGATACTTCTTAGATTTTAAAATAATTTACTCTAGAATTTATTGTAATCAAATGGAAAGTTTATAAATTGCTAAAAACAAAAAAAAGCTATGAAAATAATACAAGAAATTGAAAACTAAAACGTCATCTCTGAGTATCCAGTTGTGTGTACATGGACCCTCACATTTTTTTATGGATACAGTGTATAAGTCAGCATTTGTTAGCATGTACACCAGAAGGTGAAATAGTCTCGCCATGCTGTGAAATAAATAATAATCAATCAATCAGTCAGCCAGATTCTTTTGTGTGTTTGTAGGGTACCCCGGTGTTTGTGCATGCTGGTCCGTTTGCCAACATTGCTCATGGGAACTCTTCTATCATAGCAGATAAGATCAGTCTGAAACTGGTAGGAGAAGATGGATTTGTGGGTAAGTAATGCTAAATATATTATGCTTTCAAACCAAGGTAATAGGAATAGACCCCTCTTTCGTTTGTTAAAAATATTTTGTGGGACTGAGATGTTGGTATTAATAAAAAGATTACTTGAACATGACTTAGTGTTTCATAGATTACTGCTTTAAGTAGGTTTTATAATGTAGGTTGTGAAACTTCTGATTTAATTGGATTCCCTTTATTACTGTTTTGTTTCTTATGCCAAATTATTAGAAAAAATCAGAAAGCAGGAATTCAACGTTAATTCTGTTTAGGGGATATGAAGATAAAATGCAAGAGAATACTTGAAAACTTTGTTTTTAGCTTAAGTAGTACATGTATTGCAATTCTTTGATTGATAAAATCAATAGAGAGAAAGTACAGATGCACAGATGTTTTCAGTTTTCAGATATATTTATTTTTCATTTCTGTAAACTAAACACTATCAGGAAGTAGATATATGTTTTTATGAATAGTGACGGAGGCTGGCTTTGGGGCAGACATTGGTATGGAGAAATTCTTCAACATTAAGTGCCGGTACTCGGGTCTAATACCTAATGCTGTGGTGCTTGTGGCTACAGTGAGAGCCCTCAAGATGCATGGTGGTGGTCCTACAGTCACCGCTGGGGTACCATTACCTAAAGAATATGTTGAAGAGGTAAAAGATATCCATGGACCCTTTCACGTTAACTGCGGTACTGATGCTTTGAGTGGCAAAATTATCATTTTTCCTGCAAAGTGAAGAAAAACATGATCAATACTATGTTATGACAAAAACTTTTACGGGAAATGAAACTATTTGCCACTCAAAACATCAGTCCCGCAGTTAAAGTGAAAGGGTGTATAGCTTAAGAAATGAAAATTTGTTTTGATTTACATTGCAATGACACTAATTAATTACTTTAATTACCAATATCATTAATTAATCATAATTATTCATATTGAAAGTTTTATAATCATGGTGTGTTTGAGATCAAGCGTTTTTGTTAAATAATTATGTTTGATCTTATGAAGAATTTGCTTCACTATCTGTTCATCTGCTCCAGACAGATTTACTAGTAGAATCTGCATGACTTTGTATGTATGATGTGTCAATAAAGGAAAATACTCTTGTTTTAATTTCTTGTGTGTGTTTTCAAAGAATTTAGAATTATTGGAGAAAGGCTGTGCCAATCTTAGAAAACAAGTAGAAAATGCCAACAAGTTTGGGGTACCAGTTGTTGTAGCTATTAACTCCTTTGTGTAAGTACATGTATCTGCAAAACAGTGTGAAAACTTTTTTTTTAAAGACACATAGGTAATGACATCTTTAGATGTTTCTTGTATAGCATTTGTCTGTCTAGGGCTTTTTGTTTATTCTGTCTTTGGATACTGATATATATTAAAATGAACTATCCCTTATCAGTGATGCATCTACAGGCAAGCAGGTTATGTACATAGTGTGTATTTTGTGCAGAATTTGGCCCATATTTTTACATTTGCATGGCATTATAAATCAGTATATTGATGAAGTTGTTGTGATAAAATAGTTCTTGTGGTACTGACATTTCTGTAGTTGAAATGAATCTTTTATCCATTTTATGCCCAATGTGACTTTTTGAAATAAATTTCTATGTTAGATTTTTTAGCTCACCTGAACCAAAGGTTCAAGTGAGCTATTGTGATAGCTTTTACCTTATTGTCCATCCTGCGAAACCTTCTCATACTTTCGACTTCTTCAGAACTGTCGGGGGGATTTTTATCCAATGTGGAAGGAATGAAGTACTCAAGGTCCCCTTAGAGGTGTTGTTACTTTTTAGCCAGATTTGTCTAGGAATGATCTAGGACAGGGCAATGTAGGTCCCAGAGGGTACCCACTGTTAATAAACTTCTGCTTTAGACTGATCTTCCTCTTGGACTCCATTATTTTTGCATATGTTCAGATGTTTTCTTTGAGTTGTGTAATGTATGAGTGTTTTAAAATGTGATGTTGATTCTGGTTCAATTTTGAAATAGATTTTTTGAAAAGGACATTTTCGTTAGAAAATATTCTGGTACTTTCTAAGTTTCTCATGTGCTCAAGGTACTCAGAAGAGCAATATAGAGTTTTCCCATGTGATGTCACAATACTAGCATCAGCAGCCATGTTGGAGTACAAATCTCTGACTATTTCCATTACTACCATGTAAACTTCATTAAATTTTTGAGAAATTTACTAATTATAAGGGCAGATTACGTGACTTCAATCTCAATCATTAAATATAATCAATCAGTTGAAAATTAAAAAAAAATTCAGATATACAATGTGATTGTATTTGTTAAATCAAGCAGTTTTGTATGGACATTGATGGATAAAGTCCAGGAGTGATACTCCAAAGAGGGAGATAACTCTAGCAAATATGAGGAAAACAGGGTTGTGTGGGAACACTATAGGCCCATTTCGGCCTCTAATATTGTTTAATGCCTGGACACCAATGTGATCATTCACACAAATCACATGTAGCCATTACATTTAACAGAATAATACTGATTCTTTCAGCACTGATACACCAGCTGAGGTAGAGCTAGTAAAGAATTTTGCTCGAGCCAATGGTGCTTTTGATGCTGTAATCTGCAGTCACTGGGCTGAAGGAGGCAAAGGAGCTGCAGATCTAGCTGCTGCTGTCGACCGTGCTACACAACAAGTTTCAAACTTTAAATTCCTCTATGATGTCAAGGTCAGTCGGCTTCATATTTAAAGATATTGTAGGTAAATATGAATGTTAAGTTTTATTTGAACTAGCGTAGTACTTTGCTTGTGGTCGAGCAGTCGATTCAGATTTATCATTACATATGTATGGTATGTACAAAACTTGTGTTTGTTGTTCAGATATGACAGTAAAAGTGGTGAACCGGTTTAGTACTCAGGATGAAACCACTTGCTTCATATCCAGATGTGAAAATAGATGTGAAACTTAGATAAAGCTACCAATTTGCAGGCAATTTTGATGCCCTTTGAAAAAGGAGGGGCATATTGTTTTGCTGCAGTTGGTCGGTAGGTCTATCGATCAGTAGGTCTGTCGATTGGTCCATTTACAGTTTCCGCTCTTTATCTCTGAAAACAATAAAGGTATTGAAGTGATATTTGGTATACAGATACATCTCAAGGATATCTAAGTCAAGTTCAAACTTGGTTATTATTCAATGATTTTGTCATAGTAATCTCCCTTGGACTTAATTTTATTTTTTTAAATCAGCAGTTTCCGCTCATTATCCCAGGAACGGATAGAGATATTGAATTGATATTTTGCATACAGATACATCTGTATATCTAGGTCAAGTTTTAATCTGGTTATAGTTCAATAAGTTTTGCCATAGTTACTCCCCTTGGACTTAGGAAATTTCTTAAAATTAGCAGTTTCCACTCATCATCTCAGGAATCAATGAAGATATTGTATTGATATTTGATATACTGATACATCTAAAGGATATTTAGATAAAGTTCAAATTCAAATTTGGGTATGGTTCAATAATTTTTGTGAGAGTTATCCTCCTTGGACTTTGAAAATTTCGTAAAATTAGCGGTTCTCTTCATTATCTCAGATCAATCAGATATATTGAAGTGATATTTGGTATACAGATACAACTTAAGAATATTTAGGTCAAGTTAATAAATTATGATTTATATATGATTCAATTATTCTTGTCAGAGTTTTATTTCGCACAGTGATGAAATAGTCATTGCTGATGATTAATTGTTGATAACTGAAAATATGTTGATTCGGATAATATGCTGATTCTGATTCAATTCTCAGGAATAGAACATCACTGATATAGAAAATTTGAAAGGAGTGTCAGTGCTTTATGCCCACGTTACAAAAATAACCAGGGGGAAGGCATATGCTACGTTGGTGTTACTCTTGTTGAAAATTGGAGTGTTAATTCTATTGATTATAAGAATTTTTGAAGAGAAATGTAGAAAAACTTTTATTTCATTGTGTAACCTGCAAAACATTGAAATAGAATTACTATGTTTTTGGTCTGTCTGAACCATTTTTGTTTGTGAGTCTTTCATAAATCCGTTTTATTATTTCTATAGGTGATACATGAGTAAGTTCAATGGGATACTTTATTCCAGTGTTCAGTAATTTGATGTATTTTCTCCTTCAGCTTCCAATAGAGGAAAAGATTGCAACAATCGCTCGAGAAATATATGGGGCTGATGGGATTGATGTATTACCAGAAGCAAAGGAGCAGATAGAAAGATACACAAAGCAGGTAATGTTTGCAGTCAAAGGGATAAGGGAGTACATGTATTTGATTTTAGATTTTGACTTTGCCCATTACAATGCAAGTGTGTTGTTGCATGAACAAAAGGAACATTATCAGACTCTACTGGTATAGCTGACTTCTATTTGATTTTTGGTCAATTTGATACAGTAATGGATTGATTGGAACAGTTGATTATTGTTTCATCCTACCATTGTCCCATTAAGTTCCAGAGATTGAATATATTCTGTCTTTATTCTGCAGTCTAAACGGAAAATTACTTAAAGTACTCAAAGTTTCAAGGAATCAAACAAAAATTTGTTATACACATGTACATTCAATTAATTCTCTCTCATGACCTCATTAACTTTGTTATTATAAACCAATAGGGAGGTGTAAGTACAATGCAAATATACCTGTACTAAAAATGTACAGGTATTTTCATGCAGTGTTTGGTGGTAAATGTTTTTAGTGCATCACATGATGAATCTTGTGTATATGATTGGATAAAGTGACAAGTGCTCTGAAGCAGTAATAGTTGGCACTATTGTGGGTACTGTTGCTTTTGGCTTTACAGAGGTATTGTCCATGAGGAAAATATTGTTTATAAGTGTTTTGTGTTTATTTTGCAATATATATATATATATATAGAGAGAGAGAGAGAGATGTATAAAGAGATATATTCCTTTGAGGAATGATTGATTGATTGATTTGTGTTTCACGTCACACCACGAATGCGGGGCATACAAATTTTGACCTTTGCAACGGACCCAACCGAAGCAGTGAGGGATCTTTAACGTGCCATGCATACCACTACACAGGGCCTCGGTTTTTACTGTCTCATCCGAAAGACATGACACCGGTATGACTAGAGCGGGACTCTAACCCCGGCCTCCTGACTTTGAGGAATGTGTTCAATATCTTGGAGACTGAAAAGTATAAGGATAAACTTATTGCCAGTATCATGATCTTGACCTTCAATCCATATATCACAGGACATATTGATATGATAGTGCCTGCATAGTGTCCTGTGATGCTCTGAACTAATTATTATCTGTTTAAGTGGGTACTGTTTCCTCATAGTGTTGCTTTGGAATGCCGAATATTGAATTTGTTGTCGCTTGGTTAGTAATGATTTCAAAGCTATGCTGCAGGAGCATTGTACCCATCTAAAGGTATATATAGCTGAATAGCACCATAAATTCTAGATCTGTTTGTTCTTTTCCATAGGGATTTAACGACCTACCAATATGCATGGCCAAGACACATCTTTCCCTGTCACATGATGCTACCAAGAAAGGGGAACCGAAAGGATTCACAGTACCTATCAGGGAAGTTCGTGCCAGCATTGGGGCGGGATTTATTTTCCCACTTTTAGGAGCGGTAAGTAATAAAAAAGTAAAAATATAAGCGTAGTTGCTAAAGAGAACAAAATTGATACTAAATAATGATCTAATTCTTCTGTTGAGATATTGTTTGTCACTTGAAAACTTACACACATGATAATCAATGATGAGAATAACGCAAGACCTTAGTGATGTAATCAGTATATTTTGATCAAAAGTCTTTTAAAAATGAAGGGAAAAAAAAGTTATAGTTGCATAAAGGGCTTAACAAAAGTGATGAAAATTAAGCAAATAAAGTAGTTTGAAAGGTAACTTGTTGCAAGGACAAGAGAAGCATTTGTGACATTTTTTCCTATTGTTTTTTAATAGATGACTACCATGCCTGGATTGCCTACTCGCCCTTGTTTTTATGACATCGACATTGATCCCGACACTGAGGAAATTGTTGGATTATCCTAATTGTTAACTTGCATCAAACAACTCTTCATATTCCTATGGAATATAACATGTGCATAACAATATGATAGAAGGAGTATGTTCCTCCCTTTGTTAACATTACAAATTAATTAAGGATTTTTTCAGCACTAGAATGAACCTTGCCAAAACATTTTGTATTAACACATGTATTAATCTTTTTAACATTCCACTTTAAAAGAAAAATATCTCATAAAGGAGTGAGGGAAATGAGGATGAATTTTACATGCTATATATATTTCACTATCAATGTGTATAATATACATGTATTATATATTATACAGCAGTGTGGAAGGACTATATCATTGTAGTAATCACGTATGATACATAGGTACACAAATATGTGTCAAAACATATACAAAGGTATGTGTAAATAAATATGTACACATGTATGTGTAAATGCATTAGTACACGCATATATGTGTAGACACAAATGTACACAAGTATGTATAATTAGATTATGCAATACTGGCCACATATTTTCTGTGCTGCTGACAATCTGGTTTCATACTTCATGAAGGAAGGTAATGCATCCTATGTGTTTTTCCATTTCATCTTTGGTATTTAGTCTTTTCGTTAAAGAGAGTTATTTCCCTTTTGAGACGGTATCTTGGGTGAAACAATTATGACGTCATCAATTTCCTTTAAAAATGTCATTTGCTGACTATCATTTCCACTAGTTTTAGCTCAATTTCCGTAGAATTTGATGATGTCATAAGTGTTTTACATCAGACACCGTCTCAAATGGGAAGTAACTCTGTATAACGAAAAGACCAAATATATGGATTCATATTACATACTATTTGCTCAACCAAAAATTAAGGCTGAAAAAATTAAAAATTTGTTTCTCAGGCCATGTCTCATATCTAATTTTATCCTTGCATTTACATTTATTATGTAAAGTGATGGTCTTCATGCATATTTATTTTCCTGTCATTGCCCCTTAGAAGATTAAATAAAATCACTTGAATGACCTGCTTTTTCCATTAACAAATAGAACTCAGAAACAAAACCTGATGTTTTAGCCTACTATTGTTATAAATTTGTGGAAACCTTGTGTTTGTTAAGATATCAGTTTCAAGATTATGAACATTGTATTGTAGACTAAAATAAAAAAAAAAAAAAAAGAGTAGGTTTCAGAAACAAAACCTGATTTTTTAGCGTACTTTTGTTACAAATTTGTGGAAACTTTGTGTTTGTTAAGATATCAGTTTCAAGATTTACATTGTATTGTAGACAAAATTTTATATGTACATGTCTAAGTAGGTAAAGAAATACCAGTATAACTAGCTTCCTTTTCCCATGGTTTACCTGAAGGGAGTCTACAGTTGAGGCATATAAATATATTTTGATGCATGCTGTATGTAGACATATTGTATGAAAGCACCAATCCATGAGGTACCCGTACATTGAGACCAGTCTGAGATCTTTTGTTAATTTCTTGGTATTTCATACACCCTTTGATTTATTGCACTGCCATTGTTTTGTAAGAACTGTTCTATCTTTACCTGGCCATGTAAAAAAAAAAGGAATAAACAATACATGTTATGGCTTTGTGTAGGATTTTGTGAAATTTCGAAAAATTATTCTTAATAGCTTAACCATATTCTTAGAGTGTTTTGAAGAATTTTCAAGAGAAATTTTGTGTATAGTTTTATGCGAATTATGCATATAAAATCATTGACTTAATTTTGTTGCATTAATATAGTGGAGAGGTTGTGACATGTATGAATATGTATGCTATGACCTTGACAGGGAAATGAATAGTACTCGTATACATGTAGCTATTTTTGGTGCATTCATTTGGTTCTTATAAAAATGTATCAAACATGCATATACTTAATTGTGTCATTTATATAATTATGTATTGATTTTGTTGTTGATTTTTAAAACGAAACTGTTTAATAAAGGTATAGTTTTGACATTAAATTTCTCCATGTTTGTTTTATGAATGTAGAGGATATTACTTCTGGTGATAAGTCTACCTTGGTGAATGTGATTTTTTTTATGAACTAAGGCATAGTACTTGAAGGTTGTTACTATTTGTGTTGTGTCTACATGTTGTACTTTGGTGAATATGATTTGCCATAAGTATATGACTGGAATAGGAATGATATGGAAACCTATTTCTGTGCAGAATCTTGACATTGCTTTTTGGAGTTTTACCAGATCTTCTATGAGTCTTTATGATTCAGAGTTGATAAAGTACTTCACAATCATCAGTCAGGTTTCGAGAAAAGGGTTGAATAACAAAGGTCAAAATCATATTTTTTCTTCAAAAACTCGAATCCTTTTACCATTACAAACGGCGTATCCCGTCACTGACGTAATTACCTCGGTACGAGAGGTCCCAGATTCGTGTCCGACCTGCGAAAGACGGGTGAAGCGAGAACCCAGGGATAATAAGCATGACGTAAACCATTAAACAGTTTTCTCTACCATTACATAGAGATTGCCGTCATTCTGGTCGAGCGTGTTGAAACACTGAACTAGTCTTGTAGTCTTAGTTCGCCTCCTGGTCGGGAAAGTTTGCTGTATATATATCTAGTGTCGGTGGTTTTCTCCGGACACTACGGCTCACTTATCAATGAAGTCTATCCACCGCCATATATTTATAAATTGTAGAAAAAATGTATCCCGACGTAGTTGTGTCGTCTAACAAGAAGAATGAAGCAGTATAGGATGTTCAGGCGACCGTCGAGATATCGGACATCCACACGGTGCTTTATGTGGACGGACAGGAATATTTTTAGTATTTCCCGAATTCGCTCCATAATTACCTTTGGGCAGGGCCGGTTTGTTATGCCCCCGGATCGATAGATCGGGGGCATATTGTTTTTGTCCTGTCTGTTTGTCTTGTTTTGAACTGTGAGGGATAAAGACTTCGTATTTGACATGCGTACTCAATTAATGAAGCCCTTATAAATGACACTAAGGCTTGATCCTCGGATTGTGCAACTAACTTAAAAGTTTGAGTTCCTGCTCCCATGTCGCGATATTACTATATTGAAGATCATTGACTTATAATAATGGACTTGTATCAGCCAGTGAAAACGAGTGAGTTCTTATACAGTACATATTTGAAATCCATTACATTATAAGAACCACGTCTTTTTAACTTCCGAAAGGCTTTAGCTGTCAAAAATAAATTTTTGTGTAAACATGACAAGTGAAATCCGAGATATGCAAAGGCAATTCGTTATTGACTTTGTTTCGTCGCCGGTGTTTGACATAAAGTTCTACATGCAAAACAATGTTGACAATGATGACGTAGAGCAAATATTTGAATTATCATGAGTTAATTTTCATTTAAATATGGACAAGATGGAGCGGATTTTTGCCTGTGTGATTATTTCTATCCAGTCCTTCGTTTTTGTTTTGAATCTGGACAATGAGTGCCCCGGGGGTAGAGGGACGGAATCGGGTGTATGTTACTCTTACGCTGGAGACAGGTGCGATGCGGCGCATCACTGTGACGTAGATTTAGGTTATACTTGTTTGCCGGCTGGAGATGACGTCATGAAATGTATGGGTAAGTGATCAATATCTTTCTTGGTTATTTGTGTATGGGGGGGGGGGGGGGGGTTAGACTTTGTGCAGTTGATCCATGTTCTATTCCTTGATAGCGCCACTATGTTTACGAGATACTAGTTATCTATGTCGCGATATGACTGAAAATTGTTAAAATGACATCAAAACCCAACCGACCAACCAGTTAACTGAACTTTGTGTATATATGGGATAGAAATTCTTTATAGATTTATAAATAGCTTCTTAAAATTATAATTTCCATTTTGGAATAAGGAACAGCGTTATTCCATACATTATACAAATTATCATTATTCTTGTACTTTGAATTGGTGATATTGTCTTAAATATGTTTAACACCCCATATGTATAAATATTATAGGGAGATTGACTTTCTTCCAATTGTAAATAATGTGAGGGACAAACTATTGGACAAACAGCTTTTTGCTAAAATTTTCATTACCATGCTAATGCTTGGAATGTGACGGCCCAGTAATGTGCCACAAATCTAAGCAACAATCTTTGCACTTTTTAAAGTTGTGTCTCAAATTTTCACGAAAAATATTGTTTATTTACCTCCTTATTACCTATTTAATTATCTTATGCCGATTCTGGCGCGCATTTGTGATTGTATAACATGGTATTATGATAATGTATACATTCTGATTGTTGCTCACTTATATACAGCATACGTGTGCTTTAGTCGTATGCAATAATCCATTTTTTTCTCTAAAATGTTTTGCAATAAAATTCTAGTATAAAGATAACTTAATAACCATACTGCATTTTTAAGCAGTGGTCACTCTCCACATGATTATACAGCTTTTGTTTGTCTCCATATTCACTGTATACTAGTACATGGTATACGTGTACATTGTTATATATATTGTATATATCTATATTCGTACATACTGTTGTTACATATCCTATAAGTCTTGTATGGCTTCTGGAAATAAATGAACTTGATAACTTGAATGTGTATAATATATTATACACATTGGGGGCACAGGGTCATTGCGTATACAACCTATACTTGTATATAACTTTATGAATATGTAATTTCTCATGTTTTATTAAAACTATCGTGCAAAAAGCATGTATTTGCTTAAAACTGAAATAAACCAACAATATAATATGTCGATTATATAACATACACGTGTCGTTTATCTTTTTAAAGGAAAACACAACCTAAGACCTGTTGATATTGGACAGACTTATTTCACACTAAGATGGGACGACTTTAAGCCGGAGAAATATCGTTTTGAATACAGTGCAAGATTGACCACGGTGTACAATAGTAATCTGTCTACGTGGAGCACAAGCGAGGTCGGTGCAAATCTCTAGAATATACTAGTCCATGTGAAAAGTTACAATATATGACTGGGAATTTGTAAAACACTTTTAATTTGCGAGAACTTGATTTTCATGTAAGTTCGTGAGTACAAGTCCACGAGCAATGTTACAATATATGATTGGTAATTTGTAAAACACTTTTATTTCGAGAAGTTGATATAAGTTCGTGAGTGAGATTTTGTGCGAAAAATAATGTCCTTTCTAACCTGGACTTGATTATTAAAGAATACCATATATATATATATATATATATATATATATATATATATATATATATATATATATATATATATATATATATATATATATACGACTTCTCGCAAATATAAAGTCTCGCGGATAAATCGAAAATTAGATCATCGCAAACAGTGAGTTGCAGACATTTTCTGTGTATGTGTGAATTGTTGTGCACCACCCCACTATACTTTTCCTTAAGTTACTGCCCACTGGTTGTTTAGTTATCTGTATAGCTCGAGGTTTGTTACACGAGACATGCATGTACAGTCAATATTGTAAATGCTGTTTGCCTATATATATATATATATAAATAGGGATCTCAAATGGGCCAAGGGCAAAGCCATGGTGGGAGCCCAGGCTAGGGGGCGTAGTTTCGTCCATGTTGGTAACATTAACAAACTCTTAGTTGAAACACTCAATTGAAAAAGATATATCACAATAATACATATAGTATAAGCGAACAAAATAAAAATACCTTATTAGCTGTAATAAAGTTAAGGTAACAAAATGAAACCATGACATATATACGGAAGTATGGAAGGGACATGTGGGAAAACATTATCTCGTGGTTACGGCTTAGTAAGTCGGGCACACGAGTTGGGTATGTCGTGCGCAAGACATAAAAAGTCGTGCGCACGAGATGAAAAGTCGTGCGCACGAGATAATTATGTCATGCGCCCGACTAACTAAGTCGTATGCACGACTTAAAAAGTCGTGCGCACAAGGTAATTATGTCATGCGCACGACTTAAGTCGTGCGCACGAGATAGTTATGTTGTGCGCAAGACTTAATCAGCCAATAGTAGTATCTCTTACATTTTGCTATGGGATCTCTTGTTTACCAGAAATCTTATTGAATGAATATCTGATTTTGAAAGAGTTCCCATTAATTTAGAACCATTGTGCTTCAGCTACATTCTACAGTTTTGTTAAAATCAGGGGCTGATCCAAAATTTGGAGTTAGCGTGGTGGCGACACCAGTCAAGCAGTCTGGGGGCCGCCTAAATTCCCTGCCAGTCCAAAGCTTCGTTTCCCTCCCCCTCCGGAAACTCACGTAATTTGACAATTTAGGGGCCTAAAATTTCACTTCAACTAGTCTTCCTCAGTTAATTATAAACACCCCCCCCCCCAAAAAAAAAACCACCCCCCCCCCCAAAAAAAAAAAAAAAACAGATAGAGAGAGAGAGAGAGACAGACAGAGATGTGGCAGACCTGTTATGTGATAATTTACTCAACTTCCCCAGATTTTCTATTCCATGAATATTTCAGTCTTTACATTGCATTATCATTTACAGTCTAAGATCAAAATGAGTCATAATCATAAAGTCTTCTTTATACTTCAACATTCTTAAAGAGGGTGGGGTTATGAATGGGAAAATCAAGAAAACGAGATGAAATGAGGACCCTCGGTTGAAGTGAAATTTTAGGCCCCTAAATTGCCAGACTGCTTGAGTTTCCGGGAGGGGCGGGGCAAGACGAAGCTTTGGACCTGTTAGGGACATAGGCGGTCCCCAGACCTCTTGCTAGACTTTGCCCCCACGTTAATTCTAAATCCTGAATGAGCCCCTTATATTAGCAAATTTAAAAAAAAATTGAGCTGAAGCACAATGGTTCCTAATTTCAATGGGACCTCTTTCTTTACTAGAGATTTATTCAGCAAGATGTCTAATAAAGCAAGAAAACCCATAGCAATTATGTGAGAGAAATGTTGCTATTGGCTGATTAAGTCGTGCCCATGCCATAATTATCTCGTGCGCACGACTAAGTAAGTTGTGCACACGACATAATTATCTCGTGTGCACGACTTTTTATGCCTTGCGCCCGACTTAGTAAGTCGTGCGTACGAGATAATTTTTTCCTTCTATAATTCCGTACATATACCCATAAAACTGATAAATTAAACTTTATTTTGAAAAAGAAAACATAAATTTATTACAGTAAACTTTGAAAATTTAATGGTTGGGGGAGGGTTGCGCCCCATCCCTAAATCAGCCGGTGTCTGTGGTATTGTCGTAGACAGGCATGGTACTAATGTAGACATGCATATCTCCAGAGATAACTGCATATATAGGCATTAAATAGACATTATTGACTCTATCAGACGGGCATATCATGATATTAATACTGAGAGGCATGTTAGCTGTATGTTGTTATTGCAAACAGGCATGTTAGCTCTTTCATATTATCGAAGATTTATATGTCAGTTATATTATATTATTGCAGAAAGACATATTAGCTTTATGGTTTTATTGCAGATAGGAATATCAGCTTAAAGATATTATTGTAAATAGGCATATTAGGTTTGTGACATTATTGAGACAGGCATGTTAGCTCGGTAATATTATTGAGATAGGAATTTTAGCTCGGTGATATAATTGAGAAAGGCATATAAACTTGGTGATATTATTGAGACGGGCATGTTAGCTCAGTAATATTATTGAGATAGGCATGTTAGCTAGGTGATATTATTGAGATAGGAATGTGAGCTCGGTGATATAATTGAGAAAGGCATGTAAGCTTGGTGATATTATTGAGACGGGCATGTTAGCTCAGTAATATTATTGAGATAGGTATGCTAGCTAGGTGATATTATTGAGATAGGCATGTTAGCTCAGTAATATTATTGAGACAGGTAAGTAAGCTCGGTAATATTATTGAGATAGGAATGTTAGCTAGGTGATATTATTGAGATAGGCATGTTAGCTCAGTAATATTATTGAGATAGGCATGTTAGCTTGGTAATATTATTGAGATAGGAATGTAAGCTCGGTGATATAATTGAAAAAAGGCATATACGCTCGGTGATATTATTGAGACGGGCATGTTAGCTCAGTAATATTATTGAGATAGACATGCTAGCTCGGTGATATTATTGAGACATGCATGCTAGCTCGGTGATATTATTGAGATAGGCATGTAAGCTCGGTGATATTAATGAGATGAGCATCTTACGTCTGTGATATTATTGAGATAGGCATATTAGATCGGTAATATCATTGCAGACAGACATTACACCCTTATGATACTATTGCAGATAGGCAGTTCAGCTGTGTACAATTTTACCTATCAGAGCCCTGGGACAACGTACTTTGTAACAATCGGAGTGTGGGAAGATGAAAACTTTACACTGTATCAAGACACTACTGAAATTCTCATCGTTAAAACACAAGGTATTGAAATCTGTTTAAAGAAATTGCAATAATTTTTATTAATCTTTTATTTGGTTCCATTTGTTTTTGTTGTTAATTGTTTTTGATTGATTTGAAGCCGACGTGGCCAAGTGGTATCGCGCTCGTCTCCTGGTAGGAAGGCCGTGGTTCGAGTCCCGCTCTGGTCATGCCGGTGTCATGTCTTTCGAATGAGACAGTAAAACCAGAGGCTCTGTGTCGTGGTATGCATGGCACGTTAAAGATCCCTCTCTGCTTCGGGTGGGTTCGTTGCAAAGGTCAAAATTTGTATGGCCAGCATCGGGCAGATGCCGTCACCATATACGTGAACGTTCAGGAATATTCCACAAAATCCGGAAAATCGCAACCCGGTCCCGGTCTATATGTACCCCATGGTCTACATGCCAGGGAGATTCAACGTCATGTAGCATGCAAGAAGATCAAAACGTGTTAATATAAGTGCGTCTTAAATCATACGGTCTGGTTTAGGAAAACAAACAATTTTTGTGACTATCGACACAAAGCAGAATGCATAGGACTGCACAAGAAAAAGCCGTTGTAGCCCAGTGGATGAGGTGCTCGGCTTGTGACCGGAAGGTCCCGGGTTCGACTCCCATCATGGGCACACCGGTGTTCTGCCTTTCGGATGACACAGTAAAAACCGAGGTCTCGTGTCACGGTAGGCGTGGTACCTAAAAGATCCCTCACTGCTTCGGGTCGGTCCGTTGCAGAGGTAAAAATTTCTATGCTATGCATCAGGCAGATGCTGTCACCATATACGTGAAATAATCATTGAGTGACGTAAAGCAATAATCAATCAATCAATCGGAGAAAGAAAACTGTTAATAACAATCACCTTTATACAATGAGTCTAAACTTCTATGCTATGTGTGTATAAAGACAACATCTAGATTCCCCACAGAGAGTTTTATGTGCTCTCCCTATCAAATACATCTTAAGACAAACAAAACACAGAACTACGTTTTGTAGCCAAATATCATGTTAGTACTTCTGCTTAGAATTCACTGTCAAAATTTCATACCGTAAGCAAGGGGTAGAAAACCGAAGTTTAGGCAGAAATATTCTTCATACATTTTCATGTCATCGATTTGTCTTTTTTCTTTTTATTGTTTATAGATGTACATTATTGTGAATTCCATTTCAAACATCTCGCTGTCGGTGAATCTATATACAACAAATGTATAAGTAAGTGTACGTGTCTCAGTAACGGCTCTATCACATGTGGACCTGTCTGTGAAGATCCAGTCGACAACAGGAAACAAATCACTAGTTCCGAGAAAGAGTGTTGTTGTCCAGTCAGCGGCTGCCATCAACATGCAGATAACGTCGGTGCGTGAGATAAATATTTTTTATCATGATTTACTATAAGGTTGTCAATATGATATGATATTGCATTATATAATATGATATAATATAATATATGTTTTATGGTTTATAACTTCCTTTAATATTGCTAAGTTTTTGCGTATTCATATACAAGGTAATAAGAAAAATTCTCATTTCTTCGTGTGATACATAGTGTAATTACATGTATGTAAAAATAAATATATTGCACATATGTTTATTCTAAAAGTAGTTTAATTTCCTTTTTCTTACAGGTCTGACTTCTGCTGAAAAATCCATCGTGGTAGATGTCATCATTTTGGATGTTACCGATGTTTCTGCCAAAATGAAACTTCATTTTCTCCAAAAACTAGATACAGCACGATTGTACTTTTGCATCGATCAACCCTCATTACAAAACACTACACACCGATCAGAGATAGGCTGGAATGTTTCGTCACTTGAAGTCAGAAAGTTGCGGCCGAATGTCACATATAGGGTTTGGATAGAATGTTCTGTAAACGACGTTGTAGAATTTTTATCAATTCAGAAACTATTTAAAACACACAGTGTCATAACCCCCTCGCAGAAGGAAAACACTACATCATGTAAGTTAAGCTAAATATAGACTTACTGTTCAGTAGATCTCCATTCACAGGCGAGCTTAATGACTTAAATACCATCCATACAGATTGTTCGACGGCATTCGAGACAATTCAACAACATACAGGCACAGTTATCACTGTAAAATTCTATTTCTCTGCTCTCTCTCTCCCATTAAAAACCCCACAACAAAGAATTAATTGCAGATGCCTCCAACAGTATTAAAAGGACTTTGATATTCCCCCTTTTTTTCCTTTTGCACTGATGATAACAGCGCCTCTACAAGGCAGGGTGTAGCTAGGGGTGTTGGATGTAGATTTCAAATTTTAGGCAGGGAATTTGGAGGCCGCCTTGAGGCCCCCAGTAGATTTAGGGCGAAACCTTGTTGTGGGGAAAGGGGGGAATTGTAAGCAACAGGGCTTTCGTAATTCGTTTGTTTATTCCTAGTGATAATACCTTCCTTTCTGTTCACATCAATGTTTATGGCAAAATGGTGTGGAGTCATCGGTTCACAGGGATTATGCTTAGCTATGCCACTGTATAGACAAGGACTTCTGTTACATTGATCTAACCTCTTTTACAGGAAATGACTTGAAAACTTTACCTTGTACATTTTAACAATTTGCATGTAAGTTTTAATATATATGACATAAGTTTTGAATTGGTTAGGTCTACAATATATGAGACTCACCTTACTATGTGTCTCAAGAATGTATGACAAAACTGAAAGTCGAGATCATCACACCCATTCTCTCATATAGAGGGCGCTACGTTACTTTACACTTTCCTTCTCTGTTATCGGTTCGAAGCTGTTTTTACAAGATTCTTGTAAAAGTGCATAAATCCCATTTAATGATAGAAGTGACTTACATGGTGTACCTAATGTAAAAGGGGGCAGGCATGGTGTAGAGGTTAAGCGCTTGGCTTGCGGCGCCGACGATCCGGGTTCGAATCCCGGGTTGCGCCACTATGTTTAAGAGGTTGGTAACCTCCTGCTTCCATGTCGCGATATAACTGAAATATTGTTGAAAGCGACGTAAAATACCAATCAACCAACCAACCAAACTAATGTAAAAGCCTTTCTGATAAAAGCTAATTGATGTGTAAAATCTGTTATACCATTAAATGGGATTTTTTTTTCAGTTTTATAAGAATCTTGTAAAAAGCAGCTTCGAGCCGGCAATCGAAGAGTAGAGTAGCACCCACTGTATGAGAGATAGCATCACACCATGTTAAAAAGTGAAGTAAGAGAATAACTTGTGCGATGTTTCTATGGCACTCACAACACGATGAACAAATATGGAAAATAAGAGGTGTGCGGGAGGAATAAGTGTCCCCTGGTAAACTCTCCAACCGTGTCTTGAATGCCCCAAAACACATAAATGACGAAACATTCAGTTTAACACGGCACACATGAGATGCACTTGAGTTTACTCTTATAGAAATTGTCACAGGCAAGCATTAAAGAAAACAACAAAAATAAAACAATAAACACGTGTCCTACATTGAGTTATTACATTGCTACAGTACAGCCTACGCGGATTCCTCACTTTCCACCCATCACCGCAACCGATTTTTGGGTGGGAAATCACCGCAACCCACCGCAAAATAAGATTGCGGTGGACGTTCAAATCCATCGCAACCCACCGCAATTTTTACTGTCGTGACAGGAGATTGAATTGTCCATCGCGGGTCACCGCAGTTGGTCATATCGCCGCAGGCACTTGAAGACAAAAACGCGGCGGGCCACCGCAATCGTTATCATCGTTGCAGAATCTTGTATTGGGATACCTGCGATACTTTGTAATGTTTCAATAGCCATACTTTAAAATTCGTCCAGGTCCTATTTATATTCCACTTACGGGAGCTAAGGGTCTCTTAAATTTAATGTACTTTGACTTAAGTATCTTATATTTTGATGTGAAATGCTCTCTATAAACAATACATCTAAAAGTTATTCTTTAGTAAAATAGAATATTATACGCAATTGCATTAACTTTAAAAGGGTAATGTGTTACAACGGTTCGAACACTGTCGCTCTTAATAAATGTTACTTGTATATGAATTAATGAACATATCTTTTATTGTGATTAATTTGGAAATGCTATCTTAGCAAAAAAGGAAAGCTGAAATCGTATTTCGCACAGCGGGTATGTCTTATGAATAATGTACAAAAGTAGTGGTCATTAATTTGACAAGTAATTTATAGAATAGGTCATTTCCGATTTTCCTTTATTTATAATAAAATCTTAGAATTTATGTAGAAGTATACTGTCGAAGGACCAGTCCCCGATTAAGACCAGTTTCCGGCTACTACGTTATCAAGGGTATTCAAACCATGAATTCATATGTATTCTGTGTACTGCAGACAATCACGTGAAGAAAATCTCATAAAATCACGTTTCAAAAGACAAAAAAAAAAGTAGTAGCCGGTAACTGATCTTAGCCGGTAACTACTACCAGTATGTCCGTAGGCACGCGATATGAAAGAAATTCTTTAGAATTAAATTAAACAAATTGATTTCAAGGAAAAAAAGAAAAACAAGGACCTATCTTGTTTATAAGTTCTTTACAAAAAAAAAAAAAAAAATCAGTAATTGAAACGTGATTGTCTTATTGGTTTACATGGTTGAAAACAGAGACATTCATGTGTATGTATGTCTCTGGTTGAAACCGACCTATATGAATCTGAATTATTGTCGCAAACAACTTGATCAATCGTGATCGCTTTATATAACTGTTCTTATCTATCTCTTGAATTTGTGCTTTTAAAGTTTACTTTAAATATAGACCATTCCTACGCGTAATACACGTACGCGGTCATCTTCTGATCACGTGACTATTACGGTAGCTATCATCAGCCTAGTCTCATATCATCAGCCAAGGACTTTTACACAAATTTATAAGTCCTTCCATCAGATTACACAATCTACTGGTATCTTTTTTTTTTCATCATTTGTATCTTTAATAAGTCGTTATGCATTTTTGCGGTCTTGACTGTAATTATGACTGAAATACAGACTATTTGCCATTGCCTTGATAACATTACTTTACAAAACCTAACGCAAACGGAGATATATCCAATCTTACTGCTAATAATGTGAGTTTTTTATGAATAATCAGGGACGCATATACCTGGAATAACTGACTGTTTAGTACTGATCTATTAAAATTAAATTATTCCAGAGACAGAAGTCTCTGATTATTCCCATGATATCGAGTTTAAAGGGGAAACTTTTTGACCGTACGGTTGAAGTCACGTGATTAAGCTGGGGACGTTGTTTAACTGGTCGCCGAAATCACTGCTTGTCTCCAGCTCGGGGTATTTGCCTAGAGGCGCTTGGTAATCGGGGTATTGGGTATGCCTGGAAGCGCATGGTAATCGGGAGGTGTGAACATGCTATAGTTTGATGTAAACAATGTGTGGGATTTGAATTGGTAATAGAAAGTACATTCTTTAGTGCAGTAATGAAGATTCTAGTTGTATTTTATTTTTTCATTTTAATTGGTTTTATTACTTTTTAGGGGGTGGGGTGTTTGATGTATTTGTTTGTTTTGATCTCTATTCGGAGAGTTTTATTTTGAAGGAGTTTGAGGACATACGCTGATATTTCTCCTGTACTTTACGAAATACACAATTGGGCATAATATCCTCCCAATATCCATGGGACTGCCATACAAATCTGTTTCGCCTTCTGTTCAGACTGACTTTCCGAGTCTTTCTATCTAAATATCGAGAATCATCCCACACAACACGATGGCATAGCATTGTCCAGCACTTCTTGTATAGGTCCTCTCTCTTGCTATGCCGGATTACGATGGTGAGGAGGGACGTCTGATTCTGGTCACCACATCTGTCGGTTGCGATCATCTATCACGCAGGGTCATGAAAAGCAGTCTGGGCATTCGTGTTCCCCTTCAAATTGTGGACTGAGAGGCTTCATTGCCAGGCGACTCGGTGTCCTCAAGGTCCTCTGTCAAAGTACTGGCGAAGTATTTGTCTAGTCTCAGTCATTGTGTGCAAAAAAATGCCTGTTACGCTTGAAGTTTATCAGGTGATAGATTCAAAGTTACGGTGTTCATGGTTGGGTTTTAGAAACAGAATGATGATATGTAGAAGAGATTCAGATATATTAAAACACTTTCCTTTAAGCTTGTACTGACAAAAAAATGGATTGTGTAATAGGTGTAAAACCAGGTTGTCACCTGTGGTAAATAATATCTCAGTCCAGGTATCCTTGGCAAAAGTGAAAGCGACTTTCCAGAAACTGTCGTCCGTATTACGCAATAAACTTACAGGATTTATGTCAGCTGTTTAACCCCATCTTCCGTAAGACTATAATTGATACACGTGTATGTTGATTGGAGCAAATCAATTAACATTGCATACACGAGGGAAGTAAAGCATAGTGAATTGATCTTCGTTCTTTATCCGGTGGCGGATCCATCACTCCATTTGCCGAGGGATCAAAGGACGAATGTTGTCAATTTTAGCCGAAAATGGACTAAATTACAGGGTTTTGGTAGAATTTGGGTCACTGTTGGGGGGCGGGGGGGGGGGGGAGCACCCCTCCGCTCCTCCTAAATCCGCCATTGTTTAATTAAGTTATTTTTGACAAGTTGATTTCGGTTACGAAGTAGAGTTGTATTCAATTTTCACAGCCCTAATACTGCAGTTTATTACCTTAGAGATTATATACGAAATTTTTAAAGGATTTTCTGAAACTTTCAACTCCAGGTTTTGCATAATAGAGTAGTCTCAATTTGGAAATAGTTAAGTAGATGATGATGTTTCTCATCCTCGAAAACAACAATTCTGAAATACTGAAATTTAAAGTCATATTCCATCTGAGTGAAAGTTACGAAAAATCCTCGTTTATGATATGGTGTGCTGGTTTCTGTCATATATAATATATATATGAAATATTTTGTTGAATATTTAATGTAAGTATTAAAGATTTAATTAATTTGCAAAGATATATACCATTTCGACTTAGAGTCGAATCGAGAATCTGATATGGATAACAAGAAGATATTATTGATATTGATATTTGCCGAAACATAGACTAGGTTTTGATAGTAGTCTATGTCTCTGATACTTATTATCTAATTAATCTGTAATACATAAATACATAATTCATTACTTAGCTTGGGTGACCAAGTTAGGAAAGTTCCTTTTCTGTTTTTCCAGAGACATATGTATGTCTGGTTTTTTATATCTTAATTTAAAACTGAAATTCATGATAGACTATAAAAACAAACACGTTTATTAATTTTCAATCACAGTCACCGATCAGATCATTTAACTAAACAATAATAAACGTAAATATTGTTTTAATCACTACGCTCATAGGTCTATTTTTTCTATCTCGATAACTTTTTTCAGTACCGTAATGGCGGATACGATCGGGATACCTACCGGTAAAGGGCAGATAACTATTAAGTAACTACCCAATCGAATGGTGACAGAGACATAGACTACTTTACTTTGAAAGTAGTCTATCTTTCTGGTAATTAATACGCGATGTTCTATCAAGCGCGTTTTGTTTCTTAGAAATTAAGTTGTTGTGTTCGATGTGTCATCAGAGACATAGACTACTTTGAAAGTAGTCTATGTCTCTGGTGTCATGCATCGACATAGTGTCACTCGTTATTTCCATGCGCGGATACAGAGGGGGGGTTAGGGGGGTCTGGACCCCCCCCCTGGAATCCGAAAATTTTACCAAAAAAAGGTAATATTTGGGCATTTTTGGGGTTGGACCCCCCTCGTCTAAGAGAAAAATTTACCTTTTTTGGCTGGACCCCCTCTGACAAAAAATTCTGGATCCACGCATGATTTCAGTCGTGTAACAGACCGTGGTAATATGCATGTTCTAAATTTTTAATTTACTTGGGGGTGGAGGATGGTAAATACAAAAATTAAAACATGACAACTAGTTGTCATGCTTTAATTTTTGTGTTTACCACCTCCAAGTAAATTAAAAAATTGGAACATGGCAGTAACACCTGATAGTCTATCACGTACGTGGTGTTTCCTAGATATTTAGTTCTTTTGTTCAGTTTGATCAGGGCCTTATATTAGATATTGTCCGAAGCCGGCGTGGCATAGTGGTATCGCGCTCGCCTCCTGGTGGTCGGGAGGCCGGGGTTCGAGTCCCGGTCATGTCGGTGTCCTGTCTTTCGGATGAGACAGTAAAACCGAGGCCCCGTGTCGTAGTATGCATGGCACGTTAAAGATCCCTCACTGCTTCGGGTGGGTCCGTTGCAAATGTCAAAATTTGTATGCCTTGCATCAGGCAGATGCCGTCACCATATACGTGAAATATTAATAGTGTGACGTTAAACAAAAATTAATCAATCAATCATGTATAAGTTCCTGATTATATTTTCAGCCGGGAAAATGTAGTAGAGATGGATTTTGATACAAGAAAATCATATACAGACTTGAGGGTGCTTGATGCTGTCCTGGGAATAACTCCCGTTTTCCTGGCGGAAATTGAATACCCTGTTAATTCATTAGGATTAAATATGACAATACCCTGTTCACTATTTAGCGCCTGAGGTGGTATATTTAAACCGAAAGGGTCCTGATCTAGTGGTAAAACACTGGATAGTCTAGCCAGAGACATATATATGGTCTAGCACGCTAGCTTTTCTTTTTTATTCTCGAAGTCGGCATGACATCACACTAAGATCTAAATGAAGATAATCCTGAAACATTCCGAGGATGACCTGAGAGATAAACTCGGTGTTTATCATAGACCGTAATGCAACTTTGATGAACTGTATGATGACTCTCTTTCATTCCTCGAATTTTATATGACCGCACTTTGCAAAAATAAGATTCAAAATATCGGATTCTTCGTAGACAGCGATGATAAATCCCGAGACTTATCCCCCAACAAATATGATACAAATTAGGTCATTTAACCAGTCCGACATCAAGAATAGGGCAACATAAGATGAAAAATATAGAAAACAGTGGCAACGGTCGGCAGACGCCAACTAGCAGATTCAGGGCCATCTCTTCCTGAAATTACATAGATAGTATTTACGTATAGGTTCTCAACTTTTTATAATATTAACAAGTTCATTATTAAATATGCATATATACTTTATGTAGTACGTATATCCAGAGACATTTATACTTTCAAAGTATATATGTCTCAGGTATATCTGACAATTTGTATAAACATTCCAAGTTTTAAGGATGAGAATCACAGCTCAATGACATAACCTGCATCTAACTATTAAACTCAAAACTGAAGTTGATGCCGTAGACCGGGAGTGAATTGTTACAACTCTTGACCAGAGACATATATACACATTTGTGTATATATGTCTCTGTCTTGACTAAAGATTTCCACACTTTTTGGCAGTACGCTCAGGTCACGTGATTACACTTGGGGACGTGCTACCTGATCGCCGAAGTCACTGCATGTTGGAGAATACCCGGATACCCGCAGCGAGACGAATGTACCTCGAGTCATTGCGAAGCGGAAAGGTTGTTGACATGGGAAGCGAAACCCTTGTGGGTTTTACACACAGGTATTGGGTGGTAGTTACCATTGGCAACATACCTGAATGAAGTAAAGGAAAGGGGTCGGACACTTCAAAGTTTTAAGAGATAAAGAGCGAGATGTTCCAATTGGGGGAGAGGAATAATAAAATTTCTAACTGTCCTCGACGTTAAATACTTGCATCCGAAACATTGCTATTATTTTCATGATTCTAAATTTATCCCCAACAGGGTATTACCAGTTTGTCGTAAGTAAAGATATGAACTGCATTACAATAGAATATGAATCTCATATCTCACTTATGATGGATTGGATAAGAGTCTAGATTCAGTGCTATAATGCGAGCTAAACTGAAAATAAGAGAAAGTTATATATATTCGGAGGAAATACATCAACAGAATCTTTATATCATACCAACAGTGCCACCATTATATTTGAGTAAATTACAGTTGATGTATGCCGATTTATAAAACTTTAGTATATGTCCTTCTTGGGAAAATATTTTGAAATTAAAGATAGTGTAACAAAACGTAATGAATATGACACTTAAAATGTTAATTTTGACGAATATCCGTTTATTGAAATTTTACTCCTTTGGATAAATTTTGACTCCTTGCTCAGAGAAAGAGTACGTATACTATTTGCGCAGGAGTCTCAGGGGCGGATCCAGAACTTCATGTGCCGAAGGGGGGGGCACCTCACAATTGAGGCCCGAAGGACCGAATGGGGAGGGGTCCGCCCCTCCCATAGGTGGGGGTTCGGGGGGCCTCCCCCGAGAAAATTTGGCAAAAATGAGGCAAAATGGTGCAATCTGGCGTTCTTTTTTGCAGTATTCATCAACATTTTCTTGACTTCAAATATTCCGCAAAAACTCTGAAATCGGAAGAAAACTGTCGTAATATTTTCGATCAAGAATTATCATGTTCACCCCTCCCTCTCTCCCATAGGTGGGGATGGGGTTTTCCTGAGAAGATATGACAAAAATCTTGCAAAATCGTGTGTGCCATATTAGGCCCCTTTTGTTCTAATTCACGGAAATTTTATCAGGCATGGACCCAGATTTTCAGTTGGAGGAGGCGTAAAACTCGGCACAGGGTCTAGGGACTGCCTATAGGTCCCCGGTGGATGTAGGGTAGATCCTTGGTAGGGGAACAAGGTGCAAAGTCCCACTCCACGGGAGCTCCTGTATTTGAGACTTTTGGAGATACAAAATATATTGTGAAAATAAACTATTCTAGAAATGAGCCCTAGAAGTGAAATCCATCTTGTACATCGCGTAGCTTCAGTACAAGCGTTTCAAAAATTTGTACTGAAGCTACACGATGTACAAGACGTATTTGAGTAAAATAGTATGGATAAGTAAAATCCATCTTGTACAGCGCGTAGCTTCGAACATTTGTTGGTTGGTTGGTTGATTGGTGTTTTACGTCGCTTTCAACAATATTCGAACATTTGTAACATTTGCTACACGATGTACAAGTAGCCATACGATTTTACTCGCCTGAGGCCAAGTGACCAAACATTTGTGTGCTGGATATTAATTTGGATTGCACATATATTTCGCTTCCCTCTGGAAAATATTATGGATCATAAACGGGGATCAGGGGAGATTTATCATGAAATTAATCGTGAGTGAAGCGAGTCAACAATTTTTTTTCAACTGCAAATTTAAAGAAATACGAGAGAATAACTGGCGAGCGAAGCAAGCAACCGAAATTTTGGAAATTTTAGACAGAAATGCAGTAAATAGGTCCTAAAACAGACTATGGTGCCCCCTTCGGCAGGCACTGCCGGGGGGGGGCGCACGTGCCCCCGTGTCCCCAGGCTGGAGCCGCCCCTGAATCTATAAAAATGTTATCAGAGACATATATAAAGGTATATAGAGGCATGGGGAAGATTGTATATGTACTGGCATGGGGGAGACTGTATATACTGGCACTGGGACATCTTATATAATGGTATATAAAGGGACTCTATGTCTCTGGTGTTATAAGGCGAGGCCTTCTGTGCAACATATGGTCTCCGTTAACAATATATATATATATATTAAAAAGCAAGCTTCCCTGATAAAAAGTGCTCTTATTTATGTGCTTCTATAAGAAAATGCAAATGAGGGCATTGCTATACATGCAATTTCCATGATATACGGCGATGACGATATCGCATATCAATACAATGTTTAATTGAAAGTTTAAAATATTTATTTTTGCAAACTATGTTATAAATAAGTTTACAATAATCAATGTCTAAATTTTCAATGCAATACAAAGCCTAATAATTGCAATGAGTAGCGATGATTTTAATACCAGACTCGACGATTGCGATGGGTCGCGGTGGGATTGCGGTGGGTTGCAACGATTGCGATGGGTCACGATGGTTAAGTGCGGGTCAGAGCATTTGCTATGGCTCTCGGATATGGAAAGAGAGATAGATTGCGGTGGTTCGCCGCGAAAAATCACCGCAACGGTTGCGGTGATTTTCCACTATAAACTTAAACTGTCCGCGGCGGCAGAGCGGAAAATGTGTAATCCGCGTAGGCTGTACTGTATTTCGTTTACGTTTGACAGCAAGCCTTGGAAAGATAACTCCCAGTAAAGCAGGTACATACCTTGCCGTCATATGCTCCATGGTGGCCGTCTTGATTATTCTTACAGTTGCTTTCCTCCTTATATGGAGACGAACACGAAGAAGGAAAAAAGGACAAACATTATCTTTCGACAATAAGATGTTCGGTGTAAGTATTTGAACATTCATCTCCTAAGACTATCTTAAATAACGCACGAATTAAAATTTGAATGTTTATTTCCATGTTTTAATAATGTATACATGTGATTCTTGTCTATTTTCGGTTTAGTTTGATGCAAGCTTTCGGTGGAGCAGTATAGACCATATATGATTGTACACACTACACTTAAGCAGGTATATGGACTGTAGACTTCGGTGGCAAAAGCAGCTTGATGTGGCATAATAGGCGACTTCAGCACAGGACATCCAAAATGACAGAAAATACATCGTATTAAAATGTCCAACAATGCACTTACTGTCATTCTGATGTATGTGCCTTTGTTCTTGTATTGAAAGCTGAAACTTAAGGAAATGCATTATTCAATGAATGACTGTTGTTGTGAACATTGTTGATAAATGTATTCTTTAGGGCTAAAAGGTTTAATATTTGTTTCTCAGTCTCGTCACTGTAACGATTTGCTCGCATTTACACCCCTTTTTTGTTGTTGTTGTTCTGTTATTTTATCATGATTATCATTATTCCATTCCGAAATTAAATATCCATCTAATGAACATTTTCGTCTGAATTCAAATAGGATTGATAAAGAAAGCATCAGTATTTATTTTTTCAATCTAATTAGTACCTTAATCAACTCGGAGCTCATATTTTTGTCACGTTCTGGATGTATAGTTTACATAATGATATTCAACATACCTTTTTTAAGATCCAAGGTGACATAGCACCAATTGTGTTGAGTTTGGGGTTTTTTTTCTTTTTGTATTTTACACGATACTAAAATTGGTAAAATACATTTACTACTTTAATGTTTATTTCGTATAAATTCTTGAACATGTGCTTCGTGAGACAACAAATATTTGAACATTCATTGAAATACGTAATTTATATTCTGACAAAAAGGAAATAAAATATATAAACTGTCAACAGATAACAATTTTGCTCAGAGGTGATAGAAAATTATGCGAATTCAATGTGTTTGGTATATAAACTTCTGCAGTTCATTGATGAACTTCCGACTGAAGTTGTCTCACTCCCTATTGTTTAATCGCTCTGCTTACAGAGCGTGGGACACTGGTTCAATTCCCATATTGGGTAATGATATCAGAATATGGTGTTCTTTTGCTTTCGTATGGTGATCCCATTGAAAGCGATGTAAAAACGTATAATGTACATGTAGTCGCACTCGATGATAGCATTTTAATGTGCAAATTTTGTAATCACACAATTTTGACCGGATTTTATTTTTAAAAGTCCCCAATTATTGCAGTCACCGTGCACCATTCACTCTCCTCTTTAACACATTACTTAATATATAGACAATGCGTTTTTATATTGGAAGTTGGATAAATCCATCTTCAAACAATGGTTATAAATAATACGGAACATTAATTTTAGAACTCCCCAAAATGCTGATTATCGTAATTCTTATGCAACCCCCCTTTTTTATTCGGCATGTTTATCAATAGAAAAAATGTGTATTTTCATGTATACTCAATTTACAATAAACATTATCATATTTCGATTAGAAAGCCTATCACTCAATATATCAAATTCAGTTAAAGCTTAGAAATTCATGTAAAGAACTGTTAATCAAATACATTTGCAAAATACATAAATTATCAAGGTACAGATAATAAAGACTTACCTGGTTCTAGCGTCCTTACACACTCAAGGATTAACCTCGTAATGAGTAATGTCACCTTTCAATTAACTGTTAATGTCAACATACATGTATGGTCGTGTTACAGGAAAGAAGACAAGCCGATGTACATAACCAGTTTATCATGCTACTGTACATGATTATCCCATCGAAAATGTATACAAGGATTTTACGGATGTTATTCATAATTAGAATCAACAGGAATGCAGATATAAAAAGAAATGAACAATTTCAAGGTTATAACTTCACATATCATTTTACGGAAGCGTATTTTTGTATATTGTTCTGTTTCATTTCACAACAAATGTAAAGAATACATGTTTATGCTCCGATTTTAGCAACTGCATGGCCATTTTCTTTGTGACCGAGATGGAAAAAGAGCTGCTCGGAATTCATTGTATATATCCTCTCATCTTTGTCTAATCGGGGTCCGAATGCGGCAAATGGAGAAATTAGCAACACATCTTCCTATTTTCCCGTACTTCGACTTCTGTCGTCACTCAATACTGGCCATCACCTCATTTGCGAAATTTTGATTTACTTTAAACACGAAATAAACAAAGTAACCATTAATCTTACCGATTCTTTTTGGTGTTTTCCCTTTTGTTTTGTATTTTTATGCCCCCGCCATATATGGCCGGGGGCATATAGTGTTGCACCTTGTCATTCCGTCATTCCGAAACCTTGTCATCGCAACTCCTCCCAAACCGTTCATCAGAATTTCACCAAACTTCACATGTAGGTAGGGCAGCATATGTAGATGTACATGAAGGGAGGCGACTCTGCTCAGAATTTTTTTCAGGAGTTATGGGACTTCGAAATTAGAAAATGTGCATTGCATATGGCTGAACCTTGTCTGAATTTTCAAATATCAGTTTTATGGCAAGTATATTTCACTACCTTAGCTGCCAGCAGGGGTATCTGTGTCGCACCGACACATTAAAATTCTATGTTTTTGTCTGCTTTTTGTTTGCTTGGGGTGCTTTTTTGGTTTTGTTTGTACGTCTAAAACTTCATGTATATTTCTGTAAGGTCAATTTGCTACATGTACGGTAGACGCCTATGTACTGCTAATTCATAAACTGGAAATCGGTAATGATACAAAACACTTTTGCCCGTTCTCCAAATAGGTTTGTTTAGTGAATAACTAGTGTATTAAGGTGTGTTTCTTGTCATCATGTACGTGTATTTGGCGAAGAATATAGTAGACTCATCTTGTAGGGAAATATCTAATAACAAATATATGTGTAAATGGCAGAAGTACATCCTTCCTACATTAACAAGGGTCTGTAATACGGACAGTGGACAGTAACATGTAGTCGCGGACTACAGGAGCGAAGCTTTTTTCATCGCCAGAATAATTTCTAATAGGAACAGATATTAATCTATTATTTCATTTAAACCTTGAGCTACATTGTATTTTGAAACCCCTTTTTTATTTTATTTTATTTATCTACTATTATTTTTAGGGGGGGGGGAGGGGGTCTTTTAAGTAGACACCTAGATCTGCTCCTGTAGGATTCATTATAGGAAGTTTTCTACATCCTTATCATTTGATTGTGATGATTTTGATTACTGATGTATTTTTATACAGGTATTTTTTTTCTTTTTGTTTTAGGGAGTTGGGTGTGTGTGTGTGTGACTGATCACTTGACTTTAACTATGCATATCAGAATATCTCAGTGTACTACTACAGTATGTCATCTGGTTACTATGCTACGAAAAGATAAATCCGAGAATACGGAAACAATTAAGCGGAGTTTCTTATTTGTTTGAGGTTTGGTTTGATTTAAAGTTTTGTTAAAAGAACCCAGAGATAAGTTTTCACCATGAAATGATTTTTTAAAGAAATTCCGAAGACCAAATTGGATGCTGTTCCCCTCACTTGTTGACTTTTAACAAGGGAAACGACATTTTATACATTGAAAATTTGCTGCTGTTTTATTTGTTTATAAAAGATAACAATGATAATAAAAATAAATATATAGATAAATATAAACCATCATTATTTATTAGTAGATTTAATCCCGGAAACAAACCTGGACCGGTTTTGCAATTTATCGTTTTTAAATTTAATCCTCTTACGTGTTGAAACTGGCAGGCGGTTGTTATGAAACTTTCAAGAATGCATCCATTGAACTACGTGTTATTCATATATATGGCGTACGTTTTTTGTAACGTTATGTGCCAAGATATTAAGAGTGAAAGTTTTGAAAACAAACACATTCTTGAATTTGTGTCAGAGTACAAGATAATAAACATGATCAAATTATCAGAGGAAATGGAAGACGGATCACGGGTACCTTACAAACTTAGGTTTAATGCATATAACAAAACTTTTACATTAACCGTTTTCAATGACTATACTCAAATACAAGAAAATATGATTATTGAGGTTGATAATAAGTTTCTCTCGGTTCATGAAGTCTGGCAAATACGATCGGATGTGCCACTGATAAGGGGACATGTCGACACTGACATGGAAACATACGTCTTTGGAAAACTTTACAACGAGGTGTTTGATGGATTTATCAGATTTAAAAATGGAACTTTGTTGTATTTCGAACCTTTACAGAAATATCAAAAAAGCGAATGCGCTTCAAATAAGACCGTGATATATCGTTCGGTTGACTTATTGGAAAATCGAACCGTGGATCGATTAGTGTTGTCAAATAATTTAGACCAGAATTTCTTCAGTAAAACATTGCCTGGAAATTCTGTGCCACTAGTGACAAATCGCACACAAGACCATACATTCCCTCGAAGATCAAAGCGTTCGTCAACTGTTTCTACAACGTGTAGCATACATGTTTATGTTGACCATACATTTTTTCAATCAGTCGGTGGATCTTCAATTGCGTCTACTGTAGCAGAAATCAAATATCAGTTTGGTCACGCTGATATGATCTTCCGTGGTACCGATTTCGATGGAAATGGTGAAGGTGATAACATAGGTTTCGACATTTCTCAGATAACAATTTTCTCAAGTGCGCAAAGTGCAAATTACAAGATGAGTAGTTCATCATTAAATGTGTATGACTATCTCGATGCGTTTTCCGAGTACAACCATGATGCATTTTGCCTCGGTGTAGCATTCTCATATCGCGAATTTGATAATGGTCTTGTGGGTCTCGCATGGGTTGCCAGTTCAAATATCTATGGCCCTGTTGGAGGAATATGTCAAAAACGAGTGTTAATGGTATCCAATAAAAAAACATATAGTTACAATACCGCAATGGTGACTATGTTGAACCACGGAAAACGTTTACCAAGTTATAAAGCTGCACTTGTCCTCGCACATGAGCTAGGGCACAGTTTCGGCAGTCCTCATGATGACGAAAGCAACAATGTTTGCTCGCCAAACGATAAATTTGGAAATTATGTCATGTATCCCTACGCTAGTAATGGAGGGTTAGCTAACAACGACATGTTCTCCATGTGTAGTGTGAACACCATGTACCCAGTGTTATTGAATAAAGGTAATTGTTTGATACGCAGACAAGGTCCATATTGCGGAAACGGAGTAACAGAACAAGGGGAGGAGTGCGATTGTGGAAATTCTGCCACGTGCGAATTTACCGACAACTGCTGCACACCACCTGGATCTGGATCACCAGATCCTGGATGCACATTTCGGCGATCAGAAGGAAAAGTTTGTTCACCAAAGGAATCTCCTTGCTGCAATACTAACTGTACTGTTGTCTCGCAATCTGCGAATCGTATATGCGGCCACAAATCAGAATGCCTCAATGAAGTGAAATGTAACGGTATTTCTCCAATGTGTCCTACGTTTCAGACAAAACCTAATGACACCGAATGTGACGGAGGAAGAAAAATATGTCAATCGGGTATATGTTTTCTCAGTATATGCGAAAAATACCAAATGTCCTCATGTCAGTGCGAAGGGGCTGATAACGTGTGTGTTCTTTGCTGTCAAAATTCGTCCTTTTGTTTACCGTTATACCAAATTATTGGCGGAGGAATCTTAACATTATCTCCAGGTGAATCTTGCCTTCATCGTTCTGGATTCTGCGACAACTCCGGGAAGTGTATTACTGGCAGCTTCGACAGCGCGATTAACCGTTTAAAGAATGCTTTCAGCGAAGACACAGCCAATGATACAAAAGAATGGATCAAGAAATATTGGTACTATGTATTAATAGGTATCATTACCATGGTGATATTGGTAATAATTTTCGTAAAATCAAGACGTAAAAGAAGCAACGTACAAGCGCATGCTCATAGAATGGGTAGATTCGATATGTTCATGACCAATGCTTCATTAGAGAAAAAAAGACAAAGCATATTATTGCGTAATATTTCTCAACTTTACGACCACAAAATTCATAACATCAAGAACAATCTAAGGTGTCGCGAAATCACGAGCGCTGTAGCAAGACTAAGTATTTTATTTCCGACAGTGGACCGTGAGGTATTAACGAGCGTTGCGAGACAGTCGACATCAGAGAGCGTGGCTGTGAAAATGTTACTTATAAGAAGGTATCCCTTGAGGCGATTGATAAAAACTAACTCGGAAGACCTACCCGAAGCTTGCAGTTTTGGACCAGAAGTAGACGATGTGACATTCGTACGAGAATATGGTAGTGTAATGAGATCGAACTCTGAGGATTTTCAATCGGTATACAGCACAGTATACGAAGAATCATTGGGAATGGAAAGTAATACAGAAATTGACCAGATACGCAAGAATGAACTTATTTCCAGTAACGGATTAGATTCCACGTTAATGGAATAGGATTGAACGGAACATCGATGCTGATTTTACTATAGATCTAATACTTCCGATATCGATAATATGTCATCCCCAACGACAGCAACCCTGTGTGCGTCTCTTCGTTATGTTATTAAATTAAGATATATACATGTATGTATTATCACAAAAACTCGAAAATTTGTAATGGTAAAAATTAAATTAATAAACAAACTTCTATGTTTTAATTCACCAGAGCCGATGCTTAAGTGAGCAGTAACCATAGCCAGTTGTCCGTCGTCCTTTAACTTTTCACTTTTAAAATTTCTTCTCAAGAACCACGGAAGAAACTGTGGTCAAACTTGGTAGGGATGAAGTACTTAAGCCTCTCTCTCCCTATAAGTGCTATTGTTTTTCGCCCAGATACGGTAAAGGGTAAATCCAGGGCGCGGCGACATAGGACGTAGAGGGTACCCTTCTTTTTAAACCTGCTGCATAGATCGACAAAGTTCTTGTTTTAGTTTCTTTTGCAAATCGTATTTTGACATTTTTGAAGTTCTTTTGGACTTCTTCATTTTTGTGTATTTTCAGGTATATTTTTCTGATTTCTCAGACTTTCACCATGTAGGTTGCTTATATTGCCCTGATTTTGTGTATTTTTAATTGAGTTCATAAGATGTAATTGTGGAGAAATGGAATACAAAGATAATTTATATTTTTTTTGAGGCATTTTTTGAAAAATTACATAATGGGTATATACTAAAATATGTAATAATAAGGTTTGGTGGCTCTTGCCCTCAGATGTAATGAAAAGATTTTGATGAAACTTGTAAGGGATGAAGTACTCAAGATTCCTACGAGTGTTACTCTTTTTGGATCAAATCCATCAAGGGGTAAATACAAGGCAGGGTGACATAGGCTTAAGAGGATACTCTCCTACGACAAACTTCTTAAGAGCGGCTACATAGATCAACAAACTAAATGCTTCCCAGTGATCTAGAAGGATTGTCAAGATGAGATGTTTTCAGTTCCTTTGTGAAATCAAATTTTTGATGTATTTTTATATCCTTTTCCCCTCTTTTCTGACTTGGTCATTTCTACTCATTTTTGTGTCATTTTCTTGATTTATTGAATATATTTAGAGAAGCAATAAAACGTTTATTTGCCAACTTTTATTTTAAAATATCTATTTCAATGATTATTTGAAAGTTTCCAGATTCTAAGTTTGAAAACTTTACTAGGCCAGTTCTGGGATACTGACGCTAAAGGCAAAATTCGTTTCTTGACATCAAAACAAGGTTTTAAATGTTTTTAGCATTGAGTATGTTCACTTGGTCATTTTAGAGGAAAAACTGAAAAAAAAAGAATTCTAGGGCAACATATTGATTATACAGAAATTAACAAATCATACTTAGTTTTATGAGTGTTTGAATCTATAATTTAATGTTCCTTGACAAGATTAAGATTTCAAATGCAAATGCTTATTTTGGACAAGCACAATATTTAATAATAATGATAATGATAATAATAATAATAGTAATTTCACTGAATACTATACTGACTGAACCCCTGTTTAACGGCCATATGACTTCCTATTGTTCACCCGATGAAAACCATGCTTTCTATTGACACATTGATCTAAGACAATTTTCGCTAACAGCGATGTTTCAATTCGGTTTGCTGTGATCAGTTTAGAATACGTGAATCAGTTTTTAATTTTGAGTAATGAGAAAATATGATGCATTCGATGGCTGAAATAAAAGTTAAAATGTGAAACTGTTTTAATAGATTTATTTTTATGACATATTTTATTTAGTTGTTGTTTGAACCCGAATAATAATCTGTTGGAACATTGGACATGAACAGTCTGCCTATGGACAGGGACTCCGATGACCTGTCGGAAGATTGGAAGGCGGAGATCGATCTCATGAATTGAACTCTTTGGTTTAGATATTGTCTTCAAGATTATTTAACTTATATGCTTATATGGTGGCGACACGTGCCTGATGCATTGCTTCCGGGTCTTTTCTTTATACCGAGTTATTTCTCATTTGAACGGGTATTTTACGTCAAACCAATGTGACATCTAACAGTTCTATGGAAGTCGGCGTAAAATTACCGGAAATGATATAGAAAAGGTATGACGTGACAATGATGGATGTCAGATACCCGCTCATATTGGAAATAACTCTGTATAACGAAAAGACACAATAGACACATTCCAAGCAGCAAGGAATTTTACGTACCAACATTTACCTTGATCCAGGACCCATTTATAGGTGAAAAAAATATTGCTATTTTATTTTAATTTTATAGAGAATAAGTAGTGTGTGAAATTACAGACAGTATTTGGTAATGTTACATATATCTTATTCCTCTGTCACATTCCTTTAAATTTGGTCTGATTACTGAGCTGCATATTACAATAGTAATTCTTTGTTGCTTTTGATTCTTTTTCATAAATGCTCTATATTACCCTGATCACATTTCCACACTTTAGTAAATTACGAAATACTTGCTTAACCGATTTCGTTATGGGCCGATATTAAAACTATCGAAGGAACATAGGACAGCTGCATTGTGTAAATTGGGCATCGGTGGACCATTACGGAAGAAAAAAGCGCGGAGTTGAATGGTTCTTCCTCCGATGAGTAGGATATCGGAAGACTATCTATTCGGGTCTCGGTCGATATTCGTCAGGTGACCGTGTGGTACCGGAAGAGAATAATCAAATGTGCAGTATGTAAAATCACTCGGAATTGGACGGAAGCGATTCGGAGTTTCTACAAGATTTTTTTTTCAGTTTTTTTAAAAACGGTTACTCTTAAAGTCTGAATAAATACTGACCGAGGACTGGAATGACCTTCTATGACATCTACCAGTGCTTGACCAATGCCGCGCCTTTCCAACAAACAAAATCAGTCATTTCGGCCGAATACCACCCGAGCGCCAATAGGGTACATAACTTGAGGTAAAAATAACAATGTTCTTGTATATTTTCACTGATGCAAAAATGTCGGTGAAACCTTTCGATTTCCCAAAACTTTTAGCGGCCTTTGGAAGAAATGAATTTCATGTATCCCTGCTCATATATACGGTTAATAGCACATATTTGATGGAATACCACTGGATGTCAATGTAGTAAATGCAAACAAAATGGAGGTATTGTCTTACGATTGTAGGATTTATTTCATTCGTATGTCCTTTGTGGGTGTTATATAATTGATTATATTAGAATAATGCAATATCTTAATGATATTTATATTTCATTTTTCCATGTAAGGCGTTATAGTGTTCTTACTGAAAAAAATGTGCATGAGCAAAGAAACTGTTCAGCAAAACGGTTATTGTGACAGGGAGTAACGCAGGAATAGGCAAGGAGACCTCCAATAATTTGGTCAGGACAGGTTTATATTGAGATCTCACTTTATACAACCGCCAACCCAATGTTTCATTACCAGATCAATGTTGACCCTACGTCAGGAAATAGAAAATATTTGTCATATTTTCATATTCTTCTGTTCACCAGAGAATTGATTTGTATTTTATTGAGTTTTATTCTATCAATAAAGAGAATTAAAAAAATTGGCGTGACAATTTATTTGAACGTTTGATCATGGAATAAATTAAAATGAAATAATTGACTTAGGTATTTTCTCAGTTTATGGCGTTGGACGCAGAAAGCTCATTAGATCACTTACTTTGTATACATTACGTACTGTATACTGGTTGAACTTTATAATCAGTCTGCATTTTATTTTATTCTAATTCTAGTTTCAGGATTGACTCTAAATTCTAATGTATATACTTATCTAACACTATAATACTATATTATACTATACTATTCTATACTATACTATACTATACTATACTATACTATACTATACTATACTATACTATATCTGTCGTTTAATATTGAAGCCAAATTGATCAACTATGATAATTTCATGTGTTTAAATTATCATCCACCTTTATGAAATACATAGAATGAAACTCCGTCATTTAAAGGTCAAGGTCATCCTTGCTTGTCGAGACGCGCAGAAAGGAAAGGAAAAGATACAACTGAAGGCATCAGATCGGATACCCTCAACGAAAATGTATAGTTAAAAAGTGGACTTGGCTTCTCTGAAATCCTTTAGGACATTCGTAGATATTTTTATATTACAAAATGAACATACAATAGACATCCTTTTCAATAATGCAGGTAATTCGTTCTACTCATTTTTGCTATATACATGTATGTATTTTATCATTATTTGTTAGATTATGGCCTTTTGATTGTTTGCAACCAATTTTACGGAAACGTTTTGGTGCCTGATGTTGTGTTGTAAGTAGGTATCATGACAAAAATAAAATTGACTTGCCGAGGTTAATAATAAATATAGAACATATATACCTTTTAATTTAGTGCACCATATGCGCATTTCGACAAGTTATGTCTCTTCAGTGATGCTCGTGGCCGAATGATTGGAATTCTCAAAATATATAAAAATATGAAGAGCAGTGTTGAAGCCAAACTGACCGAAAAGTGAACCAAAGAATCTATCTAAGGACATAGCTATGCATGAGGGAGATACTCCTTAGTTTTAGAGTGATTTACTTAATTTGATGACTGAAAATTTGAAGTATATATTTCATGTCAGTACAAAAGCACTGAAAACTAGACTTATGATGCCCTCGGGGCTTTCAGTCCACCAGCAGTGATTTGGTTGGTTGATTATTGTTTTACGTCACTCCACGATTATTTCACGTATATGGTGACGGCATCTGCCTGATGCATTGCATACAAATTTAGACCTTTGCAACGGACCCACCCGAAGCAGTGAGGGATCTTTTACGTGCCACGCCCACCGCGACACGGGACCCCGGCCTCCACTGTCTCATCCGAAAGACAGAACACCGGTGCGCCCCGGGCGGGAGTCGAACCCGCGACCTCTCGATCACGAGCCGAGCACCTTATCCACTAGGCCACACCGGCTTCCACCAGCAGTGACACCGGCCTAGTGGTTATAATAAATATAGAACATATATACCTTTTAATTTAGTGCACCATATGCGCATTTCGACAAGTTATGTCTCTTCAGTGATGCTCGTGGCCAAATGATTAGAATTCTCAAAATATATAGAAGTATGAAGAGCAGTGTTGAAGCCAAACTGACCGAAAAGTGAACCAAAGAATCTATCTAAGGACAGAGCTACTTGATGACGTAATGAAGTCGAAAAGTTGCCGTAAACTGTCCTTAAAGGAGTTCTTTTGGGCAACTTGACATCTATAAAACACTTTGTTGATTTTATTTAAGTCAAGATAAATTTATGCGATTTCCCTTATGTCAATTTTAAAATAAATCGTCGTAATAAAGTCGCATTTCCATGAAAATCAAGAATTATTGACATCATTTTTGTTGATATGTTGCAGTAAACATGCTACTAACGAAAATTTGATGTCGAGTTATTGTTTTAAAAGTACCATTTCAAGAATTCGTAAGTCACTTTCTCTTCGAAATCGGCTTATCAGACTCGCATTTGTATGAAAATCTCTAAATATTGACTTTGTTGAAGTCAGCATGATGCAAAAAAAAAAAAAAAAAAAAAAAAGAATCATACTCAATACTGATATTCTTTTTGACGACCGTTATTTATATGCTGAATACCTGGTATAAATGTATTTCCAAAATAGATATGTTTTCCATACACAATTATTTATTTCTTATAGCAACAGCAACTTTTCGACTTCATTACGTCATCAAGTTTTATTAATCTCGGCAAGTCAAATTTATTTTTGTCATGATGCCTACTTACAACACCAAGCACCAAAACGTTTCCGTACAATTTATATACTGACGAAATGTATATACACTACAGTACATTGTATATACAAATTCTGATTTAGTTTTTGACGAGTTTCAAACGCCGGAGGTAATGTGTTAGAAATCGACTTACATACCGGTATTGATTTGTAAGGAAGTATTGTATTCAATACATCACCGTCCATGCCAGAAAGCGATAACTTATATATTTTTCAGATGCATGTACTGTCCCTCAAAAGAGGACGGTTATAAAATGCAATTTGAGACCAATTACCTTGGTCGCTTTCTCCTGACGAAGCTTTTGCTGGACCCCCCCCCCCAAAAAAAAAAACCCCTCTGCTCCTGGCAGGATCGTAACTGTGCTCTCATTTTGGTTATCAATGTACGTATTGTTATACTATCTTTATTACATCATGAATTTATTTCAGGGTAAACTTAAACCGTTGTTTGCATTTTCAGTACTGTTTTCTTTTCCGTGCTCGACACTATACTAAATAATAATATAAATATTAGTACACAGGTTATATACCAAATATACATGTAATAAAGATGCAAACGTTAGTGTAACATAGAGGAAAGTGATGTCTGCCTCTAGCTACTGAAGATACAATACATGAAACAAATATAGAAAGAGGTCTTTTTCAGCTATACTTACACCTAAATATGTCAAATTAATTGAACATGAATAAGTATACATAGAAAGTCTTAGAAACTTTATTGTGTTTACATATAGGGGTAAAGATAAAAATAGAATAAAAAGTTTTTCCAATTTTTTTTAATGATATAATATAAAATTTATCATTTTCTATTATTTCAATCTTTATAATATATTTCGTAAATTTCATTCCGTAGATTTTGCATATTAAATGGAAAGGAAAGAAGACATTTGAGTTGTATGGTAAAGTACAAAGAATGAAAGAGCAAGCACACAAAAAAACAACACAAAATATTCAAGTGTTACATGTATGCAGCTATGACACCGAATAAGGAAGATAAATTGAAATGAGAATTGTCAATCAACTGGTTAAGTTAAATTGTTTTACGGATTTACCTTTTCACCACAAAAAGCAGTACAACCAAATTTATAAATAATCCTCCATATAGAGAACAAAGAACATTAGGTTATTCAAGTTGAGAGGTAATAAAATGTGAACACGAATAATATTATGGAATAAATATAAATATTGAGTGACATCAACATGAGCCAACAGTGCCCTGCCTATTCGAAATCGAGCTTATGTTCCTGATCTGTATAAGTTACGACTAACAGTCAGAAGGGATAAGATTAAGGGCTTAAATAACAATATAGTCGAGTGACGGAAAAACCAAAGTCTAACAAGGTCATACAGTGAATATTGATGATTAAGAAGACATGGTACAATTCCACGACAATTGATGGATATGAAAAACATAGTACAATGCAACAACAATGTAACACAGTGGGTATTGATGGATATGAAAACATGGTACAATGTCACAACAATTTCACATTGGATTTTGATGATATGTAAACATTGTAGAATGTCACAAGAGTGTAACACAGTGGTGATTAATGAATAAGAAAAACGCGATACAATGTCACAATAGTGTAACACAGTGGAAATGGATGGAAAAGAAAAACATGGTGCAATGTCAAAACACTGTATTACTACTGCATATTAATGGATATGAAAAACACATGGAACAGTGCCACAACAATGTCACACAGTGGATATTGATGGATATGAAAAATATAGTACAGTGTCACAACAGTGTCACACAGTGGATATTGATGGATATTGTTGTTAAATATTATAAAGCTATACTTGATTCATAACCATGAATTATGGAATATATCTAATATCTAAACCAATATAACAACTGATATATTACAACAGTTGTGCATTATTTGAATCGTACCCTGTTTTGGCTCGAAATACACGCAATGAATATAAATACAGACAACACAAAATAGCACTACTATATGTAATATTACGATTTAAGCAGTATGATGTCTTATAGTTTGGCTGCATGTGTGGATGTTACAGAACTTATCTTGGATAATTATCGATATGAAGAATAGTTAATTGTTAAATTTATTGATATTCCGGACACAAGTTTGTAGTGCCAGTGTTGAAATGTAGTAAGATGCGGTGGTATCACAATCTTTGACAGGATCGAGAGGATTCCATGTTTTCATACAGGTATGCGTTCTGACCAAAACCCCACCATCGTCTTTCAAATAACTGTCGGATGTAGGGTATTTGGTTAGATTTTTTTAGACTACCCTTCCTCCTTCCATCAATTTGACCGGGCTCTTCTTTTGGCTTTGGCTCTGACAGTCTAATTCTTCTCCAGCTATCTAAAGGCCATCTGGTCACCTCCCCCCTGAGCTCAAATAAGGTAGTCTGCCATCCTCTACATCCTTTCCTTCTGTTGAAACTGAACCCCCTCTTATTGTCATCACCTTCAATACTTTGTCTTTCTTTGTATTTTTCTTGAGGCCAATTATCTTGCCCATTTACATCAATTGTATGGTCTTATCTCTCATGTCTTTTAAAAGGTGGGAAAGTGGTGTTAGGTCATCAGCAAAGTCCACGTCTTCTTTCTGATTGTAAGAGTCAACTGTAGTCCTCTCTTTCCTGTAAATTAGATGTCCATAGATATTCACTTCGGTTTGGACACTCGCTTTAAGTATAACTATAAGTAACTTCCCGAGAAAAATTAGGAATTCATTGTACTTGGGTTCATAACAAATTCTGCAAGGAATTTGCAGATCATTTCTCTCTCATAAACAGACGAGGCCCTGTGTGTCGGTATGCTTGCATGGCACGTAAAAGATCTTCACTGCTTCGGGTGGATCCGTCGAAAAGTTCTATAAATTTCTATGCAATGCAATGCTGTCACGATATACATGAATTATTCGTGGAGTGACGAACAACAATAATCAATTAATCAATCAATCAATCAATCAAGCAAGCAAGCAAGCAAAGAAAAAGCAATATTACGGCTATCCATTACACTATGATCCACCATTTTCACGACATCTAAAATACCGTATCCATCGCAATCACCCTTTAGTGTTAAATGCATTTGTTTCAAAATATGCATGTTCAAATTAACTGTTTACTCAAACAGGAAGAATTGCCCTTAGTAAGGATTGAACACATTTTGTAAAGATTTCTTGTCAGAGATATAAAAACACTTATACCATGGATATGGAATTATCACCGTTCACAAATGAAAACCCGATGTATATTGGAGTATCAGTTGCGATTGGTATGTCTTCTTACTTCTATTTTTAGCTACGTTATATGTGTATCGTTACAGTTTTGACTACATCTAGGCTCGGTAGCCCGTTTCACCAATAATCGTAAGTGAATCCGTAAACGTAGTTGAACCCGTAAACGTAGTTGAACAAGTAAGCATAAACGTACGATGAAAATTTGTCGAAATTTACGCGAAGTACGAATTCGTGGTTGATCCCGCAAATGCCTGGTTAATGGGATCAGCTTCGGTTACGTCTACGATTGAAACGCGCTACTGTAGCTCTGGAAATTCTTCCACTCGGAAGAGAAGCTTAGATATCATAGAAATTTGAGTGAAGAGTGTAGTCACTGTTTATTTTCATTCTGTTCAAAATGAATGAAAGAACTTTCCAGTTCATAAAATTGTTGTGCAAGGTGATTAAAGATAAATTTTCATAGTGTTTATCGTTAAATATAACTGCAGTATTGTGGGATGTGGGACGTCATTTTATTGAACTTGTGACCCATGATTTGGTTGTAGTGATTTTAAATAATTTAAATACCATGCCTTCCTCCGATTCAGGATGTGATTCACATAATGTCAAAGTAAATCATGATATGTCAAAAAGGAATTAAATTATAACGGCCAATGACCAGGAGAATCAAATTCGAAATAACATAATTGATGTATATCTATTGTGAAGATTTTATATACTTTTTTTTATTTATTTTATTTTTTTTTTTAAATTTTATATACTTTAACAGACAATGGCGTAGGAAGCAGGTTAGAAAAAGCAGTCCAGAAATTGTATACTATTATATCGAAATTTTGTTTAGAAGAATTAAATACCATTTTAAAGATAATTTTTATAATTATTTACTATGATAAGTACATGTTTATTATTTTCAAATATTGGAAAAGTTTTTCGGTTCAACATAATCACAAAGTCCACTCACCTCGGTTCCTACGCTCATGACAAGAGAGGGGAACTTTACTTGTGACATTTTTTTCTCATATAAATTCGAGGTTAAGTTTCAACACTAAGAGATAAACATGTAATTTTATCTTGATTTCCCTTATAAAATGTTCATCAGCAGTGCACAGGTACACCAATGAATTGGATGTGTATGGTAACGGTGTACCACGAATACAAAAAGCAAATTATTTTTTTTTATTTATAAATGTGTCTGTCTATTCGATAAAACCATTCTGCAAACCCCGGTAACTATACATTTAGATGAATAAACCTAAATTAGAAATTAGCATAAAGCGTTAGCGATGGTATAGCAATATGAAACATCAGCCAACCACAAAATAACTCGAGGAAGCCTACTCTTAAACATGGTTCATTAGCTTAGCAAACCCGACTTCTGTGTGTTGTAATGTGATGGCTTTTGGATTGAATGTTTTATACTGTGTGCTATAGTGTGATGACCTATGAAGGAGATTGAAAATGAATTTATTTATTTTTTCTTGAAAAATAATGTTTTTATTTGAACTATGTTTTTATGTATGATACAATAAATATACAAGCTTTCTATACGAAGAAGTCAGCTAATAGCTACTAGTCTTAAGATATGGTTGACCCAATGCGCATATGGTGCACAAAATTAAATTGTATATATGCTCTATATTTCTTAAAAGGACATGCTTTTGTTCAGAATAAAACTCAGTAGCCCCGCAATTGCCGCAAACATGACAGGACTGTGCCCAGGAAAGTACTTCCAGGGAACGAGCAAAAGGGATGAATGGCATCCCGATGGTTGTCGACACAGTCTCTATTTCTTCGTTCATATTCTCCTCCGTTGTATGTCGTAATAACGAGATATTAAGTTGTAATAACAACAGATAAGTTGTTTTAACGATATAATTATTTTTCTTCTGTGTGACATGTAAAGGCTTCGTTAGTTTTTCTACGTCCTGTCGAATTGAAAAATTAAAGAAAAATTCTGTAAGCGAACCAGAAATTAAAGTGTTTATTAAATAGTACAAAACGCGGAGGTAGTTGTAAACATCCCTACTCTTGATGAAATTGTAAACAGAAACTTTTTGGGAGACGTCTCGGATAATATCCCCCACCAATGTTCATCAGATATAAACAAACCTTTTTCTGTAGGCGTCTCAGGTTACATCCTCACTTTACACGACGTTAACAAACTTTGGTTGATATGTAAGAAAACACTACATCTTATGTATCAGTCTTTATTCAAGCCGGTGTGACCTAGTGGATAAGGTGTTCGGCTCGTGACCGAGAAGTCCCGGGTTCGACTACCTCCCTGGACACACCGGTGTTTTGTCTTTCGGATGAGAAAGTAAAAACTGAGGTCCCGTGTTACGGCACTTAAAAGATCCCTCACTGCTTCGGGTGGGTTCTAAATTTGTATACAATGCAGATGCCGTCACCATATACGTGAAATAATCGTGGAGTGATGTAAAACAATAATCAATCAATCAATCAATCATACGAGGGTCTACCGAGAGGGTCGGAACCAAAGGATTTAACGACATAGTTGAGTTTGTAACCCAAACTTATAGGTATGACCCCGACACTGCCGTCATTGTAGCATACGGTAAAACATCATTTTTAATCCAAGTCATCACATAATACCACACGGTAAAACAATTTCGATCTGATTCCTATGTTCAGTGCATTACCACAATATGTATAATCAGAGAGAGGGATGTTTACAACTAAGTCCGCATTTCGCCCTATATGATAAACATTTTTGAATTTTCATTTCTGTGTTCACTTAAGGATTTTTAAAATCAACCTGAACTTACACGCAAATAGACATGGACAGAAGACAGAGGTCCAATCTGATTAAAACCATATCTTTATTCCGCTTCTCTATTTGTCCTTTTGCGGATAAAGATCTGGCGAAACCCGTGCGAGGTCATGTTCTAGTGAACTCTGATTTTCAGCCAATCAGTGGATCGGCTACATATTCAACACACCCAACGTTCGCGACCTATAAAGGTAGTTTTCGAACAGTGTTTGTTACATATTGCGTTACATGCATGTGCCCAGCCGAGTCATTGAATGGCTATAGGAAATAACGGTTTCGGTGACTGAAAGCCATTAGAGTTCACCAGAACCATGACTCCTTTCTGGATTTCGCCGGATTTTTATCCGCGATGGGACAAATAGAGAAGCTGAGTAAAGATTTGTTTTAATCAGATTGACAGAAGACGTATCTTTACGATATATAATGGTATAACCTGCGACGATTAAAACTGTAGCGAATAACACAGAGCCATGTGAACAGAAGATGGATGAGAAAGCAGATGAGAAGGAGAAACCGGTGGCTGTAGTTCACCCATTCAGTTGGGTGATCTAGTATTTTTTACAGAAAGAAAACGGCCCTTTCAAAATCCCTTCATATATTTAGAAAAGTAGCTGATTGCTATTTAAAGCGCAACCTAATTTTAGGGGTTGTATTTATTAAATTATAGTTCGTTTTTTATCGGTGTACTAGAGTCAAAGTCTGTGCATTAAAGTGAAATCAACTCAAAGCCAAAAACCATCCTTCTTGGGCTAGTAGTTCAAAACTTTAACTACTGGTTAAGCTAACCAGTGGTTAAAGTTTGAGAGAAAATTAATTTAATCTATAAAATTTCTGTATAAAAATCCAAATTATTTTATAAATCTTGTTTCATATACTGTAAATCAGTACACAGACAATTACTTAAAGTCTTCTCGTTTCAAAGGTATAGTCAGATGAAATTTAAGCATTGGTTAACTTAATTAGTGGTTAAAGTTTTAAACAACTGATCCCTGTAGTACATTTTTCATCGGTGCACTAGAATCAAAGTCGACTCAAGGTCAAAAGACACGTAATATGGTACGTCTCTTAGGTCGAAGTAGGACAATTTCACATGGGTCGAATTTCGAGGCGCGTTACACCACTAAGGTTGATGTGCCATGAATAAAACTCAGAAAGATATCTGTCCTCCTTCTTGGTTAAACTAATAAATGCAATGGCAAAATAATGTTAATCAGATACATGTCATTATAGTATAACAAAGACGAAACCTATTACTCCAGTAACACACGAAAAAAAAAGGAGAACTTTATTATTATTTTGAGATAGTGACATACCACATTTAAAGAAAATATAATCATGTATGAGAATATGGATATTGAAAAAAGAGATATTTTTGAGTTGTTATATTGGTTTAAAAGGTAAGAAATAAATTTTGTCGTTTTTTATTTGTATTAAATTTATAAATTATTTTTGTGGAAAAACAGTCACCATTTTTATCTTAATAAATTGATTAGATATATCATCCTACCTGATTCTTACCTAGAATATGCATAAGTTTCTAAGCTTGAGATAATTTTATTAATTCTTAAGGAATTGTGTTGTTCAGTTCCAAGGACTAAAGGATAAGCTAATTTGAATTTGCCTGTATGTTTATCGTCAACATTTTTACTGGGGCATTATGTTTTAAAAATGCTTGATAGAGAGGTCCATATACCGTAAGTGCAATAATCGTGGTGTAACGTAATGATAAAAGTCAAACCAACCATGAAATTTCTGAAATCGCTCAAAACTGCAAACTATGCATACTATACACTAAGCCAAGCTTTCGAATTACTGCATTGCGGTGTCAAATAACGACTCTTGCACATTGTGGTATAATCGTTTTGTTCTTTTATTTTTCATTTTTGCATTTGGAATGCGATGAATACCGTAGAATTATTAGCTGTTTGGAATGTGAATAAAGCATGTATTGGAATCGCAGTGAGCATTGGTATGAAATTTTGAAATATTTATTATGAATTGAGTATGAGATATGTAAAGAAATCGTTACAGTTTTTAACCACACCATTTGTTTGGCTTTTGTCAAATTAAATGACCGTTCTAAGTCGGTATCGTAATTGCACTACAATCAAATATTTTTGTAATGTGATATATGTTCTAGTATATTATTTATATTCATGTATTGTATAGCTCTATGGTGACTTCTGCCACATAACTGAGCCAGTAACTCCTCTTTTTTCTTTCACCTCATAGTTATTTTCTATGAATAACTATATCATTGAAACAAAACATATATTAAAATTTGAAAGTATGATTTATAATGAGGAGAAATCTGAATGTATATGTAAAATGTAAATAAATTTTTGATATCAGTATTTTATAAATGAATTCAATTAAATATTGGACAGTCTTCAGAGTAAACGAATAGGAGTAATTACATGCTGGACATAAAGAGCTTTGTCCAATTCTTTCAAAATGTTATGTATTTGGATTCCTTATTGTGATATGTATCTTGCTGTTGTCATAGACGGGTATCAATCAGAGTATGAACTGCAAGATGTTTTTTTAATTAATGTTATATGCTTATGTAATGTAAATCATCGTCATATGATGATTGTATCGGGTAAAGTCAATGAATTTAAAAACATATAATAAAAGCGTTCAATCTATATCACCAAACAACGAGCGCGCTCGCCGAATGTTTACGGAACATAGGCGGACTTTGAAACGGATTGATTTATCTTCTATCGACCGCCAGCTAATGTTCAGACACGCACTTTAATTATACAATACTGAGGTACAAGCAAAGTACAATGTGTTCTTGTAATGTGAAATTTAAAGTAAATGACTTTTATTACATTCGTGTAAAATAGTAACGATACCATTACTGACAACGTCATGTAATTCCATCCTCTTGTCTTTCGTGGGATACAGAAACACCGACGTTGTGAGGAAGCATTTGAAGAATCAGAATATCAAAACGGACTAAATGGAAGATTATTGAGATTTACGCAATAAATTAATGAGGAATGAGAACAAAGAATATAAAAGTATATAAAGTTAAGAACCACAAGATATGCATGATTTGCCATGCCATCACAAAATAAGTCTTTGTTGTGTTATAGATTTTGTAAATACTTCTCTTGATTGATGGATTTCTTCTTTCTTCCATTTATTTTGTTTGGTCTCCCTTTCATTTAATCTTGTTTTGCTTTATTCGTCTTACAAGCGACAATTATTCTTATTTTCAGATATCTTCTGTTTTCTCTTTTATATCTACACTTGGAGTTTATAAAAAGATTCCCCGTGACCGGTTGATTCAAGTGTTATTATTCAACCCTTTGGTAAATGACCTGGTTGTGTGGCAGTTTCCCCCTAGGAATGTGCATACTTTATATATTGTATTCCATGACTTGTAACATTTTAAGAATAAACAATAATTCACTCAAAGTTTTACTTACTCCGCTTAGATTACCCTCTGCGTTTACTTCTTGTAAAAAGTTATTCAGTACTCTTAAAGTTAATATTTCTAAAATTTACCTATCCTTATAATCAATACAAAGTAACTTCAAAATCTTTAAAATCTAAATATAGCGGGTTTTCAAAGATTACTATGTGCAGCGCTAAGAGACGTCTTACTTACCATTATATCTCTTGCTTGTCGATCATTAAATCCTCTCTAAACGGTAACACTTATAATATTAAAATAAAAGAAGACATAAATTGAAATACCTCCAATTTAATATATGTTTTAACTTGAGTAGCAAGGGGATGTAGGGCTCAGTATGTGGGCAAAACTTCCCAAACATTGAAAAGCCGTTTTCGTATTCATTCATATAAAATCAGACATAATTCTAGACCTAAATATAAGAACTTTCTTTACAATCACTTCCTCAAATATAATCACAATATAGACAACGTTGTTATTACTCCTGTTGAAAGCATTACAAAACTATCTCACGGAACCAAATCTGAAATGAAAAAAGACCCGACGTTTAGTTGCTGAACTTGATTGGATTAAACATTTACAAACCCCATATTACCTTTGTTTTCAGTTTTTCTACAAGGGAATATTTCCTCCTACCAGAACAATATTAATATACTTTCATTCAGACCAGACGTTAAGATGAACCGCAGGTCGCACGGTTGTCGCTGTAATGACAACCGCAGAAGACATGGTAGATTAAACAGATCTATATCATTAGACAATCTCCTGAGGTGAGCCAGAAATGACGGTCGACACGAACTTCTGCATGCACTATCGTCTATTCCGGTTACCAGATTGAAGCCTATCCCGCATGAGGCTGATTTAAGCAGTTTACGTTGTACGGATTGATTTAGACTTAAAATGATTATAGAATTTCATATAACAGATTGAAACCTATCCCGGATGAAGGTGATTTAAGCAGTTTACTTTGTATGGATTGATTTAGACTTAAAATGATTATAGCATTTTCATATAACAAATTTACCTACGTATACAATCGTTCCCTCACAAATCTCAGTTTATCAAAATTAAATGTTTAAAGGAAGGTTTATACCTGGTTAATATTTCTAATAGTTTTCGTGATCACAGAGTCAAATCTAAAATTCCGCAGTATTTCGAGAAACTTGAGCCACCACTGATTTGCTATCAGTACAATAAACTTACTAGAAACATTATTTTTGATTACGATGCAGTCACATCTAATCCTAATGCTCTGGAATCATTCCGCCTTCCAGTTCATGCAATAACTCTAAATTCATTTATCAGTCTGGAGGTCAAATTATTACAGGCGATCTTAATTGTATTTTTCACAAATATCTACGTTCGCTTTTTAATAAATGGCCTAAGTATAGGTTACCTTTCATGATGGATTTTACCAAATGCCGGGATATTGGTGTAGAAGCACCAAACACTTATTGTAAACGATGCTGTAAAAAAGAAGGTGTAAAAGTACATGCCTTGAATGACGGGAAAAGTGAAATCTTAAAATAATCAATGTTCGCATAGATAATTTTACATTTAATCCCCATTAATTCAAACAGCCACATATTACACTGGCAGAGTTCATTTGTCATCCCAATTTCTACGGTGATCTAGTGTACAAACTAAGGAGGGTTCAAGATTCCGATAATTTCATGTCTAGTAGTTATTAAATAATTAAACGCCCTCGACATTGGCAGTATGACCCCGAGATCATTGGAAAGACCATGGGTCTTTTATTTGGCCCCTGTACAGCCTTACACAAACAGGGCGGTGGGAACTCTATGCCGGGTCTTGTCCAAATCTATTTAAGATAAGACAAGGTCCTGAGCCTCGTCCCCTCTGACTGTTAGTCGGGACTCCTACAGATCAAGGATCTGAGCTCGCGTACAGACGAGAAGAGCACAAATTACTTATGTTGATGTTGCCTAACATATTTTTGATACTAGCATATACTTCCATAGTACATTTCGTGTGTTAAAATTTTTATGACCTCTCGTCTTGAGAAACCTGTTGTCTAGTGTTGATCCGTGTTCTCTATATGGATAGTTGTCCATAAAATTTTAATTTTTATTATTACTTAATGATTATTGTGTTGCTTTTACGATTAGTAGGAAGGTGGGCGCCCGTAAACCGGTTAACCACACCAACTGAATGTTTGTTACTTTAATGCACCGTCCGATGTCGATATCGTAACTTCAGTACAATCAAATGTTTTTCTAATGTCGTTTTCTGTGTATTTTAGCATCATCTATCCAAGTGAACTGGAGGTCAAAGAAACCACAGAAACTAGTAATTCTACTTCGTATTTAGATATTATGTTGTCTTTCGACATTAATGGTCAATTGAACACCTCACTCTATGACAAACGTGACGATTTCAAATTCGCTATCACAAACTTTCCTTTCATAAGTAGCAACATTCCATCATCGCCCGCATACGGCGTATTCATATCTCAGTTAATACGTTATTCCAGAGCATGTTCAAATTACAATGACTTTGTTCTGAGGGCTAGGCGACTTTCAGTTAAGCTGCTCAACCAGGGTTATATATATGCTAGACTAGCATCGTCACTGAGGAAGTTCTACGGTCGTTACGAGACTCTTATTACTCCATATGATATCTCGTTATCCAGACTTTTAAATGATATTCTGGACTGAGACCGATTCCGATCACTTTACACAGATTTGACACCTTCTTTACTAGAAGGTTACCTACTTCGACTTCTCCATATATAAATACATATAGAATTCACACGATTTGACGTGGTATACGGGGTATATGTGACGGGTGTTGCTAGCAAGCAGGAGATGCTCACTCTCCCCGGGCACCTGATCTCACTCCATCACAGGGATTCACATATGCTCTTCAAGTAGACATATTTTGTTATTTTCCATTTGTTTTTCATTTTCACTGATTTTGTATGTCCTATGGTTTCATGATTTTTGGACTTGTGGTTTGGATTTATCCATCATCTTTACATTACTTTTATCATGTTTATGTCCTTGGTCATTTGTGTCTGACAGCTTGGTCAGATTTCTTCTGTTTTCTCTTTCATAAATTGTATATAGATCCGAAACCAAAAATGAGAAAATCGATGTGATTAAAGATGTAACCCGACTGTTGAATTACGAAAATCATTCAATTTACTCTTATTTTTCTTTATTGAAAACTTCGAAAACTAGTTGTTGTGTAAGACTATCCCCCTTCTCTCCTTTTTTATTTCTTTCGATGTTGAGCAGTGTTGATGTAAAATGTAAATATGACGTTTATGTGAGTTTTGAAGATCCTGCAATTATACTTGTTAATCGTTTAAATTATATGCATACATATGCGGGCTAAAAAATTCCTTTCACCTTTTTGTTTCGCTTAACATATATCAGGAGTTACCACTAAGATAACAATCAACAAAAGGCCCAAGTCTGTTCAAATTAAAGACCGCCTCACATAGGGAGCGTCTTGCTGTGCGATATAACCACAAGCATGATTCTTCAAAGACGATGTATTTCAAATTTCAAATTCTGTAAGAGGTAGCGTGGCGTGTAAGAACATATGACAGTATACATCTGACACTTGTCGTTTCTGGGATTAATAAATTACATGAAACCCCGTCCAGTTTTATCAGGTGATTTTGAAATTATCGTTTTCCGCTTTTTTGTTATTTGACCGCGGGAATTTCCGGTTATACTAATACAATGCTTACCATATGCATGTTTTACATACTTAGAGCGATGATACTAGAATGAAAAAACAATTGTAAAACGGTATGCTTTTTCTGAGATTCTCTAACACAATTAAAACACTTGGGCTCCATTTTGATGGTGTTATTGCTGGCTATCATGTACACATGGGATTTCAATGTGTACATACGATTTCATACTTGTTTTGCCACGTAAAGAGCACATCTTTCCAAAGTGGGTAACGTAAAACGCATCTTAACAGGTCTCAATTGTAATACGGATTTTCTTCATATGTTTGCATTTGTTACCCATGTTATTAATATTGGTCATTACTCTGGCCAAAGGTAAAATTTTCTAGGTTAAAGTGACTGTGAGCTTATGACCAAAATGAGTGTACAGTTCACAAAATCTTAGCAAGAACATGAATTTGCTTCATACTTCACACATTTGTTACCCGAGAGCAAAATTTGTACACCGTGATGTAAGTCAAAGTGATTTGTTTTACCAAAACTTGGTAGATATAAGTAAAAACATAAGCATGCTTCTTTACCTACTCCAACAAATTGCTGTCCAGTATGCAATGGCACGTCGTGACCTTAAAACCTTGCCCAATGCCACTTATATTCGGACAAAAACTTGTCGTGACTCTTGATTAAAAACCCAACATGTAATATCGTTGTTACCTATGGAACTCAGGGTGGTCTCCAGCAGTTCTAAGGTAGAGTCCTGTAGGGCAGACCGGGGACGGTGCCACCGGAATCTCCTGCAATTGACAGTTTTAAGGCCTAAAACAGAGCAAATTCGATATTGCAGCCGCTACGAGTTCAAAGCTTTTTGTGATGTCATTCGTGTCTTTACCATGCCTTGTTAATCTGGTTGTACATGATTTTTTTGATAAATCTGTCTCAGTTGTATCACAAAATCCGCTATTATCTCTTGCCCTTTCTCATATACATTATACCTAATGGACTGTTGGAATCTACAGACGGAGATTTTGAAGAAAGCGATGACGACTTGCCATGAATGCCTTTTATTCAGGAAAGGGGAGATGTTATGGGGATAGAGACACTCTTCTACTGTTTGTCGGGTTTTCATTTTCAATTCGTTATCATTTTTTTCAGAAAATAAATAGGTATTGCTGATGTTCCTTTTTTATAACTCTGTTAAAGGCATTGGATTATTAATGTTGAAAAAATGGGCTGCAGGAGGAGTTTGCAGGAGCAAAGCCAGGCTAGATGGTAAAACGGTCATAGTGACTGGGGGTAATACAGGAATAGGCAAGGAGACCGCCAGAGACTTGGCTAAAAGAGGTAGGCTGAAAACCACTTTTTACATCGTTGGCATTATCGTAATAGAATTTAACTGTAATTGAACTATGAGTAAATATATGACTGTTGTATGAAGATGATGCAAGGTATCTAGGTAAAATTTATCCACAGTGTTTGTATTTTTAAACAATCTATAATTTATATTGTGGTGTAAAAGCACGACTTTAGCAAATACATGTATTCAATATGTAGTTGAATGGTAAATGAAATCTGGATTCCTTGCGCCACATGATAAGCCCTTGACTACTATATATAGTCTGTCTTACGACACAGTGAAGGAAATTTATTTAATCATTATCTGTTGGAGAACCAATAGAAGCACTCTCCAAACACAGGAAGATTAACTTGCGATGGACGTGTGGTTGGCACTCTACCCATTCATATATTGGTCAAATTGATAAATCATATCCATTTATATACTGTCCATGGTGCAAATATGTCTTATTCTTTTATCTATATCTATAATTTTACTCGTGACTCTTAAAGTGTTCTGAGGCAATATTCTGGACTGCCAGAGCAGATTCAGAAGGTTACCATCTTACGAGAAAACTAAATGAGTCTAAGTGGTCTAGATAGCAGGTATTATAATACATCTATTTTTCGATATACTCCTATCAATCAGTGACAATGGTTCATTAGAGACCTCTTTTTATGACAAATGTGACGATTTCTATTTCATTATTTCAAAGTTTCTTTTCCTGCGTAGCAACCTTCCTCTCCAGCATATGGCGTCCTCATTTCACAACTGCCAAGGCGTGCTCTACATACGAAGATTTCGTCCTGAGAGCGATGCTTCTTGCCACGAAACGACTTTCACAGGGATATATTCAGGAACATTTGAAATTGTCACTGAGGATATTCTATGGTCGATAAAGGGATCTGGTGCAATTTGAGATCCTCTTTCAAGAATGTTAACCGATTTTTCGGAATCTGACCTTATATACTAGCCCTTTTAAGTTTTTGACTATACTTGATTTGATATAATATGTATATACACCGACATTTGTTCACATGCATTTCCAACGCCAGATTTTTCAGTTCAACCGTCTTCCATACCATTTGTCTTCTTCATGTGCTAATATGTGTATATTTATGTATTTACATACTCGATTTGAGAAGTTGTTGCAGGACTTTTGCGACGGGTGTTTCATGCAACCAGGGGACGCTTACTCCTCCCGGGCACCTGGTCTCACCTCGATTTTATTGGGCTTCGCATTTGTTTGAATATGACTCTAAACACGATATTGTCCCCTTTATTCCATGGACTATGAGATATGGTTTACCCTTCGGTACTTCTTCGTTTTTTTACTTCTAGACTTCGACACTAGATAACTGATTTGTACTTCTACATTGTTTATGTAATACTGAAAAATATTGTCATTAAGTGAAAAAGATCTAACAAACTCGATGCATATGTAGTTTCCTGCAAAATTAAGCAGATCACCTGTAGGATTTAACATGAATATGAAAGTAAGACCCCCTCTTTATCACAGAGTAACATTGTTTCTATATAATGTGATTGATGAAACAGGTTTCAGGGGCGGTTTTACTAAAGAAATCACAAAAATTCGTAGATATTAGATAAATTGATTTTCTGCTTGAGGATTGTATATATTTGCCGGTTTTTCACAAAAGTAGCAATCAATTTAGAGTATTCAAGTAATTTTCTTTTATTAATTTATTAATAGAGTATTGAAGTAATTTTTTTTTGCATGAATGTACTAATAATTTTTTTTTATTAATTCTATTAACGTATTTTTCCCTATTCTTTGTGTTTTACGATATCCATACTTCAATACACAAAAAGCATAACTGGGATCAAGTTACTTGGGATTTAACTTTATGTGTATTGTTATAAAGGTATATATATGGCATACAGGTATGACATTAAAACTAAGTATGTGGTATGAATGAACGACGTAGTGTGGCGGTTTAGGATCGGATGGTATAGGGTTTGAATAAGAGTGTAAAACGCATAGTCCCATAGACATTGTTCACACTCTTTAATGCAATGGAGGGTTCAGTTGCGTGAATCGCATTTTTAAGCAGCCAACACGTAAGGTAATGCCCTAACAGTCAATTGAAGTATAAGGAATAATGTCATTTAAGGTGCCAAAGTTATCATAGCTTGCCGAGATGTGAAGAAAGGAGAAGCAGCAGCAGCGGACATCAGATCAGATACCCAAAACGAAAATGTCGTGATTAAGAAATTGGATTTGGCTTCTTTGAAATCCGTGAGAAATTTCGCTAGCGATATACTAAAATCTGAACAAAGAATACATACATTGTATTCTCATCAACAATGCAGGTAATTCATTTCAAGTTGCCCGTTATGCTTTGACCTTATTGTAATTATTAACTTTCGTCAAATATTGGTTCAGTTTGGAAGATAATATGAAGGTCTTCCAGTCAACTTAAAAGTCGGATACGCTACTCTTCCCTAGCATATGGCTCCAGATAAAAATTATATACATCAACATCCATCAACATACATCAGAATGCCCCGAAACCCCACAATGCTAAGGGACGGATAGCGCCATGTTTAAAATTCTTCCGAGAAACGAATTGATACTTATTGCATTGACATAAGAATTTTCATCATTTTCATTTTCTCAAAGTTTATGATTAAAATTTTGAGAATATGAAAATGAAGAAAATTCTTATGTCAATGCAATAAATATCAATTCGTTTCTCGGATTTTTTTTAATGGCGCTATCCGTTCCTTAGCAAGGATGTACCGTGCATGGTTATACCGGTGAAAATCAATTTCAACGGTATAACAACGGTATACCCTTCGGAAAGAATCAAACACAATACGTTTATCCCCAAAGTATCTCTTTTCCTATACTAATATTTGTAACATTACACGTATAGTCATATAAAAAAAGTCGGGTATGTTCTGGTACCTTTGCATACGGCTCTAGATAAAAATTAGATACATGAACCTCATAATTCTTGTTATCTGCAAATCACTCGAAATATGGTTATTCGATCATACAATATATAGTTTGTTGAATTTTTCCAGGTGTAATGTATTGTCCTTTTCAAAAGACGGAGGATGGGTACGAGATGCAGTTTGGGACCAACCACGTTGGTCACTTTCTCCTGACGAAGCTTTTGCTGGACCGTATAAAGGACTCCGCTCCTGCAAGGATTGTCAATGTGTCATCCTTGGCACATGAGTGTACGTATCACCATGCTGTGTGTTTAAAAATATAGCTTTATAATAGGGGCTTGAACTTAATTTTAGCTAATATCTAATAATAAAGTTTGAAGTGATTTTGACCTTGAATTTGTGACCTTGTATCAAGGATATCAATGTCATGACATACTTTCTTCCCATAAAGAACATTTGTACTAAATGAGTAACAATATCTAATAAAACGTGTATTAATTACGGATCATATGGTAACATTTTCCCGAAGCATGAAAACATAATGATATTTCGCTTTCCTAAAAGAAATTTTTCTACAATTATGAATAGTTTATCAAGAATATGGAAATAATGTAAGGAACAAGAAAATGTATCTTAAGCTTACTTTGGATTTTGCCTAAGATCATGTATCCAGAATTAAAAACATGACACACCGCCTTCCTAAAGACACTTTTCGTAAAATATGCAAATTTTAAGGTGTATCATTTAAAATTTTTAGGTCGGAAAAGGAATTTTGTCCTATGTGAACGGTGAAGTTTGTAGAAATTTTCTCGGAAGTTGCTAATGACCTTGATGCTGGATGCATGGCCCTGAATGAAGATTATGATATAAACCCTCTTTTATAAACTTTTCTACCGATTAAAACATAATATAAAGCATGTAAAAATTTGTGTCGGATTAGAAAATTTCTCTTTATTTGGAGTTACCTTGATCTTATATATACAACTCTGTGATAAGATCATGGCACTTCGTCTTTTTATAAGAAAGTTTTTCTTAACATGTAATTGTATAAATGTATTTTTATGAAGCATGTTGACAGTATAGGTCGGTCAACACGTGACGGGCGGACATTTTCTTGTTCATGCTGAAAATCATAGATGGATGTATGAAAACTAAAAAGTAATTGTTTGCCATCTAAAATTAGATTTAAAACAGATCAATTTAGCAATATAGAATTGTGAAGAAAATATATATTTGACGTAGCATTTCTACCATCGACACCGGACCACGATTTTACTGCCTCGTCCTGACGTCAGACACTGACCAACCAAAGGTGGCCAACCAGTTCAGGAGCTCTCGGTCACGTGCCAAGCGTCTAATCGATTGAGCAACGCTGTCTCCTTTACAGTGATACCAAATGTTGTCACTGATTCATAATATGACGGGGATATTGCCGACTTTGACGTATATGATTTGATCATTCACTACATTGAAACGCGGTCAGCTTTTATAAATGAAAAAACATAATCACTTAAATTTATTATTCATTTCATCCTACAAGGTGTATGAGGGACAATGGGGAGGAACAGAAGGAACACATGTCCCCTTTCAAAAAAAAAAAAAGGGGGGGGGGTGTTGACAAAAGTATATGTAATTTATAATATCATTGAGGTTGTGCTCTATAATTATTTTTCATTACAGCTGCTCCATCCCTTCCCTTGGACAAGATTAACGATTAGAAGGGATATAGCCCATATAATGCATATCACTGTAGTAAGCTGTGTAACGTCCTCTTTACACGAGAACTCAGCAAACGTCTCAAAGGTAAGTAAGACACGAGAAGATCTCTTTTGATTACTGGGATTCAAAACGTTGAAGTCTCAAGACTGTTGAAAGTATTTCGACCAGCAACATAAAGTGCTGAAATATTTTGTTCCAGATCTCCTGAAACCTATATATTCAGTTTTTAATTCCAGGACAAATGTACAAATTATGGATAATTCCAATCTAAAAATGTCAGTCTGCAACAATTACTTGTACTTGTCTTTACTTACGACAACTGTATTTCAATAATAAAAGGTTGTATCTACCGTTAGGGTGTGGAGTAACAGCTAACTCTCTCCATCCTGGGGTAGTCAATACAGAGCTCACTCGTCATCTTAGTGTGATCACGAGAATCATCTTGACCCCTTGTCTGATGATCGTAAAAAACGCCATGGCAGGAGCACAGACAACTATCCACTGCGCAGTCGCAGAAGAACTTGAAGAAGTCACTGGAAAGTACTTTAGGTAAGAAGTTACTGATCTGGGTCCTTTGATTTAATAGCTTGTTTATTTTAACGTTCAATCCGAGAATCGAATTTGTCAGTGAATCGTCTGCATCGTAAGGCCCCGTTCCATTGTTAATAAACATACTTTAGCCATGTAACAATAAACCGAACTTCATGTATGACCACTTCATGGTGATTCCTTTCCTTTATTATCTTTGGCTGAGGTATAAATTTCTTCTTGGGCATCTTGTTTAAGATGTGATATTGTTTTGAGTGGATATTGTATCTCTGTCGTGAGTCCACTCTCTTTATTGTGTGGACAAAATGCCACCTAATAATGTACAAAAGAGGTTAATAAATTTTGGTGCTCAAATTGTACATAGTCTGAAGAAATACCACGGGAATGTTGGCTTTTATTGTTGTGCTCTTGTCTGTAACTCAAACTACAGAAATTGGAAACCTATATTTGGTAGATACTTTAATTTTTTTTATAAAATGTAAGCGACAAAAAACCATTTAAAACTCAGTGGTTCAGTGGATGAGGTGCTTAACACATGACCGAGAGGTCCCGGTTTCGACTCCCGCCATTGGCGTATCGGTATCCTGTCTTACGGATAAGACAGATATTCCGAGGTCACATGTTACGGTAGGCGTGACACGTAAAAGATCCCTCGCTTGTCTGGTGGGTCCGTTTTTTCTATGCAATGCATGAGGCAAGATGCCGTCATCATCTACGTGAAATAATCGGGGAGTGACGTAAAACAATGATGTGTCAATCATCAAACTATGAAAAAGTGAATGTACTTGTATGTGACTTTGTGTACAGTATTTTCAATTAATCATCATTAATCTTATATTTTTAAAAATCATTTTAGCGACTGTCACATCAAAGCAGAATCAAAACTGGCACAGGATGACAGGCTAGCCAAGGAATTGTGGGAACTTTCTGAGAAATTAGTGGCGAAGTAGACTTACGCACAGCACAGAAGTGACATTAAGAAGTATCATGTATACTGGTGTATAATATATAAGATATATCCAATGAAATATGTACAGTATTTAGACATTTCACAATTTTTTGAATTATATCTATGATTTTTTTGAAGTACTTTGATTTGGTGAACTTCTGTGTAGAGATCAATGAACAGAAGTCGAAAAATATGACAGCCAATCATTGCTCTTGGCGGCCGTCATGAATGGCAGATTGGATCAAAATATAGTTTTGGTATATGGGACCTTGATACCGTACGTCCTGTAAGGTTTGGTGAAATTTGTGCAGTAAAAAAATGTGTCAGCCAATCAGAGCCTTTGGAAGCCATCTTGGATGATTGATGTGGTCGAAAGATACTATTTTGGTAGAGAACCTTGAGTACGTATATCCTGTAAGATTTTGTGAAAATCCGTGTCTGAATGGAAAGAAGGTGAAAATGTGCCAGCAAATCAGAGCCCTTGGCGGCTATCTTGACTGATGGATTACGCGAAAGGTACAGTTTTGGTAGACGAACTTAAGTACTTATTTCCTGTAAGTTTTAATGAAATTCTGAAAAGCGGATGCAGAGGAAAGTCGAAAATGTGTCAAGCAATCAGAGCCCACGGCGGCCATTTTGGATTATTGATCGGGTCGAAAACATTAACTTGGTAGAGGACCTTGAGTACTTACTACCTGTGTTATATAGTAGTTTTCCCCCCTAGCCATTTTTCCCCTCGGAAAAATGGCTATATAGTAGTCCCCCCCCCGGAAAAATAGCTATATAGTAGTTTTTCCCCCGGGGGAAATTTGGCTATATAGCCATTTTTCCCCGGGGAAAAACTACTATATAGTGGATTTTCCCCCAATGTGAAGTTCCGGATTTTTTTTCACACATACATGTAAGTAAATCCAGCTTGTTGCCTTGTTAACAATAAATAGATTTCTATTTGGAATAGAGATATCCCAACGTTTGATTTCTTAAGTAGAAATGTCTTCAGTTTTAATCTCTTTTCCAAATACGAATGCATATATTTAGAACAGAGATTTATCTACTATAATTTCATTCGAGATATCTTTATTTAATCCGAGAGATCTATATATATACCATATATACTGGAAAAAAGAAAAAGAAGTTCGTTTTTGTGCCCCCGGAATGAAATTCAGGGGCATCTAGTTTTTGATCAGTCTGTGACTCCTACCCTGTGGCAAAAACCTTGACTATATCGTTTGTACCAAGAGGTACAAGACTTTGAAACCCCACATATAATTTTCTTGTGATGAGACCTTTTATTTGGGACCATGATTTTTTAACTAGTGACTTTGACCTTGGTGCTCTACGTTTTCAGAAACTTAAATTTTGGCTGTATCTTTTGTACCAAAAGGAGAAGGGTTTTTGAACTTCATATATAGATTACTAGTGATAAGATCTTTAATTTGGGACCATGACTTTTGACCTAATAACCTTGACCTTGAAGTGTGACCTACTTTTCAAAAACTTTAACTATACTTCTACACAAAAGGGTGTAGAGCTTTGAAACTTAAGATATAGATACTTTAAGATGAAACCTTTCATACTTTGCGTTAGGGACAAGGAACTGAATGTTCAAGGAATTCTTGCACGTTCAATTCTTATATTCATCATTGAAACATTTTGATTGATAAATTCCTATTTTACTTATGATGTATTACAAAAGTTGCCTGGGATTGAATCTGGAGTCTCAGCTTGACGTCATGATTGACATCTATACGCAAGTAAACGACAACTTTTACAATGAAATAATAGAAGACAATAGCATACTATGGTAAATATATATAAAAAGACTTGTAAATAAATAAATAAAACAAAAAATAAATACACACACACACATACACAAACAAAACACTTAACAGTATATAGAAACCCATTAACCATAACATCATCGGTTTGATCCACAGGCTATTACTATAGTACATTTGTATTTCAAATGTTATCTGATTGATGCAGAACAAACGTGTATAATTTCCAAACCGTTACGTAAGGGGGAAAACTACTATGGGGGGAAAGACTACTATATAGTAGTTTTTCCGCCATGGGGAAAAACTACTATATAGCCATTTTTCCGGGGGGACTACTATGGGGGAAAACTACTATATAACACCTGCCGTGTCGTAGCATTCTGTGGACTAATTTTGGAGAAGTTGATAATGTATCAGCCATACAGAGCCCATGGCGATCAGCTTGGATTATGGATCGGGGCGAAATACACAAACTTGGTAGAATAACTTGAGTACATACATTCTGTAAAGTTTGATAAAATTCTGTAAAGCAGTTGCGAGAAGTCGTACATGTCAAAAGTTTACGACTAACGACAACTGACGGCGGACGACGCGCTGTGACAGTAGTTTAATTAAGCCTTCGGCTCAGGTGAACTAATAAAAAGTGCTCGACTACTGACAGACCATCATCATCGTCGGAAACCCACGGGTTGCATTTCTCTTGAGAAATAATCTGGCAGTGACGTAAAACCAATAAATCAACAAAACATTAAAAAGTGAACGCACTCTTAGGTGATATTTGTATTTTTAACTAATTATAATAAATCCCATATTTTTTAAAAATCGTTTTAGCGATTGTCACATTAAACCAAAATCAAAACTCGCACAGGATAACAGGCTAGTAAAAGAGTTGTAGATAATTTACGAGCAGTTTGTTGTGAATTTACACACAGCACCGAAGTGACATTAAGAAGCATCCTGTACTGGTGTATAATATATAAAATGTATCAAACAAAATGTGGTACCATACTTAGAACTTTCACATTGTTTTGAATTGTATTCACGACTATGTCTTATATCCATATGTGAGAGAAAAACAATAATAAACTATATCTGATAAAAAAAACTTCAAAAATCATAAAAAGCGCTTGACTGTTGACAGATTATCGTTGAAGACGAGGATCGAGTTCCACCGATATCTTTCGGATGAGACAGTTGGAACCAAGATCCCGTGTCACCATAAACGTGGCACAAAAAGGATTCATGACAGCTTCTAGTGGGCCCGCTGCTTACGTCTAAATGTCTGTGCATTGTACCAGCTGGCAGGTGCCGTCACCATATACCGAAAGTGCAATAGTCTTGGTGTATCGTAATGATAATCAAACAAACCATGAAATTTCAGAAAATCTCTCAGGGGACGACCATTTTATTCTGAAAAGGGAGGGAGGGCTGACAAACTTGGTCGAGTCAGATTATTTATTTTCAGATCTTTGAAGGATAGAATATTTATTTCCTTAATATCCTGGGACAGATGATGTATTTTCTTGACTTTCTTGTCGCCAATAAATACTTGATAGAATTGCATTGTAATATATGTCTGTAACAAAAGACATGCTAACATAAAGTAAACTCAACAAATAATATACAAACAGTACATTAATTGCATAAGTCTTTATACTACTAGTTTCTATAGTGAAGTGTATAGTCTCTCTCAGTCTCTGGTATCCAGATGGAGAATTTCCATTTACACTATAGAAGGATGTGTGAGGAAATATGGCTGTTTTGGCTTCTTGTCTAAATGATAATATTTTATTCGTTTTTGACTTACTTTGAACTATGGTAATTTAATGCAAAAAAGCATTTCGTAGATATTTTTGATGCATTTGATAAATTGATTTTTCACATTTTTTCCTTTGTCTTCACTACTTCTAGCTTAAACTTGAGAAAGCTTGGTAGATATTAAGCAAAGATGTTCCTCATGTACAATTTTACATGTTCTAAAAGTTTTAAAGACACTAAAGAAAAAAGAGGAGTTACCGGCTCAGTTATGTGGCAGAAGTCACCATGGAGCTATACAATACATGAATATAAATAATATAATAGAACATTTAACATATTACAAAAATATTTGATTGTAGTGCAATTACGATACCGACTTAGGACGGTCATTTAATTTGACAAAAGCCAAACAAATGGTGTGGTTAACCGGTTTACGGGCCCACCTTCCCACTCACCGTAACAGCAGAAAAATCAAAAGACGTACATTTAAAAATTTATAAATAATCCTCCATGTAAAGAACAAGGGTCAACAGGTATCGCATATTGAGAGGTCATAAAAATATAAACACGTAAGGTATTTTAAAACACATAATGGTATAAAAATATATGCGACATCAACATGATAAACCGTGCTCTGCCAGTCTGAAAGCGAGCTAAGACCCTAGATCTGTAGGAGTCCCGACTAACAGTCAGAGGGGACGAGGTTCAGGACCATGTCTCCTCTGAAAGAGGTTTGGACAAGGCCCGTCATATAGTACCCACCGCCCTGTTAGTCAGCGTGCAACGTTCAAGTAAAAGTCTGCATAAGGCTGTAGAGGGGCCAAATACAAGACCTATAGTCTTTTTGATGATCTCAATATCATATTGTCTATTTAGGAGACGTTTGACTATTTTATTACATGATAAAATAACGTTATCGGAGCCTTTTACTTTCCTTAGTTTATATACGAGATCACCGTAAAAATTAGGATGGGAAATTCCATTGGATACATACTGTTGAAAAGAAATATTTCCAAATTTAGATAGAAGTTCTGAATAAGATCTGAAGAATTTGCCGAATGTTTTTCTTAGCTTGTTATATCTGTAACCCTGAGTTAAAAGTTTAGGAGTAATTTGTAAATTTCGTTTATGAAAGTCCAAAACATCGGTGCAGCCTCTGACAAATCGAACTAATTGAGATATATAGATACCATATGAAGGGAGTCGAGGGACATCGCCATCCAAGTAAGGGAAATTTACAATAGGAAATCCAAAATCCTCACGTTTATCATAAATATTAGTATATATTAGGTTGTTGATAATTTTGATGTTTAAATCTAAGAAAGGTGTAGATTTATCTCAAGTATTAGCTTTATTCAATGTGAGCTCTGGTGGATATATTTCTGATATAAATTGTTCGAATTCAGGGTTGTTGATAACCAAACTGTCATCCAGATATCTGCAAGTATTATTAAATTTGTCAATGAGGTCAAAACGTTTTGATTTTTGAAGAGAAACCATAAAATCCCTCTCATAACAATAAAGAAATAAATCTGCTATCAGAGGCGCGCAGTTAGTACCCATAGGAATCCCAACTATTTGTTGATATATCTTGCCATCAAATTGCACAAAAATATTATTCATGAGAAAATCTAGTGCTTTACACAATTCCTTGCAAGTCCAGTATTTATATGAAGTATATTGTTTGTTGGAAAAGAATCCAGAGTTATTGGAAGTACATATGTACGTTTTAGATTCTCTGTGAAAACACCATTGTATAAGAGACAGCAACTTGCTTTTAATTAAATCATGAGGCAGAGATGTATAAAGTGTAGAAAAATCAAATGTAGAAATTTGAGTCGCTTTGAAATTTAGCGAAAGAAGTTTGTCTATAACTGCATGAGAATTTTTAATCGACCAAAAGTAATTTATGTTACTATTATGAAATGCGACATCACAATATTTGATAATATGATCTTTTATAGCAGTTAGAGCAGACGTAATATGTTTCGATAGTAAAGACTTATGGCCATCTACAATCACTGTTCAATATCATTGTGCAAAGTTTATGATGTCGTAGGTGAACAATATAAGCCCATCTGGGGCTCCTTTTACTTTTGTTATCATGTATGTTAAGTGAAGATACAAATTGTTGTTGGTTTTACTTTTGTTCTCATTTTAAAGTTATGTTTGTGTTTATTTTACATTTGAAAAAATATGTTAAAGTCATTTGACGAATGTCCTGTTGCACTGATTTGAATGAAACTTAAAAGGAATGAAACACTGTCAACAAATATCGCCACCATAAATTTTGAAATGCACATGATTTAATTTAAACATCAACTTGCATATGTGCTCAGGCGAAAGATAAGACAAATTCAATTAAGACCCCTTGTGGTCACTCTTTTAACGTTAAAATATCGGTGTGTCTAGCATATAAATGAGGGGCAGACAACACAAGGGGAATTTGGGGAAAAGGATTGGAAATTGGCGGCAAAAGGACGCGTAATGACACTATTCCAAACATGAATCTCAAGAGAAAATCTCTTAGAAAGCAGATGGTAAAGTCCTTGTCATCTGTCTGTCCCTCAAAATGGACATGCAAATATATTTAAAAAAAAAAGCAACAATTCTTTTAAGTTTTGTTGAATATATTGACTAGCACAATCCGTCCACTGCTATAAATTCCGCAGAAATATGAGTTATACAGTTAAACTACTACACATTATAATATAGGGAGCAATCTGGCTCGCTTCGCTCGCCAGAAAAAAAATCAATATATTTCCTATAGAACATTCAGCTTTATATTTGCATGATCTGGTATATGCTAGTAGCCAGAATGTTTATTTTCATTTCAGTCAAAGTCAGATTTTTTTAATTCCAGCATTTCCAGGGTCAGAATAATAATTTCCAAAACGCGCCACCCCCTCCCCCTCAGAATCGAATGGTCGTCCCCTTAGAGCTGCAACTATGCATACTTATACTATACGCTAAGCCAAGCTTTTAAACCCATGCGTGACTCTGTCAGATAAGGACTCTTGTGCAATTTTGTGGCAACACTATAAATCGTATTGTTGTTCGGATATTGCATTTGGATTATGATGAATACTGAACAATTATTAGCTGTTTGGAATACAAATAAAACATGTATTGGAATCGCAGTGAGCATTGGTAAGCATTTTCAAATAGCTATTATCAAGTGTATAGAAACCGTTACAGTTATTGACCTCCCTATTTTCTATAAATAAACATATTGAAACAAAAGCTGAAAATATAAGTAAAATATAAATACATTTATGATATAAGTATTTTATAAATGAATTCAAGTAAATATTCAATTCAAGTACATATAAGTATCGGAGGTAGGGCAGTCGTCAGGGTTTAAACGAACAGGTTGGACGTACAAACGTTTTGTCCCATTCTTTTAAAAGATTCCTTACTGTAGCATGTAGTATGTACTCACTGGTCTTGCAGTTGTCACAGACGGGTATCAAACATTGTTTGAAATACATGATTTTTTTTTCAGTTAAGGTTATTTGTATATGTAATGCATGTATCTTTGGAGAAGATTTTCATCCTCGCTGGTGGCCGATGCTATTGCGTTCCAGTATAGAAGTTGTTCCAAGTTTTAGTTTTCTTTTTTTTTTTTAAGTTTAAAAACTAAGCACTGTATAATAAAATCGTTGTAGTGGCCACTGATATATATAAAACTGTTATGTTCTATTTTTTGTATTTACCACCCCCCAAGTAAATTCAAAAATTAGTAATGACAGGACTCTAAACATAAACGGACTTCGAGACGGATTGATTTATTTTCTATCGACCGTCTGCTAACATTGTCTGGTGAAATGTGACACGCAATTTAAATCTACAATACTGAGGTATTTGACGTTAGCAAAGAAACAGATACATATTGTTTTAGTAATGTGAAATACATGTAACGGTGCCATCGCTGACAACGCCATGTCTTTCCATCTTCTTGTCTTTCGTGTGATGCAGAAGTAGGGACGTCATGAGGATGTCTTTGAAGAATCAAAGTAACCAAAAGTACATATGAAAGATGAACATTGAGATTTATGCAATATTTTAAATGAGGAATGAGAATATAAAAGAATATGAAGTTAAGAACTACAGGACATGTATGCTTCGTCATGCAATCACAAAGAAAATCCTTGTTGTGGTATAAATTTTGTAAATACGTCTCTTGATTGATGAATTTCTTCTTTCTTCCATTTCTTTTGTTTGGTTTCCCCTTTCGTTTAATCTTGTTTTGATTTGATGACTTAAATGTGTTCGTCTTACAAACGAAATTATTCTTGAAAATACTATATACATCCGAATATTTAAAATGTACTGCAAAAATCGTATAAAATGAATTTCATCTAATGTTCATCGGGAATTACGCCTTTGTAACGGAGCCCTTTTAAGTATCTTTTCCTTGCCACGTCTAATGTAACACGGAATCTCGCTTTTCATTGTCTCATCCGGAAGGCGGGACTTGAAGTCCGACCTCCACACGCCTCGGGACCTTCCGGTCACGTTCCTACCACCCAACCGATTCGAGTTTAGCCAGCTCAAAAAGGAAATGAGAAAATCGAGCTGATAAGGTTTAACTTTTGAATTATGTAAATCATTAACTTTACTCCAATTTTCCATTATTAAAAACTTTGAAAAGCAATTGTTGTGTAGGGCAATCCCCCCCTTCTCTCCCTCTCTATTTCTTTCGATATTGAGCAGTGTTGATTTAGAATATAAATAGGACGTTTATCTGATTTTTACAGATCTTGCAATTATACCCTTTAATCATCAAAACTATATACATACATGTGGTGTCTACAAAATCCCCCGCACTTTGTTTCGCTTAACAAGAGTTACCACTACAGGAAGCGTTCTTGCTGTGCGATATAACCGCTAGCGTGATTGGTCAAAGATGATGATTATCAAATTCTGTGCGATGAAGACGCATCATACGTGTATTTACAAGTAGCGTGGCGTGCATGGGCGGATCTAGAAAGTTTTGAAAAGAGGGGTTGCAGCCTTCTTTGACTAATATTTTGCACTTTTCGGTCCGGAAGGGGGAATGGGGTTCGAAGCCCTGAAAATGGTCATTCATTCATTCTTTATTTCCTCTTTGTCAGAGATTAGTATGTATCATGACATATACATAAAAATATTTACAAACAGTTTACATCAAACAAAGAATACATTTTATATACAACTGAAAAGAAAAGGAAAGGAACAATACATAGTAACAGACATAGTTACCAAGATACGTGTACATGTACGTGCACACACATGTACATATATACCGTGTGATTTATAAATGCATATATATACAAGTATACTAGTATACGTCAGTTAAAATGCACATGACGTCGTAAAGTATTATTCTGAAATGAGGAACCAGATGTCTATCTAAGTGAAACTTTAAAGGATGACAATGCGGAGGAATAGCGACCAGAGGCAGATTCAAGTAACTTATAATTACAGTATCTAAAGTTGTTGTAGGTAACAAAATCGAGGGATGTGTTTAAAAGTTTCCCAAGAATGATAAGAAATAACTCGCTTTTAGAAAGACTAAAGAGTAGGGGATGGGGGTAGGGGTTGCAAGGGCCAATTGCATGTAGGAATATATGACAGTATCCATTTGACACTTGTCGTTTCTGTGATGAATCCTTAAAAATTTATAAATCTCATGAAATTCCGTGCAGTTTTATCGCTCGACTCGTGACCTAGAGGTCCCGGGTTCGACTCCCGCCCTCGGCACACCAGTGTTCTGTCTTTCGGATGAGACAGTAAAAAGCGAGGTTCCGTGTCACGGTAGGCGTGACATGTAAAAGATCCCTCACTGCTTCGGGTGGGTTCGTTGCAAAGGTATAAATTTCTTTGAAATGTATCAGGGAATTGCCGCCACCATATACGTGAAATAATCGTGGAATGACGTATAACAATAATCAATCAATCAAGTTTTATCGGATGGTTTAAAAATTATCGTCTTCCGTTGTTTTGTCACTTCACAGTGGGAATTTCCGTTTAATACAATGCTTGCCATCAAGGACTTACAAACTGTTAATAAGTCCTTGTTACCATATGTGTTTTACATATTTAGAACGATGATACTAATATGAAAAACAAACGTAAAACTGTATGTTTTTTTCTCAGATTCTCTGCCACAGTTATAACACTTACCAGAATCTATTTAGATGGTGATGTTGATGGTTATCCTGTACACATGGGATTTCAATATGTACATACGATTCCCTACTTGTTTTTACACATAAGGAGCACATCTTTCAAAATATGGTAAAGTTGAAAGCGTAGTAGCCGGATATTGCCACGGAATGCCCCAGTAGTACTATGGACATTCTTCATACTTCTCGCATATGTTATCCATGTTATTTATATTTGTCATCACCTTGTCCAAAAGTGAAATTTTCAAGGTTAAAATCACTGTAAGCTTATGGCCAAAACGAGTGTCCGTTCCACAAAACCTTAGCAATCTGCTTCATATTTCATACATTTGTTACCCAAGAGCAAAATTTGTACACCGTGACGTAAGTCAAGTGATTTTTACCAAAACTCGCTAGATATAAGGATAAACATATGCATGTTTCTTTACTTTCTCCTAAAAAATGCTGTCCAGTATACGAAGGCACGCCATGGTTTTAAAACGTTGACCAAAGTCACATTTATTCTGACAAACACTTGTCGTGACTCTTGATGAAACAAAACAACATGTAATTCGTTGTTACCTACGGAACTCAGCGGGGGGTGTTGGGAGGTGTTCCAAGTTTTGGCGTTAGGGAGGGGGAAGTCAGGCGAGAGGATTGGGGACCGCTGAGGTCCCCAGCAGTTCTAAGGCGGGGCCCTGTTTGGGGGACCGGGGCAGTGCCACCGGAAGCTCCTGCAATTGACAATTTTGGGGCCTAAAAGAAAGCAAATTCGGTATTGCAACCGAAGTGAGTTCGAGGCTTTTTGTGATGTTATACATGCCTTTATCATGCCTTGTTAATCTGGTTTTACCTGTAGTAGATTTTGTCATACATAATTTTTGATAAATCTGTCTCACTTGTTATTGTCTGTTATTATCTCTTGCCCTTTGTCATATACATTATATCTAGTGGACTGTTCGAATCTATAGACGGAGATTTTGGAGAAAGGGTTCGCGACCTGCCAGGAATACCTTTTAGTCAGGAAAGGGGAGATGTTTGGAGGATAAGGACACTCTTCTACTGTTTATTGGTTTTTCATCTTCAATTCTTTATGATTTTTTTTTTCACAAAATGAATAGGTATTGCTAATGTTAATTTTTATACTCTATTTAAGGCATTGGATTGTTAATGTTGAAAAAATGGGCCACAGGAGGAGTTTGCAGGAGCAAAGCCAGACTAGACGGTAAAACGGTCATTGTGACAGGGGGTAATACAGGAATAGGCAAGGAGACCGCCAGAGACTTGGCTAAAAGAGGTAGGCTGAAAAAACTACAGAATGTATTTACATCGTTGGCAATGTCAGTAATCGAATCTAATTGCAATTAATTTATGATTAAATATATTACTCTTGTTTAAAGTTGATTCAAGATATCAAGGTAAAGAGTATTCACAGGGTTTTCGTATTTTAAAGTAAACTATAATTTATATTGCGGTATAAATGCAGCAAACTCTTCAGTATATAGGTGAAAAGCAGATGAAACCCGGATTCTCTGCGCCACAAGACAGGCGCTTGACCACCACATATAGTCGGTTTTACGACGAAATGAAGGGCATTAGAGCAGAAATATATTTAATATCTGTTAGAGAACCACTAGAAACACTCTCTAAACACAGGAGGGGGTTAACTTGCAATGAGTTTGGATGAGGTTGTGTGACTCATAACTCAAAGACATGACATATCGTAAGTACATGTATCAGACAGCACGTAATACCTAGCAGATGACTGATTTTTCACTTTTGGTTTGTTTGTAAATCGGAGGGTACTATATGTTTCCACTCTGTCTATCAGTCAATCTATCTGTCGTTCTGTCCGTCCGTTTGTCTGTCCTGCTAATTTTCCAGACCTTTCTTTGCCATCCGTACAGTTATCAAGTTGAAACTTGGTAGCAAACTTTCCCATGAGGAGTTATAGGTCAAATTCGACTTTTCCAGAGTTATTGCCCTTTGTGCAAAATCAGATTTCCGCATTTTTCTTGGTCACTGCCCTCTTTTTCAACCCCTTATGCCATATGGATTTGTTGGGACCGGTTGTTGAATACTTGTTCACAAAACAAGAATCATTTTAGGGTATTAACGTAATTCTTTTGTTAATTCAGATGTCTAAAATTTACGATTTGTCATACATGTAGGGTATTTTTGAAATCTGGCCCCAGGTCTCTTCGTGTGATTGCGTATTTTTCTCTTTTCTTTGTGTTTTACAATATCCACACTTCAACGCACAAGGAGAATATCTGTGATCAAGTTACTTGCGTGTACCTTTAATGTGTATTGTTAATATGGTATATATAGGGCATACATGTATGGCATTAAAACCAAGGGTGTGGTATGAATGAACGACCCAGTGTGGCTGTTAAGAAATCGAAAGGTGTGGGGTTCGAAGCCTGCCGGAATGAATTAGATTTTTAAATAAGAAAGTAATACACATAGTACCACAGAGATCGTTAACTCTCCTTGATGCAGTGGAGGGGACCGTTGCATAGGTGAAAAGTTTATTAAGCTGCTAACACGTAAGTCAGCACCATAGCAGTCAGTTTTAATACAAGGAATGTTGTCATTTAAGGTGCCAAAGTTATCATAGCTTGCCGAGATGTGAAGAAAGGAGAAGCGGCAGCAGCGGATATCAGATCGGATACCCGAAACGAAAATGTTGTGATTAAGAAATTGGATTTGGCTTCTTTGAAATCCGTTAGAAATTTCGCCAGTGACATACTAAAATCTGAACAAAGAATACACATTCTAATCAACAATGCAGGTAATTAATTTGAGGTTGTCCTGTACTATCTCTTTTCGATAGATATAATTTTTGACTAATTTTTGTAACATTATCCGTATTATCATTAAAAAAGTAGGGTATACCTGCTTCCTTGGACTATGGCTCCAGATAAAAGTTAGATACCTGCACATAATCCTCCTTATATGTAAATCACTCATATTGTGGTTAATCGATCATACAATATATAGTTTATTGATTTTTACAGGTGTGATGTATTGTCCTTTTCAAAAGACGGAGGATGGGTACGAGATGCAGTTTGGGACCAATCACCTTGGTCACTTTCTCCTGACGAAGCTTTTGCTGGACCGTATAAAGGACTCTGCTCCTGCAAGGATTGTCAATGTGTCATCCATGGGACATGGTTGTACGTATCACCATGCTGTGTGTTTAAAAATATAGCTTTATAATAGGGGCCTGAATTTAATTTTAGCTAAATATAATAATTAAATTGACCGTGATTTTGACCTTGGATGTGTGGCCTCGCGTCAAGAATATCAATGCTATGACCTATTTCCTCCCCATAAATATAATTTGTACCATGTGAGAAACACTATCTAATAAAACTTGTAGAAATTATGGATCGTATGGGAATATTTACCCGAAATTCACAGTACGTTTGATGCATGAGAAGGTAATGATACTTCGCTTTCCTATATGAAAGTTTTTTATTTGGTATGAAAGTAATGCAAGGAACGAGAAAAAATCTTCAGCTTACTTTGAATTTTGCTTTGGCTCCATTATCCTTTGTAAAAGCATGACACATGGCCTTCCTATAAAAAAACTTTTTCGTAAGATATGAACATTTTCTTTTGTATCGTGTAAAATTCTAGGTTTGGAAAAGAACTTTTCTCATATGTTGACGGTGAAGACTGAAGAAAATTTCTCGGAAGTTGCTAGTGACCATGATGTATGATGCATGACCCTGAATAAATATCATGATATAACCCCATCTTATAGCAAACTTTTCTACGGAGATCAACTTAGCATAATAAAGTGTGTAGAATTGTGGGTCGAGTTAGTAAATTTCTCTTTATTTAGTAGTGACCTTCACATTATGTGTACGACAGTGAGATGCAATCTTGACACTTCGCCTATTTATAAGAAAGTTTTGAACATGTAATTGTATGAAGTGTATTTCTATGACACATGTAGAAATCATAGGTCGGTCAGAAACATTACAGGCGGACATGTTCTAGTTCAAAAATAATACACGTCCGTATATAAAGTACAAAGAAACTGTTTGACATGACATATACCGCTTGTGACTACGACTGTGACGTTTCCTACATCTGTAACTGCGAATAATGCTAATTCGCATATACTTACGGCGGGTGTGAGCGGTTGGCAGGGAATGCTTACTTCTCCATGGCACCTTATCACACCTCTGTTTTAACAGAGGTAGGTGATTGCTTATCATTGCTTATTAGATTTAAAACACTACAACTCAGCAGTGTAGTGTTGTGAAGCAAAACACTTGAACATTTGAGTAAAAGTCAAAGCAGTGAGGAATTTTTGACTAACCATGTCTTCCTCCGACACAGAACTACATTTTACTGTCTCATTCTGACGTCAGGACATCCACGAACCAACCAGTTCGGGACATCTAGGTCACGTGCCAAGCACCGCACTGATTGAGCTACGCCGACTTCCTTATAGGGATACCAAATGATGTCATTGGTTTACGACGCGATATTGTCGACTTTGACGTGTATGATGTGATCATTCATTTATATGGGTTAACTGAAATAAATGAGTTAATTTTCTTCTAAACTATTACGCAAGGTGTCAGATGTAGATATATATTGTTTTAGTAAAAGAAAACTATATGAGTGACGACGTACAATGTGTTTTTCACTACAGTTGCTTCGTCTCTTCCCTTGGACAAGATTAACGATTAGAAGGGATATAGCCCATATAATGCATATCACTGTAGTAAGCTGTGTAACGTCCTCTTTACACGAGAACTCAGCAAACGTCTCAAAGGTAAGTGTTCTCAGGAAAAGGGTAAAAACGCGGTGGGCTTCGACATTTGAGGAATGTTTACTGATATTAGAAAATAAAATTAAAGAGTAAAAAAATGGATCTGTGAATAGTATAGAAGTTGAATTTAGCAACACAAAATGAGAAAAAAAGGGTTTGGGTCTTTGGATGATAACAGATGATATTTTGTACTGTGGAGTAGAGGGCATCCCAAAGTGGTGGGTAGAATACTGGAGTCAGGCTTGTCTGTCCGTCGGAATGTAGACAACTTTCAGGTAATGGACTGAAACTTGGTACACTTATTTATCATCAACAAATATAGACCGCAGTTTAAATTTGTGGTGATTGACCTACTTTTACCACGTTTATGGCTGTTTGTCTTCAAATGTTGCTTGTTCAACGTAGAGTCATGATATTGGCACACATGGCCAATGGAAGATCTTTTTTCATTTTGGGGTAAAAGGTCAAGGTTTCACGATTGTTCTTGAAATGGATTTCCAGACTGAAACTAAATGACTTTTCAATTTCGAATCAGAATATTCAGCATACAGGATATTTCCCATATAACAAAAGGGTGCGTAATGACCTTTGTCCCAAATCAAAGTCTTATCTATCCAATGACGAAATTTGATGTTGAGATATTGGTCCCGTTAAGTGCATTTACATGTATATTTTAAATCTTGAATTTTTTTATGCCAGAAATTATATTACATTTTAGTATCAGAGGCTTGAAATGTTTCAAATAAAACTGAAACTGAAACCTGAATCGTGTAACGTTTGGATCGGTTTCTATTCTATGTCACAATGTTCACTATGTTCAATGAAAAGCTTTTAGAAATCGTAGATTTTTGTTTTGTTTGTTTGTTTGCTTGCTTGTTTTTTGTCGTTTTTTTTCGGGGGAGGGGGGGGGGAGGTAAAAAACATGATTATGAAGGACGTCTTTTATTTTTCATTACCAGCCACAAACAGTGCTAAAATAATTTTCACTTCAGTTTCCATTACTAATGTACAGAAAATGGCTCATACAATTTCAAAATGTTAGTCTGCAACAATTTCTTATCTTCCTTTATGACAAAACATATCTCACTTTGCCAACTGCACTTCAAGCAAATACGACTAAAAGTATATTGTATATTAATCATTAGGGTGTGGAGTGACAGCTAACTCTCTCCATCCTGGAGTAGTCAATACAGAGCTCAGTCGTCACTTCAATGTAATCTTGAGAACCATCATGACTCCTTACATGATGTTCGTGAAAGACGCCAATGCAGGAGCACAGACAACTATCTACTGCGCAGTCGCAGAAGAACTTAATGAAGTCACTGGAAAGTACTTTAGGTAAGAAGTTACTGATACGTGTTTTTTAATTAAATAGTTTATTTTTTCATTTTAACGTCCAAGTTTTCATATAACAACATGGAACTCGAGGTAACCAACCTAATAGTGCTGCAATCCGAGAATCGGATCTGAATCGTCTGTATTTCTAGACAAGCGCTTGATCACTACACCAGACCCTTCCTTTAGTTAAACATTCTTTACCTGTATAACAATAAATGGAATTTCATGCATGACAAAGAATTCTAGCTTCGTGATGATTCCTTAATCTTTTATATTATCTTTTGTTGAGCTATAAATTTCCTATTGTGCAACTTGTTACCGAGGTGATTTTGTTTGGAGATGATATTGTATCTCTGTTGTAAGTCCACCCTCTTTATTGTGTGGACAATATCTACGTGATAGTGCTGAAGAGGTTCATCAAACTTGGTGCACAAATTATTCATGATGCGAGAAAATACTGCGGGAAACGTTTGCTTTTATTGTGGCGCTCTTGCCTGTAGTTGAAACCACAGAAATTGGATACCAATATTGGGTAGATACTTTAATTTATGATAAAATGCAAGCGAAGAAAAAATAATTTAAATCCGATGTGGCTCAGTGAATGAGGTGCTCGACTCATGACCGAGAGGTCCGGGTTCAACTCCTGCCATGGAAGTATCGCTATCCTGTCTTTCGGATGAGACAGAAAAAATTGAAGTTATATGTCATGGTAGGCGTGACACGTAAAAGATCCCCTCAATGCTTCGGGTGAGTCCTTTTTATACGCCCGTCGAAAGACGGGACGTACATGTATTATAGTATGGCGTTGTCCGTCTGTCTGTCCGTCCGTCCGTCCGTCCGCTATGGAACGCGATAACTTGAATAAACGTATGCTGTATTTAATGAAACTCGTATAGAATGCTTAAATAGTGTAGAGGAAGCCGCCTTTCGATTTTGAGCAAATTCTGTTTTGTCATTCCGGAGTTATGGGACTTGGATTTAATTTTTACTATGAAAAGATGCTATGGAACACGATAACTTGAATAAACGTTAATTGTTTTTCATGAAACTCATACAGAATGCTTCGATAATGTAGAAGAAGCCGCCTTTCGATTTTGAACAAATTCCGTTTCGGCATTCTGGAGTTATGGGACTTGGATTTTATTTTTGCTTTAAGTTTTGAGGAAATTCCACTTTGTCGTTAAAGAGTTATGGGACTTGGATCCCTCTTTTTGGATTTTAATATTTCATAAAAGTATTACCAAAGAGACCCAAGTCTGGGGGTATTAAAACCATACGTTCACATTGATACCGTCCAAAGTAAGCGACGGGCGTATTAAGCCACGCTAGGCGTTGCTCTTGTTTTCTATGCCATGCATGGGGCAGATATCATCATGCATGTGACATAATTCGCTAGTGACGTAAAACAATCATGATCAATCAATCATAAAATCAATAAAAAGTGAACGTGTACAATGTATTCAATTAATCGTCATTAATCTTATATTTTTAAAAATCATTTTAGCGATTGCCGCATTATAACAGAATCGAAACTGGCACAGGATGACAAGCTAGCCAAATCAGTTATATTTAGCTTGATGATGTCATGCTCTTAATGATATGCATCATAAATCTGCGGTACAACAAAGTGGGTGTTAATTATACAGCAAAGGTCAGCGCTACTTATCATTACCCTAACAGATGTACATGTATATGCATTATTTCTTAATCATTTAGCAGCAATAAGATAAACATATGCAACATCTGTGAAGACAAATGGGTTGTTGTGATAAGCTACATATCTACTAATAATACATTTATGCATGTTACATGATATATATTAGAATTCCACAATGCAAAGTCCTAAATGGAATTATTTGAGAATAATTTTTATTAATCTTATATTTTTAAAAATCATTTTAGCGATTGCCGCATTATAACAGAATCGAAACTGGCACAGGATGACAAGCTAGCCAAAGAGTTGTGGGAACTTTCTGAGAAATTAGTGGCGAAGTAGAGTTACACACAGCACCAAAGTGACATTAAGAAGCATCCTGTACTGGTGTATAATATATAAAATATATCAAACGAAATGTGGTACCATACTTAGAACTTTCACAATGTTTTGAATTGTATTCATGACTATGTCTTATATCCACGTGTGAGATAATAAAATATAATAAGTTATTTCTGATTTTTTAAAAAGTCATAAAAAGCGCTGTACTACTGACACACCATTAGCGGAATCCCACGGCTATGGGTTTCCGACTTGCAGACAGACATTGCCATAACGTTAATGACAGATCTCAAAGAATTTCTTGGCCGACCAAATCCACCTCTTTCTGTGTGACGGTGTCGGGGATTTTCCTGAGACCCTGTCTACATCCATATTCTGTTAAGGATCTGCCTAGGTAGTTTGTTGTTTCTCAAAGTATTGGTTGTTGATAAAGTCACAGAATCCTGATCATTTTCTACAAGCAAATGTGTGTGAGGGTGTGTGTGTGTGTGTTCAGGTTACTTGTTGGTATCAATCAGACAGGAGTCATTAAATAACTTTATATGAGAAAAACACAAATAAAATTAGAAATAAACTTAAGTAAACAAAATACTTTTTGAGGCAAGATTTATCATATAACATTTTCAAAAGTACGATCTAAGCCGACACACCCGTTCTTGGTAATTGTGCAGAAATCCAGCATTTGTACAAGGGATACCTTTTAGATATCTTCTACTATATTCACTATCCTCTTATTGGTTTATGCTCTAAGAATTAATTTTCATGACCGTACTTCTCTGTTGATCCGTAAACCGGTGTAAAGCCGAATAATGACCCCCGTCGAATAATGACCAGGGGTCATTATTCTACATAGAAAAATGACCCCCGGTCATTATTCCACGACCAAGGGGGTCATTATTCGACCGTAGAATAAGTGGCACCAGCCCCAAAAATTGCAAACCCCTCGTGAAAAATATTGACCCCCATAGAATAATGACCCCCTACAAACCGACTTGATTTCTTGATAAATGTTTTCAATGTGTACTTTTTATATATATATACCTTGGTGTACTGAAAGTTCGTGGATATGGTGCATGTTGATGATTATAATACTTCAGATAATTCTGGTATGCATTTTTGAGATTATTTTCAACCACCTAATTTTTTCATTGATCACGATCAAGATCCAGATCAAACGAGAAATGGATAAACGAAGTTTTATTTCGCAAACAACAATGGTTTCCGAAGCCAAACATCCAAAGGGAGAAATTGGTAGAAAGTTAGGAAATCGGAAGATTTGAGTTGTAAAGCGGTAGGCGAAAGACTTTTGCCGAAATCGGTAGGGTTAATATGTATGTAATTCTGATTCATAAATTGAATAAACCCGATGACCTTCGAAACCTGGATATCGCCTCATTTTGTGACTTATCGGATGTTATAATATTTATAACATAAGTAAATTATGTGTTTTAGACCCGTACACGCGTCCTTGGACAAGTCGTTCCGAGTCTTTACATCTACAGGAGAACTTGGTTCATACCGGAAGTCAAACAATTTTTTCCTAGTGTATTCAGATTATCATCCTGAGATGTTAAAATAAAATGACAATTGAGTTTGCACACTTGGTGTGGAAAAAGAGAACTATTTCATCTGTTTAGAGAAGAATGAGATTTCCATAAAGACAGAAGTATAAAACGAAAACCTTTTCCCACGATCCAGGACATTATATAGAATATGCTTAATTAAGGGATAATTTGCATAACTAATTAAAGTGCCTTGTAAATTTGCGTCATTATTATCCTCACTTATGACGTTTTATGGTTAATACGAGGACCCTACAACACAATATGAAGTCCCCCTCTCTCGAAATGTAAATGGCATTCTGGGACAAGACAATACACATTAAAACCCTGAATCAATCAGACATTACACCTAATCATGACCTTACCTAAAATGACAATTCTTACCAATTCAGAGAGTGTTCCATAGAACATTTGCGACGGATGCGCCTATTTGTACATACTAAACATATATGTCATTGAAAATGTCATCGTTATCCTTTATCTGTTGATAAAGACCGCTTGACCGAAATTTACAAAAAGAGTTTGCTTTTTTTATACCCGCCACCGAAGTTGTGGGGGTATACCTGTTTCAACTAGACTGTCCGTCCGTCTGTCTGTGGAAAACGTGGTTTTCTTGCGGTAACTCTTTTACCATTTTACATCCATTGATGATACTTCACAAATATATTGCTCATGACCTCAAAAGAGCCCTATTGATTTTGGGGTTAATCGATGAAAGGTCAAGGTCAAACGAAGTGTCTGTTGAAAAAGTGGTTTCTGCAAGATAAATCTATTACCTTTGGACACCTGGTTATGATACTTCACAACCGGTTAAACACACCATTTGGTTGACACTCGTTATATCAGATGACCGTCCTAAGTCGGTACTGTAGTTGTACTAACTAGTATCAAATATTTTTTTTATGTTTTATATGTTTATTTTATCATTGGATTTCATATTTCAGTGGTAGCCTCCGCCATATACCTGAGCCAGTAACCTTCCCCCTTTCATTTACACATGTGTTGCCCATGATCTCAGGCAATCAATTTTGGGATCAATAGGTCAAAGGTCAAGATCAAGGAAGTGGCTGTGAATAGTTATTTCCGCACGATAACTCTATTACTACGAATGGCTTTTTATTCGTGTATACCAATTTTCGTGGATTGGGCGAAAACAACTTATTTTTGGGGTTCAAAATTCGTGGATATATAAATTTGTCTTTATCAAATATACATAGATTTACAAGTTCGTGGGAAGAACTATCCACGAAAACCGCAAACACTGGTACCACATGAATATTAGGTCATTCACAGTACCTTTAGACATCCTAATATTTTTTAAATAAAGGCCACAGTCAAGGTCACAAGGAAAATGGTCTTGGTGCCATTTGAAACTTGTTCACATCCAATACTGATACTTCACTCATGTGTTGCCCATGACCTGAGAAGGACCACTATTCATTAGGGGTCAATAGGTCAAAGTCAAACGAAGTGTCTGTGGAAAAAGGTGTTTCCGCACGATAACTCTCTGACCTTTCAACATCCTAATATTTTTGACATCAAGGTCACAAGGTAAATGATCTTGGTGTCATTTGAAAACGTTACATTCCAATGACTGAATTATAGAGCTGAACATGAAATAAGCCATGCTTATCTGGCGACCTTGAAATCAGGGCGATGACCTTGGGTCAAGGTCATGACACACATTCGAGTCATAAGGAACATTTTTGCCAAGTTTGATGAATATCTGTTAATAGAAGACTGAATTCGAGCAGAACAGAAACACATGATCAGATGGTGACCTTGAAATCAGAGTAATGACCTCGGTCCACGGTCATGATATACCTTTGGATCATAAGAAACATTCGAACCATGTTTGATGAAGATCTGTTGATAGATAACCGAATTGTAGAGCGGTACAGAAAAATCCATGCTTAGCTGGTGACATTGAACTTTGTGACTCACCTTTGAGTCATAAGGAACATTCGTGCCAAGTTTGATGAAGATATGTTTATTGATGACTGCATTATAGAGCGGAACAGAATCTTGATAGACAGACTGACACACTAACGGAGTGGAAACTTAAAATGCTCTTCGGCGAATTTGCCGGTAGGACTAATGAAACAAACTCTTTTTGCAAATTTCCGGCCACACGGCCATTATCAAGCCTTAGTGGAATACAATGTCTATTTTTTATAATGTTAATATGCTGACTTTAGCGCTGAAGCCATCAGCGTGTTAACATAGATGTAAGATAACATATTCTAGCCGTGTTCAGTATTTCACCAATGGTAATAAATTACCACATTTGTCACCAACGGTTAAAATTTGTCGACAACATCAGCACTATCAAATTTGAATTAGCCTATTAATAGGTCATCAAACTTAGTAAAAATCGCCAACACTCTACTTATGTGGCAAATTCCACCACAGTTGTATAGTGTTGGCGTGTTTGACCAAGTTTGGTGACTTAATTCAAATTTGATGATACTGGCGTTGGCGACCAATTTCAACCATCGGTGACACATGTGCCAAATTGTTGCCAAAGGTGGAATTCTGAACACGTCTATTGTTTTCCTTTTATGATTGATACAGGCCGCGTGACAGAAAATTTGCAGACAAACAGAGCGTTTGTTTGAACATTTATTCAATCTTCTTTCCAATGAAGGACACCATAGATTTATACTTTTAATATAGTTTAATAAAAAGAAGTATAATAAAGAAATAAAGTAGATAATTTTCAGCTTAGGCAAATTCCACCTTGTACGTCTTTTCCTTAGACGAATATGTCAGTTGAGATAATAATAAAAAAGTAAAGAAAACATAATTGAACATTGCGTGTTACATGCATTACATATTGTATTAAACCGAACTGTTTTTTCACGTTTTCAAGTACGTCTTTGACGCTTGAAATCAATCAAATGTCATAAAAGACCTAGCATCCCTTGATAAGGAAACCTTTGCAGATCCTGTTGAAAGTGGATACATGCCACAATATCTTGTCAAAGTCAGCTTATTAACTGGTCAAAGTTGGCCCAATCGCAAAGGGTGTTAAAGATGTTCGGATCGATTTTGAACCTGCAATTGGTGCAGAATTTGTCGGTGAATTTTCTGGTAATCACATGGGGAGGTTCTATGTCCTCGATAGATCTCACCTTCATTTCGTCTACATTCGAATTAACTAATGCAGATTCCAGGATGTCTTGTGGAACGTAATTCTGCAGAGGTTTGTCGACATAATCTGCTATTCTAAGATACGGTGTTCTACTATACACATCTTCACTCACATCTAGCACCGGTTCGAAATGTCCATGAATATTCTGCAGAAAGACAGAACAATTAGATGAGCTTTCACCGCTTGCAGGCGTGTAGACTAACCATTTGTACTGCCCACGACCAGCTTCACAAAAGACCTGGACAGGGGTATTGCAGATTGATGAAAATGCAATAATCTCCAACTCAGTTCCCCAGGTTCCGAGGTTTTTCATTTTTGATACAGAAAGATATTGCTCCATTGGGGTATTTTCGATCTTAGAAAAGATGGCATCGTTTTCCTCCATATAGGATACGATTTTGTCCCTCACATTTTTATGAAACGACTGTACGCCTGACAAAACGAAACTGAATGTTCGAAAGAGACAGTTTCCGTCACCCCTCATACAAACCACTTTTGTTGGTTCGGATGTCAGCTTTATTTTTCTTTCTCTCCCACTGATGTACCCATTTTTTACGGTTAAATCAAATTTGTTTGAGTTTTCTCTCTGCCAGTCTCCTGTAACCGGACGAAAATTAAACAAATTGACGCCCTCTTCCTCTCCAATAATGATGGTGTCACTGTCACTACATGCACTGGAGCTGCGAGATCTACGTGTATTTTCTTTTGGCAAACGAGCACAATATTCGCCATCAGTCTCAGAGTCGAAAAACTCATCTTTGGGTTTCTCTTCTTCATTGTTAGCATTCTTTCCCCTATTATCACCATTTTTGGATTTACCCAGATCGTTTTCCTCTCCAATAATGATGGTATCATTGTCACTACACGGACTTGGGTCCCGAGATATACATGTGTCTTCCTTTGGAAAACAATTTTGAGCACCATAACCGCCATCATGATCGGTTTCGGAGTAGGAAAACACATGTCTGGGTTTCTCAGCTTCTTTACTTGCCGTCTTTCTCTTTTTAATACCATCTTTGGATACACCCTGAAACTCTTCTCTAATCTGGTACAATTTTAAGCGACTACCATTAATTGTATTCTTTAGTTCCTCTAATTTGTACGTGCCTTTTTTCAGGACTTCTTTGACAGTGTATGGACCTATCCATTTCTTTTCAAGTTTCCCGCCCTTCCTTGTGGTTTTTCTTGTGTTATGGACCAGCACTAGGTCGCCAACATTAAACTCAGCTTCAGAGGTTCGTTTGTCATGGTTTCTCTTCTGTCTTTTTGTGCCTTTTTTATGTTTGCAGCCGCCTCTTCTCTGTTACAATTCAAGGCAACAAAAGCATCACATCTTCTCTCTAAAACATTTGCCAAAGATTCGTTTGCATCTACTTCTGTTGGTAAATCTAAGTCCACGGGTAATCTGGCTTGCCTACCGTACACTAAGTAAAATGGACTCATCTTTGTTGAGGCGTGAACGGCAGTTCTATATGCAAACAGCATGGATGATAATTTCGTATCCCAATCGGTATGTCTGTCGTTTACGTATTTTGACAACATTTCACACAATGTCCTGTTATATCGTTCTGTGTGGCCGCCCGTTTGCGGATGGTAAGGTGACGCCACGCGGTGTTGCATTCCGAATTGGTAACATAACTTGTCATTTAACTGATTACAGAACTCGCGTCCCTGGTCTGTTATCAAGACTTCTGGGACGCCATGATTCGCCACAAATTTTGTAAGAACTCTTGTAACATTTTCAGCTGTTTTCTCTTCGATTGGTTCTGCATCCACCCACTTCGTCAGATATTCTGTTAGTACTACTATGTACCGATTGCCTGTCAATATCAAAATGTTTCATTGTAAAATATGAAAGCCGAATATGTAAATTCATGAAACCTTATATGAATAGAGGGAAAAATAAAACATGTACTGCACTGAAACAAAACAAGAGCAACGCTGGGCGACGCGTGGCATTATAAGCCAGATGCTCATACTATGGGTGGGGCATAAAATCTAACAAAGAGTAATTACTCCAAAATTATAAATGGTATGGTAAAGATTATTGTGCTCTGCACACCATAGGCATAGCCATGAGTTCTACACACCTGTGAAGTTTCAAGATCATGGGCCTTATATTTTCAAAGTTATGTTGAGGACATAAATTTGTTAACGGACATACGGACGGATAGACGAACGGACATACAGACGATATCGACCATATCATAATCCGACCCTTCAGGCGCATAAAATGTTAAGCAACTCTTATGACAATGCTAGATTGCCCAATCTGTGTTTTTGCTAATACCACAATTTGTATAAAAGGAAATATGTTTATTTTGTAAAAATAAAGTTTGGGTCTATGTTAGATTTTGCATTTTTTGTAATATTATTAAGTATGCATTCAATTCTAGACATTTAAAGCTGCATTGTACGGAATCCGGATAAGGCCATATATACATAAATATATATACACCATAACATTGTAAAGTTGGATCTGAAACGCAATGATGAAATAAGATTGGCAATGATGCAATGTTACTATGGCGGTGATGCGAAAATGCGATTGCGATGGAGCAATAACGATGGGGCGATGATGCGATAGCGCAATGGCGATAAAGCGACGGTGCTCTGTCGCGTCATCGCTATCGCGTCATCCCAATCGCATTAATTTAACAAGTGTCATCGCACCATCGCATTTTCATTTTCGCGTCATCGCCATCGCGTTGTCTCTTCATTGCCATCGCGTTTTCGCATCATCGCCATCGCACTATCACATTATTGCGTCATCGCCATCGCAACATCGCGTTTCAGTTATCCAACTTTACAATTCGATGTTGCATATATGACCCTATCCGGATTCCATGTTACAGTTAGTTTTCGTTGTACATGTATTAGTTGTATATATTGTCAAGAAAATTCTGGAACCTGTTCTGCAGTAGTCTCATGCGCAGAAGCAATTTATGGTGGCTGATTTGTGCCATTTCACTTTCATTCTGCGAAAAAACGAAAAAGGGGAAAGGCGAAAAAGTGCCAAAGCGACAAGTTTATAAACGGCGCTTTTTCGCATTTAATACAACGCGAAAAAGCGCCAGTATGTGATCCGTTTTAAAGTGGCGCTTTTTTTGCATGCATTTTGGCGCTTTTTCGCCTTGCAAAAAATGGGAAAAAGCGCCGTTTATAAGTCGCTTTGGCGCTTTTTCGCAGTATGAAAACGCGAAAAAGCGAAATGGCACAAATCAGCTACCATAGCAATGTGGCTTAATTAACGCATGACACTTTATCAAAAGACTTGGCAAATGATCATGCATACAAAATAAGAATGCTCTTGCATAAATTCTGCAAAAGATAGCACAGACGGACATGTGGACATACAAATATACGAACGATTGAATTTCACCCTCCCCTCGCGGAAGAGTAGAGAATTATTATGGGCAGCCGTTTTAACATAAATCTGTTTAAATAGAGATATCTCTATTTATAATAAAGTTATGATCTATTTCAAATACAGGTATTTCAGATATTTCTATTTGAAATAAAGATATCTCTTCTTTTCTTTAAATACAGATATGATATCTCTATTTAAACAGAGATATCTCTATCAAAATAGACATCTGTATTTAAATAGACGTATCTCTATTTTTCAGTAAACAAGGATTTCTCTATACAAAAAAGAGTTACAGGTATCTTTATTTGATATATAGATATCTCAAATAAAATAAGTGATACCTCAATTTCTCATTTGATAGATACATCACATTTTAATAGAAATATCTCTAATATAAATAGAGATAAATTTAGATGCATCCCTATTAGTGGAGAAATAGAGATATCTTTTTATTGAAAAAATATCTCTATTTAAATAGGTTTATGTTAAAACGGCTGTCCATAGATAACAAATATGGTAATGTACCATATAGGTCAACGTGTTGCATGCATATAACATCATCTATAGCTGTTAATCGTTAATTTCTCTCCTAAAGATATAGATCTACATACTTACCAGTTTCAGTCTTTTCCAAAGGCCCCACGAGATCCATGCCGATCTGCGAAAATGGAGTGGATTTCACCGGTATAGGCCTGAGAGGTTTGCTGGCTTTCTTTAACGGAGCTTTTCGTTGGCACATATCGCATTCATCGATATACTTTTTCACGTCCTGGTACGAATTCTTCCAATAGTATCTCTCCCTCACCTTTCTCCAACTTAAAAAAAGTAAAAAAAAAAAAAAAATATATATATATATATATAAATAATCACGCTAATGATTTTTTCGCGCATCAAAGTGTATGGAACGCCATAGCTTTATTTTAGATCTCATTGCATTTTGAAGTTGACATGTAATGACGTTAAGCTAAAACTGCAATATGTCAAGCAAAGCTGGCGCTGGCGTTAACTTACGTTCAAATGAAGTTTTTGACTTTTTCAATTGAACACATCTTGTGTCATGACATGCTAACTTTGTAAACGTTATAGCTTGATCGCTTACTAAGTCGACATAACGAAAAAGTAGCCCAACAAAATTACGTTTATACAAACAACAATATATCATTCAGACAAGTTGAATTCGACTCCGCATTTCCTTGTAAATTTACCCGAATTGAAAAAGACGAGGAATTTCTAAATTATATATTGCACTTTACTTGATATATATATATATATATATGAAAATTGTGGGTTTACTTAAAATTATAACTTACGTTTTGTTAATTCCTAGGTGGCCCCCAGCCTCATCTGTGTGGATCTTTTGAAGAACGTACTCCACCTCTGTGTCTTTCACAACTCTCATAGTATGTTTAAATTTACCCTGGTAATGCAATGTTCTATTTATCAGAACAAAATCCTTGCATTTTCGTCGAAAGTTCCGTTTTAACAACTTTGACTTTGACATCGATTTTGGATATTTGTGATTATAGAGAAACCTTTCAATTTTTTTATACTCGGACTCCTCCATCTTGTTCCGAGGGCATATACTGTCGAAATGAACTGATGAACGTAGTGCAAAACCTGAAAGTTCTGAGCGGGTAGAGGAGAAGGAAAATGAAAGTTTGTTTCTGGACATTTCAAGTTACTTTTTCAGAACTTCATTTATGTCGGCACATTGACTATTTTATAGTGAATCGAGTCGACAATTTTTTGCCTTTTGTATCTTTTGTAAATGTCTACAAACTCCTATTATTATAATCAATCAATTCACAAAAATAGAAATAGACACGCCCCTGCTGCACCCTCATGATAAACACAACCTTAATATTCTATGGCCTTAACGGCATATACCATGTCGGAACTTCAAAGGTTTTCGGGAGCCATTGATGTATACAACATCACTCGGACCGACTTACTGTTTGTTATAAATTTTAACTTTCACATTGACTTCGGGTTAGACGGCCGGGGTTCGATTCCCGGTCACACCAATAAGTTTTTTTTTCATATAATAAATTCGATATCTTGATATCAGAAAATCATTTTCTGGTATCAAAAAAATTACGATCATTTTCTGATATCACAAAAATATATCACAAAATCAATTTTTGACATCAGCAAATGACTTACATTTTTTATATCAGAAATTCGACTTTGTGATATAAAATATTCTTGTTTATTTTCTGATATCAAAACATTGATTTTTGATATCAGAAAATGTTTTTTTTTTATATCACAAAATGATTTTTTATATCAGAAATAGCTTAAAAATATTAAAACAGTGCCCCATAATTGTCCAACATTTAAAAATCCCAAATTATGATTGTTCAACATGAATTTCCATGGCCATAGCCAGAAAACTATGAGAGAGGGATTCGATTCGCGAAGCGCTTAAGGCGCGATCCTGCTAGGGGTGTTCGGGGGCATCCCAACCCCCCGGAAAATTGTTTACAATTTTACGCAAAATGTTTCATTCTGAGTCAATCTGGAGAAGAATATTGCAGTCTACAATATTGAAAATTATGGGCGTGAAACAGAACACACAGTTCTGATATGAATCGTGACTTTAATAGTCATAGTTGAATAAGAACGCCGAGTTTAATAGTGCGTGGTGGTTTTCAAGGGTTACCTGTATGTCTAAAGAAACTCGCCTGTAATCACTATTTGATTTCATTATTGTTCACTTTTAAAATAATTTTTGATTTTGATGACAGTAATGAAGTATTATAAAGAAATTTTTATTTTTTCTTATGAAAGGGGCTTCAATTATTAATTTTAAGTTTGATTTCATACTTCAGATATACGAAGTTTATGAAGAAACGAATCGCAATGATTAAAGCCCCAGTCGCACCGGGCTTGCGACCAGGATACAACCTTTCTGCGACTGAAAAAATAGAAATCGGATGTAAATCGTAGAATAGCCGTGCGACCAATCGGAAAGATTTTGGGTGATCGCACGATCAAAATAAGTCGTAGCCAAGTTTTAAGCATGTTCAAAATTTATCTACAACCACCTGCGATTGAACAATCATTTCAGAAGTTTCATTGGTCGCAGACAGGTCTTGTATCGTCGTGCGACTAGTCCTACATGGACGCACCACCAATCGTATAAGATATCGCATGCAAGTGGTCACGTGGTTGGTTGTGCGACTGGTGGTACATTTTAGCGATTGGTCGTACCTTCTAGCTGCGACGTGCTGCTTTTGGTTGCAATTGGCCATGCAACTGATCGTAGGTGACCATGTTTAATTCGCCTGATCAGTTGCTAATCCTCAGGACCGGTCCTAAGATCACCTGCGACTGATCGTGCGATCAATATTATGGTAATCGCATGACCAATCGTGCCACATGTCGTGCGATGACCTACCACCGATCGTAAATTAATCGCAGTATGCGATTACCTTTTGAGATCGTAGCAAACATCGACGATCGATCGCAATGTCATCAAATTTCCATCAATCGTACGATATAGAAATCGTACGATCCGGTGTCACTGGGGCTTTAGCTGCTTCGAAGTTTGAAATGAAATACAGTCTCGAATCAAAGTCCCATGATAGCTAGCTCTCCAATTTGAGTACAATTATAAAATCAAAGGACTGAATGTCCTGAGTAACACTCATATGAAGATAAAGAGGAAATCGTTTTATCAATAGTATCAAGGATGTAGTCTGGTGAGCGATTTACACCTAAAAGTAATTTGCCTAACGGGAGGTAACTCGTACTGTCACGATGATGTAACATTTTTAGTCGTGATAGAAAATACAGAAGTAATGTTCAATAATTTGTCTATTATGCATGTGTTTGTAAATTATCATGTGATATTGAAGAAAATTGTTTTTAGAGTTACTCTATTGACCAAAACTCTATGCCGGCAAATACGAAATAGGAAAAGTAAAATATTTTAAAACCTAAAAATGCACAAGATAATCAACTAAAAGCGAAGGCCACTATATTTAATTATCTTGAAACAATCAAAACGAAATTCAATGAACAAGAGAGGGTTTTTATTTTTAATCCTCAGAGTGCTAATGTATTTGAAAAGGGCTGCAGATTTACATCATGCAGTAGAGGATGATGTCATTGAGACGTTACGTCTAAATGACGTGATGTCGTCGCACCTGCTGTATATGCTGTCTGTTGAAAAGTATGATGTCTTTGAGCCATTATATTTCCAAACTTGTTCACAGAAGAGGCATGATTTACATATCATTAAAAAGAAGACATTTTAAACTTTTAAATAATACTACAATGTTGTTACTGACATTCATTGAAGTACTTATATATGTACCACAAAGGCAAATTTTTCAAGGAAATATATGTACCTGTTTTCCAAATAGCCTCCAACCTCCTAAAAGGGGGGAGGGCATTAATGTGTTTATATTTTTTGATAATATCGAATATAAATATGTTTTTAATTTGAAATGTCATTTGAAGCTTATATGTATACAAATCAATTCCTTTCTTGATCATGAAAAAGAAATATTTCATTCAATATATGTTACACACAAATGAGGTTATAGCAAAATGGGGGAGGGTGTAATATCTATCAAATTTCTATGTAAAATGCTCCATTACCTATTGTAATTTTATGATGTTTTGACTTATGACAGACTATTGCACATAACAGTGTAATATCACAGCGATGCAGATAACAGAAATTATCAAATAAGTGTACTTCTTGTGAAATTGTCATCATTTTAGTAGGTTTGTTTAATTACTATACCCACTATGAAAGGCTTCGTAAGTTGTCAGAGCTTTCCCTATTAATTCTTGTTATTTTTTCAATCAATCAGTATAAATTCATAAGTTTATCTACCAAAATAAAAAAACCCAAACTTTTCTGTGTCATATTTGTGAAAAAAATATATAAACTGCTCATTTCTCTATATCGAAATAGGCATGAAACAGTGTTAATTTGCAGTGATTCTAGTACAATAATTTGCTCCATAACATGATACGTTTTTGTTATTATTTAATCTACCTTTGTCTGTTCTTATTGAATATGCATGAAATAGCCAGTTGTAGATTTTAATTCTTCTTACTAGTTCACCAGACTACCCCCTTAATTCAGGACTAGTTTCATTCTTACAATGAACAGCACAAATTCAAAATGACACTTGAATCATTATTGAGTTATTCTAATCAATTTTCTTTGAATGAAACAAAATTGAAGTGGGAATAGTTATATGAAGCTTGCATTCAAGTCTGGGTCCCAAGATGAACCATTAGCACAAGTTTGGGAATTTTCACACACTGTTTAGTTGAGTCAAAGAGTAGGTATAATGACTTTTGAAGTCTTTTATTTTTACTAGTTTGTCCCAAACTGAGATATCCCCAACAGGTTAACCAAACCACTGAAGTGGAAAACTGTCACATGAAGCAATCGAACCAGGTACTCTAGTGTGCATCCCATAGATGAATCATTGGTGCAACTTTGGTGAATCCATGTTTGTAATTAGGAGGGGCTTGTAATCAGATAAGGGTGTTCCTGAGGATACATAACTGTCAAGATAAACAACTGAATTCAAAAGAATTCTAAGATGTCAAAAGTAATTATCTTAAGTGGAAAGTCTCATCACAAGGAATCTACATGTGAAGTTGTACTCCTACTGGATCAAAAGTTATTGTCATGGTTAAAGTTTTTGTGACAAGACTGACAGATGGAGGAATGAGTATTATGAGATGTAATGTCCCCTCGCTTTCACAAAAGTGGGGGACAAAAAGTGATGTTAAAAAGATATTCTAATTCACTTGTTCTTCTTCTTCCATTACGAAGGGTACTCATAAATGAGTTTCATACTTCATGTATAACCACGACATAGAGTCCTCAAATTTACATGAAACATGTTTTGTTTTGATAATTCTGATTGGTCCACACATTAGCGTTCAGACATGTATAACAACGATATACCGTCCTCAAATTCAAAAGTCATTATACCTACTCTTTGACTTTGTCCACATTGCCTCTGACTCCAACTATCAAAAATTCTGACTGGACCAACTTCGTTCACTGTTCTTAACGTACATCTTAAATCTCATATCAAGGACGATTTGCAAGTTCTACCATTCACGTGCACAATTATTACAATCAAGTTAAACCAACAAAACTGACAACGTGCATGACATGCGTGCGTACCACTCAACATGCTTTCCATCATGTTATTTCATCTCGCCGCGCCGGAGCAAATCAGATTTGAAATCTGCCTGTTCAGCTGTTTACGATGCGATGTCTGGTCACTCATGTATGAATCAATTTGTGATTAATAATTTAATCATGGAATTTTAAGAATATGAAACCGAAGAAACTTCTTATGTCGGTGCACTAAATATCAATTCGTTTCTCGGAAGAATTTTATACATGACGCTATTCGTCCCTTAGCAACGCGGAATTTGGAGAGGGGGCAATTTCACGTTAATACCCAGCTCTGGTGAAACTTACGCAGAATGTTTACAATACGCAAAGGAAAAATTTAACTTATACAGTCTCCTGTCCCACTTTAACCAAGTAAAACATCAATTTTTCGGCATAACGTCATCGAAAGCATGTTGTTATTGTGGTTGGCAAGGGCGGACGGAAAGGCCCGAAAATGTGCGATCAGTGCGTAGTAATCAACGACTGAATGAAAACATAGGTTACATGCCAGTTAGTTTCAAAAATAATCATCGTGTTTGTTCAGCTCTGGTATAGACTTTCCATACATCTTCCTAAATAATTTGCTGATTATGTAGTTAATAACATACCAGAAGTATCAAATGTTCATGAATATTTGCAAATTTAATGCACATAATCATAGACCTATTTCACTGAGTGTAGGAATACATGAGCAAAGGGGTGAATCCCAATATGGCAGCGCCCATGACCCGGGTCCATAACAGTGTAACACTTCGTGTTACAAAAATGGAGCTTGAAAGAGTGTTTAAGTCTCTAGCATTTGCTAAAAAAATCTTAAAATTTGGCGGAGCTATATTAGGAAACTTACAAAAAAATGCAAATATGGCTCCTCAAAGCAATGAATATGAATTTGGAGTTCTGCATGTAAATCACATGTGCTTGCAATAATTTAAAATCCATCTAATTGCAATCCAATGCATCTTCAGCGAGCTTAAAGAAACATTCGAATAGATTTTGTTCATGTAAGGATCAGTGTAGTGCCTATAGAATTTGGTATATTATCATCATGTTTTGTGCGCATGTTTTTGCATCTTTGGTTAAAATGCGAGTCCATGAAATATAGAAATAGTAACCGAATGATTTGTAACCAATCGTGGTTCAAATGTGTAAACACTAGTGCTGATCATAAAATCGGAGTACCCCTACCCACCCACACCAATCTTGCATTTATCTTAAAAGGTTTTATGAAAATTTTGCTAGATTCTTTTGTATTTTGTATCATTTTATCAATTAACTCTTTGCATTGGTTGCATGACTGAATCCGTTATGGTATAGATTTGTGTGTTTTTCCATGATATTAGATGATGTAATCATAATGCAAATACGAAAACAACGATTTTTGTTAAAAAAAGATGCGACGATGTTCCGATTGTAGATGTTCATACTTGGTACATTTGCTTATCTGGAGATGCAAATATGCTTGAACCAAAATCGTAGGTCGAAGATCAAGGTCACTATATTGACTCTCTTGCAAAATGTTTGTTCGAGCTATATATTTCAGTTGTATAAATGAGTAATGATCGTGCTAGGTATATTTGTTCCTTTTTAGTTATCGATGTGTCATGACCTTGAACAAAGGTCACTATTAACTCTTTTGTAAAATTCTTGTGTATGTGATATCTTTCAGTTGTATGAATTGGTAATAATCATACATGTACTTGGTACATTTTTTCCCATGGAGATGCCAATGTGCCATGACCTTGAACCAAAATTGTAGGTAAAAGGTCAAGGTAACTATTGCATAATTCTTGTCCAGTGTATATCTGTTACTTGTATGAATGGGTATATATCATTTTCGGTATATTTGTTCCTTTAAGTATGCTAGTGTGTTATGAACGTGTATCAAGGTCGTGTGCGAAAGGTCAAGGTCACAACCTTATTGTCAAGATCCTGTTAGAACATTTGATATTCAATTTGAGCATACAAAATATTGTTGCCACGGGGTATTATTCCCGTCAGCATAGTGATTCAAAGACTTATCATGTTGTGGAAAATACCAAATATTATTAAGTACAATATAGGGTCATTTTTCTATGGGGGTCATTTTCCTATAGATCGAACATGTAGAAAAATGACTCCCCGGGTATTTATTCTACGATTTTGACTCATTATTCTACGGCTAGGGAGTCATTTTTCTACGTAGAATAATGACCTATCCGGTCATAATTCGACGGGGGTCATTATTCGGCTTTACACCGGCCCTAAATTTGGGATGCAGCTGTTGTTTGGAAGGCCATTGTTTGGTCTACATAAGTTCATGACGATGAGGTAGTATTGTCCAATCATCTGTAAAGTCTACGTCATCCAGGTTGTGGGAAAGCTTAGTCTTCTCAGTGCCATTTCTCATTCCTCTGACGGTCTACCTCGTCATCTAAACAAGCATCAGCAGACAAAAAGTGAAACTAGACAATCTTGACAAAGGTGAACGCCTGTTAGCACTTGGAATAGTTCTATTGTACCAACACTTTGAAAACTCTTACCAAACCTTGATCAGTTCTGATATCGTTTTGATAGAAGGGATAAACTTGTTCAGAATGCCATGATCATCAACGAGTCTTTGTTTACACCGTGAGTGTTTAATGCCTTCTCAAAGCTGATGAAGTTAATACATAACAAGAGAAAGAAGCATAAGCGCTGTGACCTTGGGTTCTAGGCCAAAATCCTGTGAAATATTATTCAAATCCATGCATGCATCCAATACACTGTAGTTATGGCCCAGACATCAGCTCTGACCGTGACCGTACAGATATGATTTTGGTTAAAGGTCATGACACATCCTTAAGTCCAGGGCAACAATCGTGAAATATGATTCATGTCTATGCGGACAAATATTTATCTATTGTATGTATTGTGACCTTGACATTGCAGATATGATCTTGGTTCAATGTCATGACATACCCTTGGATCCTGGGCAACAATTCTCTGAAATAGTATTAAAATCCATGCCTGCATCAAAAAGTTATGGCCCGAACAAAAATTTAATTGACACAAGCACTGTGCAGATATGACCTTGATCCAAAGTCATGATACACCCTTTGATCCCAGGCAAAAATATGCATTGTGACATTGATCTTGCAGATGTCTTAGTTCACTGGCATAACACAACAATTCTATTCAAATCCATGCATGCATCAAAAAGTTATGGCCCAGAAAAGAATTTGACTGACATAAGCATTGTGACTTGGCAGATATGACCTTGATCCAAGCTCATGACACACATTTTGGCTCTGGGCAACAAGTCTGTAATTTATTCAAATCCATGCAAGTGGCAAAAAAATATGGCCTGGACAAGAATATTATGACATAAGCACTGACCTTGACCTTGAGGACATGAGCTTTGTTCAAGGTCATAACACACTCTGGAGTCCTTGACAAGTGTGTGAAATATTATTCATATCCATTCAATGGGTAAACATTTATGTTCCAGACAAGAATTTGACTGACATAAGTACTGCGACTTTGTTCTTACAGATTTTACCTTGGTTAAAGATTATGACACGCCCTTGGGTCATTGGCAACAATTTCGTGAAATATCCAAATCCGTGCAACGGGTAAAAACTTATGACCTGGACATACTATACCGGACAGACGAAGAATGGGCGCCAGACGGACGTCATAATATAATACGCCCCGTCTGAAAACGGGCATACAAAAATAAGGATCTCCAATCCAATGACAATTCTTTGACTATTTGAAAACTACTACCTGGTCTAAAACAGGTACGTCATTTCTAAACACTGGTAAAAAAGAACACTGCCCACTGACACACTCATTCTACTCGGCAGTATCTTCTTGAAACTTTCCCGGCTGTTGAAAGTACGCAATTCTTGCACTGCTAAGGTCACCATTTCCATGGTAATTTAACTGCATGGATCTTTTGCAGTGTGGAGCCCTTAAAAGATCCCTGCAGAGGGTGTTCTTAAGTGTTATAATAGCCATATTCTGATGTGGTTTAACAAGACTTTCTGTACTGTGTAGTTCCATTTTCATCTTACGTTTGCAGTGTTGAGTTGCTTTTGACCTGTTGGTCCCAACCTCCCGGTTGTACTGTATATTATATTAGTACAATTGGGGAAAGGGTGTTAGGACCAACGAGGCGAAAGTGCTGTGATTAAAGGCAGTTGTAATTGGATTTTATACATAAATAGGTATAATGAATATATAGTCTATTAAAAGTCAAATTCTTTGTATAACCTCGCAATAAAGTAATTATGGGGGAGGCTGGGGTTGTTATACTGGAATCAGGTTATCCGTTCATTTGTCAACACATCTTCGTAGATCACTCCTATACATTCAGTTTGTCTCTGTAAAAAGTTGGTCAAACGAGGGTACCCTCTGTTACCTAATTTTGTCTGTGGTGGCACCGCCTGTTTATAGATCCGGAAAAAACAACAACACTTGTAGGGGACCATGTGTACTTCATGCCTACAAAATTCCATCAAAATCCTTCTGAAGAAGAAATCGAAAATGTGAAAAGTTTACGACGATGGACAAGGGACGGACGCCAGATGACACAATACGACAATACCTCACTGGAGCCTTTGGCTCATGTGAGCTAAAAAAAAAAAAAAAAAACACTGGTGTGTATGTTTGAGTGTGTGTTTTATTACATACATAATAATATGATACAAAATTATTAAATGTACATGGTAGTCTACCAAAATCTACAGTGGAAAGCAGGGCTCCACCAACAGGTGCATGCATTATACACCGCCTCCAAACCTTACTGACAAAACTCTATGTGTAGAACTAAAAGTCACTCTCTTACATATATACCATTATAAGATCAGCTGTATCTATATTGGATAAGAGGGAGTATTATTGACTAGATTTTTTACCCCATCCATTTATCCCTGCTGCAGGGGCAAGAGTTCCTGTATGAAACACAGGTATAATACTCTTCATGTACAACTATCAGATCATTTGTATCTATTTTGGTAGAGAAGGAGAGGTATTGACAAGGATTTATACCTGTCTATTTGCCCCTGCCAGAGAAGCCAAAAGCCGTGTTTGAATCAAAGGTGTGCAACAGCAAGTAATACCCTTTCATGTGGAACAATAAGATCATTTGCATCTATAATGATTTAGAATGAAAAACAATTGTAACATTTTTCCCCACCGAATGGCACCCATTTGCTCCTCCCTCAGGGGCCAGGTGCAAAACTGCAAGTAACACCCATTATATACCACCATCAGATAATTTTTATTTGAAATGGTGAAAAGGGGAGAAACACAGACAGGACAGATGTCAATGTGACACCATAATATCACAAGTGCTGCATTATATATGGGCGCATAAAAGGCAGGCCAACATGACTGCATTTTGATGAATCTAGAAACACCTAAAGGTATAGCTTTTATCTTAACAAACACTTTCAACACACATCATAATTTGATGAAATAAACAGACGTTGTTTTAAGATTTTATTATAATTGCTGTTGTAGGTATGCAAGTTATGTCCCTTATACAACAATGCAGTAAACAAAATGATTTAGTTGTCTGTAGCACAGAAAAAAAAACTCATATGAAAATGAAGACCCAAAACTCCAATGGTTGTTGGTAATAGTCTGACTAGTATAATCTATAAAATCTCCATACACTTCGGTAAATATCACTTGTGCCTTCAGATGCCATGCAGTGTTCTTAACAGTAACATTGCTTGGAAATGAGTTATTCTGCTTCACAGTGATTTCCATGAATTGAATCTCAAAGAAAGGCTTCACTGATCGAGATCTTTCTGCATCATCTAATAATGAGTTTGCTTTCCTTTCTTCCTCAGGTAAGGAAGTTCAAATGTTGGATATATTGCTTTTTACAATATGGCTGGTTGATGCACTGCCAGTATTTCATGGTTATGTCACCTTGTGCTTCTTCAGTTGTCTGTAGCTGTAGATAAGGTATAAGGCACCACTTGTTAAACCAACAACATGTCCAACAATGGACCCAACCACACATGTTATGGGCCATACCTAAAGGTAAGTAATGACAGTAAAATTTTAAAAAGAATTTGTCAACTGATCAATCACTCTGGCAGAATATCCGTTCAATTTTGTGACATCACAACCTATTTTTAATGATCATGGTGTACGGAATGACCAAGGTATCAAGTATTGTGATGTCATCCAACTGAAAATATTTTTGAGGATAAATTGAAGGATTGAATTATAGGCAAACATGAGAAAAAATCAGGAAATTTCCCTTTTTGATCACCCTAATACGAATGTATGATAAGTATTTTATTACATGTATATTTTTATTATATTATCACACCTAATAAGTGATAAGTTTGTTGTTTTATGTCTTAACTCTGGTACACTGTACTTCCCTTACAACATTCTTGAATGGATAAAAGATCAGTATGTTTTTTTTATACAGTACAAGTATATAATATAAAGCTAAACAGTGCTACCATTTTGGGGAAGATTTGTTTATAGTATTAAAAATATGACAGAAAATATTATCACATCAATGACAACAAGAAGCAAGAATAGTTTTACCTGCCAGGGTCTGTCCCAGTCAAGAGGTATTGGAAAAGCACCAAGCCATGCACCAACTACACTCATTATACTAGTTACAAAGGCTACGGTTTCTGGTCCTAGCTCTGGGCTACAAAAAAAGTATTGCAGAATTATGTCCCAAAATACTAATGAAACTAAAGGTTTTGTGAAATTTCTCTTGAGAGAGATTAAATTTCTTGTTCTGGGAAAACCGTAAAACACAAACATTAGATCTATCTTTTTAGATGACTTTGGATAGAAATCTTAATCTCAGTATTTTCTATAGGATTTTTGATAGTCTGATTATTCACATTTCATGTACCTGATAAATATTATTTAGTTTTTTTTTTAATGTTGTTCACCATCACACCTGGACTATTTACCTATTTAATAGTAAAGAAAATGAAGCACAACGTATCTGAAGAGACACTGACAATCGAAGGCAGCAATAAGGGAAGATACTGAAGTACCATAAGATCGCTGAATTTTGGCAATTTTACTGACAAATCTTTCCACCAGCCCCAATCAGGATTTGAACTCCGACTAGGCAGTGGTAAAGGCTCAATAGTCAATGCAAGCAATCAGCACAGTACTTCAGATTAAATGGCCATATAGGTCTCTAAAGAATATAGCTGTTGACTTATGTATTACTTGTGCTATATAGTCATAATAAGCAATATTGATGAATATGTAAATATGAAATACCGATTTTGTGCAAATACTCTGACCCAGGAGGAAAAGTTCACTCCTAATACAGAGAGGGGTGGCAGCACAGCTGTGGAAGAGATTATCATAGAGAAATGGAATGTCTCTGCTACTGATCTGCCAAATACAAGAAATATAATCTTTACAAAACTATAAACATTAAATGACATACATGTGCAAATGTTATGATATGTGTAAATATGATATATATTTTGAATGTTAATTGAAATTTTCAATCACTATAAGTTGAGTATTCCTTCAGTACATACAATTTATAGCATATATAAATCAAAATCATTTTCAGTTACAATCAAATGATACAGCTACTTTTTTCCACACACTATTTTAAATGATTTTCTTACAAGGAACAAACATAATGTAGTGACACTGATATAAACAATCAGCAATCAATATTAAACATAAAAAAAATAACAAAATACTAATAATAATAACAGATGTCTTACTCATAAAAAGAAGCTCCATACAGAACAGCGACCACATGAAACATCAGAATGCTCACTATATACAGACCTAATGCCTTCATTCCATTGCGAACCTAGATTCGAGATAAAGAAAAACAAAATAGACCTCTTTCCTTTAACTGTGGAGCTGTAACATTGGACAGCAAAATCAATAATAATTTTCCCTCAAAATCCGTCAGAATGACATCAAATTACATTATAACGTAATAAATTTGGAGGCAACATTAATCAATTTGCTGTCCAATGTTACAGTTCCTCAGTTAAAGAAAAGAGGTCTATTATCTACTTACAGAATCTAAATTTCATCGTTCTTTATTCTCAATATTGGTGTGAGATCACACTGAGATTTAAATATAAATAGTACACGAAACATTCTGAGGATCATCAAATTAATTAGCCAAATGTGTCAGTCATTAGCCATGTATATAAAGACAAAACACATTAGAAATTTAGAAAATTTAATACTGAAAATATAACTAAATTTAAAACTGAAGAAGCAAATTCAGAGAATTGTGGTCCCCTGCTTTGGGGGTTCTATCGGTAAGGGTGCAGTGATCTGTGACATATTGTCAAGTTTGTGCATGTCTACAGACACATATCAAATATAAAGGCCCTGCGTCTTATGTTTAAAAAGTTACATTGAAGTAGGTCAAAGGTCAGAGTCAAGGTCACATGATAAAAAATTCTGGTACCAACGGAAAGGTATTGCAATTAGGGACACACATGCCAAATATGAAGTCCCTACATCTTACAGTTAAAAAGTTATGACCAAGGTTAAAGTTTTGTGACAGACAGACAGACGAATAATATTTAATGTCCCCATGCTTTCGCGAAAAAGCGGGGGACAAAAAATGACAGATAACACAACTGACAATAAAATTCATCAATTATTTTCTATTAACGATCCAAACTTCGTAAACCAAGTTGACCTCTTACGTTTGTTAGCATTTTTCTTTTTCTTAATCAGTGGTTCATCTTGTTCATCTGTTTTCACAGGGTTCAGGTATTGATGTTTCATGACACGCATCTTATTACCTCATAATGAGGTAGTAGGATGCGCATCAACAAACATCGATACCTGAACTCTGTGTCTGTTGTCACAGATTCTAATGATGGGGTGCTGCTTGCCAATAGTATAAACCCTTGAAATGATGTCAAGGAACTTTGTTTTAAGCCATGTGCACTGTTCAGAATGTTTAGAAATCGTTTAAATTGCAATTACTTTGAAGTTTTATAAAGTTGATATCAATAGTAATTAAATTAAAATGTTGTGATGACCATGATTTAAGCTAACAATATAAACAGAAAAAAAATTTGAAAAAGTCAGACTTTTTTAACTTGTGAGATGTATTCGCCAACTTGATACTCATGTATTAAAAACGTTTAGCCATTTCAATTTTGAATTCGCATTTGGCGAATTGGTGATCGGGTAGTGCTCACACAGCTAAGCTCTTCTTTTTAAAATCTGATATGATGGCAGTTAATTTGAAGAAATGAGATTTTGGAATTTCAGATTTTTCCTATAAAAGGAAGATAAATCCCTAGACTTGTCCCCCAACAGATATGGCACATACTGTGTCATGTAACCAATCAGACTTCAAGAATCTATATATTTTAACACTGTAATGTTATTGTATATTGATTTAATAACTTATATTTGTAATATGAGATTTAACTGGAAAATGGATGAACATTTGGTTTGTTTTGCAACAGATGTAAAACAACCGCACCTGAATTATTCCACTTCTAACAAAACACCTGAAAGACTTATGTTCGAGTTGAGCTACTGAAAGTGTATATACCTTGTGAAGAAGGCTACTCGTAGTAGCGGTAGCAGACGACGATGGAAGCTGAATGGCAAAGTAAACACTAGAGATACAGAGATAGGCAGTGATTAGTTTACAACTGAGCAAACAATTGGAAACTAGATTCGTATACTCTAATGGGAAAATTAAAACACAGAACAGTACAAATGCTTGGAGGAACACACAGCGTAGCGTGAAGTTGTACACATTCTTGTACGGGAGCCGTGTTGTCGTGGGGGCCGACATCTTTGTTGACTAATTCTACCTTCAAGTTGAAGAGTTACATGCACTAACTTGTTTACAAACAGACGTCATATCCGAGTCCTGTCAAAACACGATCGCGATCTACACACGTGTTTTGTATGACACCAGTGTCATCCCTTTATTTTACATGTTGTGCTCTTTGATTTCATTTAATGATTTCATGACATCACGAGACTGAAAAATCAAAGACAATTATCAGGGAAACGGCACTGTGACACGCCCACTTATGTGCATAACATCGGGAGTTGATCATAATCATCATATATTTGCATGCTGTGGCGTAACTTTAAGAAAAATGACATCCAGATTTGTAAATCTACCACCTGAGATTCTTTTGGAGATATTTAGCTACCTGACAGCTTCTGATATCTGCTCCATGAGCCAAGTGTGTAAAGAGTTTCATAACCTCATTGAATATGCAGAATCTCTATGGAAAAAACAATGTTGTTCACTTCAGGAATCACAGAGAGCTATATTAGATGACAAAGCTGGAGGAATGAGTTGGAAGGTAACAATCATTGTACTCAGCATATTCGTGTGTATTCTCTGTCAACAGGGAATGTTTATTTTGTACTTTACTTTGACACTTGTAATATAACAAAATTGTATGGATCACCAACGATTTACTGCACTGAAAGTGGTGTATAGCAAATCTGACATATTATCTCATTAAGGATAGGTGAATGGCAATCTCATCAAGGATAGGTGAATGGCAAGTACCCCTCTTCCCTCTGTCAGTGGTTTTTCATGAGCCTTTAAACCCCCTCCTTCCATTTTCTCCTGTTCTAGTCAAAATTAGCAAAATGTGAATCTTTGAAAAAGGGAATACTCAATCTGAGATTGTAATTGTTATGAACTTCTACCTAAGCATTGATTACAAGTTGATGTGTAACTGTTTCATGTAATGAAGTATCATGATTTTTATGGCTTATATGTGTATAAGATACATGTATAATGGTGAGAAATTAAAAATAGAGAACATGTAATTACAAGTTCTTTTTGTTTTAGGAAAGTTTTCAAAATAACTTCGGAAGAAATGGCATAAAAAGACAATGGAAAGAAGGAAATTTCAGCAATCTTCATTCCACTAAAGAAATTCCTCGAAAGCACATGGCCATCTTCAGTGCAGATTCATGGGGCGAGATATTTGAGACAGAGCTAAAGAGGGAATAACACTCATTACAGTTCATGTAAATGCAACAAGTCATATATCATAATTAATTATTTATTATAGGAATAATGTTTTTGTTTTATGTTTACTTAGTTCATACATTTTAAGTGCTTTATTTTTCAAATAGTGTTGTTTGCTTTTACATTTGTTGAATGGTGTGTTGATTTTTGTCACACTTCAGTCTTCACCATGAATGGTATTGTTTTCAATGTTGTTATTGTAAGACAACATTGTATCAGAGCTGTGTAATTGTAATACATGTAATTGTAATACATGTAATTGTAATACATGTAAGAGTGTATGTTGAGAATGAAAATAAATCTTACCTCATGCACATAGTCATGTTACAAGACATTACATTATATTTATCAAAATTTTTAGACTACTGAAGAGTGTAATATGTTTGTTTATATATCTGAATGCACATGTAGAGAGGTACTCCAAGTCATAAAGCCATTTTAATTTCATTTTGTGGACTACATAGAAGACGTTGACTTTCAAAGATTGATCATTTTAGAGATCAGAAAAAAGTTTGGTCACAATTTACTTGAAATATTTGGAGCAAAATCTTTTTTAAATATAATACAAGTAAAACCTTCTGTTGTTTTTATTTTGAAAAAAACAAAAATAGAGATTTGATCAGTGATTTCTGGATGTGAAATGAGAAATTACTTCAGACTTTTTTTTCAATATACCTTTAGACAATTAGAGATATTTAGAAATAAATGTGATAGATATCATCATGCTTTTGTATTCATTAGTTTTACTGTCTTAAACAAAACCGTTTCATAAATGCAGGCAAACCATTTATTAATTTATACATATACATTTTTCATTACATGTACCAGTATAATTTTCACTGTATCAGTGTGTCAGTGAAAAATATTTGTGATCGCTTTGTACTTTTACCAGCACTATAATCAATAAAAATGGGAAACAATAAGATCCACTTTTTGTTTGTTTTGCATGTGATTTTAAGCAAAAGTGTGAACTAGCACTGGCAAATTAACACTAAATTTTCACTGTGTCTTGTGCAATTCTTCTGTGCGCAAAATATATGAACTGCACTGTATTTGTTACTTTCTTAAATTCAATTGTACTACTATTGGCAGTTTTCAACTACTCTGTGAAGCACTAATACTGTATGCCCATGACATTTGCTGAAGAAGTTAAACCAAACGAATGCATTGAGGGTTCTTTGTCATATCAGATCTGATTGATTTCTGAAATGACTTATATTTTTCTCTTGTTGCCACTATATTTGAATATAACACAAGGAATTGATACAGGTTATTTAATATTTATTACAAAGATGTAAAACCCTGTGGAGACAATTTGAAAAAAAATTATATGCACTATACAACCTTAAATTCTACAAATCACAATTTCCTCACAAAACAAGTGTCAAAAACATGATACATTCCAACACAGAAAGCTTAAACTAAAATAATGTTTACTTCCCTGATTGTGACCTACCCTGCTAGGCATGTGGACAAGAAGATTTTTAACTGTTCCTTTTTTTATTTATGGAAAATAGTCTAATTGCTGCTCAGAGGCAAAATAATAACATTTAGTTTTGATCAGTTCCATTCTATACCAAATGAAACATAATGATTTCATTTCTTTATACCATATAAGGTTAGAATGACGCACTACAAAAAAAAAAAAAAAAAAAAGATGGATAACTAAAGACATAAACAAGCTGTGTCTCTGAAACACTTAAGCCCCTGGCGTCACCAAAGTAAAAAAAGCTATTTTTAGCGTGAAGGTTGTTGTGAAGGTGAAAAGGTTATCGACTTTGGTGTTATTTGAAAGGGTTTCATTAGTTGAGTGCGCATGTGAAATATGAAGTCTCTATCCCTCAAGGTTCAAAAGTAATAGCCAAAGTTAAAGTTGACAACAGACAAACAGACAGGACAAAAACAATATGCCCCCGATCTATCGATCCAGGGGCATAAAAGTAAACAAGAGCAATGCCTAGCATGGCATAATACGCTCGTCACTTAGCTTGAAGGGAATCAATTTGAATGAATGGCCAAGTTACAATTCAAGACCTTGAAACACTGCATAAAGAAATCCGGAAAACTGTAAAATCCTGGAAGATTTCGAACTCTAGCAAATCCAAAGCAATCATACCCAAATGCAAATTGTTACTGACCCTCATTTATTTAAAGTAATATACCAAGTTTTAATGCAATACCTTTAAAGACTGCAGAAAAAAGTTCAGAAAACTGTAAAATCTTTAAAAATTTCGAAGTTCAAGGGCTGTAACTCTTGCAAAACCAAAGCAATCCTACCCAAATGCAAACTGGTACTGACTCTTGTTGATAGAAAGTTATATGCCAAGTATCAATCCAATATCTTGAAAGACTGCAGAAAAAAGTCCGGAAAACATGACCCCGGATGGACGGACGCATGCACGGACGCACATACAGATGCACGGACAACGACATCACATAATACGTCCCGTCTTATGACAGCGTATAAAAACAGGTAGTATTATATGTAAAAATATTTTCATAAGAATAATAACAGAAAGAATTGAGTAGGGCTGATTTTTCTGAGTAAGTCAAGGTTTAGGGAAATGAACATGATTTTGACTGAAGCTTTATCATGAGAACTACTAAACCAGTAGAGCATTTCTACTGCAATTAAGATTTCTGATACAAAATGATAAACACGTCATGATGATAAAAAATTCTTAATACTAGTAAATAAAAATAACGATGAAGATGTATTGAAAAAAGAATTCAAATGAGCAAATCTTTGAATTCCGAGCAAAATGATACTGTTATGGAGAATTTTAGGCATTCTGACACGTACTACACATATACAGAATGGGCCAGAGCAAATGGTAAGGCACTTGATAATGATGCAGGATATCTGTCTTTGACCCACAAATAGTGCCATGTGAGTGGTTGGTACCTCTCATTTTTATGTTGTAGTAGGAGTCAAAATCTGATGAAAGTGATATAAACTTTACACAAGCAAATCAAGAATCAAATGTACACACACATACCATATACTCTTCCTGCAGCACTTTTACAAATGTATTATGATACAGCATTTTAATGATATTCATCCATCAGATCAATATTTACTAAAGCCTGTCATAATGACCTCTTGGATTATTAAGCAATCAACTGTCTGATCAAAAACCTACATGTACATGTTTGTAAGTTCTTATATTCCCTTAAAATACTATCTTGCAAAAAATAACCCTGATTGATTTTATTGTCTTATGTGGACAATGATTGCAAATTTTCCCTTGTGTGAATACTTAAAAAGCCTGTAAGTTTGACTACACGTTCTTCATCAGAGTGAACAATGTTCACAAGTCAAATATGACAGCATAAAGTAATTTCATTACATGATTTCTATCTCATTACAACAATAGTTCTGACCATTTGAATCAGGCCACTGAATGTCGGATCGATTCATTGATTATTAATACTCTTTTTCCCAGAAGGGATGAGAAGACCTTGGATTTCTTATTGTCATTGATTACAAATAATTAAGTTTCTGCCTTTGTCATCTATTTTTAGTTTGGTGATAAGGTAGTAAGTCTTTTGCAGGAAATCCATGGATGACGAGTAATAAGGTTACCATGGCAAAGAATGGGGCTAATAATAGCCACTGTAAATCTTCCATGATCAACTTGTTAAATCTGAAAAAAGACACACAAATTTAATTTATTATGCTGGTTCTGTTTTCTTTAGAGTAAAAAGGAGAGTAAGTCTGACTCAGTGGTCAAGATCAGAAAGTACTTGTGTTCACATCCTGACAGGGTTTTCTATCCTTTGATTGAGAGATTCAAAGTTACAGGTGTATTAAAAGAATTCAAAACATATATTACCTGAAAATCTTTTTGTATGCATGACGTTCAATGCCCCTCTTTACAACATATCTTTTATATAAGAAAATGAATGGCTATGTGACTAAAAAAAATGTTCTGTTTTTAGAGTTTTGGTATAAGAAAAATGTCTGGAAGACTAGTCTAAGCCTTTAATGTTTTGGATAAAATGTAGAGAAAATTCCAAAAATTATTGAAATCCACCTCTTTGCAACAAAATAAGCCAAAAGAATTTAAAAACGATTACTAAATTGGTGATGCAAGGTTTCTTGAGAAACAAGTCTTATATTTTTAGTCGCACATGAAATTTACATTACCTAAGCACGAATGCATCTTTGAAAACTTGGCCATGTTGATTGGTCAATATTACTGTTATATGGCCAACTGCTGGTAAGTCCCATGCAGAAACTGTTATTTTCTTGATACCAGGATCTTTAAAAAATTCTCTTCTGAGAAGGTTCCTACCAAAATACACCTGTAACAAAAAAATACAATATACATCTTCCATACAACATATAAAAGAAATACACCTGTAACACAAGAATACAATATAAACCTTTCATATATAACATATACAACATATATAAGAAATACACCTGTAATACAATATACATACATACAAAAGAAAAACAAATTAAACTTTTGACGATGTGCTCTTTTTGTATGGAAAGGTCATTGCATTCATCATGACAAATGTATACTGTAATAGGAAAAACCTTGATACATGTTTTCTGTTAAAGCCTTTTATCTCAAGGTTGAACATTCCTCTGCTCCCCTAAATGCAATTTTATATGGTTTGTTTATCTGATCTTTCGTTTTATGTCCATATTATTTCACTGCTATTGTGACAGCCTCTGCCTGATGCAATATACAGACTTTTTCATCTTCTTCAGGAACAAGGCTCTGTACCAAGGACAAGGGGTAAATTGTTCCAGTGTAATATTTAGTGCTCCATTTCTAGCCCAGTTTTGATCCCATCAGTTGGTTTGGATTTTTTGATTTCTAGCCTGACATAAAAGACAACCCAGGTTAGATCCCATCAGTCGGTTGGGATTTTTCTATCTATCAGCTTCTGCCTCCCTATCTGTTCCTTGGATCAGACCTCATGTCTGGGTATACATTGGCATGTATAAAATCCCTCACTGCTTTGTGTGGTCCATTGCATAGGTCAAAATTATGAACCAGGCACATATTGCCACAAAAGGACTGCCATCATGTAAGTAAAAAATAATTTGAGTGGCATAAAACAAAATATAAACAAACATGATAAACAGATCTTGATCAGTGAGAGATCTTTTGTGTACTGACACCTACCATGACATGGTACTTTTTTATTGTCTCAGCTAAAAAGACATTAACAAAAGAGGACTCAAGGAAAAGATTTCTCAACCTTAGACCATAAACTGAACTATGCTAATTCTATTTCTATTGTGAAAAGATAAAATGTCATCAAATTCAGTAAGCGAAATTATTAACTGAAACAATGATTTATTAAGAATTATTCCTTACAGTTATTCTTCTTATCACGGGAACGTTCAACATTAATAATTATGATTTTGTACCTTGACATCATAAGAGTTCGCCATTGATTTTCTCCTATGCATTGGATCTATAATTTCAAACTCTACATCAAAAATGTCTCCTGTAATTTCAAATTGTGACCTGCAATTTTCTGTAATGTAGAGATTCATCTGAAACAAAATTACAATCAGAGCTTTAAATTTATTTCAAAATTTTGAATATTCTATTTATGAAAGTTAATATTTTAATGATACTGTGGGAGGTGTTGGTGTTTGAGTTAAGTTGGTGCCTTGCTGACTTCTGCTAGTTGCATCTAAAACAAGACGAAGTACTCAAGTAGTGAAAATCCCCCAATGGAAGAAGATGAGATGAGGTAGTATAAATCCCTCTGGGAAAGGGGATCCCCAAGGGAAACAAGATGAGGTAGTAAAAACCCGCATGTGAAGGAGACGAGATGGGCTAGTATAAATCTCCCATATGAAGGAAACAAGATAAGGTAGTGTAAAGAGAGTGTGAGAGATTTTTGGTTGGTTGGTTGATTGGTGTTTTACGTTGCTTTCAACAATTTTTCAGTTATATCGCGACATGGAAGCAGGAGGTAACAAACCTATTAAACATAGTGGCGCATCCTGGGAATCGAACCCAGATCATTGGCGCAGCAAGCCAAGCGCTTAACCACTACACTACCTGGGGGTAGGAGAAGAGATGGGGTGGTATAAATCCCCTGGGCTAGGAGATGAGATGGGGTGGTATAAATCCCCTGGGCTAGGAGAAGAGAAGGGGTGGTATAAATCCCCTGGGAGTAGGAGAAGAGATGGGATGGTATAAATACCCTGGGGCTAGAGGATGAGATGGGGTGGTATAAATCCCCTGGGAGTAGGAGAAGAGATGGGGTGGTATAAATCCCCTGGAGGTAGGAGATGAGATGGGTGGTATAAATTGCCTGGGAGTAGGAGAAGAGATGGGGTGGTATAAATACCCTGGAGCTAGGAGAAGAGATGGGGTGGTATAAATCCCCTGGGAGAAGGAGAAGAGATGGGGTGGTATAAATCCCCTGGAGGTAGGAGATGAGATGGGTGGTATAAATTGCCTGGGAGTAGGAGAAGAGATGGGGTGGTATAAATACCCTGGAGCTAGGAGAAGAGATGGGGTGGTATAAATCCCCTGGGAGTAGGAGAAGAGATGGTGTGGTATAAATCCCCTGGGGGTAGGAGATGAGATGGGGTGGTATAAATCCCTGGGGGTAGGAGAAGAGATGGGGTGGTATAAATCCCTTGGGGATAGGAGAAGAGATGGGGTGGTATAAATCCCTTGGGGGTAGGAGAAGAGATGGGGTGGTATAAATCCCTTGGGGGTAGGAGAAGAGATGGGGTGGTATAAATCCCTTGGGGGTAGGAGAAGAGATGGGGTGGTATAAATCCCCTGGGGGGTAGGAGAAGAGATGGGGTGGTATAAATCCCTGGGGGGTAGGAGAAGAGATGGGGTGGTATAAATCCCTTGGGGGTAGGAGATGAGATGGGGTGGTATAAATCTTCTGAAGGAAGGAGACAAGATGGGGTAGTATAAATTCCGCACTGGAAGGAAAGGAGTTGTAAGAATTGTAATGAGGGTACAATTGTTCATATGATTGCCAAAAAGGGTACTAATCATGTCATGTTGTCATGTCATGTACTACCAAGTCCCAAAAAGTCCCAAAAATGTAACCCATGTTATAAAGGACACTGTATCTACTCCAGCTATAGATTATTTTAGATGCAGAAAAATCACTAGTATATCAAAATGGTATTGCATTAATAAAGACTTGCACGCATATGAGAGCAAACATTGAGCAATTGAGTAGAATGGTATCTTATTAGTGATTTGTCCCTCAGAAAAAGGGATATATATATATATATATGTATATGTAGATATATATATATATATATATACATGTATATATATATACACATGTGAACCATATTTGTCTGTGGTTCTCTTGTGCGAGTGCTATGCTGCCTCTGTAGGAGAAGCACTTCTGGCCATCTTCATATTACTTTGTCAATCTTCGAAGAAGTGACATATTATACATGATGATTCATACTCAAGAGTACTCACATTTTGTGATTTTAAAAATCACAATCTTCCCTCTGCATGTTAATTTTGTTTCTTATTCTAATAATATGATACTTCCAGTATGTTAAGAATGCATAGGAAGATGATATAACTGTCTTTATGACCCCACATAAATTTGTGTATTGCCTGATCCATATTTTTTTTGAAGGCGTGAGTAAAGATTTTGATTTATTTGAATTTTGATTTAGTATATTTGAAAAAGGGAAATAGTCTATAAACTTCCTTTTTTTTTAAATAAATTGTGGTGTTGACAACGACAACTTAGATTTTCTTGCCAAAATAAAACTTAATTGATATATCTGAAGTATTGATGGATTGTAAAAATATCTTTGAGAAAAGTAGTTAAAATACTTGATTTCGGTCATTTTGGTAAGGTGTGTGGATGCACAAACTACCTTGTTCTCATCATAAGAAAAATCATTCACAGATTTAGTTTCTGATGGAAGAATTGCAAGAATCCTGTTCTTTGTATGTTCTTCTGTTTCAATAATTTCTTCTTGCTCTTCATCTAAATCATTTCCTGTTCCTAAACAAAGCAGTGTTCCATCGTTAGTAGCAACCAGTAGCTCCAATCCTTGAGATTTCTTTACAAGGTCACCTGACAGCACCTGAACCAATGATGTCTCTCCAATGGGTATCCGAGATTTGCATTTCAAGTCCGCAGAAATTATGTGCATTAATCCATCATCTGATGTGACCACCTACAACAACATAAGATACATGTAAGATGGGATATTTATATTATTAAATTTACCATGTATATATTATAAATATGTTTATATAATAAATATGTATTATATACATACTAAACTATAATTATATACAAAATAATGTATATGTTAAATTATACAAATAACTTTGAATATACATGTAATTGCATGATTACGGTAACATACAATTATATATTACTTATCGACTTGTTGAATTCAAGTATTGACATTATTGGCCAATGAACTTCCACCTGAAATGGAATGGATAGTGAACTAAACTGTCCTATATGAAGTGTGAAGTTTTATCTAGACTCCAGACAAAGATGGAAATTGGAACTCAGCAACTGATCTGTCTATTGCCAGGCATAAGAATGGTGAAACCTGATTCCAACATGAAAGGAGGAGACATATAAATGTAAGGCTGTAGTCAAAGCATACAAAATATATTTATTTTATTGTACATTTATATATATATACAGCATAAACTTATTATATAGTTCAATACATATACAGCATGCACTAATGTAATAATTAAATGTTTACTTTGTAAACAATGTTTTATGCCTCTCCGACTTACATGCTTTACCATATAATGCTTTATAGACAGTGCTTTACCCCACTCTGACGTACCTCTCAATTATTACAAGCAGACTCTTATCAGATTAGGAGTAGAATTAATTGTTGACAATTCTTTACACCACTCTGATGTACCCATCAATTATTACAAGTAGAGTCTTACCAGATCAGGAACAGAATGAGTTGTTGACAATTCTTTACACCACTCTGATGTACCCCTCAATTATTACAAGTAGAGTCTTACCAGATCAGGAACAAAATGAGTTGTTGACAATGCTTTGCTCCACTCTGACATACCCCTCAATTATTACAAGTAGAGTCTTACCAGATCAGGAACAGAATGAGTTGTTGACAATGCTTTACACCACTCTGACGTACCCCTCAATTATTACAAGTAGAGTCTTACCAGATCAGGAACAGAATGAGTTGTTGACAATGCTTTACACCACTCTGACGTACCCCGCAATTATTACAAGTAGAGTCTTACCAGATCAGGAACAGAATGAGTTGTTGACACTTTAGTGATGAGAACATTGGACCATACTTTATTCCCCAGATGTATAGGCCATCCTTCTATTACAGATCCATTCCTACCATCTAAAGCATACAAGTCTCTGAAATTATTCAAAATTATTTGTGAACCTAAGGATTTTTAAAACGGTGCATCATTAGTATTCCCATGACATTATCAAAATCACCTATGTCGTTAATAAATTTTGACCTTTAAACAGGTGCTTCACAGGTATGCTCATCCTAAAGACAGAACATCAATGAGTCATCAGTCTGGTTTTAACCCAAGACCTCCTGGTTCCAGGTCAAGCACACTATCGCCGAACATTTTACATTGTGATTTTATACATGACCTTTCTTGTATTTGTAAAAGAACATGATAGTCTAAGAACTTTAGTATCATTTGATTCTATGACATCATTAGGTTATATATCACTTGACAGATGTTTGTCTGACCTAAGAAGTCATCAGAATAAAGGCTTCAGACAAAAAATAAAATTGTTGTGTTTTAACTGACCCAAGCAACCAAACTGTGCCAACCCAACAGACTTAATTGACAAATCGAAAAATTCAGGTTTGGTGTGTGGTTTTACATGCTTTTGGTACAGATGAATATACTTACATGAATGAAGTATTGCATCACAGTGGGAGCCCATCAAAACATGTAAAACACACAGATCTTATTTCACAAAACTTCATATGTCAAATTTCATAATAAATCAAAAAACAAAGATATAATCTATTACATACCCTCCAACCCATTTATTTTTTAGCAATGTTAGTTGATACACAACATTTTTTATATTTTGCCTAATGCAAATGGAAGGACAAAATTCATTTCCTCTGTATACTGCGTAATAACACACATATAGTCCTAATAGTACATTGTTTTTCCTCCTTTTTATGTCTCCTCAATAAGAATAAGAATCATAAGTTTTGGACTCATTGTCTGTTTATAGAAAAATTCGATCAATACCTATCACAAGCAAATGATTAAAGATATGGTTTAATATTTCAGACCTTTCACTTAGTACAAAAACCTTCTTTTACCTGGTGACCTGGACCTTTGTTCACAATATTGTTCTTAAATACATTTACTAAAAGCTTATAATCCTTACCCTACATTTGTGACAATGGCTAGATCTAAGACGCCATCTTTATTGAAGTCAAATAACCGGCTTCCTGGGGAGCTGGTTCCTGAGATGTTGGTTTCCCAGAATCGACTGCCATCCTTGTTAAAACAAACTACATTGCCATCTGTATCCACGGCAACTAACTGAACACTTCCATATCCAAACATATCTGCCACTGTAATCTGGAATCCAAGCAAACTTGTAGATAAATTGACTCTTCCATTTACGCTCGAAATTTTGTTAAATTAGATGACATCACAATGCTTTAAACCTCGGTCATACCTCGGACAAACATTGAAAATGTATTGTGACGTCACGAAGTTCGACAAATAATCCGCGAAATGGAAGGGTCAATTCCTTGTATAAAGACATAAGCATATTCATACATTTCACCCGAAATACAAAGAAAAAGTTTGTATGAGATGACATCTGATTGTACCAATAAAATACTACACTGTTTTCAATGAATTTGTTTATTTTGTTACTGTTATAAGCCACTTCAAGATTATTTCATGTATACGGTTGAGGCAACTGGTGCATGGGGTCAAAATATTTACCTGTACAACATAACCACCTAAAGCAGTGAGAAATCTCTTGTGAGTCAACGTATACCATGATATGAGGCTTCATGTTACACTCTCTTAACCAAAGATGGGAGTTAGAGAGGCGTAAAAATAATACAAACTAAGAGCCGGCATCAAACACAGGTTGTCAGATTTGAAATCTAGTGTGATGCCACTAGACCAGGCTGTCCCATTTTCAATGAATCAAAAAGATAGATTATTCTTTAAAAATATATCCAACTTAAGAAATATATCAAACCTATATGTAATCAATACCTTGTATTGTTGAAAATATTGGAAAATAAATTTTTCATTTGGTATTTAAATATTCTTATCTCAAAAACTTGAGAATTAAGAATACAAAATTAGCAAGAAAAATCCTATTTAGCCTCTTTTATTTAATACTCATTTACAAGAAATCAGATCTCGCAAACTTTTGTCGAACCCAATTTCATGATCCTTGTAAAGTGTGAATTCATTTAAAGTTCAGTAATACTCCTAATAATACGTCAGTTTCGAAATACAAATCCGGACCATCAATTTTCAGTTTTTATGTGCTCCTTGAGACACAAGAGGGTAAAGGTGGGACTCTCCAGACCGTTATAGTAAAGGATATCTCGGTAATTGTGAATTACAAGGAATTTTTCAGTGAAACTACTAACACTAATTTGTTGAATGTTGTCAAAATGAAGTATCCAAGATGTTCATGTATTATGTTTTCCTTGATAATTTTTATAATTCTTTGTAGAAGCCAACTTTCCACCGAGATCCGCTGTACTGAAGATCTAAACCGCCCCTAAAAGATTAAGTTCACTCCTTTTTTTTTCAGTTTTATTTTTTAAATCTATCTGAACATACAAACATTGTCATCCTTCATGTATTTCTCGATTTATTAGCGTTTAAATAGACCGGGTCATTAACGTTACACAGAGACGGATGTAAACATGTCCCACCTTTGTCACGAGAAATGCGTAAAATTCGAAAAAAATTCGGTCCAGATCGGTATCTCAAAACTTGCATATTCTACAGTTTATCTTGGTCCCTCGAGGTGTGATTACCCAGATTGGACTTTATAAATAACATGGCAGCGTGTTGGTGTCATTGACTCCTACTGGTCATTTGATTCTATTCATTGCTTTCCGAACATCAATTAAGTTGCAAAATTTGAGGTAAATTTTGATACTATTACTCATCACTTATCTGAATACTTATCATTATTATTCATATATTATTAGAATTCCAATCCTTTGGCAATAAATATCACTGAAGAGACACAAGTTGTCAAAATACGCACAAAATTATAACACGCATATATGTTTTAATATTTATTGTGCTGAAATAAAAATGGTCACAACTGACCATTCATAAAGAATTTCTATATCTAGTACTTGAAAAATACAAAATCTGAAGTAATTTTGCTGCATATTGACTTTACTGCATGACCATTTTTATACAAAAACAAAATGGTTGATTACTTGTCCATGTATGTAGTATATATATGTATATAGTATATGTATTTGATTACCTGTCCATGTATAGTATTAACATTTGATTACCTGTCCATGTATAGTATTAACATTTTCTGGCCATCCCTTCAATAGATTTCCCCTGTGATCGAACACATACACTGTGCCTGCTGATGTTCCAAGAATGACCTCCAGTTCACTACCAGAGCTATCTAGGTCAAAAACCGTGGCAGGAAATAGATTGTATGCTGGAAATGTAGCACCAACCTGGAGATCAAAGAAAACCAAGGAGTAAAAAATGATCAGTAGAAAGAACTTGTCTTGATTTAACTGGATAATGATAAAGCGTTTGATTTTCTAACTGACTTTCTAATAAACTGTTGTTGTTTTATATATTGATTTGAAAACAATTCTGGCTACAAATTGTTACAGCTTAAACAAACTCACAATAGATGCACAGGCCCGAGTTTCATCAAATGCATAAACTCACACACAGACATATACATGTATGTGAAGGTAATGATTATTTTCCATTTCACCGAGTTTCATAACTGATATACTCAGGCTTATGTGTAAATGCATGTTGACACTTAATACTGTTGTATTTGTTCTTCACAGCAGACATAGATTACATTGTAAGTTTTATGTTGACACCTAGGCGTTGCTCTACAACTCATCCCACACTTGATACACTGTCCATATAGACCCTTTCACGTTAACCTGCGGATCTAATGTTTTGGTGGGTAGAAGTATATATGGAGACCTATGAGTGCTAGCTCACTATGCTTTTAAACTATGCAATATTGATCAGAAGTGTTACTTATGGGTCTCCGCAAATACTTCCGCCCACCAAAACATTAGGTCGGCAAGTTAACGTGAAATGGTCTATTGTCAATGCATATACATTTTTTGTAATAGTTTACATAAAAATAACAGTTTTCCTATAATTTTTCATTTCGCTTAAAAAGAAAAAAAAAAAAGAGCTGTGTTTGTGAACCACTGATATCCCCAGTGGCACCAAAGTCCAAAAAGTTATTTCTAGCGTAAGGTCATTGTCAAGGTCAAAAGGTCATCGACCTTGGTGTCATATGCATGTCAAATATGAAGTCTCTATCCCTCACGGTTCAAAAGTTATAGCCAAGGTTAAAGTTGACAACAGACAGACAAACAGATAAACAGACAGTACAAAAACAATATGCCCCTGATCTATTGATCCAGGGGCATAAAAAAGGATTAAAATAACTGTCCAAAAAAGGCAAAAGAAACCAAACTGTTAACATTTTATCTCAATATCTATATTATTATGAAAGAACAGCTGCTATACTTTCTGGAAAATGTTGTATAAATTGATTATGTTGATATCTGAATGCTATCTAATTGTCTACGAATATTTCACCTACATATGGAAGTTATATTAATACATATGATACAATTTTCATCTGTTTTACAGTTTATAAAAATACACATGACAAACAAAGAGACTTATTTCCCACGAAGTGTTACCTGTGTCAGGTCAAGGACTCTTGACCATACTGTCTCCATAGTGGTCAGATTGAGCACTGTAACTCCAGCCAATAGATATCTCTCTAAATCTGTAATATTTAATACACCTATTGATCTCAGCTGACCTTCGAGTCTGTAAGAAGAATAGGAAATTTAATAATACACTTATAGTCTCATTATATGTGAGTCCTAAACTTAATTCTATAAAATCATAATTTCTTTAAATTTCTCACCACATCTTAACACTTTGTTTCGAGTTACGCCGGAACATCGTTACGAGTCCAGAATTATACACGTCACGTCAATAAAGTTCCACTGACCCATTTCCGGTGTCACAGTGTAAACTATGTACACCGGAAACGACGCTGAGGAACTTTTTTGACTTATCACATGACTAGCGTTATAAAAGTTAGAATAAAAACGGTAATCCAGAGGAACTCGAAACGGTGCTATTGCGGGACTGACATTTTGAGTGACAAAGTCATCACTATTTCTTCAAAAATGATAGAAGACACAGTCAGTATTGTATATCAGCAACAAAAATTTTACAGGACAAATTATATGCAACTCAAAATGTCGGCCCCACAGTTATCTTGAAAGGGTCTTTAAGTGAATTCATCCTGGTGTAACATCTACTAAATATGCATAAGCAAAAGAGTTACACTGCACAATTAGAACTGAGCAACCAAAGGGAATCAAACAAGTCAATCTTATAGAAATGAGTGACCAAAGAGAATCAAACAAGTCAAGCTTATAGAACTAAGTGACCAAACAAAATCAAAGGAGTCAAGCTTACTGAACTGAGTGACCAAAGAGAATGAAACAAGTCAAGCTTGTAGAACTAAGTGACCAATCAAAATCAAAGGAGTCAAGCTTACTGAACTGAGTGACCATGAGAATCAAACAAGTCAAGCTTATAGAACTAAGTGACCAATGAGAATCAAACAAGTCAAGCTTATAGAACTGAGTGACCAATGAGAATCAAACCAGTCAAGCTTATAGAGCTAAGTGACCAATGAGAATCAAACAAGTCAAGCTTATAGAGCTAAGTGACCAATGAGAATCAAACAAGTCAAGCTTATAGAAGTAAGTAACCAATGAGAATCAAATAAGTCAAGCTTATAGAACTGAGTGACCAATGAGAATCAAACAAGTCAAGCGTATAGAACTGGGTGACCAAAAAGAATCAAACAAGTCAAGCTTATAGAACTAAGTGACCAATGAGAATCAAACAAGTCAAGCTTATAGAACTAAGTGACCAAAAAGAATCAAACCAGTCAAGCTTATAGAACTAAGTGACCAATGAGAATCAAATAAGTCAAGCTTATAGAACTGAGTGACCAATGAGAATCAAACAAGTCAAACTTATAGAACTGAGTGACCAAAAAGAATCAAACCAGTCAAGCTTATAGAACTAAGTGACCAAAGAGAATCAAACAAGTCAAGCTTATAGAACTGAGTGACCAAAAAGAATCAAACAGGTCAAGCTTATAGAACTAAGTGACCCAAGAGAATCAAATAAGTCAAGCTTATAGAGCTAAGTGACCAATGAGAATCAAACAAGTCAAGCTTATAGAACTGAGTGACCAAAGAGATTCAAAGAGTCAAGCTTATAGAACTGAGTGACCAAAAAGAATCAAATGAGTCAAGCTTATAGAACTAAGTGACCAAAGAGAATCAAACAAGTCAAGCTTATAGAACTAAGTGACCAAACAAAATCAAAGGAGTCAAGCTTACTGAACTGAGTGACCAAAGAGAATGAAACAAGTCAAGCTTATAGAACTAAGTGACCAATCAAAATCAAAGGAGTCAAGCTTACTGAACTGAGTGACCATGAGAATCAAACAAGTCAAGCTTATAGAACTGAGTGACCAAAAAGAATCAAATGAGTAAAGCTTATAGAACTAAGTGACCAAAGAGAATCAAACAAGTCAAGCTTATAGAACTGAATGACCAAAAAGAATCAAATGAGTCAAGCTTATAGAACTAAGTGACCAAAGAGAATCAAACAAGTCAAGCTTATAGAACCAAGTGACCAATGAGAATCAAACGAGTCAAGCTTATAGAACTGAGTGACCAAAGAGAATCAAAAATGTCAAGCTTATAGAACTAAGTGACCTATGAGAATCAAATAAGTCAAGCTTATAGAGCTAAGTGACCAATGAGAATCAAACAAGTCAAGCTTATAGAACTGAGTGACCAAAGAGATTCAAAGAGTCAAGCTTATAGAACTGAGTGACCAAAAAGAATCAAATGAGTCATGCTTATAGAACTAAGTGACCAATGAGAATCAAATAAGTTAAGCTTAGAGAACCAAGTGACCAATGAGAATCAAACAGGTCAAGCTTATAGAACTGAGTGACCAAAAAGAATCAAATGAGTCAAGCTTATAGAACTAAGTGACCAAAGAGAATCAAACAAGTCAAGCTTATAGAACTGAATGACCAAAAAGAATCAAATGAGTCAAGCTTATAGAACTAAGTGACCAAAGAGAATCAAACAAGTCAAGCTTATAGAACCAAGTGACCAATGAGAATCAAACGAGTCAAGCTTATAGAACTGAGTGACCAAAGAGAATCAAAAATGTCAAGCTTATAGAACTAAGTGACCTATGAGAATCAAACAAGTGAAGCTTATAGAACTACATGTAAGTGACCAATGAGAATCAAGCAAGTCAAGCTTAGATAACCAAGTGACCAATGAGAATCAAACAAGTCAAGCTTATAGAACTGAGTGACCAATGAGAATCAAATGAGTCAAGCTTATAGAACTGAGTGACCAATGAGAATATAACGAGTCAAGCTTATAGAACTGAGTGACCAATGAGAATCAAACGAGTCAAGCTTATAGAACTGATTTAAGATGATATTTTGTACCTGTAATCCTCCTCCTCATAGAAGTACGATATAGGTAAAACGAGTTCCTCAGTTCGTCCATCGTTGTTCACATCAGCCAGAGAGGGTGTGGTCATTATATGAGGATCCACTGCGATGTAATCCTCATTCTGTGAGAAAGAAAGGATTATTGTGCTTTTTCGAAAGTTGTATTGTTCAGGATCTTTAATTATCCATTTACCTGACGTTCATTTAAGTAGGATGGCAGGATTTCAAAATATTGCTGAGTTAGTGATTGATTAAAAACAGTTGCTTTCTCATTTTTATCTCACCTAACATACATGATATACATATTGTAAGCATCATTTGCAACATATGTGATAACACTAATTCTTGTGTGGAATGGACGGTATATGTGATTCATAGAAAGTATGCTATTCAAATATAAATGTTACAATATTTAGAAAGGGCCCCGTTGACAGGCTTTCTGACAACGCTGGGAAAATATTCCCCAAGTTCCGTAATGACAAATCTTAAAATATGTACTGTTAAACATCTTTTTTCTTATAAATGTTGTTTATAAATAAATGCATAACGACAGGAAATATTTGGAACTAATATCAAAATAATATAAAGAATGAAAGACGCATATCTCTACTTTATCCTAATATTACATTTAGATTACAAAAATCTTCTCATGTAATCTCATTTTTTTTAACATAATGTCAAATTAATGTGTGTATTAGACAGTGCCTTAATACTTTTATTAAAAAAAAAATGAAGTCCAAACCCACCCATCCACCAAATCCCATAATTATTTAATAACACAGCTGTTCAGTTTGAAAATCAAAAGGGATCTTCCGTAGCCTTATTAAATTATCAAGTATTAAATTTATGAAAATCTTCAAGAGGAGAGTTACATCACTGCGTACCATAGAAAGTACTGACAGACAGATGGACAGACAGTGTGAATATTTATAGGGCACTCACCATATGGTGGGGCCCTTCTTGCTTCTTAAGTGAAAAACAGAAAGAAATGAAATTCCTTTGTAGATTTTTACACAGTGGAAATAACTGCAGATGCAAATGGTCATTATACATGTATAATACAATGTAAAGGTTGATAAGTTGTGCCTGTCACATCATTTACACATTCAAAATTGATACCCTGCCACAGAAAGATTAAAAACCATCTGTCAGAATTGAACTTGGGTTTTGAGACCTGAAATTATTTGTGATACAACTAGACTTCCATACCCCTAATAAGTGGTAGTGAAAAATAAAGTATGATTTATAACAAAGTTTATATGGTATAATGATAAACTTTGGGTGAAAAGGAAGAATGCTGGGCCTTCTTTCAAGTCTAAACTGCAGTAGCTATGTCCAATGGTAAAGACTTAGGATGCAATCTAACACACTCAATGCTCAGTGAAGTCAAAAAAGCTCACAAATTCAGACAATTAAAAATTACTTGGTTTGTCTCTTATTTTACCTCATGAAGTTTCATCATTTATAAAGTAACAACACCTGCCTAATACAGTGCACAGAAATAAAGCACTGGACCAGACTGAAGAAGTTGGAGATCTTTTACATGTATATCAGTAAGTGGAATTTGCTGCACTTACCTTCTTAGCCTCTTCTTTACTAAAGGTAACATACTTGTTTATATCCTTAAATGTTACAATGACTTCATATTTATACCAAGTCTTTGAAACATACACTGGAGGAAGCTAAAAATTGATGAAATAAGATTTAAATTTAAGGTGCAACATTCCATTATACATATATAATCACAAGAAGTTTATCTATAGAGGTGTTCAACTTCCAAATGAAGACGAATAAAACTGTTATGAATAAGAAGCACTATAGTATTTCAACATTTCTCATTAGAATTTAAAAAAGAATGAGCTTTGCTAAGTGTATGGAATTCTTGAATCGACATGCTTTTTGCATTTCGATTCTTGCGTTTAGCTTTCCACATTTTGCTTACATTGTGATATTGTTTTTATAATTTTTTGACATGAAGAAATAACATATAACAAAAAGATACAATCCATCATGTATCATTATCAGTGGCAAAATGCAATTTGCAAAACAAAAATTGCAAAATGCAATTTATGGCTTATTTTGAAAGCATGATACCATATATATCACATACTACTAGGGTGTTTTATGCTTGGAAAATCAAGTATGCCATGCAGGCTCTGTTTTGCTAAATATTGACAAGAAAGAAACAGCTGACATGAAGAAATAACGCATACAAAAAAGATACAATCCATCATGTAACATCAAGGGTGGGAAATCACAAATTATGAAGTTTTTGCAATTAATGTTTGCAAGATGCAAAATGCAATTAAACAAAATGCATGTCAGTTCTGGAATTCCATATCAGTGTCATTGTGGTCTCCTTTAAAGGAAACTATGGGTGTGATTCTTGAATAACTCAATACCAGTGGTCAGAGGTGGCAGAAACTGGAATTACCTGAAAATGTCATTCAACTGACCTACGGCAGGTACCTTGGCTATACTTCTCATTTGATTTATCCTTAAGCTGACAGAGGTAGCTAAAACTAAGGCCTTCAAAAGGAATGCTTTAAATACTGGTTTGATTTTTTACTCCATTATTTTTGGATTCTAAGTTTAGAGGCAACAGACTGGTGTACTTTATTTAATTTATTTATTTAAGGAACACAACCAACACTAAGTTTTTTTTTTTTCGCTTGAAAACATCTAAATTTGAATATTACAGTGGTTTAATTAGTTTCATTCAAAACACCAGTCAACATCTGACAGTGATAACTGTGTCTGAGACAGAAAGATTACTTTTTTGTTCTACTATATAAAGCCTTTCATGATTTACCACTGTGTCATTAATCAATTAATTAATTAATGGCCTACCAATAATAAAGTACACAATTAATGTCCATGCTAAAACATCTTGAAATCTCTGAGAGGTCGCCAGATTGACAAACTTAAAATTTCACTCGTTACCTCTGATAAATTTGGAAAATCATGTATTAGTATAAATCATTAATTTATAATCAGAAAATACTGTTATTTATCCAAAATAACAATGTTTACTGATTGTTCCCCTCTCTCTGGAATGCTGCAGTTGTGTGTATCCTTAAGTGTAGGAATAATATGCACATTATTTCTAACTCATCATTTTAAAGGTAAAATGCAAATATGATGATAAAATGACAAATTCAGGATAAAGATGCAGTATATAAATATCCTGACACAAATTCAAATTTTACCTTCATATTGATGTGATTTCAGTGTTACATTTCCATTATGTCCATGTTATTTTATCTATAATGTCCACGTTATTTTATCTATGATGTCTATTTTATATTATCTATAATGTCCACGTTATTTTATCTATGATGTCTATTTTATATTATCTATAATGTCTGTGTTATTTTATCTATAATGTCCATGTTATTTTATCTATAATGTTTGTGTTATTTTATCTATAATGTCCATGTTATTTTATCTATAATGTCCATGTTATTTTATCTATAATGTCCATGTCATTTTATCTATAATGTCTGTGTCATTTTATCTATAATGTCCATGTCATTTTATCTATGATGTCTATTTTATATTATCTATAATGTCTGTGTTATTTTATCTATAATGTCCATGTTATTTTATCTATAATGTCCATGTCATTTTATCTATAATGTCTGTGTCATTTTATCTATAATGTCCATGTCATTTTATCTATAATGTCCATGTTATTTTATCTGTAATGTCTGTGTTATTTTATCTATAATGTCCATGTTATTTTATCTATAATGTTTGTGTTCTTTTATCTATAATGTCCATGTTATTTTATCTATAATGTCCATGTTATTTTATCTATAATGTCCATGTCATTTTATCTATAATGTCCATGTCATTTTATCTATGATGTCTATTTTATATTATCTATAATGTCTGTGTTATTCTATCTATAATGTCCATGTTATTTTATCTATAATGTTTGTGTTATTTTATCTATAATGTCCATGTTATTTTATCTATGATGTCCATGCTATTTTATCTATAATGTCCATGTTATTTTATCTATAAAGTCCATATTATATTATCTATAATGTCCATATAATTTTATCTATAATGCCCATGCTATTTTATCTATGATGTCCATATTATTTTATCTATAATGTCCATATAATTTTATCTATAATGTCCATGTTATTTTATCTATAATGTCCATGTTATTTTATCTATAATGTCCATGTTATTTTATCTATAAAGTCCATATTATATTATCTATAATGTCCATATAATTTTATCTATAATGTCCATGCTATTTTATCTATAATGTCCATGTTATTTTATCTATAATGTCCATGTTATTTTATCTATAAAGTCCATATTATATTATCTATAATGTCCATATAATTTTATCTATAATATCCATGTTATTTTATCTATAATGTCCATGTTATATTATCTATAATGTCCATGTTATTTTATCTATAATGTCCATGTTATATTATCTATAATGTCCATGTTATTTTATCTATAATGTCCATGTTATTTTATCTATAATGTCCAAGTTATTTTATCTATAATGTATAAGTTATTTTTTTATACATTTCTGATTGTGACTTCATCTCAAACAAGACACTTCTGTTGAACGGAGGAATGTACAACCAACCAAATTTATCACACTCATCTCCAGCTGTTGTTTTTTCTATGTTTATTTCCTAGGTAAAATGTGAAGTAGTTCTGATATGACATCACAGCCTGATACATCAGTATATAGGGGCTTTTTTTAGGGTAAATAGATGTTTTAATACAATGTTTTTGGTTTATGTGAGTTAACCTTTTTCTTGACCTTTAAACACGTTAGCCCTTCGGTCTGTTTAGTCAATCTTTACCTGGTTGCACAAAGACATTCTGGAATTTTTTAAGAATTTCTAACAATGCATATACATTGTATATTCATTCTCATGTAATATATGCAGAAGGATGGAAAAATGGTTCCTACACAATATTTGTCAAAATAGACTGATTAAAATCATCGTAAGTAAAGATTTTCTGAGATTTTGTAGAACTTTGAATATTTACATGATACTTGTAGTCGAGTAACTTTCTGCCGTCTGGTGTATAAAATAGTAATTCTCCAGAAGATGTTGTGAACATCAGGTCCAACAATCCATCCCCATTCACATCAAACTGTCCAAATATAAAAACATCTCTATATATGTATACCTCAAAATGTCAATATTACATATTTAGAACAATCAATTCAATTAGATATATATACTGCAATTGATTGGCTGAGTGATATTTGGTATACTTGCATCAACAAAGTTTTTTCCTACAACGTCATGTCATAATGCGTTTTTTCTTGTGATTGAAGCAAATAGTTCCCAAATGAGACTCACTTTTGACGTTAATGGAAATATTGAGGGGAAAAATAAAATGATAAGGAATAAATCTAATGATTATTTATTAGATGAAGGAATACTCCATAAAAAGAACTAAAAACTACATATGCAACACATAATGATGCAGTTTTTCATACTTTGTTCAGGTTATACTGCCATCCACAGAAAAATCATTAAACTCATTCCTTAATTCCCTTCCAAATTTGGCAACAATTCATGTTACTGATATTTTCGTAACCATACAAAATTACAATGACTGGTACATTTACGGTACATACTGTATAAAAATTATATAGGCTTGTACACTAACAGTGAATTACCTCCACTACCTAAGCTTCATCTGAAGAGTACCTGCATATTACTCTTTCTCATCAGAAGGTTAAAGCATGAATATATTTCTAAGTGGAGTTTAAACTTACAACAAAGCATGTTTATACAACTGTACATGGTCCAACATTTTCTACAAGAAGCTGACATAACATTTGTAAGAAATATGATTGTCAGTTTTGGAGTATGAGAAACTTACACAAAACACAGTGAGAAATCAAGTGTGAATTTACCTGTGCTAGTTCACACCTTTGCATAAAATCACAGTGTTTTGTGTAATTGCACCTGGATTGAGCCCATTATGTTTTGTGTTATAATTCCATAACACTTGGACTGTATTACATCATCCTGATTCATCAATATATGCAATATCTATCCTAAACTCTGAGATTATACATGTATTGACTATGGACGCCTAATAAATAAAATTTGTTTTAAGATACAAATGATAATAAGTACATTTCAACCGACTTAGCCCATAACCAGGTATTTGTCTTCAGAGGTAAAACTCAGTTCTGGATTATAATGTACATGTATGAGTACTTACTTGAATTGGACTAGAATGTATGGAATTGTCAAGATTGAGAGCTGGCCAGGCCTTGTGCTGGAGAACTTTACCACTCTCTGTATCAACCACTGTAAAACTTTCACTGAATGGTGCAGCAGCCACATCAAGATTGCTGTCGGCAGTGATGTACCCAATGAGAGGTGCTGCAGAAAAAGGGGAGTGAGCCAGCTCAGCTGTCCATAAGGTTCGAAGATTATAGCCACATCTACAAACATGTATCTGTAGATTATATATGTATAAAACTCACTGGCATAAAATAACTGTGTAAAAAAATCAAAGAGTTACAAATAATTTACATAAATACACATGATGTAATGCAGGATTTTGTTTGAATCAAGGATTCTAATGTAAACATATAGATAATCCCCCATCCATTGCTGAAAAATTGAATTACATTAATGTGCGATATGGATGCTTCATTGCTTGTCAACGTCAACAATCTGACTGATCTCAGTTTTGTTGTCCAAGACTGAAGTGCTGTTTTTTTTTTTTGTTTTTTTGTTAATAATTTGGATTTCATTATCATTTTTTGATAACTTGAATTCTTGCTTGATCATGAAAAGGTAAATATCAAACAAACAAGTAATGTTTTGAGACCAGTGTGAAGCAAGCAAAGTAATTAAATCTGTAGTGAAAGTGTACATTGACCATTACATCCGCATGGAAGATTACATAACCAATGGCTGTCCAGCGCTACAGGTATGCAATGTAATAATGCAATAATGAAAGGTACTTGAGTTACCATCTGGAAATCAATAATTAATCTTTTTTGTCAGCTGTGACCTAGACCTTTGACCTTTTGACTCAAAAATCAATAGGGTTCTTACTCTCTTGACAAGTAAGCATATTATCCATAATTTAGCTTTCATATGATGAAAGGTACTTGAGTTATCATCCGGAAACCAAATGTGTGCTGAAAGGACGGACAAAGTAAACACTTATTTGCCACCTGCCATACCTGGTGAGTGCATAAAAAGAATACCTCTAACTTCATATTTAAATGACTACATTTTTTACAAAAACATGTACATTTAACAGATAAAATGAACCATTATACAATTACATAATTATATTATTGATCTTAAGTGATATGTCATTTCTGGCAAAAACAAGCAGAGTTCACAAGGTCAAACCTACAACCATGCAATTTTTATCAGAATACAAATATACTAATACATGTATATGTACAAATATTGAAAATTGGAGTGTTGGAATGATTACACATGTATGTGTGGCAAGTGAAGTTTCTATGCAGTACGGTAGCATGACTCTTTCGTGACTTACAGAAACCACTATATTATCCAACAGACAGACATAATTCTTACTAGAAAGACAGACAGACAGGGGTTTCTGAACAAATGACTTTTGATTTATTTTAAAGTCTTCATAATAAGGACATGTTGGAGATTCACTTTTCAGTACTGTTACAAAAAATGTAAGCTTTCGCACTGATTTGCCTTGACAGTTGGGCCCTTAAAATATTAAGTAGTCAACCTGCATGCAGTTCTTGTGAACTTCACCCGAGATAGCTTCAATAATTTGCCCACCCACACTAATAGTTATCTATTATCAGACACTTATGATGTATATTATAATGTGTGAAAGGGCCTCAAAACCTAAGGGACTCAGGAACACCAGCATTTCCACATATTACATCTAAATAATTGAAGTTTCAAAATTCGACATCGTTAATCTGTTACTTTGGCCAAACGGTAATATGTTGAAACAGGTCTTGAAATTGTGTGTAACAAGCAATTTGCTATATGAATTCAATGTCACATGATCACTGTATTTGGTAAATTTCCTGTAACTTTATAGAATATGGTAGAGATGTAACGATACAGCTCCTTACGATACGTCATGTATCACAATATTTGAACATTGATACGATACATATTGTGATACACTTTCTAATCATGACATCAGTTTAGTTTAAGGAAGTAGTAATAAACATTTTTTTTATGAAAAAAAAAATTAAATACAAAACATAAATAACCTCTAAAAAAGATTACATTTGTAACTTATGCAAATTGATAAAGCAAAATAAAGAATATATTGAAAATCTTCCGATTTAGTCTTTTTCATACAATCATTTCAATATCAAATATCTAACTTTTTCATGCATACTACAAGTACTATATAATTTTGTAATGAATGGCATAAACGTACAATATACCATTATAGAGTTGCCCTATTACATCATGTATCGTATTGTGGTCTCTGTATCTGTAACAATGTAGACCCATGAAATCAGTTGTGACCTTCACTATTCAAACCTGTTGTAAAGATCATTAACTTGCCTCATTCACTTACTTAATACATGTAGTATTTATTCTATATATATTTATATGTATGTGTCTTTAGTGTATTCATGGATCAATATTGAAACATTTTAAGTATTTGACTGTACTGCTTCTTTTCATGTAATGTTTTATGTATTTTATATTGATGTATGCCGGCATTTGGTTTAATCAATGAAGATGGATTTGAATTAAACCTAGTATGAATATTCCACAAAAAGTAATGCTTGACCACAAACATGACCGACAACAGGAGGTAACTCCAACTGAATTACTACTAATGAAACTTATCTGTAAATAGCAGTGTGGGTGGTTGAAGATTTGAAGCTACCGTACATCAAACAAGGCAAGAGTCTGATAAAATAGAAATATACAGCATCTAAGTGGTGGAGGTATTAGCAAGGACTTATAAACAAGAAGGATTGGAATCTCGGCTTTTCTCGCTAACATCTCACATGACCTTTTGTTATGCAAATGAGATCTCGCGACCTTTGGTACTCTCTGATCTTCATGCAGCAAATGCATAAATCACGAGTATGACGATAGTGGCATCCTTATCAACAATGCTAATATACTCATTTGTAAATACTGTACTTACTTCTTTATTTCTTTATTTTCCTTAGTAAAATCTAACTTGTGATATTTTCAGTTTGCACCAATATATGTATAGGAGACATTATGACCAAAAAAAAAAAATAAATAAAATTGTAAAATGCCATTTCTATTTAAAACATTGTTTAAAATATGGCTTTTGTATTTATCCTCCCTCCCTCTTTCCGCTAGGTACGGCATTCATAAACATTGTATGTGCAAGAAGTAGTTCCCTTTTAAGTATGCCGGTCGGTGAAAGGGTGATGCTGTGTTTTACCTCAGTTAATTAAAGGGTTGTTTTAGCAATTAACACGTGAGACAGGTGTGACACTTAGCCGACCTATAACGGCCGGTTGTGTTATTTCATATTTCCATTACGGGTGGTACTTTCTGAGCGAAAGTCCCATTTCCTTTCTTGGGAAAATGATTTAGATCTCGATTTTCTTCACGGAAAATACACATTGTGATGGAGTTTGCAACAGGGACTACAACAGTTTTCAAATCGACATCCAAAACAAGAATCACATCAGATCTTCTATTTGATGAAAACAATAGGGAGATTATAACGGTGTTGTATGACTTTTTGTAATAGCTTGAGCTTTATTGAATGAATTCACCTGCTTTATTAGGTCAAGTATCCTTTACCTCGATGAGTGCAGACCGAGAGCAGATTTTCAATGCTTGCACGAGCGGAGAAGTGACAGCGCTATTGTAGAATAATTTACGAAGTTCTTGTCAACAATTTAGCCAAGGACAATCAATTTTTCAAATCTACATGGAGTAATATTTAAGAAAACGCCTGTCAAATTCTCTTCGTCAAAGGTCGCAGAGGGACTCTGAGATAAGACCCTACGTACATGTATCAAACCTTATAGATATAATTGCCAACATAACTTAAAAAATATATATTTAAGGCAACACACTAGAGTCTAATATACAATTTTGTACCAACATACATGTATCACATGTACACCATGTAATACTTGAGAAAATTAGATAATTCAAACCGACTTGTCAAATTCTCTTCGTAATGGGTCACAAATAATTGGAGATTAAGACCCCGTTGTATGGAGCCTTATAGACATAGCATTGTCCATATAATTAAATGAAAGTTATTACAGTGCACACTCTAAAGTCTCATGTACATTTTGATGCAAAACATATCACATGTAAATTTTGTAATACTTGAGAAAATGGGAAAATTCAAATGGACCTGCCTTTTTTTCTTCATTTATCGCTCGAGGAGTACAGGGTACGACACCTTTGTATAAACCTTTGTAGATAAAAATTGGCAAGAAAATGAAATAAGAACTAGCTTTAGTGCACGCTCCAGAGTCTCATGTTTTTATTGATACCAACAGTGTTTCTGAACACCTGAAACATATGAGAAAATAGGGTAATTCATACAAGTCTATAGACGAAATACACAGGAGGTCAGCTTCGAAACATCCTACTTTAAAATGGAATTCCAAAACCATTTTCTCACAAACTACTCAGAAATTGCATGTAATACTGGTACTAAAAATTAACTTAATATCTTCAGTATCAATGGCAACATATATTTAAGATGTATGTTTAGAGGATCTAACGGATTTTGTTGAATTGCTTAGCCAGGTAGTTCTCGGCTGCAATAGCCATTGTTTTCTGGTTAGGTCTCGTCACAGATCTAGTGCCACACGAAGGCGTACCTAATTGAAGACCTACGGGTTATTGAAGACATACGGAAGACCTACATTTGTCTCGACATTATTATTAAAAAACAATTTCATAAACATGTTTATCATGCTATAAAAATGTATATTTCACAAAAAATTATATAACTTTGTGTTTATATAGCATGTTATAAATCAAATAATGTGTAAGTCTTCTCAGTGTGGATCGAAATGACTGCCATTACAGCTGTATACTCAAGTGTGCAGTAAACATACAATACAATAGTCAGAACATATCTGATCTTATTCCTTTATATATATTAATGTATATTTAATCGAAGATATCTGCTCCTGAGCTACAATATCACATTTTATAAATGACAATGAATGTTTAATTACTCCATAAAATAGTAATGGCGACCATTTCGATCGAAAGAAGACCTACACAATATTTTGGTCAAAAATGCAGTATAAATTATCAATATTACAGAAATAAATATTTATATTGTCTTTTTTAATGATAAGGAACACATTTCTAATAACAGTTTTTAATAATAATGTCTCTAGAAATGTAGGTCTTCCATAGATCTTCAATTACCCGTAGGTCTTCAATTAGGTACCCCGCCACAGGATAGTTCAGTAGGATTTCCCTTCGCGTATTGGGAGTTGCCAATCCTTCTTGTTTATAAGTCCTTGGTATTAGTTATCTATTTCTGTCATGTGAACAGCAGTGCTCATCAACATGAATGTCAAACGGAGAAGAATGGTTATAAGCACGAGGCTGAAGAGCTACCCGTACAATCGACGAGCCACAAAATCTCGACCAAGCAGCAAACGCATATTCCATTTCCCCCTTTAGATAAAGTCTTTTTCCAGTACCTAATTCTTTCTACCCTTTCTGCTCTGATTTTAGAAGCTAAGTTATCTTCATCTGATGAAAGTATGCGAGTTGATAACTGAAAAATACACACAAATGTAAGTAATATTTTCGCCATCTCTAATCAAACTATGGGCGCAGCCATTTTGATAACAATAAGTAAGAAACCGGAAACGAAACCGGCAATGAATAAAATTCTCGGGATTTTCACTGTATTTGTTTACTTTTTTCTTTTCATTTTTTACTTGCTTATCATTGTCAGGGATGTATATAACATGTGTTAATTCATTCACTTTTCCACAGTAGTAAACCATATTTGGCTAATTTTTAATGATTATTCATAAAGAAACTTCGCTTTCATGCCTCTTTAATCTTTATTTTATTCTCAATATTTCCTCCATACTGTTCACAAAGTCGCAAATACTATCCATCCTCCCTCATCATCGTGGTCGCTGTCACCACTATCCCCTCTTCTCCTCCTCCATCATCATCATCATCATCATCATCATCATCATCATCATCATCATCATCATCATCATCATCCAACGAATGGGGCATGGGAATGTATTCCCCACATTATTTCACGGTAAATCTGAACTCTGAATATGACTGGTAACAATTAAGACAATCGCATTTCTTAAGCTATAGAATTCAAGAGAATAAACAATTCAATCTAATATAGATTATTTTGTCCTTTCTTTATCTTAAAAAGATTCTGAATATAACTAGATAATTTTATTTCACTTCACTGATAGTATGTTCGAATCTTTGAAATCTTTGGCACTGTAGAATAATTTTAACATTTAACAGTGATGGATACAATTTTTGTATACGTGTGTAGAAGAAATAAAAAAACCCCAAGATTTTGTTTTAAATAAATGTACATAGCTATATTCATTTGTATTCGGATCATAGCCACAGTTTGTTTATGATCCTTTATGAGCGCTTACTGATGCGCTAAGCTGTGTTGACTGCGCAAGGTAGTAGAGGGTCAGCGTACTCTACCAAATGTTATCACCTGGTGAGAAAAGCACACTAAGGAGATAACAAAAGTTGTTTTGCCAAATATCATTTTAATTGTCATTTTTATACATACGTGTATTATTTTCTTTACTGAAGTTAAACGAATAAAGCACGCGAGTGTGAATGACATCTACAATGTAAGTAACAACAGGTAAAACTAATTTGAAAGTTAAAATATGTAAAATTTCACATCACCAATTCAAATGTACAATGCGATGTTTTAAACTTTGCGAGATATGAATTAGGTATTCCAAGCTAGATGCAGGTAAAGATTTAAAGATTCAATGAGTGTTTTCGTATATATTTGAAAAGAAACAATCCAAAACAATGTCAGAAAAAAGACGCAAATAAAAGAAAGAAAAAAGAAAGAAAGAAAGAACACAAATGGCCCCAATACAAGCACTATACAGTAAACGATTCCTTTTTTGGCGAAGGACCACATAAGCAGCAGCATCTCACCTTTTCTTTTACATTTTATGCGATATTAATAAATATAATTCAGTAACATAACGTTTTGCAGTATAAAAGGATTTAATATAAAAAACTATATTTCTATTGTTCAATGACACATAACTAAATTTTATCATATTTAAATTGCATATGTAAATAAGATTTATCAGTGTGATTATGACTTTTTTTATGAATGATATTGATAGATATAAAACAGCAACATAATTTTATTGAGTCTAAAAGGATCTACATATATCTATGCTCATTCGATCAGAGACTTGTACTACATGTCTGTGATTCGATCTGATATCTGAATATATAACTTTATATTTTTATACGGCAGTTCATAACTTGAACGTAATCTTTGAATTGCGAAATTAAGATTGCAAAATCCTGACATGTTTGCACCACTGTGGTTTAGTACATTAAGTGCGTTGACCACATATCTCGTCATATTCAGATAACAGCTTTAAGCACATCTTCCTATCGCTTACCAAGCCCATACTTTAAACGTGTGCAAAAATACTTCCCACACAATCCCGTTAGATTATTGTTCCATTTATATTTAAATAATTTATATATATTAAATGTTTCCTTGTTTTTGAAGATTAACATTTAACGAAAATCTAGCGGTTGACTGAATTGTTATCCGTAAAATTGACTGATTAACACGCATTAGGGATAGTTTCTTTGTTGTATTAATTAATTTTTTTTTTACATCGATGTTACATTTAAAGTTTAAAACACTTCACCATATACAAAACTCTAGATGTGAAATACCACGGTAAGATACATAGCAAGTACTGATCTGAGGTACCAAGGTAAGGTGTGGTAAGGTGTCAAAGTAAGACACCAATGTGAGATACCAAGGTAAGGTAATGATGTGAGGTACCAAAGTAAGATACCAATGTGAGGTACCAAGGTAAGGTGTGGTAAGGTGTCAAAGTAAGACACCGATGTGAGATACCAAGGTAAGGTAATGATGTGAGGTACCAAAGTAAGATACCAATGTGAGGTACCAAGGTAAGGTAACGATGTGAGGTACCAAAGTAAGATACCAATGTGAGGTACCAAGGTAAGGTAACGATGTGAGATACCAAAGTAAGATACCAATGTGAGGTACCAAGGTAAGGTAACGATGTGAGGTACCAAAGTAAGATACCAATGTGAGGTACCAAGGTAAGGTAACGATGTGAGATACCAAAGTAAGATACCGATGGTAGGTACCAAGGTAAGATACCGATGGTAGATACCAAGGTAAGATACTAATGTGGGGTACCAAGTTTAGATACCGATGTGATCAGATACCAAGGTAAATTGTCCTTATTGGGTACTGTCCTTCGAAAATATTGCAGTTGATAAAATGTTGATTGAAATATTATTATTCTCATGACTATTATTACTATTATCATTATCTTTTTATCATTATTATTATCAATTCAAAAGGTTCCTCAAAATGACTTATTTGTGTATATTTTGTTCAAAAATAAATAAAGTTACAACACACGAATCTTTCATCCCCCGATAACAAAAAATAAATAGATTATTAAAAAAAAAACATATTAACACATAAACACAAATTAACATATAAATGAATAAAATGAAATAAAATATAAAACAAATAAAAATAAAAATGAAAATAAAAAGAATAACAAAAAAAAGGCAAAAAACAAAAAACCAAAAACACAAAAACCCCCAAAACAACCCCCCCCCAACCCCCCAAAATTGAAAATTAATAAAAGAAGAGAAAACGTCGAACAAACTTCTGATCATCACCAAGAGATTAAATGGCCTATAAAACATCGATATAGAAACTGTTGTTTTAAGCTGTCATTATAAACCACAAATATTTCAATGTCGACGACATCAACATCCTAAAACACTCTTTATGTAAACAATTTCTCCATCTCATTGACTGTCATCTATCACACCTTAGGAATTCCCATTTCTGACCTAACATCAGAAGACAAATCATCATTTTGTCAACAACAGAAAGTTCAACGCGTATTTCCCTCTAGCATTTGTGCCAGGTTTTTTTATGTTGTTGTTGTATTATATGACCTCGTGCATTCTTCTTGCTGTTCATAGAGCAATTTAGATAAGTATTCCCTGTGCGAAGTATATACGTAGCAAAGGCATTCGACCTATTTTATCTTTCTTGTTCTACACCTAGTTGTAGGTGTATTAGCGGTAGATCCAAGATTTAAGTGTAAAAGGGGCAACTTCAGAAATCGAGCTTAAAATAATCAAATGACATTTACGTTGACCTACGGGAGGAATGGTGTGTCCCTATCCTTTGCCTGGTGTAAATAAAAAAGAAAAATACAGGCAACTTAATAGTAAATGCTAAAGAGTAAATATCAGAATATATGTATATGTGTAAATTTTGGTGCACCATATGGGCATTTCAACAACTTATGTCTCTTCCGTGATTCTCAAGGCCTAAACTGTGGAAATCAAGAATATAGATATTTGAAGTGCAAACTCATTATTAAATTGATCTTTACAGTAAGAGCCACATAACCAATCTAGGGACAGAACTATGCATGAGGAAGATGCTCCTTTAGTTTTAGGGTAATTTCATCTTACCCTCGGCCTTCTCATCGCTAGTGAACAACATACGGACCTTAAACTTCCTCTTGTCACTATGTTTAGTTTTTATTACATCCTTTGCCTCGGAAAGTTTATTGACTCCAATTACATGTATAGTATAATGAACTTTTACCGTAGTTCTTCAAGGATTTATATTTTATGTTGTGGATGGAATGAATAATTTCATAATGATATAAATGATGTTATTCTCAATATAATGACGTTTGCAAATTTAACAACAGTTGCTAAACAGCTGGCACCGTGTAAAATATGGAATGGAATGGAATGGAATCGTGGAATGGAACAGTAGAATGGAATGGGTTTATGGAATGGAATACGGAAAGAATTTTGGAATGAAGATTTTAAGTTAAACTTTTGGTGTAAGGGTCACACATTCGGTTTCTTGAGATGAAAGAGGTTACATTTTTATGGTAAATGTGTAATAAGTGACCACTGGTGAGTCCAGTAAAATTTTGAAATAAAAACTTTTTGCGTTATCTTTTCACACAATGAACTCTTTATAAAGATCAAAATGTGACAACTGACCATTGGTCAGTCTGTACAACTGATCATTGATCATCGTGCCAAAATTTTGGTATTTATAAATCTAAGACTAATTTAACACTGACAGGTGGTAAAATGATTGCTAATCAAGTAATAGCTCGAATCAGACACAGCCAGGATAAAACCTTTCAGTGATTGATTTTGTCGTGTGTGGTACCCGCTTGGTCGAGAATTAGTATCTGATTATCACATGTCAATGTTTAGAAAATTTTAAAAGCAAGTAGGTGGGACTAGATTGACATAGCATGCATTGGCAAAAATTGTTGTATTTTAGTATGAAGGTCACGTTTAAGGTCACAAGGTCACTGACCTTAATGTCATTTCAAAGGGTTTCATTAGTTAAATAAGCATGCCGAACATGGAGTCTCTATCTCGAACGGTGGAAAAGTTATTGTATTTATGAAATCGGGAGGGATTAACGGACGAACGGACAGCCAGGCAGACAAACAGATGCCTTTTAGGCCGGACGTAAAAAGTATTCCAAACTTCTATTCCAAAATCTATTTCATTCCATTCCATCATTCCATTCCATTCCACAATTCCATTCCACGATTCCATTCCATTCCATTCCATATTTTACACGGTGCCTAAACAGCTGCTCAAAACATTTTTAGAGTTAAATGACTGGAAAAACAGCGTAACATATCGAGTTTTGATACTGCATTGTCAAAGTGGTGACATAAGGCTTCCGAATGTTCTCACTCAGTAGAGTGTTTGGCTCTTGGTTCGGTGTTGTGTTTGGCTCTTGGTTCGGTACCATAGTGTACTTGGATCTTGGTTTGGTGGTGTGCTTGCCACCTGGTGCGATATGGTGCGTGGCTCTTTCTTTACTAGAGTGTTTTGTTTTTGGTTCGGTAATGTGCTTGACTCTTGGTTTGCTAGTGTACATGGCTCTGTGTTGTGTAATGTGCTTGGCTCTTGGTTTGGTAGTATACTTAGCTGTTTGTTTACTCGTTTGCTGGGCTCTTTGTATGGTAATATATTTGGCTCTTGGTTGCTAGTGTGCTTGGCTCTTGGCTGGGTAATGTGCGTAATTGTTGGTTGGTATTGTACTTTGTTGATGGTTTGCTAGTTATCTTGGCGCTTGGTACGGTAACATGCTTTGCTCTTGTTTGCTGGTGTGCTTGGCTCTTGGTTGGGTAATGCGATTGGCTCTTAGTGCGGTGAAATGCGGTAATGAGCTTGGCTCTTGGTTACTAGTGTAATTGGCAATTAGTGCAGTAATGTGCTATGCTCATGTTTTGCTAATATTTATGACTCTTGATTCGGTAGTTTGCTCTTTTTTGATTGGCTCTTTGTTTGGTAGTGTACATGGTTCTTGGTCCGGTAGTGTGTATAGCTCTTGGTTCAGTAATATGCATGGCTCTTGGTTTGCGAGTCAAGGTTTTGGGGTTCAAGTACTACTCTTTAGTTTTTAATCCTTCGAAAGAAACCATGTTATAACATTTTAATGTAAAGGTCTTAAATTGAAATGCATAAGACACTGAGAAGTCCATGAAATGTTACAAGTCCAGGAATAACGAGACTGGAACTGGGCAGTCTTTGATTATGGTTGACTTCCTTTATTTTAAGACCGCCAAAATAATTGTCTAACAAACCCAGAGAAAAACTCAAAAATAGATAAAACTTCCAATCAATCAATCAATCAATCAATCAAATGAACACAAAGCAAAGTAGATGAATTATCGTAACAGGATCTCGGCTCCAGACACACCGACCTGACATTACGAATGCTATGAGAGAAAGCAAAAAAGACATAGGGGAATGTGTTGGTGAATCTAGAATTTTACAAGAAGGTGGCCAGATGTAAACGGGAAGAAGATGGCCAGATGGAATCGGGAAGAAGGTGGCCAGATGTAATTGGGAAAAAGGTGGCCAGATGTAATCGGAAAAAAGGTGGCCAGATGTAATTGGGAAGAAGGTGGCTAGATGGAATCAGGAAGAAGAGATGTGCCCTGTGATTGTTATCTGCAATATCTATGATCTATTAAAGCAATGACATAATGTATCTACGAGTGACTGCAAATCATTTTCTCGCTCCCTTTCATTACCCTTTCTGTACAATCACAAATGGTTTAAACATATCACAGCTAAATGTATACTGTCTGCTCTCTTGTTTTGTTCCTGATAGTCATGTATTCCAGGAGATGGCTTAACATAAGATCATTATCTTGTTGCCAAATCCTGATAGTTTTAATTGTTGACTGATTTATGTATATGTAATTAATAAATGATGTTTAAACCAATTGCAAATATAGCTCCATGGTGACTTCTGCCACATATCTGAGCCAGTAACTCCTCTTATTTCTTTCACAAAAAGTTTTAAAATAACTAAAAATGGGAATGTGGGTGGGGAAGATATATCATATACAAATAATGGGCCGAAATGTACATGTTCCTTTTAAATAAGTTCAGCGTATACCATTATGTGGATATACAGTTGAAGTTAAAGTCAGATGTCGTGTATGCTATATGGATTTTTATTTAATTAAGTGACACAGGATTCGAGTAATTGACTGATTTCCGTGTCAACAACCGCATTGGTTCAAGATCCCAGGAGCGTTTTGCTTCTACTTAGCAAACTGAGGTCAATCCAACAATTTCTGAAGAAGGTGATGTTACGACCTAAATCCTTGACATTCATTCTCTTAAATGGGATTATGTCAAACTTATAAAAACTATTGTTTCATGAGAAAACATTCTAATGTTCTCGCAAAGGACAAAGCAATTTGTTCCCTAAATTCTAAATATTATGAATGTTAAGTGGTTCTGAATTCTGATTAGGATCTAAATGTACTGGCCTAAGCCAAGACAATATGTCATCAGAACAATTTATGAAGACGGAGTATCAATTAAAAGAGATTTAAGATGGCCGCCATGTTGACCATTTTGAATTTTTCTAGAGCTCCAATATCATCAAGTACCAATAACAATTCGTCACAATATTGTCAATTCAAAGTTTCATATCATAAGGACTAATTGTTCAGGGAGCGTAGCGATAGCATCAAATTCAAGATGGCTGTTTTTTTTCCATTGAGTCCACATGACACATTCAAATGTTTGATCGTCCTTAGACCCTTTTATTTCTTAAAGGTATTATATTATTAGAACAAATCCTTCAGGAGGAGTAACAATAACAAAATATTCAAGATGACCACCATGGCTACATGTAGAGCAAAATAGCGTTACCCTTTAAAGCACAAAATATCGGTAATTCGGAGTTTAGTATCTCTCCCCCACACTACTTTCTCTTGACTTGTTTGTCAGTTATTATCAAGGATTTGACAGGGAAGGACTCTTCACTTACCTAGGCAGGTTCAACTGTCAGAGTCTATATTATGTATGTAAGATCTTGTCATACATTAGTGTTTATAATATCAATACATAGTTTGAAATTATTGCATTTAGTAAAATAATTTTATATCATAAACAAGTAAATCGGACATGTTGAATAATTATTGCTCCGTGTTATGAATTTTGCATCAGGTTGTACTGTAAATAGTCAGAAAATAGGTACAAAGTAAATTATATAATGATGGTTTCAATAATTCCCAAGAAGAAGAATTCAGGGTCTCCATGAATGATAGACTGTAGCAAGTGTCATTGTGATCGAGCACAAGTTATATTTGTATCCTATATTAATGGTTGTTAAAGTCTTAGACCGGTTTTCTGTGGTGTGTAACAATTTCTGAAGAAGGTGTCGCATAATGTCGTATAATGTCGCATAATGTCGTATAATGTAAAATACGAAAGTAACTGGTGTCCCATGACAATGACACTAACAACAGTTTACCACTTTGGACATTCACGGATCCCTGAAATTCAGGAGCGAAACCAATTGCCCGGAAGGACTGAGCGTCTCCTGTTTGGCTAGCCACACCCGCAGTAAATGCCCTTACATACAGACAATACAAATATAATTCAGTACTGCATAATATACCTGAATGTGAACAAACGCTATGTAGAAAGTGGCACTGCTACATAATATCAGGAAAAAGGGTATTATAACACTGAATTCAAATCCTCCGCGGGGAACTTATGTATTAAACCCATGCGTTCGACTATGTTTGAAATTGAAAAGATATCATAGACGTCTATTCTGATGTGTGTCTGAGATGTCATTTTATATAATGTTTAATATATTTATCTCATGGATGTGGTGTTGAGATATATTTATCTCATGGATGTGGTGTTGAGATATATTTGTGTCATTTATATGTTTTGTCACACATGATGGGCGCTGTTTAATGAATAGGGGGCGTTTACAACCGACTTCCGGGCAACGTAAGGAATTCGAGGGAAACCATGAATATCCACCGTGTTTGTGTAACAACGACATACATGTAGCATCAGAAATCTTGTATTTTATATTTCTGGATCACTTATTTTCTTATAAGTGTAGAGCTCGTGAAAAGTATTTAACGACGTGACTGAAATGTTATGTACATTGTATATATGCCCCTTTTATCATGTTATGTGTGACTGTAATGATTGTAATAGCCTTAAACTAAACCATCGTCAAAGGGTCGTGTACCCCCGAAACATGACGTCATTAGCAACATGATAAAACAATATAAAACATACACCCTTAAAAAGATCGTATGTTGCACCTATAATTTGTTCCTGGAGAAATGTTTATACCTAAATGTGCTCAGTACATATCCCAAAACGACGATAAAAAGTGAAAGTAAAATCATTTAGGACGAGATTTGATTTCTTTTGACACCAATTATGTTAACTTTCGTGAAAAATGTCGAAAATGACAAATTTGACAGTTTAATAGGATGCACATCTATATACAATTATATAAAATTTATGAAAGGATTTATCGTATTGTTCTCGACAAATTTGGCTGAATGCAGAAAATCCCGATTTTCATCATGCTTCTGTATATAAGTTCTAAGTGTATATAAGTGTGGGTATCTCCAGTCTTGTGACACAAATTCTCCTGCGTCATAGACACGCATAGCCTCAATAAAAATAAATCCGTTTCTTGCGAATATCTCACTTATTTCTATCATACCCCAAAACTTATCTTCATTTTCAATTTGATGCAGACTTTATGAAGATCATTAACAGCCATTTTCTACGAAAGAGATTAAATAGCACAAAACTTACTTGGAGATTAAGCAACTAGACTACTTAAGTACTAGCCCTGATATGTTGTCGGCAATATAACAGGTGTTTGGCCTGACGGTCTACAGAAGTAATGGAACCAATATTCTCGCATCGGAGATCGACTAATCCCGTTTTTTATCAGTACTGGAAAATTCTATCCGGAACACTTTGTATCCTTCCGCGCGTCGTCTGCATTGTTTACAAACAAATGAAACAAGGCGACTCACGAATTTTGCGTCAGAGAGATAGTCAACATTGTGTGTTATCGTTAAGTTTAATGTTGAAAAATCCTATCAAAATATAAAGTTTCTTCCTGCATATCATGGTGTTTTACTTTATTTCGGCGGGTTATCTTTTTATTCAATCTGGATTCGGCCATCAAAGGAAGTAAATAAAAACATTGAAAATATCTATAGCCTACATCGAGTTGCTGAGGTGCGAGAAAAATAATCAAGCACTAGTTTGAGTTCCAGATAGAAAAAGATCAGTCTCGGGCTGAATGAATCATCATATCTCAACCTCGGCTAACGCTTCGGTTGAGATTTGCTGATTCATCCAACCCTCGACTGATCTTTTTCTATCTGGAACTCAAACTAGTGCTAGATTCTATTACTATGTCTACAATATGGTATGTGCAGTTGAAAAATTTTTGTTTCATTTGTATGTTTATATATGGAGCTGTTGCGGCTAACACGATAGGTGATGCTTATTCCTTTTCAGTGCTTGATTTCACCTCTGATTTTGTGTGGGTCATAATTCAACTTGATCCACAAAGGGTTTGATCAGAGTCGCCTTGACGCTTCATTGCGATTGAGAGTAAGTACGGCATAAAATACCTGTACCCGGCCTGTAACCAGATGGTCAAAGAAATGTGTAGAAGCACAAAAGTTACGAAGAACATTCGGGTTACCGGGCAGAGCTATCACGTGCCGTATTCATTGAGAGTGAAACCTACTGTCCGCGCCACTCACTCTGGAAACTGTAAAATCTGGATTTTCAGTTATTCATCTTCAGAATAATTTCAAAAAGGCAAAACCATTTGATACATCTTGTTTAGTCGTAACTTTTGGTGTATGCTATATGATTATTTGAAGAAGCGTTCATATTTTATAGAAAAAAAAATCAATTTTAGATAGACTCAATGTAAAACATCGGCGACGTCACGTCAAAATTAACATAGAAAACGCCCTATCTAAAATGATTTTTTCCCTATAAAATACGAATGCTTCTTCGTAGAAACATATAACATACACCAAAAGTTACGGCTAAACAAGATCTGTCGATTGATATTAATTTTGTAAAACTATTTTAAAGATAAATAAGTGAAAATCCAGATTTTTTGGTTTACAAAGTGAGTGTCGCGGACAGTAGTGGTAGGTTGGTTGATTGGTGTTTTACGTCGCTTTTAACAATATTTCAGTTATATCGCGACATGGAAGCAGGAGGTTACCAACCTCTTAAACATAGTGGTGCAACCCGGGAATCGAACCCGGATCGTCGGCGCCTCAAGCTAAGCACTTAACCATTACACCAAGCCTGCCCCAAACCTAGTGGTGGGAACTTGTGACGTTGTAATAGAAGACCGATTATGACGGCATACCATTGTATTTTATTGATAGTGCCACGATAACGTTACATCAGGAAAAAGAGTTTATTTCTTATTGTCTTAAGGGCAAATAATTATAGGTTATTGACTGAATACGACGAAATATGACCGCCCGAGGTCTTTGAGCGGTAAAGCGGCCCGAGCTTGCGAGGGCCACATCCGCTAAAAGACCGAGGGCGGTCCTTTTTATTACATATTTAACCGTCCATCTACATTTAATTCTATAAATGGAAGTATTTTCGTTAATAGTACGTCCGCCATGTTTGTTTTCGTACGGTATGACGTCAAATATAAGTATGACGTCACGTAACTGGAAATAATCCCTGGGCTGATATGAAGTTTGCGGGCATTTATGGCTCTATATTAGCCCGGAAACTTTCTATATAATCTATTGATAAAATTTTCAAAATATGTAATAATAATATAATAACGACAATCGATTATACATTGTAGCTCGCAAATATCTGTGGACACGCGCGCATATATCAATACATGTATAATTTGACTGCAGGAAGAATAGGAAAACAATGAAAAACTAAAAGACCTGTAGTCACATTCACGACATTAACTGTGTAAATTAGTAACAAGAAAGATGGAATGTTAATTATCATACATCGTTCATACTAAAATGTCCTCAAGCAAGAAATGTCATTCACAGGTGATCCTTCACGTTCTGTGCATAAATGCGATTTAGTATTCAATTCTTAACTCTTCTCATAAATTGAATGTACGCATATTCATTCTGTAATCCGTATGACGACATGGGATATGGAGAAATTCTACTTATCAAACGATAAATTCTACCTATAGCAATGGTGCCCTGCGGCATATTTATGTCGTATTATGATTTTATAATTATCTCGGTCCTAGGAAATGCAATAACCAACTATGAAACCTGTCATACTGTAAATCATTATTTGCAACCCCCTCATTTAAAATGATCTTTTGATTGCTTAGTCAGTGATTATTTAATATGCATACTAAGCTCTAATGTGGTCCATTGACAAACGCTGAAATGATCCAGACAACTGACTTTGCATGGTTCGGTATTTGTCTTCAGTTTCTAAGTAAAAAAAATTTCCTGATCTTTTTTTTTTTATCTTTTAGCTATGACTATTGCCTAAAGTGAAATATAATTAAGACTATTTTATCTATGTATGCTTCTCCAGTGAATCAAAATGCTGATATTAATGTCTTCACAATGATATTAGTAATATATGACTGAAAATTTGCATTACCTCTTACGATAAATTCAAACCCCATAATACATTCGGAATGTTTCATACCTCTTCTTCGCATGATGTACAACTCAAAGCAGACTCGTAAACCTATTGAACCTCATACGTAGTCGTTGCACGGCAACATTAAACCGTATTTTAAGGTCATATCCTACTTATTCAGTTTTAGGATAGATTTGCTTCAAAACTTAACTAGTTTCCTCTTATGGTCTTTCATAGAGACTCACAGTGACGTCTGATGTGGTTACCAATTGAAAATTTGGAGTTTATTCAAATTCACTGATTGACTGATTCAGACATTGTTCATTGCCATGTGTAGACAAAACAACATATTACTCGATATTTTATTTTTCATATTTGAAATAAAATATATTGCATACATAATGACCTGAATAAAGTGAAGAAATTGAAACCTTTCCATAAACCTGTTTGTGAAAAGACAAAAAGTCCGTATTTGCAAAATTCCTGATAATGCTGCAGTTCTCTTTCTTGTCATCTACTGCATTTGTTCCGAGGAACTCCTTAGTGGAGAGATATAAAAGTTTTGCGAGCCAGTTATGACCTTAATTCTTCAAAGTTATATACTAAGCATTCGTATACGATATTGAATGTATTGGTAAAATGCAGTTACTTTGGAAGATGTCTTACGTACGTAAGTATAGAAGGAAATGTTTTTGAATTTCTAAAAAGGAAAATTAAATTGGACACTTTAAACCCCCTCGAAAACATTCACATCACATGCTGGTTTCGACTAAGTATCATGGTCAACTGAAAGAGAAAACAGAAGACATTTGACAAAGCTGTCTGACGCAAACCACCAAGGACCTGCACAAAAAAACCCCCCATGATAATAGTAGAATTTACACGCAAAACGACATTACAAAAATATTCGATTGTGCTGCGGTTACAATACCGACTTAGGACGGTAAATTGAAGTAACAAACGCCACTCAATAGGTGTGGTTAATCGGTTTACGGGCGCCCACCTTCCCACTCACTGCAAAAGCAGCACAATCAAAGGAAACACGTTTAAACTTTTATAAATAATCCTCTATATAGAGAACAAGGATTAACAGGTTTCTTAAGAAGAGAGGTCATAATAATCTATTATATACGAACCGTTTATAGAATAAAATGTTGGTATAAAAAATATGTAAAGCGACATCAACATAAGTAGACCGTGCTCTGCCCGTCTGTAAGCGAGCTCAGATCCTTGATCAATAAAAGTCCCGACAAACAGTCAGAGGGGACGAGGTTCAGGACCTTGTCTCCTCTTAAAACGTTTGGACAAGGTCCGTAATAGAATCTTTTTGTTTTTTTTTTATCTGATGACCGGAATATGCCATTGCATGTACATGTAGAAGTTCGTGACGACTATTATTTCTTGCAATTTGCAGGAGGTCGTTTAATGACCTATTTAACCTACCATTTCTTCTGCGGTTGCCATTACGGTGACGACCGTGCGACCTGCGTTTCCTCTTAACGTCTGGTCTTGGTGAAAATATATTGATATTGTTATGGTAAGAGGAAATGTTCCCTTGTTGAAAAAATTGGTCATTGAGACCAAGGGGATATGGGGTTTGTAGATGTTTAATCCGATAAAATTCAGCAACTAAACGTCGTTTTTTTTTTTCATTTCAGATTTAGTTTCTCCAGGTTGTTTTGTAATGCTTTCAATAAGAGTAATAATAACGTTATCAATATTGTGATTATATTTGATGGAGTGATTGTAAAGAAAGTTCTTGTATTTACGTTTAAATTATGTCTGATTTTATATGAAATACAATCCGTTTGCAAGGTACATCGATGTATGGACCCTATTCATTTCAATATAGCATAGAAAAGTGTTTTCAAATGGACGCACTATTTAAAAATACTTTGATTAATAAATCTCCTACATACGATGAAAATTCAACAAAATAACTATCGGTGAGAGACCATGAAATATTGAAGAACACGAGACAGGATTACTAGTGCATATAAATGCTAAGAAACCAACGGAAGGGGTATCGAAATGTACAACATAAACTGGTAATCAATATTTATAATCTTAAGAAGAACCAGGTACCAAGCAGGAGAAAAGAAAAAAAAAATCCCCTGTCGACCAGACAAGTATGTTGTGATACCGTAGATAGGATTCATTAGTATAAAACGATGGTCACTGAGCATATACGTAGGATAGCTTCACTGACAAATGGCATGCATGTAATTGTAAACTCGATTATCGCCTTTTACATCGACAGTATAAGTCTTGTATTTACCCCTCTAAAGCCTTATACAGACTTCTCTTTATGCGTAGTACTGTGACTAACAAGGGTTTGTGACGGCGCCTTGTCTATTCTAGGGGACAAAAGTCCCTGAATCTCATTCCCTCTAACCTTTGATCGGGGCTTCTAAATATCAGAGACCTTAGCTAGCTTTCTGAAAGACAGATCTAATTGGCTAATGTTGTTATCACTTATCTATACATTGTATTGCATATTTTCTATAGCATATATAATGTGTTATTTATTATTTGATCTCTTCACTTCAGGAACCTGTTAAACTTTTTTTTTCCTCTATTGAGCATTATTTATAAAATTTCAAATGTATGATTTCTATTGTAAGTACTACCATTGTGCTAAGTGGGAAGGTTGACCCCCAAACCGGTTAACCACACCAAATCAGTGTCGAAAGTCGCATCCATTGATTACCCTATGTTAGTACCATAACTGTATTACCACCACATATTCGAGATGTCGTTTTATGTGCTTATTCTTGTTGCTCTGCATGCCCATTGCGATTTTGTCCAACATCTGAGTCATATGTCAGTTTTCTGGTCTTCAAAATGATGTATTCATTATAAATCACAATTTATTCACATTTGTCTCATCAATGGTGTTTTGTCCTAATAACACTCCAAATTACAGTTTAGCGTAAATTACTTTTATTTTGCACATTGTATTATTCATTCAGCTAGCGAAATTGTACTTGTCCATATAAGAGTCAGACAATATTGAAAAAAGGTGATATAGGCTATGTCATGAAAAACAGATTTTTTATCATAAATATTTAGTATATCCATAAAAAGTTGAGTTCTGAAAGTTTAGTCTGCATTGAAGTCATAATTACGATGCACTGGCTATCTAAATATCAAGATAGGCAAAAGCTCAGTCCATTAGCTACAGTGTTAATCATTTAAACTTTAATTAAATATTCTGACTAATAACAGACCATCTATAATAAGAGAAAGTAACCAACATATCTAATTTGATACTAGCTTTGAGTTTTAGCTTAATTTTTTATGGGTTTTTTAAACACTATTGAATAGTGGTTGAATAAAATATGCTTGAATTGATGGGAAAAGTAGAAATTTGATTACTTCCCTTGAGGAACTCTCTAATGTTTGAAACAACATTAGATGATAAAAATGGCAGACATCAATGTAAACAATTCTAATAATTTTGATTTAAAGTGTAGTTTTTCTCAATTTACTGATTTTTTATGTAGACTTTCCCAAAATTATCCATATGACAAATCCATCATACCTGTTAGTCAATGCCAACGCCCTCTAACAACCCACCTGAGTAACCTACACTTGTCAAAGATAACATTAGAAATGAGTGCCAACTTTTTTTACCGTGTCGGGATTTTACATGTTTAGGGTATTTTACAATATGTCCTTTACATCGGGCTAAATTGGGTGTCATGTGGCGGGCTTCAACTTCATGTTCATACCCGGGACATAGTGGAAAAGCCAGGCCTGAACGACCAATATTTCCGCAAATGTCATATTACTTAATGCGGTGATACTAAATGAAGACCAGAGAAGACCAAAGAAGACCAGAAGAAATCTAGTGGTGGGGCTGCATAATAAATGGCATCCAGAGATAGAATAGACCTTAACCTTCATATTCTGAAAATTTTATTGTAATATCTACAGTAGTTTAGATGAACCAGGGCAAAAATCTTTTCTGAACTGCATAGCATAAGCGCGCCGCCATATTAAATCGGGATAGACCAATCGTGAAGCGCGGGTAACTTTAAACAATGTGTAATATTTTTTAAAAAGTAACGTTACCGTGAAGACATTTGATCAAATGGGGTTTTTAGCGAACTAGTTTCTTCTTTTATTTTTATTGAAATACAATATATTTTGACGAGAGATGCGAAGGTGGATATGGTATACTAACACGGAGGGGAGGGGGGGGGGGGAGGGACTGGCGTTTTTTCTTCTTTTCATTTATTTATTTATTTATTTTTATTCATTTTTTATTAAGATTTAAAGATTTATCTTATATGGCAGAGAGAGAAAGAGAGATATCTGGGCACCGGAAAATATACGCTGTGTATATGGTATACTAAGAACATTCAATATACGACTAGATCTAGTTTTAATATTTGCTGAAATGTATGATAGGCCTATTTTAAGTGTTTTCTGCTCTCTCTCTATTATTATTATTATTATTATTATTATTATTATTATTATTATTATTATTATTATTATTATTATTATTATTATTATCTTTCAAAGGGGGATATGAAAAACTCCAGCCACTGTTCAACTCTTTTATCACTGAGTGAAACCTGAACTTTCATGATCAACATTATGAACATGAAATCGGCCAGATTGAGATTTAGCGTTCTCGCCATCATGGTGATCTGAATTTTCATCTTCACCAGTCATCCCCAGAAATCACTAGCCTAGCCCGCGAGGCTACCGAAAATTTCCTTGGGCTACTAAAATTTATTTTTGCAATAGCCAAAGGACTTATAAATAAGTTGTTTATAAGTCCTTGAATAGCCCGACTGGCTAGTAAAATACCGATGGTTCGAGAGCAAAAGATGACAAATTGCTAGGGCTAAAATAATTCATCACGATTTCGATTCGGTTCGACATTTTCCTTTGAGTTGATGTTGGATGCATTTCACTGACCAATTTAATTTTATCAGAGGAAATTCTGAATGAAAAAAGAAAACGATCTCTCAACAATGTAAATGGAACTTTAAAAATTTAAATCAAAGCATATCATTATTTATAAACTCTCTCTTCATGAATACAACAGATGTCGGATAAATTGTCTTAAACGTATAAACAAGTTATATCCAGTGGCAGTGGTTATTTACTGGAAATCGCATGCTCACGTGGATAATGAAATTGCAAAAGAGTAATGTGGTTTACAAATTTTTGTTTATATTTTATGATGCAGTGCATTTAATACATGTTCAATGACAATGATACGTGTATATATATATATATATACAGGGCTCGAAATTAACGTATGTCCGTAAGTCCGTGACTAATAAATTATGCCCCGGACTAACAGATTTCTCATTGTATAAGTCCGACACTCACAGACTAACGAAAACTCTGTGATACCCACTCAAATCCTCTCACCCGCCCTGCAAACGAGTGAAAACTTATTTTTCTGGAAATCCCGTAACCTTTTTTAGTAACAATACGGAGTATAGCAACTACTAAAATCCCTCAAGGTCTGCATCTAGTAACTTACCAAATTTATTATTCGCGAAGTGGGCTCTTTTATGTGGGCAACTTACATCACAATTATATAACGTCATAAAAATTACAAAATGCGCGTGTATGTTGACGTTATTTTAGTTGCGATATTCCCTATTCGCCGAAAAGTACATGGAAAGTAACGAGAGTCAGAGTCGCTGGTGCGCTTCGTTGAAACAGATTATAGAGATGCTTCAATACGTTTTCGAATGACATTGACGTTTTTTTGCATGGTGATCTTGGGGCCACAGAGAAATGTGGCGATATATTTAGCCATCCTTCCTGTATGGACGAGAAGGAGCTAGAGGCACATGTGCCCCACAGTGTCTTGAAATGTTGAATCTGATAAATGAAATGTGTTTACCCTGGAATTAAATCAATTTAAAATGAATAAATAGTTTATTTTTCTGCGGACTAATAGATTTTTTCTTACTAATTATATGCTTCTTTAGGTAGCAATTTTTTTGTGACATTTTCCTCTACATTTGTTGGGCGGTATCGAACGATTTACTTTTCAACTGAAGGTAAAATGAAGGAAAGACAAATTAATCAACCTGATGTTTTAGTTAGATACCACGTGAAAATAATGAAAATTCTTTTAAATCCCTTAATTAGACAATGTCGTTTCAACATGTAAACTTTAATACGATCATATCGGACAGAAGCATCGTAAAACGTCAAATAAGAGAAACCTAAAGTCAAAATGACTACATACGAAAAGTCGAATCCAGAGACATACATGTATTTTAGTATTAAGATACACATGAAGTTTTGTGTATACTTTTTGATATTATGATGGGAGTAGCATGACTCCAGCATCCATGGGAACACGGAAATATCGTCTTCAATGTACAGGAAATAGTGGCGAGTCAAGGTGAGCCGGATGTTTATTCCCCGCGACCCCGTGGCAGGTGACAAATTAACTGGCAATCCACAATCAGCCTCCAATAACCTTACTAAGGGATGAGACATATTATTTGAATTTATATGTACATTACATGTATCTTAAAACTTAAAAGAAATAAAAATAATTATCATTCTTGCAGTGTTTTAAAGAAAAACTCCCAGTTAAAGGCAAAAACTTAGAGTGCGATTTTACGACCCTTTAGCCTTTGCATAAAACATGAAGGTGGGCATCTTTTGTTGTCGTCTTTTGCATGTGACTATAACCAGTGGCGGATCCAGTCAACCTATTCAGCCAATTTTTGGTTTTTACTTGTAAAAATGTGGCGAAAAGAGGGGGGGGACCCTCCTCTAAATCCCACACTGGTAAAGGAAATTTGGAATTCGTCTTTTATCGTATTTGTGATCAATACAATGAAATATTTTTACTCTTCTCGCGATTTCTACTTCTTAAAGATTACAAAATTTCCAGGGACTTGTAAATCTAAATTGACCGTCTAAAGTAGTAGTTTAGTCCCTTTGGATATACAAAATCCTGAAAATTTTTAAATCTTACTCTTTTTTTTTTCTGGCTTGTTAAAGGTGGTCTCCAAATGGTAAGAACTGGAAACGTATGATAGTACGAGTGTATCAGAGAGATATTTTGTATTTTCGCTACTTTGTCTTGTATGTTTCAAGACTGATATCGATCTCCAGGGCATAGCTCCTTTTACGCACAAACGCAAATGAATTCGTGGTAATTTATAGAGCATGTAGCATGTTTCACATTTTCAATTTTTTCTACAAAACCACATGAAAGATATTACTGAAACATGGAATACATAAAGTACTAAAGGTCCTCTATCAATTTGGTAAATTTCATCCAAATTGGTTAACAGATAATGCCACCATTGAAATATGGAATATGGAGAGTAGCGGTTCAAATCCAGCTGTGGTCAATTTTTTTTTTTCATTTCTTTACACATCTAGATAAGTTTTTAGATGTTTCTCAACACTCAACATAGTAAATTAGGCAATTTTAAGTTAGATCTGGACAATATTTGAAACAATTGTTGTTCATGACCCAGACTTGAAATCAGTCAACAAAAGGCCCCACCTAAAGAAAATTACTAACTTGTTGCACTGAATGACATCTTGCAGAGACAAAGGATATGCTTAATATCAAAATCACCCGAATGGATGTGCAAAAAAGTGGGGTTTTTTTTATTCTAGTCTGAAATAAAATTTGACATATTTTCAACATTTGTGTTAACTTAGTCACAGTACTGCAAAAATAAATGAATTCTTCCTTCATGCATGACTGATCATCTAGGTACTCAGGTGAGCGATATAGGCCCACTTGGGCCTCTTGTTTTAAGTGTAAGTTTTTATTTTTGGTAATTAAAACTCAAACAAATACATTTCAAAATATAATTGTATAGATGTTGCCAAGAAAATATGGTCACCACAACAACATTACCTATATATGAACATTTCAAAATGTTTGTTGATTGCAAAAACATGACTTATGGTAACTGCTCATGTATTGAATTTTAAGGAAAAATTTGAAATTTGATTTTTGTATTGGTTGCTAAGGACTATCAGATGGCTGCTATGCACATATTTGGGGAATTATCATTTAGAGAAAGAAAATAATTTTACATAATTAGTTACTATTGATTTGAAACAATTAGAATGAAAATTATCAACAAATCACAACTTATTATGGCTGTTGCTAGGTAAAGTGATCTGGTTGCCATGGAAACAAGATTTAAATGAAAAATATAGTTCTAAGACTTTTTTTAGATATTATTTTAAGGCATTAATCTTAGTGAATTATAATTTGAATCATCTAAAATAAATATTATATACAAAACACTTATTTCTATGATCGTTGCTAGGTAAAATGACCATGTTGCTATGGAAACAAAAGCTAGAATAGAAAATATATTCCCTGAAATCCTTAAATATAAAGATGATTTATTATTACATCATTTCAAACACAAAAACTGTTCACTTTTCATGCATTGGTTTCTTTTCTTTGATTTTTTGTCACGAAAAAAGGTTAAATCATATGAAAAACAACCATTGTTTGTTGCCTGGCAACTTTTATTATCATCAAAAACCCATGGATATTTTTATATCTTGATTAAGATATTATCTTGGACTAATGAATCTTGCATATCCATTTCTAGTTTACATCTGATATTTTTCTCTATTGGCTTTCAAAAAATATAGAAAATAGCACTTTTTGAATAATTTGAAAAAAACGGAAAATTACCAAATTTAGTTTTTTAAAAAATATATATATAATTCAAAATTGTGAAAAATTCTTATATATCCTTAAAGAGTAAAGATGTGTTTGCTATATAACCAGGGAGCAAACTATTGCATCTACTTTTATTATAAAATATTTAAACTTAAATACTTGTTTGTTTTTTACCGAATTATTGTAATTCAGCTAATGTTGCTAGGGAGAAATAAAAATGCTATTTCCATGGCAACGGTTTGACACAAAGAAAAAACACTTCGGATTTCCAAGTTTCTATGCAAGATAAAAGTATGGTGTGAATTTCATCGAAATTGGACAACCTCACTATATCACCTTTTGTCTGATTCTTATATGGACATGTACTTAACAACAGTTGCTAAACAGCTGGCACCGTGTAAAATATGGAATGGAATGGAATGGAATCGTGGAATGGAACAGTAGAATGGAATGGGTTTATGGAATGGAATACGGAAAGAATTTTGGAATGAAGATTTTAAGTTAAACTTTTGGTGTAAGGGTCACACATTCGGTCACACCACTGGTGAGTCCAGTAAAATTTTGAAATAAAAACTTTTTGCGTTATCTTTTCACACAATGAACTCTTTATAAAGATCAAAATGTGACAACTGACCATTGGTCAGTCTGTACAACTGATCATTGATCATCGTGCCAAAATTTTGGTATTTATAAATCTAAGACTAATTTAACACTGACAGGTGGTAAAATGATTGCTAATCAAGTAATAGCTCGAATCAGACACAGCCAGGATAAAACCTTTCAGTGATTGATTTTTGTCGTGTGTGGTACCCGCTTGGTCGAGAATTAGTATCTGATTATCACATGTCAATGTTTAGAAAATTTTAAAAGCAAGTAGGTGGGACTAGATTGACATAGCATGCATTGGCAAAAATTGTTGTATTTTAGTATGAAGGTCACGTTTAAGGTCACAAGGTCACTGACCTTAATGTCATTTCAAAGGGTTTCATTAGTTAAATAAGCATGCCGAACATGGAGTCTCTATCTCGAACGGTGGAAAAGTTATTGTATTTATGAAATCGGGAGGGATTAACGGACGAACGGACAGTCAGGCAGACAAACGGATGCCTTTTAGGCCGGACGTAAAAAGTATTCCAAACTTCTATTCCAAAATCTATTTCATTCCATTCCATCATTCCATTCCATTCCACAATTCCATTCCACGATTCCATTCCATTCCATTCCATATTTTACACGGTGCCTAAACAGCTGCTCAAAACATTTTTAGAGTTAAATGACTGGAAAATCAGCGTAACATATCGAGTTTTGATACTGCATTGTCAAAGTGGTGACACGTATAAGGCTTCCGAATGTTCTCACTCAGTAGAGTGTTTGGCTCTTGGTTCGGTGTTGTGTTTGGCTCTTGGTTCGGTACCATAGTGTACTTGGATCTTGGTTTGGTGGTGTGCTTGCCACCTGGTGCGATATGGTGCGTAGCTCTTTCTTTACTAGAGTGTTTTGTTTTTGGTTCGGTAATGTGCTTGACTCTTGGTTTGCTAGTGTACATGGCTCTGTGTTGTGTAATGTGCTTGGCTCTTGGTTTGGTAGTATACTTAGCTGTTTGTTTACTCGTTTGCTGGGCTCTTTGTATGGTAATATATTTGGCTCTTGGTTGCTAGTGTGCTTGGCTCTTGGCTGGGTAATGTGCGTAGTTGTTGGTTGGTATTGTACTTTGTTGATGGTTTGCTAGTTATCTTGGCGCTTGGTACGGTAACATGCTTTGCTCTTGTTTGCTGGTGTGCTTGGCTCTTGGTTGGGTAATGCGATTGGCTCTTAGTGCGGTGAAATGCGGTAATGAGCTTGGCTCTTGGTTACTAGTGTAATTGGCAATTAGTGCAGTAATGTGCTATGCTCATGTTTTGCTAATGTTTATGACTCTTGATTCGGTAGTTTGCTCTTTTTTGATTGGCTCTTTGTTTGGTAGTGTACATGGTTCTTGGTCCGGTAGTGTGTATAGCTCTTGGTTCAGTAATATGCATGGCTCTTGGTTTGCGAGTCAAGGTTTTGGGGTTCAAGTACTACTCTTTAGTTTTTAATCCTTCGAAAGAAACCATGTTATAACATTTTAATGTAAAGGTCTTAAATTGAAATGCATAAGACACTGAGAAGTCCATGAAATGTTACAAGTCCAGGAATAACGAGACTGGAAACTGGGCAGTCTTTGATTATGGTTGACTTCCTTTATTTTAAGACCGCCAAAATAATTGTCTAACAAACCCAGAGAAAAACTCAAAAATAGATAAAACTTCCAATCAATCAATCAATCAATCAATCAAATGAACACAAAGCAAAGTAGATGAATTATCGTAACAGGATCTCGGCTCCAGACACACCGACCTGACATTACGAATGCTATGAGAGAAAGCAAAAAAGACATAGGGGAATGTGTTGGTGAATCTAGAATTTTACAAGAAGGTGGCCAGATGTAATCGGGAAGAAGATGGCCAGATGGAATCGGGAAGAAGGTGGCCAGATGTAATTGGGAAAAAGGTGGCCAGATGTAATCGGAAAGAAGGTGGCCAGATGTAATTGGGAAGAAAGTGGCTAGATGGAATCAGGAAGAAGAGATGTGCCCTGTGATTGTTATCTGCAATATCTATGATCTATTAAAGCAATGACATAATGTATCTACGAGTGACTGCAAATCATTTTCTCGCTCCCTTTCATTACCCTTTCTGTACAATCACAAATGGTTTAAACATATCACAGCTAAATGTATACTGTCTGCTCTCTTGTTTTGTTTCTGAGAGTCATATATGTTGTCCAGGAGATGGCTTAACATAAGATCATTATCTTGTTGCCAAATCCTGATAGTTTTTCATTGTTGATTGATTTATGTATATGTAATTAATAAATGATGTTTAAACCAATTGCAAATATAGCTCCATGGTGACTTCTGCCACATATCTGAGCCAGTAACTCCTCTTATTTCTTTCACAAAAAGTTTTAAAATAACTAAAAATGGGAATGTGGGTGGGGAAGATATATCATATACAATGAATGGGCCGAAATGTACATGTTCCTTTTAAATAAGTTCAGCGTATACCATTATGTGGATATACAGTTGAAGTTAAAGTCAGATGTCGTGTATGCTATATGGATTTTTATTTAATTAAGTGACACAGGATTCGAGTAATTGACTGATTTCCGTGTCAACAACCGCATTGGTTCAAGATCCCAGGAGCGTTTTGCTTCTACTTAGCAAACTGAGGTCAATCCAACAATTTCTGAAGAAGGTGATGTTACGACCTAAATCCTTGACATTCATTCTCTTAAATGGGATTATGTCAAACTTATAAAAACTATTGTTTCATGAGAAAACATTCTAATGTTCTCGCAAAGGACAAAGCAATTTGTTACACCTAAATTCTAAATATTATGAATGTTAAGTGGTTCTGAATTCTGATTAGGATCTAAATCTACTGGCCTAAGCCAAGACAATGTGTCATCAGAACAATTTATGAAGACGGAGTATCAATTAAAAGAGATTTAAGATGGCCGCCATGTTGACCATTTTGAATTTTTCTAGAGCTCCAATATCATCAAGTACCAATAACAATTCGTCACAATATTGTCAATTCAAAGTTTCATATCATAAGGACTAATTGTTCAGGGAGCGTAGCGATAGCATCAAATTCAAGATGGCTGTTTTTTTTTCCCATTGAGTCCACATGACACATTCAAATGTTTGATCGTCCTTAGACCCTTTTATTTCTTAAAGGTATTATATTATTAGAACAAATCCTTCAGGAGGAGTAACAATAACAAAATATTCAAGATGACCACCATGGCTACATGTAGAGCAAAATAGCGTTACCCTTTAAAGCACAAAATATCGGTAATTCGGAGTTTAGTATCTCTCCCCCACACTACTTTCTCTTGACTTGTTTGTCAGTTATTATCAAGGATTTGACAGGGAAGGACTCTTCACTTACCTAGGCAGGTTCAACTGTCAGAGTCTATATTATGTATGTAAGATCTTGTCATACATTAGTGTTTATAATATCAATACATAGTTTGAAATTATTGCATTTAGTAAAATAATTTTATATCATAAACAAGTAAATCGGACATGTTGAATAATTATTGCTCCGTGTTATGAATTTTGCATCAGGTTGTACTGTAAATAGTCAGAAAATAGGTACAAAGTAAATTATATAATGATGGTTTCAATAATTCCCAAGAAGAAGAATTCAGGGTCTCAATGAATGATAGACTGTAGCAAGTGTCATTGTGATCGAGCACAAGTTATATTTGTATCCTACATTAATGGTTGTTAAAGTCTTAGACCGGTTTTCTGTGGTGTGTAACAATTTCTGAAGAAGGTGTCGCATAATGTCGTATAATGTCGCATAATGTCGTATAATGTAAAATACGAAAGTAACTGGTGTCCCATGACAATGACACTAACAACAGTTTACCACTTTGGACATTCACGGATCCCTGAAATTCAGGAGCGAAACCAATTGCCCGGAAGGACTGAGCGTCTCCTGTTTGGCTAGCCACACCCGCAGTAAATGCCCTTACATACAGACAATACAAATATAATTCAGTACTGCATAATATACCTGAATGTGAACAAACGCTATGTAGAAAGTGGCACTGCTACATAATATCAGGAAAAAGGGTATTATAACACTGAATTCAAATCCTCCGCGGGGAACTTATGTATTAAACCCATGCGTTCGGCTATGTTTGAAATTGAAAAGATATCAAAGACGTCTATTCTGATGTGTGTCTGAGATGTCATTTTATATAATGTTTAATATATTTATCTCATGGATGTGGTGTTGAGATATATTTATCTCATGGATGTGGTGTTGAGATATATTTGTGTCATTTATATGTTTTGTCACACATGATGGGCGCTGTTTAATGAATAGGGGGCGTTTACAACCGACTTCCGGGCAACGTAAGGAATTCGAGGGAAACCATGAATATCCACCGTGTTTGTGTAACAACGACATAGCATCAGAAATCTTGTATTTTATATTTCTGGATCACTTATTTTCTTATAAGTGTAGAGCTCGTGAAAAGTATTTAACGACGTGACTGAAATGTTATGTACATTGTATATATGCCCCTTTTATCATGTTATGTGTGACTGTAATGATTGTAATAGCCTTAAACTAAACCATCGTCAAAGGGTCGTGTACCCCCGAAACATGACGTCATTAGCAACATGATAAAACAATATAAAACATACACCCTTAAAAAGATCGTATGTTGCACCTATAATTTATTCCTGGAGAAATGTTTATACCTAAATGTGCTCAGTACATATCCCAAAACGACGATAAAAAGTGAAAGTAAAATCATTTAGGACGAGATTTGATTTCTTTTGACACCAATTATGTTAACTTTCGTGAAAAATGTCGAAAATGACAAATTTGACAGTTTAATAGGATGCACATCTATATACAATTATATAAAATTTATGAAAGGATTTATCGTATTGTTCTCGACAAATTTGGCTGAATGCAGAAAATCCCGATTTTCATCATGCTTCTGTATATAAGTTCTAAGTGTATATAAGTGTGGGTATCTCCAGTCTTGTGACACAAATTCTCCTGCGTCATAGACACGCATAGCCTCAATAAAAATAAATCCGTTTCTTGCGAATATCTCACTTATTTCTATCATACCCCAAAACTTATCTTCATTTTCAATTTGATGCAGACTTTATGAAGATCATTAACAGCCATTTTCTACGAAAGAGATTAAATAGCACAAAACTTACTTGGAGATTAAGCAACTAGACTACTTAAGTACTAGCCCTGATATGTTGTCGGCAATATAACAGGTGTTTGGCCTGACGGTCTACAGAAGTAATGGAACCAATATTCTCGCATCGGAGATCGACTAATCCCGTTTTTTATCAGTACTGGAAAATTCTATCCGGAACACTTTGTATCCTTCCGCGCGTCGTCTGCATTGTTTACAAACAAATGAAACAAGGCGACTCACGAATTTTGCGTCAGAGAGATAGTCAACATTGTGTGTTATCGTTAAGTTTAATGTTGAAAAATCCTATCAAAATATAAAGTTTCTTCCTGCATATCATGGTGTTTTACTTTATTGCGGCGGGTTATCTTTTTATTCAATCTGGATTCGGCCATCAAAGGAAGTAAATAAAAACATTGAAAATATCTATAGCCTACATCGAGTTGCTGAGGTGCGAGAAAAATAATCAAGCACTAGTTTGAGTTCCAGTTAGAAAAAGATCAGTCTCGGGCTGAATGAATCATCATATCTCAACCTCGGCTAACGCTTCGGTTGAGATTTGCTGATTCATCCAACCCTCGACTGATCTTTTTCTATCTGGAACTCAAACTAGTGCTAGATTCTATTACTATGTCTACAATATGGTATGTGCAGTTGAAAAAATTTTGTTTCATTTGTATGTTTATATATGGAGCTGTTGCGGCTAACACGATAGGTGATGCTTATTCCTTTTCAGTGCTTGATTTCACCTCTGATTTTGTGTGGGTCATAATTCAACTTGATCCACAAAGGGTTTGATCAGAGTCGCCTTGACGCTTCATTGCGATTGAGAGTAAGTACGGCATAAAATACCTGTACCCGGCCTGTAACCAGATGGTCAAAGAAATGTGTAGAAGCACAAAAGTTACGAAGAACATTCGGGTTACCGGGCAGAGCTATCACGTGCCGTATTCATCGAGAGTGAAACCTACTGTCCGCGCCACTCACTCTGGAAACTGTAAAATCTGGATTTTCAGTTATTCATCTTCAGAATAATTTCAAAAAGGCAAAACCATTTGATACATCTTGTTTAGTCGTAACTTTTGGTGTATGCTATATGATTATTTGAAGAAGCGTTCATATTTTATAGAAAAAAAAAATCAATTTTAGATAGACTCAATGTAAAACATCGGCGACGTCATGTCAAAATTAACATAGAAAACGCCCTATTATCTAAAATGATTTTTTCCCTATAAAATACGAATGCTTCTTCGTAGAAACATATAACATACACCAAAAGTTACGACTAAACAAGATCTGTCGATTGATATTAATTTTGTAAAACTATTTTAAAGATAAATAAGTGAAAATCCAGATTTTTTGGTTTACAAAGTGAGTGTCGCGGACAGTAGTGGTAGGTTGGTTGATTGGTGTTTTACGTCGCTTTTAACAATATTTCAGTTATATCGCGACATGGAAGCAGGAGGTTACCAACCTCTTAAACATAGTGGTGCAACCCGGGAATCGAACCCGGATCGTCGGCGCCTCAAGCTAAGCACTTAACCATTACACCAAGCCTGCCCCAAACCTAGTGGTGGGAACTTGTGACGTTGTAATAGAAGACCGATTATGACGGCATACCATTGTATTTTATTGATAGTGCCACGATAACGTTACATCAGGAAAAAGAGTTTATTTCTTATTGTCTTAAGGGCAAATAATTATAGGTTATTGACTGAATACGACGAAATATGACCGCCCGAGGTCTTTGAGCGGTAAAGCGGCCCGAGCTTGCGAGGGCCACATCCGCTAAAAGACCGAGGGCGGTCCTTTTTATTACATATTTATTCGTCCATCTACATTTAATTCTATAAATGGAAGTATTTTCGTTAATAGTACGTCCGCCATGTTTGTTTTCGTACGGTATGACGTCAAATATAAGTATGACGTCACGTAACTGGAAATAATCCCTGGGCTGATATGAAGTTTGCGGGCATTTATGGCTCTATATTAGCCCGGAAACTTTCTATATAATCTATTGATAAAATTTTCAAAATATGTAATAATAATATAATAACGACAATCGATTATACATTGTAGCTCGCAAATATCTGTGGACACGCGCGCATATATCAATACATGTATAATTTGACTGCAGGAAGAATAGGAAAACAATGAAAAACTAAAAGACATGTAGTCACATTCACGACATTAACTGTGTAAATTAGTAACAAGAAAGATGGAATGTTAATTATCATACATCGTTCATACTAAAATGTCCTCAAGCAAGAAATGTCATTCACAGGTGATCCTTCATGTTCTGTGCATAAATGCGATTTAGTATTCAATTCTTAACTCTCCTCATAAATTGAATGTACGCATTTTCATTCTGTAATCCGTATGACGACATGGGATATGGAGAAATTCTACTTATCAAACGATAAATTCTACCTATAGCAATGGTGCCCTGCGGCATATTTATGTCGTATTATGATTTTATAATTATCTCGGTCCTAGGAAATGCAATAACCAACTATGAAACCTGTCATACTGTAAATCATTATTTGCAACCCCCTCATTTAAAATGATCTTTTGATTGCTTAGTCAGTGATTATTTAATATGCATACTAAGCTCTAATGTGGTCCATTGACAAACGCTGAAATGATCCAGACAACTGACTTTGCATGGTTCGGTATTTGTCTTCAGTTTCTAAGTAAAAAAAATTTCCTGATCTTTTTTTTTTTTATCTTTTTTCTATGACTATTGCCTAAAGTGAAATATAATTAAGACTATTTTATCTATGTATGCTTCTCCAGTGAATCAAAATGCTGATATTAATGTCTTCACAATGATATTAGTAATATATGACTGAAAATTTGCATTACCTCTTACGATAAATTCAAACCCCATAATACATTCGGAATGTTTTGTACCTCTTCTTCGCATGATGTAAAACTCAAAGCAGACTCGTAAACCTATTGAACCTCATACGTAGTCGTTGCACGGCAACATTAAACCGTATTTTAAGGTCATATCCTACTTATTCAGTTTTAGGATAGATTTGCTTCAAAACTTAACTAGTTTCCTCTTATGGTCTTTCATAGAGACTCACAGTGACGTCTGATGTGGTTACCAAATGAAAATTTGGAGTTTATTCAAATTCACTGATTGACTGATTCAGACATTGTTCATTGCCATGTGTAGACAAAACAACATATTACTCGATATTTTATTTTTCATATTTGAAATAAAATATATTGCATACATAATGACCTGAATAAAGTGAAGAAATTGAAACCTTTCCATAAACCTGTTTGTGAAAAGACAAAAAGTCCGTATTTGCAAAATTCCTGATAATGCTGCAGTTCTCTTTCTTGTCATCTACTGCATTTGTTCCGAGGAACTCCTTAGTGGAGAGATATAAAAGTTTTGCGAGCCAGTTATGACCTTAATTCTTCAAAGTTATATACTAAGCATTCGTATGCGATATTGAATGTATTGGTAAAATGCAGTTACTTTGGAAGATGTCTTACGTACGTAAGTATAGAAGGAAATGTTTTTGAATTTCTAAAAAGGAAAATTAAATTGGACACTTTAAACCCCCTCGAAAACATTCACATCACATGCTGGTTTCGACTAAGTATCATGGTCAACTGAAAGAGAAAACAGAAGACATTTGACAAAGCTGTCTGACGCAAACCACCAAGGACCTGCACAAAAAAACCCCCCATGATAATAGTAGAATTTACACGCAAAACGACATTACAAAAATATTCGATTGTGCTGCGGTTACAATACCGACTTAGGACGGTAAATTGAAGTAACAAACGCCACTCAATAGGTGTGGTTAATCGGTTTACGGGCGCCCACCTTCCCACTCACTGCAAAAGCAGCACAATCAAAGGAAACACGTTTAAACTTTTATAAATAATCCTCTATATAGAGAACAAGGATCAACAGGTTTCTTAAGAAGAGAGGTCATAATAATCTATTATATACGAAACGTTTATAGAATAAAATGTTGGTATAAAAAATATGTAAAGCGACATCAACATAAGTAGACCGTGCTCTGCCCGTCTGCAAGCGAGCTCAGATCCTTGATCAATAAAAGTCCCGACAAACAGTCAGAGGGGACGAGGATCAGGACCTTGTCTCCTCTTAAAACGTTTGGACAAGGTCCGTAATAGAATCTTTTTGTTTTTTTTATCTGATGACCGGAATATGCCATTGCATGTACATGTAGAAGTTCGTGACGACTATTATTTCTTGCAATTTGCAGGAGGTCGTTTAATGACCTATTTAACCTACCATTTCTTCTGCGGTTGCCATTACGGTGACGACCGTGCGACCTGCGTTTCCTCTTAACGTCTGGTCTTGGTGAAAATATATTGATATTGTTATGGTAAGAGGAAATGTTCCCTTGTTGAAAAAAATTGGTCATTGAGACCAAGGGGATATGGGGTTTGTAGATGTTTAATCCGATAAAATTCAGCAACTAAACGTCGTTTTTTTTTTTCATTTCAGATTTAGTTTCTCCAGGTTGTTTTGTAATGCTTTCAATAAGAGTAATAATAACGTTATCAATATTGTGATTATATTTGATGGAGTGATTGTAAAGAAAGTTCTTGTATTTACGTTTAAATTATGTCTGATTTTATATTAAATACAATCCGTTTGCAAGGTACATCGATGTATGGACCCTATTCATTTCAATATAGCATAGAAAAGTGTTTTCAAATGGACGCACTATTTAAATATACTTTGATTAATAAATCTCCTACATACGATGAAAATTCAACAAAATAACTATCGGTGAGAGACCATGAAATATTGAAGAACACGAGACAGGATTACTAGTGCATATAAATGCTAAGAAACCAACGGAAGGGGTATCGAAATGTACAACATAAACTGGTAATCAATATTTATAATCTTAAGAAGAACCAGGTACCAAGCAGGAGAAAAGAAAAAAAAAATCCCCTGTCGACCAGACAAGTATGTTGTGATACCGTAGATAGGATTCATTAGTATAAAACGATGGTCACTGAGCATATACGTAGGATAGCTTCACTGACAAATGGCATGCATGTAATTGTAAACTCGATTATCGCCTTTTACATCGACAGTATAAGTCTTGTATTTACCCCTCTAAAGCCTTATACAGACTTCTCTTTATGCGTAGTACTGTGACTAACAAGGGTTTGTGACGGCGCCTTGTCTATTGTAGGGGACAAAAGTCCCAGAATCTCATTCCCTCTAACCTTTGATCGGGGCTTTTAAATATCAGAGACCTTAGCTAGCTTTCTGAAAGACAGATCTAATTGGCTAATGTTGTTATCACTTATCTATACATTGTATTGCATATTTTCTATAGCATATATAATGTGTTATTTATTATTTGATCTCTTCACTTCAGGAACCTGTTAAACTTTTTTTTCCTCTATTGAGCATTATTTATAAAATTTCAAATGTATGATTTCTATTGTAAGTACTGCCATTGTGCTAAGTGGGAAGGTTGACCCCCAAACCGGTTAACCACACCAAATCAGTGTCGAAAGTCGCATCCATTGATTACCCTATGTTAGTACCATAACTGTATTACCACCACATATTCGAGATGTCGTTTTATGTGCTTATTCTTGTTGCTCTGCATGCCCATTGCGATTTTGTCCAACATCTGAGTCATATGTCAGTTTTCTGGTCTTCAAAATGATGTATTCATTATAAATCACAATTTATTCACATTTGTCTCATCAATGGTGTTTTGTCCTAATAACACTCCAAATTACAGTTTAGCGTAAATCACTTTTATTTTGCATATTGTATTATTCATTCAGCTAGCGAAATTTTAACATATATTATTGGATCAAACGGCAATAGACATGTTAGATTTTTTTTTTTCAAATGATAAATACTAATTCATAAGATCATCGAAACTAGGGGATACATTTCTTTTAAACAAATTTTAACACGCGTATTATTACCTAAGCACTTACGAAGTGCTGGTTGTCTTAAATCATTCCCTTGTTTGTTTTACTGATAATGTACAATGGTGTATAGAATGGAGATGTATTATTCAAATAAAGTAAATGTTATATAGTACAGATATATTCATCCATCTTTCCTGAAGATAACTTTACATCAACAGTATTCCTCGTGTGACACGTAATAAGTACTTATTCGACATACTTCGGGGGCGGATCTACACGAGGAAAGACGTGCGAGGTCTACACCGTTATATTTGTGAATGATAACACATAAAACATCTTTACGCTAGAACATCGTCATTTTTTATCCATATTAACTGTTTTAAGCACAGATCATTGGAGAGAAAAATATGGGATTTTTCCACTGCTTTTTGCCATAGCACCAATCTCTGAAGTCACTATTTAGCCTTGGCAGGCTTAACTTTCTAGGGTGTAACATCATGGCATAATTCACAGATCAATATAATCTTAGTCCGTAAAGGAATATAGATGAATCACGAAGGATTCTCTAGCGTCTGAAGTCTGGGGGGGGGGGGCATAGGTCATTGACCCTATGGACGAGCATAGGGCATTTTACTGTTTGAATATCAATGGTACATCGATGCAGAATACGACTGATATAGTAGTGTATTACTGTAGCATAGACAACAATGGGGAACAATGAACGACTGATGTTGTAAAATGTTACTGTAGCATTCACAACAATGGAGAACAATGGCCGACTGATGTTGTAAAGTGTTACTGTAGCATTGACAATAATGGGGAACAATGGACGACTGATGTTGTAAAGTGTTACTGTAGCATTGACAACAATAGAGAACAATGGACGACTGATGTTGTAAAGTGTTACTGTAGCATTGACAACAATGGAGAACAATGAACGACTGATGTTGTAAAGTGTTACTGTAGCATTCACAACAATAGAGAACAATGGACGACTGATGTTGTAAAGTGTTACTGTAGCATTGACAACAATGGGGAACAATGAACGACTGATGCTGTAAAGTGTTACTGTAGCATTCACAACAATGGGGAACAATGAACGACTAATGTTGTAAAGTGTTACTGTAGCATTCACAACAATGGAGAACAATGGACGACTGATGTTGTAAAGTGTTACTGTAGCATTCACAACAATGGAGAACAATGGACGACTGATGTTGTAAAGTGTTACTGTAGCATTGACAACAATGGGGAACAATGAACGACTGATGTTGTAAAGTGTTACTGTAGCATTCACAACAATAGAGAACAATGGACGACTGATGTTGTAAAGTGTTACTGTAGCATTGACAACAATGGGGAACAATGAACGACTGATGTTGTAAAGTGTTACTGTAGCATTCACAACAATGGGGAACAATGAACGACTAATGTTGTAAAGTGTTACTGTAGCATTCACAACAATGGAGAACAATGGACGACTGATGTTGTAAAGTGTTACTGTAGCATTCACAACAATGGAGAACAATGGACGACTGATGTTGTAATGTGTTACTGTAGCATTGACAACAATGGGGAACAATGAACGACTGATGTTGTAAAGTGTTACTGTAGCATTCACAACAATGGAGAACAATGGACGACTGATGTTGTAAAGTGTTACTGTAGCATTGACAACAATGGGGAACAATGAACGACTGATGTTGTAAAGTGTTACTGTAGCATTCACAACAATGGAGAACAATGGACGACTGATGTTGTAAAGTGTTACTGTAGCATTCACAACAATGGGGAACAATGAACGACTGATGTTGTAAAGTATTACTGTAGCATTCACAACAATAGAGAACTGTGAACATTCAAGGTTCTTTGAAATCGTGCATGAGACGTATATTCCGCTCAGAACCATAGCGGCCACCCTCTAGATTAGTAGACCTCGATTTCTCTTATTCCTCCACTTAAAAGTTCGGGGTTAAGTCAAATTACACCTATATTTGTATATTTTGTTTTACTTATAACATTTATACATAGCATTAGGCGTCTGTGAATTGTAAATGTTAATGCCAACAGGATTATCTACATGTATTTTCACTGCGCAAAGGCATCAAGAAATGATAACATTCCATAAAATGGTTAATATTTAATTTGTCCGTCATTTTGAAATACAAATTTCGATGAAGTCATTTTTACGCTTGATAACACTGCGTGGTGGAAAGTCTGAAGTTCTGTTCAGCTACGTAGCACTACGCATCGTTACGAGGGATTTACGTCCTTTCTTTGGCTAGTAGCTTAGAATTAAGCAACATAAATTAACACTTCTCACAAGAGTTGAATGTTGACCGACATTATACAGAAAGCGCCACAACCACGCAACATCAGAACCCAGGATAACGCGACACTTTGAGCAAACTCTCTTCAGTTTGAAAAGATCGAAATCAGAAAAGTGTACGTAAGTCAAATTGATAGAACGATGAGAGCACGTTATAATCCAAGCATAAATTACTGTTTGTTTTATATCACATATATAAACATGGCATATAGTAGTCATAAATAAAATTCTCCTTTAGGTAGAGAAAGAAGGGGGGTATATTTCAACTGTATGACAAAATCGACCAAAGACGTGCATAGCAAACATGAGAATATTAAAGACATAGCTGATTGTAAGATGAGAGTCGTACTGATTTAGCAATCACCATCAAGGTGACAACCGTGGCTTAATTAGCGCACGTAGTGTACATGTTCAAATTAGACAGAATTAAATAAGAAAGAAGGGAGAATGTTGGAAAAAACACTGTCTGAAATCACGGTCCATTTTTCTGATACGTAAAAGTATGCATTTGCAGTATGTTTGGTTCTTTCGCTGAGCAACTTTGAAGTACCTCGAAATTTATGTGATCTCTAGTATATTGTGACAGAATGTAAGTGTCATCTTCACAAGTATTCATGTACGATGACACAACACAAGGCTGAGACTGGATCTCTTTAATATCAACATTTGAAAGTACTTGTATACTTCCTAGGTGCTATTTTGGTGATGTTATGGTTTTACGTAATGTGTAAATCGGTTGAGAGGGTGCGTTTGGTTTAGTGTTTTGACTGTTCGATTAAGTCTTTGAACTTCTCACTAAAGGTATACATGTTTTGTTGTTAACATATTTTGTTGGGCTAGAATGTAGTTCTGCCCCTCTGTATACGTGGAACATACAGATATTGTTCCACGTGTTTATTCTTTAAAATCAATTTTTACATGAAAAAGCCTCTGATTTATTTTGACATTTACTCAAAATATCTTAAACTGACAAGTGTCCTCCATGGTTGCCAACAGTCTTAAAAATGGTTCCTATCCCTCTACAATCTGAGACACATACTGTAGGCAAAAACGAAATTGCTTATTACGTCATGCATTTACAAATGGTAAATCTTTACAGTATAGTATATTAAGCATAATAAAATAGTCAGTAAGATCAGTTCACAATCGAATAAGCACATGTTCGAAATTCATGATATGTTTGATGTCAATAAATTGTTGATCAATAGCTATATATTCTTTGCCATCACAAAGGCCTTAAGTCTTGTATTGGGCCCCTCTATAGCCTTACCGACTATGATTAACAAGGCGGTGGGGACATTAAAACTGGCCTTGTCTACACCTTTGTAGAGGTGTGAAGGGCCTGAGAGTCGTCTCTTTCGAGTCGAAGCTTCCACAGAGATCAGGGACCGTAACTTGCTTTCAATAGTCGTGATCATGTTTTATGATCTCTTAACTTGAGTAATCTGTTGATCATTTGCTCTATATGGAGGATTATCTAAACATTTTAGGTGTGTTCTTTGATTGTACTGCATTTATGGTGAGTGGGAACGTGGGCCCGTAAACTGGTTAAACACATCAATTTATTGACTACTGCCATATCAATTAGGCCTCTTAATTCGGTACTACAACTGCATTACTATCGATTATTTTTGTGATGTCTTTTCTCAGTTCGTGGCGACTTTGTCATACAACTGAGTAGATGTCTTCATTCTTTAGCAAAAGTGTCCAGATTTGATGTCTATAGAGGCAGATTCACATAAATCTATGCATAAGGGAGAAAGACGTATAATAACAATGTTATGGATAAAAACGTTACAACAACATTCCACTGTGGGCATTCATAACCCTTATAATCCAAAGGTGGGACCAAGTGCTTGGGGGCGGGGGCGGGGGGGGGGAGGGAGAAAAGAATCTTCTGATAGCCACATCGCCAATTAATGCCAAAACACGAAACTAGTTCAACTCTGCATTGGGACGATGGGTGTAGCGAACTGTATAGAAATTGTCACAGCCTCACAACTTTAAAAATCAAATACGATGCGGGGAAACAAAGAACAATTATATCGCGCCAATTTGATATGTTTATTACTATTGGATCGATACTGCTGCTGGTAGAGTGTCAGAATATCACTAGTCCAGTATTCATAATTTTCCCGAGAAGCCATGCATATTATATCATTTTTTTCAAATAATGAAATTAAGGTTAACAAGGTCTCGCTTTGACTCATACTCGCAAAATTTAAATTCCATGCAAAATAAATGTGATTTACAGTAAGCAATTTGACCTGTTTAATGGTGGTACAAGTAGTGCCTATGTCTACTCCACAGATGTGTAGTTTTTCGTTCAGAGGCTATGGTATTGATTCTGTGCTCTTTTTTGTACGACATGTCCTGATATGGTATTGATTTTGAGCTGTTTTTGGTACGACGTGTCCTGGTAAGAGATCTGATGTGTTTAGGAGGATTTATTATAGTATGATTCTTCCAGTAAAACAAGTATTGGTCATGTATGACATCCTTTCTGGTGTTTAGGAAGAGTTGTGACGGCAAGATGATATTGTCAGAACTGAAAAATTCTAAATACGAAATAGATTCAGTAGCGGGTTTAGATTGGGGGGGGGACTGCCCCCCCCCTTGCTGGTCACATATTTACTAGTAGAAATCCAGATTTTGCACCAAAAATGGCTGAGAAGTTTGGCTAATACCCATTTGGAACCCCCCCCCCCCCTTTTTTCGGAAATCCTGGATCCGCCACTGAGATTAATAAATACATGAATTGATTAATATATATACTAATTAATTTATGTCCAACTACCGTAACACAAATATAAAGCATATAACGGCAATTATTTCCTTCTATGCATATCTGTATATTGCAATTTTCCATTGTGCAAAGTTTCATTGAATTACAGACAAGTATTTTGAGGAGTTGCACCACACAGCTACACATACACCTTCACACATACACACCTACATATACATACGTCTGACTTAGCAACCCATACGTATGACTAAGTACATGTAACTTGTGCACATGACTCAGTATCTCGTGCGCACGACTTACTAACTAACTAGTGCCTATAACTTAGTATTTTGTCCGTATGACTTATTAAGTAGTGCATATGACTTAGGGGGCAACCATTTGATTTTTATGGGGGTGGGGCAGGAAAACTTTGCAAAAAAAAAAGTCCGGCTCGAATTTTGGGGAAAAAAATAATCCGGCCCGAAGGGCCGGCAAAAAAAAAACAATAAATAAATAAAAAAAATTAATAATAATCCGGCTCTGAAATTGGGCAAAAAATATTCAAACCGGTGAAAGTCTTCCACCCCCCCCCCCCCCCCCCCCCCAATGGTTGCTCCCTTTGTTTCTCGTTCGTATAATTTATTATCTCGTACGTATGACTAAGTATCTCATGGGTATGCCTTACTAACTATTGCGCATGACTTATTATCTCGTGCGTATGACTTAGTATCTCGTGTGTACATGTATGTCTTATACACTATAGTGCCTAGAGCAAATAGTTTCCAAGCAGTATCATTGATATATTGTGTAGTTGAACTTAGATAAATTGCTTTATGCGCACACGATTACTAATAAAAAGATAAAAGACATACTGACAGATCGAAGAAGGAGGAGTGTAGCTTCTGTTGAGACCCCCCCCCCCCCTTTCTCATTCCTTTGAAATTTTATCAGTGGTTTGACCTAGGTTTTGTTTTGTGCGTCCGGTTTATATCTCATATTTCATTCGCATTATGACATTACACTGCCACTCAACAAGCAGTTGTATTTTTCTTAAACTGAATACATAGAATTAACGACTGCGTTAACTCCTACAATGTATGTGAAACACCTGTAAAACGCAGACAAAGCCAGCGACAGATAACAGCGTTGTATAAGAGGCCATTCACAATTGTTTTTGTTGAATACAATATAATTTTGTCGAATGTACTGTAGTTGCTCAAGAGTCGTTTGGTTTTAGGTTATACTGACCCACAAAAAGGCCAACCCTTTAAAGAGACATTCCTCCTTTCTTCTGTGTAAGCCTATGTCTATCTAACGTTCAAGAAATTTGAAAAAAAAAATATACATTCTTGTTTATCGAGGTGAAAAAGTAATGTTCCTTTATTATCTTTCTTTTATTTTATTCGAAAGGGGTACGGCTAGCCAAACAAGATTACATCACGTACACGTATGTCACAGAAACATAACAAAAAGTGGATTCTATTTTGCATTATTATTTTTGCAGTGTTAAAGTCATAAAAAAGTTCCGCGCGGGCGGTTTTATGTTTAAGTTTTGTTAGAGTTAGAGTTTTTTTTTTGTTTGTTTTACGTCACACCAGGAATATTTCACGTATATGGTGACGGCATCTGCCTGATACGGAGCATACAAATTTTGACCTTTGCAACGGACTAACCCGAAGCAGTGAGGGATCTTTAACGTGCCATGCATACCACGACACGGGGCCTCGGTTTTTACTGTCTTATCCGAAAGACATGACACCGGCATGACCAGAGCGGGACTCAAACCCTGGCCTCCCGATCAGGAGTCCGACGCGATACCACTAGGCCACGCCGGCTTCAAGTTTTGTTAGAAGGCTGTTTTGATGGTGTATGACTGTGGTAATAGCATTGTGAAGTATTGAAATATTATTGTAATATTTATATTTGTAGACATTCATGAAGGATGTTGTTGGCCAGAGAGAGAGAGAGAGAGAGAGAGTTGTTCTGTTTGTACAGTAGACGGTGAGCTCAAGATACTACTTGAATCGTAACCATGGGGACCCCTAGAGAGGAACCAAGGAAGAAAAACATCTGGTGAACACTTCAATTGCTTCATCTTTCGTCGGTTGAGAAAGTGATAAATAATACATTTTTTTCCGAGAGGTGAACGTTTCAAAAAGACGTGCATTATTTGTCTTTTTTCATTTTAACAAAAGGGTTAGGTAGCAATGAAAAAAGATTTTTTAAACATTTCCATTTCCAATCAAGCTCAAGAGGTGTCAGGTTGGTTCATCATTCGCTCTACGTCCTGTCACCTCTGTCCCTTATGATTCGTTTTTCTTCTTTCTGCATAAATCAGCTTAACCAGAGACATATATACATATATGTCTCTGGCTTAACGAATTAGATGTATTTGTACTTGCTACAATACAGCATCGTTTGATAAAGTAGGCATCTATGGCGCGTACATAGTGTCCTATGACATATTTGAAAGATTTTGATGTTTAAATATTGCATAATGACTACGATGACAGTGTGCTGATTTCAAGTCCATAAAGAGTTTAATGTCATGTCAGGGGATATCAGATTATGTAGGTGTATCATTATGGCTTTACAGATGTAAAGGAAAATACAATGAAAGGCTAACACATTGTTCCCCAGCACCTGATGTATGGGACTTTAGCATTTCATAGCTGTTTTACTGTATTGTAATGGTTAGATGCAAATCTTTTCCTTGTATGCCCCTTTTAAGAATTAAAACTGTCTATTATGCTTAAAATGAAGTAAGAAATACGTGTATAATGATAAATAAAAATAAAAAATAAATAAACGAATAAATAAATAGACAAATAAACATCAAATAAGGATACAAAAATTCCTTATCTTTACCTGAGAGACGAATAAATGTATTACATATTTTCTTTTTACTTAGGAAAACATTTTAGTATCTCTACAGAGTTTGAATAATAACTCGGCTTTTCTACTTTTAAGTTGGTTATCAGCGCAGACCATTTGAATTTCCATACTATCAGAATCCAGATTTGTATATAAAAAGCGAAAAAAAAATTTTTAAGAAGTTGGTGTCAATTTCCGTACGTCCACATTTTTTTAAAAGTTAGAAACTGCAACAATCACTTAAAACATCTATTATTTTAATATTGTCTACTTGACCATTTTTCAAATAAAAATGTTTTAACGTTATTAATTGCTACATCAATATTCACGGGCACAAGGCGTGGATCCAGAAATTTTGTCGAAAGGGGTTCCAACCCAACAAATTATGCGAAAAGAGTACAAAAAAATTTTGTCGAGAGGGGTTCCACCCCAACAAATTATGCGAGAAGGGTACAAACATGTCCTTAGGTGTATAATAATTTATTTTAAAACAGAAAAAAAAAACCGTTAATTTAGCCGAATCTTTGAGTAGGGCCAGTCTCCCGTTCCAACCAAAAAATAAATAAAAACGAATAAAAAATAATCAGTAAACACCCCCCCCCCCCTAAATAGAAAAGAAAAAGAAAAGAAAAGAAAAACAAAACGCAGAAAGAATATGACGTGAAACAACATTCGTTGATGTCCGTACTGCTTTTCCTTATCGCTACTATAGTAACAAACTTATTGTATTTTGTGTGTGTGAACGATGCATTAGCTTTAGTTTTAAGAGTGCATTTGTTTCACTCAGAAAACCGTCCCTCCTGATTCCTTGCTACGTACAGCGCTGCAAAATGTTCAATTCGTATCTAGAATGTTAAAGGGGTCATGAAGGGGTTAAAAATGTGATGTGGTTTGAATCTGCATATTAGATACCGTAAACTAGCCTCTTGGTTCACATGGGCTTAATCTAGATTTATTGGTAATTCATATGGATCTTTTGTACAGAACGTGAGCAAGTAAATTTACTTTACTAGTAGTAAAAGAGTGTGTGTTTGACAGAATTCACACAATCAATAGATGTATGAACCCATTATGCTCCATTTAAGTGGCCGATCCAGGATTTCCAAAAATGAGGCCTATACGTGAAAGGCAAGTATTAGCCAAAATACTCAGCCATTCTGGGTGCCAAATTCGGAGTTTTACTCATATTATTTGAGTGTTTTCAACTTTATCATCTAGGCCTATATATGTCTTGTAAATTTTGGACGAAATAAAAGCCCCCCCCCCCCTGAATCCGCCACTGCATTTAACAAAATCACTTTAAACATTAAGAACCCGACATCTCTTCATCCTTTCTATGTACACTGTAAGACGGTGTGGTGCTGGGGCTTTAACTTTCGATCGAAAAGAACAGCCTGAATTCAAATCCCACTGCAGCCTCGGCGGTATTCTGGTGAGTATGGTAGTAAGTTCAAATACCGCTGGAGTTTCAATGCTTTTCTGGTTGGAATTATATTGCAACATACCAACCAGGTGCCCCCATCACATTAATAAAAATCATAGTTAGAAGTAAATAATCATTCAACTATAAACACTGAATAAGTGTATTTTTAAGATACACTTCACGGCTGCGTGCTATTTATAATTCATCATCAATTAAGGCTTCTTTATCAAATGTTTTGTATGTGTGCTTGATTACGTAACAGTTTGACGACACGTTAAGAACAAAGATTAAGACCTTTGATACGGACCAGACGGAAGCAGTGTGGGATTTTTAAAGTCCTGCTGACACCACGCGAGCTCGGTTTGTACCGCCTCATCCCAAGGACAGGATACCATCATGCCATAAGTGGGACTTCAACAAGAGACATCTTGGTGACGAGCCATGCACTTCACCGACTGGGTACTCAGCTCTTCTTGAAATCTAGGGCAGGCCATTTCCAGCTTGGAGTGACAAAGACACAACCTAAACTTGCTGGTGAATTAATCCTATCAACAGTGGCGGATTAAGAAGGGGGGGGGGCCTTTTGGCCACATATTTACTAGTAAAAATCCAGATTTAACGCCAAAAATGGCTAAGTCGTTTGGCCAATACACATGTGCCCCCTTTTCGGAAATCCTGGATCCGCCACTGATCAACATTAATGTTGTATTCCTCCTACTCTCACTAAATTTGGGTTATAAATCATAATATATAAACATATTTTATTCCTTTTTTAAACTTCAAAATTTGTTATTGCGTTTGTGCTTGTGATTGAAACCTCTGACTTTCGGTAACTACTTTCAACTGAACACTGAACACAGAATCGACTATAATGGTTCCGGTTGGGTCGACCCATGGGGTTCCATTTCCAGTTCGACACAGATTGGTTCCATTTCTGGTTTCGGTCAGGTTCGACATCGTATGGTCCCATTTCGGGTTCCTGCCAGGCTCCGACCCAGTGACCATTTCTGGTTTCGGTCAGACTTTAACACGTAAGGCTCAATTTTTGAGCAAACAGTAGGGCGCGAACAAGTCCGAATGTCACCATAACTGGAATTACCGGTAAATTACTGGAAAAAATTTCCAGCATGCGATCTCGAGAAAGAAGAATTTTTAAAACCTGTATGTACACTCCTATTATGTAATACTGTTTGTTTTTGTTTATGACAATATCCGAATATGTTACTTTAGCTCCGTGGAACTAAACAATATATATATGAGAATCCCAGTAACACAAAATGTGTTCTAGGTCCAGCGCCATAAACTGAGAATATACTTAAGTCAAATATTTCATTTTAATTTATTCCATTATCAAACGTTCAAATAAATTCTCATGCAGAATGGTTTAATTCTATTCATCAATAGAATAAAACTAGATAAAATCCAAACCCCAGTTACTAATTCATTGATGAACAGAAGAATATAAAATTATGACTTAAGTATATTCTCAGTTTATGGCGCCGGACCCTGAGTATGCGTCTTATCAATATATCTAAGTTTTGAATATTTTTAGTCTTATTGCATAAAGACCAGGATATGCCACATTATTTTGTTTGAACTAAAGAAAAAAAACTCAAGATATCAACAGAGATCTAACAAGTATTGTCATAATTTTTATTGGAAGACTTCACATGCAATTACATCTACATGTGTTTATTTACAAATATTTTCTACTCAATGTACAGTATCAAAAAGACGCGAATTACATCCATTATATTTATGTCAACTAAACAACAAGAGGTCTGTGTAGAGGTTCGTTGCTGATTCTGTGTCAAAGTGGAATCACAATGAAATTTACTATTGTTTTCAAAGCTATGCAACATTTTTATGACACTTATTGAATAAACATACGTAATTATTAATACCTGAGAGTCAGTCATAATGAAAGGATCGACATCTGAATAAAGTGAAAATATGAATGAAAGTACATTTTCATATTCTAATGTTTCAGCCGACATCCTCTTGTTTGTTCCCTATCAAAAGTTTGCTTTGCATATTCCAAATTCACTTGACATAATTTTTCGATAATACATTTTGAGTGTCGATACACCGCTTGATGGTCTAGCCATACTCAGGGTGGAATCAGTCATTTAATATGACGTCATTCTCTCAAAATCATAAAAAATGTCACAAATAAAACTAAAAAATCAAATGAAATTTTTATATCTGACAAAAAATGATGACGGGAATAGACTGAATGACGAGGTTTTTTTTTTTTTATAAAATCTTATAAAAGAGTAAGAAGTAGACTAGAAATTAAAGACACGAAGGAGAAGATAACGGTTGTGGCGCTGTTATTTAGTTTGCCACTGTTGTCGCCACCATCGGCAGCTTTAGGAGTGGTAGCTGCTACTGGACTGTTACCTGAAAACCAATTCAGACAAGTGAGGAAATCGTATAAAAATAGCACAGAATATATACTAAATGTTTGCATGTGTGTACATGTACATACAATAATATTCTTTATATCATTTTTTCAGTTCATTATTAACGCTTTAGTATAAAACAATAGAAATGCTCTTCATTTAATGTAACATCATAAAGAGGAAAGACGATACAGTTACAATGAAGATAAAAATTTTCTGTATTTAATTGTCTATTTACATATTGTTATCTTCTATGATCCCTTGATGCATCAAGAAAGCAATGATAAAATTCGTGAAAATACGTAAAAATCTGCCAAGATACATCCATAAGTGCGTCCAATATTTAATTTCGGAATGGAATTCTGAGCAGATTCAGCAACATTTGACGTGGTAATCAAAGAATGTTAACTATCGGGGCATCTGATTGCAGATCTTTTGTAATAATGGCGAGACTACTATTTCATCGTATCAGGGGCTCTGATTGGGATTGGATGAAATCAATTAATTAAATCATGAATTTTATTATCATCACCCGAAAGTAAAGTTGGTCTGGCAATGTGTAGTTGTTAATATCTGAAATTTGGTTATGCTACGAGAGTGACTCCCCTCCAGCAATTTTTTTTTCAAAATTAAAGTGGATTACTTAAAGTAACTTTTGAACGTTTGATAGAGGAGGGACTGACAAACATTTTGATGCGTGGGTTATGAAGCTAAGATAAAGCTAAGTGTAGTTCTTGCTTGAAGATCTGAATTTCAACACTGGGCCCTCTGTGAACAGGAATCACCATTCCTTGACCTCATCAAAGAGTGCCACACTCTAGGATATACCTAGCTCCATATTGGATCTAATTCCCCCTCCTTTAAAATATGGCATAAAAGCAAGATCATTTTTGTAGAAAAAGTTGAGTATTTCACCCATACAGAGTTCATCGAAATCCTTTCAATGCTTCTGGTTCCAATGGTTCAATGTTTCATTTTTCAAAGTGAATTTCCCTCTTCCATCCCTACCCTATTTTTGGGATGAGGATGTATCAACATATACGTTGACCTATAAAGATCCTGGATGAGTTCATAGCATAGGCTACAATTATGATTCCAAGCACCAAACAGGTGCCGCCACCATATTAATAAAATAATTATGGTGTGGTGTTAAGCAACACACAAACAGAATCTTTTTAAAAATTCAATTACATGTACAACATTTTAGAAAAGATTTTATGTAGCATACCTATACACCTCCTGGCCGTGGTAATTTCAGCTTTATTCCATTGTTTTTGTATGTTTTCTACCTGTGCTTCCATTTCACGTTTCATATTAGCATCCATTTCTTTGAGATTAACACACCCATCGGCATCTCGAGGATCCTGTGGCACACAACTCTTCACAACGACAGTGGCATCCATCTCTGCGTCTGAAATAAATCAGTATATAGAAGAACTGAAAAATATTTCGATTAAAGATTTTATTAATTTTTTTGGGTGGGTGGGTTCAAATTCATTAATATATATATATATCAATCAATTAACACATTTAGTTATACATCGTCATCCTTCTTGGAGATTTTACTGGTGTTACGGTTGATTGGTCTAGAGTAATCAGTTCAGATCCTCTTTTACAGAAGATGATAGTGTCTTTTTCTAACTTTAAATTTTTATGATTAGTTACTCACCAGCTGGACCATTCTTCATGCCGACGGCTTTCATCGCGAAGGTTTGTGTCATACATTTATTCACCGTATTGGGTATTGCTACACATTCCTGCTTTTTAGCATTGTCAGTAAGGCATGTAGCGTCGGTAAGTGGTCCCAACGCCTGGTTAAGAATATCTTTAACGCTATCCGGAAGGTTTTTGAGTTTGAATGACATGTTCATACAGCTTGGACATGATACTGAAAAAGACCAGATAAATATAGGAAGGTTACAGTAAAGAAATAGTTAATATGTTTTGATTATTTATATTGTTTTGTTACTTCGTAAATTAATTCATATATGTAATACCCCCCTTCCATACATACGCACAAATGAGCGTGTAAACCCAAGCACTCACTTACCAACCCCAACTCACATTTGTCATTTGGGGAATTCGCTAACAGACAAATGGATATCATTTTTATAATGGTCTTTTTGAACACAATTTTCCCTCCTGAAACACAAATATCTCAGTGTGTGAATTCAAAACAGAGAGAGAGGACCGTTCGACAAAAGCCCTATTTTCAATGAGATTTAGTGACATAATGACCCCAAAGACGGAGGAGACTGTTCCATCCCTTCTCGAAAAATGCAGGCATCCTTTACCGTGATAAAAGATTCTATAAAATTATCATATCAAAGAGAACATAGAATTTGTCATAAATGAAATAATATTTCTCATGTGTCAACCTCAACCTGAATTCTTGTGATCGACTGTTCCCTTTTTCTTAAACTCTAGGTTCACGGTCTTTGTTTTAGCTTTTGTAAATAAACTTTCCCCAAAATTTGACCTCCATGTTTGGAAAATTCTTGGCCGGCCACGCTTCGTACATTAACTCATTTGACTTCAATATGCCTGAGGGAATACCTGAACCAGATTACTATAAAGCTGTACACTTGTGAGTCATTCTCCTTTAAAAAACAAAACAGGCGCTAATCGAGGAATTCTGTCAAGGGGAGTTCCATATTAGACAATTTTTCGTGAGGTATAGGAAGGGGGTGCCGACCATGTCGCTGGCCGTAAAAAGATCCTGATACTTCCTACGTTAAATACGAAGGATCGCAAATACTCATTCCTTTCATGTTTTGTATTTTAGTCACCTACCAAATCTTGGGCAGGTTTTTTTGCCCCACCAGAGAACAAAAGAATGGTGTATAAAAGCACGAGTGAAAACGGTCAATCAGTAATCATGATCTTGCGTAATCGCATATACAAGAAATGTTTTCATAAATCGGCATGTTGCGTGGCAAGTGCGTGTTCAAATTTATAACTGCAACTCATCGAGATATGCAAGAAATTTTAAGCGTGCAAAGTATACATGAAAATCTAGTCCATGGGCATAGATTGACCTCTTTGTAACAAACGCCATTCGTGAACCTTAGCCCACGTGTAATGTTTCTGTTTTACGCTACTTCAGTGTCACATGTACTTCACATATACAGTGGCGACATCTATTTGTTTCACGGTCTAATTTTTCTGCCCATACAACGGATCCACCAACACATAACGTGAGGGGATAATCCCGTTGCTCCGACAGTTTTAACTTAGACATAAAATAACTCCGACACTTTTTACCCCGACGCTTTTTAACTCCAACAATTTTAACTCCGACAGTTTTTACTCCGACGCTTTTTACTCCGACACATTTTACTCCGACATTGTTAATTCCTACGCTTTTAACTCCGACACTTTCAATTCCTACGCTTTTTACTCTGACAATTTAAAGGTCTTTTTATATGACGATATCGTGGTGAGATGATATCGTAGTATAACACTACCGTGGAGATTATAATATTTTGTAACTGTAATTGTAAAAGTGGCATTGTAATGTGTGGTCTTTAAGTTATGAAAAAAGTACATAAAAATACTATAGTGCTCATTTAGTGCATGAGTTACACACGTAGCACTTGTCCTTATGTCGGAGTAAAATATGTAAAATTGTCGGAGTAAAAAGTGTCGGAGATAAAACTTTCGGAGTAAAAAGTGTCGGAGATAAAACTGTTGGAGTAAAAAGTGTCGGCGTAAAAAGCGTCGGAGTAAAAAGTGTCGGAATTAAAAGCGTCCTAGTTAAAACTGTCGGAGTAAAAAGTGTCGGAGCACTTGGACGACCACAACGCGAGATAGGCCTGACGTTTATGTAGTGTTACCATTAAATGTTTCGAATATTCATTATTTTAACCTTAGCTACAACATTCTTAATCGAAGGACAGTTAGGGATCAAGACAGGATGTGATAAAATACATCAATAAAGTCCTTTCCAACAGCCGACATCGAATCCAGATATTTGAATACAAGTTCAGTGCTATATCACTGAATTACTCTGCTCCCATGTACAAACAAGGTTGTTGTGTAAGTCTGGCGATTTAGACACCATCATGTTATCACTAGACTACATCAAATTCATCATACATCGTCTTTTAATTTTTACCTTGAGTTTAGTGCCCTTCCATTTTTAATCGTAAACTTCCGCATTCACCACATTGAAGAACGATGACATCCTGTATCAAAGCACAGTGCAAGGAACAACAACAACAACAACGAAATTAGTATGGCAGCAACAAACATACTATACTATAGGGAAACGGAATATAGCCAATACGAACCCCCCCCCCCCCCAAAAAAAAAACAAAAAAAAAAACAAAAAAAAAAACCAAAAAAACACCCCCCCCCCCAAAAAAAATAAAATAAAAATCAAAGGACTCAAAAGTCCTGAGAGTCGGCTTTGCTGATTTTAAGTATGTAATCATTTTACCATTTTAGTGGCGGATTCAGGATTTCAGGAAGATGGGGGGGGGGGGGCAAAAATTAGGCCTTTTTGCAACTACATCGTCATTATACCTATGTACAAAATGCTAATAAAATGTTGTCTCTTCATACTATCTTACGGCAAAGAGTTTGCAATTGCTTGTATCCGAAATGAACGTGCAATCGACAACTTCATGGCAACAAGTTTTACTGCATTGTTGTCACGAGTCGAAGCTGAGCCAAGGAACGACATTCCTTCAAGTGGGACATTAAATAACCATCTTATTCACGATTCTCATAATGTTTTAACATCATTTTTATTTAGAAACATACTACATTTACCTAAATATTTATATTGCATTTTCATTATCAGAGGAAATGCGGGAAGATCGATCTTTAAATTTGTCATATATGTGAAAAAGAACTAAAGTTCCAGAACATGTTGGGGAAAACTTTAATTGAAATATCTCGATAAAAACAAGCAATACAAGATCAAGACAAATGCTTTGTCCGGAGAATTACACAATCGAGAACATCCGACGGTGTCGATGGTAAAAACATCGTAAAGTAGTCACAACTACATATTATTACGCGAAATTTGAAAACATTATTGCAACTCCTTTTTCGAGTTATTGAAACTAGTTTATGTTTAGCTTAAATTAACTGAGCTAAAGGTACATTGTGCTGATCAAGAATTTTTAAGACAACATCAGTAATTTTTCGGCACTTTATTTTTCAGCGGCGTAGTAAGCTCTATATCGGTAGTGAAAGTTATAACCCCTGAAAAGAAAGTGATTGCAATGAGTGCGGCTTCACCGAAGCCGACTCAAAAACAACCCCCCCACACACACACACACAAAAAACCGACCTGTAACACCCACAACACCAACAACACTATTGATGATAATAATAATTCGAGCAGCAATTAAAACAAGAGAATACAGCAAACCGTCGGCTATATAGACACATCAGACCATAACAACATTGACAATATTACCAACAACAGCATCAATACTTAAAATTACAGTAAAACGCCGAAGGTAAAACCCTGTAAATCCACAACATCAACAAAAAACGTCATCATTAATAACAACACTTTAAAAAAGAACAAATTTCTTAAAGCAACAAAATATGGTGATATGGTAATTATATCCATGAAATTAAAGGAGAGAAGACGGACTCTAGACAAAAGATAGCGCGGATAGCATTTTTGTCAGAAAAAAGAATCGGCGTAAAAGAACTCAAATAAAGAAAGTCCGCATCGACACTTCAAGCCCTATTCATAAATGGTAACAAGAATGTAACACAGTGGCGGATTTAGAGGGGAGGAGGGGGCGTCCCCCTCCCTTTTCGCCGCATGTTTACCATTAAAAATCTAGATTTGCACCAAAAATGGCTGAGTAGTTGACTAATACACATGTGCCCCCCTCCTTTCCGGAAATCCTGGATCCGCCACTATGACATATCAACGGTCTCTCACTAAAGAGGGAAAGTAAATGAATGCACTATTAAATCTATTTGAATTTTTCACGCCTGTACTGAACAATACACTAATGAACAAAGAACAATACTGAAATAAGTGCTCATGCCTCCATATAATTTTATCTCATATTGTAATATCACGAGAGTTCATATTCTTGATTCATTCAAGATACTTAGGGCATTTCCTTCACATACTCTGGTATATATATATTCATGTAATTTGTTAAGAAATTTAAAAAGTTATCAAATACGACAAAACAGACGGGCAGATGAACGCCGGACAAAGTGATCCCAATCTCTAGCGTTGCCTCGCAGACAAGAAAAAAAAACCCCGCTTACACGTGTCTTTTTACCACCTCCCCATTAAAACCAAACAATTCCTTGTTAAAAACGTCCATTATCAACAACGATACTAATGCTTCTACTAACCACAACAAAAAGACACGAAACAACATAAAACTAATATATATATATTAGGGTGTATGGGCATTTATAAAACTTGATACCCTTTTCTCGGAATGCCGTAGTTCACAATGCTCCGTGTGCACTGCGTTAAATGATAGACGGGAATGTCGACGCTTCGTTCCGAGCACATGGTATATAGCTGTGTATTCGATGTTTTTGTACAATCAATATGTTAGCCGAAGAATTTTTCACATGTAGTTTGGTTACTCAAAAATAATGGTTGTTGACAAAGCTGCAAGAATTCGTGAAATAATATACTGAACGAGGTTAACAATGGATAAAAAGGAAAACAGAAATTAGTTCGAATGATCAGAGACATAGATACTTTCGAAGTATCTATGTCTCTGGAATGACTGACGTCAGTATTCAGAGCAGCAGAGACTTGCTGTAGGCCATCTTTTTTTATATTCAATTTTAAGAGCTGCAATTGATCAGCCACTTACATTTATGCAATTTGTCATCACTCGCATAAAATCAGTTCATGATGTGCATGTAAGAAAACAATACTACAAGTGTAAAAAAAAATAGAATTCATTATTCAGTTTATTCTAACAAGATGCCAAAAACTTGCAACAAAATCGTATCTCTGCCGAGGTCGTTTACCTTAACACGCGTGCTGTATGGAATGCCAAGATGGCTGACGTTGACCTAGAACTCTCTTTGCCCAGCTATAAATGGCGCGACGTCGTCTTTCAACGTGAAAGATTTATAAGGCCGAGAAAATATGTAAGTTTGTTTATCACAAAAGGTAAACCGTTCTTATTCTTTGTGCCGGTCGGCCATTTAAATAAGTTCTGAACAAAATAATTCTTACTATTATAATGTCCTCTACAAATTTCTAGTAAAATATCTCATAAAAGAAAGATATGCTTATTTGCCGCCGAGCTATTTGTTGTTACCCCAAAATATACATTTCTACATAAATGAAAAACTTTTAACGCACAATGCAAATTCTAATAATGCTGAAGGATGAATGCATTTTATTAATTTCCTCTCTACATATTAAAGATGAAAATCTTACATTTCATGTAGCATTTCTACTTCAATTGCTGTAGTTACACAGAAACTTTTATAGTGTTTGAGTCAGGAGTTATGATAATAATGACAATGATTATGACTGTCATCATCATTTTCATTATTATTATTATTATTATTATTATTATAATTATTATCATCATCACCGGCATTAGTACTACTACTACTACTGATAACTAAGAAGATAAAAAGTAATATATTACAGTACCTGCAGTGGATTGTGCATTGGCTATTCCAAAAACAGCAGCAATAATGCAGATTAATTGCATCTTTCCGTGTAAAATGTTTATTCCTGATGTACAGACAATGATGTTACAAAAATTCACTCGGTATCGCTTTTATATACGTGCAGCCAGCGATTGAGTAAGTCCTGTAATTTATGTGCAATGCTCAGGGTTTCCCAGCCTAAATTAACCCACACGCATAGGCGGTTCGTCAATAAAAAGTTACGCGATGTGACGTCATATCCCGTATTCATAAATTGTGGGAATAAGCAAATCTATTTTAGTAATACACAATTTTAGAACTGTCTTTAAAAAATAAGACAAAATCTTGAATAGGAGAGAGAGAGAGAGAGAGAGAGAGAGAGGAGGGGGCATCAGTTAAATTAGAATTTATTATACATATACCTAACATTTAATTCTAATTAAATTGAGAATTGGGGTTAAAGTGGACTGTCCTGTTACATATATGGGTTTCAAACTTATCAAAAGGCAATAAATTAAGAAGGGACCAGTAGATTGTTTTGATTTTGTTTGTTCACCTCAACAACTGGATTACTTCACTTGTTTGGTGGTTAGCGGGTTGATTTTTCGATTTATCCTTGTTTGTATATTGTTTGGTGACTTCTGCCACATAACTGAGCCAGTAACTCCTCTTTTTTCTTTCACGCTATATTAACATTAATGCGTCTTTAAGGTGTTGGTCTGTGGTCTAATTATGGAAGCAACTAGTGAAGCCAGAGAAAACCCCCGACTTTCGGTAAATGTACTGGAAGAGTGGTGAAGCCAGAGAAAAAACTCGAATTTCAGCAGATGTACTGGCACACTGGTGAAGCCAGAGAAAACCCCCCGACTTTCAGCAGGTGTACTGGCAGACTGATGAAGCCAGGGAAAATCCACGACTTTCGGCAGATGTACTGGCAGACTGGCGATGTCAGAGAAAGCCCCCGAATTTGTTAGATGTACTGGCAGACTTATGAAGCCAGAGAAAACCCCCGACTTCCGACAGATGTACTGGCAGACTGGTGAAGCCAGAGAAAACCCCAGACTTACGGCAGATGTACTGGCAGACTTATAAAGCCAGAGAAAACCCCCGACTTCCGACAATGTACTGGCAGACTGGTGAAGCCAGAGAAAACCCCAGACTTTCGGCAGATGTACTGGCAGACTTGTGAAGCCAGAAAAAACCCCCGACTTCCGGCAGATGTACTGGCAGACTGGTGAAGCTAGAAAAAACCCCGAATTCCGGCAGATGTACTGGCAGACTGGTGAAGCCAGAAAAAAACCCCGACTTTGATGTACAGATGTACTGGCAGACCTTGCTATCTGTCCGAACTGGGATCGAACGCCATTCGTCCGACCTTTGATCCAACATCATCCGCCCAACCTGTGACCCAACATCATCCGTCCTATTAGGAGTTTTAAAACACCATCCACCCTACCTCGTATCGAACACCATCCGCCTGATTTGATCAAACACTTATGGTCGAAAACCATCCTCCCGACTTGTGATCGAACATCATCTGCCCGACCTGTGGTTGAACTTTGACTCCATATTGGTGACAGACCTATCGATACAAGTCAGCGTTCCGATACGAAACAAAAAAAAAAAAAAAAAAAAAAAAAAATCAGAGCCAATAGCGGTTATCTAGGATTACGATCGGCACGAAAAACACAAACTTGGTAGAGAACCTCGAGTACTTACTTCCTATGAGGTTTGGTGAAATTCTGTGCAGCGCTTCTGGAGAAGAAGTCGAAAATGGGTCAACCAATCAGAGCCAATGGCGGCCATCTTGGATTACGGATCGGCACGAAAAACACAAACTTGGTAGAAGACCTTGAGTACTTACTTCTTATGAGGTTTGATGAAATTCTGTTAAGCGGTTCTGGAGAAGAAGTCGAAAATGGGTCAACCAATCAGAGCCAATGGCGGCCATCTTGGATTACGGATGGGCACGAAAAACACAAACTTGGTAGAAGACCTTGAGTACTTACTTCTTATGAGGTTTGGTGAAATTCTGTTAAGCGGTTCTGGAGAAGAAGTCGAAAATGAGTCAACCAATCAGAGCCAATGGCGGCCATCTTGGATTACGGATGGGCACGAAAAACACAAACTTTGTAGAAGACCTTGAGTACTTACTTCCTATGAGGTTTGGTGAAATTCTGTGCAGCGGTTCTGGAGAAGAAGTCGAAAATGTAGAAAAGCTAACGACGGACGGACGACGGACGGCGATTGATCACAACAGTTCACTTGAGACGTCGGCTCAGGTGAGCTAAAAACTTCATAGTGTTATCTTCATGTCATGTCATTTGGAGCCAGTTTGTAAGAAACTGGAATCCAATCAAATGTTTGTTTTTCTAAGCAACGACTGTAGTTTCGTAACTATACTTTGATCCTAATTATAACAGCATTAAAACTGTCGGGGATTTGAACTTGTTTAATTTTTGAAACAATATGCGCATCAAAGAAGATTAAAGACTTCGATGTAATGTCTCCATGTAACTGCATTTGAAATTAGTCTGAAGGAAATTGGTATCCAATGTAATGTAGTTTATTTCAACAACGATAATAGTCTCGTATCTAATCTGTATGTTTTGTGTCACTTACTGAACACCTCTAGAGTCTTTATAGCTTACCCTTGTAGATAACTACTGCATGGTGCTCTAGACTGTAACATTAACACGTTAAAACCAAAGAAATTTTAACCATTGAATTGGACGTTATTATTAAGATGCTCAATATGCTCAGTTTTGTAATACCAAATTTAAAGACATATACTAGCATTTACAACTAAAATTTGAAATTATTTTGCTCTTACCGTCTTTTTCCTACTCCGAAGTGCATCCGAAACTCATTTACAAAGATAGCCATCAAAAGATTGCGATATCTTTCATAAAATAAAAGAATAAAAACGTGTACTATTTTAAAATTTGTGATAAAAGGGTATTATTCAATAATCAATTATGAGACGCATTTTGAAATCATCCTGACTCCCACCAATACAAAGAATGTATAGTCTTTATTTATAGTTATACTTAAGAAATAATTACTCCGCATTCTTCTTTAAGAAGCAATGTATCGAAACATGATATCATTGCATGAATATTTAGAATATATGGCTATATATAATGTATTTTACTGAGATGAATTACCTGTTGTAAAAGTTGAAGTAACTAAAACAATTTTTTTTTTAAAAATTACTATATACAAAGAACGATAATTCTGCACGCGCTCTGATCGATTTTCTCGCTTCAGCTTTTTAATCGTCGTGTGCATTCCTGTGCATACTTCAAATTAAAACTAAATATAAGCTTTTCCACAAGCTATTACAGTAGGTTACCATTAAAATCTCCGACAGCTTCCAACACCTCTTCTTTTGCATAGAATACACACTTTTTCCACAACCCTCCCCAAACGTGCACTGCCGATTATTATATTTTTTAACAGTTTTTAATCAATGTCATGTCAAATTGATATTCATACATACTACTATCATCATCATTGATTCTTGCAGATGCCACCTTACATCCCAGTATTTTTCATTTGAGCCGATATTTACACGTGAATATGATGGGGGTGTTCTGGTCAAAAGTGTCTTCTGCATGACTTTTACTCTAATATAACAAGTTCCGGTGAATGGAGTTATCGGTCTTTGACATTCCCTAGCGGCTATTGTGAATACTAAATATACGTTTGTGTTTTACACACAATTTGTAATCCTTATTGACCCATCGTCATTGTAGGGATCTTATCAAATTATTGGCAGGTCTCCCCACTGCATGCTCTCTTGGGATGTTTGGAGTGATTGAAAATAAATAAATTGATAGATAAGTAATATAGATAAATAAAATAAAAATTAAAGAAACTTAAAATCAATTGTCTAACAATCATGAAATCGAAAGGTATACAAAACAGGCTAAATGAAAATAAAATAGATACAAAAGAATACCTGAATATCCAACAGGGAGCGAGATCAGGTACCCGGGAAGAGTAAACATCTCCTGATTGCTAGAGAGATTATATTTTTACTATATCTGGAAGACAGCCACATTATGTAACACATGTTTTCCCACGACGTTATTAAAATCAGAGTCAGATTAAAAAGAATTCAGCGATAGTAACTTTGTAGAGATAAATACAATTCAAAATATATCAATGGTATTTGCAATGGTAGTTGGACTGCGAATATTAATTTATGGATAAGGGAGAAAACTTCGTCCAAATAACATCAGCTCAAAACTTACATGAAAAATTATTATATAGAAAGAATTTTATCTTAAATCTTTATTGTATTCTCTATAAGTATACCTTTTCAAGTTCGGCTAGATGTGGACCGTCTTTTGCGACATCGTGTCAGTTTGGCACAAAAACGGAAAAAGACACACAGAGCACAAAAATAAACATACAAAAACACATTACAGAAATATTCGATTTGCAATGCAGTTGTCATACCGACTTTATGCGGTCAATTAAAGTGACAATCGTCACGTAATTGCTGTGATTAAATTTCCAAAACAAGTGACAAAAATATTATTATCATATTTATTTATTTCGTTATATTATCTATTTTTTTCATGATTTTGTTTTAATAATTGAAATGCAGATTCCGATGTCAAAACAAGTTAAGTGCACATGGTGAAACTTGATTTTACAAACAACGAAATACACAATTTTTTCTGTACTAAAACAGATGCCTTTGGAATTATCAAAAGTTCGAACTTGTCAATTTGGCTGGTAGATATTGCAAAGCAAAATACGAAATTAACTGGTGTCTTAGTGGATAAGTTGCTCTGCTCGTGATCGAGAGATCCCGGGTTCGACTCCCGCCCTGGTCTTTCGGATGAGACAGTAAAAACCGAGGTCCCGTGTCACGGTAGGCGTGGCACGTAAAAGATCCCTCACTGCTTCGGATGGGTCCGTTGCAAAGGTCTAAATTTGTATGCAATGCATCAGGCAGATGCCGTCACCATAAACGTGAAATAATCGTGGAGTGACGTAAAACAATAATCAATCAATCAATCAATCAATCAATTTTACAATGTAACACGCATTTTGATTGGTTTGAAAATTTGTGGAATATTTTTTCCTCTGACGACGTAATTTCCCTTGCTTTCTTAACTGTGACGTCAATATTCACACCACCGCGGCAGAAATTTAGAGATATTGAGAAATAGTGCATACATAACGTACCAATTTCTGAGAATATAAAACATGTTTGAAAGGAATTAAATGATAAGGAATGAATCTAATTTAATCTTCGTTGGATGGAGATATACCACGAAATAAAAGGACGGAAAACTGTTGCATCATCCGCTACGCGCCATGATGCAGATTTCAGTCCTTTTTTCGTGGTATATCTCCATCCAGTGAAAAAAAAAATTAGATACATTCCTTAGATATTTCCAGTTTGGATTTCGACAATGTCACCTTCAGCACCATTGAAGAAATATAAGATATCGAAATGGAGTACTTTATTAACAAAGCCGGCGTGGCCTAGTGGTGTCGCGCTGGACTCCTGATCGGGAGGCCGGGGTTCAAGTCCCGCTCTGGTCATGCCGGTGTCCTGTTTTTCGAATGAGACAGTAAAATCCGAGGCCCCGTGTCGTGGTATGCGTGGTACGTTAAAGATCCCTCACTGCTTCGGGTGGGTCCGTTGCAAAGGTCAAAATTTGTATGCCCCGCATCAGGCAGATGCCGTAACCATTTACGTGAAATATTCGTGGTGTGACATTAAACAAAAATCAATCAATCAATACTTTATTAACACACACATACATTTTCTATACATTGATATTTAGTTATCATACGTCCAAATATCTGTTGAAGATTTGGTGGCAGATAGTTTGGATTGTTTGTCAGCATGACAATGACAATGACCTTTGTATCTTATGATTGGTTATATACAGAGGTTGTACATTTACGAATGTAGTCATTCCAGGAAGAAGTAAGGATCCCTCTTTACACAAACACATATACACACAAAAGCGTCCGCACACAGGAAATTAAGGAAATATTGTCAACCCAAACTACCACCCTTCCAGTTCTGGCTTACTTAAATATGGATATTTTCCATAATCATAATTTTACTCATTATGAGATATATATTTTCTTCTGAAAAACCTAAAGCATAAACTTCGCTAATTTTTCTGCTTCTCTGAATGAATGCATTCAAATAATTTGAATTTCTTTTGTGTACTATGGTGTAGTAAAAGGTGTTTTTGCTTCTCAGGGAAATTTACATCCAAATATGAAATGTTTTTCACTTGTGCTTAAAGTGAGTATCTCTAGCTACCTGACACCACATCGTTTCCTTTTGTATAATATTTCATATGAATCATATTTCAGAGAGACATACAATTAAAAATGACACCAAATTAACTTCAGAATACATTCTTTTCTGTGTTCTAAGTATGTATGTATTGATTGCTTATTGTTTCGTCACTCCACGGCTATTTCACATGTATTGTGACGGCATCTGCCTGATACATTGCACAGAAAATCATGCCTTTGCAAGGGACCCACCCGATGCAATGAGAGATCTTTTACGTACCACACCTATCGTGATACGGGACCTCGGTTTTTACTGTCATATCTGAGACATGTCAATTAAAAGCGGAACACATCAGCTACTGAGCCACACCTGGGTCCGGCACCATAAACTGAGAAAATATTTTTAAAAGTCATAATTTCAAATTCATCCGTTCAACAATGAATTGATAACTGGGTTATGAATTTCATTGAGTTTTATTCTATCGACAAATAGAATTAAACCATTCTGCATGACAGTTTATTTGAAGTTTGATAATGGAATACATTAAAATGAAATAATTGACATAAGTATTTTTTCAGTTTATGGCGTCGGACCCTGCTTGTTTTAATAATGGAAAAATATTTTTAAGCGGCTCCAAATTCATATTAAAACTTGACATTATAGTTATCTTAATGATAGTGGTCCTTCGGAAGTTAAAGTTTTGAAAACTTCTATACTTTTTTAAATAATGTTTTTAGTAAAATATCTTACACTTAATCAACAATATAATAGCACAATAGATGGTAAGCAAATACACGTTAGATAAAATAAAGAGAAATATGAGAAACAATAGTTTCAGTTTTCCTAATAGTAATATTCGGACTAAATTCCTATGGTTTGATTTGAGAATTCCGACTCACGACTGAATGTGTAGAGTGGTGGTGATACTAGCTCGATACGGTTACTTATTCTTATTCAGCCATCGTGCCATTGTCAGCTCTAGATCAATAGGACCTCTAGATAACATTCTCTACGGCATCTCATGCCAAATCTCCTAATGATCCGAATCGTCAATAGGGAGACATTTTGGACAATGTTAGTCGATAAAATAGGCCAAAGCCTTTCACATTAGCGCAGTGTAATACTAAAGGTTTCCTAGTGCGCGAGGAACTTTATGTTAAGTACTATTTATATCATCTTTTAATACCTTTAATAATGTATGTATGTATGTATGTATGTTTGTGAAAGGGCGTGTGTGTGTGAGGGTGCGTATGTGTGTGCCGTCATGTATTCAAATCTTTGGTGAAGTTTATATCACCACAACCACAAACAAGATATTATTTAATTTTCAATGAAAACAAAGTATGGACCATAATGGTTCAATGCAGTATTGTCAATATTGCAACGTACCACATTTTACAGATTTATTCCAGAGTGACAATGGTACATTGATCAATTAGTGTAAAACAATGTTAACAAAATGAATAGAAAATCGACTATCATCGCTTTCCAGCCAAATATAATTCACCATGGTCTTATTGACTCGTTCACAGACACGGCAATTCTACATCAATTTCCCAAACTGCATGTCACTCATATCAATCCATCAGAATTCTACAAATTATTGATCCTTTGGTTTTATACTTCTGGAGCTCATAAATATGTTTTCCCCGTGGAAGGTTATTTTACCCCAATATTGTATGGCAGAAAAATTTTCTGTACAACATTGATACACTTCAATCTTAAAAGTGCAGTGTTAAAAGTGTTGTGGCACTTGCATGTTTGGACATTCATGGCAGGTGTTGCTAGCTAAACAGGAAAGGCTAACTTATTCTTTTTTCCATGGTTGATATAAGATCCGAGGTATTTTGAGATCCCACGTGCAAGAATATTAACCGACATCTAGAGTTCTGATCATACAAACTAACCATATTGATATGTATACATGCAGATATTGGTTCATATTCATTTCCTACACCGGGATTTCAGTTGAACAGCATTTCATTCCGTGAACAGAATAATTTTATTTAGTGTCCTTGTCTCCTACATGTGCTCAGGTGTGTGTTTACATGTATTTACTTCCTAAACTTGAATAATTGTTGCAGGACTTTTGCCACGGGTGTTGCATGGAAGCAGGGAACCCTTACTCCTCCAGGCCACCTTGTCTCACCTCCTTTAACTGGGATTCGCATGTCTGAATTCGACATTGTCTTTTATTCGATGGACTTGGGGATGTGGTTAATCCATTGGTACTTCTTTTTTTTTTAAACTTAAAGAGATAAAAACTATGTAATGTATCGGAAAGATGCTGTCAACATAAAAATTTAAAGCAACCAGCAACAAAGTGAATATAAATGCAAAGGACACTGGCATTACTTTACACTAAAATAAGATTAATATCCGATAGGCCAGATATCGACCTATATATATCCGATAAAAGAAAGAATTTGACTATTGATGGAAGTCAGACACAGTACTGAGTGCAGAAGACGTTGTCTATCATATGACATAACGTCGATGAAGTCATCACTCGTAAGAGATCTTTTCTAGCAAGTGAAATGTGCCTATTGCGCACAAAAATGTCTGTTCTTGTGTATTTCTGAAAGTTTAATATGGCGTTTGTAATATGGCGCCACGCGCAAGTCAAACATTGTTTTATACAAAAATCGTTTTATACAGTTTTCCACTCTAAAACTAAGGAGTAACTCCCTCATGTATAGCTCTGTCCTTGGATGGATTCTTTGACTCACTTTTCGGCTACTTTAGTTTTAACTCTTAAAACATTCATATATTATTATAATTCCAATCATTCGGCCACGAGCATCACTGAAGAAACATAAGTTGTCGAAATGCGCATTTGGTGCACTAAATTAAAAGGTATATATGTTCTATATTTATTATAACCACTAGGCCGGTGTCACTGCTGGTGGACTGATAGTTCCCGAGGGCATCATAAGTATAGTTTTCAGTGCTTTTGTACTGACATGAAATATATACTTCAAATTTTCAGTCATCAAATTATGTAAATCACTCTAAAACTAAGGAGTATCACCCTCATGCATAGCTCTGTCCTTAGAGAGATTCTTTGGTTCACTTTTCGGTCAGTTTGGCTTCAACACTGCTCTTCGTATTTTTATATATTTTGAGAATTCCAATCATTCGCCCATGAGCATCACCGAAGACACAGAACTTGTTGAAATGCGCATTTGGTACACAAAATTATAACACATATATTTGTTCTAATCGTTATTCTATATAGTCATTTCAAATTCAAAATTATGCTGACGGTTGAATTTTCACTTTTGTTTCCACTTGGCGCATATCTGTATTTTATCAATGACCAAAGGTTGACATGTAATTTGACGAGTAGTACTGTATTAAGACGAAGACAAAAGTCATAAAACCCAGATGCAGATGAACCTAGTGTTACCGAAATTGCTGAGGAATCATATTGTCATATCTTTTATAAAAGATATATTAGAATATTGCACTACAGTCGTCAATAGAAATACGATTTAAACTATGACTGCTCTCTTGTATCTATGTTTTTTATGTTTTATTTTTGTTTGTTTGTTTTTGTTTTTCCTTTTTTTATTTTTCTAAATTTTCAAAAGTTCGTTGATTTTGGGAGTCGTAGGGTTTCACCGTTTCCACTCAGTTCCAGGTATCTCAAAGGTGGTTGGACGGCATTTGCAGAAATATTTGACAGACTTCTGGAATGGCATCTAACAGGCTCTGTTAGATGTCATAGGGTATCACTTTAACAGTTATCTAGCATCCGTACGTACGGAAAGGTTCTTGAGCCTGATGTTGTTGTGTTGTCGAGTTTTTATGGACAACTTGTCATTTATAAAACAGTTAGTTGATTTTCTATAATTCAAGATAACTTGTTTGCGATTTTCCTCATACCAATTTTAAAATAAATCATTGTAATAAAGTCGAATTTCCATGAAAATCAAGAATTATTGATATCATTTTTTTATATGTTGGAAGAAAAAAGAGGAGTTACTGGCTCAGTTATGTGGCAGAAGTCACCATGGAGCTATACAATGCATGAATATAAATAATATACTAGAACATATAACACATTACAAAAATATTTGATTGTAGTGCAATTACGATACCGACTAAGGACGGTCATTTAATTTGACAAAAGCCAAACAAATGGTGTGGTTAACCGGTTTACGGGCCCACCTTCCCACTCACCGTAGCAGCAGAACAATCAAAGGACGTACATTTAAAAATTTATAAATAATCCTCCATGTAAAGAACAAGGGTCAACAGGTATCGCATATTGAGAGGTCATAAAAATATAAATACGTAAGGTATTGTAAAACATATAATGGTGTAAAAATATATGCGACATCAACATGATAAACCGTGCTCTGCCAGTCTGAAAGCGAGCCAAGACCCTAGATCTGTAGGAGTCCCGACTAACAGTCAAAGGGGACGAGGTTCAGGACCATGTCTCCTCTGAAAGAGGTTTGGACAAGGCCCGTCATATAGTCCCCACTGCCCTGTTAGTCAGCGTGCAACGTTCAAGTAAAAGTGTGTGTAAGGCTGTAAGAGGGGCCAAATACAAGACCTATAGTCTTTTTGATGATCTCAATATCATATTTTCTATTTAGAAGACGTTTGACTATTTTATTACATCATAAAATAACGTTATCGGAGCCTTTTACTTTCCTTAGTTTATATACGAGATCACCGTAAAAATTAGGATGGGAAATTCCATTGGATACATACTGTTGAAAAGAAATATTTCCAAATTTAGATAGAAGTTCTGAATAAGATCTGAAGAATTTGCCGAATGTTTCTCTTAGCTTGTGATATCTGTAACCCTGAGTTAAAAGTTTAGTAGTAATTTGTAAATTTCGTTTATGAAAGTCCAAAACATCGGTGCAGCCTCTGACAAATCGAACTAATTGAGATATATAGATACCATATGATGACAGTCGAGGGACATCGCCATCCAAGTAAGGGAAATTTATAATAGGAAATCCAAAATCCTCACGTTTATCATAAATATTAGTATATATTAGGTGGTTGATAATTTTGATGTTTAAATCTAAGAAAGGTGTAGATTTATCTCTATTATTAGCTTTATTCAATGTGAGCTCTGGTGGATATATTTCTGATATAAATTGTTCGAATTCATGGTTGTCGATAACCAAAATGATCCAGATATCTGCAAGTATTATGAAATTTGTCAATGAGGTCAAAACGTTTTGATTTTTGAATAGAAACCATAAAATCCCTCTCATAACAATAAAGAAATAAATCTGCTATCAGAGGCGCGCAGTTAATACCCATAGGAATCCCAACTATTTGTTGATATATCTTGCCATCAAATTGCACAAAAATATTATTCATGAGAAAATCTAGTGCTTTACATAATTCATTGCAAGTCCAGTATTTATATGAAGTATATATATGGAAAGGAATCCGGAGTTATTGGAAGTACACATGTACGTTTTAGATTCTCTGTGAAAACACCATTGTATAAGAGACAGCAACTTGCTTTTAATCAAATCATGAGGCAGAGATGTATAAAGTGTAGAAAAGTTAAATGTAGAAATTTGAGTCGCTTTGAAATTTAGCGAAAGAAGTTTGTCTATAACTTCATGAGAATTTTTAATCGACCAAATGTAATTGATGTTACTATTATGAAATGCGACATCACAATATTTGATAATCTGATCTTTTATAGCAGTTAGAGCAGACGTAATATGCTTCGATAGTACCGTAGTAGAGCAGTGGCTAGAATTAGATATGAAACGTGATTTATATGGACTTTTATGTGGTTTTGGGAGCCAAGATATGGTTGGTAGATCAGATTTATCAGTTTTAATTTTGAAGTCGGACATGGTCATGAGGTGATCGTGCAAGGTGCTGTCTTTTGAGGTAGGGCTTTCCACATATGTATGAGTGGAGTTTAATTCGTTTTTAAGTACTTCAATATAATAAAGTTTTCAAACAACTATTATGTTATTACCTGCTTTATCAGCAGAAACAAAGACATATTTAGCATGTAAGTCAGCTATCTTCTTTTTAATAGAATTTGCCGTCAATGTATTAGGCTGTTGAAATAAATGCGGATTTTCCGTAAAGTTCTTAATACGGATATCGACAATTCTTAAAATCTCGTATTTCCAATCATTAAGAGCATGAACCTTTACCTGTTCTTTTTTACACCAACGTTTACAATATGTAGTTAAAACATCTTCTATAACGTCACGGCATTTATTGAAATCTATCCTGGACGGTAACCTATATTTAGGTCCTTTTCCAAAAAAGGTGCGCAATTTCTTGTCCGAAATACAGTTTAGGCCACCAATAATAACATGACCTGCCGGTTTATAAACATATTTAGAATTTTCACAAAAACACGACGAAGGAATAGGGTCTGAAACATCAGGGTTTGATGTAACTTTATTATAATTTAAAATAAGATTTCTTATAGGCTTTTTGTACTGGTAACAAATAAGTGGAGGTTCTAAATTCTCAAAATATTGGGGGATAAACATGCTACTTACGAGAATTTTATGTAAAAGGATTAAATGACTTTTTACGTGCCACACCTACTATAACACTTTAGAATATTTGAGCTTGTCTCATAATATTCTCATTTATCGTGGCATTCTTAGGAAAAATAACTCGTATCCTCTGGTATACGAGTTTGGGTTATCGATCTTAGATAATTAAGTAATGGTCATTGTTTCAATTGATTCGGGTCAATGCTTCAATTGTAAGACCCCTCTAGCATTCATTGCAAAAATGAAGAACAAAGACATTCGAAAAATCACAGAGAATTTGGTGTTTTTTGTGCTTTTACACTTTGCCCAGCAGTGTATCCAAGTTCCTATGAGTTGGTGGTATCGTTCTAATTCTGTTATACTACAATAAATGTGTTTATGCTTTATTTAATCATACAGTAAGCCTAATGTCACACAAAGCATCGGAACAGGATTCAGGAGGCAATATCTTAGTTTGGCAGAACAGGGATTTTACAGATACCGTTTGCCTTTTGTTTTTTCTTACACCATAGGTAACCTGGTAACATCTGCATGCTTAATGGCCTGTGTTGGAATATGTTAGATTGATATGGTTGAGGATCGCTAACTTACCACGTTGGCTCATATAGTTTGCAAGATCTTCTGAATTCTTTGTATAATCCTAATAGGTATTTTAAATTTTTTATTGTATATTTAATAGATGCAATGCAATATTTATTTATTCCCATAAAACATGGAGCCCTTTCGGGTATATGCAACAGCATATAAATTCATATTCTTTACACAATTATATTTACATTAAGGTGTTTGACATAATTATGGTAAATGAATTAATTAATATTACTTCCAATAACTCCGAATTCTTTTCCAACAAACAATATACTTCATATAAATACTGGACTTGCAAGGAATTATGTAAAGCACTAGATTTTCTCATGAATAATATTTTTGTGCAATTTGATGGCAAGATATATCAACAAATAGTTGGGATTCCTATGGGTACTAACTGCGCGCTTCTGATAGCAGATTTATTTCTTTATTGTTATGAGAGGGATTTTATGGTTTCTATTCAAAAATCAAAACGTTTTGACCTCATTGACAAATTTCATAATACTTGCAGATATCTGGATGACATTTTGGTTATCGACAACCATGAATTCGAACAATTTATATCAGAAATATATCCACAAGAGCTCACATTGAATAAAGCTAATACTTGAGATAAATCTACACCTTTCTTAGATTTAAACATCAAAATTATCAACCACCTAATATATACTAATATTTATGATAAACGTGAGGATTTTGGATTTCCTATTGTAAATTTCCCTTACTTGGATGGCGATGTCCCTCGACTCCCATCATATGATATCTATATATCTCAATTAGTTCGATTTGTCAGAGGCTGCACCGATGTTTTGGACTTTCATAAACGAAATTTACAAATTACTACTAAACTTTTAACTCAGGGTTACAGATATCACAAACTAAGAAAAACATTCGGCAAATTCTTCAGATCCTATTCAGAACTTCTATCTAAATTTGGAAATATTTCTTTTCAACAGTATGTATCCAATGGAATTTCCCATCCTAATTTTTATCTCGTATATAAACTAAGGAAAGTAAAAGGCTCCGATAACGTTATTTTATGATGTAATAAAATAGTCAAACGTCTTCTAAATAGACAATATGATATTGAGATCATCAAAAAGACTATAGGTCTTGTATTTGGCCCCTCTACAGCCTTATACACACTTTTACTTGAACGTTGCACGCTGACTAACAGGGCGGTGGGGACTATATGACGGGCCTTGTCCAAACCTCTTTCAGAGGAGACATGGTCCGAACTTCGTCCCCTCTGACTGTTAGTCGGGACTCCTACAGATCTAGGGTCTTAGCTCGCTTTCAGACTGGCAGAGCACGGTTTATCATGTTGATGACGCATATATTTTTACACCATTATGTGTTTTACAATACCTTACGTCTTTATATTTTTATGACCTCTCAATATGCGATACCTGTTGACCCTTGTTCTTTACATGGAGGATTATTTATAAATTTTTAAATGTACGTCCTTTGATTGTTCTGCTGTTACGGTGAGTGGGAAGGTGGGCCCGTAAACCGGTTAACCACACCATTTGTTTGGCTTTTGTCAAATTAAATGACCGTCCTAAGTCGGTATCGTAATTGCACTACAATCAAATATTTTGTAATGTGTTATATGTTCTAGTATATTATTTATATTCATGTATTGTATAGCTCCATGGTGACTTCTGCCACATAACTGAGCCAGTAACTCCTCTTTTTCCTTTCACATCACAGGATGTGTTTTAGTAATACATTCATATCAATAATAATACACAGTACAAGATGTATTTCAATAAGAAATGCATGCTACAATATAAAAGTGCTTATCATCTTGTATAATGCAACCAAGACTAGAAGTATACACATATTATACCATAATTATTGGAAGGTGACAAACTGAGCTTGATGAAGTTAGATTGATATGGTTGTAAATCACTTGCATCATGCTTGTATTAACTTGGTAGCAATATCTCGTATAAAGCTCTATGCTTTTTATAATCTTTTGATGGTGTAACGCCATGTATCATTGTAAAGTCCTACAACATGACATATATTGTATATAATTTGCCAAGAAAAATTTGCAATAAGTTAGGTAGATATGGTTGAGGATCACTAACTTATTATTGTGAGTTTCTACATGTTTTTTCCACTAGATTGAATTGGTGTATTTTTCGGAATCTAATCTCGGAATTTCTTTACAGTTTACTCTATTAATTTGCCATGCCTTCCCATACAGTGAAGTGGAAGAGGAAGTCCACCAGTCCATATCCCAGGCATTCCACATTAAATCAGGCAAGCTTACCCCCAGTCAAACCTACAGATACTCCTACTTTGAGTATGCCTTATAACGACAGTGATGATTCATCCTCAATTCAACCTAGCTGGTCTCCAGAGCTCAGACAGGGCAGCTCTGCAAATATGCAACAAGGTACAGTATCATTATTCAACATTTGTTAATATGATTAAAAATATCAGATCTCAATCCTCTACCCCAACCCTTGGTCACTTAAATAAAAGTACATTATAGATAATGACCCAAGGAAAAAAATCACTGATATATGGCAAGTACATAAACTTTAGTACTTTAATTAAGCCCAGCAATGCCAACAAGCATGCCAATGTTCTTTAGTTAAATAATAATGGGGAGTTAGTTTTAAACCTCAGGTTGGGACCTAAAATTACTAATATGGAGCAGTGATTGGATGCTTTTACATAAGCATTTATTTTTCTGATCATACCAAAAAAAAAAAAAAAATTAATGGTAATTTTGTCTGGTAGGACGAACAGTTCACACTTATGCTTACCAACAACTTCTCAACTTCTTGAGATAGTATAGAAACTGAGATCTGGCTCAGATATACACCAGACTCAGCATTAACCATACACCTTCCATGAGGATTAATATGTGGAAGTGCTATGTCTATAAATTATAATAACTTTGTTTACTGATCAAAAGATTAACCACAAATATGCACAACTTGGTTTGTGAGTTCAATGCATCAGTGAGATGATGCCGCTTAAGCGGTCCTTCACTTTAATGGAAGAAAAAGTCCTACTCAGTCAGAGAGTGACACAATGTTCAATTAGCCACACTACAAGTAACACAATACCCAGAAGATTCAGACCCTTCTTTCAGCCAAAACTCTTAACACAAAATTTGGCAATGTACCACCTTGTAACATCCCATTCCCCCACAGGAAGAGACCACAAGGCTTTTGGCAAATCTCCAATTTATGTGCCAGCCATAATTTCTTATATTAATCATATTATGACTGGCAAACTGCAGAAGAACATAAACAAAGTTTAAAATTTGGATTTCTTATACACTACTAGCTCGAGCTCAATAACCAATCTTGTCTTCAAAAGTCACGGAAAGAACTACAAAAAAAAAAAAAAAAAATTACTGAAAGAAATTTCTAAAGGTCGAAAGTTAGGTCATTTAACATTTTCAAATTTGCATGTTTCCCCTATTGGCACAGTTCCAAAGGATGATGGTGGTTGGAGGAGGAATTCACACCTCTTATATCTACCTCAGGCCAGGATTACTGACCATATTGTTAGTTTTTTTCATATTTCCGTTACATGTAGATATACATCTTTTTAAGAAGAATTAAAAACAATTACTACTGTAGGCAATTACGTCTTTCTAGAAAAGAGGATATTAAAAGTGCATTTTGCCTGTTGTACGTTCATCAGATTGACATTCAATTACTTGGTTTCTGTTTTCATGACTTACTTTATATAGACTTATGTCCCCCCCCCTTTGAATGTTCAGTGTCAATTTGGTCCATTGCAAAATTTGTGTGGTCAGTTAAAATTTTTTTTTGCAAAACTTAAATGGTGTTACATGTTTTCCTTAATGTTTTCTGGTCTACTTATGACTACTTGCACCTGTACATAGACAATGCAAAAAATCTGCAACTTGGTTGCAAAGCAATATTAATGGAAAATTAAATTAAAACAAACCCAGAAATAAATAAACAAATTAATTTTCATAGTCATACTGACAATTTAGCCCTGGTTTGTATTATAATCACCCAACCTTCCTAATCAAAACGAATAATGTCCACTAGTCCTCGTTTATTGGACAATAACAATTCATTTATAAAGCTGTATATATTGAAGGCAAGTTAAATTCAGCTGCTGATGCATTTCTCACAGGCAGTGGGACAGATTTCATGCAAAAGGGAGGAACCCCAAGCTAGCCAAATTCTAACCTTTGCATCTCAAGCATTTCTAAAAATTCTTTGCATTCTCAGATAAAAAATCTATGGCAACTATCAGTGGTAGATATCACCAGCTGAGCATAGAAAGTAGGAATAAAATCATTTGAATTGTTCAGCAGATCACATATTTATATATATATACCTGTGTCATGCAGGCATATTCAGCAGCTACTGCTCACTCTTCCATGGCTTCAGTTAGCTTCAAATGTAAATTAGATATAGTGGTCAGACCCTCATCATTTCAAGAAGTCATCTTCAACATTTGGATAACTTAAGCAGCACATCTGACTGCATTATTCACTGTGGTGTCAATGAGTGAGTGATCTAGGTAACACTCGCATAAAGTAACTTCATCGGAATATTACTCGCTCATATGAATACCTGCATAAAATTTATTCCTATGCTTTGCTAATTTGGTCTTATGCTTTCCCTCGCCTAAATTGGAGATATGAAGACCCTAGTAGTTATTCAGTTGTAAAACACTCAGTGGAGGTTCAATAGCCTGAATAGGCATGCTACCTCAATTCCCTCAGGATATATTTTGTAGCACCATCAGCTCGCATCTATAACCACTGACTTTTTTTTTTGACCTGATGGTGTCCATTTGTCTGCAAAAGACTGCCTTTTCCCATAGGTAATAGCGGGACTAATAGTATCTTTCATACACATATTCTGGTTAGTAGACGTACTTAACGTGTTGATTAGAGCTGCAGTGGTAAACCTGTCTATTAGAATATTTGAGTGGTTTCACCAACTGGGGAAGTTGGCGTGATCAAAGATAATGTGGCCATAAACCACACAACATATATATTCTATATATAGACTTTGTATGATACGAATATTGTTGTATGGTAGATTTCTACCATCTTTGTGGTTTGTTCTTGTCAATTGGCATCCACTTAATGTGTAATGTTATCAATATATTATGATGCATTCTAGGTTACATTTTGAATTGTTTTAGATCCATGGTGACTTCTGCCACATAACTGAGCCAGTAACTCCTCTTTTTTCTTTCTTGTCTATATATAGACTTGGTATGATAGTGAATAATGTTGTACATGGAAAATCTTTCACCATCCATATTGTTTGCCCTTGTCAATTGGACAATGGGTTTTCACTTATGACAATGTATAATGGTAATGCATTATGACGAATTGCAATTACATGTATTATAATGTTGGTTGAAAAATCCACTGCGGCCATTATTATTGCCAATAAAACTGAAAACTAAAAACTTGTATTACTTATGATTGCATAGTTCAAAGTATTCAATATTTGGTCTAAGTCCGTCAAGGTCCACGATAATTAAGAATATTTGAGCTTGTCTCATAATATTCTCATTTATCGTGGCATTCTTAGGAACGATAACTCGTATCCTCTGGTATACGAGTTTGGGTTATCGATCTTAGATAATTAAGTAATGGTCATTGTTTCAATTGATTCGGGCCAATGCTTCAATTGTAAGACCCCTCTAGCATTCATTGCAAAAATGAAGAACAAAGACATTCGAAAAATCACCCTCCCATAAGTTATGATATAATTCTTTATTTGTAATATTACATATATTGAAATTTCACTTTGCACGCATTTCTGCCTAGTTTTTTTTTCTATTTTTCAGAGTTGGTTTCAGACCTGCAATTTGGTTGTAAAACTAACATCAGATGTTCAACCTTTCAACAATCCCTTGTCACGGTGTATCTTCTCTTGAACCATATCTGGTGGACACAAACTATTCAATGTATATATTTTGTGTACAGACTGTAATAGTAGTATGGATTCTTCGGTATACTAAGAAAGTACACCAGTAATGCTGATTATTTCATACTGCAATATTGTATTCATTTTCGTTGAAACAATCCCTTGTCGCGGTGGATCATCTCTTGAACCATATCTGGCGGAAGCAAACTATTCAATGTATATCTTTTGTGTACAGACTGTAATAGTAGTATGGATTCTTCAGTATACTAGGAAAGTACACCAGTAATGCTGATTATCTCATACTGCAATATTGTATTCATTTTCGTTGAATAGTGACGTTAAAAGTTATATACTAATGAATAATCCTGTATTTAACATAAACTACTCATTATTTTATATATATAGACTGCGTGCCATAAACCACTCAACATATTCTATATATAGGCTTTGTATGATATGAATAATGTTGTATGGTAGATTTCTACCATCTTTGTGGTTTGTCCTTGTCAATTGGCATCCACTTCATGTGTAATGTTAATGATATATCAATATATTATGATGCATTCGAGGTTACACATTGAATTGTTTTTGTCTATATATAGACTTGGTATGATAGTGAATAATGTTGTACATGGTAAATTTTCTACCAACCATGTTGTTTGCCATTGTCAATTGGACAATGGGCTTTCACTTATGCCAATGTATAATGGTAATGCATTATGACGAATTGCAATTACATGTACTATAATATTGGTTGAAAAATCCACTGCGGCCATTATTATTGCCAATAAAACTGAAAACTAAAAACTTGTATTACTTATGATTGCATAGTTCAAAGTATTCAATATTTGGTCTGAGTCCGTCAAGGTCCACGATAATGAACTTCGGTTTTCACTGTCTCATCCGAAAGACAGGATCCAGTATGCCAACTGCGGGATTGGAATCAAGGACCTCTTGGCCATCAGTCAAGTGCCTCATCCACTGAGCCTCACATATATTGATTGATTGATTGATTGATTGATTGATTAGTGTTGTACGTCACTCCACGATAATTTCACGTATATGGTAACGACATCTGCCTGATGCATTCCATACAAATTAAGACCTTTGCAACGGACCCACCCCAAGCAGTGAGGGATCGTTCACGTGCCACGCCTACCGTGACACGGTACCTCGGTTTTTACGGTCTCATCTGAAAGACAGCACATCGGTGTACACAGAGTGTGAGTCGAACCTAGGACCTCTGGATCACGAGCCGAACACTTTATCCACTAGGCCACACCAGGTTATATATATCTCTGTGACGACACTTAATTGTTAAATTAACTTTTAGGTTTTAATTTTTTGACATGTCAGGCACAAGAGAACGCAGATCTCAATGTCGAACAGCGATAGTAAAAAAAAAAAATAGTGGATATTACAGACACATGGTCCACAAGAAAGGTTGAAAATACACGTTTAGGCACACTGAAGACATTTCCCTATTTCCTTGTTACTTTTTCTTGTGACATTGTTTCCCCGAACTTTTGGAATAGTGTTCGACGATCACCTATTTGTACATACTATTTGCAACCAATACTGATGAATAGGGTGTATAGCATATATAGTTATGTACAGGAGTAGTATCTATAGTTTTGTACTTGATAGCATTGTTCCACCTGATGAAAGTTTAGGAAGGCATTTTATTCGTAGATAATGAAACTGAAGGTTCTGCCCAAGTATGCCAAATAAAGGATTCAAAGTTAAAGGTGCATATTTTAAACTGATACTGCCATAGTCATCAAAATTAGTGATTAAGTCAAAAATGGTCCTTCACATACCTTCCCCCACCCTCTGTTTATTGGAAATTATAAGATGCAAAGCAACCTGAATCGTTCTACTATATAAAGTGACCAAATCGAAAATTCCAAATAAGATACATGTGAATCACGAAGACAGAGACGCCATGTATAAAGAAAACACTTGTAACACCTGTTAACCCCCTCCCCCCAAAAATAATAATAAAAATAATAGATAAACAAATAAAAACAATTTAAAACAAAACAAAACATTCATTTCAGTTTTAAACGAAAAGAAAAACAATAATTGAAAGCCATGGTAATTGCTTTTCTTTGATAATATTTGGCCATGTTCAAATAAAACCACAAGTTATCGCTCTTTACACAAAGAAGAACTGAGAAAGGTTTTCATTTAGTCCACAAATACGATAGGGGCAGATTACCAAGCCAAAGAAAAGCCAAGGAAAATCTGACAAAAGCATTTAACAAAGCAAATATTGAATTTTGGCGGAAAAGGCACTTGCCTTTAATTCTTTTAATTCTACGTTGACCCAGGCGGCAAAATAAAGTATAAACTACATGTAAGCGACAATTGTGCATACTTCATTTTCCATCATTATAGAGCAACAAGTCGTATCATCATAGGATTTCTCTTAGAGGCTTTTTCACGGCATGAAGAATTCTTTCATCAGAATAAACACTTATCCAATTCTGAGAAGACATACCATTCATCAACTGATCACAAATGTTACTTACATGGTTTGATAAAAGTTTCCGTTGATTTATTTGTATGATTGTTATCGATACACACTTTCTGCAAAACTACCGTTTGGATTGTGAAGATTATGCGCTCACGGTGATTGTGTCCAGTTCGGCAGGGGATACTTACTTCTTATTTAGGAGATACACGTTCATCTTTCATTATCCGTTGCAACGAAATTGCGGAAAGATATAAAATCGCTGCCATGCGTCTGTGTGTGCTGTTCAACACAATATAATCAACTCTTTTACATTTATTTTTCATCATAGAGAGATTGAACCCTGTTGAATTTCCTGGATTCGGGTCAAAGGTAGAATCTATTTTTCACACAGAGTAATAAACATTGTATGCGTTAATAGAAGTACATTGCTCGCCATAAGATTGTCAAGATCGTAAGAGCGTTTGCACAACTTATACATATATCAAAGGTTAAGGTCACAGTGTGTAGGGAATCACGAATCTTTACATATACCTCAAACGAACATTTTCTTAATTGAAATGTCAAACAAGGAATACAAAGTCAAATATGTAAAGCCAAGATACAGAATGAAAAAGGTAAGGAGTTTGGTGTCGTGTAATTGAAAAAAGGCTAAATGTAAACTTTATTATTATTTATTTCGGAATTATACACATTTTTTTCGAAACTGATCGCACCATGGTTTATCAAAATTAAGTCTCTCTCTCCTCGGTTCTATAATTTACATGAAAATGAGATCCTTTCGGCTTCAGTTTATACACTTCTAAATAGTTATACAAAAGCGCTGTGTTCGTGATTTCATCTTTAAAAATATCAATATGCATAGAGTGTTGTTATCAATTTATCATAATATAGTTATGAAAATGTTCACAACAAAAAGAAATATCAACAACATCATTGAGATAACAGGCATTGTGGATTTATTTGAACTCTCATCTGGGTTGTTTTGTCTTCCATCTTCTTTGTTAATTGAGACCAATGAGTTTTCATCATCTATCTCGTATTGAACGTCACGTGACTGAGGACCTGAAAAGGTATTGTAATGTTTTAAACATTGTTTTGAATTAATAGTTAAAAGAAATTTTCTTTTCAAATGAAAATGGTCGGTAAAGGTCATACTGAAATTCTCGGTTTATTACTTTCGTAAAACGTTATCCTTTTCATTTTTCAAATTTCAACGCATCTCTTTGATTCTCTCAACATGGCTTCATGAAAATGGGGTTATGTGTATATAGTGTGAGATTCGCAATTTCAGTCTTTTCCAAATTCTATTAGATGAATAACTCGTAGTTGTATCGATGGATCTTTCACTTCTGTGTTTTGTGAGATCAGCAACAGATAAGCTGTGAAGTTATTTAACTTTAGTAATGTGTTACGGACTTTATTATCAATGATCAATTTTAAGATATTTACACATTTTATTGCATCATCCCTTATTTCTCCTCACAGAATTTTGCTTGAGCTGTTTGTCTATCTTAATTGTTATTGAACCTTTAATACCAGAAACAACAACAACATCAAAAAGTTATAACACTTGAATAGGTGACCGATATGCTTTATTTATATAAACTTATTAATTATTTGTCAGAAAAAAAAATATATTCTTTTTTTTTATTATTAAAAACTTTTGATTTTAGTAAATGAATAATTAACCATGGCTAAACATAATCATTTCATACTGACCTTGGTAACAAGTATTGCCATTCATATCTGCCTCGTTCCATTGACGTCTGACTTTCTGAATCTTTGCTGTCATTTTCCTCAAAGTTTCAGCGTCCATGTCTTTGAAATCTATACATCTATCAGGTGTTCCTACGGGTTCAGGACTACATGTCTTTACCACTACTGTCATATTCATTACAGCATCTAAAATTATTAATAAATACGTACGAACTATGCAAATTAATTTTCTTTATTTCACATAGAAAACTTGTATTTTGTTCAATTGCTAAGGTACATACATTTATGTTTTATGGAGTATGTCTGATGCATTATAATGGTAATAGAAATTATGAAATCTAAACAGCATATTTTACCTTAATGTAGGAGGAATGTATTTTAAGAATATAATATCCAATATATGTACAAAGAATAAAGGTGTTATATCATATTCAAAGAATGCTCAAACGACGTGTCAATATTATTTTATGTATACTGTAACATCTGCCTGATGCATTGTGCAAAGATTGAAAATCGTGCAATGACTTTTGTCGATGCAGCCAGAGATCCTAAATTTGACGACGACTTCATAGTTCGAAATTATATATTCAGTTTAGTCGAACTTACTGCCAGAAAGCTTTCTGTAAACCTTTAATCCATGCATGACATCACTGAGTAAAGTTCATAATTGTTTTGTCAAATTGGTTCCACCCTTTTACAGGTGATGCTTTGGTGTGTATGTTTATGAAAATAATTTTTTGCTGTTAGGGCTTAACTTCTATAAATAATATTATTGTCTAACAGTAAAGAATACCTCGGCGTATGCTGTTTAATCCCATAGGATACAGAAAAGCCTCTGCTGTGACCTAAATCATATTGAGAAACCCCAGCTATCAGAAGGTATGAATATAAAGTGTCATGAGTAAAATAGAATATTTTGCTGTTAAAGATAAATGGATTTATAAATTTGTGTTATAATGAGAATTAAATTATTCGTGCTTAACAAAGACTTACGCACATTCGTGGTCTATATATTTTACGAACACTCCCTTTCATTTGTCAGATATTTTTGGGAACGGTTTTATTTTGGACACTAACCTGAGTATGAATTTTTCATGCCCACAGCTCTTACGTTAACAGTCGTTGTCTGGCACTTGTTGATAAGGTTATCCGCTTGAGTTTCACATTTCATCTTTGTTGCTTTGGAAGTTAAGCAAGATGGATTAGACATTCTTGATAGCAATAGACCAAGCATATTTTTCACGTTCTTGGGAACACTGCTCAATGTGAATGACATATGCATGCATGTTGCACAGGATACATCTGTAATATGTATGATAACTTCTCATAATAAATACCCCAGATTTAAAAGTAAATAAAATGAGTTTATGCGGTTTTTTTTTAAATGTGTTCTTGGTCCGTCTTGGCAAAAAAAAAAAAAAAAAGAATTAAATAAATAAATAAATAAATAAAATAAAAAAAAAAATAATAAATAAATAAAACCATATATCATCAGCAAATATTAAATTCTAATAAAGAATCACCTGAGAAAAAGTAAGCAATGTAAAATGCGAAAGTAATTGGTATCACATGATTATGGCATTAATAGCAATGTACCAGTGGACGTGCATGGACCAGATGCCCAGGAGGAGTGAGTGTCTCCTGTTTGGCTAGTCACACCCTCCCTAAATGCAAATTCACATCAGGTTATCTCAAATTACATTTAAAGTATAATGAAAAACTATCTTTATAAATCTGAAAAGATATCCTATCAGCGTTATAAATTTAGTTTTAAAAATATTGTAAATGGAATCAAGATAAAAAAAAAATTCATCTGCATTCATTAAATGTTATTGAAAATATAATTTTAATGCTTATTCTTCACAACCATTAATCTCCGCATATAACATGTAACGATGGATAGGTATATTGTAGTAGTAATAATAATAATAGTAGTAGTAGAAATAGTAGTAGTAGTAGTAGTAGTAGTAGTAGTAGTAGTAGTAGTAGTAGTAGTAGTAGTAGTAGTAGTTGTTGTTGTTGTAGTAACAATAATAATAATAATAATAATAATAATAATAATAATAATAATAGTAGAGCAAGTTGGTCACGTGGTTTAGCATTTCAAAATTGGGGATCCAGTTTCTTTCAGGCGGTGGACTCGGAAGTTTATAAGGCGATTTATCATCTGTCCCACCTACCTGTTCTTAATATGAGGCAGTAAACTCCAAAGTCCCTTGTCTTGATATATTTTGGGACGTAAAACAAAAAGCACTGCTTGGGTGGGTCCACAGCAAAGGGAAAGCATTATTAAACAGTTTACATAGCAAGTTCCACCATTACAATAATTTTCGAGTTGTATCCAACAATATTAAAACAAATTTAACAGTGGTTGCTAAGCAACTCGAGAGCTGTGTATTATCAAATTGTAACCGTAATCACAGAATCTGCAACGATGTGCAATTAGTGGTACCAAGGCAACTTCAGAAATCGATAAAGATTGATAGTCACTCAAGTAATAACTGTTTTAGAAGATATTTTATCTAACGAAAGGATCGATGCAAACCGGGCGGGAGTATTGCATCATATAATGAAAAAGAATCCCCCTCCTCGAGGAATTCTCTGACCAAACTGTCATTTTTGTTTATCCGATACCTAAAATACAAGAAATGTAATTGTTTTACAGATTCTATCTAAGATTATATGGAAACTAAAAAGTGTAAAAATAATTTAGGAGGATTTACGACGATAATGAATTCAGTACTCATCGTAGCCTATAGTCAATATGTTTTGTATCAAGTGGAAGAGTGAACCACCATTAATTATCGAAACTGTTTAGTGTGGAAAAAGGATTTTACTATAAGGTCTGCAAAAAAGGGCAATAATTATATGATTAGTGGAAATCTCTAATAACTCCAAAAGCATGAAACCAAAACCATGCATACAAATTATTAATTCGAAAGAGAATCACTTGATGTTAGATATTCAAAGTTCAGTTGAAATATTCAAACTCAGTGATTATATTGGGATTGAAAATAATTGATATGGAACCAGATATCATCTAATTTGTTAAAATATAAAAATGACTATCCAAACAAAGGAAAGGCGAAATCCTGGGCATGTATTGCTCTCTGCAATGCCCTTGATCTCATATTTAGCAAGATAGAGTTCTGAAAGTTTGCATGATTTATGGACACAACGCTGTCAATGCAATCTGTATGTGAAACTGAACTGAGGTGTTGACTGTTTATTTTCTGGTAGAGTTCAATAACAGAATAAATTCTGCCTAATACGAATAGCTGTAGGTCAGAAGATGGACATGATTGGAATGCTGAACAAACTACTGGAAAATGTTGTCAACTAAAACTTCCAGCAAATTAATGATATTGTCGTCAATGTACTTGTTGTTCGAAACAGAGTATTCTTTCACAAAAGGGTTATTCACGGCCTAAAACGATATATCTATATCTACGGTTATTATTTTTGTAAACAAAGCAATTGTGTGTAACGGAAGCTAGTCTACTTTCAAGTTTCTTGTAAGGAATAGTTGAATAGAAGGCAAAAAAATATCAAAATAATCTATGTTTTGATAGTTAATGAATTTATAATGTTCCAGTGTTTCCTTTCAATTCTTAAGGGTACACATCTGATTAACCCTGCTCCTGGAATATGTTGTTGTGCAGGTTTACTATAATAATTGGTAGTAAAAAAGAATTTAGGATTCTTTTAGCAAATCTTTGAATCATTGGATCAATGTGTTATGAATCAAATCAAAAGAAACAGTGAATATTATTAAGTATGTGAAATTCAGATGTTTTAAAACTTCTGTTGAATTTGTAATCTCCACATTTAATACAACATCTGTAAAAAAGGATAGACAGGGTTTAAAAATCTATCGATTTTTGGTGGACAAGACACGCCTTATAGCAAAATATATGAAAATAGTATGAAGAGTTGGTAAAAAGAATATCACAATAAAACAAAAATTACTGTTTGCTCAGAGAGCTCCAATACTGTATCTCCATCACCATCTGCTGAAGTTTGGTAATTGGAAATTGCCCAATTACATGTTTATACCGTGTAGTATCTTTGGGTAACAATTTTCCCGCTTTAAGATTTTAAACATATTTCTAATCCAGGGGCATTTTTTCACTACAGTGATATAAAAGGTAGGTTATTCCACTAAATGAACACTGCGATATCTCAAAAGTACGTCATGTGTTCTTAAATTATTCCGTACCATATCAAATAATGTATTATGTTTTTTATAAATGTAGATGTAAAAAGAGCAAAAATAATATCAATAAAACAACTGCTCTTCACGTGAATCGGGGGAATAAAAAATACTTTATCATGTGAAAACTAGACTAAATGTAGTGAAAAAGAAGCTACGATACTGTGTAGTAATCAAATAGTAATATCTATAATACGAGACAAAAATGGAAATAAGACAATCGGGACCTCTGGCATCAGGGAATGATTTACCTTCAGCCAGTACACATTTTCATATGCTTAGATTTTGCAGAAACAATAACATCCAAGGCATTGTTTTGCGTATCAGTTGAGCCAAAACATCCAATACAGTGCAAGAAATATAGTACAGGAAACATCTATCGTACAGTAGGTAGCTACAATAACATTTACTACTTTTGAAACTTCGTCATATAGCATACAAATCTTTATTTAACCGATCAGCATAAATGTTGTGTGAAGAATGCGATAGTGATCTTTCTATGTCGAAAGAGGGGCAGGCTTGGTGTAGTGGTTAAGCTCTTGGCTTGCGGCGCAGACGATCCGGGTTCGATTCCTGGGTTGCGCCACTACGTTTAAGAGGTTGGTTACCTTCTGCTTCCATGTCGCGATATAACTGAAAAATTGTTGAAAGCGATGTAAAACACCAATCACCCAATCTATGTCGAAAGTGTTTTTGCTTATAAAATCAATCAACATTAAGCTTTGGGTAATGTGTAACGTGATATAACTAGAGATAAACAGATCTGAAATTCCTCTCCTGTGTTTATGAATGAACTGCTGTTAACTAATTACTTACATGATATAAAGTGGGGAAGGCTATTGCCCGATAAAACACCGAATCGCTGTTTTAAGAGAAAATGACCATCTGCTGTGACTTAATGTAAAATACGAAGGTATTTACAATTGCGGTTGATAAATTGTTTTATTTCCCAAGGTAAATATCTCTAGCCTACGATATGGCATTAACATTTCACAGTATCCACGTTCATGAATCTAATAAATAAAGGAAGTTATTTATCTGTGGTATAAATTTTACCAAATAAGCATCAGTTTTTTACACGTCGCTAGATATAATATTCCTATTTATTCATGCTTTTCATTTTAGATTCCTGTTCAAAACCTTTTCGACAGAAATGTTTCTATAAATTCCTAAAATCATTTATGCTTAACATTTACATCCTTTGTTTTGCACTTTATTTGCTAATGAATTTATTGGTCTTTCTGTCTTTGTAATGAGGTTTCGTCAAATCAGACTCATGGATAAATGGAATATTGACTTTAATAACCCCATTAATAGTGGCTAAGTCCTGTACTTCTTTCAGTTTAAATCAATTAAAACATTTAATTCAAGTGACAATAGATGTCCGCCTAAAACGTGTGATTTTGCTTATTGCCTCGATATTTGGGTTATTGTATCGATCATTGATGCCATGTATGGAACATTTCAATATCGATATATCATCATTCGGTAATATGACAATGTGTCATGATCATAATAACAAAGCCACAAGATATCAAATCATTAGCTAAAGCACTTACTTTAGTGCATGTATATAAACCTTATTTCTCAAAACAGATTTCAAAATATCCTCAAACACGATAAGAATGTTTTTGAAGAAACCGCACCTAGTGTAAACGATAGAGAGCTACCCTCTTAACTTGTGATACCTTACCTTGCGTTTGGAAATGGGCTTGTATACAGACAAATCCAAATATAATGAAAATAAGACAAGCATACTTCATAATTCCAAACATTTGATTAGCGCCAATTTTACAGAATCAACTATATATATTTCCAGTTACTCTTTTAACACGTGTAATTCAATGCACTCGGAGCACCTCAGCACTACACGGTAACTAAAATCAATATAGTTTATAGTGTTCAAATAGTTTTATCAAGGTGCAGTGCTAACATAATGACCCTGTCTAAAGTCTAGAACATTAATATTATCTTCTTCCTTGGTTCAATCCTTATATACCTTTTTATATATTTGTAAATGTCAATATGTTTATCTTTATGGCTTTTCATAAAATTCCAAAAACGATAAGGTTATCATGTTACTCTCTCTATTTTTCATTTCCTTCATCTACATGTACCTATAATGTGGCAAGTAAGTAGGCGACCGTTGTGTAGTTCATATTAACCCCCTCTCCCAAACAAATGTTGTATATGTGCATAAAAAACACTCTTTTTCACAAATTTTCTGCCTCCTGGCCTTTATTACATGAAAAAAAATATATGGAAATTTCTTCAACGCTAATGTAAAATCCATCATTACTTTAAAACGATGTAATGTATACATTATGTTATTATATTAATGTATACAATGTTTTCATTTCTCTCTCATGCCACACATTTGGGCCCTGAGCAACAAATCTGTGATATATCAATGCAGGCAGTACAAAGTTATGACCCAGATATTGATTTAGCATACATAAGCATTGTGGCCTTTACCTTGCATATATGACCTTGGGTTAAGGTCATTACATACCTTGCGTCGATGGCAACAATTCTGTAAGTTTAGGGCTGTTCTTCGTCGTAAATCAGGGTCAGGTTAGGGATGTCATACGTCAAAAGTCTAGGCAAGACCGTCTTTTTTTCATAAGTCTAAGGCAGCCCTTCGCCGTAATGTTATGACGGTCGTTCGCCATACGTCAAGGACGACTATCCTACCATCCATATATGCCAGATGGAGTCCTTCCCCGTAAATGCAGACCAGGGGTAGGACTGTCCTTCGTCGTAAGTCTGGAAGAAGGTAGGGATATCCTTTGTAAGTCTAGGTCGTAAATCTGGGCCAGGGATAGGGTTGTCCTTCGTTGTAAGTCTAGGTTGTAAATCTAGGTCAGGGGTAGGGCTTTTTTTCATAAGTTTAGGAGATAGGGTTGTCTTCCTTCGTAAGTATTGGTCGTAAATCTAGGCCAGATGGGCTGTCCATGGCCGTAGATCTCGGCGAGCAGTAGGTCTGCCACCGTCGTCGCAAGTTTAGGTCAAGGTAGGGCCGTCCTGCTTCTTAAGTCTAGGTCATAAATTTAGGCCAGAAGAAACTGTCTTTCTTCGTAAATATATGTCGTAAATGTAGGCCACAGGGACTGTTCTTCGCCGTAAATCTAGGTCAGAAGTAAGTCCTAAGTCGTATGTGTAGGACAGGGTAGGGCTGTCGTACGTTTGAAAATTTGTCGTAATTCTGAAGTTTGCCTTAGTTACTATCACACTTTTTTGATAGTCATTTCGTACCCAATAATGGCCTAGTCATTGCTCTTTTCAACTTATCAAACGTATAGTCATACAAGAGTTTTAGTAATATCCATATTAATCTTAGTTGTTTTGATTACGTCAACTTCATGACATGACATCGCTTGGTGTCATCATTTGAAAAGAGCTATGGAAGGCGTTTTCTTATTTTATAGAATAATTACATGCACATAAACAAAGTACAAATTACTAGAAATATATGTATTAAAGACCCCTGAAAATGATTGTGTTAAATATATTTTTGTTGGCGCATATGGTAATTTGCTAATGTAAACCAGGATAGAGAAATTGTGAAAAGAATTTAATATCTTAAAAAATATAAATCTTATCAAATATACACTCATATGCATATCAATTTGTGTGTAGTACGCAATAAGGAACTATTCTGTAAATGTTTTTGCAGGAATACTAAACAAAAATGTCTGACTCAATGGAAAAACAAAATAGTATCCGGGATATAAAATTCTTCCCAATACTTTCCAATTCTTTTTTCCTTTTAACACTGTGTAGAAAGTGTCATAGCCACATAACATCAGAAAAAGTATAATAACACTCAAAACAGACCCTGCTCGGGCAACTTTCTACGAGCTCCACACTGCAAAGGCAATAAGTGTGACATTAGTGAAAAACACGGAAGTAATTGGTGTTAGTAATTATGTCACTATCAACAATGTACTACAGTGGACATTCACAGACTTCTGAAATTCAGAAGAGAGACCAGGTGTCTGCGAAGAGTAAGCGTCTCCTGAATGGCTAGCCACAACCGCCATAATAGATTCAAATCTAAAATTCTGCAGTAAATCTTGAAATATCTTTCAAGTGTAATCATTTAAAAAATACCCCTAGTTTCTAATACTTTTTTTGTTTTCAATTACAATGCATTCACTTCCGATAATAATATTTATCTATTCCGTCTTCGTCTTGATCTTGCTATAAATCTAAATTTATATATACACCTGAAGGTCACATTGTCACGGGTGATCTTAATTGTGTATCCGATTTAAAACTATTTCACGTATTTATGAAGGACCAAAATATAGATTAACATCCAAGATAGACTATAAGCAATGTCGGCATGTCGTTGATAAAGCGTTAATACATATTATTAACAATTGCACAATAAGAAGATGGTGTTAATGCCGTATACCTTATGTTTGCCAGTACAGTGCATATTATAGGTTAATTTATATATATATATATATATATATATATATATATATATATATATATATATATATATATATATATATATATATATATATATATATATATATATATATATATATATATATATATATATATATATATATATATATATATATATATATATATATATATATATATACATATATATATATATATATATATATATATATATATATATATATATATATATTGTTTTACATTCCCTAATTTTTGAAATTATACAGAAATATAGGGTACACAACTTTAAAGCACATGCCCTTCATGATTGGAAAGATGAAATACTTCATATTGCAGACATTCGTATGGACAATTTTCTTTAAATCCATATCCAAGTCATCCATCATTGGGAACTTCAACTCATTAAACTCAAAATCTCTAATAAAGAATCACCGGTTTTGGATATTAATATCAAGATTAACAATAAAAACAATAGACGCTTTTGGATTTTCTATTGTTAATTTTTCATGGTTAGATGGCAATGTTCCTAGACTCCCATTAAATGGTATTTACATTTCCTAATTGTTTCGATTTGTTAGAGCATAAACTGACAATTTGGTTTTCATAACAAAAATATACAAATTATTTCAAAATTTTTGCCTTGGGGTTACAGATACCAAAAATTCAGACAAACTTTCGGAAAATTCTAGAGATCTTTTTCAGAGTCTTTATCAAAATCGGAAATATTGTCATACAGCTGAGTCAGATCTATATATGCTTTCTTTTATAATCATACAAAAACCCCTTCTAAAGTCTTTCAGTCTTTTAAAAAATGTACTATTTTACGAAAACGGCATCTTCATTACAGTTATTTACAATGTCCTTTGACAACTTGATATTTTGACTTTCTGCTACATCCATCGGGATTTGTCTTGATAAGGAATGTATCAAATTGGTTTTTTCTATAATAAAAGCCGATGATAATTCAACACTACAGCATAGAATCCACCAATTAATCAATCTATGGCTTGTGGGATTTTTTTCGCATTTGTGATTGCAGTAAATATAAAATGACCCATATAAACGAATGAACTGAAGCTGACTGTCAGCAGGTACACGGAGTGAAATACCCACAAGTTCAATTGTTTAGGTCTTACCTCGCGTTTTCAGTTGAGCTTGTACACCAAGAACTCCAATTATAAGGACAATAAGACATACACATGACATTCTCTTTTGACAATTTTACAGAATCACGTAGGTGCATCTAAATTAGCTGCTTCAAACAAATTCAACAGACAGCACGCTTTCGGTCTTCAGCACTGTACATTGCCTGAAAAAATATTGTACGCATAGGGAAGTATTTACGTTGTAAGTGCTTTTGCAATTAACTTGACATAAAACGACACAACCTGGGTAGAGTGCTAGAGAAGATATTATAAAAACAGCAATAAACTTCCTTTCCAATCGGACTTTTTGACTTTTTTCATTAAGTTATTTTGCAATGTCAAACACCTCTTATTCAATAACAAAACATATATTAATTTCAAAACTATAAATATATTATTAAAAATAAATCTTCAAATGTATGCTTAAATCCATACTTCATTTCATTTCGAAAATTACTCGATGTTTCGAGGCTTCTCTAAATCCATGGGCATTTGTTAAAATAATAATAATAATATAGTATATGAGGGAAGTTATTCAACAATATAAATCACATGATAATTAACCAGTCTCGCCGAAAGACACAACTATATCGTGCGTACGACTTGCATGTCGTGCATAAACAAGAGAGAGAGAGAGAGAGAGAGAGAGAGAGAGAGATGTGGTAAACTTATCCGATAATTTACTCGACTTCTGATTTTCTCTATTCTCTGAATACTTCAGTCTTTACATTGCCATATTAATTACAGTCTAAGTACAAATGAGTCATACTTATAAGTTCCTCTTTATACTTCAACATTCTTAAATGGGTAGAGTTAGGAATGGGAAAATTAAGAAAACTGTTGGGGCCTTTTTGCTATTCCCTGAATACTTCAGTCGTTACATTGCCATATTAATTACAGTCTAAGGAAAATGAGTCTTAATCATGTTCCCCCTTATATTTCAACATTCTCAAATGGGTAAGGCTAGGAATGTGAAAATTAAGAAAACTGCAGGTGTAAAGCGCGCTCCATTTGGGAAGGGTGAAGACATGGCGTAGGGGGGACGTAAATTAGAGAGAAGGTCGTTTGTAAGTTTCGTTTACACGGCAGCTGCGATACCAACTGAGGACGATCAGTTGAAGTGACAACGCCAAATTTCAGGAGTTTCCGAGGATGGGTAAGACGAAGCTTTGGACCTGCTGGGGACGTAGGCATTATGAAATGTAACATAAGACAAAACTATCTCATGCGCACGACTTAATAAGTCGTGCACACGACCCTTTATGTTCTGATAACGACATGACTATCTTGTGCGCATGACTTAGTAAGTCGTGCGCATGACTATGTATGTTGTACGAACGACATAACTTTCTCTTAGTATGTTGTGCACACGAGATATTCATGTCGTTGGTGCGACATAAAAAGTCGTGCACATGATATAAGTCATGCTCTCGACTTTTTATGTCGTGCTAACGACATGACTATCTCTTGCACGTGAATTAGTAAGTCCTGAGCACGATTTTTGATGCCGTGCACACGAGATAACTATGCCGTACGACATAAATATCTCGTGCGCACGACTTAGTAAGTCATGCACACGACTTATGCTGTAAATAACTATCTCTTGTTATGTAGTGTGCACGACATAATTATATCAAGTGACATCCTTGGTATATTGCTCTTGTGTATGTGTCAGATATTCTGATCTTCTCTTAGTTTATTGTGTCCATTCTTTGCTATTAATTTCAGTTAAGTTTTGTGACCAAGGCCAAGAAAGACTTTTCATTTCAATATTTTATTCTAAAAACAAGTACATCTTACATTATTGACACAATATGGTGTAAAAAAGGTAAAACCATAGTGTTAACAAGTTGATCCTGGTAAAAAATAATAATTTTTGTTGAAGAAGCCGTATTATGATAAGAATAAACAACAACTTCCTCGATATGAATCTCAAATGATGATATGAACATAGAGAACGGTATCTATATGAATGTAGAAGTGGAACAAAGGCTGTGCACATTTTATTTTTCAAATAGTTACAATTATTATAATAATGAAATATATTTGCTTGAATATTGCACTTTTCACAATGAGTGCAGATAACATTTTAATATTTTTACCATTAAACTATGTTCAACGACATTATCATAGGTTATGCAGTCACATGCAGACAATGGCTTTATCAACAGACATGAAGACATGTCGCTTTTATTTACAAAAACAATAAAAAGAAAAACGTTATCTAATATCGTTTATATGATGATATTAAAACAATATAATGTTTGATATTTGTGTGTATATATTGAGCAAGTCATGGATATTTCTCATGTTCTTTTCACTATGTTTGAATTAGTACTAGTCATTGAGTTCTTGTGTATTTCAAATACCATTTTATGTTGAAATATGTGAAGTAACATCACATTGCAATCCACTGATATAGAATTGGATGCGGAATTTGATAAACTTTCAATATGCTGTATCTAATTTCTTTAGCAATGAACCTGGCAATAGTGCCATCCTTGAATACAAATGTTATGGTGCAAAGACATTTTTCAAGAGTATCAATGGATCAGTCAAAGTGTTTTTCAAGAATCTGGTTTTCGCAAATAAATATACTCATGTCAATCCCTAAAATTTCTGTCAGTATCTCCCTTTAATATTCCTGTAAAACCTTCTGTCTTCTTCATTTCTGGGGCAGATGTTTTCTAAGAATTGAATATACTCAAATTAGTCTATATTATTTTTAAAAATTAGTATGGTTAAGTATCCACACATTTTCCTTCATCCTCAGGCATCATGTATGCAACTCTGTTGATTGTACACACGATATTTTCTACTGGTTTGAGAAACTTCATAAACTATTAATAATCAATATTCACAGAACAATCTGTAATATCCTACATGTATGGTAAAAATATTGACAGTGATCTTGAACTTAGACCTAACACAAAATACAATTACAATCACATGTAAGAGATAATTAATTATTGTGTTGTTATACATAAAGAGGAATACATATTCAGCTACAATCAAGTGAACGTCATTGAGTGATGAAAATTTGAAAGAAAAAAGAGGAGTTACAGGCTCAGTTATGTGGCAGAAGTCACCATGGAGCTATAAAATACATGAATATCAATAATATACCAGCACATATAACGCATTACAAAAATATTTGATTGTAGTGCAATTACGATACCGACTTAGGACGGTCATTTAATTTGACAAAAGCCAAACAAATGGTGTTGTTAACCGGTTTATGGGTCCTCTTTCCCACTCACCGTAACAGCAGAACAATCAAAAGACGTACATTTAAAAATTTATAATAATCCTCCATGTAAAGAGCAAGGGTTAACAGGTATCGCATATTGAGAGGTCATAAAAATACAAACACGTAAGGTATCTGAGAAACTAAAAGGTTAAAAGACCTCTATCTAATGTTTCATTCCTATCTGCATGGTTGAATACTGTACCTGCGTTGTTGAGAGGGTGACCTTTGTGCTTCTCTTATCCCACATTCTTTGTTTACAAAAAGTCATCTCGACCTCAATCCATGTGTGACTTAATCATTATTCAATTTACATTACAACATTATTGGCTACGATTTATTGGTGATTTTTGTTTTCAAATGTCATGCTATCTTATATTTTAACCATTTTGTTTGGGTTTTTTTTGTGTGTAAATGCTGTTCTTTTGTCGGCTTCAATTCGTTTGGTCTATCGAACGAAATAGAAATGCATCGACACGACTATTTATACGCATTTAAAAGTTCGACGAATGAATCTTTTCCTTATGAATTCTTGATTTATACCGTCAAATTTAGATGTGGTGGGTATTTTCATTCAATGGAACGTCAAAACAACAAATACTGCCGGATCGTTAAAACTATATTATGGCGCATGTTTGAACTATGTATGAAAGGGTAAATTCTAGGTTATTCGGAACTTTTCGCAATTTACTTGCTTGAGTGAGAGAAGGGTGAGTTTCCGAAAGTCTTGACCTCTACGGTAACAATGAGTCGCCCTGATAAAGGTGCGACCCAAAGACTATTTTGATGTGACCGATTGTGTATTGAGGAAAATGTAGGTAAACCAAATACTGCAGGTCATGTAAATGTGGATATCAGATAGGTACTATATGATTAACCGATTTCTGTTTCACCTTAGTGACAGCAGATAATGTTTAGAGGTCTAGGAAAACGAAGAAAAAGGGTTTCCAAGAGTAAGATGGAGAAAATCATTCACATATTCAAATTCCTAGAACTAACATCTTGCTATCAGCTGAGCTTGTACACCGAGAATTCACATTACAATGAAAATGAAGAAAGCAGAAATAATTTTTTTTACTTACGTCGCTTTGACAGGATTACAGTAATTATACGGATACAATGGTTCTCAGTACATGGAGTTGTCCCAGTTGCAGCTAGGACAAAATGCTTTTAAACGCCCGGTTCCATGTCAGAAAAAAAAAACCGTACATGCCAATTTCAAAGATAGGGACACCGAACTAGACATGTGCGTAAACGTGTTACAAAGAATTAAGACCAATTTCGGTCATAGAAAAGACAGAGCTCATCTAGGCATCTAACCGAGCTGAATGACACAAATCACCAAACACATGCACAGAAAACATGATAATATTCAAATAAACACTGAAAGCGACATTACAAAAATATTCTATTATACTTCAGTTACGACCTTCCAAAGCAGCACAGTTAAAGTATACCCCTTTAAAAATTCATAAATAATCGCCATAAAGAATACAAAATCAACAAGTTTCTCAAGACGATGTCATATAATTGTTCACACGAAACGTTTTATGGAATAATATGCTAATATCAAAAATATGTTAGGCGACATCAACATATGGATATTGCTACCAATAATTTTGATATCTAAGTCCAGGAATGGTTGTTCCTTATCACAACTGCCTCAGCTTAATTGAAGTTCAGGCGAGTAAAACTCAGGATTATCGATTAGTTATTGAACTTATCGATAACGTAGAAACGTTTCAAGGTTTAAACAGAATGCATGAAGTCCCTCTCATAACAATATACAAATAAATCTGCTATAAGGGGATGCAGTTAGCGCCCATATGAATCCCATTAATCTGTTGTTAACTCTTGTCATTAATTTGCACATAAATATTATCCATGAAAACTGTGATGGATTCACATAATTCAGTACAAGTCCAATATTTATATTTATTATATTGTTCTTTAAGAAAAATCCAGATCTAACTAATGAACTGAGGTATGATTTAGACTCTGTTGAAACAACAACGTGATTTGATTACGTCATGAGAAAGAGCGAAATATTGTGGCTAAAATCAACAGTAGAAACTTTATTTGCTTTCAAGTTTCTCACACAGAATTCTTTAATGACTTCTCTAGTGTTTTTAACTGATCAAAATTTGAAAAAAAAATGACGTTATTATTGTTAAAAACAGCATTACAGTATTATATATCATAGATTTTAGCTGCATTAAGAGCGTTAGTACGGTAATATGATAAAAGAGCACAACAGTAGAACAACGGCTGGGATTTGATATGAAATGTCATTTCTTTAAACTTTTGTGTAATTTAGACAGCAATACGACTGCCCTTAGTCGTAACTTTTATGATTACTTTTTATTATTAATCTTGTGATAAACGGCTCTGAAATTTCTATCCGTATATGAACTTACAATCAGTAGCTCTGGAATAACTACGGACAAGGAATTAAAGAGGAAGAAGACGAATTTAAAAAAAATGAAGATCTTCCATGGACAGAGGAAATCTGGAATTTCCGTCGTTTTTGTGGTCTTAAACTAGTGTATTCAGTGAGAGTAATATCTGATGAGACATTTTTATTACAAGTACACATTCCCACACAGATATCGCAATGTGTACGGAAACCCATGTAAACGCAAGAGAAACAAAGAAAACATTAAATTTTAAAAATATACATGCATATATTAAATATAGAACATATATACCTATCAAGAATTATCCAGAAGTATTAAATTTCTCCTTTCCAGATATATCACATATTGTAGTTAAAAATTTGTGGAATTGTGGAACTTGAGCAAACTGGAAAGAGACAAAAACATTTAATTCCTAGAGACTTAAGTTTTCACCGATCAGATTCATACAGAAACATTGAAATTTCGCATGCAGGAAATTTAACAGAAATATTGCTATTGCTATCACTCAGTTTCGTATGGAAAAGTATTATTTTTGCTTTAATTATTCAAGACAACGAATTAGACATTTTTTGTTTCTGTTTTACAAATTTAATACCAATTCTATGTCCAGGGTAGAAGTGAAGCTGTCTGAAGTCGTTTTATTTATGATTACTCTTAATTTGTGTCGTAAACGTGCGATACACAGTTTTGAAGTTTGCATCCGGTATAGCTCTATATGATACTATATAACAAGGGACAACGTTTAAGGAAGGAAAGAAACCGAAATCTGTTTTCTTGTTCCATGTACTTTACTTAAACATGGACGCCAAAATTTTCCTTTTTTTAACAAGTACTGTGATAAAAAAAATAACGGTATCCTTTGTGGAAAAGGGATTTAAACCCGATTTTCGTGTACAGATATGGGGAATAGATTCAGGAATTTTTGAAGGATCTGAAAACTTTTGTATAGTTTACATTCCGTTGCATGTGCACAATACAGAGTGCTTAAAAGTATGTTTCTTCATTCTCTGTGTAATTTCTATCACGGCAGATCTAGGATTTTTTTTCTAGTTAAATTTACAGCTACATTTTTCTAAAATCGGAACTCGGAATGTGTTCTTTGTTCCATTTATTTTAAGTACGAACTAAAGATCTAGTTCATAGTTCGGGTTCCTTTATCCAATACAAAACTTTGAATTAGTCATAATTCCGTAAATTGTATTTCGTACAATAATGAGTTCATAATGAGGGAACAGGCTTTAAATTTGATTTTGTTATATCTGTCAAAGTATAACCATCATGAACCAAGAAAGAATAACATTTGATCAATATTTGGAATCGTCAAAATAATCAAAAATATTATTTTTGCATATCTGTTTCTTAATTTTGTAAATTAATGACCAAAGGCTTTTTATGTGCATCTGCCAATAGAATACTTTGTTTTAAACTATCGAAATTATAAAAGAAATCAAAGAGAATGTTTAATTAAAGGAGTTGTCGGGTGTAAAGTACCAATTTGCTAATATATTAAACCATAAATAGTATAACCCCTATTATGGGTAGTATTATACGTGTTGTAGTTTTTGATGCTCATCTATAACGTTTAGTCCTATACTTTACATATCTGCTCTTGTTCCAATCGAAAAAGATTTCAACAGAGAATTGTCTCTCCGGTTTACCTAGCTTCGTGAACAGATTGAGGTTATCAAATTAGATTTTACTGACTTCCTTCTTATACTAGACATAGAACAAATGATGAATGTTTAGTAAACATTTAATGGAAATAATTTGTACATTTAAAATACAAACAACACACATTTTGTCAGACTATTTCTCAAACATAACATTTTCATGTTGAAAATAAAGCTTCATCTTTAACATGCTAAAACACATATATAAATAAATATTTACTAAAACAATGAATAATTTTACAAAATATGAACAATGTTCAGCCTATAAATACCAAAGGATAATAAAAATTCAAATTTTGACATTTTATTTTAGGTCTATACATGTATTAACAAACATTTAGATGGATATGCTTCGTTCACCTATCACCTGTTCCAATCATTGTGATTCTCAGAAAGAGAGAGAGAGAGAGAGAGAGTAATAAGTATTTACTGACTCCCTTCTGAATCATAAGAGGGATCAAATGGAGTAAAAGTTTGGTCACCACATGTTTTATAGGTTCTCAAAAAGTGACATTTTTAAAACTGTCTGCAGTTAGTATTAAATACCAGACCACATATTTAAACAATAAATAATCAATTTTGATTAATTCAGAGTCTTTAAGTAGGTACAAGAATATCTTATCTGATATTGTTTATTTTGTAAAATTTAATAAAGACTAGAAATATATTACAATTCCCTGATCTGTATACCTGAAATTAAAATAAGGTGGGCAGAACTAGAAAAGAAATAAAAATCATAAAATAAGAGAAGAAATAATAAAAATGAGTGATAAGAAGGAAACAGTTGTAGATGTAGAACTGTTTGCTGGATTGTGCAGTTTCTTGCTCCCTTTTTGATTCTTATTGTTCCTGACAACTGTAGAACTAGTAGTGGGAGTAAAGGAATTCGTTTGACTGTCTGTTGGGACTTTCATTTTTCCCTCGCCTGTAATGAATGATATATTGTCATTATCACCTAAAATAATAGATAAAAATAAACAAGAATCAGAGTTCTTGAATAAGGTGTTTCATAGCTAAGCTTCTGAATACGTATCTAACATAAAGGGTGATAAAAGTACACAAACGTCAAAAAACGTCAAAAAGATGTAATTCTGGTAAAAATCCCTCATCAGTGATCCTACAGCTCAAGCATTATAAATCACATCCTGGAAGCCAGTAGCCATCATAGTATGTTGGTTTATACACAACTTTGAAAATAGTAAAAAGTGATCTTGAAATTGCCCTTGTCTATATCGAGTTCATGGCAATGATTACATAGTGAGAGTAAAGGTGCATGGCACGTTAAAGATCCCTCACTGCTTCGGGTGGGTCCGTTGCAAAGGTCAAAATCTGTATGCCTTGCATCAGGCAGATGCCGTCACCATATGTGTGAAATATTCGTGGTGTGACGTTAAACAACAATCAATCAATGTAATGAGGGAGTTACAACTGTTTTGTTTTTACGTTTAGAAATGTTCACTATAATCAACATACCATTATGGACAAAATCCCAGAATAAAAATACAGTTTTGATTATTTGCTTATAATGATACCTTTTCATGAATCTTAAGAACATTCCGATCGCTACCACCACACCTCAAAAACTAATGGGCTTTTTCATATCTTTATTTACATACCATTTATACACACATGCCCCTGAACCTTCACATCTCTCCATTGACGTTCCACATCTCGTAACTGCACCGTCATCTGTCGCACAGTTTCTGCGTCCATGTCTTTAAAATCTGTGCATTTATCAGGTTCTCCTATGGACTGCGGTATGCAACTTCTTATAATAAATGTTGCATTCATGATTGCATCTAAAATATACAATCAAATAGGAGAAAAAAGAGGAGTTACTGGCTACGTTAAGTCGCAGAAGTCACCATGGAGCTATACAATACATGAATATCAATAATATACTAGCACATATAACACATAACAAAAATATTTGATTGTAGTGCAATTACGATACCGACTTAGGACGGTCATTTAATTTGACAAAAGGCAAACAAATGGTGTGGTTAACCGGTTTACGGGCCCACCTTCCCACTCACCGTAACAGCAGAACAATCAAAGGACGTACATTTAAAAATTTATAAATAATACTCCATGTATAGAACAAGGGTCAACAGGTATCGCATATTGAGAGGTCATAAAAATATAAACACGTAAGGTATTGTAAAACACATATTGATATAAAAATATATGCGGCATCAACATGATAAACCGTGTTCTACCAGTCTGACACTAGATCTGTAAGAGTCCTGACTAACAGTCAGAGGGGACGAGGTTCAGGACCATGACTTCTCTGAAAGAGGTTTGGACAAGGCCCGTCATATAGTCCCCATCGCTCTGTTAGTCAGCGTGCAAGATACATAATAAAATGGGCAAATAAACTTGTATTATTATATTTTATATTTAACTATTGCAAATTCAATACACTTTTTTCAATAAACCATGGTGTGCTAAGAGCCTTAAGCCGGACATGAAACTTTTTGCAAGGATTTTCGGTTAGCATTAATGCTAACATTGTGATGTCACAGCAAAATGACGTGCCTTTTTACGGTAACTTATCGTTTGTCTGCCATGGGATCAAATATGAAATCAATTGGAAACTTGAACAGTCATCTTACTAAGTTGATTGAAATCATTTCTTGGTAGTTTGAGATTGAGTTCCTCTCATTAAATAGATAAACATTATCTAGAAATACACATGTCAAGACTGAAAGTACAACATATGTATAATTAACTGAGTCAAAACAGTCAGAACTGGAATATTAAAAGGACACACCACATCTTGTATTGTAAAAGCAAATTTTCCCATTTTTTTACATATTGGTCGATAGAGCGAATGAATGAGGAATTAGGCACTGAATAAACATAAGTGGTTGAAATGCGCATATGGTGCAGCAAATTAATACACGTAAATATGTTTTGATGTCTATAACCTCTGAGTCGATACCCGCTGGTGGACTGTTAGCTCCCGAGGGTATTCATTATTACCACTGGGTTGATACCGCTGCTGGTGGATTGTTAGCTCCCGAGGGCGTCTTAAGCCCAAGTTTTAGTTCCCAAACTAGTGACCCAAAATATACACTTTAAAATTTCAGTAAAAACTGTAAATTATTCCACCACTAATGTGAAATACGAAAATAACTGTTGTAACCTGACTGTGGCACTTACAACAATGTACCACAGTGGACATTCACGGACCCCTGAAATTCAGAGGTGAGACCAGGTGCCCGGGAGGAGTGAGCGTCTCTTGACTAAGGAGTATCTGCCTCATGCGAAGCTTTACAGTTAGATGGGTTATATAGCTCTTACTTTTAGGTCAATGTGGTAATGAGTTTGCTCTTCAGCTATTTATAATTTTGATTTCCATAATTTAGCCTTTGAGAATCACTGAAGAGACAAAAAGTTGTCGAAATGAGCATATGGTGCACCAAATGAATACAAGTATATGTTTGATGATATCTATTATGTGCAATATATGTTTAAACAGAATTTATACATGCAGAAATATCTTGCTAATGTATTGTCTATTGCGTAGTCATAAGTATGTTACACACTTACTAGAAAAGGAATTTCTCATGCCAACAGCTCTAAGGTTGACAGTGGTCGTTTGACATTTGTTGATTATTAGACCACTTTGCACTGCACATACCATCTTCTCGGCATTAGAAGTTATACAAGAAGGTTTTGAAAGTCCGGAGAGTAATCGATTAAGAACACTTTTAACCGAATCAGGAACATTGCTCAGTGTGAATGACATATGCATACATGTTGCACAGGACACATCTGTAAAATATCATTTTGTTTGTACCGATTAATTGTCAAAAGTATCAAGTAATTCCATAACCATTATGCTATTGGTCAGTTAATATACTACTGGTCAAATATAATAACAGTGCTTGACAAGTCATGTAAATGTATCCATTTGCACTTAATTGTTATTAATATGATAACAGTATAACTACATTGCTAAACTGTGTGAAATACAAGTTTTATGATATAAAATGTTATATTATTTATAACTAGTATAGTTATAGTGTAAGTGTCTTAATACATTACTTGAATTGTTTCTTACCTCCTGGATTTCCAGTGGGAGTTTTACTGGTAAGAGCAGGTAGTATATTTGGAGTATATACTACTGGCTTAGGTGTTGGGGTCTGATTTCCAACTGGGATAATTGTTTTTGTCTCACCATTACCACCTTCAAACAATATACTAGGGATATTATTTCATCCATATGTAAATATATCTGCCGTTTTTATATTAATATTCGTAGTTTCTACAAGTTAAATCAGCAAACTTGACCAGTCAGAAGGGAATGTTTACTTCTCCATGACCCCTGCTCCCCTTGCTAATTCATCGTTTGGTCCATCATTGCTATTATGTTTATGCCCCCGTATCGATAGATCGGAGCATATGGTTTTTGTCCTGTCTGTTTGTTTGTCTATTTGTCTGTCTGTTGTCAACTTTCAGCATGGCCATATCTTTTGAACCGTGAGGGACTTCATATTTTCGCGTACTCAGCTAATAAAGCTCTTTCAAATGACATCAAGGTCTATGACCCTCTGACCTAGACAATGACCTTCATGCTGAAAGTAACTTTCTGTCTGTCTGTTGTCAACTTTAACCTTGGCCATAACTTTTGAACCGTGAGGGACAGAGACTTCATATTTCACATGAGTACTCAACTAATGATGTCCTTTCAAATGACAGCAAGGTCAATGACCTTGACAATGATCTTCACGCTAAAAATAACTTTTTGGACTTTGTTGTCGCCAAGGTCATTAGTGTTTCACAAACACAGCTTGTATACTCTGCACAGGATTTTTCTTATTTCATAGTCTGATTACTAAAAACTTGATACTTGATTACAAATCTTGATTACTAATAACCATTTATTTTGAGATACAGAGTAATTTCAATTTAGTTTTACGGTTTTCCAGAATGTTTCACTGTAAGATCCGAAATACGGTTAAAGTACATGTCCAAAGTCCCAACAATGCCTTTTGTTATTAAACATTATGTTATATCATGTGTTTTATTCATATTTCGATTTTGCTACTTTTTTTCTTTTTTCTTCTGAAAGGGGAGGGAGGGGGTTGGACTTATTTTCTCATTTATTTTGTTAGATATATTATAAATACATTATTTACCCGTATCAAAAACTGAGAAAATATTATATTACCTGATATACACACGTGTCCATTTAAATCCACTTTTCGCCATTGGCGCTTAACACTCTGCAGTTTTTCGGTCATTTTCCCAACAGTTTCTGCGTCCATATCTTTGAAATTTGTACATTTATCAGGTTCCCCTATAGGTTTTGGTACACAGTTTTTTATGACAAATGTTGCGTTCATCATGGCATCTGAAAATGTACAGATAATTATGAGATGGATATTTTGGCCCAGTTGTTCTAAACTTTAACCATTGGTTAAGTTAAGCAGTGGTAAACTTTCATCTAAATATACCTTTGAATTGGGAAGGCTTTAAGTTTTAGTCTGTGTACTGATTCGTAGCATACATGTATGTAACTAGTATTGTAAAGTAATTTAGATATTGATACGGATATCTCATAAATTAAATTGATTGTCTCTCAAACTTTGACTACTGGTTAGCTTACATGTATATTGCATGTCGATAACGAAACTCTCAGTCCATATGATGTTCATTTAATAAGGGACGGAGAATGGCTAGTCAATCAATAACATGTTAACATAAATACCGTCAATTCGTTTGGATACGATTCATGAAAATTGTCATCTGAACGACCTGACTGGACATTCCTTCCTATGAGTTTCTCATTTCTCGAATCATTTTATAATATATTGACCAATAATTGTACCCAAGAACAGAAAAATAAAATTTAACAATCGAACTTACACCAGAGGACATCTATGCCAATGACAGAATCAAGTTCAAATCAAAACAGTTTTCGCTGCGGCTCTAATGAGCATTACAGGAGAAACGAATATTAACCCTGTTAGAATTTCATAGATAGATGCAAAAACGATTTCGAACACTTACCTGGTAAAGAATTTCTCATACCAACAGCTCTAAGGTTGACAGTGGTCGTTAGACATTTGTTGATCATTTTACTACTCGATGGCGCTGCACATATCATCTTTTCGGCATCAGAGGTTAAGCAGGAAGGTTTTGAAAATCCTGAGAGTAATCGATTAAGGACACCATGTAGCATATCAGGAACATTGCTCAGTTTGAATGACATGTGCATACATGTTGGGCAAGTCACATCTGTAATACATTTTCCAAGATTTAATCAAATTGTTTGGTTTAACACATTTATTTGTAGTCTGGATGCAAGGGAATATTCTGATATAGCCATTTTAGTAATGTTTAACTCATATTGTCTTATCGAATGAATGCCTAGTGACAAATTCAGATGTTCCCATTAAGAAGCGATTTCTCATTTCACATCGTAATCTAACATATATACAACGCATGAGTGTTTACAAACCCTTATAAGTGATCATACATCCAAACAAAGTTAATCAATCAGGTTAATCCAGTTGTCAATAATAACTGGAAAGGATAAAATTTGTCGGTGGGATTTAAAATACATTTAGAAATATGAATATAGAACATATACACGTGGTATATAAGTGTATTACTTTAATGCACTATTTTGCATTTCGTTCACTCATGTCTCTTCAGTGATGCTCAATGATGAAACTGCGGCAGTCCAAAGTATGAATAATTAAAGAGTACACTTATTTTGAAAACGGCATCGAAATAGGAGCTCAAGAATCCATCAAAGGACAGAGAAAAAAATTTGAAGTAATTTACAACATTTTATCAAAGAATATTTGGAGAATATATTTCGAGTCACTTGGTGTATAACGCCCCGGAGAACTTAGAGTAAACCAGCTGCGGTATTGACCCCTTGGTAAAAGTAAACATACGGAATTATATGCATATATTGATTAAGTACACCATATACATATTTCGACAACTAATGTCTCTTAAGTGATGCTCGACGCCGAAACTGTGGAAATCCAAGTATAATTATGTAATACAAATAGACATGTATTGATTTAAATATACGATATCGGCTTTCAAAATAATTAAACGCCTTCGTCATAGACAATATGACCTGGAGATCTTAAATTAAGAACTACTACAGCTTTATACAGAATTTTACTTGAACGTTGCACGCTGACTTACAGGTGGGTACTAAATTACGGGCCTTGTTGAAACCTCCCTTGGAGGAGACATGGTCTTGAACCTCCTAGAAATCAAGGGTCTGAGCTCGCTTCAAGACCGGTAGAGCAGTTTCCTCATTTTGATGTCGCTTTATATATTTTTGATACCATCATGTTTTTTCTGCATTACTATACGCGTTTATATATTTTTGTGACCCTTTAACTTGAGACACTTGTTGTTCCTTGATCTCTATATGGAGGAATATTTATATTTCTAAGTGTGTGTCTTTTTATTATTCTGCTGTTGCGGTGAGTGGGAAGATGGGCCCGTAAACCGGTTAACCACACCAATTGATTGACTATTGTCATATCAAATGACCGTCCTCAGTCGGTATCGTAACTGCATTATAATCAAATATTTTTGTGATGTCCTTCAGGGCTTTTTTCATATCATTACACTGCATACTGTATATTTCTGTCATACTGCTGACTCAGTAACTTTTCTTTCTTTCTTTGAAAATATGAATATCTCTTGAAATCGACGCTTCAACGGAATCCTTATGTAACACTGACTTAAGAATTTAAGTCTTGCGGTGATAATAACCAGGCCTAAAATGTTCAACCATAGTGGCTAAGAACTTAAAAGAAGAAATTAAACAAGAACTGTCATGTCGCCATGGAACAGACACAAATACCCCTGCCGGCAGAATTATTCTTTGAATATGGCCTTGACCTTGTGGAGATCAGGTCAAGGGCATCACAAAACTCCAGATGAAAGGGAGAAGTTGTGTGTAGGATGAACCTGTGCAGTTGCTTTCCTTGATATATGTGTGTGTATGTTTGTGGTGATGATGTTGACCCAGGAGGACAATGTCCAGTACACTTGACCTTTGACCTTTTGACGGCAAAATCGATAGGGATCATCCTCATCCCCATGTTTGTATGGTATCTTGACTCTAGAGCCCGGAAACCATTGTGTCTACAGACAGACGGACAACCTGTTTCCGGTATAACCCCCACCCCCGCCCCCACACACGCACAACGTTGTTGCGGGGGATATAACTGGAGGACGACAGACCAGAAGCGGACAAAATTATAACTCATTTGGCACTTTGGATCAGGTGAGCTAAAACAGTCTATATTTCTATATGAAATGTGAGGTAAAAAGCTATGATATATAATGATCTTTGTCAAAATCGAAAATGGCAGCCGGACGAAGGCCATGAGACAATATTATGCAAGGGAGCATCCAGATGACTATCCACGCTTCAGATTGACAAATATAAGTTATTAAAACATTCTAGTATTGTTTGCACGGGACTCCACCCTCCAACAAAGTTTTGGGGGTCAAATGCAGAATAAAATGAAAGGACTGGTAATCCACAGGGTCGGAACTGCATGTACATACATGTATAAATGAACAATTGAACTGAATCATATCTGGCACTGTCTTATCGATTAACTATCCTTTCCATCATTTTTAAACCATCGTATCGTATTTAGGAACAATAATTTCCTATAACGTTTGTGAGCAAACTAGATACAGTATTTCAGAGAGTGGCAATCAAATAACTGAAGAAAATACAACTTCGCTTATTTTATCCATCTTGATATTCTGTGGTTGTTCTCTATCTCGTATGCAGAATTCCTCGGACATTATGCACGTGTAATTCTTTGCCGGGATCTTATCCATAAGAATAAATACAATACTAGAGCTTACCTGTTGCCGAGGCAACAGGGCGGGTCTTCCTCTTTAGAAAAAAAAAAAGAAAAATATGCAGGTAGAAAGAAGGAAAAAAAAAAGAAAAAAGAAACGAGATACTGCAGTGAGTATATTTATTGCGGCATCATAGATATGCCGATTAGGAGAGAGGAGAAGTATATACATAGATACATGTATATATCTCACCGAGACACTATGTAAACATACTCATGTAATTAAAGCGGCATGAATCCCGCTATAGAAAGTCTGTGTATTACAGAATTCCTATTCACAAGCGTGGTGACGTAATGCCACAAAGCTGGATAGAGTATGTGTATTGCGCATTTTAACGGTCAAGTTAGCTGTATACATACCATTGAGATGACTACTATAGTAAGGAGATAAAGAAACTCAAATTTAGGTAAAACATACATATTGTGGGCTTCCTTTATACTTTTCGATTAGATATTCCATGGGGAAAGCGTAGTAACTCGCGATTGAATTAATAATTAATCGCGAGTTACTGCGCTTTCCCCATCTCTATAAGAGCGGTGCTGTGCGAGGTATTAAGCAAGGCAAATTCAACGCGCTTCTCTAATGTGAAATCCCGACGCTCGGAGTAGATTAGTTTATTGCGTTGTTCATCAGTAGCGGGTAAAGTGCAAAAAAAAAAAAAAAAAATGATATTTTTGTTTAAGAATTCAAATTCAAATTCTTTCTCAAACTCTCGTTTTTATTCTTTGTTCATACGAAGAATAAGAAAATACATGAAAGTTACGCAAGTAGGTTATTTTTTAAAAAATCTTTAAATTGCTCACTTTCAAATACTGAGAAACATGTTTCATACTGAAATCGTTACGGAAAATCGTTTCGTAATACTCTGGAAACGATAGGACTAAAAATAAACAAATTTTGCAAATTACGTAATTATTTAAAAACTTTAAATTGAAATAACGGCCAAACTAAAAGAGATAGATATTATCGGCCGATGAATTTTGTAAAGATATGAACCTAGAGAATATGATAGTTCAAATTTGGATAGTGTAGCATTAAAAATAAGCTATATAGGGGAGAATTTAAAATTTAAATAATTGTTACGTAATCTTTTTGGAAACTTTAATTTTTAAACTTTTTTTTTACTTAAACGGGTAACGGTGCCAATGAAAATTTATAGAAAAAATTTGAAGTCTGTACATAAAACCGTTTCTCAGAAAATGGAATTGAAAAATCGGGGTGAAATTTCGGCGTTTTAAGACCCTCTCTCGATAGGGTTGTCCGACGATAGAGGGAAGGGGGCTAATATTTCGATGTTTTTGAAAATATAATTCAAAAGCGCTAACCCTTCTCCTTTGCTGATTGAATTTTGGTGATCATATGATAAAAACTAAGAAAGTTATGAAGCAATTACGTAACTAACCAAATTTTTGAAAAACTTAAATTTCTCAATTAAAAATGGATTTCAAATATTAAAAGAAACTTTTTTACCATGAAATTGACATTCTAAATCGTTTTGTACCATTTTTAAAATGCTTAGACTTAAAACAACGAAGTTTAAAAATTACGTAATTTTTAAATTTAAATAACGGCTGAACCATTAAATGTATATAATCGGCGTTGATTTCATTGTCAAAATCACACCTGTCAAATTTAAGAATGAAAAGTTGAGGAATCTATCTAAAATAATAAACTTGTTTTTGAGAAAATAAAAAAATTAACCCTATTACGTAATTTCCTTTAAAACCATAATAGTTTGATATTTTTTTCTTATCAATCGATTTCCCCTGGCTCATCAAGTTAGTAGCCAAGATAAAAAGGTTGTTGATGAAGCAGTTTCTGAGAAAATGGCAGTCAAAGTGCTAAGAATAAGAATAATAATAATAACACTAGAGCTTACCTGTTGCCGAGGCAACAGGGCGGGTCTTCCTCTCTCGAAAGAAAAAAGAAAAATAAGTAGATAGAACGAAGGAAAGAAAGAAAAAAGATCAGGAGAATGACTTAAATGTACTTTACACACAAAAATAACCCCCCCCCCCAAAAAAAAAAACCGTCAAGCAATCAAATTAATTAATAATTAAAATTGAAAAAAGTATTATCTAGAGGAAATAAATCGAAAATCAAGTTAAAGAAATCATACATATTACGGCTCTCCATTATAACAGTCGATTAAACATTCCACGGACAAAGCGCCGTAACTCTCGATTGAATTAATCGCGATTGAATTAATCGCGAGTTACTGCGCTTTCCCCGTCACTATCATACGCGTTTGAAATCGGTATTTAGCAAAGGAAATTCACCGCGCTTCTCTTAGATGTAATCCCGACGCTCGGACAAGATTTTTTTATTGCCTTGTTCATCAGTAGCGGGTAGAGGGCAAAAAATGTGATTTTTGTTTAAGAATTCGAATTCAAAATACATTCTCAAACTCTCTTTTTTATACTTTGTTAATACGACAAATAAGAAAAAACATGAAAGTTACGCAAATAAGGTATTTTTTTTTAAAAATCCTTTAAATCGCTCACTTTCAAATACTGAGAAACATGTTTCATACTGAAATCGGTACGGAAAATCGTTTGGTGAAGTTCTGGAAACGATAAGACTAAAAATAAAATGTTTTTGCAAATTACGTAATTATTTAAAAACTTTAAATTGAAATAGCGGCCAAACTAAAAAAGATAGATATTATCGGCCGATGAATTTTTTAAAGATATGAACCTAGAGAATATGATAGTTTAAATTTGGATAGTGTAGCATTAAGAATAACGCTGTATGGCGGAGAATTTAAAATTTAACTAATTGTTATGTAATGTTTTTGAAAACTTTTATTTTTGAATTTTTTTTTACTTAAACGGGTAACGGTGTCTTTGACAATCTATAGCTACAATATAAAATTTGTAGAAAAATCCGTTTTTCGGAAAATGGAATTGAGAAATCGGGGTAAAATTTCGGCGATTTAAGACCCTCTCTCGATAGGGTCTACGCACGCTAGAGGGAAGGGGGCAAATATTTCGATGTTTTTGAAAATATCATTTAAAAGAATAAACCGTTCTCACGTGCTGTATGGTTTTTTCTTGATCATATGACGAAAAATAAGCAAGTTATGAAGCAATTACGTAACTAATCAAATTTGTGAAAATCTTAAATTTCTCAATTAAAAATGGATAAAAAATATTTTAAAAACCTCTTACACCATGAAATTGACATTCTAAATCGTTTTGTAATATTTTTTGAACGCTAGGACCTAAAATAAAAAAGTTTTAAAGTTACGTAATGAGTTTAAAAACTTTAAACACAAATAGCGCCTTTACCGTAAAAGTTACATAATCGGCGTTAAGTTGGTTGTCAAGATCGACACCTGTACAACATTATAAAGAAAATTTGGGGAGTCTAGCTTAAATAATAAACATTTTATTTGAGAAAATTTAAAACCTTCTCAAAAATGAATTTAAAATTTTGAAATAACTGTTTTTACCCTTATATTGACCCTCCAAATCGTTTGGCAATACTTTTGCAGCCCTAGAGCTTAAAATAAAAGTTTTTTAAAATTACGTAATAAGTTGAAAATTTTAAACCCTTATAGCGCCTTAACTATAATAGTTACCTAATCGGCGTTAACTCGGGTGTCAAGAACTATACCTGTACAACATCATAGAGAAAATTTCAGGAATCTAGCTTGCATAATAAAAGTTATACTTGAGAGATTTTAAAAATTACAAACTGTTATATAACTTTACTTAGAACTTGAATTTTAGCAAAATTTTCTTTTAACTCTATCAGGATTTGCTTTTTCAGTAACAAAAAGAGAACAAAATTGTTGACAGTGAAGCCGTTTCTGAGAAAATTGCAGTCAAAAAAGTGCTAAGAATAAAAATAATAATAATAATATGCTCAATGATGAAACTGCGGCAGTCCAAAGTATGAATAATTAAAGAGTACACTTATTTTGAAAACGGCATCGAAATAGGAGCTCAAGAATCCATCAAAGGACAGAGAAAAAAATTTGAAGTAATTTACAACATTTTATCAAAGAATATTTGGAGAATATATTTCGAGTCACTTGGTGTATAACGCCCCGGAGAACTTAGAGTAAACCAGCTGCGGTATTGACCCCTTGGTAAAAGTAAACATACGGAATTATATGCATATATTGATTAAGTACACCATATACATATTTCGACAACTAATGTCTCTTAAGTGATGCTCGACGCCGAAACTGTGGAAATCCAAGTATAATTATGTAATACAAATAGACATGTATTGATTTAAATATACGATATCGGCTTTCAAAATAATTAAACGCCTTCGTCATAGACAATATGACCTGGAGATCTTAAATTAAGAACTACTACAGCTTTATACAGAATTTTACTTGAACGTTGCACGCTGACTTACAGGTGGGTACTAAATTACGGGCCTTGTTGAAACCTCCCTTGGAGGAGACATGGTCTTGAACCTCCTAGAAATCAAGGGTCTGAGCTCGCTTCAAGACCGGTAGAGCAGTTTCCTCATTTTGATGTCGCTTTATATATTTTTGATACCATCATGTTTTTTCTGCATTACTATACGCGTTTATATATTTTTTTTAAAATTTGATTTTCATATCATTACACTGCATACTGTATATTTCTGTCATACTGCTGACTCAGTAACTTTTCTTTCTTTCTTTGAAAATATGAATATCTCTTGAAATCGACGCTTCAACGGAATCCTTATGTAACACTGACTTAAGAATTTAAGTCTTGCGGTGATAATAACCAGGCCTAAAATGTTCAACCATAGTGGCTAAGAACTTAAAAGAAGAAATTAAACAAGAACTGTCATGTCGCCATGGAACAGACACAAATACCCCTGCCGGCAGAATTATTCTTTGAATATGGCCTTGACCTTGTGGAGATCAGGTCAAGGGCATCACAAAACTCCAGATGAAAGGGAGAAGTTGTGTGTAGGATGAACCTGTGCAGTTGCTTTCCTTGATATATGTGTGTGTATGTTTGTGGTGATGATGTTGACCCAGGAGGACAATGTCCAGTACACTTGACCTTTGACCTTTTGACGGCAAAATCGATAGGGATCATCCTCATCCCCATGTTTGTATGGTATCTTGACTCTAGAGCCCGGAAACCATTGTGTCTACAGACAGACGGACAACCTGTTTCCGGTATAACCCCCACCCCCGCCCCCACACACGCACAACGTTGTTGCGGGGGATATAACTGGAGGACGACAGACCAGAAGCGGACAAAATTATAACTCATTTGGCACTTTGGATCAGGTGAGCTAAAACAGTCTATATTTCTATATGAAATGTGAGGTAAAAAGCTATGATATATAATGATCTTTGTCAAAATCGAAAATGGCAGCCGGACGAAGGCCATGAGACAATATTATGCAAGGGAGCATCCAGATGACTATCCACGCTTCAGATTGACAAATATAAGTTATTAAAACATTCTAGTATTGTTTGCACGGGACTCCACCCTCCAACAAAGTTTTGGGGGGTCAAATGCAGAATAAAATGAAAGGACTGGTAATCCACAGGGTCGGAACTGCATGTACATACATGTATAAATGAACAATTGAACTGAATCATATCTGGCACTGTCTTATCGATTAACTATCCTTTCCATCATTTTTAAACCATCGTATCGTATTTAGGAACAATAATTTCCTATAACGTTTGTGAGCAAACTAGATACAGTATTTCAGAGAGTGGCAATCAAATAACTGAAGAAAATACAACTTCGCTTATTTTATCCATCTTGATATTCTGTGGTTGTTCTCTATCTCGTATGCAGAATTCCTCGGACATTATGCACGTGTAATTCTTTGCCGGGATCTTATCCATAAGAATAAATACAATACTAGAGCTTACCTGTTGCCGAGGCAACAGGGCGGGTCTTCCTCTTTAGAAAAAAAAAAAGAAAAATATGCAGGTAGAAAGAAGGAAAAAAAAAAAAAAAGAAACGAGATACTGCAGTGAGTATATTTATTGCGGCATCATAGATATGCCGATTAGGAGAGAGGAGAAGTATATACATAGATACATGTATATATCTCACCGAGACACTATGTAAACATACTCATGTAATTAAAGCGGCATGAATCCCGCTATAGAAAGTCTGTGTATTACAGAATTCCTATTCACAAGCGTGGTGACGTAATGCCACAAAGCTGGATAGAGTATGTGTATTGCGCATTTTAACGGTCAAGTTAGCTGTATACATACCATTGAGATGACTACTATAGTAAGGAGATAAAGAAACTCAAATTTAGGTAAAACATACATATTGTGGGCTTCCTTTATACTTTTCGATTAGATATTCCATGGGGAAAGCGTAGTAACTCGCGATTGAATTAATAATTAATCGCGAGTTACTGCGCTTTCCCCATCTCTATAAGAGCGGTGCTGTGCGAGGTATTAAGCAAGGCAAATTCAACGCGCTTCTCTAATGTGAAATCCCGACGCTCGGAGTAGATTAGTTTATTGCGTTGTTCATCAGTAGCGGGTAAAGTGCAAAAAAAAAAAAAGAAAATGATATTTTTGTTTAAGAATTCAAATTCAAATTCTTTCTCAAACTCTCGTTTTTATTCTTTGTTCATACGAAGAATAAGAAAATACATGAAAGTTACGCAAGTAGGTTATTTTTTAAAAAATCTTTAAATTGCTCACTTTCAAATACTGAGAAACATGTTTCATACTGAAATCGTTACGGAAAATCGTTTCGTAATACTCTGGAAACGATAGGACTAAAAATAAACAAATTTTGCAAATTACGTAATTATTTAAAAACTTTAAATTGAAATAACGGCCAAACTAAAAGAGATAGATATTATCGGCCGATGAATTTTGTAAAGATATGAACCTAGAGAATATGATAGTTCAAATTTGGATAGTGTAGCATTAAAAAATAAGCTATATAGGGGAGAATTTAAAATTTAAATAATTGTTACGTAATCTTTTTGGAAACTTTAATTTTTAAACTTTTTTTTTACTTAAACGGGTAACGGTGCCAATGAAAATTTATAGAAAAAATTTGAAGTCTGTACATAAAACCGTTTCTCAGAAAATGGAATTGAAAAATCGGGGTGAAATTTCGGCGTTTTAAGACCCTCTCTCGATAGGGTTGTCCGACGATAGAGGGAAGGGGGCTAATATTTCGATGTTTTTGAAAATATAATTCAAAAGCGCTAACCCTTCTCCTTTGCTGATTGAATTTTGGTGATCATATGATAAAAACTAAGAAAGTTATGAAGCAATTACGTAACTAACCAAATTTTTGAAAAACTTAAATTTCTCAATTAAAAATGGATTTCAAATATTAAAAGAAACTTTTTTACCATGAAATTGACATTCTAAATCGTTTTGTACCATTTTTAAAATGCTTAGACTTAAAACAACGAAGTTTAAAAATTACGTAATTTTTAAATTTAAATAACGGCTGAACCATTAAATGTATATAATCGGCGTTGATTTCATTGTCAAAATCACACCTGTCAAATTTAAGAATGAAAAGTTGAGGAATCTATCTAAAATAATAAACTTGTTTTTGAGAAAATAAAAAAATTAACCCTATTACGTAATTTCCTTTAAAACCATAATAGTTTGATATTTTTTTCTTATCAATCGATTTCCCCTGGCTCATCAAGTTAGTAGCCAAGATAAAAAGGTTGTTGATGAAGCAGTTTCTGAGAAAATGGCAGTCAAAGTGCTAAGAATAAGAATAATAATAATAACACTAGAGCTTACCTGTTGCCGAGGCAACAGGGCGGGTCTTCCTCTCTCGAAAGAAAAAAGAAAAATAAGTAGATAGAACGAAGGAAAGAAAGAAAAAAGATCAGGAGAATGACTTAAATGTACTTTACACACAAAAATAACCCCCCCCCCCAAAAAAAAAACCGTCAAGCAATCAAATTAATTAATAATTAAAATTGAAAAAAGTATTATCTAGAGGAAATAAATCGAAAATCAAGTTAAAGAAATCATACATATTACGGCTCTCCATTATAACAGTCGATTAAACATTCCACGGACAAAGCGCCGTAACTCTCGATTGAATTAATCGCGATTGAATTAATCGCGAGTTACTGCGCTTTCCCCGTCACTATCATACGCGTTTGAAATCGGTATTTAGCAAAGGAAATTCACCGCGCTTCTCTTAGATGTAATCCCGACGCTCGGACAAGATTTTTTTATTGCCTTGTTCATCAGTAGCGGGTAGAGGGCAAAAAATGTGATTTTTGTTTAAGAATTCGAATTCAAAATACATTCTCAAACTCTCTTTTTTATACTTTGTTAATACGACAAATAAGAAAAAACATGAAAGTTACGCAAATAAGGTATTTTTTTTTAAAAATCCTTTAAATCGCTCACTTTCAAATACTGAGAAACATGTTTCATACTGAAATCGGTACGGAAAATCGTTTGGTGAAGTTCTGGAAACGATAAGACTAAAAATAAAATGTTTTTGCAAATTACGTAATTATTTAAAAACTTTAAATTGAAATAGCGGCCAAACTAAAAAAGATAGATATTATCGGCCGATGAATTTTTTAAAGATATGAACCTAGAGAATATGATAGTTTAAATTTGGATAGTGTAGCATTAAGAATAACGCTGTATGGCGGAGAATTTAAAATTTAACTAATTGTTATGTAATGTTTTTGAAAACTTTTATTTTTGAATTTTTTTTTACTTAAACGGGTAACGGTGTCTTTGACAATCTATAGCTACAATATAAAATTTGTAGAAAAATCCGTTTTTCGGAAAATGGAATTGAGAAATCGGGGTAAAATTTCGGCGATTTAAGACCCTCTCTCGATAGGGTCTACGCACGCTAGAGGGAAGGGGGCAAATATTTCGATGTTTTTGAAAAATATCATTTAAAAGAATAAACCGTTCTCACGTGCTGTATGGTTTTTTCTTGATCATATGACGAAAAATAAGCAAGTTATGAAGCAATTACGTAACTAATCAAATTTGTGAAAATCTTAAATTTCTCAATTAAAAATGGATAAAAAATATTTTAAAAACCTCTTACACCATGAAATTGACATTCTAAATCGTTTTGTAATATTTTTTGAACGCTAGGACCTAAAATAAAAAAGTTTTAAAGTTACGTAATGAGTTTAAAAACTTTAAAACACAAATAGCGCCTTTACCGTAAAAGTTACATAATCGGCGTTAAGTTGGTTGTCAAGATCGACACCTGTACAACATTATAAAGAAAATTTGGGGAGTCTAGCTTAAATAATAAACATTTTATTTGAGAAAATTTAAAACCTTCTCAAAAATGAATTTAAAATTTTGAAATAACTGTTTTTACCCTTATATTGACCCTCCAAATCGTTTGGCAATACTTTTGCAGCCCTAGAGCTTAAAATAAAAGTTTTTTAAAATTACGTAATAAGTTGAAAATTTTAAACCCTTATAGCGCCTTAACTATAATAGTTACCTAATCGGCGTTAACTCGGGTGTCAAGAACTATACCTGTACAACATCATAGAGAAAATTTCAGGAATCTAGCTTGCATAATAAAAGTTATACTTGAGAGATTTTAAAAATTACAAACTGTTATATAACTTTACTTAGAACTTGAATTTTAGCAAAATTTTCTTTTAACTCTATCAGGATTTGCTTTTTCAGTAACAAAAAGAGAACAAAATTGTTGACAGTGAAGCCGTTTCTGAGAAAATTGCAGTCAAAAAAGTGCTAAGAATAAAAATAATAATAATAATAATAACTAGAGCTTACCTGTTGCCGAGGCAACAGGGCGGGTCTTCCTCTCTCGAAAGAAAAAAGAAAAATAAGTAGATAGAAAGAAGGAAAGAAAGAAAAAAGATCAGGAGAATGACTTAAATGTACTTTACACACAAAAATAACCCCCCCCCCAAAAAAAAAAAAATCCCTCAAGCAATCAAATTAATTAATAATTAAAATTGAAAAAAGTATTATCTAGAGGAAATAAATCGAAAATCAAGTTAAAGAAATCATACATATTACGGCTCTCCATTATAACAGTCGATTAAATATTCCACGGACAAAGCGCCGTAACTCTCGATTGAATTAATCGCGATTGAATTAATCACGAGTTACTGCGCTTTCCCCGTGACTATCATACACGTTTGAAGTCGGTATTTAGCAAGGGAAATTCACCGCGCTTCTCTTAGATGTAATGCCGACGCTCGGACAATATTTTTTTATTGCCTTGTTCATCAGTAGCGGGTAGAGGGCAAAAAATGTGATTTTTGTTTAAGAATTCGAATTCAAAATACATTCTCAAACTCTCCTTTTTATACTATGTTCATACGACAAATAAGAAAAAACATGAAAGTTACGCAAATAAGGTATTTTTTTCAAAATCCTTTCAATCGCTCACTTTCAAATACTGAGAAACATGTTTCATACTAAAATCGATACGGAAAATCGTTTGGTGATGTTTTGGAAACGATAAGACTAAAAATAAAATGTTTTTGCAAATTACGTAATTATTTAAAAACTTTAAATTGAAATAGCGGCCAAACTAAAAAAGATAGATATTATCGGCCGATGAATTTTTTAAAGATATGAACCTAGAGAATATGACAAATAAAATTTGAATACTCTAGCATTTAAAATAACGCTGTATGGTGGAGAATTTAAAATTTAACTAATTGTTATGTAATGTTTTTGAAAACTTTTATTTTTGAAATTTTTTTTTCTTAAACGGGTAACAGTGTCTTCGAGAGTCTATACCGAAAATATAAAGTATGTAGATAAATCCGTTTTTCTGAAAATGGAATTGAAGAATCGGGGTGAAATTTCGGCTATTTAAGACCCTCTCTCGATAGGGTCTGCGCACGCTAGAGGGAAGGGGGCAAATATTACGATGTTTTTGAAAATATCATTTAAAAGAGAAAACCCTTCTCACGTGCTGTATGGTTTTTTCTTGATCATATGACGAAATATAAGCAAGTTATGAAGCAATTACGTAACTAACCAAATTTGTGAAAATCTTAAATTTCTCAATTAAAAATGGATAAAAAATATTTTAAAAACCTCCTACACCATGAAATTGACATTCTAAATCGTTTTGTAATATTTTTTTAACGCTAATACCTAAAATAAAAAAGTTTTAAAGTTACGTAATGAGTTTAAAAACTTTAAACACAAATAGCGCCTTTACCGTAAAAGTTACATAATCGGCGTTAAGTTGGTTGTCATGATCTACACCTGTACAACATTATAAAGAAAATTTGAGGAGTCTAGCTTAAATAATAAACATTTTATTAAAGAAAATTTAAAACCTACTTAAAAATGAATTTAAATTTTTAAAATAACTGTTTTTACCCTTATATTGACCCTCTAAATCGTTTGGCAATATTTTTGCAGCCCTAAAGCTTAAAATAAAAGTTTTTTGAAATTACGTAATAAGTTGAAAATTTTAAACCTTTACAGCGTCTTAGCTATAATAGTTACCTAATCGGCGTTAATTCGGATATCAAGAACTACACCTGTACAACATCAAACAGAAAATTTGAGGAATCTAGCTTGCATAATAAAAGTTATACTTTAGAGATTTTAAAAATTAGAAACTGTTACGTAACTTTTCTTAGATCTTGAATTTTAGCAAAATTTTCTTTTAAATCTATCAAGTTTTGCTTTATTAGTAAGTAAAGGAGAACAAAAATGTTGACAGTGAAGCCGTTTCTGAGAAAATTGCACCCAAAAAAAGTGATTGGAATAAAAATAATAATAATAATAATAATAATAATAATAACTAGAGCTTACCTGTTGCCGAGGCAACAGGGCGGGTCTTCCTCTCTCGAACGAAAAAAAGAAAAATAAGTAGATAGAACGAAGGAAAAAAAGAAAAAAGATCAGGAGAATGACTTCAATGTACTTTACACACAAATATACCCCCCCCCCAAAAAAAACCCCTCAAGCAATCAAATTAATTAATAATTAAAATTGAAAAAAGTATTATCTAGAAGAAATAAATCGAAAATCAAGTTAAAGAAATCATACATATTACGGCTCTCCATTATAACAGTCGATTAAACATTCCACGGACAAAGCGCCGTAACTCTCGATTGAATTAATCGCGATTGAATTAATCGCGAGTTACTGCGCTTTCCCCGTCACTATCATACGCGTTTGAAGTCGGTATTTAGCAAGGGAAATTCACCGCGCTTCTCTTAGATGTAATCCCGACGCTCGGACAAGATTTTTTTTATTGCCTTGTTCATCAGTAGCGGGTAGAGTGCAAAAAATGTGATTTTTGTTTAAGAATTCGAATTCAATATACATTCTCAAACTCTCCTTTTTAAACTTTGTTAATACGACAAATAAGAAAAAACATGAAAGTTACGCAAATAAGGTATTTTTTTTTAAAAATCCTTTAAATCGCTCACTTTCAAATACTGAGAAACATGTTTCATACTGAAATCGGTACGGAAAATCGTTTGGTGAAGTTCTGGAAACGATAAGACTAAAAATAAAATGTTTTTGCAAATTACGTAATTATTTAAAAACTTTAAATTGAAATAGCGGCCAAACTAAAAAAGATAGATATTATCGGCCGATGAATTTTTTAAAGATATGAACCGAGAGAATATGACAGATAAAATTTAAATAGTCTAGCATTTAAAATAAAGCTGTATGGCGGAGAATTAAAAATTTTACTCATTGTTATGTAATGTTTTTGAAAACTTTAATTTTTGATTTTTTTTTTACTTAAACGGGTAACGATGTCTCTGAGAGTCTATAACTATAGTATAAAATTTGTACATAAATCCGTTTTTCAGAAAATGGAATTGAAAAATCGGGGTAAAATTTCGGCGTTTTAAGACCCTCTCTCGATAGGGTTGTCCGACGATAGAGGGAAGGGGGCAAATATTTCGATGTTTTTGAAAATAAAATTCAAAAGCGCTAACCCTTCTCCGTTACTGATTACATTTTGGTGATCATATGATAAAAACTAAGAAAGTTATGAAGCAATTACGTAACTAACCAAATTTGTGAAAAACTTAAATTTCTCATTTAAAAATGGATTTCAAATATTAAAAGAAACTTTTTTATCATGAAATTGACATTCTAAATCGTTCTATACCATTTTTAAAATGCTTAGACTTAAAACTAAGCAGTTTAAAAATTACGTAATTTTTAAATTTTAATAATGGCTTAACCGTTAATAGTATTTAATCGGCGTTGATTTCATTGTCAAGGACACACCTGTCAAATTTGAGAATGAAAATTTGAGGAATCTATTTAAAATAATAAACTTGTTTTTGAGAAAATAAAAAAATTTAGGCCTATTACGTAATTTTCTTTAAAACCATAATATTTCGATATTTTTTTCTTATCAATCAATTTCCCCTGGCTCATCAAGCAAGAAGCCGCGATAAAAAGATTGTTGGTCTAGCCGTTTTTGAGAAAAATGCAGTCAAAGTGCTGAGAATAATAATAATAATAATAATAATAACAAATGTAAAGAAAAAACATCACAATAACAGAAGGGTCTTCCGATGGAATCGGAAGACCCTAACTAGAAACGAGCTCGTTGCTAAAGCAACGAGTAGGTTTCACAAGTTAAAGTCGAAGCAGCGAAGCTGAGATCTCCTACTCTAATACAAAATTCTTTTTCACGATCCAGATATCTGATCTTTAGTGATGGTATCCACATTGCGCAATCTACTTGCAGAAATTGTAGGTAACGGCGACTTACATTATACACATTATACTGAAGCCTACATCGCACAATATCGACTACTCTTGACCATATATTTGAAACAAGAAACATGTAGGACAATCACACTTAGTACAATCTGCACGTGTAACCTAGATCTTCAGTCCTTACTGCCCGCTTTATGTTGTTTATTTATTAACTTACGCAAGGTATTTCGCGTGTACAGATGTTTGACCTTGAATCGCTTCTCTGCTGGAATAAACAATTCTCCTCGCGATGAACTTACGCAAGTTATTTCGCGTGTACAGATGTTTGACCTTGAATCGCCACTCTGCTGGAATAAACAATTCTCCTCGCGATGGCCTTTAGTAATGCCGCTTTCCCCAATATACAAAAGAAAGACTTGACAATGTCTCGTATTCCACAGGTAAAGCACTGTAACTGACGATTAATTCACACACGTTTGAAGTCCTGTATAACAGCGGCGCAGTGCGAGGTATTAAGCAAGGCAAATTCACCGCGCTTCTCTAATGTGTAATGCCGACGCTCGGAGAAGATTTCTTTATAGCCTTGTTCAGCAGTAGCTCGTAGAATGTAAATTTGCTTTTTTTTTTCTTCTTTTTTTTTTTTTTGTTTTTTTTTTGGGGGGGGGGTTGGTTTTTTTTATTTTTTGGGTTTTTTTTTTGTTTAAGAATTCGAATGCATAATACTTTCTCAGACTCTATTTTATAGAAAGCACTTTAAATCGCGATTGAATTAATCCCGAGTTACTGCGCCTTGTCCATGGAAGAAGTCCTATATCACAGCGGTGTCGTGCAAGGTATTAAGCAAGGCAAATTGACCGCGCTTCTGAAGATATGTTTATTGCGTTGTTCATCAGTAGAGTGCCCAAAATTTGATTTTTGTTTAAGAAATCGAAATCAAAATGCTTTCTCAAACTCTTGTTTTTATAATTTGTTCATACGACGAATAAAAAATACTTGAAAGTTACGCAAGTAAGATATTTTTATAAAAAAATCTTTAAATTGCTCACTTTCAAATACCGGGAAACATGTTTCATAGTAAAATCGTTACGGAAAATCGTTTCGTAATGTTTTGGAAACTAAAAGACTAAAAATAAGACAGTTTTGAACATTACGTAATTTTTAAAAAACTTTAAATTGAAACAGAGGCCAAACTAAAAGAGATAGATAATATCGGCCGATGAAAGTTCTAAAGATATGAACCTAGAGAACATAACAGTGAAAATTCGAGAGATCTACCATTAAAACTAAAAGCTACATACGCGAAAATCGAAAAATATTAAATCTTACGTAATTCTCTTAAAACGTCGTATATTTCGAAAAATTTTTTCATTAAACGGGAGTATGTGTCTGTGAGAATGAATAGCCGAAAGATGAAATTTCAAAGTAAAGAGTCGGTAGATACCCTCATTCCCTATCATGCTACCAATTTTCACATCTCTTCCTTCTTTAATAAGCGAGCTTTAGCTGAAACCATTTCATTAAACATTAATGAACTTTATGTGACGTTGAAAGCATCACTTTAAAGGGGGTTGTCGTGTTTAAACCTAAATAACTCGAAAACGGTAAGAGTTAGCGAAAATTTGATGGCAATGTTATGCATATAAATTTTCGCGCAGAATCGATTGCAACAATCCCCGATTCGATAAGATGAAAATTAATGGAGTTATGACGTCATTTACAAAGTATGACGTCATTTTCAGGAATTTGGTACCATGCCAATTCCCTTTTGTCAGTCGGTAGATATTTGCATTCTCTTTTATGCTACCAAATTTCATACCTCTAGCTTTATCAATAAGCGAGACACAGGTACCTGAAGTTTTAAATTGTATTTTCAGGAAAGGCCAAACACTGAACTTTGACCGCAAATATCTCGAAAACGGTAAGAGATATCGAAATTCTGTTGCTGTATTTACATTTTACTTTTTCACGCAGAATCGATTCCAACCGTCCCCGCCTCGATCCGATGAAAAATAAGGGAGATATGACGTCATTTACGAAGTATGACGTCATTTTCAGGAATTTGGTACCATGCCAATTCCCTTTTGTCAGTCGGTAGATATTTGCATTTTCTTTTATGCTACCAAATTTCATACCTCTAGCTTTATCAATAAGCGAGACACAGGTACCTGAAGTTTTAAATTGTATTTTCAGGAAAGGCCAAACACTGAACTTTGACCGCAAATATCTCGAAAACGGTAAGAGATATCGAAAATCTGAGACCAGACCTTTTTCCTTTAACTACTTTTTCACGCAGATTCGATTGCAACAATCCCCGATTCGATACGATGAAAAATAAGGGAGTTATGACGTCATTTAGAAAAGTATGACGTCATTTTCAGGAATTTGGCACCTTGCCAATTCCCTTTTGTCAGTCGGTAGATATTTGCATTCTCTTTTATGCTACCAAATTTCATACCTCTAGCTTTATCAATAAGCGAGACACAGGTACCTGAAGTTTTAAATTGTATTTTCAGGAAAGGCCAAACACTGAACTTTGACCGCAAATATCTCGAAAACGGTAAGAGATATCGAAATTCTGTTGCTGGTACATACCATTTTACTTTTTCACGCAGAATCGATTCCAACCGTCCCCGCCTCGATCCGATGAAAAATAAGGGAGATATGACGTCATTTACAAAGTATGACGTCATTTTCAGGAATTTGGCTCCATGCCAAATTCCTCTTGTCAGTCGGTAGATATTCTCAATCTCTATCATGCTACCAAATTTCACACCTCTATCTTCCTCAATAAGCGAGCTATAGGCGAAAACATTTCATGAATAATTAATGAGTGTTGATGACGTCACAAACATCACTTTAAAGGGGGTTGTCGTGTTCAAACGCAAATAACTCGAGAACCGTAAGAGTTAGCGAAAATCTGAGAACACTTTACTGGTAGGTATTTGAACGCTCTATCGAATGGAAGAAACCCGATCAAAATCCGACTGCAAATAAAGTCGCTAGACCTTGCCAAAGATTTGATTCGAAAATTTTCAATAATTTCAAAAATATTGGCAGCATGCCATTTTCATTCTAGTGGTAGATTAAGAATGTGGAAACATGTTTAGATATAAAATTTCATGCCGATATCTCATTTAATAAGAGAGATATTAACGTATGAATATTTAATTAGCTTTGATGACGTCATAGCGAATTTTCCCACGCTCATTGTGACTTTATTTATGGTCCGATTTCAAAAATTTTTCATATTCCAAATCAGACCATTAAAATCTTTCATCCTACTGTCTAAAATCTAAGATTGAAATATTTTTTTTGAAATGAAAACAATCGGGTCAAGGTCAACTTTTTCGGGGTAGAGCTACGAAATTGACGCAGTGACATAAAATCTTGCATCTCCTTTTCTGAATCGAATGCTGAAAATTTCATTCCAATCGGACAAATAATAAGGAAGATATAGCGATTCAAAATTTTGGCGTCGTAGGTGGCGCTGCGCGCTTATAAGCGGTAATTTAGAAAATTAAAAAAATCAAATCTTGAAAATTTAATTTCGAATCGAACACTGAAAACAGAATAGTAATATCTTTAATAATGAGTGATTTCTGAGCCGTCACAAAAAAAAAAACGGATGAAGAATAATAATAATAATAATAATAAGAAAAGACAGTAGAATAATAAAAGGTTTCACAAGTGAAACTTGTGAAACCTAATAATAACAAATGTAAAGAAAAAACCTCACAATAACAGAAGGGTCTTCCGATGGAATCGGAAGACCCTAACTAGAGCTTACCCGTTGCCGAGGCAACAGGGCGGGTCTTCCTCTTTAGAAAAAAAAGAAGAAAAATATGCAAGTAGAAAGAAGGAAAACAAAAGAAAAAAGAAACGAGATACTGCAATGAGTATACGCATTTATTGCGGCATCATAGATATACCGATTAGGGCAAAGGAGAAGTATATATATACATAGATACATGTATATACCTCACCGAGACACTATGTAAACACACTCATGTAATTAAAGCGGCATGAATACAGCGATAGAAAGTCTGTGTATTACAGAATTCCCATTCAGAAGCGTGGTGACGTAATGCGACATAGCTGCATAGAGTGTGTGTATTGCGCGTTTCAACGGTCAAGTTAGTTGTGTATATACCACTGAGATGACTACTATAGTAAGGAGACAAAGAAACTTAAATTTATAATTGTCGACTAGATACTCCACGAGCTAAGTGCAGGATCTCGCGATTGAATTAATCGCGAGTTACTGCGCTTTCCCCGTGACTATCATACACGTTTGAAGTGGATATTAAGCAAGGCAAATTCAACGCGTTTCTCTAATGTGTAATCCCGACGCTCGGAGTAGATTAGTTTATTGCCTTGTTCATCAGTAGCGGGTAGAGGGCAAAAAAATGTGATTTTTGTTTAAGATTTCGATTTGAAAACACTTTCTCAATCTCTCCTGTTTATACTTTGTTAATACAACAAATAAGAAAAAACATGAAAGTTACGCAAGTAAGATATTTTTTTTAAATCCTTTAAATCGCTCCCTTTCAAATACTGAGAAACATGTTTCATACTAAAATCGGTACGGAAAATCGTTTGGTGATGTTCTGGAAACGATAAGACTAAAAATAAAATGTTTTTGCAAATTACGTAATTATTTAAAAACTTTAAATTGAAATAGCGGCCAAACTAAAAAAGATAGATATTATCGGCCGATGAATTTTTTAAAGATATGAACCTAGAGAATATGACAGATAAAATTTGAATAGTCTAGCTTGAAAAATAAGGCTGTTAGTGGCGAATTTAAAATTTAACTAATTGTTACGTAATCTTTCAAAAAAACATATATTTTCAAATTTTTTTTTATCTAAACGGGTAACAGTGACGGTGAAAGTCTATAATAAAAATGTGAAGCGTGTAGATAAAACTGTTTTTCAGAAAATGGAATTGAAAAATCGGGGTGAAATTTTGGCGATTTAAGACCCCCTCTCGATAAGGTTTGCAGACGCCAGAGGGAAGGGGGCAAATATTTCGATGGTTTTCAAAAAAAAGTTCAAAAGAGTAAACCCTTCTCTAGTGCTGTATTGGTTTTTTGTGATCATACGACGAAAAATAAGCAAGTTATGAAGCAATTACGCAACTAACCAAATTTTTGAAAATCTTAAATTTCTCACTTAAAAATAATTTTAAAATATTAAAACAACTTTTTTCAAGCTGAAATTGACATTCTAAATCGTTTTGTTTTCTTTTTGTTACGCTAGGACTTAAAATAAACGAGTTTGAAAGTTACGTAATGAGTTTAAAAACTTTAAACACAAATAGCGTCTTTATCCTAATAGTTACATAATCGGCGTAAATTCGGTTGTCAGGACCTACACCTGTACAACATTAACAAGAAAGTTTGAGGAGTGTAGCTTAAATAATAAACGTTTTATTTGAGAAAGTTTAAAAATTAAATATGGCTCTGTAATTTTCTTTAAAACCGGAATTTTTCAAAACTTTTCTTATCAATCTAGTAAGTATAAGTTTGGAAACAAAGTAAAAGAGAAAAAAAGATTACTGGTAAAGCCGTTGCTGAGAAAATTGCAGTCAAAAACCTGTTTAGAATAAGAATAAAAAAAAAAATAATAACAAATGTAAAGAAAAAACATCACAATAACAAATGGGTCTTCCGATGGAATCGGAAGACCCAAACTAGAGCTTACCTGTTGCCGAGGCAACAGGGCGGGTCTTCCTCTCTCGAAAGAAAAAAGAAAAATAAGTAGATAGAACGAAGGAAAGAAAGAAAAAAGATCAGGAGAATGACTTAAATGTACTTTACACACAAAAATAACCCCCCCCCCCAAAAAAAAAAAAAAAACCGTCAAGCAATCAAATTAATTAATAATTAAAATTGAAAAAAGTATTATCTAGAGGAAATAAATCGAAAATTAAGTTAATGAAATCATACATATTACGGCTCTCCATTATAACAGTCGATTAAACATTCCACGGACAAAGCCCCGTAACTCTCGATTGAATTAATCGCGATTGAATTAATCGCGAGTTACTGCGCTTTCCCCGTCACTATCATACGCGTTTGAAGTCAGTATTTAGCAAAGGAAATTCACCGCGCGTCTCTTAGATGTAATCCCGACGCTCGGACAAGATTTTTTTATTGCCTTGTTCATCAGTAGCGGGTAGAGGGCAAAAAATGTGATTTTTGTTTAAGAATTCGAATTCAAAATACATTCTCAAACTCTCCTTTTTATACTTTGTTAATACGACAAATAAGAAAAAACATGAAAGTTACGCAAATAAGGTATTTCTTTTTAAAAATCCTTTAAATCGCTCACTTTCAAATACTGAGAAACATGTTTCATACTGAAATCGGTACGGAAAATCGTTTGGTGAAGTTCTGGAAACGATAAGACTAAAAATAAAATGTTTTTGCAAATTACGTAATTATTTAAAAACTTTAAATTGAAATAGCGGCCAAACTAAAAAAGATAGATATTATCGGCCGATGAATTTTTTAAAGATATGAACCTAGAGAATATGATAGTTCAAATTTGGATAGTGTAGCATTAAAAATAACGCTGTATGGCGGAGAATTTAAAATTTAACTAATTGTTATGTAATGTTTTTGAAAACTTTTATTTTTGAAATTTTTTTTACTTAAACGGGTAACGGTGTCTTTGACAATCTATACCTACAATATAAAATTTGTAGAAAAATCCGTTTTTCTGAAAATGGAATTGAAAAATCGGGGTAAAATTTCGGCGATTTAAGACCCTCTCTCGATAGGGTCTACGCACGCTAGAGGAAAGGGGGCAAATATTTCGATGTTTTTGAAAATATCATTTAAAAGAATAAACCCTTCTCACGTGCTGTATGGTTTTTTCTTGATCATATGACGAAAAATAAGCAAGTTATGAAGCAATTACGTAACTAATCAAATTTGTGAAAATCTTAAATTTCTCAATTAAAAATGGATAAAAAATATTTTAAAAACCTCTTACACCATGAAATTGACATTCTAAATCGTTTTGTAATATTTTTTGAACGCTAGGACCTAAAATAAAAAAGTTTTAAAGTTACGTAATGAGTTTAAAAACTTTAAACACAAATAGCGCCTTTACCGTAAAAGTTACATAATCGGCGTTAAGTTGGTTGTCAAGATCGACACCTGTACAACATTATAAAGAAAATTTGGGGAGTCTAGCTTAAATAATAAACATTTTATTTGAGAAAATTTAAAACCTTCTCAAAAATGAATTTAAAATTTTGAAATAACTGTTTTTACCCTTATATTGACCCTCCAAATCGTTTGGCAATATTTTTGCAGCCCTAGAGCTTAAAATAAAAGTTTTTTAAAATTACGTAATAAGTTGAAAATTTTAAACCCTTATAGCGCCTTAACTATAATAGTTACCTAATCGGCGTTAACTCGGGTGTCAAGAACTATACCTGTACAACATCATAGAGAAAATTTCAGGAATCTAGCTTGCATAATAAAAGTTATACTTGAGAGATTTTAAAAATTACAAACTGTTATATAACTTTACTTAGAACTTGAATTTTAGCAAAATTTTCTTTTAACTCTATCAGGATTTCCTTTTTCAGTAAGAAAAAGAGAACAAAATTGTTGACAATGAAGCCGTTTCTGAGAAAATTGCAGTCAAAAAAGTGCTAAGAATAAAAATAATAATAACTAGAGCTTACCTGTTGCCGAGGCAACATGGCGGGTCTTCCTCTTTCGATCTAAAAAGAGGAAGAAGGAGTGAAAGAAAGACAGAAGAATGAAAGACAAAAAGAGAAAGAAGTAAGGACGAAGGCCGGCAAAGATTTTTTTTTCTAAAAGACATATTGGTACCCTTCATACCGAACCATGATATATGGAAAGCACCTGCACCTGTTTAAAATGTCTGTGTAAATACGGGATTCGCTGGATTTTCTTTTTTTCACTGAATACTTAATATGGAGGGTGTCCTTTGTAAATGTTAATCGATCTCATTAAAACGCGACTTGTACTTTGTCTCTTTAGTTGTGGAAAAAGCTGCCGACCACGTTAGCCAATGGAAAAGCACAGTCGTACCTTTTGTGCCATTGTTACCACTCCCCACGACGTGGACGTGTGGTTCGGACTTCGGGGAGCACCCCCCTCCCCAATTACTTTTGTTTATTAAATTTTATTTTTACCGAAAGCAATACATTTCGACGATTACCTGTTTTTGGTTTTTCCCTTTGTGTGTCTGGTTTTGTTTTGTTTTAGGCTTTTCATTATTTTTTTTTTCATTTATTTTTTTACTTGTTCTTTATGGATCAATCGTAAGTGCATTATTCAGATTAAACATTTAGTCATTTTTTTATCTCATTAAGTCACATATTTTCCATTTCTATTTTAATAATCTTTTGTGATTTATAGTTACATGATATTCTACTCAATGTTAAAGCTGTTTACCCTAGCTGCATTTTCGTTAGTACAGTGCATATTATAGGTAAATTTATGCTAAATTGTTTTGATTATATATATATATATATATATATATATATATATATATATATATATATATATATATATATATATATATATATATATATATTTATATATATATAAGTATTTAACATATTTTAGAAGGACCCTTGCAAATGTTGTGATCAAATTCCTCGTATAAGTGAGATATGGCTGCCTAAAACGCGATTATTGTAACAGAATATTTACAACCAATGTATCACGTGATCTAATTCGGAAGCGAGAGCGAGATACACAAATTTGACGAGCAACTTATAACATCTGCATTCAAGTCTGCTAAAGTTAGTTTTTATTGAAATTGTTTTCTTTTGGAGTCTCCCTTCATCGTATTTGTTTTCATTAAACTGCGCATGCGCGAAGTCAGGTTATGGTTGTATTTTTAGAATACCCCCTTTATTTACGAAATATTTATTTTTTAATTTGACATCTCCGAGGGTTTGAAGCAACAAAAAATGTTATTAACGAAAAGTTGATAACTTCAGCCTTACGAGGAGGATAGATTTTGCTTTACATGCCCAAATTTATAAAATTATACCGAATATACAACTTTAAAGTGTTTTTAATATTTCTTTTTTTTTTCTTTTGAAACAAAAATTACTAAACCCCAATAATGTTTCCTCTCCTTACAACATTTGATGTATGATATTTGAGTTTTATATGTTCAATTCGCGACGGTGTGTATGGGTCAATTTCGTAATTTAGCCTTCCCCATTTGGTTTTCGCCACTGAATGATAGATCGGTACTTCTTCGTTGTTTATTCTACTAATAAGGAGCGGATAAATATTACCTCTATTTGATGAAGTCGTGCCTTAATAATTAGACATGTTTAAATCTTTCTCGTATTTCCTGGAGATAAAATGGCATCTCTCCTCTCGCAAAATCCAAATCTTTATCCATGAGTCACAGCGGGTTTTGTATATTTCGTCTATTTTGTCGTAACATATCAGATATATCTTTTTGAAATAGGGTTTCTCTCTGTCTCTATTCCCTGTGTGCGGTGCGATTTTATGTTACTTCAACCTGTGGTATGTGCTGGTCAGAAGGGGAAATCCATATGAAGAAAAAGTTTTAATATGTGTAATAATACTGGCAATGCTAGGAGGATTGGTTACACGACTGGCTTTGAAAATATACCTTTCTGTAGAAGATGAATAGCTCGGTCACAATTGTAAAAGGTCTGTAGAGTTGATGATAAGGCTGTTATTTCCCTTGATATATGTCAATGATCGTCTGTTGAACCATCGTTTGTTGTTGGAATTCTAATAATATTCTCACGTCAATGCTGTCTGGTAAACCTGTTTGCATGTTGGTTGTTTCCAAATGCGTTTATGATAAAATCTCCCGGTATAAATGTTTTTTATTTCCTTGTTCTGATAGAATAGTAGCAGAAAAGGGATGCTTTCATTGTATAAATTGGAGTTCTACATACTACCGCATGTATAAAGTCTTGTTTTCTCTCGCATCTTTAATATAAATATTCGAGGAAACAGCGTTGTTGATTATTTTGTCGTTTTCTTAGTATTACATCCGATGGATCTTTCTGGAATAGGGTTTTTTACTCCTCTTTTTTCTTTCAACTTTCTTCATCATAACTTCTTCATTGTTTATATAATTAATAATGAACGAGTAAATATTACCTCTATTTGATGCAGTCGTGCCTTAAAAAGTTACACGTGTGTTTAAACCTTTCTTATTTCCTGGAGAAATTCGCAAATTGCATTATCCAGATCTTTTATTCATGAGTCAAAGCGGGTTTTGTATATTTCGTCTATTTTGTCGTAACATATCAGATATTTCTTTATGAAATAGGGTTTCTCCGTGTCTCTATTCCCTGTGTGCGGTGCGATTTTATGTTACTTCAATCTGTGGCATGTGCTGGTCAGAAGTAAAAGGGGAAATCCATATGAAGAAAAAGTTTTTATATGTGTAATAATACTGGCAATGCTAGGAGGAATGGTTACACGACTGGCCCTGAAAATATACCTTTCTGTAGAAGATGAATAGCTCGGTCACAATTGTAAAAGGTCTGTAGAGTTGATGATAACGCTGTTATTTCCCTTGATATATGTCAATGATCGTCTGTTGAACCATCGTTTGTTGTTGGAATACTAATAATATTCTTACATCAATGCTGTCTGGTAAACCTGTTTGCATGTTGGTTGTTTCCAAATGCGTTTATGATAAAATCTCCCGGTATAAATGTTTTTTATTTCCTTTTTCTGATAGAATAGTAGCAGAAAAGGGATGCTTTCATTGTATAAATTGGAGTTCTACATACTACCGCATGTATAAAGTCTTGTTTTCTCTCGCATCTTTAATATCAATATTCGAGGTAACAGCGTTGTTGATTATTTCGTCGTTTTCTTAGTATTACATCTGATGGATCTTTCTGGAATAGGGTTTTTTACTCCTCTTTTTTCTTTCAACTTTCTTCATCATAACTTCTTCATTGTTTATATAATTAATAATGAACGAGTAAATATTACCTCTATTTGATGCAGTCGTGCCTTAAAAAGTTACACGTGTTTAAACCTTTCTTATTTCCTGGAGAAATTCGCAAATTGCAATATCCAGATCTTTTATTCATGAGTCAAAGCGGGTTTTGTATATTTCGTCTATTTTGTCGTAACATATCAGATATATCTTTATGAAATAGAGTTTCTCTCTGTCTCTATTCCCTGTGTGCGGTGCGATTTTATGTTACTTCAATCTGTGGTATGTGCTGGTCAGAAATAAAAGGGGAAATCCATATGTAGAAAAAAATTCTTTATGTGTAATAATTCTGGCAATGCTAGGAGGAATGGTTACACGACTGGGTCTGAAAATATATCTTTCTGTAGAAGATGAATAGCTTGGTCGCGATTGTAAAAGGTGTGTAGAGTTGATGATAATGCTGATATTTCCCTTGATATATGTCCATGATCATCTGTTGAACCATCGTTTATTGTTGGAATATCAATAATTTCTTCATACCAGTGCAGTCTAGTAAACCATTTAGTTTAAGTTAAAATTTCCTGGTATAAGGGTATTTTCATTTCCTTTTATTGAATAGAATAGTAATTTTGGAAGCAGAATAGGGTAAAAATTCGAGTTTATATACTACCACATGTATAAAGTCTTGTTTTCTCTCGCATCGTTAACATCAGTATTCAAAGACACAGCAATGTTGACAATTTTGTCGTTGTGGTATTAATATATCTGATGTATCCTTCTGGATTAGGGTTTCCACCTCTCTTCAATCTAATATGCATAATTTCATTTTATTCCAAGACATATGTTCAGCTAGGATAGAACGGATGTTCCATATTTGAAACAACTTAATGTTTGCGTAACGGTGCTAGCTTTGCTAGGAAGAACTGTTTACTGGATCTATATTCATATTTCTTAGTAGGAGTCGAACAGCTTGGTGGCGACTGTAGTAGGTAGGCATAATTGATGGCGTTGCATCTACATCCCCTGATATATATACATGATCAATTGTTGTACCATCGTCTGTAGTAGGGATATCAACAACTTGTTCAAACCCACGCAGTGTCATGAAGTTTTTCAATGTGTTGTCATTCCCATTTGCGTTTAGATTAAAATCTCCCAGTACCAAGGTTCCTTTCTTGCCTTTGCCTATTTCAGTAAGTAAGTTTTGGAAGCTGACAAGAAACGCTTTCATTGTATAGACTGGTGGTCTATATATTACAGAAAGTACATAATTTTTGTCATCATCTGATATCACAATCGCTTCGATGTTTCTACACTCGGTTAGTATCTCACGAAACATTTGTCCTTTCCGGATATATATGCCAACACCTCCTCCACGAGAGTTCTTGAGTTTTGTAGTTAATTCGTCGTCACATGTGTATGACTGCATTCTTGTTCGGTGGAGGAAGTCATAATTTTGCAGATCTAATGCATCTAGTGCTTCGTCGTTATGTAACCATGTTTCAGTGAGGCATATGATGTCAGAGTTGAGAAATCTTGCATCTGCCTTGAGTTCTGGCATATTGTGTCTAATACTCTGCACATTGAACAAAATTATTTCTTTTGTGACTTGAATGTCGTCTGCCCTTTCTGAGTTATCGTGGTACAATTTTGGCATGTTTTCTATGGCTTCCGCTATATCTCCATCAGCGTATATTTTGGACAATAGTGTTTCTATGTTGTTTGTGCTAATGTACAATCCGTCTTTCTTGGTAACTCTACTCAATGAGACATATGCTTGACCAGGACAAAACACATGATCCAAGTTTACTACAACTTCATTTGTTGTCATTCCTTGAACTTTGTGAGCAGTGCAGGCCCATGCAAGCTTTAGTGGAAACTGGTGTCTAACGATATTTCCTTTTTTCATATCATCTTCGACTCTTTCTATGCGAACGATGTTTCCATTTGTAGATTTTATACTTGCTTTTTTACCCACGTTTTCATCGTCAAATTTCACTTCTATGGTATCTATGTCCTCGCTGCTTTTGCCACAAATGTTAACTATTGTACCTACAGCCCCGTTTGCTAACCCATCAGCTACGTCAATATTTCTTGTCAGCATCACTCGTGCTTCTCTTGCAAGAAGTAGCTGTGAAGGAATTATATCTGATCCATTCGTGTTACATGGTGTCTGTAGTGCTTCTAGCTTTCCGCTTGTTTTATCTTTTCTGAAATCCCTTGCTTTAACCTCAGTTGGATCTTTGCATTGTTTCATGATCATGTCATTGTTGTAGGCATTTACATCCTTATTTCTTGAAAATACATGTAGACATCCCTCCGGCCCTTCTCTGATACATTCTTTCAGTATTTCGACTGCATTGTTTGATAAAGACTTGTTTCGTGTACGTGATCTTAGTTCGTTCAATACATTGGCGAATGGTACATCTTCTTTCTGTCTCATCACTTCATCAAGCTGTACTATTTTGAATAAGTCATTCCAGTAGTCTACAGGGTATGCACCACTTTCATTATAGAGACGTTCGCTTTTAACTTGTTTCACTGGTGGGAGCTGATAGAAATCACCTACTGCTAGTACACATACTCCTCCAAACGGTTTCTGGATTCGCTTTATTTGGACGAGTCTTTCGTGAATGTAGTAAAGAAGTCTCTTGTACAACATCGAAACTTCATCTATCACTAGAATTTCTAAGTGTTCAAATTTAGCACGTAAAGGACTCAAGGCTTGTTCTCTCAGTGGATCATATGGAATGGGCATTGCTCGTTGTATTTTGAAAGCATGATGAATGGTGCAACCACCAATATTGTATGCTGCTGTCCCTGTGAATGCTGTCAAAAGGATTGTAATATTGTCTGGCTGCGAGATTGTTTTGGCAAGGAGTCTTGTTGATTCATATTCTATTGCTTTTATCAAATGACTTTTCCCTGTTCCAGCACCGCCTGTGACAAATATATGGAATGCATCTGGGTTTAATCCTTGAATTTTTTTCAAACACCAGTCCCTCACCACATAAAACGTCTTTCTTTGTAAGGAATTGAGGTTTCTTAGTACTTTGAGTATTTCAGATCTATCTGTGGACTTCTGCTCAACATGTACGGAAATATTTGGTACAACATTAATATTAACCATTGGGTCGTCATATTCTTCCTCTCCTAGCATACTACTCTGTTCTTCTCTGACTGATTTACATTCGTCGTTCATAAGCTCAGATTCAGGACAAAGTGTTGCCCATGCATCTTCTTGTGGCCCTAGCATTTCATACATCTCTTCTGCTTGATCAATTGCTGTTTCATTGGATACAAACATTGCACGATTTCTTGCAACAATGTCACTGACTTTGTATAGGGTTTTGTCATTCTTAAATTGTACGAATCCATCGGAATAAAATGTTTGATACAATTCAAAATCCTTAGGTTTCAATTGCTTCATGGTCCAATATGGCAAAAAAAGTTGCAACATCGACTGGTAATACAATTCAGGACTTATCTTTTCACTGAATCGTGGATAACGAATAATTGCAGGATCTGTATTGGTTCTTTTCTGAATGTAACCTTTTCCATTCCGCAATTTAAACGTACTGCTGCTTTTCATTGCTGTTTTCACTTGAGATTTTGCCAGAACACGAAAGAGTGAACAAAATGCTGCCAAGCATAGCTGCTCAAATTCATCGACGCACGGCCTACATTGATATCTTTCGATTATATTGGTCATCCACAAGTTTTCACCGTCAGTTCCATCTTTGTTACGCTTAACATGGTACAAGGGTTTACTAAGGCGTGTTGGATTTTCTCCCACAGGAATAAATATGACATTTCTCGAACATTCTTTCATATGCAAACTACATACTCTGTAAATGGCTTCTTGTATACCAACTTCCCTATGATGTAAATATGCTGAACCTATTGCTCTCATTGTTTGCTTTGCATTCAAATTTCCTTGTTCCGATTCGATCTTTGTTTGTCGAAGGAGCATACCCATTTCTCTCTCTGATTTGGAAATGTATGATATGATATACACAATACAACTAAATGGATCCAGAACGAATTGTATATCCATGTTAGCATCCCAGCATCGAAGCAGTTGAGCATTATATTGATTAGTCCATGTTTCATCAGGATTTCGTCGTAATATGACTGTTTGTTTTGTATTCAGTATCTTGTGAGCTTCTTCATAAATTGATTGGTTAATTCCAAGCTTTCTGAATAAGCTTTCTATTGAAATTGTGTTGTCATTTGTACGATTGATGATATCCCAGACCTTTGTTAACAAGGCTTTAGCATCTGATTTTGTCATAGTGTTCATTGATTCATTTTCTGCATTCATACTAATTTCTTCTTCAGTGTTTTCTTTACATATAAATGTCTTTCCTGATGGGGGACGTGGAAAGTTAAATCTGCAGTTTGTTCCCTTTTTCTTGCATGATTTTGAATGATTTCTACTGTGTTGTTGTACACTGTTTACCATATCATAGAGTTCCGGGTCTCTTTCAGCTGAAGGCATAGCACAGGTAATATATTGATCAATAAAATCACAGACAGCTGAAGAACCATCTTCATCTAATTTTGGAGCATCACGTATCCAAAATAAGCAGTGAGCATGTGGTGATCCCCTTTGCTGAAATTCTATTCGATAGAAATAGTCAGTAACCTCACCAATTGGTTTTTGTGGAGATAAAATCACATCTTTCAGAAAAACATGAAACCTTTTATCAAACATTCTGGCAACGGTTACTGGGTCACTTTTTAAAAGTTTACTTTTTTCCATCCAGTCAAGATCTTCATACTTCCTACAATCACCTTGTTGTAACAACAAAACATCCAGTATTTCTTTCCATCGGAATTCAGCAGAAGAAAACGAACAAAACCATGTTGGTATACCAAGTTGTCGAAGCATTGCAAATAAATCCTTTTGTGCTCTCTGCCAATATGATGGTGTTCCTCTAATTGGTTGTAGAAATCGTAGAGCTTCATCTCTTTTTAGAAGATTTTTCAAGACATTCTCATCTTGTATATTGTCAGTGATATGTCCCTTTGATGGGGTTGTTCCTTTTCGTAGCGAGATCTGCGTTTTTTCAATAACTTGCTTTAATTCTGATAGATACTGGCAGTAGAAGATATAGTTTGTGTCCTGTGCAAATCTACGGTCAACATTCATTAATCTATTGTTAAAATATCTTCCTTTTCTCATCAAAAGTATTTATTCCTGACGGAAAATGCTTAGGAAAACATTTTGCCTCATTACCTACTTCCTGCATGATTTTTACAGGATTGTTTCCTTCACCTGGCGCAATATTGAAAATATCGTCAAAATAATGATCAAGCACTTCTTGTCCTATATCTGCTGGCTGAAGACAGGTGTCATATTGTATGCCATTTTCTCCTCCATTTTCTATACTCTTGTCATCTTCTTCACTTTGCCTTTCGGTTTTGTTCTTTTCTGTATGAATACAATCGGCCAGCAAACTTTGATTGGTTCTTTCATTTTCTATTGTTCGTTTATTCTTTTGTATATCATCTGCATTTTCTGATATATCATCCAATGTACCATTTTCCTCCAAGCAATCAATTTCAATGTTCCTATACCAAACATTGTTACTTTTTAGGTATTTCAGAGCTGCCTGAATATGATTTGTATTCACAAATTGATATTCAAAATGTCCTTTGAACTGTAATTTTTTCTTCAGCTTCACTTTAAGTATCAAATTTGTGTTTTCTGATCGTGGTAACATTGATATCTTCTGTATGTTTACTGGAACACAAACAACTGGTCCATGTACTGCACTTTGTCCACCTTTTGGCAATGCTACTACTTTCATAAAAGGTATGTGTAGTGCTATCAGATGATGTTCCAAACTGTTTAGCACATTCAATTCCTCTGGTACTTCTTCCAATTGCATCATATTGAATGAAGATTCAGCAGGAATAGAACCATTTACTAATTTTCTGTGACAAGTTTTACATATCCATAATCTGCATTTGGGACAATCACTTAGGCTACATGCTTCGTTATTCTCATGTGGTAATTCTTTTGCAAAGAAAACTTTTGTTGAACTACCTTCTTTTGACAGACATTTCTCATAGTTATCTAAATTGCACTTTTGAACTTGATTATCAAACAATAACCTCTGACAAGAAGCACATGCATAAACTGGGCCTTTCGACACTTTGTCATGAAATAAAGATGTCATAACATTGTGTGTTTTTGCGTCTTTAGCTTTCCTGCGAATAGCTGCCTTTTCATTTCGTATTTTGTGAATTTCTGGTGTGCATTTTTTCATAATCCAATATTTTTTTTTCATTTCATCAACTTTCTTGTTTCTTAGATTCAAATCAATGTGATATTTCTGTCTACATGTTGATTTGTATTTATCACGAAATACTGTGTTGGTCATGTATCTCATTTTCATTCTTGTTCTTTGTTGTAAGTCATTTTGGTACCTCATTTTGCTAGCTTCCTTGACCTTTTCTTGATAATTTTCATTCTGCTGATATTTCAATTTATTACTGTTCTTAATATTGTTCTTGAATTGTTCATTCTTGTGATACTTCTCTTTACTTGCTCTCCTTACATCACGCCTGAACTGTTCATCTCTATGATATTTTTCTTTACTAGCTTTTTTCATTTCCTGCTTGAATTGTTCATTTTTTTGGTATTTTACTTTGCTACTATTCATAACTTTCAGCTTGAATTGCTCATTCTTTTGATACCTTTCTTTGTTGGCTTTCTTCACCCTAAACCTGTATTGTTCATTTTTCTGATACTTTTCTTTAATGCATTCCTTCTTTTCTTGTCTGTATTGTTCATTTTCTCTATATTTTCTTTTATTGGCCTCTTTTATTTGTTGGCGAAACGCAATATTGTTTTGATACCTTAGTTTGCTCATTTCTTTTTTATTTATCCTATACTCCTCATCTGTTGCATACCTTCTTTTCAGACATAAACGTGCCTTCTTTTTGTAATCTGAATCTTTATATTTCTGTTGCTGATCACAGCCATTGCTGTCTGATAAATTGTGTGTTCCCACCTTTTCAGGTTGATTCTCAGTAATATTTTTCATTGGATGTCTTGTCATTTCAGTTCCAAGAACAACATTGTAATGATTTTCATTAAGATGGTCTAAGTAGATACTTTGTTCTCCAACAGATATGTTTTTGTTGACAAGTGTTGGGGAGTACTTAAGCCATCTTCCAGCACTATAAATGTAGATATTGCACTGCAACAAACATGTTGTACATATAATCTCAAATTCTGTAGCCCATGTATTCAAGTTTGTCATTCCTTCTTCTTGAATATAGGATGTCACTGACTGGTACCCAGATCTCAAAAACTGTTGGACACTTTTTTGATTGGAGATTGCATACTTGCATATAGCTTCCCTTATTACTTTGTGGTTATCTTCTGAATTACTAATAGCATACGAAATTGCTCTGAAAAAAACAATTGCCATCTCCTTTTACTTGCTGTACTGTTGTTGGTACGCCTGCAACATTACCACTCGATTCCTTTGGAAAGATCTTTGTTTTGCTCAATGGTATCTTAATTACTTTGCATAATTTTTTCTGTGTGTTGCCTGTCAGTGGAACAAATTTTATACTCCCTGTATCTGTGCGAGTTATAGCAAGATCTTTGTCAGGCTGATCCACATGTTTTTTTATTTTACATCCTGTTATCTCACATTCTACACAAGATGTGATATTCATCGACAAAGAGAGCATTTTAATATGATGAAGAACATCAGCTATGTTTTCAATAAGAATGCATGTACTATAACCATTTTCTTGAAGCATACCTTCCTTTGATCTTGAATGTGAATCAAATATATACAAGGCACTGTTTTGTTTCCCTACCAGCAGTGTATTTCCACCAAAACATACAAAGCAGCAATCCATATCTATCAATGACATTTGTAGAGCCTCTTCTATTGGAAATGCATTGAAACTTGAATACTGCATTTCTTCTTCAACAATACCTACAACAGATGCAATTGATTCTTTATGTATTATCTCAAAGGTTTCATTGTATATATCTAACACACGTGGCAGCTCATTAATCAACAAATATGAATAATTCATGGTACTACTTTCTTGCAAGAACCCATATAATTCATTTCCTGTCATTAGAATTTTATCCATATCTTCTGACTGCCAAATTGACACAGGTTTCAGATGACTGAAAATTACTGCACACAGGCAGTTTGCTACACACTGGTTACCAGCATTCTTACCAAAAATTGTATTGCCTTGGTGAAAATTGCCTTGGATAACCTTGCCTTCTGATGGAGAAACTGTTCTTACTGCAGTAATATCTATGTCTGAATTTTTTTCTTTTGAACTCAAATGAATTTCAGATTTCAATCCTTGTAATTTATCACAAATATCTGTTTTGCTACTGAGAGAAATATTTTCTATATGAATTTCCTGATCATTTCTTTCTGTCTTTTCACCTTTTCTTAATGTATCCATTATACTGGGACTCCATTCTGTTGCCACAGAATGTGTGTCTTCCCCAGTTTGCGTCTGACCTGCAATGCCGCTTTTTGGCAGAGGTACCCACTCTGGAGTACAATCCCACGCTGGAGATTCAGGGTTCGCTGACACGTCTCTTTGCGAGGCACTCAGACGACTTCCCTGAGGAGGTGATAACCTCAGGGCATTCAGAAGCGTTTTCTCATTTCGAGAGGCCAACTTCCAAGCGGCCAGGGGTTTTTCCTCACAAGAAGGTGCCAACCCCATGGAGGCATTTCTTTTCTCCTCTTTACTTGTTAATTGCTCAGAAGCCGTATTTTCGCCATCATGACACACTGATTTCTTCTCTTTTAATCTTTGATTTCTTCTTTGATTTCTTATTGTCCTGAATGACTTTCTTTTACACTTTGGCATCCTTAAAAACATAAGAAAAATCAAGAGTATAAGTAAAACTGATGGATATTCCCTAAGCAGCAATTATAATACAGGACATAATGACTCAATTTATAAACAAATAAAACAACGTCGCTTACCTTGAAAGGGATAAATTTGAATAAATGGCCAAGTTACAATCCAATACCTTGAAACACTGCACAAAGAATTCCAGAAAACTGTAAAATCCTTGAAAATTTTTAAGTTCAAGGCCCATAATAGTGGCAGAAAAAAAGCAATCACGCCCAAATGCGAAGTGGTACTGACTCTCATTGATATTAAGTTATATGCCATGTTTCAATCAAATATCGCAGAAGACTGCAGAAAAAAGTCTGGAAAACATGACCCTAGACAGACAGACAGACGGACAATGTCATCACATAATACGTTCCGTCTTATGTTAGGCGTATTAAAATCAGTAAACCTGATGGTTGCTCCAAGAAGTACAGCAATAATGAAGGAAATGAATGACTTAATATATAGAAAATCATTGTATTAATTGATGTCGGTCTCAGATTTCAATGTATCATTATTGGTTGGTTGATTTGTGTTTTACGTCGCTTTCAACAATATTTCAGTCATAACGCGACATGGAAGCAGGAGGTTACCAACCTCTTAAACATACTGGCGCAACCCGGGAATCGAACTCAGAGCGTCTGCGCAGCAAACCAAGCACATAACCACTACACCAAGCCTGCCCCAATGTATCATATGGTTACCCAATTGTCAACTGTAGAACGGCAAATGATCACTGTATCTTAAACTACTATGTGTAAGTTTGACCTTGATTAGTTATGAAATAAAGCTTTTTTATCGTGACCTTGACCTTTCAGAAATGTCCTTGAGTGACTTTGTCCTAGAGCCAATAATCAAATAACTTTTATGTATGATCAAAGTCTGATGAGAAGTGTAGGAGATAGAAGTACATGTAGTTTGCTTTGTAAATATGCATACTTCAGATTTCTATAGAGCCGGCGTGGCCTAGTTGTACTGTCGGAGTCCTGTCTTTCGGATGAGACTGTAAAAATCGAGGCCCCATGTCGTGGTATGCATGGCCCGTTAAAGATTCCTCACTTGCTTCGGGTGGGTCAGTTGCAAAGGTCAAAAATTTGTATGCCCTGCATCAGGCAGATGCTGTCACCATATACGTGAAATATTCGTGGTGTGATGCTAAACAAAAATCAATCAATCAATCAATCAGATTTCTATAGGGAGGGATCATTTATGTGCCTCGTCTACCGCGACACGGGACCTCAGTTTTAACTGTCTCATCCAAAAGATAGAACACCAGTGTGACCAAGGTGGGAATCAAACCCAGCACCCCTTGATCGCAAGCTGAGCGCCTTGTCCACTAGACCACACCTGCTTGAGCTTCATTGAAGATGGAACACAAAATTTATGCATGTTTATTATATATTCTGATATTCATTACTTACATGTAATGATGTATAATTTAGCAAATACCGGATAAACGCTTTATAATCTTTCTTTATGAATTAATTTTTAACATTAGCCCTTAAGACACCTTTTTCAGATCACTGTGATCTTTGTAGCTATTACCAAAAGTACAGTTTGACAATTGAGGATACTCTCTTTAGGCTGTGTTGTCTGACTTAGATCCACCCATTCATGGATCTGGACAACAATGTCCAACCATTACAAAAGATAATGTGTACTTAATATTACCAAGCTACATGAAAATTGTTCATCTACATACTATAGATATCAACGATATGCCTGGCAAGCTCTTTAGTTGCACACTGATGCTAATTACAATACTATAAGCAACCTCCTTTGATTTTAGTCTAGGATGAAATGCCTGCACAAATCTTAATAATTATTTATAGAAACTACCTTTTTCCAATAAAATGCTTTCATTAAAATCTTAATCACACCCATAAACAAAGCATACTCAGCTATCAACCATGAGAAAATCTATGAAATAATTTGGAATCAGAATAATGACACAAACAAGAGGCCAACTGGCCATACCACTCACCTGAGCATCTAACTGTAGCTGCCCAAAGAGAAAAGCAAAATGTTATCCATAAACTTCTTTGATCTCTCAATATGAATAATAATTTATGAAAAGACTGAAAAATGTGTCAGTCTGTTGTTTGGAATTATAATAAGGATCTCAATACTTTTACAGATATTAGAACATTTATAGTATTGCAGGATCAGACATAACCCAAAGGTCCTCAGCATAAGAGTCTATGAACTATTCTTGACAAAAGGCACAAAAACCACCAAAAAACCAGCATTCTGAAAGTATTGCTTAGGCAATACTAAGTCCCCTACCGGCAAATAGAAAACTAAGACCCCCCCCCTTCTTTTTTGATAACTTATTTAGATGTGTAAAAAAAAAAAAAAAATTTTTTGACCACAGCTGGATTTGAACCGCTACTCTCCATATTTCAATTATCAAGTGGTATATGTACCATTGTGAGAACTGCTTTTTAGACATGGTGGCATTATCTATTAACCAATTTGGATGAAATTTACCAAATTGATAGAGGACTTTTAGTACTTCATGTATTGCATGTTTCATTAAAATCTTTCATGTGGTTTTGTAGAAAAAGTTGAAAATGTGAAAAATGGCCAACCCCCCCCCCTCCCTTTTTTTCGAAGTCTTAAAAAATTCATAAAAAATCCAAAAATTGAGATAATGACAAAATTCTTTCACAATAATATTCCTTACCACAATTATGATCAAAATAGTCATTAAGAAATCATCAATATCAATTAACTAAAAAACATGACACTTTTCTTCATTGAAATGACCAAGTCCAGAAACACGTCAAAAAAGCGTAAATTTCTATTTGACGGATCTTTACCCCGAACACAATTTTTAATAACCCATCTTTATAGATTGTTGAAATGCAATTAGTTTCCCCATTTATGTACTGGTTCTGGAGAAGAAGATGTTTGAAGAGGGGTACCCTTTTGGGCACTTTTGGCCCCGCCCTGGATCCACCCCTGAGGGAATCTGGATCCCGAACACAATTTTAGTAGGGGACCTTGAGTACCTCATTTACACAAAGTTTGATCCAAATCTGCAATGTAGTTCCAGAGAAGAAGTCGAAAATGTGAAAAAGTTACCGACGGACGGCGCACTCTGACTATAGCTCACTTGAGCCTTTGGCTCAGGTGAGCTATAAAAGTCTGGAAAACGTCCATTTTAACGAAAATTTCTAATTCCAAAGTCCGTAATTCCGTAAAAAATCAGTGGACCATAACGAAACTCGAACTTGATCTGTAACTCATGGTGGTATACTCACACACCAAAAATTGGATGAATATCTACAAGCCTTTAGAAAAAAAAGTCAGGAAAACTGCTATTTTAAAGAAATTTTCTTATTCCAAGAGCCGTAATTCTGTCAAAAATCAGTGTACCGATACGAAACTCGAACTTAATCTGTAACTCATGGTGGTATACTCACACACCAAAAATTGGATGAATATCTACAAGCCTTTAGAAAAAAATCCGAAAACATGAGTGTGACTGACATACTGACGGACGGAGTGCAAACCTATAGTCCCCTTCGGCTAATTATCTGGTTTGAGGGTGGAGATTGTTTCTAAAATAAATGGCCATTTAATTAAAGGTGAAAGGGCTGATAGTTCTCAAGGTCGGTTCTATGTGTGTACTGTGTCCTTGACCTTGTAGATAGGACCATGGTTCATGCTCATCACACACTCTTGGGGCATGGACAAGAATTGTGTAAAATATATCTCCCTCCAAAGTAAAAGGGGGAACTTAAACCCGGAGGGATTCATGGACGAACAGACAGACAGACACTTGGAATGATTTCTATATAAGTATATACCCCCCTCTCCCCTCCCAAACAAATCTTTGTTTACAGGCGGTATAATAAAGGTGTGATCCGTCATGGAATCACATACAGAGTCTGTTATCATGGTTATTGTTTAAGGACAGTAACTTTGTAGGCACTGAAAACAGCTATAGAATCTTACCCAGAAATAATGTTTTGTAAGGTCTGAAGATGTTTCCAGTAGATTGAAAATGTTATCAATAATGGTATGCAAGAGATCAAGCTAAACGCAAATTTAGACTGTGTTCTATGCAGTGTAAAATTGAGGTCAAAGTCACCAAATTTTGTGTTAATCAGGAAGAACTCTATGTCTATAAACTGTCCAAGTTGAAGTTGCTTTCATTAACGACATGAAAGAGAGATCTAGCTAAATGCAAAATCAGACAGTGTTCACTGAAGCATAAAATTGAGGTCATGGTCACCAAATTTTGTGTCGGTCAGGAAGAACTTATCAATGTCTACAAACTCCCAAGTTTGAAGTTGCCATCATCAAGCTTTTAAGCCGCCTTTTTAGAAAATTAGGGGAATTCTTCACCTTTTTGAGAGGTAATTTTAGGATTTTCAGAAAAAAAAACTTATGGTCTATGGATCATTTTTTGGATATATATATATATTAATTGATTGTTTGACTGACCTAAAAACAGAACATGTGTGCCCTGAGCAGTCGAACCTGGGACCTCTAGATTACAAGACAAGCACCTTATCCACTAGGCCACACTGGCTTTTTTAGTACATATAATTACTTTGAAGCAGCTATTAATCAATGACTTACATACAGCTTTCAAACGACATGTCGAGGGTAAGTTCTTGCTCAACATTCATATGTTTGATATTTGCTTCATTTGATGCTAGGGTCATGCTTGGTTTTTCGATTGATTTTTGTTTTAAGTCACACCATGAATATTTCACGTATATGGTGACGGCATCAACCTGATGCGGGGCATACAAATATTGACCTTTGCAACGAACCCACCCGAAGCAGTGAGGGATCTTTAATGTGCCATGCATACCACGACACGGGGCCTCAGCTTTTACTGTTTCATCCGAAAGACGTGACACCGGCATGACCAGAACAGGACTCGATCCCCGGCCTCCTGATGTAAAAATCATACAGTATTCCCTTTGTTTAATTTTTACTGATATTTTAATGTTATTTAGATCAAGGTCAAAGTGAATAAGATAATAAACCAAGGACTCTCAGTTATAGAGCTAGGGTCTGCTCATAAAACACAATCAGAGATTTGTAAAATTATACTGTTTAGTTTGTTTGAATGACAAACTTTTTGATTATTCTGTAACTATAAAACAAGCTCTCAGAGTATAACTGCTGTCTGACTCTGTGAAAATGTCCAATGCTTCACCTCAAGTGTTTCAAATGCCCTTTATCAAATACTTGGTAGTCCAGGTTCACGAAAAGTACAGCAAAGATGCAATACTGTCTATGATAAACATCAAGATACATGTATTCCTTCAGGTTATCCGGAGAATGTATTGGGAATAGTCGCAAGTCCTACACCTTTTTGAATGACAAGCCTACAATTCCTTAGGTTGCATAAACTTAATAGATGGAATGGCCAGCACTATTCTACACATTTCATTGATTGATTTAACGTCACACCACAAATATTTCACGTATATGGTGACGACATCTGCCAGGGGCAGGCTTGGTATAGTGGTTAAGTGCTTGGCTTGCGCTGCCGACGATCCGGGTTCGATTCCCGGGTTGCGCCACTATGTTTAAGAGGCTGGTAACCTCCTGCTTCCATGTCGCGATATAACTGAAATATTGTATGTACTGGAGCAGGTAATAGGTGGATCCTGCCCCATTTTGATCTGGTCCAAATCTCTTTCGGCCCAAGTGGATCTGGCCTGTACTTATATATATATTAATATGCTTGTTTGATACTGATGGATGTAATTAATATTAAACTATATACTAGCTATGATAATATTTGTAATAATTATAGCCAATCTACAGGTAATTAATATTTGATCTCTGTTATGCCCCTTACAGTTCAAATCATTCCATTTAACTTCATTCAATTAGAGCAGTAAACACAATTAAACAAGATGTGTTTGTGAATCACTAATGCCCCCAACTACACCAAAGTCCAAAAAGTTATTTTTAGCTTGAAGGTCATGGTCAAGGTCAAAAGATTATCAAACTTGGTGTCAATTGAAAGGGCTTTATTAGTTAAGTATGGGCGCAGACTTGGTGTAATGGTTAAGCGCTTGGCTTGCAGTGTTGATGATCAGTGTTCAATTCCCGGATTGAGCCACTATTTTAAGGGGTTGGTTACCTTCTGCCTCCATGTCGCGATATGAAAAATTGTTGAAAGCGACATAAAACACTAATAAACCAGCTAACCAACTATGGATGTTATTTGAAAGGGCTTCACTAGTTGAATATACATGTCAATTATGAAGTCTCTATTCCTCATGATTAAAAAGTTACAGCTAAGGTTAAAGTTGACATCAGACAGACAAACAAACAGATAGGACAAAAACAATATGCCCCCAATTTATCGATCTTGGGGGCATAATAAGTGACATTAAAGTAATGTGTGATTCCTGTGTGGCAATGTCTTTGTTGCCACCACATACTGGGAACATGTTGTCTGGGGCCAAGATTGATGTTGCATACAATGCCCAAGTGTTTATGAATGAAAGTGGTATCATGTGTATCATACAGCTTATACCATCTTTTATTCAGTCACAAACATAATCATTTTGAAGTCTGGTATGTGTTCATTTGATGTCATAATTTCATAATTTAGGTAATTGCATTTAATTGCTGTCAAAGCTTCAGTGAGGTGTCAGCTTCAATTGTGAATCAACTGATATACTGGTAATTAGTCTCATGAACGATAACAGAGGACTTTAACTTTTAAAAATCTATTTTCCATGTTTATTCTCTTTACATTCAAAACATACATGTAAAGATTAATAATATTTGTTAAACTTATAAACTATATACCGGGGCAGGAATCGACAGGGGTAAAAATCGACTGGGGTCAGAATTGACTGAGGCCGGATGTACTGAAGTTGCACATGTACTGGGGCCTGATCCACTATAAACACCAGGAGAAGGACCTAGTAAAATTATACAAAAGAGGTTGAAAACTGAACTGTTGGTTACGATAAACCTCAAGGTTTACCCTTATACATGTACAACATCAGAATTAACTGTATGATTAATTCGTTAATATGGAGCACTTCATTTATGCTACCAAACAAAAATAAGAAAAATGTTTTATTATGAACAAAGCAATGATACAAAAAAAATCTGTATTTATCAGGTTGGGGGCAACCTCTCATTTGAGAGACAATCACTCAAATGAGTAACTATCACTGTTTTCAGTAATCAATTTTAAGGAATGAACAGAAGTAAACAAGTAATAAAAAATTAAAGTTTCAAAATTTTGACGTAAACTTAAAAGGGCACATCTATATAATATACTGAACATCAAATACAAAAAAAATTTACCTTTTCAATTTACCATTTTGGAGATTATAGAGCTCTGCAACATTTGTGCAGCTATAGAGTTTGCCCATGTGATGTCACACTACTAACATTAGCGGCCATGTTGGAGTACAACTCTCGAGCTTTTTCCATCTCTATCATCTAAACTTCATTAAATTTCTGAGAAAATAACTATTTATCAGGGTAAATTTTGTGACTTCAGTCTTTATTAATCAGTAAATATAATTAATTAGTTGAAAATTTTCTGTATAACATTCAGATATACAATGCGATTATTTCATAAAATTAAGCTAAATCAAGCAGTTCTATGTGAGCATTGATGGATAATGTCCCAGAGTTGTACTCCAATTCGGGAGATAACTCTAGCTAATTTGAGGCCAACAGGATTGTATGGGAACACTCTATAAACTCCAAAACAGTAAGTTAAAATGTTAACTTGTTTTGTAAACTATATTTAGTATGTTGTAAACATGTGCCCTTTTGAATTTCAAATTATAATTCCAAAATTTCATTTTTTAGTACTTGTTTACCGTTACATAGAATCACCGGAATTACCGCTATTCACTGGAATTACCACATAAATGACAGGAATTACCGCTTAATGGACCGGAAATACCGTTGTGGAAGTAAATAATAACCCAATGTACCTAGAAAGTATAACTGTATACTATATCATATAATTAAAAGTTTATTTTAGCAAAGAACGAGATATTGTCTTTTTTTGCAGCATGTTTACATGTATCTACAAACAGAACAAGTTCGGAGTTCGAAGTGTGAACTACTACCAGAGATTTATAACACCGTTATATTTCATTCACCTTTAATAAAGGCTTTAAATTGATCTGTTGGCAAAATTAGATTTCAGTTTATGATTTCCTGAAGGAACAGATGAAATTTAATGTTAAAGTTTATATATAAGAATTAGATTTTATCAGTGGTCAGTTAGACGAGATGGATATGGCTTTAACCCAAACCAGACCCCAAACTGAAATTGCCAAAATGCAAAGGAAGCTCAATTATTGTCATTTTCCATCAGAAACAGATTTTATGTGGTATAAAGTTATACCTTCTAGGTATATTGGGTTATTATCTACTCACACAGGGTCCTCCTAAATGAAGAACACTAAAGAACTCTAAGGTTAATTTCGATATGGATGGGTAAAATGGAAAAATAAAATAATATTTAGGTGTATTATGATCATACAAACATGAATATATAAGGTTTGTTGGGGTTTAGATGAAAGAAAAGTGTCATAATTGTGAAATGAATATGGCTGGATTTACGAATCGCGTTGCGCGTCAAACGCCATATTGGAAGGTTATTTAAAGTTGGACGTTGCGATCGGTTTCAGAATGAAAATTGATTTCTTTTTTTTTTTGGTTTTGTTTTTTTTTTATTTTTTATATATTTATTTATTTATTTAAAGCAAGTCCGCTTATATGTAGAACTAGAAACTAGATATACTCTTAACAAAAGAAATATAGGTTTTATTTCGATATGTGTGGTCAAGTTTACAATTATAATTTGATATTTTGACAGAGAGGGATCATACAATTTTAAAAATGTATAGTTTGTAAGGGTTTAGTGTTAGAAAGTAGTTTTTTATATTTGAAAAATTAATTATTTATGTGCTAGCTACGCAACATGTACCATATTGGAAATACTTGTAATTGTTCTTACTTAAACATAATAATTGGCATATTTTTTCATTAAGCTATCAATGAGGGGGGGGGGGGGGGGGGTGGCAGGTAAGGGGGAAGGGGATGGTAAGGGGTTGGGTGGAGGGAATTGATGGGTGGAAGAGGGGAGGCAAGGGGGCAGGAGAGGAGACAGGAGGAAAAATATAAAGAAGGGGAGATTCTTCTATTTCTTGAAAAAATCCTGAAAAAAATTCGCAACAGATACAATGGGAGGGGGGAGATGAGGGGCAGGGGGTGGGACGCAAGGAGGGGGAGAGGGGTCCCCCCTGTCCACCCCCTCATCAATATATTTATCTAAATAATTTTATTCTGATGATATTCACTAATTTTTAAAGCTCTTTATGAATATTTTATTTACTTTGTAAGTTTATTGAAAAAAAATGGTGAAAGAAATGAAGCTAATTTTTTCTCCCACATTTCATTCATTTGTTAACTTGCGACCTGTACAATTATACTCTTTTTTCATGCAAGGGAGTGGACAGGATAAGACGGAAAGGGGTGGGGTTAAGGGGCTCGAGAGGGGAGGCGAGGCGCGGAGAAGGGGATGTGAGACGGAATGGGAGAGGAAGAAAATTATACAGTGGGGGAGGGTCTTATACTTAAAAAAAAAACCAAAAAAATATCGCACCAGATACTAAGGGAGGGGGAGGTAGGGGCGGGTGGAAGAGGGGTACCCCCTGTCCACCCCTCATTTATTGTAGTATTTTTGTTCAGATACTACAATACATGAATAAATGTTTTATTCAAATAATAAATTTATTCATGTATTCATCATACATTTGAAGCGACACAAACCTTACCATATATTAAATATGTTTTTAAAACCATTGGAAATAAATTGTATCAATTATATGTCATAAATTGTAAGGGCATACATTATCACTTAGAAAAGAGGAAGCAAGTAATATATACATGTATATGTATATGATTTTATTTCAATGTGAATAGTATTTCAGGGAAATAATAAGTAAAACATAACTTTAAAAAAGTTGTAGATCTAAAACTAAAAGATAATGTCCATGAAAAGAAAATGCATCCATTCTTTGTTGCTTTTAAAACTGCCTTTTATGCTTTTTCCATTCTGCTCCGCTAATAAATAAAGGATGAATAATAAATATATAATCAATAATAATTATCATTCAAAAACACTTCAACAAAAAGTCACCAGCGATCACAATAACTTTCCAATATGGCGCAACGCGCTTTGTAAACCTAGCTATATTCAATTCACAATTATGACACTTTCCTTTCATCTAAACCCCAACAAACCTTATATATTTAAGTTTGTATGATCATAATACACCTAAATATCAATTTATTTTTCCATTTTACCCATCCATATCGAAATTAACATGAGAGTTCTTCAGTGTTCTTCGTTTAGGAGGACCGACTCACACAACAATAATTCCGGTTCCTTTAAAGGTAATTCCAGTCATTTATGTGGTAATTCCGGTGAATAGCGGTAATTCTATGTATCCCTTGTTTACTTCTGTTCATTCAGTGAATACCTCTCAAATGAGAGGTTGCTCACAAGCTGATTATGTGTATCAAATCCGACATTTCTCAAATCCGACTCCTACTACTAAATTTAGTGAGGGCCCAATGTCACACCCATTTCTCGAATATTTAGAAAATGGGAGATAGGCCTAAATCAAACTCATGAGAGTTATCGTAGAGGATTCAAAAGCTATCAGAGGAAATTCTAAAAAATCACACAAATATATGACATTTTAAGTCTTCTTTTTACATGTGTATATTAGAGGTGGAAAACTGATAAAAAAGGAAGGCTTAAAACGTCATAAATTTGGTTGAATTTTAAAAATGCCCTCTGGCTCTGACACGAGCCCCTGAGGCTGTGGGCTGTGGCGCATGGCGGAATCTTGCAAAAGAAAACAAACGAAAAGAGCTATCTTACCTGACCACTTGAGCAATAAACTTCACACTCTCTGTGTATCAATGGAATCTGTGAGGAGTAAATTCGTAATCTCAGACAGATAATGTAACCCAATATGTAATAAATAGGCAGGTTTTAATGCAAGATCAATTCGTAAACAATGAGCTTCTAACAGCGTCTTTGACCTAGTTCTGAAATGTCACGTGGTAGAGGGTGACATCGCACCAAAGTGATTTCACGATACTGACGATTTTGAACAACTTATGGGTAAATTCGTCACATTGAATATAAGTTGTTTTCCTATATATTTAACATTCGCAATAATTATTACTACGATTCTCTCATAATGATAACCGAGATATGAAATTATTTCTGAATAACACCCCCTTTACATCATAATTTCTTGTACTCTTAGTCTACTAACCATATCAATGGCGGGTTTAGAAGGGGGGGGGGGGGCGTCCCCCTTTTCGCCACATGTTTACAATTAAAAATCCAAAATCCAAATAAAAAATGCTGAGTAGTTTGGCTAATGGATTTTAAGACTCTTCCACCTTTTCATAACATTATCTCATATTCACATCACCATCCTTACCGCAAAATGCCGGAGAAATATGAAATGCCGGTCAAAGAGCCAGCACATATGCTTTTTATGTTAATGAAACATTTGGTACATAATCCCTAAATTGAGCTGCATGGTGAATGATATGTGTTGTCTAAAGATAATAGTAATAAAAAAATTATTTTTATAATCAAATGGATTGGTGAAGGTAAACAAGAGATTAATATGGGCCTACATTGCTTACATTCGACAATTTGCGCATTCACAAACAAACAGCGTAAGCATTTTCGGGAAACTATATCGATCGTAAAACAAAACTAAATGCATCTTCCTGCAAATTAAGGGGGGGGGGCGGAGATTGTGATTCAGGTCCCTGAATCGCCATCCATACCAATATAAAGAGAGGACTATTGGAATCGGGGTAGGGGTTTAGCTGAATTGTTCAACTCAAATTATTTATTCATATATCATCACAAGAGAACTTACTTACAATGCAACCTAACCCGAGACAGATAATTCATATTTCCCAAATTTTCAACGTATTTATTGCAAACTTGATTATTCTGTATGACAGCATAATACCAAAATGTTATAGTTATCATTTATACTGTCCATATATAGCGTGCAGTATTAATCGCGCCATTAAACCACACACGTATGACAGCTGCGCTGTGTAAGAAGGTAAATTTTACGGTCGCTGTGTAATCGCGGCATCTTAGAAGAGATCTCTCGAGACCGTTGGTCATCTGTAGCGGGTGGGGAAAGGGTGGGGGGGGGGGGGGGTAAAGAATGCTATTTAAAGAAAAAGAAAAAGAAATAAATATTGAAAATGTTGTTCATATGATGAAGAACTATTCAAGAGTTCTACTATTTCCATGCTGATGTATCTACATATATCACACAGATCATGTAACAATACAAAAGTTTTATGGATACTTGTATTTCCTTAATTCTTGCACTAACCGCTTAGTATTGAGGGTTTCCTTATACTTGTTTATTAAGTATAAGGTATTCCACCTATACAGCGCAGGAACTTGCGATTAACCCACACAAGTTGATTCCTATATAGCACGGCGGCGCTGTGAAGGAACCAAGGCAAATTCACAAATTCATCATGTGTAATCGCGGCGTTCGGAAAACATTTATCTATATAGATAGCTCTGCTTATCAGTTATGGGTAGAATGCAAACATTAATAATTTCCTCTAAAACTCTCATATATTTTGTTCATACAATGAATAAGAAAGTAACATTAAATAATTCAAGTAACAAAGTTGCGTTATTTCCCGAATCATATTCCTATCTTATTAATCCTACATATCTTCACAAAAAACAGTACACTGTCAAATTTATTTAGATATTCCTTGTGTCTTGTACTGAATACTGAGTATAGAGGATTCCTCTCTAATTTTCAATTTCGTAAGTATTAGATATCCCACGTGTATAGCGCAATATAAACGTGCGATTAATCCACACACATGAAGTCCTGTAGGACATCTGCGCTGCTGTGCCAAGTAAACAAGGTAAATTTTACGGTCGCTGTGTAATCGCAGCATCTAAGTAGAGTTGTCTCGAAACCGTTGGTCATCGGCAGCGGGCGGGGGTTAAAGATTGCGATTTCTTTAAAAGAATTCGAATTAGTTTGTTAACCTCAAACTCTCTTATTCATTGTTTGCTTATCCGACGAATAAGCAAACCGCACGAAGGTTAGGATTTTTCATGAAATCTTTAAATTTGTGACCATAGATGTTGAAACACAAGTTCTCATACTAAAATCGTAATTTTATGTCGATTTTTAATGGTTTGTAAAAGTTAACACAAACAATAAAGAAGTTTTGTAGGTTATGTAATTATTTGAAAATTTTAAATTACTATCACACGTTTGAAGTCCTCTATAACAGCGGTGCTGCGCGAGGTATTAAGCAAGGCAAATTTAACGCGCTCTTCTAATATGTAATCCCGACGCTCGGAGAAGACTTGTTTATTGCGTTGTTCATCAGTAGCGGATAGAATGCAAAAAAAAAACAAACAAACAAACAACCCCCCCCCCCAAAAAAAACCCGTTATTTTTGTTTAAGAATTCGAATTCAAATTAACTGTCGTTTAAACATGCCACGGCCAAAGTGCAGTAACAATCCTGTATAACAGCGGTGCTGTGCAAGGTATTAAGCAAGGCAAATTCACCGCGCTTTTCTGATGTGAATTGCCGACGCTCGGAGAAGATTTGTTTATAGCGTTGTTCATCAGTAGCGGAGAGAGTGCAAAAAATGTGATTTTTGTTTAAGAAATCGAATTCAAATTCTTTCTCAAACTCTCGTTTTTATTCTTTCTTCATACGAAGAATAAGAAAATACATGAAAGTTACGCAAGTAGGATATTTTTTAAAAATCTTTAAATTGCTCACTTTCAAATAATGAGAAACATGTTTCATACTAAAATCGCTACGGAAAATCGTTTCGTAATACTCTGGAAACGATAGGACTAAAAATACACAACTTTTGCAAATTACGTAATTATTCAAAAACTTTAAATTGAAATAGAGGCCAAACTAAAATAGATAGATATTATCGGCCGATGAAAGTTGTAAAGATATGAACCTAGAGAATATGACAGATAAAATTTGAATAGTCTAGCTTGAAAAATAAAGCTGTTAGTAGAGAATTTAAAATTTAACTAATTGTTACGTAATCTTTCAAAAAAACATCGATTTTCAAAATTTTTTTTATCTAAACGGGTAACGGTGCCGGTGAAAGTCTGTAATGAAAATATGAAGCGTGTAGATAAAACTATTTCTCAGAAAACGGAATTGAAAAATCGGGGTGAAATTTTGGCGATTTAAGACCCCCTCTCGATAAGGTTTGCAGACGCCAGAGGGAAGGGGGCAAATATTTCGATGGTTTTTAAAAAAAAGTTCAAAAGAGTAAACCCTTTTCTAGTGCTGTATTGGTTTTTTGTGATCATACGACGAAAAATAAGCAAGTTATGAAGCAATTACGCAACTAACCAAATTTTTGAAAATCTTAAATTTCTCACTTAAAAATAATTTTAAAATATTAAAACACCGTTTTTCAAGCTGAAATTGACATTTTAAATCGTTTTGTTTTCTTTTTGTTACGCTAGGACTTATAATAAACGAGTTTGAAAGTTACGTAATGACTTTAAAAACTTTAAACACAAATGGCGTCTTTATCCTAATAGTTACATAATCGGCGTAAATTCGGTTGTCAAGACCTACACCTGTACAACATTAAAAAGAAAGTTTGAGGAGTCTAGCTTAAATAATAAACGTTTTATTTGAGAAAGTTTAAAAATTAAATATGGCTCTGTAATTTTCTTTAAAACCGGAATTTTTCAAAACTTTTCTTATAAATCTAGTGAGTTTAACTTTGAAAACAAAGTAAAAGAGAAAAAAAGATTACTGGTAATGCCGTTGCTGAGAAAATTGTAGTCAAAACCTGTTTGGAATAAGAAAAAAAATAATAACTAGAGCTTACCCGTTGCCGAGGCAACAGGGCGGGTCTTCCTATTTAGAAAAAAAAAGAAGAAAAATATGCAAGTAGAAAGAAGGAAAACAAAAGAAAAAAGAAACGAGATACTGCAATGAGTATACGCATTTATTGCGGCATCATAGATATGCCGATTAGGGCAAAGGAGAAGTATATATATACATAGATACATGTATATATCTCACCGAGACACTATGTAAACACACTCATGTAATTAAAGCGGCATGAATACAGCGATAGAAAGTCTGTGTATTACAGAATTCCCATTCAGAAGCGTGGTGACGTAATGCGACATAGCTGCATAGAGTGTGTGTATTGCGCGTTTCAACGGTCAAGTTAGTTGTGTATATACCACTGAGATGACTACTATAGTAAGGAGACAAAGAAACTTAAATTTATAATTGTCGACTTGATACTCCACGAGCAAAGTGCAGGATCTCGCGATTGAATTAATCGCGAGTTACTGCGCTTTCCCCGTGACTATCATACACGTTTGAAGTGGGTATTAAGCAAGGCAAATTCAACGCGTTTCTCTAATGTGTAATCCCGACGCTCGGAGTAGATTAGTTTATTGCCTTGTTCATCAGTAGCGGGTAGAGGGCAAAAAAAATGTGATTTTTGTTTAAGATTTCGATTTGAAAACACTTTCTCAATCTCTCCTTTTTATACTTTGTTAATACAACAAATAAGAAAAAACATGAAAGTTACGCAAGTAAGATATTTTTTTAAAATCCTTTAAATCGCTCACTTTCAAATACTGAGAAACATGTTTCATACTGAAATCGGTACGGAAAATCGTTTGGTGATGTTCTGGAAACGATAACACTAAAAATAAAATGTTTTTGCAAATTACGTAATTATTTAAAAACTTTAAATTGAAATAGCGGCCAAACTAAAAAAGATAGATATTATCGGCCGATGAATTTTTTAAAGATATGAACCTAGAGAATATGACAGATAAAATTTGAATAGTCTAGCTTGAAAAATAGGGCTGTTAGTGGAGAATTTAAAATTTAACTAATTGTTACGTAATCTTTCAAAAAAACATCGATTTTCAAAATTTTTTTTATCTAAACGGGTAACAGTGACGGTGAAAGTCTATTATAAAAATGTGAAGCGTGTAGATAAAACTGTTTCTCAGAAAATGGAATTGAAAAATCGGGGTGAAATTTTGGCGATTTAAGACCCCCTCTCGATAAGGTTTGCAGACGCCAGAGGGAAGGGGGCAAATATTTCGATGGTTTTCAAAAAAAAGTTCAAAAGAGTAAACCCTTCTCTAGTGCTGTATTGTTTTTTTGTGATCATACGACGAAAAATAAGCAAGTTATGAAGCAATTACGCAACTAACCAAATTTTTGAAAATCCTAAATTTCTCACTTAAAAATAATTTTAAAATATTAAAACACCCTTTTTCAAGCTGAAATTGACATTCTTAATCGTTTTGTTTTCTTTTTGTTACGCTAGGACTTAAAATAAACGAGTTTGAAAGTTACGTAATGAGTTTAAAAACTTTAAACACAAATAGCGTCTTTATCCTGATAGTTACATAATCGGCGTAAATTCGGTTGTCAGGATCTACACCTGTACAACATTAAAAAGAAAGTTTAAGGAGTCTAGCTTAAATAATAAACGTTTTATTTGAGAAAGTTTAAAAATTAAATATGGCTCTGTAATTTTCTTTAAAACCGGAATTTTTCAAAACTTTTCTTATAAATCTAATAAGTTTAACTTTGAAAAGAAAGTAAAAGAGAAAAAAAGATTACTGGTAAAGCCGTTGCTGAGAAAATTGTAGTCGAAAACCTGTTTAGAATAAGAATAAAAAAAACTAGAGCTTACCTGTTGCCGAGGCAACATGGCGGGTCTTCCTCTTTCGATCAAAAAAGAGAAAGGAGTGAAAGAAAGAAAGAAGAATGAAAGACAAAAAGAGAAAGAAGTAAGGAACGAAGGCCGGCAAAGATTTTTTTCTAAAATACATATTGGTACCCTTCATACCTAACCATGATATATGGAATGCACCTGCACCTGTTTACAATGTCTGTGTAAATACGGGATTCGCTGGATTTTCTTTTTTTTCACTGAATACTTAATATAGAGGGTGTCCTTTGTAAATGTTAATCAATCTCATTAAAACGCGACTTGTACTTTGTCTCTTTACTTGTGAAAAATGCTGCCGACCACGTTAGCCAATGGAAAAGGACAGTCGTACTTTTTGTTCCATTGTTACCACTCCCCACGACGTGGACGTGTGGTTCGGACTTCGGGGAGCACCCCCCTCCCCAATTACTTTTGTTTATTAAATTTTATTTTTACCGAAAGCAATACATTTCGACGATTACCTGTTTTTGGTTTTTCCCTTTGTGTGTCTGGTTTTGTTTTGTTTTAGGCTTTTCATTTTTTTTTTCATTTATTTTTTTACTTGTTCTTTATGGATCAATCGTAAGTGCATTATTCAAATTAAACATTTAGTCATTTTTTATCTCATTAAGTCACATATTTTCCATTTCTATTTTAATAATCTTATGTGATTTATAGTTACATGATATTCTATTCAATGTTATAGCTGTATACCCTAGCTGTATTTTCGTTAGTACAGTGCATATTATAGGTAAATTTATGCTAAATTGTTTTGATTATATATATATATATATATAAGTATTTAACATATTTTAGAAGGACCCTTGCAAATGTTGTGATCAAATTCCTCGAATAAGTGAGATATGGCTGCCTAAAACGCGATTATTGTAACAGAATATTTACAACCAATGTATCACGTGATCTAATTCGGAAGTGAGAGCGTGGTACACAAATTTGACGAGCAACTTATAACATCTGCATTTAAATCTGCTAAAGTTAGTATTTATTGAAATTTTCTTTTGGAGTCTCCCTTCATCGTATTTTTTTCATTAAACTGCGCATGCGCGAAGTCAGGTTATGGTTGTATTTTTAGAATACCCGCTTTATTTATGAAGTATTTTCTTTTTAATTTGACATCTCCGAGGGTTTGAAGCAACAAAAAATGTTATTAACGAAAAGTTGATAACTTCAGCCTTACGAGGAGAATAGATTTTGCTTTACATGCCAAAATTTATGAAATTATACCGATTATACAACTTTAAAGTTTTTTTAATATTTCTTTTGTTTTCTTTTGAAACAAAAATTACTAAACCCCAATAATGTTTCGTCTCCTTACAACATTTGATGTATGATATTTGAGTTTTATATGCTCAATTCGCTACGGTGTGTATGGGTCAATTTCGTAATTTAGCCTTCCCCATTTGGTTTTCGCCACTGAATGATAGATCGGTACTTCTTCGTTGTTTATTCTACTAATGAGGAGCGGATAAATATTACCTCTATTTGATGAAGTCGTGCCTTAATGATTAGACATGTTTAAATCTTTCTCGTATTTCCTGGAGATAAAATGGCATCTTTCCTCTCGCAAAATCCAGATCTTTATTCATGAGTCACAGCGGGTTTTGTATATTTCGTCTATTTTGTCGTAACATATCAGATATATCTTTTTGAAATAGGGTTTCTCTCTGTCTCTATTCCCTGTGTGCGGTGCGATTTTATGTTACTTCAATCTGTGGTATGTGCTGGTCAGACATAAAACGGGAAATCCATATGAAGAAAAAGTTAATATATGTGTAATAATACTGGCAATGCTAGGAGGAATGGTTACACGACTGGCTCTGAAAATATACCTTTTTGTAGAAGATGAATAGCTCGGTCACAATTGTAAAAGGTGTGTAAAGTTGATGATAACGCTGTTATTTCCCTTGATATATGTCAATGATCGTCCATCGTTTGTTGTTGGAATACTAATAATATTCTCACATCAATGCTGTCTGGTAAACCTGTTTGCATGCTGGTTGTTTCCAAATGCGTTTATGATAAAATCTCCCGGTATAAATGTTTTTTATTTCCTTTTTCTGATAGAATAGTAGCAGGAAAGGAATGCTTTCATTGTATAAATTGGAGTTCTACATACTACCGCATGTATAAAGTCTTGTTTTCTCTCGCATCTTTAACATCAATATTCGAGGAAACAGCGTTGTTGATTATTTTGTCGTTTTCTTAGTATTACATCCGATGGATCTTTCTGGAATAGGGTTTTTTACTCCTCTTTTTTCTTTCAACTTTCCTCATCGTAACTTCTTCATTGTTTATATAATTAATAATGAGCGAGTGAATAATACCTCTATTTGATGCAGTGGTGCCTTAAAAAGTTACACGTGTTCAAACCTTTCTTATTTCCTGGAGAAATTCGCAAATTGCAATATCCAGATCTTTTATTCATGAGTCACAGCGGGTTTTGTATATTTCGTCTATTTTGTTGTAACATATCAGATATATCTTTTTGAAATTGGGTTTCTCTTTGTCTCTATTCCCTGTGTGCGGTGCGATTTTATGTTACTTCAATCTGTGGTATGTGCTGGTCAGAAATAAAAGGGGAAATCCATATGTAGAAAAAATTTATGTATGTGTAATTATTCTGGCAATGCTAGGAGGAATGGTTACACGAGTGGGTCTGAAAATATACCTTTCTGTAGAAGATGAATAGCTTGGTCGCGGAATGAGGTCGTGTGAGGTGCGATTTTATGCTTCTTCATTCTATGGCATGTGCTTGTCAGAAATAAGAGGAAATCCATATTTAGAAGAACTTTATACATGTGTAACAATTCTAGGAGGAATGGTTACCCGACTGGGTCTGAAAATATACCTTTCTGTAGATGATGAAGAGCTTGGTCACAATTGTAAAAGGTGTGTAGAGTTGATGATATCGCTGTTGTTTCCCTTCATATATGTCCATGATCATCTGTTGAACCATCTTTTGTTGTTGGAATATCAACAATTTGCTCACACCAATACAGTCTTGTAAACCTTTTTAGTGTGTTGGTCATTTCCAAATGCGTTCATGTTAAAATCTCCTGGTAAAGTATTTTCATTTCCTTTTTCTGATAGAAGAGTAAGTTTGGAAGCAGAAGTGGGATGCTTTCATTGTATAAATTGGAGTTCTATATACTACCACATGTATGAAGTTTTGTTTTCTTTCGGATCGTTAATATCAGTTTTCCATGATTCAGCGCTGTTGATTATTTTGTCGCTTTCGTAGTAATATATTTCGGGTATCTTTCTGGAATACGGTTTCTAGCTTTCTTCATCGTAATCTTTTCGTTGTTTATTTTACTAATAAGGAGAGGAGCGGGTAAATATTATCTCTAATTGACGGAGTCGTCCTTTTAAAAATTACGTGTTTAAATCTTTCTCGTATTTCCTGGAGATAATATGTCATCTTTCCTCTCGCAAAATCCAAGACCTTATTCACAAACGCAGCGGGTTTTGCATATTTCGTCTATTTTGTCTTAACATATCAGATATATCCTTTTGAAATGGGATTTCTCCATGTCCATCTTCCCTGTGTGCCATGCGATTTTTTTAACTTCATTTTGTGGTATTTCTTGTCAGAAATAAAGGAGGAAATCCATATTTAGAAGAACTTTATATATGTGTAATACTTCTGGCTTTGCTAGGAGGAATGGTTAACCGCTTGGGTCTAAAAATATACCGCAGAGGATGAATAGCTTGGTTGCGATTGTAAAAGGTGTGCAGAGTTGATGATAATGCTGTTATTTCCCTTCATATATGTCCATGATCATCTCCTGAACCATCGCTTGTTTTTGGAATATCATCAAGTTGCTTACACCAATGCAGTCTAGTAAACTGTTTTAGTGGGTTGGTTATTATCAAATGCGTTCATTTAAAATCTCTTGATATATGGGTATTTTTATTTCCTTTCATTGAATAGAATAGTAATTTTGAAAGTAGCATAGGGTATAAATTGGAGTTCTATATACAAACACGTGTATAAAGCCTTGTTTTTTTCTCGCATCGTTAACATCAGTACACAATGATACGGCGCTGATTATTTCGTCGTTTTCGTATCAATATATCTGATATATCTTTCTGGAAGAAGGTTTCCATCTTTCTTCATTCTAAAATGCTTAATTATATTTTATTCCGAGACATATGTTCAGCTAGGATAGAACGTATGTTCCAGATTTGAAACAACTTAATGTTTGCGTAACAATGCCAGAATTGCAAGGAGAAACTGTTTACACAACTGGGTCTGTATTCATATTTCTCAGTAGAAGGCGAACAGCTTGGTGGCGACTGCAGTAGGTAGGTATAATTGATGGCGTTGCATCTATATCCCCAGATATATATACATGATCAATTGTTGTACCATCGTCTGTAGTAGGAATGTCAATAATTTGTTCAAACCCACGCAGTTTCATTAAGTTTTTCAATGTGTTTTCATTCCCATTTGCGTTTAGATTAAAATCTCCCAGTACCAAGGTTCCTTTCTTGCCTTTGCCTATTTCTGTTAGTAAGTTTTGGAAGCTGACAAGGAACGCGTCCATTGTGTAGACTGGGGGTCTATATATTACAGCAAGTACATAATCTTTGTCATTATCTGTAATCACAATCGTTTCGATGTTACTCGTCTCAGTTAGTATCTCACGAAACATTTGCCCTTTCCGGATATATATGCCAACACCTCCTCCACGAGAGTTCTTGAGTTTTGTAGTTAATTCGTCGTCACATGTGTATGACTGCATTCTTGTTCGGTGGTGGAAATCATAATCTTTCAGATGTAATGCATCTAGTGCTTCGTCGTTATGTAACCATGTTTCAGTGAGGCATATAAAGGCTGAGTTGTGAAATCTTGTATCTGCCTTCAGTTCTGGCATATTGTGTCTAAGACTCTGCACATTGAACAAAATTATTTCTTTTGTGACTTGCATGTCGTCTGTCTGTTCTGCATTATCGTTGTATAATTTTGGCATCTTTTCTATGGCTTCCGCTATATCTCCATCAGCGTATATTTTGGACAATAGTGTATCTACGTTGTTCGTGTTAATGTATAATCCGTCTTTCTTGGTAACTCTACTCAATGAGACATATGCTTGACCAGGACAAAACACATGATCCAAATTTACAACTACTTCGTTTGTTGTCATTCCTTGAACTTTGTGAGCAGTGCAAGCCCAAGCAAGCTTTAGTGGAAACTGGTGTCTAACGATATTTCCTTTCTTTATATCATCTTCGACTCTTTCTATGCGAACTATGTTTCCACTTTTGGATTTTATACCGGCTTTCTTCCCTACGTTTTCATCGTCAAATTTCACTTCTATGATATCTATGTCCTCGTTGTTTTTGCCACAAATGTTAACTATTGCACCAACAGCCCCGTTTGCTAACCCATCAGCAACGTCGATATTTCTTGTCAGCATCACTCGTGCGTCTCTTGCAAGAAGAAGCTGTGAAGGAATTATATCTGATCCATTCGTGTTACATGGTGTCTGTAGTGCTTCTAGCTTTCCGCTTGTTTTATCTTTTCTGAAATCCCTTGCTTTAACCTCAATTGGTTCTTTGCACTGCTTCATGATCATGTCATTGTTGTAGGTATTTACATCCTTATTTCTTGAAAATACATGTAGACTTCTCTCCGGCCCCTCTCTGATACATTCCTTGAGTATATCGACTGCGTTGCTTGATAAAGACTTGTTTCGTGTACGTGTTCTAAGTTCGTTCAATACATTGGCAAATGGTACATCTTCTTTCTGCCTCATCACCTCATTAAGTTGAACTATTTTGAATAAGTCATTCCAGTAGTCTACAGGGTATGCACCACTTTCATTATAGAGACGTTCGCTTTTAACTTGTTTCACTGGTGGGAGCTGATAGAAATCACCTACTGCTAGTACACATACTCCTCCAAACGGTTTCTGAATTCGCTTTATTTGGACGAGTCTTTCATGAATGTAGTACAGCAGTCTCTTGTACAACATCGACACTTCATCTATCACTAGAATTTCTAAATGTTCAAATTTAGCGCGTAAAGGACTCAAGGCTTGTTCCCTCAATGGATCATATGGAAAGGGCATTGCTCGTTGTATTTTGAAAGCATGATGAATGGTGCAACCACCAATATTGTATGCTGCTGTTCCTGTGAATGCTGTCAAAAGGATAGTAATATTATCTGGCTGAGAGATTGTTTTGGCAAGGAGTCTTGTTGATTCATATTCTATTGCTTTTATTAAATGACTTTTTCCTGTTCCAGCACCGCCTGTGACAAATATATGGAATGGATCTGGGTTTAATCCTTGAATTTTTTTCAAACACCAGTCCCTCACTACATAAAATGTCTGCCTTTGTAAGGAATTGAGGCTTCTTAGTACTGAAAGTATTTCAGATCTATCTGTGGACTTCTGCTCAACATGTACAGAAATATTTGGTCCAACATTGATATCAACCATTGGGTCTTCATAATCTTCCTCTCCTAGCATACTACTTTGTTCTTCTCTGATTGATTTACATTCGCCGTTCATAAGCTCAGATTCAGGACAAAGTGTTGCCCACGCATCTTCTTGTGGTCCTAGCATTTCATACATCTCTTCTGCTTGGTCAATTGCTGTTTCATTGCATATAAACATGGCACGATTTCTTGCAACAATGTCACTGACTTTGTATAGGGTTTTGTCATTCTTAAATTGTACGAATCCATCCAGATAAAATGTTTGATACAATTCAAAATCCTTGGGTTTCAATTGCTTCATGGTCCAATACGGCAGAAAAAGTTGCAACATCGACTGGTAATACAGTTCTGGACTAATCTTTTCACTGAATCTTGGATAACGAATAATTGCTGGATCTGTATGGGTTCTTTTCTGTATGTAACCTTTTCCATTTTGCAATTCAAACGTATTGCTGCTTTTCAGTGCAGTTTTCACTTGAGATGTTGCCAGAACACGATAGAGTGAACAAAATGCTGCCAAGCAAAGTTGCTCAAATTCATCGGCGTACGGTCTACATTGATATCTTTCGACTATATTGGTCATCCACAAGTTTTCATCGTCAGTTTCATCTTTGTTACGCTTCACTTGGTACAGCGGTTTACTAAGGCGAGTTGGATTTTCTCCTACAGGAATAAATATGACATTCCTAGAACATTCTTTCATATGGAAACTACATACCCTGTAAATGGCTTCCTGTACACCAACTTCCCTATGATGTAGGTATGCTGAACCTATTGCTCTCATTGTTTGTTTTGCATTCAAATTTCCTTGTTCCGATTCGATCTTTGTTTGTCGAAGGAGCATACCCATTTCTCTCTCTGATTTGGAAATGTATGATATTATATACACAATACAACTGAAAGGATCCAGAACGAATTGTATATCCATATTGGCATCCCAGCATCGAAGCAGTTGAGCATTATATTGATTTGTCCAGGCTTCATCCGGATTTCGTCGTAATATCACTGTTTGTTTTGTATTCAATATCTTGTGAGCTTCTTCATAAATTGATTGGTTAATTCCAAGCTTTTTGAATAAGCTTTCTGTTGAGAGTGTGTTGTCATTTATACCATTGATAATGTCCCATACTTTTGTTAACAAGGCTTTAGCATCTGATTTTGTCATAGTGTTCATGGATTCATTTTCTGTGTTCACACCAATTTCATCTCCAGTGTTTTCTTTACATATAAAGGTCTTCCCTGAGGGGGGACGTGGAAAGTTGAACCTACAATTCGTTCCCTTTTTCTTGCAAGATTTAGAATGATTTCTACTGTGTTGTTGTACACTGTTTACCATATCATGGAGTTCTGGGTCTTTTTCAACTGAAGGCATGGCACAGGTAATATACTGATCAATAAAATCACAGACAGCTAATGAACCATCTTCGTCTAATTTTGGAGCATCACGTATCCAAAATAGGCAGTGAGCATGTGGTGAACCCCTTTGCTGAAATTCTATTCGGTAGAAATAGTCAATAACTTCACCAATTGGTTTCTGTGGAGATAAAATCACGTCATTCAGAAATACATGAAACCTTTTATCAAACATTCTGGCAACGGTTACTGGGTCACTTTTTAAAAGTTTACTTTTTTCCATCCAGTCAAGATCTTCAAACTTCCTACAGTCACCTTGTTGTAACAACAAAACTTCTAGTATTTCTTTCCATCGAAATTCAGCAGAAGAAAACGAACAAAACCATGTTGGTATACCAAGTTGTCGAAGCATTGCAAATAAATCCTTTTGTGCTTTCTGCCAATATGATGGTGTTCCTCTGATTGGTTGTAGAAACCTCAGTGCTTCATCTCTTTTGAGAAGATTTTTCAAGACATTCACATCTTGTATATTGTCAGTGATCTGTCCTTTTGATGGTGTTGTTGCTTTTCGTAGCGAGATTTGCGTTTTTTCAATGACTTGCTTTAATTCCGATAAGTACTGACAGTAAAAAATGTAGTTTGTGTCCTGTGCAAATCTACGATCAGCATTCATTAATCTATTGTTAAAATACCTAAGCATTGGTATACTTACTTTCCTTTTTTCATCAAATGTATTAATTCCTGAAGGAAAATGCTTAGGAAAACATTTTGCCTCATTACCCACTTCCTGTAAGATTTTTATAGGATTATTTCCCTCACCTGGTGCAATATTAAAAATATCATCAAAATAATGATCAAGAACTTCCTGTCCTATGTCTGCTGGTTGTAGGCAAGTATCATATTGTACCCCATTTTCTCCTCCATGTTCTACACTCTTGTCATCTTCATTCTGATTTTTGGTGTTGTATTTTTCTGTATGAATACAATCGTCAAGCAAATGTTGATTGGTTTTTTCACTTTCTATTGGTGGTTTATCCCCTTGTACATCATTTGCATTTTCTAATGTAACATCAGATGTACCATTCTCCTGCGTATGATCAATTTCAATGTTCCTATACCAAACATTGTTGCTTTTTAGATATTTTAAAGCTGCCTGAATATGATTTGTATTCACAAATTGATATTCAAAATGTCCTTTGAACTGTAATTTCCTCTTCAGCTTCACTTTAAGTATCAAATTTTTGTTCTCTGTTCGTGGTAATATTGATATCTTCTGTATGTTTACTGGAACACAAACAACTGGTCCATGTACTGCTCTTTGTCCACCTTTTGGCAATGCCACTACTTTCATGAAAGGTATGTGTAGTGCTATCAGATGATGTTCAAGACTATTAAGCACATTCAGTTCCTCTGGTACCTCTTCCAATTGCATTTTATTGAATGAAGATTCAGCAGGAATAGAGCCATTCACTAATTTTCTGTGACAAGTTTTGCATATCCACAGTCTGCATTTGGGACAATTACTTTGGCTACATGCTTTGATACTCACATTTGGTAAACCTTTTGCAAACGAAACTTTTGTCGAATGTCCTACTTTCGACCAACATTTCTCATAGTTATCTAAATTGCATTTTTGCACTTGATTATTAAACAGCAATCTCTGACAAGAAGCACATGTATAAACAGGTCCTTTCGACACTTTGTTACGGAATGAAGTTGTAATGGCATTGTGTTTTTTTGCATCCTGTATACTCCTGCGTATTGCTGCCATTTCCTTTTCTCTTTTGTGAATTTCTGGTTTAGATTTTTTCTTAATCCAATAGTTTTTTTTCATTTCATCAAGTTTTTTCTTTCTTAGATTCGTATCGATGTGATATTTCTGTCTACATGTTAATTTGTATTTATCGCGAAATGCTTTGTTAGTCATGTATCTCGTTTTCATTCTTGTGTTTTGTTGTATGTCATTTTGGTACCTCTTTTTGTTTGCTTTCTTGACCTTCTCTTGATATTTTTCATTCTGCTGATACCTCAACTTATTACTCTCCATAACATTGTTCTTGAACTGCTCATCCTTGTGATACTTCTCTTTACTTGCACTCCTTATATCATGATTGAATTGTTCATTTCTATGATATTTTTCTATACTAGCTTTCTTCACTTTTTGCTTGAATTTTTCATTTTCTTGGTATTTTACTTTGCTGCTTTTCATAACTCTCAGCTTGAATTGCTCATTCTTTTGATATTTTTCTTTACTGGCTCTCTTCACCCACTCTTTGAATTGTTCGTTTTTTTGATATTTTTCTTTACTGGCTCGCCTCTTTTCTTGCTTGAATTGTTCATTCTTATGATACTTTTCCTTGCTGGCTTTCTTCACTTTCATCCTGAATTGTTCATTCTTCTGATACCTTTCTTTAATGCTTTTTTTCAGGTCATGCTTGAATTCCATGTTTTTCTGATACTTTTCTTTACTACTTTCCTTCATTTCTTGCCTGTATATTTCATTCTCTCTATACTTTCTTTTATAGATTTCCTTTAATTGTCGGCGAAAGGCATCATTGTTTTGATACTTTATTTTGCTCATTTCTTTTTTCTTCAACCTATATTCCTCGTCTGTTGCATACCTTCTTTTTAGATATAAATTTACTTTCTTTTTGTGTTCCAAATCTTTATATTTCTGTTGCTGGTCACAACCATTGTTGTCTGATAAATTGTGTGATTCCACTTTTTCAGGTTGATTTTGAGCAATATTCCTGAAAGGTTGTCCTGTCATTTCTGTTCCAAGAACCACATTGTAATGATTTCCATCATGATGGTCTAAGTAGATACTTTGTTCTCCAACAGATATATTTTTGTTGACAATTGTTGGGGAGTACTTAAGCCATCTTCCTGCACTGTAAGTGTAGATACTGCACTGCAACAAACATGATGCACATATAATCTCAAATTCTGTAGCCCATGTATTCAATTTTGTCATTCCTCTTTCTTGAATATAGGATTTCACTGACTGGTACTCAGTTCTCAAAAACCGTTTCATACTTTTTTGATTGGAGATTGCATACTTGCATATAGCTTCCCTTATTATTTTGTGGCCATCTTCTGAATTACTGATAGCATATGATACTGCTCGGAAAAAACAATTCCCATCTCCTTTTACTTGCTGTACTCTTGTTGGTATGCCTGCAACATTACCACTTGATTCCTTCGGAATGACGTTTGTATTGCTCAATGGTATCTGAATTAATCTGCATAATTTTTCCTGTGCGTTGCCCGTAAGTGGAACAAATTTTATAATCCCTGTGTCTGTGTGAGTAATAGCAAGATCTTTGTCAGGCTGATCCATATGTTTTTTAAGTTTACATCCTGTTATCTCGCATTCTACACATGATGTGATATTCATTGACATAGAGAGCATCTTTACATGATGAAGAACTTCAGTTACATTTTCATAAAGAATGCATGTACTATAACCATTTTCTTGAAGAATACCTTCCCTTGATCTTGAATGTGAATCAAATACATACAAAGCATTGTTTTGTTTACCTACCAGCAGTGTATTTCCACCAAAACATACAAAGCAGCAATCCATATCTATCAATGACATTTGCAGAGCCTCTTCCATTGGAAATGCATTGAAATTTGAATACTGTGTTTCTTCGTCGACAATACCTATAACAGATGCAATTGATTCTTTAAATGTAATCTCAAAGGTTTCATTGTATATATCTAACACATGTGGCAGCTCATTTATCAACAAATATGAATAATTCATAGTACTACTTTCTTGCAAGAACCCATATAATTCATTCCCTGTTGTCAGGATTTTATCCATATCTTCTGATTGCCAATTTGACACAGGTTTCAAATGGTTACAAATTGCTGCACACAGGCAGTTTGCTACACACTGATTACCAGCATTCCTACCAAAAATTGTATTGCCTTGATGAAAATTACCTTGGATAACCTTACTTTCTGATGAAGAAACTGTTCTTACAGCAGTAATGTCTATATCTGAATTTCTTTCATTTGAATTCAAGTGAATTTCAGATTTCAATCCCTGATATTTCAGATAATCATCTGCTTTGCTAATGAGAGTAATGTTTTCTATATGAATTTCATTATCATTTCTGTTTGTCTTTTCACCTTTTCTTGATGTTTTCATTATACTGGGACTCCATTCTGTTGCCACAGAATGTGTGTCTTCCCCAGTTTGCGTCTGACCTGCAACGCCGCTTTTTGGCAGAGGTACCCACTCTGGAGTACAATCCCACGCTGGGGATTCAGGGTTCGCTGACATGTCTCTTTGTGAGGCACTCAGACGACTTCCCTGAGGAGGTGACAACCTCAGGGCATTCAGAAGCGTTTTCTCATTTCGAGAGGCCAACTTCCAAGCGGCCAGGGGTTTTTCCTCACAAGAAGGTGCCAACCCCATGGAGGCATTTCTTTTCTCCTCTTTTCTTGCTGATTGCTCAGAGACTGTAACATCACCATCATGACACATTGAATTTTTCGCTTGTAATCTTTGATTTCTTCTTTGATTTCTTATTGTCCTGATTGATTTTTTTTTACACTTTGGCATCCTTAAAAACATAAGAGAAACAAAACATTAAATGAGAGAATTGTAGATTATTTTGGGCATGTACTTGTTCGGGTATCGAACACCCTTTTGGTGCCATCTGAAATTGTCATGACCATAAATGATATAAGACAATCAAATGGTATCAATGAAAAGGTGTTTCTGATATTTTTGTGATGTATCATTATGCCAAATTTCATTTCAAGATGTGCACAAGTTGTGAAGGTAATGAAAGGAGACTGTTAAAGTTATGTACTGACCTATAGACAAACCTATTAACTGACAGCAGCAAAGCAATACAAAGCAATATAACCCTTATTCTTCGATTGATTGACTGATTATTGTTTTACGTCACTCCACGATTATTCCACATATATGGGGACGGCATCTGTCTGATGCATTGCATACAAATTTAGACCTTTGCAACGGACCCACCCGTAGCAGTGGGGGATCTTTTACGTGCCACGCCTGCAATGATACTTATTTTACTGTCTCATCTGAAAGACAGAACATGGGTGTGCCAGGGTGGGAGTCGAACCCAGGACCTCTCAATCACAAACCGAGCACCTTATTCACTAGGCCACACCGGCTTCCCTTCTTCTTCCAAGTAGGGCATAAAAAGTAATGTCATACAAGATGACTTAATAGGTCTGTATTTTTCAGATAATTTAATACATGTATGTTCATTCACAAACCCATTGCCTGACTAATTCTATGATAGTCACCTCCTCGTTTCACAATGAGCATTACATCTAGGAAATTAAAGGCAAATACTTCTAAAGATACAAAAGTATCAGTAAAACTGATGTATGCTCCATGAAAGGCAATTTTGATGTGGGAATAATTAGATGACTCAATTCATATATAAACAAGAGGCCCAAATGGGCCTATATTGCTCACCTGAACAGCTAGATGATCAAGTTGAAGATATGAAAAATTGTCCCCCCCCCCTTTTCTTGGAAGTCTTAAAAAATTCATAAAAAATTCAAAAATCGAGATATTGGAAAAATTCCTTCGCACCAGCATTCCATACCATAGAAATGATGAAATGAAACCAAATGAATGCATCAATGTTTACTAAAAGAAAATAATAACTCTTTAATACATTAAAATAACAAAGTCCAAAATAAAAATGAAAAAACGTCAAAAATTTGATTTCGGAATGGAACCAAAAATATCAACACTTCTTCCCATATGCCTCTAAATCATTCCTATGCAGTCCGTTTGTCGCTGTATGCACTCGATTTGAATAAGAAGTTTGTCAAAGGAGGGTACCCTCTGTGACCTACTTTTGTCTGTGGTGGTGCCACGTGTTCATGGATCCTGACAAAGATGACCACATTTGTCGGGGACCTTGAGTATTTGATGCATGCCAAGTTTCATTGAATTCCAGCGAGTGGTTCCGAAGACAAAGTTCAAACTGTGAAATGTTTACACCAATTATCCCACCCCCCTTTTTCTTTAAAGTCTTAAAAAATTCATAAAAAATCCAAAACATAAAATATTGAAAAATTTTCTTCCCAGTAGTATTTCTTACCATCAAAATGATCAAATTCAACCAAATTAATGCATCAATGTTTACTAAAAGAAAAAAATACCTCTTTTCTGCATTAAAACTACCAAGTACAAAAAAACGTCAAAAATTTGATTTCGGAACGGAACCAAAAATAACAACACTTCTTCACACATCCCTCTAGATCATTCCTATGCATTCGGTTTGCCTCTGTATGCCCCCGGTCTGAAGAAGAAGTTTGTCAAAAGAGGGTACCCTCTTTGACCTACTTTTGCCTGTGGTGGCGCCACCTGTTGATGAATCTGGACGAAAAACAACAACACTTGTAGGGGACCATGAGTACTACATGCTTATCAAGTTTCATCAAATTCTGTTCAGTGGTTCTGGAGAAGAAGTCGAAAATGTGAAAAGTTAACGACGGACGGACGACGATTGATCACAATAGCTCAATTGAGCCTTTGGCTCAGGTGAGCTAAAAATCCGTAAAACTGATTGGTGCTCCTAGATGCACAGCAATAACAAAGGAAATGAATGATTAGTATATATAGAAATCATTGTATTAATTGATGACAGTTTCAAATTTCAATGTCTCATATGGATATCCAATTGAGTCAACAGTAGAACAAGTGATCACAGTATCTTAGACTAAAATGAGTAAGCTTGACCTTGATTAAGACCTATCAGAAATGACCTTAGTCTAAAAGCTGTTAACCTAAGTAACATTTGTGGTGAAGTATGATCAAATTGTGATGAAAGGTGCAGGAGATATAAGTACTTTAAGATATTGTATGTTATAGTCAACAAGTGACCTTGACCTTTCATAAATGACTACAAGTAAACTTTGTCCAAAAATCCATAACCTAAATTACATTTTGGTGAAGTATGATCAAATGTGCAAGGTGTAGAAGATATACGCACTTCATGGTATTTTAAGTCATAGTTAATATGTGAACATGACCTTTCAGAAATGTTCTTGAGTGACCCTTGTCCAAAATCCCTTTATGTAAAGAACATTTTGGTGAAGTATGATCAAATTTTGATGAAAGGTAAAGGAGATATAATTTCTTCATGTTACTTTAAGTCATATTTAATAAGTGACCTTGAACTTTCAAAAATGATTGTGAGTGACCTTTGTCCAAAAGCTCTTAACCTAAATAACTCTTCAATGAGTTTGATCAAATTCTGATGAAAGGTGTAAAAGATATACATACTTCATGGTATTTTAAGTCATAATTATTAGTAACCTTGACCTTTAAGAGATGACCTTAAGTGACCTTTGTCTAAAAGCCCTAAGCTTAATAATATTTTGGTGAAGTATTATCAAATTCTGATGAAAGGTGTATAATATATACATACTTCATGTTACTTTAAGTCATAGTTATTAAGTCACCTTGACCTTTCATAAAATGACCTTGAGTGACCATTGTCCAAAATCCTTAACCTAAAGAACATCTGGGTGAATTATGATCAAATTCTGATGAAAGGTATAGGAGATATAATTACTTCATGTTAATTTAAGTCATAGTTAATAAGTGACCTTGACCTTTCAGAAATGACTGAGTGACCTTTGTCCAAAAGGCATTAAGCTGAATAATATTTTGGTGAAGTATGATCAAATTCTGTTTTCATGGAGCATAAAAATGTAAACAGTTTCATTGACATTGGCAATGATAATGGGTCATGGTCATGACACGCTGCCTTACTGCAAGAAACATTTATACCTAGTATAAATTTTCTGAGAGCAGGCATACAGAATTAATGGAATAGAAAATTTTCTTGACAGTGACCATGTCATGGTTGAAGACCTGAGGATCAAGTCCTCTCATTTGATGGATGGACACTGCTGTGAAATAATATATCCTGACAGTCATACATATATAAATATTATAAAAGAACCACAAAAAAGAATTATGAAATGACATTTCCATATATCCCTTGAAATATTTTCAGTGCTTTGCTCTGATCGAAATACAGAATTCAGATTCTTTGTGTCAAACACTTATGAATTACTCTACAGCTATGAAGTATCTCCTTCATTCATAGTTCTGTCTTTAAATTGGTTCTTTGACCACTGTAATGTGAGTTTGGTATTACATGTAGTTTGTTTTTCAAATATGCATACTTTGGATATTTTTAGATTGGCTTTGAAGAGTCATTAATTATTGATATGCATATACATGTATGGAACACTAAATCTATGCATGTTAATTATATATTCTAATATTCATTATTTATAGTTTCTAGTTAGCAAATACCAGGTAAAAACTTTTAAATTTTTATTTATGAATTGATCAGACATCCAATCTGGATCAAAAACTAACATTAGCCTCTTACGTTACTTTTCTAGATCACTGTGGCAAGCATGGTCATAAGTCACAAAAAAAATTATCTGGTTTGAGGGTCGAGAATGTCTCTAAAATAATTAATCGTTTAGAGAAAAAAGAGGCCTGAGTATATCACTAACGAGAGACATAGAAAACATTGCACATAAAAATATCCTCATCCTACACTATTCAAATCTTTTAAAAAATCCAAGAGAAATCTGACAAGAGCAATGCGTAGTGGGGCATAATACACCCATCACTTAGTTTGAAGGGGAGAATTTTGAAAGTAGACAAACATTCCCCCTTATATCATTAAATTCTTCCATCCTCAATAGTTCATTCTGTAACCAGCCTTCAAGGTTTTCATACCTAGTAGTACTATGACCTTCACCTTTGACCTTGAAAAAAATAAGCATCTTTGTCTTGGCATGAGGAGTAAGTGTACCAAGTCTTGGCATAAGGAGTAGGTGTACCAAATTTGACAGTCCTAACCCCAATGATTTGGGGTGTATCCTATCTACAAGGGATTTTTACCAAGTAGTACTAAGATCTTGACTTTGACCTCAGACTTTGAAAAACAATAGGTGTGTTTGTTTTGGCATGAGAAGTGAGTGTACTAAGTTTGACAGTCCCAGCCCAAACAATCTGATATATACCCTGCCTACAATGGTTTCCTACCAAGTAATACAACGACCTTGAACATTGGCCTCTGTCCTTGAAAAACAATAGGCCTCTTTGTCTTGGCATAAAGAGTAAAATACCAACTTCTGTATTCTACCTATAAACTTGTTCCTACCAAGCAGTGCTATAACACTGACCTTTGACCTCTGAACTTGAAAAACGATAGAAGCCCTTGCCAGGACATGAGGAGTAAGTGTACCAAGTTTAAAAGTCCTAGCTCAAGAGTTTGATCTTATCTTGTCTACAAGTGTTTCCTACCAAGTAGTATTACAACTTTGACCTTTAGCCTCTCCCCCTGAAAAACAGTAGGTATCTTTGTGTTAGCATATGGAGTAAGTGTACAAAGTTTGACCACCCTACTCCCAACAGTTTGATCTGTATCCTGCCTACAAACGTTTCCTACCATGTAGCACTTCAAAAATGACCTTTGACCTCTGACTTTGAAAAATAGTAGTTGCTTTTGTCATGGCATAAGGATTAAAATGACCAACTTTGACAATCTTAGGCCAAATGGTTTGGTATGTATCTTGCCTACAAGATCTGACAGACAGACAGAGCCATACCATAATATGTTACGTCAAAGACAGGAGTAAAATGAAAGGACTTGAAAGTCCTCAAGGTCGGAATTGCATGGTCAAGTACATCAAAGGTAATAAAGTCGTGATCCACCAAGAGATCACACACCAAGCGTGTAGTGTTTAGGATCAGTATTGACAAAAACACGGTCTGCGCATAGGTGCTCGTTTTCATATAAACAACGGCTCCGCCCCTGTACGTCTCCGTCTCGTACTATATAGTTATCTCATTCTCTCATCACTTTTGATATTGACAGTAGTGTGAAATTAACAATCTGGACAGTCTCCCGCTGTAAATGTACATTTGGGGAAAACCACGTTTACACGTGGAGATCTATAAATAACTGGCTATTTTTAGTAGCATTACATATCAACAACTACCGAGACGTTTGTTTATCGTTGTGACGAGAAGATTGTGAGTACTTCGAATTCCACTGCTATAAAAAGAAGCGATAGTTTTATTAATTATAATACAACGGATACTAGTACGGACTAGTAGTGTACTTCTTAAATTACGGCACAGCTACACAATAATGTCAATCGTACTTTTTCGGGACTTTCCGTCGAGTATTCAGAAAGACTGCATGTCCTCTGTACCCTGTGAGACTTACTTTTAGCACATGGTGGCTCCACAACTCCATGAATTTGGACAAAATGAAAAATTTGGTAGAAAACATATAGTACTTCATGTGCACCATGTTTCGTCAAAATCCATTCAGTCGTTCCAGAGAAAAATTTGAAAATGTGAAAAATAATCCCCTCGTCCTTTCCACATTATCTTGCAATCTTACAAAAAGAAATCTTTGTTTTTCAAAATTCTTTTAAAAGAACATTCATTTACTATGCAAGTATAGACTACTATACATATGTACTGGCTAAAATAAACATTTCAATATATCAAAAGTCAACACTAGGGAAAATACTGATGAGAACCATTTTAATTGCATGAATATGAAAAAGTCTGAAAAGTTGTTAAAAAGAATATTAAACATTATACATCTGATTTCAATGAAATGAACAAACATAAAACATATATCCTTCTAAAACACTAAGATGCCATTAGTTTCATTATCCATGCAGTGGTTCCGGATAAGAGGATTTTAAAAGCAGGGTACCCAATAGCACATGGTGGCGCCACCTGTCAATAGATTTGGATGAAATGAACTAACTTAATACAGGACTTATAGTACTTCATGTATACCAAGTTTCAACAAACTCCTCCAAGCATTTCTGAAGAAGTTAAAAATGTTAAAAGTTTACAGACAAACAATGGGTGATCAAAAAGGTAACCTTCAACATTGATGCATTTGGTGGTCTACGGGAATGCTAAGAGGTTGAAGATATAGTCTGGCAAATGATAAATATTGTAAATTCACATTTCAAAACCTGATATAACATAGTAACCAGCATCTGGCCTTATCCAGAAATCAGTCTTCCATTAATGATGGACGATATCAGCCCTATAGGTACTGTTGGGGCTACTATCTTTGGGTTGTTGTGTGTTTTTGTTTCCAGCGTTGGAAACTTCCGACTAGAGTGAAGAGTGTCCAACTCCATAGAGGAAGGCTCCAGGTCTGATTTTCGGATTCAGACATATCTTTTTCTCCTGCCTCTTACATATAAGTGCGGTATTTTGCTCATAATAATTGAAACTCAAGCAGAGGACAAACATCCCTTAGGGGCCGACAATCTTATGAGAAATAGACAAGTTTCTGAAAGTAACAAAAACAAACAACAGAGCCTTCACACTTCTTAAAACACACTTAACAAAGACCAGGTTGGAAATCTTTTTTCTTGGCTTTTATACAGCAAATTTCTATATGTATAACTTTGAAACAACTAAAAATAGGGGTGTGCAATATTACTGGTATATCAGTATAGTTCCAATGGCGATAATGTATCATGATATTATCCCCAGATACCACTGTTTGACAATATATTTTAAACATAAGAATTAATCACTAAAATCTGTATTAAACTGAAATAAACACATCAGCAATCAATTTGTAGACTATCACAGGATACGAATTGAGAAGACCACATTATGACACCAGATACAGTAAAGCATCCATTTACCTGATGACAAATAGTGCTAATCATTTTGAGATCCTACAGATTTTATGCAATTTAAAAGCTAAATTGATTTACTTATTCACATTTATTTTGTTATATGAACCAACCTTAATTACATAACCCACAATAAATTGTTCTCTTCAATCAAATTCAATGAGATTTGCCTTGGCTTTCTTGTAATGGAGAAACCGGCGTGACCTAGTGGTATTGCATCGCACTCCTCATCGGGAGGCCGAGGTTCGAGTATTGCTCATACCGGTGTTCTGTCTTTCGGATGAGACAGTGAAAACCGAGGCCCCGTGTCGTGGTATGCATGGCACGTTAAAGATCCCTCACTGCTTCAGGTGGGTCCGTTGCAAAGGTCAAAATTTGTATGCCCCGCATCAGGCAGATGCCATCACCATATACGTGAAATATTCGTGGTGTGACATAAAACAAAAAACAACCAATCAATGTTGTAATGGAGCACTTCTGCAATAATTTGCTACATACAAATGAAATATTTTTATGGGTAACTATTTTAAGATTTTGGGTTTAAATTTCTTTTCATGCATACATGTATCTAATTACACACAGAGCATGATATCTCTTGAACATGCATAAATGTATGTCACCTAATTTGAAAATGGCTGTTCGAAAGTAGTGGAAAGCAACAACAAATGTATGGGAAGCATTTATTCAAGTATACTAGGGATTTTTGTGAGAAAATGAGTTGGTACAGAACAGTCCAGGTGTTTTGTAAATTTTCCACAAGCCAAAGTGGGCCACATCCAGGTGTAATTTCAAGATTTACAAAATACACAGTGTATTTAACAAAGGTATGCATTCAGTCTTTTCTTTGTACAAAGTAATTTTCCTAGGAATTTGATGACGTCATCATTGTTTTATGTCTGATACCATCCCAAATGTGAAGTAACTCTCTAACGAAAACACTCAATAAGCACTGATAAATTTTCACCTTGGAGTGCGATGTGATTTTGAGTGTTTTTTCCCACTGTGTTTTGTACCGTTTTAGAGAGCAATGCATACTCCAAAAGCATGTTTTGTGATACAGAGTAATCAAACAGTTTGTCATTCAAACAAGTTAAACTTTGAGTATAATTTTACAAATTTCCCATCATGTTTTAGGAGGAGTACCTGATTCTATGACACAGACCCCTTGCACATACTGTTTTATTCAGTTTGATATTGATCCAATAACAGTAAAATATCAGTAACAAACTGTGTTTGTGAAACACTAATGCCCCTGATGGCACCACCAAAGTCCAAAAAGTTCATTCTACATGTAGTATGAAGGTCATTGTCAAGGTCAGAAGGTCATCGACTTGGTGTCATTTAAAAGAGCTTCATCAGTTGAGCAAGCATGTCAAATATGGAGTCTCTATCCCACACAGTTCAAAAGTTATAGCCAAGATTAAAGTTGATAACAGACAGACAAACAAACAAACAGACAGGACAAAAACAAAATGCCCCTGATCTATCGATTCCTGGTCATAAAAATGAAACAGTGAGCATACTGTATGATTTGTATGTACTGGAAAAGGTGATAGGTGGATCCCACCCCATTTCAATACAGTCCCAGCAGATCTGGACCCTACTTATACAGTACAGTCCGTGTGGAACTTTGAATGCCCACTGTCCACAATGGGCAGTCCACCTGAAATTTCAGTGGGCATTAGGAGTGGACATTTACCTGAGTTATCAAGCTGTCCACTTACCTGCATGTTAATTCCAACTGGCTCTTACAAGAATGTCCACTGTGTCCAGTGGACATTTTTAATGCCCACTCTAAAAATGCCCACTGTGACCAGTGGGCAAATTAAGTTCCACCTGGACTGTACTGTATATGTCGGTGTACTTGTTGGATAGTGATGAAATGTTATGGACTGAACTGTATACAAACCATGATGAAATTAGTAATATTTATAGCCAATCTAATTAAAATTTGATCATAGTTATGCTTCCTACAGTTCAAATCATTTCATTTAACTTCATTTCATTAAATCAGTAAACGGTAACAGGACGATCGGTCCTCAAACCAAACCAACCACCAACTATACATAAGTATGCGTCCCCAGATGATCCGGATACTATTCAAACCATCCACAATCATTTATAACATGTTTTTCCAACTAATTAACCTTTGTTGATTGTTGTGAAAATAACTGGCACGTCAAAAAAGGGATTGTTTGGATAGTGCACATGATTTGAAGGATCAAATCAATAATAATAGCTCTTTTGAGTGAAAACATATTTATCAAACAAGAGGCCCAAGTGGGCCTATATCACTCACCCGAGTACCTAGATGATCAGACATGCAGGAAAGATGAATTCATTTATTCTTGCAAATTTACTCATTTACTGTGACTAAGTCAACACAAATGTTGAAAATATGTCAAATTTTATTTCAGACCATAATAAAAAACAAAACTTTTTTGCACATTCATTCAGGTGATTTTGATATTAAGCATTTGCTTTGTCTCTGCAAGATGTGATTCAGGGCAACAAGTTAGTCTTTTTCTTTAGGTGATGCCTTTTGTTGACTGATTTCAAGTTTGGGCCATGAACAACAATTGTTTCAAATATTGTCCAGATTCAACTCAAAATGGCCTAATTTCATATGTTGGATGTTGAGAAACATCCTATTTAGATGTGTAAAGAAATTTAAAATTTTTTTTGACCACATCTGGTTTTAAACTGCTTCTCTCCATATTTTAATTACCAAGTGGTATATTTACCATTGTGAGACCTAGTGTTAAGACATGGTGGCATTATCTGTTGACCAATTTGGATGAAATGTACAAAATTAAGAGGACCTATAGTACTTCATGTATTCCATGTTTCATTAAAATCGTTCATGTGGTATAACAGGAGAAATTAAAAATGTTAAGAAATGTCCCTATACACCCTCATCTGAAGGTCTTGAAAAATTCATAGAGAATCAAAATTGAGAAACTGACAAAATTCTTTCAAAGTAACAATCCTTACTATAATTATGATAACAATAGTCCATAAGAAATCATCATTATCAATTAACTAGGAAATATGACACTTTTCTGCACTGAAAATACCAAGTCCAAACAAATGTCAAAAAAAACCTGTAAAATTTGATTCTGGAAGGGAACCAAAATGACAATACTTTTTCACTCATCCCTCTAGATCATTTCTATGCATTCTGTTTGTCTCTGTATACAGTCAGTATGAAGAAGAATATTGTCAAACGAGGGTACTCTTTTGTGACCTACCTTTGACTACATGGTGGCACCACCTGTAAAAAGATCTGGACAAAAAAACAACAAAATTTGAAGGGGATCATAAGTGATTTCTTTCTACTGAGATTTATTTAAATCCTTCTAACAGTTTTGCACAAAAAGTTGAAAATGTGATAAAATGGCCCCCCCCCCCCCTTTTTTTGGAAGTCTTAAAAATTTCATAAAAAATCCAAAAATTGAGATATTAACAAAATCATTTCACAATAATATTCCTTACCATAATTATTATCAAAATAGTCATTAAGAAATCATGAATATCAATTAACTAAACAACATGACACTTTTCTGCATTGAAATTACGAAGTCCAAAAACGCGTCAGAAACTCATAAATTTCTATTTGACGGATCTTAACCCCGAACACAATTTTTGAAAACCATCTTTATAGATTGTTGAAATGCAAATAGTTTCCCTATTTATGCACTGGTTCTGGAGGAGAAGAATTTTGAAGAGGGGTACCGTTTTGGGCACTTTTTGCCCCGCCCTGGATCCACCCGAGAGAATCTGGATCCGAATACAGTTTTAGTAGGGGACCTTGAGTACATCATATATACAAAGTTTGATCTTAATTTGCAAAGTAGTTCCAGAGAAGAAGTCAAAAATGTTAAAAAGTTAACGACGGACGGAATGTAAAACCTAATATCTTGAATAGATAAAACATCACTATATTGTGCAAAAAAAGCCCAATTGATTGGGGTATTTCTGACCGGATAGACTGGGCACGATTGGTAGTTGTTGGATAGATTTGTAGCCAGATCATCTAGAAATCGCAGTAAACATTATTAAGAAAGTGATATCAAAATATTGCGTAATTCCTATGTGGTCTATGTTACCACCTCATACATGTTGTTTGCAGGGAACATCTAAGTTGCATACAACTCCCAAGTGAGACATGTTTATGAATGAAGGTGCATGGATTTTATTCTCCTTTATTCAGCTGTAACTACAAACATGACCACTTTGGGGCCACCAAACCAAAATTGATGTCATTATTTAAGAACTTCAGTCAATTGCATTTAATTGTTGTCAAAGCTTCAATGAAGTATCAGCTTGGATCGTGAATGAACTGATACAATTAATCACATGCAATATAGAATGATAACAGAAAATAAAACAATTCTTATCTATTTTTCAAGCAGAGTTCCATGACTTTCAAAATAAAGTTAAAAGTCGTTATAAACTGATAATAAATTTTATGTGGCCGGAATTGACTGGGGCTAACTCTACCGAGGCCACACTTTTACAGTGGCCAGATCTACTATAAACTGGTGAATTTAAACACTGGTACAGCACCCTAAACACCCAGAAGGGAACCTTAACAACACTTTACATTGACCCAAGTTGCATAAAACAATTTTTTTTATAATAGTCATACACAATATACATAAAATAACCAAGTTATATTTCATTTTGTTACATAACTGACATAATTATGACATTTTCATTTTCTTAGCATTTCAGGTTGTGAAAAATGGCAGTCTTTATATCATACACAAATAAAATGTGAAAAATTAGGTTTTTTAAAATTTATTACAAATGTCAGCAATATATATGTACGACAGTGTGAAACTCCTGTAAGCTATCATCATTGGGACAGGTTTGGATCTTGGAGAGGGGGGGGGGTTTGTTCCATTCCAGTGAACTTGCATGATTAAAGCAAGTATCCTTGTGATATTTAGTCAGTAAAAATAAAAATGATACAAAAATAAATCTGAATCGCTAGATTTCTAAACTTGTAATCTAGACGAAGAAATTCAAAAAACTTAAACTTCATGTTCAAAAGTTGATATTCAATTTTCTCAACATTTTTAACATCATTAAGCCTGTATAAAATGGAGATTGACTTATAAGTCATTATAATGATTAAGTAAGTGTCATTGCGGTGTTTACCCAGTCGTTCTGGTGTTTGGGTGTCATTTCGGTGTTTCGTCTCACCCATTATAAACCACTGGAGCAGATCCCTGTAAAATTTACACAAAAGAGGCTTAAAACTGTACTGTTGCTCACGATAAACCCCAAATTTTACCACAAACATCTTGACCAGACTGCTCTGGTTTCTAAATAGACTGGTCAATACGACAGTGTCAATTACGCTGACTTTGATGGTGTTTTGGACAACATAGATAAATTAAACCAGGTTTCTTCAAGTTTAAGAATCCACAGGCACAGCGCTAGTGTCGGAGGAAATTCTTAAAATTCATAAGCTATAGATATGATGTTTTCAGTCTTCCTTTTATATATGTATCCTTGAGGTGAACAATACATATAAAAGGAAGACATAAAATGTCACATATTTGTATGATTTTAAGAATTTTCTCCGACACATGCCCCGGCCCTGTTGTTGAGTCTTACGAAGATACTGTACAGTACAGTACTGCAGAACTCAGGGGTGAAACGAAACACCGAAACGGCACCTAACAAAAGAAACGGCAGGGTAAACACCGAAATGGCACTTATATACTCATTAAAACGACAAATTTGTACATTTCCATAATATATAGGCTAAACAACATTGGAAATGCTGATTTTTTTTTAAAATTTTAACTTAGAAATAAAAACTTTGATATTGCGAATTTCCTCTGATTGATATACAATAAACTGCTTAAATTCATTCGGACAACTCTGGATTACAGCAAGTTCAGGATTCAGGCATATTTATCATTTTTTCAGTATTCAGAATTAGTTTCGAATCATTTGATCACAGTCATCTGCCTATTTATCACAAGGATTCAGGCATATTTATCATTGTTGGGTATTCAGAATTAGTTTCTTGTCATTTGATCACAGTCATCTGCCTATTAATTGCAAGGATGCATACATCAGTCTTCCTAACTATAACTGTGCAGACTACAGACTACACAGCCATAAGTTAGAAGTAGTGGACTCGAGCAAGTACCTGGGAGTTACTATCAGCAGCAATAAGAAGTGGAACAAGCACATTGATGCCATCACAGCAAAAGCCAATAGGACTCTAGGTTTCCTGAAGCGAAATCTCAGAGGTTGCAAAACATCAGCACGGGTTAGAGCCTATGAAGCCATTGTACGTCCAACGCTGGAGTACGCTGCCTCCATATGGGACCCTCACCCTAGCGGACAGATCAACCAGATAGAGAAAGTCCAACATAGAGCGGCACGATTCGCTACAAGGAACTACTGGGATAGGAAAGCAGGGAACTTTCGCCAATTATCTTGTAAACAAAAACTTGCCAAATTAATCAAAGTTACGCTATTTTCCAAACCTTCAAAGTTTAGATATTGCAAATTTATATAATTTCATTTCCTTAATATTAATACTACTATAAATGCTACAAATTGTGATAATAAAAATAATGAATATATACTGGCTATAAACCTCTTCATGACATGAAGACGGTCATTTTCACAACCTGAAATAGCATGGAAAAGAAAGTGCAATAACTATGTCAATATACATCAAATCATAATATAACTTGGTCATTGTATGTATGATATATATATATCTATCATTAAAAAAGTTGTCTTTTGTTTCTTTTGATCAATATTAAGTGCCGTTTCGCTGTTTACCCTGCCGTTTCGGTGTTTCGATTCACCGGAACTCCGCACTGTACAGTAGGCCTAGACAAAACACAAAGAAAACAAAAACGCAAAGATAAATTTACCTGACCACTTGAGCAATACTTTTCACAATCTCTGTATATCAATGAAATATGTGAGGAAATACTCGTAATTTCAGATATGTAACCCAATCAGCAATAAATCGGGGATGTTTTCATGCCACATTAACACGTAAACAAGCTCTCAACAGCGTCTTTGACCTAGTTATGGAATGTCACGTGGTATTGGGTGATATCGCACCAAAATGATTTCGCGTTACTGAAGATTTGGAACAACATGGGTATTTAAAATTCATATCACACTGAATATTAAGTTGTTATGCTATCAGTGGCGGATCCAGGATTTCCAAAAAGAGGGGGTGGGACATGCGTATTACTCAGTGAGAAGTTTACTCAGATATTTGTTTGGCCAAATCTGAGTTTTTACAAATTCAAATTTAAATTCAAATTCTTTATTGGCGTAACACATCTAATCTTAGTATTCTTACAATGCAATAGTTATTGCCTAAGTATAAACGAACAAACAATATCATATGACAGTGTAAGACATATATGGCAATAGATTGATATTTAGTATTAATCTGCCTTTGTTAAAATTAAGGTGAGACAGAACGATACAATGCTATACTGGCATGGGCCCAACAGCAAATACAAAAATACAAAGATATACAAATGATACATACTTCAGGAAATGGTATAGAGGGATTACAGTATATTAAAGTGTATTTATATTGCGTAATGAGTCCTCCCAATATGAGACACATTAAATAAGACTATGTTTGTAACGACTCACATCTATAATTTTTAACAAGGTTAGTATGTAATTAGATGTTGCCATTGCCACACTAGCACTCTCAGTATTAAACAATAAGGTAGATTTTGACCATAAATTGAAAAAACAAAATCTATTATAACGTTTAGACATTGAATCAATGAAAATATTTCTTTCATTCTCATATTTACAACATTCCCATTAGAAGTGGGATTCATTTTTAGCAATATTGTCAGTTCAGACTTTACACAGTCTGTCATTTTTATTTATATTAATATATCTTCCCCTTTCAATTTCGAGCTTGTGAGCACTAAGTCTAATTTTTGCCAAGGTCCCTCTATCAAGTTTAGATGGAATTCAACAACATATGGTGCTCTATGGTTAAATTTATAGATACAATTTTTATAAAATTCTAATTTTTCTGAATTCATCACTTTAGAATGGTGTTCTTGTAAACATAAATCTTTAAAACGTTGAAATAATTGCGGAAGTCACGGTTTAATTGAGCGAGTAGAAATAAGAAAGTAAGCGTTACAGGTTTTTTCCCCATTAGTGTTGTAACCCCCAATTAAAATTGCCATTGTACTTCAGAATCAATCCAAGGTAACATAACTGGGTTACTGTCTCAATGGTTTTGTCATTGTAATTAAACTGGTTAATAAATGATTTTCCATTGGAGTTAAAAATAAGTACTTTTGATTTTGTAGCATTAACCTCTAATTTCTAACAAGCACAGATTTACATGTAATATTTATTATGTATATGTAAGGATTTACATGTAAATATGTGGCGAAAGGGGGGGGGTCACTTAATCCGCCACCGCCAATATACATTATTTTCACATTAAGTTTATTACCACGTTCCTCATAATGATCACTGATCTATGAAATTATTTCTGAATGAACACCCCCCCCCCCCCCCCCCCCCCCCCCAAAAGAAAGAAAGAAGGAAAGAAACATTAATCTTAATAATAACATATTACTTTTATGTACATTTGTTGTTAATAAAATTTTAAACTTCCTATACCCTGACCATATAACATTATAGGGATTGGTGAGCCCTCTCCTTTCATCTCATTTCCTCCTCACCATCTTTACAGCAAATGCTGAGAAAAAATATGAAATTGCTAAACAAAAAAAAAAACAAACAAACAAACAAACAAACAAACACAAGCCAAGAACGAAGTATAATTCTCTTGCAATATAAAATGTGTGTGTATATATTATTATTGGTAAATAGTTAATAGGCAATTGGTATGTTTATTACAGACACTGGACAGAGTATATCGTGTAAGTAATAAGTGCAGTGATTGTATATAGCCTGGGAACTATCCAATAAAAAGAAATAAATATTGAAAATGCTGTTGATTCCTTTATAAATGCCGATTGGATATTCCACGGGGAAAGCGCAGTAACTCGCGAATGAATTAATAATTAATCGCGAGTTACTGCGCTTTCACCGTCTCTATAAGAGCGGAGCTGTGCGAGGTATTAAGCAAGGCAAATTTAACGCGCTCTTCTAATGTGTAATCCCGACGCTCGGAGAATTTTTGTTTATTGCGTTCTTCATCAGTAGCGGGTAGAGAGAAAAAAAAAAATTTTTTTTTGTTTAATATTCGAATTCAAATTCTTTCTGAAACACTCCTTTTCATTCTTTGTTCATACGAAGAATAAAAAAATACTAGAAAGTTACGGAAATAAGACATTTTTTAAGAAATCTTTAAATTGCTCACCTTCAAATACTGAGAAACATATTTCATACTGAAATAGTTACGGAAAATCGTTTCGTAATACTCTGGAAACGATAGGACTAAAAATAAACAAATTTTGCAAATTACGTAATTATTTAAAAACTTTGAATTGAAATAGCGGCCAAACTAAAAGAGATAGATATTATCGGCCGATGAATTTTGTAAAGATATGAACCTAGAGAATATGATAGTTCAAATTTGGATAGTGTAGCATTAAAAATAAGCTATATAGGGGAGAATTCAAAATTTAACTAATTGTTACGTAATGATTTTGAAAACTTTCATTTTTAAACTTTTTTTTTACTTAAACGGGTAACGGGGCCTGTGAAAATCTATAGACACAATATGAAGTGTGTATATAAAACCGTTTCTCAGAAAATGGAATTGAAATATCGGGGTGAAATTTCGGCGTTTTAAGACCCTCTCTCGATAAGGTTTGCAGACGCCAGAGGGAAGGAGGCAAATATTTCAAAATTTTTAAAAGAATAATTCAAAAGAGCAATCCTTTCTCCAGTGCTGATTCAAAATTTGGTGGTCATACGACGAAAAATAAGCAAGTTATGAAGTAATTACGTAACTAACCAAATTTTTGAAAAACTTAAATTTCTCAGTTAAAAATGGATATAAAATATTAAAACACCCTTTTTCACGCTGAAATAGACATTTTAAATCGTTTTGTAATATTGTTTTAACGCTAAAACCTAAAATAAAAAAGTTTGAAAATTACGTAATGAGTTTAAAAACTTTAAACACAAATAGCGTCTTTACCGTAATAGTTACATAATCGGAGTTAAGTTGGATGTCAAGATCTACACCTGTACAACATTAAAAAGAAAGTTAGAGGAGACTAGCTTTAATAATGAACGTTCTATTTGGGAAAATTGAAAAACTAATCATGGTTATTTAATTTTCTTCAGATCCCGATTTAAAAATTTTTTTTCTTGTAAATCTTCTAAGTTTGGCTTAAAAAGTAGTAAGCAGAGAAAAAAAATGTTGCTCGTGAAGCTGTTGGTGAGAAAATTGAAGTCAAAACGTGTATGGAATAAAAATAAAAAGAATAATAATAATAAAAAAAATGTAAAGAAAAAACATCACAATAACAAATGGGTCTTCCGATGGAATCGGAAGACCCAAAAAATAATAACAAATGTAAAGAAAAAACATCACAATAACAAATGGGTCTTCCGATGGAATCGGAAGACCCAAATAATAATAACTAGAGCTTACCCGTTGCCGAGGCAACAGGGCGGGTCTTCCTCTTTAGAAAAAAAAAAAAGAAAAATATGCAGGTAGAAAGAAGGAAAAAAAAAGAAAAAAGAAACGAGATACTGCAATGAGTATATTTATTGCGGCATCATAGATATGCCGATTAGGAGAAAGGAGAAGTATATACATAGATACATGTATATATCTCACCGAGACACTATGTAAACATACTCATGTAATTAAAGCGGCATGAATCCAGCTATAGAAAGTCTGTGTATTACAGAATTCCTATTCACAAGCGTGGTGACGTAATGCGACATAGCTTGATAGAGTGTGTGTATTGCGCATTTAAACGGTCAAGTTAGCTGTATACATACCATTGAGATGACTACTATAGTAAGGAGATAAAGAAACTCAAATTTAGGTAAAACATACATATTGTGGGCTTCCTTTATACTTGTCGATTAGATATTCCATGGGGAAAGCGTAGTAACTCGCGATTGAATTAATAATTAATCGCGAGTTACTGTGCTTTCCCCGTCTCTATAAGAGCGGCGCTGTGCGAGGTATTAAGCAAGGCAAATTCAACGCGCTACTCTAATGTGTAATCCCGACGCTCGGAGTAGATTAGTTTATTGCGTTGTTCATCAGTAGCGGGTAAAGTGCAAAAAATGATATTTTTGTTTAAGAATTCAAATTCAAATTCTTTCTCAAACTCTCGTTTTTATTCTTTGTTCATACGGAGAATAAGAAAATACATGAAAGTTACGCAAGTAGGTTATTTTTTTAAAAATCTTTAAATTGCTCACTTTCAAATACTGAGAAACGTGTTTCATACTGAAATCGTTACGGAAAATCGTTTCGTAATACTCTGGAAACGATAGGACTAAAAATAATCAAATTTTGCAAATTACGTAATTATTTAAAAACTTTAAATTGAAATAGCGGCCAAACTAAAAGAGATAGATATTATCGGCCGATGAATTTTGTAAAGATATGAACCTAGAGAATATGATAGTTTAAATTTGGATAGTGTAGCATTCAAAATAACGCTGTTATTGGAGAATTTAAAATTTAACTAATTGTTACGTAATCTTTCAAAAAAACATCGATTTTGAATTTTTTTTTTTATCTAAACGGGTAACGGTGCCGGTGAAAGTCTGTAGTAAAAATATGAAGCGTGTAGATAAAACTGTTTCTCAGAAAATGGAATTGAAAAATCGGGGTGAAATTTTGGCGATTTCAGACCCCCTCTCGATAAGGTTTGCAGACGCCAGAGGGAAGGGGGCAAATATTTCGATGGTTTTTAAAAAAAAGTTCAAAAGAGTAAACCCTTCTCTAGTGCTGTATTGGTTTTTTGTGATCATATGACGAAAAATAAGCAAGTTATGAAGCAATTACGCAACTAACCAATTTTTTGAAAATCTTAAATTTCTCACTTAAAAATAATTTTAAAATATTGAAACAACTTTTTTCAAGCTGAAATTGACATTCTAAATCGTTTTGTTTTCTTTTTGTTACGCTAGGACTTAAAAATAAACGAGTTTGAAAGTTACGTAATGAGTTTAAAAACTTTAAACACAAATAGCGTCTTTATCCTAATAGTTACATAATCGGCGTAAATTCGGTTGTCAGGACCTACACCTGTACAACATTAACAAGAAAGTTTGAGGAGTCTAGCTTAAATAATAAACGTTTTTATTTGAGAAAGTTTAAAAATTAAATATGGCTCTGTAATTTTCTTTAAAACTAGAATTTTTCAAAACTTTTCTTATAAATCTAGTAAGTTTAAGTTTGGAAACAAAGTAAAAGAGAAAAAAAGATTACTGGTAAAGCCGTTGCTGAGAAAATTGCAGTCAAAAATCCTGTTTAGAATAAAAAGAATAATAAAAACAAATGTAAAGAAAAAACATCACAATAACAAATGGGTCTTCCGATGGAATCGGAAGACCCAAATAATAACAAATGTAAAGAAAAAACCTCACAATAACAGAAGGGTCTTCCGATGGAATCGGAAGACCCTAATAATAACAAATGTAAAGAAAAAACCTTACAATAACAGAAGGGTCTTCCGATGGAATCGGAAGACCCTAATTATGTGTGTATCTTTAATCATTTAGGAAAAACTAGAAAAGAACACCGACAGTTACCGCGATAACAGTGAAACGCACTGTATGAGAATACACGAGTCTGATGTGCCAGTCACCATGGTACAGTGCAACTCACTGTATGAGAATGTAGAAGTCTGATGTCTCAGTCACTATGGTAACTGTACAACTCACTGTATGAGAATACACGAGTCTAGTGTGTCAGTCACCATGGTAACAGTACAACTCACTGTATGAGAATACAGGAGTCTGATGTGTCGGTTACCATGGCAACGGTGCATATTTCTGTATGAGAATGCACGAGTCTAATGTATCAGTCACCATAGTAACAGTGTAACTCACTGTATGAGACTACACGAGTCTGATGTGTCAGTCACCATGGTAACAGTGTAACTCACTGTATGAGAATACACGAGTCTGATGTGTCAGTCACCATGGTAACAGTGCAACTCACTGTATGAGAATGTAGAAGTCTGATGTGTCAGTCACCATGGTAATAGCGTACCTCACTGTTTGATGATACAGGAGTCTGATGTTTCAGTCACCATGGTAACAGTGCAACTCACTGTATGAGAATACAGGAGTCTGATGTGTCAGTCACCATGGTAATAGCGTACCTCACTGTTTGATAATGCAGGAGTTTGATGTGTCAGTCGCCATGGTAACAGTGCAACTCACTGTATGAGAATACAGGAGTCTGATGTCTCAGTCACTATGGTAACTGTACAACTCACTGTATGAGAATACACGAGTCTAGTGTGTCAGTCACCATGGTAACAGTACAACTCACTGTATGAGAATACAGGAGTCTGATGTGTCGGTTACCATGGCAACGGTGCATATTTCTGTATGAGAATGCACGAGTCTAATGTATCAGTCACCATAGTAACAGTGTAACTCACTGTATGAGACTACACGAGTCTGATGTGTCAGTCACCATGGTAACAGTGTAACTCACTGTATGAGAATACACGAGTCTGATGTGTCAGTCACCATGGTAACAGTGCAACTCACTGTATGAGAATGTAGAAGTCTGATGTGTCAGTCACCATGGTAATAGCGTACCTCACTGTTTGATGATACAGGAGTCTGATGTTTTAGTCACCATGGTAACAGTGCAACTCACTGTATGAGAATACAGGAGTCTGATGTGTCAGTCACCATGGTAATAGCGTACCTCACTGTTTGATAATGCAGGAGTTTGATGTGTCAGTCGCCATGGTAACAGTGCAACTCACTGTATGAGAATACAGGAGTCTGATGTGTCAGTCACCATGATAATAGCGTACCTCACTGTTTGATGATACAGGAGTCTGATGTGTCAGTCACCATGGTAACAGTGCAACTCACTGTATGAGAATACACGAGTCTAGTGTGTCAGTCACCATGGTAACAGTGCAACTCACTGTATGAGAATACAGGAGTCTGATGTGTCATTTACCATGGCAACAGTGCATATTACTGTATGAGAATGCACGAGTCTAATGTATCAGTCACCATAGTAACAGTGTAACTCACTGTATGATACTACACGAGTCTGATGTGTCAGTCACCATGGTAACGGTGTAACTCACTGTATGAGAATACAGGAGTCTGATGTGTCATTTACCATGGTAACAGTGTAACTCACTGTATGAGAATACACGAGTCTAATGTGTCAGTCAAAATGGTGACAGTGCAACTCACTGTATGATACTACACGAGTCTGATGTGTCAGTCACCATGGTAACAGTGTAACTCACTGTATGAGAATACACGAGTTTGATGTGTCAGTCACCATGGTACAGTGCAACTCACTGTATGAGAATACAGGAGTCTAATGTGTCAGTCACCATGGTAACAGTGTAAATCACTGTATGAGAATACACGAGTCTGATGTGTCAGTCACCACAGTAACAGTGGACACTTCCGTTCAATCAGTTATAGCAGTCCGAAATCTCCATTTGTTACAAGTGCTCTTGTATAAAGACTATTTTTGGTATATTGTTGAAATCTAACATCATTGGGAGCCCAATTATCATCTCAATAAGTGTATATCTACATTTGCTTATATCTTCGCATCAAGGGGAAGGATCCGGTTTAATCAAGTTCCTCTTTGTACAAGATTTTATTTGGTTTTCGAGATATGAGTGTACGGAATAACGAGTGAGAGGTCACGATACATTGTTCAAGGGAAGTTAAACATAAGGGACATGTTAGTAAATATTCTGACCCAGATGGCCACTGAAATTAAAGGCCACACTGGTATATAAGTCACCTCAGCACTTTGGGCATAATCTTCCTCTGTTTTCAATATTTAGAGAATGAGGGAAATAATCTTTAAATACAATAATCTCTATATACCTTAACCCCGATCACATACTGAAAATTGATGCATCATAAGTCAATCCGAGAAAATCAAAGAAAAACACCATTTTTTTCAGAAAAAAAAAAATAAATAAAAATAAATAAATAAAAAGCAACAGATGAGAGAAACGTATACTGGACGAGGAGTGATCACAATACATGTAAAACAGGTGAGTCTGTGACTTAGGTGAGCTGAAAGGGGAACAAAAGCAATTTTACTTTATACGTATCCTTTATTTGGTTTTAATTTTGATTTCTCTCGTCTTGAAACCAGAAACTTTGTTGAGTCTGTTACTGAAAAAGATTCTGTAAAGATATTGGGGGGGGGGGGGGGGGGGGGGGTTGCTGTTTTGTTTGTTTGTTTGGGTTTTTTCGTGAGGGGGAGGGGGTCATTATTTCTATTAATCTATTAAGAATATGCTTTCTAACAATTAAATTAAAAGGGACAGAAAAACTTAGCAGGTAGACACTGCATGTACGCTTTCTATTCTAGTGTTAAAGCATCAGCAGATCATTCCTGTGAACTTTCATCAAAAATGATAAATATCAGATCATGTATCTGCGTATACATTTGGTGGTGTACCATATGCGCATTTCGACAACTTACGTCTCTTTAGTGAAGCTTAACTCCGAAACTGTGGAAATCCAAGTTCAAGTTCAAGTTCATTTATTTCCAGAAGCCATACAAGACTTATAGGATATGTAACAACAGTATGTACAAATATAGATATATACAATATATACAACAATGTACACGTATACCATGTACTAGTATACAGTGAATATGGAGACACACAAAAGCTGTATAATCATGTGGAGAGTGACCACTGCTTAAAAATGCAGAATGGTTACTAAGTTATCTTTATACTAGAATTTTATTGCGAAACATTTAAGAGAAAAAATGAATTATTGCATACGACTAAAGCACACGTATGCTGTATAAAGTAAGCAACAATTAGGATGTATATATTATCATAATACCATGTTATTCAATCACAGATGCGCGCCAGAATCGGAGTAAGATAATTAAATCGACAATAAGGAGGTAAATAAACAATATTGTTCGTAAAAATTTCTTATCACAAAATAGGACACATGTAAGATCATTACAAATGATACGACCATTATATATTTCAAGTGGCTTTACTAAGAGGATAGGTAGCCAAAACGCTGGGTCTCGTTGTATTGTTATATACGAATAAAGTATAGATATACTGCATATAAGTAAGCAACAACAAGTATATAAGTACACCATGACAATTCTATAACAGACATATGCTGCGTTTCTGTTGGGGATAGGATACAAGTAAGAACATTACAAATGATACGGCTATTGTAGATTACAAGCGATTTGACTAAAGACAGATGACCAAAATGCTGAGTATTATTTCATATGACTAAAGCATATATATGCTGCATATAGATAAGCAAATATAAGGAAATATATATAAGTACATTATCTTAAGATCATGCAGTGCAATCACAGATGTACGCTGCAAATACTGGAATTAATGTTCAATAGTTTAATTGACAACAAGCAGGTGAACAAACAATATTATTTGCAAAACTTATGTGTCAAAAATAGGGTACAAGTATAAGTATAAGATCATTACAAATGATACGGCCATTATAAAGTTCAAGAGATTACATTGAGCAGATGGGCATCAGTGTCATTGAATTGTTTCCTACAACTAAAGTACTTGCTTATACCAAGTATAAATACTTGATGAACAAATTAATTACGAAAATGACACAAAAGGAAGAGCAAAAGAACCAATCAAAGGACACAGTTGTACATGAAGAAAATACTCCTCAATTTAAGAATAATCTACAAACTTTTGTCGCAGTAAATTGGAAGTATACATTTCGGGTCAGTATAGAGACTGAGCAAAACTAATACAAAAATCTACATCGCAGAAACTGAGGAAAACTGATACAAAAATGAATATCGCAGAAACTGAGAAAACTGATACATAAATCAATAATGCAGGACCTGAGCAAAGCTGATACAAAAATCTACATCGCAGAAACTGAGGAAAACTGATACAAAAATAAATAACGTAGAAGCTGAGCAAAACTGATACAAAAATCTATATCGCAGAAATTGAGGAAAACTGATACAAAAATCCATAACGAAGAAACTGAGCAAAACTGATACAAAAATCCATAACGCAGAAACTGAGCAAAACTAATACAAAATCTATATCGCAGAAACTGAGGAAAACTGATACAAAAATCAATACCGCAGAATCTGAGCAAAACTGATACAAAAATCAATAACGCAGAACCTGCGCAAAACTAATACAAAAATCAATAACGCAGAAATCCAATACCAGGGTTTTTCAGTCGGTGGCCTTGACGGTCATATTGAATTACAGAATATTTTTTCACGTGTTCATTATGCATCCTGAGAATTTTTTAAATGTAAAATATCATCAAAATCATTACAAAAATGAAGAAGGAGAAATATTTAAAAGATAATGGAGACTTATACAGGAAAATGACTACGTCCCTTCTTTGCGCTCCAAATCACAAGAACCAAAATTGCATATGCACAACTAGACCACATACCTGAGAAAATAATACAATAAGATATTGTTAATGTGAAATGGCCTCTGATGTGTAGAGATCTAAACCTATTATAGCATTTAACCCCCCCCCCCTTTTTTTCCCCGCTCCCGCCAACAAGAAGAACAAAAATAGTTAACAGCAAACAAGCTAACAGAAAGGAAGAAATCACACAGACTATTTTGAAAATTTTCAGCTAGGGATGTCGGTAACAATAAACTTACTCAAACACAATACTTTTGTATTTTGTTACATCTGCTGAAAGCTTTTACCGGCAATAATGGATTTTACGTGAATGACCATAGTATATTATTCTCTCAAACCAATTTGATAAAAGCTAGGTGCCCGAAATTTCGCGGGCACAGAGTGTATTGTAGTCTCCCATTTCATGACAAACAATAATGGCAGATTCGTTTACAATTATGTTGTGTAAAGTAAAAACAAAAGAATGTTCACACTGGTTGCACTTGTGTATATCTTGTATATTATTGCATTGTACGTAATGTATTTTTACAGAAGCCTTATTTAACAGGTTGCAATTACATCTTCATCATATAGATCCAAAACGTAAATGTATATTTTCACTTAAACAAAGACAAAATTGACATTACTCGTATTACACATTTATTTGATATTTTAATTCTGTTCTACATCATTACCAAAACCGGTGTGGTCCAGTGGATGAGTTGCTCGGCTTGTGACTGAGATGTCCCGGGTTCGATTCCCGCCGTGGGCACACCGGTGAAACAGTAAAAATCGACGTCCTGTGTCACAGTAGGCGTGGCACGTAAAAGATCCCTCACTGTTACGAGTGGGTCTGTTGCAAAGGTAAAATTTTTTAGCCGCAAGTTGTGGCCCTATTTGAATGATAAGGTGACGACTTGCGGCTATAAATTTCTCTGCAATGCATCAGGTAGATGACGTCATTACATACGAGAATTAATCATGCAGCGACTCAAAACAATAATCAATCAATCTATATCTTTAACTTGCACTCATTTTCGATCGCACAACAGCAACAAAACAACAACAACAGTGCTTCTTGGTAAAGTACCTATTTTCCGAAATGAGAGAGAGAGAGAGAAAAAAAAAGAAGAATCCACTAATCGTCGTAAACATATTTTAGCCTTTTACATTTGTTTATTCCTCCAACCTCATACAGTTATGTCGTCAATTGTTTTGTACATTCTTTTTTTCTTTTTTTTTTTTTTTTTGGTTTATTGATTGATTTGGAATTTACGTTCTTTTTCGCAATTTTCCAGTTATATTGCGACATGGAAGCAGGAGGTAACTAACATATTCAACACATATCTATTAACGAAAACCCTGGCACTGCGAAATGAATATTACTGTATAAATTATTCTATACACGTTTGTTAAAAATATTTTGACAGAGCATGTGTTTTTGTCCCATTAATAAAAACCAAATGAATTTAGATGAGAGAATAATTCTGCGATGTCAAACTGAATTACCGCACAACCTGCATCAAGAAGTACAGGCATAGTTACCATAGAAACCAATGTTAAATTGGTCAACTTCAAACAAGACAGACACAACTTCCTATTCCTTAATATAAACTACGAAGCGAAAGATTCTGTGTACCCTTTTGAGGGTAACTATCTTTGGCTATGCTTTCAAAAGTTATTTAATTGTTTTTAAATCTATCTAGCACATCATAAATGTTTTAGCAAATAATATTACAATCGGTGATTCCTTCAAATGAGTAACAATCTCTGTTGTAATTAAAGAATTTCAGTGACTGAGCAGAATTAAACAAGTAAAATAATTATAAAAAATCCCTCAAAATTTGGACTTCAAATTTAAAAGAGGATACATCTGTATAATATACTAAATATAGATTACAAAAGAAGTTGACCTTTGCAGTGTTACAAATCTGTATCGATTGAATACAAATTATTCAAAATGTTGAAATAAATGATGCTGTAACTAATGGTTTTTTACAAAAAAAAAATGATTATAATAATAAAAAAGAAATATATGGTTTTCTTCTTCACAAAACATCAAGAGATGTTACTCTTTTCAGAAATACGGACTCTGGATCCGCCTCAGAATAAGCTGTATTTCATACAGTTACAGACTGGGCACAAGGGTTACGGTCATTTCCTTGTCCCGAGACCAAATGCCGAGGGAAATAGTTTGTCTTGAGTGGACAAAGAAATTACTTTAACTCGCGTGTCCAGTCTATAACTGTATAAGTATACCGATGCAAACTACACATATACTATTAACATGTATGTATTGAAACAAGCAGTTATGGAAATCATCCATAGATGATCAGCGGAGAAATTGTTCCTGAACACACTTCTTTTAAATACCACTCCGATATGTTCACTGCTGTTTTTATGAAAATTTTCGTATTTCTACCATCTCTGTTATCGAGGATTGACGAGATCCCTGTATCATCTAACTTTATAAATCTTTTTGTTGTCGTGTCGACTGCTTTTTAAATTTTTGATGTAGAAGATCTAGATCAGGGATAGATAACTCGCTTAAATGGTTATCAAAAACAAATTACCACAATTTCTTGGAAAAATTTTCGAAATTCATTAATATTTAAAAGTATTTAGTTTGTATTTAAAGGCATTGATAAACAGTGTTTATAGCTTTGGTGTATGATAGGTGAATGAATGAAATCATTAAAATGCGCTTTTTTTGTATTTAAATATCTACATATGTATTAATGATTGTTACATGTACAAGGAAAGATGAGATATATATCCAACATACCATTGATATAATAGTGTTTCTTATTAGTGCCAAGCCGGGCAGCGTTATGGTGGCAGCCGCAGACTATGATCTGAGAATAACGTTCAATAATCAATATTTGAACGAAGGTTCTCATTGTAGCGCTATCTCACGCTCGCAATGTTTCACAAAGTTTTCAAGATGGCGACTAAAAGTGACCATCCTGCAGTTGAACGAGCCTAATTTTATTTTATTATTAATAATTTTAATTAATTAATTATTAATTATTATTATTATTGTTATTAACATTTATTATTATTAAAGGTCATTTCATACTCTTGAGCATTCACTTTCATTCAAGAATGTTAAAATTCCAGCAGCGGGTGCGTAGTAGAGCGCTCTCGAGCTCTTTATTGAACACGCCTCAGACATTTCACCTACTCATCGGTGGATAAACCATTAGCAATATCTACTAGACTACATGGAGCAAGGTAATATGGTTTCCTTTAGATGCGTTTCACCAAAATAATGAAATTCGTGACTTTCAAGGGTACTGTGAAGAAGAAATATTGAACTGATATTTATAATCAGGAAAAAAACATGATGAAACTATAAATCATTTCCTTACACAAACTGTCAAATCCAGTTTTCTTAGATCTGATAAATTCATTTTCATGGTAATTACTTTAGTAAAACCAAATTATTCTTACTGAAAAAAAAAATGAATACATGTGTACATACCTTGCTGAAATTCCTGAGATTTCACAGAAACTAATCCGGTTACAAAAACAATAAGATAAGAAAACTTCATCTTGGTACTTAAAATGATAATGTCACTGTTTGTCCCTTTATATACACGTATTTGCACAGATATTACAAAATATACGTCGGGAATCCCCCGGCCACGAGGTCAATGACTGGATGAAGTTCACAAGTACGACGTATCTATACGCATTATACAACTAACGCGTCCCGTGCTGTACGTAAACATTTCTTCGACTGGGACTTTTTTGTGTGTGTGTTTTTGTGTGATGACCTAGATTATGGACAAAATAGAGACGGATCCAGGTTTTTAGAAAGAAGGAGGGAACAAGATGTAAATAATGGGAGAAGACGATAGGTTTTGTTACATTTTGTATCATGATAAATTTGGGTAAATGGATGGAAAATTCGAAATTCATAACAAACAATAATATCTGAATAATTCATGGTCTCGATGTGCAAAAGTGAAATATCGAGCTTGATTTATTAATCATCAAAAAATGTTCAGACCGAATGTGATTGTATATGGTTTGTATATATTATTGCACAACTGAGGGAAGAATATTTCACTAAGATTTATGGACAATAAGGCCAGTGACATTCCATGACCCGCGAGAGAATTCACACTTTATTTGCAGACTTCGTTTTCCATGACTACCACAATAACACATCACTTTCTATAATTTTCATTATCATATACATGTAGTGCAAATTATACTTAGTGATACGTAAGTTGAACTTTTTCATTGATAACAAATCTGATTTGTGCACCGACAATTTGTTAAATTCTCCCAACCTAATTTTTCAATATTACGTTGACATGACGCAATTGTCGTTCATAGCAACCTCTTTGCAAGCTCCGCCCATTATTCTGCACACACTACGAGAGCGTTCATAAAAGAAAAACGTCATCGTCCTCTGCGTAGTTCATTGAAAAAATCAAAGGGCTGAACAGCCCATATAGTCGGTGAATTCTTGATAGATGAATATCTAAACCCAAGTAACAGAATTCGGTATAGGCTCTATAGTTATATTTTAATTTGGTATCGGTAAATATTGAACTGAGATTGATATTTTGAACGTTGTACCAATTCCATTTGTTATCACGTACTGAATGCTGCTGACAATGAGCCTTTTACTGGTAAAATTAATGAAATTTCAAGAGGCCCATGGGGCCTCAACGGTCACCTGAGTAACATGCAATACTGTTCGTGCAAAGTACATTTTTTTCTTAGGAACAAGATTAACCATATGTAGATTTAAAGCAAGTACATACAAAAAGTTGATAGATTTACAGAAAATTTGCCATTTAAGCACTTCAAAGTACTAATGATCTTTGACTTCATGACCTTTAAAACTCTCCAGAAATAATCCTTAACAAATTCCTTACAACTTTCAAACGTATCTGCTTTTACATCTCTATAGTGTTATTAGACTTGCTGAAAAATATCAACTTTAACACTTTTTAGTGCAAATAACCTTTTCATAACATTGACCATTCCCCCGACTTAAAAACTATTGAGAAATAATTCTTACATCATTCCATACAGTTTCAAATGTATATGCCTATACAAATAAGAGGCCAATCGGCCTGGACACTCGCATCATTTGTTGGCAATGAAGATCCAGGCATCATTCCATAGGAGTTTCAAATGTATATGCCTCTACAAAGAAGAGGACAATCGGCCTGGACGCTCACATGATTTGTTGGCATGGAAGATGAAGAACATACCACTTTTACAAATACCTTAGATTTGGTATGTTCAACAAGCTGAATAAGTTTCAAAATTAATTAATTAATTATGATAACCATGTGTGTATATTTTCTCTATACTATATATAAACACAGAAATCTGTACTTTTTCGTCGAATCTCGGAATGGGTCCAGACCCCTCGGTACACCCCTCTGGATCCGCGCATGTATGTATAAATCGATTATAATGTACTTTAACAAAGGGAGTTGGCCCCTTTTATCACTGGGAATGCATCTTAATATCTACACCAGTAATAATTATGTATATAGCTAGGTAAAGCAATGTTAAGTAAGTCTTTATGAAGACAATTACTCGTTTTGGGGTCATAAGGGAATTCTGAAAGGAAGGGGGGGGGGCTGGCTGATTTGGTCGAGTCGGATAATTTGTTTTCAGATCTTCAAAGAATTGAATTATTGGAATATTTATTTCCTTGATATCCTGGGACAGATGATTCATTTTCTTGACTTTTTTGTGGCCAATAAAATAAAATACTTGTTACAATTGCATTGTAAATGTATGCCATTACGAATTAACAAATCACGTGTAAAGTACACTCAATAAATAACAAGCAAACAATATCTCTGTGCATTGTTCTCTATGTCTCAGGAGAACGATTTCTTTTTACTTTTGTTATCATGTATGTTAGGTGAAGATACACATTTTTGCTGGTTTTGACTTATGTTCTCATTTCAAAGTTATGCTTGTTTCTATTAAAATACATTTGAATAAATGTGTCAAAATCATTTAACAAATGTCCTGTTGCACTTATTTGAATGAAACTTAAAGGGAATGAAATACTGTCAACCAATATGTCCACAATAAATTTTGAAATGCACATGGTTTAATTTGAACATCGACTTTGCATATGTGCTCATTCAGTTAAGACCCCTTTTGGCCACTCGTTTTAACGTTAACATATTGGGATGTCTGGTATATAAACGAAGGGCGGACGCACTAGAGGGAGTCGGGGAGAGGGATTGGAAACTAGCGGCAAGGGGACATGAATGACTATATTCTGAGGGAGAACCTAAAGAGAAAATCTCTCAGAAAACAGATGGTAGAGCCCCTGTCCCCTGTCCGCCCCTCAAAATGGACATGTAAATTTTTTTTAAGTTAAAATTCTATTAAGTTTTGTTGAACACTAAAATTTGTTGATACTAAAATATCAAATAAATTATCAAATTTTGAAGGCGATCTGCCCCGTCTTCAGGACACAATGATTACAAATAACACATAAAGAAGACGAAAAACAGATATTGGAACTACATATTTACGTGTGGTTGTTGAGAGCAATGAACATGATTGTATATATGTATGTATATTTTAATTATAATCTGTTCAATATCTGTTTATGTTATAGATATTTACACAGGTCAACGACAGATCACTGACGAAAAATATTTATGGTTTTCTTCATATGTGCGATACAAACTTGCTGAAATTCGTAATGTCCAAGAACAGTGTGATGAATAAATATTGAACTGATATATACAATAACGAAAAAAAAATTTTTTTCTGACACATATTGCCAAGTCCAGTTTTCTTACTCGGTACGTCTCTCTCTCTCTCTCTCTCTCTCTGGTAAGCAGGTAAGTGTGTATTTAAAGATATATGTGTACATACCTTGCTGAAATTTCAGGGCTTGTACAAAACCCAATGCGCTTACAAAGGCGATAAGATTCACAAACTTCATCTTGTTACTTATTGAATATGAACAATTCGTCCTCTCTTCGTACATATATACATATGCATAGACATTGCAAAACATCTGTGGGGAATCCCCATCAACGACGGCAACAACGGGATAAATTTCACAATGCCGTTATCTGTACAAACTACACAGCTTAACGCGTCAAGAGTTCAAACGCTTTTCATAGACTATTTTTGTTTGGTGTTTTTGTGTGATGACCCAAATTTTGATCACTGGAGGATCCAGGGTTTTTGGAAAAAGGAAGGGAACAACAACTTGATGTGAAAACGGGAGAAGACGATTATTGACACATTTTATGCAGTATTGTGATAGATTTTGGATAAACAAGAGACGGATCCGACGTACTCCCGCTAAATCCGCCGTAAGAAATATGTATGGGTGGGACAAAAGTCAAGACCCACCCTGATATTGGAGAAAAAAAAACTAATACCCTCTCAAATGGCTTTTTGGGAGGATCCCTCATCAACAAATTTTTCAGATCCAGTACTGTATCAGTAACATGCATATATCATTTTATGTCTTATATATATCAAGTCTACTAAGCGTTCAATGGGAACACCATCGCATTTTTTTCCATATTTGCGTACGGAAATGGACGAGTTGTTACGAATGTTAAGCGTTATGAATAAGCATTATGAATAAGGGGTATAGTAATTATTGGTGTTGTTCATGTTGTTGTTGTTGTTGATGATGATGGTAATGATGATGATGATGATGTTGCTGTTGTTGTTGATGATGTATTGTCGTCCCCTTCGTCATTACAAGGAGATCTATTTCATAGCTCAACAGGCATTTGAGGCACCGCGCCGTTTATCATTACTAATAATTAAATGACATCGTACAAAATCTTGTATTTAAATGTGAAAGTTTCTACTAGGTACTTCATTATTTCACTTTATCATTCATTTCCTTTTCCTGCGTTTCTATACATGATAAATGAAGATAGTGTCTGTTGCAGCGTAGCGCGTTTCACCCAACTTGATAGAGAATGAATTTTGTGGATCTGATGTTACCCCACCTATCATTTTCCTAACGGTCAAAATTATACAAAAAGGTACAATAACAAACCTACACTCTCACAAAAAATATTTTTGATGCTAATTTGTTTTGTTTTTATGCTGTTGTGTATTTAGTGGTGGTCAGTGTTTGATATCACACTGGAGTATTCCACCTACGTGTATTTAGTGGTGGTCAGTGTTGGATATCACACTGGGAGTATTCCACCTACGTGTATTTAGTGGTGGTCAGTGTTGGATATCACAATGCATTCCATCCAAGGGTATTTAGTGGTGGTCAAGGTTGGATATCACACTGGGAGTATTCCATCCACGTGTATTTAGTGGTGGTCAGTGTTGGATATCACACTGGAAATATTCCATCTACGGGTATTTAGTGGAAGTCAATGTTGGATGTCACACTGGGAGTATTCCACCTACATGTATTTAGTGGTGGTCAGTGTTGAATATCACACAGGGAGTATTCCATTCCCGTGTATTTAGTGGGGGTCAGTGTTTCATGCTGGAGGAATCCGGAGTAACCGATAAATATCGGCAAAAATAGATTCGAACCCAAATTTAACAGAGGTCATTGTCCCATATATCATTCAAATAAAATATTTTTCTAAAAACTAAAAGAATATTACTTGGATCATTTTATCCCCCTTTCCCAACAGCCCTGTCAACCATTGGAACCTACTAGAGCATTTTATAGACCTCGCGTCTAACACGGGATCCGACATTATAATCGCTGGTGACCTAAAATGAGAATCAACTTGCCCCTAGTATTACTCACAGCTATCTTAAAAACATATGTATGAAGTACTCATTCAGACAATATATCAATGAACCTACATTTTATAGTGAACATAATTCTTCTCTGTTAGATGTTATTCTATGTAATAACAGTGACATAGTTGATACTGTGTCTGTCTCTGATCACTTCTTACCTGCTAATATACGCTACCATTGTTCTGTCACTACCACAATCAAAATACAGAACCCTAAACCTACCCACGTAAAATGCAAAGTGTGGTTATATAGCCAAGGAAACTTCGAACTGTACCGTGATAGAATAAAAAAAAAATGTGAATGGAACAAAATTATCAACAAAGACATCGATGAATCTATTCTATTGCTAAAAAAAAAACTATCTTGGACATTGCCAGCGAAACTATTCCAAACAAGCTGGCCACAATTAGAAATGATGACCCACCGTGGCTGCATAATAACATACGCAAATTAATACGTAAACGTAAAAGAGTTCATAAAAAAGCTAAACAAATGAACAACCAATATTATTGGCAGAAATTTAGAAAACTACGGAATTTCGTTATAAAGGAAATAAAAGACGCAAAATTAAAATACGAACAGAAAATAAATGAAGAGATAAACGGAATAGACATGAATTCCAGCAAAGCATATTCTAAACTATCAAATTTTGCTGGATTTAACAACAAGAAACATAAAATACATCCTCTTATAATAAATAATACTATTGTTGACGAGGACGTTGAAAAAGCGACACATTTCAATGAATTCTTTGTATCACAGTCATCAGTCGTAACTAATAATAAAGATCCCCCTCCTGTCCGGTAATCAACCGAATCCAAATTAGATGACATCATAATATTACCTACTGATGTAGAAGATATCTTAAAGACCCTAGATGTGTCTAAAGCCAGTGGACCCGATCTTATAAATCCATTCTTTTACGCGAAGTAAGTTCAGAACTTTCTACACCATTGTCAATTATATTTAACAAGTCACTTAACTCATCTACATATCCCAAATCTTGGAAACTTGCCAATATAATACCAATATTAAAGAAAAATGATCCTTCACAAGTAAATAACTACAGACCAATAAGTTTACTCAATATCCTAGGGAAAGTCATGGAAAAATGCGTGTATAAATATCTATATAATTATCTTATTGATAATAATATACTATCTGAAAATCCGTCCGGATTCAGATCTAAGGATTCTACAGTTAATCAATCAATATTTATTCGTAATGATATTGCCAAAGCCCTAGACCAAGGTAAAGATATCCGCATGATTTTCTGTGATATTTCTAAGGCTTTCGATCGTGTATGGCACGAAGGGCTCCTCGTTAAATTGAAAAATATTGGCTTACAAACTAAATTAATAAAATGGTTCGAATCCTATCTAGAGCATAGACAATAACGAGTCCTGCTAAACAACAAGGAATCGAAATGGGCTTGTATCAAAGCAGGGGTACCCCAAGGCTCCATCCTGGGTCCCCTCCTTTTCCTAATTTATATTAATGATATTGTTAACGATATAACAGTGAATATAAAATTATTTGCCGACGACACTTCTTTATATGTTATAGTCTATAACCCACAAACTCAATCACGTGAAATAAACAACGGTCTCCTCAAAATACAAACTTGCGCAGAGACATGGCTTGTTGACTTTAATCCTAATAAAACTAATGAACTTATAATTTCCAAAAAGAATTACCCTTTAAAACACCCTCCCGCATATATAAACGATGTTCGTATTAACAGAGTAAATAGTCACAAACATATAGGTTTGACCCTATACAATACTCTTACATGGCATGACCACATCGATGAAATAAAATCCAAAGCATATAAAACACTGAATGTCTTACGCAAACTAAAATTTAAACTAAAGCGAAATATTATGTATAAATTGTATATTAGCTTTATTCGGCCGACCCTAGAATATGCTGACACCGTTTGGAGCAACATTCCGGAGTATCTCCAAAACGAACTAGAAGAAATGCAGTTAGAATCCGCCCGCATAATCACTGGAGCTATAAAGCTCACAAGTCACGCCCTTCTCTACAAAGAATCAGGATTCGAACCCCATCAGTTTACGTAGGAAAACACATCGAATGATCACGTTTTACAAAATGGTAAATAACATTTCTCCAGCATATCTCTGCGCCCTTGTTCCTCCTCAAATTTCCCACATCCATTTCACACGAAATAATAAAAATCTTCACCAAATTCACTGTCGGACATCAGCTTATCAAAACTCGTTCTTACCAAGTTCTATAAATGATTGGAATCACCTTTCCTCCGCTACCAAGAACCCTAACTCCATAGCAATACTCAAAACAAAAATATCGCATGCGTCATCAACTCCTAAACATTTTAATTCTGGATCGCGAAATGGACAAATATTACTAGCTAGAATGCGAATGAACAACTGCAGACTAAACAAACACTTATACATAGCAACTTGCTTCCCTCCCCTTTGTGCTCATGCGGTATGATAGAAACGACCAGGCACTACTTATTTGTATGTCTGTTATACAATGAGCTACGTAAGAACACATTCATTCCCTGAATATTCGAACAGATTTAACAACCCTGTTATTCGGTGACTGTACTTTATCTGAAGAACTAAACGAATACATTGCTAAATCAATTCAAAGTTATATGTTAAAGTCAAATAGATTTAATATAAAAGAATAGAAACACTTGCATTATTATTTTTTTCTTCAGATATATAAATACCGCTCTTTTCTATTCCTACTGAACACCCCGTCTCCCCACACCACATCTCAACTCCCCATCCCTACCCCAACCTAGATAACTATATGTATATGTGTGTATGCATATGTGTATATGTATGTGTATAAATGTGTATGTATGTATACATATGTATATATATATATATGTATACACAAATTAATCGAATATGAATATTTAATTATATAATTATACTTTAATATATATTGTATAAACACACGCAAATGAACAAATATTATATATGTGTGTATATATGCATGTATGTAAGTATGTACGTGTGTATATATGCGTATGTATGAATGTATGAATATGTGTACATGCAGATATGTATGTGTATTACAATTAAAACCTATTACATGCTTTTATATAAGTACATTCCTACATGTTATATTGCTTTCTCTGTATTATGTATATTTCGCCTATTGTCCATCAGTAACTTCATGTTGTTGGGAAATGAATTAATATAAGCTTCGGCTTGTTTTCAGATCCCTGAAACTTTATGTACTATTGTATAAACGTTATATGTGCATACTTATCAATAAATACAGTTTGAACTAAATAAAATATTTTGATCTCTACACTGTCTCCAGACATTCATTACTTTTCAGAGTATCTTAAGGACAGAGGCGGGAGTCAAATTTTTTTCCTGTCTTTATTAAGAAATATGTATTTCAGAGATCTTGTATTTGAATTCTGAACAGAAAATATCTGCTAGAAAATTTTTTATTGTGAATTGTGTATTTCTGCCTATATGAGGCAATGAAGAAATTCCATGTTCTGTCAAATCAGGAAGTTGGAAAATCTCCAAATGTTTATTGGTAGCCATATCAAAGGTTACAATGAAACTCAATAATGCTCAAGTTTAATACAGCACCTCAAAATTGATAGAAAGATATCTGAAAATTGAATAACCGGGATCTGTCCTTAAACGACAATCCTAGATGAAACGAACAGTATGTATCATACCTAATGAATGCGGATATGTATTCTGAATGATACATACTGTATTGGGAAATAAGTATATTCTCTACAAATCCTAAATATGACCATAAGAAATAGCGAAAAAATTACACTCGACATAACTTAGTCTCTAGCGTGCTTTACCCATGACGGAGGGGCCCTGGGTAGGAGAACCCATGACGGAGGGGCCCTGGGTAGGAGTTCCCATGACGGAGGGACCCTGGGTAGGAGAACCCATGACGGAGGGAACCCTGGGTAGGAGAACCCATGACGGAGGGACCCTGGGTAGGAGTCCCCACTCGTCGGAATCTTGTTTTCCGGTTGAGACAGTAAAACCAAGGTATAATCACAATGTCGTGGCACTTTAAATGATCCCTCTCTGCTTCAGGTGAGTCCATTATGTAGGTTTAAATTTTTATGCAGATGGCGTTTCCCTACCACGTAAGTCAAACAATTTTTGCGTTCCCAACTTCACAACCTCTTCCCTCTTACAAACCCAGTCGCTATTTAACTGCGTTACTCGTGGAACCAATCAGGAAACAACATTATCTAAATATATAAACTTATAGTAAATATTACATATTTATAGGAATCTTCTTCATTTGAATGTATATCATTATCATAATTTACTCTGTACATATATACATGTATGTACATATGCTGGTGTAATGATTCCCTATGGGAAAAAATGAAAAAAAATAAAATAAATGAACGTTTGTTTTGAAATCGGAACAGAGCAATTTCATTGGATGGAAAGTACCTAGGATATATTTCAAGCCCGGTTTTTGAAAAGCGAGTCTTGTTAAGGTTTTACGTGAGGAATCACGACCCTTTCGGCCTTTGACATTGTAAAGAATCTACGTTAACGTAGAGAACAAAAAAAAAATAGAAATAAACAAAATTATACACCTTATAAAGCGATATCCTCCAAGCGGCAAAACATATGAACATGAATACATGTACCGGTATACATATGGATTCCAAATTACCTGTGAATCACTGTTGTAAATTTTGAATGTTAATTGTCTCTCTCACTCCTATTTGACATGGTTAATGGATCAATCCTTCTACCGTGACATACCTAATACCGTTTTTAAACATAAAACCAGGTCGTGTGCATATTTTCTTCGAGTAGACACATATTCTGTTCGTTTATTTGCCATAGACAATATTTTTATATATCGATGAAAAAGTTTGTTAGTTTGGTAAATATATAACGTAGATTTTCAGTGGCGGATTCAGGAAAATGGGGGGCCCACATATGAAAGTCAAGTATTAATTAAAATTCTCGGCCAGTTTGTCTGCAAAATCTTAAATTTTACTCATACTTTTGGTGAAAAAAGTTGGCAACCAGTCCTCTAAATCCGCCACTGGTTTACTATGTATATACACGTTAAGGAATGGAGAATGTTTGTGTTAGATGCCGTAAGGCTCGCTTTACCGTAGACCCTGAGATAGTCCCTGTATTAATACGTATATAAATTCAGTTAAAACTCCTTTAGTCTGGTTCCCGAGACCCCCTGGATTTTTTGCTGAGGTTTGCTCTAACACAGCAAAAACTCCAGAGAGGTTCCGGGAACCAGACTAAAACTCCTGATATCGAAGTCAACGGGACCACAGCAAACATTTCACCTTATCCTAAATTCGAGATAAACATTTGATTCAGCTGTTTAGATGACCATTTTCGATCATTCTTATTAACATATGAATAAACATGTGTTGTTTTCCTATTATTATTTCATATTTTTGTCTATGTAATGCATACTTCTATCAACTAAATTCTAACTACCATCTGTCACCTAAATGACAAGCCTATAAATGAAGAAAATTTTAGAATTATATTTTTTGAATCCGGGTTTGGATTTACGTCGCTTGACATGCGAGACAGCAATGTCATTTACTTTGTTTTACGTGAGATACATCAATAACTTTTAAAGCAGAATATGTACAAAGGTGATATCAATAAATGATTCAAATGAACGCTCCTCCACAAATATCTAAGGTAAAAAAAATTCCCACCTTGAGTAATGCATAACTCAGTGATTGATCATTTGGTCTCCGTGATTTGCCTGTAGACAATGAACTTTAAATTGATTGGTCCGAGACTGGAAAATTATAGCATGAAAAGGATAAATTACGACAGTATCTTATTTTTTCTGTGTTGCATAAATTATAAACTTTGTGTTAATTGCAAAATTTAAAACTAAAATCCCTGAATGTTTTCGTAGAATAAAGATAAATGAGTCGAATTAAATTCTGTTGGTTTCAATTCTCTAAATAAGGCGATGCTCCGCCCATAATCATGCGCGTGCGCGGATATTCACTATAGAAAACAACAACAATGGTTCACATGGGGGAATATGAGCAGGTGAAAAGCGAAAGTGTGGTAGAAAAGAAAACTATACATAGACTCCGAGGCCCCCCCCCCCCCCAAAAAAAAGGTGGAACAAACGTTAGAATCGGGTAAAACTCGAGTATTTCACTTTCATTATTTTCTCTTTATTGTTTCTAAGAGTCATGGGCATCTTTGTTACCATTCAATTTGAATTGACAACTACATGACAATAAATAACACATACTATTTACAGTAGTAAGAAACATGGCTAAAATGTAAAATTGATAACAATACAGGTTAAAACAAATAATGTAAGTACGTAAGAGGCAGATCTATCAATATAGGTGGCGCTGTTTATTGGATCGTATATCTCTGACATATTTTTTGGCATGTCGCTGATGCTGACTGCATTTTTTGACATCTTGTTCATCCTTGAAGTATTTCTTGCAATTTCGTCGTTATCTGAAAAACAAAACATATTAGGAAAAGATTGTATTAATTGATTAAGGTCTGCAATATAATTATTTACAAAATGAAAAAAAAAATTAAAACATGAATGAACTAGATATATGATACCTCTATATAGGAAAATTCATTAGTTTCATGGTCAAGAGGTGTTTCAAACACACGAGGTGTTGATCAGGGTATTCTTCAATACATTCAGCTATGATGTAATCTTTCGATTGAATGGAATCATGTAACAGTACATAATTATAAGTAAATATACATCTATATTTATTTGTATATATTCACAAAATGTAAAATCTACGTGAAACGATCTTATTTCCCGTTTCTTCATCAGATGTGCTTATAGATAGAAAAAAAACTTCCCTACATCGCCCGTTAGAGAAGCAAGCATAAAATATCTACATACTGTTTGTACTTACTGTCATACTAAAAGACTATAAGGAAGAAATATACATCTTCAAACGAAGCAGATGAAATTTTGAATCTAAAGGGTACTTTGTCCAGTTGTATAGGACTAAAATTCTTAACTGACGGCCTAGGATTTTCCTAAATATCACCCCACCCTACTCTCAGTTGCTGCAAGTGAATCCGTTGTATATGTACATTTTTAGGTCAAGGACCATTTGGAAGCCTGATGATTAAAATGTTACTTAGTTTTCGATAACTTAAAGTTAAAGCCGGTTTAACATAGAATTAAAATCATAATTTTGTTGAGTACATATGCATATTATACATGCTGTCGTTATAAATTGTGAGTGACAATAAAAACCCATGTTTTAAAAGCGATATTTTTTAGCATGTCAATGAAGATCGAAGAAAATCAACCAATAAAATTGATCTATTTGTGATATTTGCATTGCAGTTTTTCGTTCTGCAGCAACATGTCACTTGCAATATTGACAGATACATACCAAATTATAATTTATGCATGTAGGGAACATGTTGAATGAGTCATGATAAGTGATTTGTAATAAGGCTTCCCCTTTGTCAGTTTTAAGTATTTAAAAAGACATATTGATGTATGATATATGAAAAAGTTAATTATCTGCCCTTACTTTTAATTAAGATGGTTCTCAAAAATGAAAAAGAAGCAATATAAGAGTTGTGTCATGACACTTTAATGTAATTATTAATTCAATTTAATTTCTTATACTGTCGATAGACCATGCCGAGATGTGGTCAATTAAGTAGCTGTTATTGTTACTTATGTCCCATATTGTGATTTATAGACAGTGAGACTTTGTATCAAGGGCAGATAAATCACATTGTTTTATCCTCCAACACTGAAATAATCACATGACAGAATTAATTAAAACAAAAGTATTCATTCATTCGTAGTCGTTTGTCATATCAATATCTCCCCCGCGGACATTACCTAGAATGCACATCTCTCCAGTATAGTTGACATTTTCCCATTGCCTTTCAAGTCCTTTAAATTTTCGTGTTAATTTATTTATTGTTTCAATATCCATATCTTTTAACTGTATGCATTTATTTCCTTCCGCTGCTGGTCCTAATGTGCAACCTTTGACCATCACCTGCATGTTCATAGTGGCATCTGAAAGAATTATGTAGTGAAAAAAAGTAATGTGATAACATTGGTAAGTCTCGGGAGTTTTTTTCTTCTTAGTTTATCTCCCGAAACCGGTTTGTATTTTATTGAAATAATACCATTTCCGGACATATCAAATCCATACTTACGCAGGTAAGTAAAACTTAATTTCTTACACATGTATGTCTCTTCCTATATACATGTAAAACTTAATTTGATACTTCATGTTATCAAAAAAAAAAAAAAAAATAGTAAGAAAAAAGTTTTGGTGAACAAGGCACCATCCATTTGATTTACCCAAGAAAGGGGGAGGGGTGCTAAGATTTTTATATGGATCATATTATTTATCCAATACCATATATTAATATTATTATTCAAGTAAGATTATTATTTCATGTGGGATCAGAGCAAATAATACTATTTATTTATAATTATTTATTCATTTATTTACTTATATTTGGTAATTTCATGATTTTAAAGCCAACTGAACCAACTGAGAAATATAAATACCATATGATGGGAATCTAGAGACATCGTCATACAGCCTTAACTAGACAAACTTTGTAATCCAAAGTTTTCTCATTATCCTACTATATTATATAACAGACGTAAATTTACATTGAAAAAAGATAAAAAAAAAAAAAAAGAAAGAGATAAACTTCATACCTAAAGCTCTAGAGTAAATGGCGAAAAATCCTGCATTTCAAACCTTAAATATATATATATATATATATATATATATATATATATATATATATATATATATATATATATATATATATATATAAATATATATATATATATATATTTATATATACTATAAAAACTAGCATTTTGTAAAATAGAAAAACTGAAGTTCAGATGGGCAAATGTAATGACTGTATCCTTCAAACTCAGAGTTACGAGTACGAGTTGTGAAGTTATTATTTACATATCTTGAGTTGTCATTTAACATTTCAATAAGTTCTTAACATTTAGAAATTAGAAGTTGATACATGAAATCCTACTATTGAAGGGACCTGGTCCGAGACTGGAAAATTACAGCATCAAAAGGATAAATTACGACAATATCTTATTTTTTCTGTGTTGCATAAATTATAAACTTTGTGTTAATTGCAAAATTTAAAACTAACATCCCTCAATGTTTTCGTAGAATAAAGGTAATGAGTCGAATTAAATTCTGTTGGTTTCAATTCTCCAAATAAGGGGGTGCTCCGCCCATAATCATGCACGTGCTCGGATATTCACTGTGGAAAACAACGATGGCGCACATGGGGGAATACGGACATGGGAAAAAGCAGAAGTGCGGTAGAAATAAACTTTACATAGACTTCGACTCCCCCCCCCCCCAAATATTAGAATCGGGTAAAACTCGGGTTTCATTTTCACGTGATTTCCTCTGACCGCCCTCATCAATATTCAAAGAGATGGCGTGGTTATGTTGCAGATTTAAAACGGGCATATCTCGTTAACGACATCGACTTTGGTAAAGATGCTTTTTACACATCTTAGATAACATACTAACGATTTCCATTTAAGAAATACGTTGACATTTTTTATACTTTTGTCCGACTTCCATCGAATCATGCTCCTTTAACAATAAAAAATTTGATCTGCTATAAAGAGGGCGCAGTTAGTGCTAAATAACAATTAAATCGTTGGTAAATCTGCTTATTGTGAGAGAAATGGGCAACAATCCTGACCATCCCCAAACACAGACAGGCAAGATTGCAGGATCATACGTCATCCTCTGACTACTTGTCTGATAACATTTATATTGAACTTCAATAGAAATCCCTTCGCGCGATCGGTTCCTATGTTGAAAAGCAGAACTCCAAAAGACTTACCTGGGAAAGTCTTTGTGTCCATGGGGGACATATTTGCGAAAGCCTTAATTCCGCGGGCTTTCATGTAGACTGTGGTTGACTGACATCTGCTGACTACACCAGAAGAAGGATTCGAAGGTAAACATCTCTTCACATTGTTACCATGGAGACATTCTGGTTTATTAAAGCCAAACATTGAAATCATTTTCTCAAATGCAGAAGCGTCATTTCCAGGAACATTAGAAACATTTAATGCCACGTGTATACACGTTGAGCATGATAATTCTGAAAAATAAATGCAATTCAGAATGAAATCGATATTAACTATTAAATCATTATGTTTCTGTCTTAATTATACTCGGAGTCAAGAATGGTACTTATCATGCAAAGAACTAGCATACATCGCCGGCTGTTGCAACACAATCGAGCTGGTGTGGCTCAGTGAATGGGGTGCTGTACTGATGACATAAAGTTCCAGGGTTCGACTCTCACAGTGGACACACAGGTTTCCTGTCTTTCTTATGAGACTGTGAACACCGAGGTCCCGTGTCAGGGTAGACGTGGCACGTAAAAGACCCACCACTCCTTCGGGTGGGTCCGTTGCAAATGTATAAATATCTATGCAATGCATCAGACACATGCCGTCACTATTTACGCGAAATAACCTGAGGTGGCGTAGAAAACCAATTAATTGAAACGCACTCTTGATCCACGTACATATGTAAGTTTTTTCTTATGAAATTACACATAAACATGTACATTCTTTTCTAAAGTTATCGTTCGTTTCTCTCCTTAACATTACCTTTGCTGACTTACCATCAAGAATCTTGACGAAACTTGAAATGACGTCATTTATTTATTTATTTATCTTTCTATTTATTCATTTATGGAATGTGCCTGGGTAATGTTTGTTAATTCTAGCAATTCTTCGAGTTTTTCAAAGGAAATACTCCTGTATTTTGAGGACATTTTGTGAACCATTATCAATCACTGAGTATCTGTACTGTACATCACACTTGATTGTTTAAATGTTTATAGTGAAACCGTTTTCTACTATTTGATTTAATTTTCTTAGAGTTCTCCAAAAAACAAATGGAAGCATGCAATGGAAGATTACATTACAGCCTATCGAATGACCTTCAAGTCACATGATCTACACGTAATGTCACGTGGAGCAAGTCACACAGGTAAATGCGAAAAGGCCAAAGGGTAAATAACAGTATGGTACAAACGTACCAACGACATATTTCGGAGTCACAAGTCACATGATCTGCCTGCAAGGTCAAGTGGAGCCGGTAACAGAGGTAAATGCAAAAAAGCTAAAGGGTGAACTGACAGTACGGTACAAACGTACCGACGCCATCTTGTGGAAAAAACGTTGGTTTATATAATTCATTATTCATCATGAATATACACAAACTCAAGCTTGGTGTAACACTTTAGCGCTTGGCTTGCGGCGAAGTTTGAATGATTGCCGGATTGCGTCACCGTATTTAAGAGGTTGGTTATTTCCTTCTGTCGTGTCGCAAAATAAAAAAAAAAGCCCATTGAAAAAGCAGCTACAACGACGTAAAAATCAACCAAAATTTACACAAAATGAAAACTGCAGCAATAAAACTGGGGTTTTAACGTCATTGTGATTAACTCACTTCCGGTGTGAGGGTTTCGGTTTTTACTTTTACAGCATTCGGAAAGGACCCTACATTGTTTAAATCTACATATAGTCTCACATGAATAAGTTGCACATGACAGAAATAAAAGTCTACGCTGTAGCATAACAGGGTGTCAAAGTCGTATATATGTATATTTTATATATCGGCCATCACCATTTTGCTTTTAGTTCTCCTTAATTGTAATAATACACCATTTTCAATTTCCTTATCTTTTATATACATGTATTCTAACGTTTAAGTGAAATCGTTTCTTCATAGGTACACATTTTAATGGAATTTTTCGATTACTTTAATCAAAAATATAACACAAGAACAAGGCACTGTAACACTAAAAATTATAGGACAAATCTGCACTTTGTTTTGTAGTGACTGAAATTCTCTAAATCACTAGTCAATGTTTCTCTGTAGTCACACGTTTTTTTTTTTTTTCTGGTGGTATTTAAGGATTTCAAACTGTAATCGTAACTTGGATATAGCCGAATAAAATCTCTGTCTTAAAGATCACAAATTCCACACGAGTGTATGTTTTGTTTTGGGACTGTTACGAATTTCGCTATTAGATCGGATAGCTCATTGTGGGCCGGCAGCCGGCCCATCCTTTGATATAAGTTTGGAAAAGTTGCATGCGTTTCTGCGGTACAGCAAGGCCCCGCCCCAGGATTTTACCCCAAAGATAAAATTAGGATTATATTCACTGCGGAGAGAGCATGTGTCACCTCGCTGACCCAGTTTGATGTATTAATGTAAGAGTAGTATCTTCGAGGTTTTCGCTGATTTAAGTAAAAAATTTGTTGAAATATTTTCTGGAGATGGGTGTTACCTTACAATTTTTTAATATTTGACGCGCTTTCTTCATAAGCAAAATTATTATTCGGTTGCCTAAGTGACTTTCGGTTAATCATAACCAATCGGAACATCATCGCTATTTTTTACAAAAAAAAAAAAAAAATAGATCTTATTGTTTATGTTAAGAGCGTCTGCTAAAAAGGGGAGAAGTTCCAGGTTCGATTCCCGGATCCGGCCACGATATTTCACCCAGTCTGCTGCAGGACTATATAACCTGAAGAATTTATGCGCATCTTAAAAGTCTTTATTGTTCATAATTTGAATATTTATAACACTCGGTATCAATGTCCATTGTTTAGCCTGATGTTTGTTTTAAACTGTTGAATAAGACTTAAGATTGATTGATTGATTGATTTTTGTTTTACGTCACACCACGAATATTTCACGTATATGGTGACGGCATCTGCCTGATGCAGGGCATACAAATTTTGACCTTTGCAACGGACCCACCCGAAGCAGTGAGGGATCTTTAACGTGCCATGCATACCACGACACGGGGCCTCGGTTTTTACTGTCTCATCCGAAAGACAGGACACCGGCATGACCAGAGCGGGATTCGAACCCCGGCCTCCAGATTAGGAGTCCAGCGCGATACCACTAGGCCATGCCGGCTTGAATAAGACTTAAGTGATATATTATTTTGTTATGTGTATCCACTATACTTATAGGACATGATTTACTTACAGTAAGCAGTGTACCTTACAAGACTAATTGCACACTATTGTGCCTAAAAGCATATTCTTTGATGTATAATTAGCATCAAAACATGGAAAAGAAATCGATCTCGATTTTCATAGGAAAGTTTTACAATGTATGAAAGTTTGTTGTTTATCGAAAAGTTTAATACATCACGACACCCATTAAGACATTATTGGCTGTACATATTTTTCTTCTTGGCCTGCTACTATACGTGATGCATGATCATTATTGTAAGGCAATCGCATTTTGTGTGTGTGTGTGTGTGTGTGTGTGTGTGTGTGTGTGTGTGTGTGTGTGTGTAAAAAAAAGGGGGGGGGAGTTGTCATTGTTTTGTTTTGTTTAATTTTTTTGTTTTGTTTAATTAATTAATTATTTATTTATTTATTAATCATCATCATCATCATCATCATCATCATTATTATTATTATTATTGCTGTTGTTGTTGTTGTTATTAATATTATTATTATTTTGGGGTTTGGTATTATGTGATTTAGATGTATACACCTTGGACAGCATGAAACATCAAAACATCACTCTGAAACGAATGATGACTGGTTTGATTGACTGCAATAGCAAGGATATAGATACGAGAGAGCCTCCATCTGAAAAAACTCAGAACTGTTATTTCATGCTACCCGGCAACCTGCAACTTATAATAATGGCGCATAGTCACCTGTCTAAGTATGAACATTAAGTACAGCTACAACACAGAATACGCCCAGAAATAATCTCAAAGAACGCGAAATAAACATGTCCGAAACCAGATAATGTATTTACTGTTTTCTGAGAAAATAATAAACTATTGGTTGATTGGTGTTACGTCACTTTTATATATTTTCAGTTACTGTTACTTCACAACATGGACCATATACCCATCATATACCATGGATATATATCTGGCTCCTCAATGCCTACTGCAGTACAGGAGCATTCATAATAAATTGAAAAATAAATCAAAATAAACCAATGAGCTGAATGCGTTACCTTCCTTTGGCTGAACGTGTTGAGAATATGAAATTCCAACGAGACCAATTATCCAAAACACTATCATTATAATCTTGTGTGCCCGGCGTAATCCACGATTCTGAATGTATAGTGTGATCTGTTTTCCAAAAAGAGAAATGACCTACGGTTATCAACACGTGTATCACGCTGTCCCTTACACACCTTAAAATGACCAGCACGACGTCACGTAATTAGCACAGGGTGTTGAAATTAATTTACTAGCCTTTCGTTTATATTCTTCATAGCATTTGACGTGTGATAATTCGGCATTGTCTGTCTGTCATATAGTCCGTCCGTTAAAGACTGATGATCAAAGAAAAAATATAAACATGTGGATAAAATACGAACAAGAGAAAAAAAGCTTGAAATTGTATTTATTTGTGAATTCATTGATTTCTTTTATTATAGTACAAAATGACTTTCAAACAGTTTGATCCCTATAAATATCGCACCGTTATAAGCACAGATTTCCACTATCTGACATGCTACTAGGTATTCTTACTAAACCTAATTGTAAATATATCATCTTTTAAACAGATCAAGTGAGTTCTTGGCATCTCCAACTAATCAAGAGCATTAAACGTGACCAAACATCATGTGAAAGTAGTACTAACGACGTTACATGTGCTGGTCCAATTCGTTAATTACTTCAAGAATTTTGTGAGTAAAACATAAATTATTATAGTAGGGCGACGTTCTAATGTTTCAAAACAGAGGAGAAGCATACAATAGAGGAGAGTAAAATAAAAACACCCCCCCCCCAAAAAAAAACCCGTTTCTGTGTTGTGAAAAAGGAGATCGAACGATTTCCAAAAGAAATAAGCCCTGTCAATATTTTATCATCATAAATTATAGATATATATCCAAATTTATGGAAATTTATATATTTACACTAAAGTTTAAAACATTTATTATGTTTAATCTTTATCATAACAATTAAAGTTTAAACACAATAAATGTTTTTAACTTAAGTGTAACATTTATTTTGGAGCAAGAAAGTTTTATTTTTTTAAACATTGATGGGTTATAACGTTATGATTTTTACTGAATTCAATGAAATTGGAAAGTTAAAAAAATAAATCCCCTCGCGATCCAGATTTCCCTTTTAAATATCATCGGTTGATTTCGTCTTGGTTCAGGGGTTTGGGACTCTTATTCATGAATTTAGACTTCATAGAAATAAATAAGTTACCCTTTTCTTTCTATAAAATTATTAGTTTATACGAATCCATGTACTGAGTATGATTCTGAAATTTATTAAAATATTTGTAATGAAATGTCAGATAAATTATAATTCAAATATTCATTTGTGGTATGTTGATTGATTGTTAATCACAGCAACTGTTGTTACATACATGTGTACAACGCTAAAATTCTACCTGAAGAAGGAGAAGAAGTCAACGATACATCATACAGTGTAAAAGGAGGACAATGGCATTGGTTTATTGGACGTTCAGAATAACGAAATGCTTTTTTTAATGCAAATAGGCGATAAGTAATTATAAAAACCATTTTATAAATTCTGAAATTGGCAATACAAATACCCATACTTAAATTAATTTATTTTATTTGTTTCTTTATCTATTTATTTATCTATCTATCTATCTTTTGTTATTTAAAAATACATCAATTCGTGTCAGTCCTTTGAATTCCCCAAAATACAAAATTTTACGAGACAAGAATTGTGTACAAGTAACGGTACGTAATGAATTATGTGATATTCGAACATATGATATTTTTATATAAACATACATTACATACCTTTCACCACTTATATGTGATTACAAATGCATGTTTACATGTATTCAATTAGTGTCACGTGCCTATGACAGATATTTACGTTACATAAAGTCCAGTAGACTTATTATAATAAGGTCAGAAACGGTTATCCTGGGCATTGTTTGACTTAGTAAAGTTGTTTATTCATCTATTTATTTATCAATATATTTATTTGTTCACTTATTTATCCACTTGGTCATTCCAGGCTTCAAAACAGATGGAAAATTATGGTTTTTATATTTTCAAATCCCTGTTTATTCTCTTTTTTATTTAGTCTTGCCCGTGTGACACATTTCTTTTCAAGTCGGATCTCTTGCCTTAAAGTTCTTACAGTAATGGCTAAGATATCTATACAATTTCTTGTTAATTATCTTCTAGAAAGAAGAAGAAGGAAAAACCTCTTAACATTCGAATATCACTTTTGATTGATGGTTTTGTAATGAATTTTACTGTGTCTGTACCACTCACTAGTAAATTCGCTCATTCTCTTTTGAGGAATTTTCCCGTATTTTACAATGATGTATATAGTGCTGCGGAAATTGATGGACCCGTCCAGTCTAGTGTCACCTTAAATACACAATGTCATTAATTCACCGGTGTGTTACACAGTTACGAGAAGAAAACTGGGTCATAAGCAGGGGGTTTGTTCCTTTTTTAAATACATATTAATAAATAACACATAAATAATAATATAATTTATAGCTATAGTAACACAAGGAAACACTTTGTGACTACACTTTTATAGATAGGAAAAATGTAAGTATTTTGTGAGAAATGAAAACCGAATATGGTGTGCCGGATGGGTACAATTGCCATCACCCGATGATTCACTTTCTTTAATAATATCACTAAAGGTGTGTGTTACCTATTCGTTTCTTGACAGACGTTTTCATTAAAATTAGACATGTAAGTTACAATGTACATTGTCTTTTAATAATTCTTAAAATTAAACTTTATTTATTTTACAACGATTAAGAAACAAGTTAACAACTTATATAAATCTTGCTCGTTGGCACAGATCTTGGCGTAAGGGTGTCGTTTATGTGGGAGGAAACTGGAATACCCGGAGAAAACCCACGAAGCCAGGTTGGTGACAGCCCCACCATCTCACGTACCACACCGGGAATCGAACCCCGGTCGCATTGGTGAGAGGAGCGCGCTACCAACTGCACTACCTGGCCCCCATACAATTGTACAACGCTAAATTATGGTTTTCTGACACCTAAGATTCCCGCAGCTACTTGCATGTAATATTTATTTCAGCAAATATTTTGCTCAATCATCCTGGGAACTTGACTTCCTAATTATAATCGTTAAAGGCTCGTAACCAAAAGGTCTCGGGCTCGACTCCTATCATGGGTTCACCGGTGACTGTTCTGTCTGTCGAATGAGATGTTGAAAGCTTAGGCATGGCAACCAAAAGATCACTCACTGTTTCGGATGGGTCCGCGGCAAAGGTCTAAATTCATATGCAATGCGCCAACCAGCTGCCGTCACCGTGTACGTGAAATACTCGTGGAATGACGAATTAGAACAATTATTAATTTTACTCGTTTGATGATCCGTATTTCTACGTTAGAAATCTTTGACCTTCTAGTGGGTAAAGAAATACCATAAGAATGTATATATCAAATATGAAGACAATACATATATTTATAAAAAGAAAATATGTTATCAGTTTTAATGGGGCAGGCTTGGTGTAGTGGTTAAGCGCTTGGCTTGCGGCGCCGACGATCCGGGTTCGATTCCCGGGTTGCGCCACTATGTTTAAGAGGTTGGTAACCTCCTGCTTCCATGTCGCTATATAACTGAAATATTGTTGAAAGCGACGTAAAAACACCAATCAATCAATCAATCAAATATCAGTTTTAAATATATCGGCTTCCATAGTGAGTAATATTAAGGAATATGAAAGATCTTGATGAAATTTGCTAGTACATACGACTTTGACGTTGTTACCAAATGTTAAGTCATTATGATTTGTAGGTCTTCAGAAGGCTGCTGTTCCTTTCTCTTTATAATCTTTTATGTTTAATCTATAGGTATTTGAGGATCAAATGTAACATTGGTATACAAATTTGACACTGATCATGACTGTCATGAAGAGGTCCTTTACCAGTATGCAATGATGTTATTGCTGCTTACCGTTCAGTACTGATTATCTGTGCTAAGTTTGAGTATTTTTTGTCTGAGCGGTTCCCGGTAAAATGCCTACGTCAGCGGGAGAAGGGACGACTGCACATTGTTATCAGATAAGCTCACTTCGGACACAGACTCGTTAAATCTGTATACATTTAAAAGTTTTCGGAGCAGAATCCAGACACTGAATTGGGGGGGAGGGGGAGTTTTCTATGGGGGAGGGTTTACTCTGTGACACCGGCTATTGACCTGATTCATGACACAGCCTACTTTGCAGCCGGCAAGGTTCGAATTCACATTCGTAGCACACGTGATCATTTCCCCAGCACTTGGTGCAGTGTATGATTCGTTTCCGTTTAGGTTTACTATGGTGAAAACAGAACACTTTAAATCTGTACAAAAACTGACCACGTTTGAAAATATCTAATCAGGTAATGAACAGTGACCGGCACAGAATGCAAAGCGGAAATATTCACTCCGTCAGCTCTACCATCTAATCTACGCAAGAGAAGATAGCACACCGATGCCCAACAAATGTGTGTCCTTACTCAACAATCCCCTTGATCCATCAAGCAGGAGTACATGAGTTACTCAGAAACATCAACTTCCATAAGCAACAAGACCTGATGGAATCCAAAGCAGGCTTCTACATGAGTATGTAGACCAGATTGTCCTAGCACTGACAAAACCTCCCAAATCTTTGGGACTCCGGCGCGTACTAGATGATTGGTGCACAGCCTTTATAGTTCCGGTATACAAGAGGGTTAAACATAGACCTCTAACTACAGACCACTATCCTTGACCTATATCTCTAACAAGCTGTTGGAGAATACCAATCACAGTCAGGAAATGGATCACTTTGACCAGCATTCTATCCTCACCAGCAGTCAACACGGAACCAGATCCAAGCGTTCTTATGAAACTCAGCTAGCCATCACTGTAGATAGTATTGTCGACACCGTGGACATCGCGACCAGGTCGTTCTGCTTGATTTCTTGAAAGCATTAGACAAGATGCCACATAAGAGATTGCTACGAGATAAGCATAAGATATTAGTGTAGCAATTTTTGTAAGTGACACTTTCATACCCGACAGACAGAGAAATTCCTCCTGTTGTGACTCAAACAACATCCTCGTCCGGCTTCTCCGTTCCTGCTGAAAGGAGGCTCGTGTAAGAAATGGAGACACATTCGACTCAAACAACTGTCAACTTGTCTTAGGATTCAAATAAATTGGCCATAGATCTCGGTCAAATGGATACATTGTGTGTCTTACCTTTTCCTGTATTGCCCTTAATATGTCGAAGTCAGTGGTCCGTGATCTTTTTTATACTCATTATAATTATCACTATTTCGTAGATAATCACTCAAAATGCACAATGTATAAATCAAGAAGACACAAGAAATAAATATTTCACACAGAATATATACATTGCATACATTTTTATTCACAAACTCGCTTTAAATCCACCAAAAAAAAAAAAAAAAAAAAAATTGTCAAAAGGACGGAGTTTCAAGATACCCTGTGCTTCTATTTGTTATTCTGTGTAACAATAGTGTTTTGGCATTTATATAGATTAAACAATTGATTGTTTGATGGTTTGTCTCAAAAGGATAAAAATATTTCGTATCTTATTAAAAACTTCAATAAATACAAATGGTGTTAGATGTGTTATATTCACATTAAAAGATTGTGCAGTAGCTACAAATTATCTAAACTGGTAGATTATTAAATTCCAGGAAAACACATTATTGTAATTAAAACCTTTATGTAGAAAATGGTCAACAAGACAGTCGGCGCTGAGTGGTCAAGAAATGTATGTATATTTATTGTGTAATACAAAATTACTACAGGAGTATAACAACAACAAAACAAAAACCAATAGGCCTATATAACTCACCTGAGCACAATTTCCTTATTCACAAGCAAACGCCAGCTCAAGTATGGTAAAAGATTTTCAATATTTTCTATAGGATTTGGTGAAATTCTGTGAAGCAGTTAATAAAAAGAAGTTGAAAATATGTCAGCCAATCATAGGTCTTGGCAGCCATCTTGAAGGACAGATTGGGTCAAAAGAAACAATTTGGATATGGTACCTTGATAACTGAGATCTTGTAAGGTTTGGTGATACTCTGTCCAGCAGTTGCTGAAAACAAATAAAAAATTTGTCAACCAATCGGAGCCCTTGGCAGACATCTTGGATAACTGATTTGGTCGAAAGATACAGTTTGGTAGAAGACCTTGAGTACTTACATATTGTAAAATTTCGTGAAATTCTGTGAGGCCGTTTGTAGTCGTCTTGGAAGATGGATCAGGTCAAAAGATATAATTTTCGTAGAGGACAGTGAGTACTTTCTTCCTACAAGATTTGGTAAAATTCTGTGAAGCAATTGATAAGGAGAATTCGGAAATGTGTCAGCCAATCTGAGCCCTTGGCGGCCATCTTGGAGGATGAATCTGGTCGAACAGCACAAACTTGATAAATGAGCTTCATTTCTTGCTCCTTGTAAGGTCTGGTGAAATTTTATGAAGCGGTTGTGGAGAAGCCCATGACGGCTACCTTGGATTACTGATCAAGTCGAAAACACAAATTTAGTAGAGGACCTTGAGTACTTACTTGGTGAGATTCTGTGGGGCAATATTGGAGAAGTGATAAATGTGTCAACCAATCAAAACACATGGCCGCCATCTTGGATTACAAATTGGGTTAAAAAAAAAGAAACACAACTTGGTAGAGAATCTTGAGTACTTACTTCCTGTACGGTTTGGTAAAAGTCTAAAAAAAAAAGTCATTGCCGAGGAGAAGTCGAAATTTTGTCTACTAATAAGAGCTCATAACGGCCATTTTGGATTACGGATTGGGTCGAAAAATACAGGCTTGGTAGATGACCTTGATTACTTTCTGCTTGAAAGGTCTGGTGAAATTTTATAACAGTTGTGGAGAAGTCGAAAATGTGATAAGTTTACGAGAGACGATGGACGACGACGACGGACGGCGCGCTATCACAATAGTTCTCTTGAGCCATTGGCTCAGGTGAGCTAAAACGAAAAATTATAAGACTTCTTTGAATATGAATGTCAGTGTCTGGTACCCTATGCTAGTGAAGTGCATTCTAGGTCGGATTCATTTACATCCTGATTGTCCTTTCCGTCCAACCAGAATGTCGTCATAACACCTTTTCCCTGAAATCAGAATAGCAACAACCGTTACTTTGTTCACATTCATGTATATATACAGTGCTGAATTATATTGTTTCGTCTGTATGTCAAGGCATTCATGGCGGATGTGGCTAGCCAAGCAGGAGACGCTCATTCCTCTCGACCACCTGGTCTCCCCTTTGAATTTCAGGTTTCCGCGAATGTCCACTGTGGTACATTGTTGTTAGTGCCATAGTCATGTGACACCAGTTTCTTTCGTATTTTACCTTAGATATACATATGCATTTACATGATTTATGAATACTGCGCGTCTGCTCATTTCATTGCAACCACATGTATAGTGCAGGAAGTTGAAAGAGACCTTTGTGACTAATAAACCCTGTCTGAATTGTGTCTTGCCCTTGTACGTAATTCTGTATTAGCAGTCACAAATAAGTGTGAGGGGGCGCCCTGTACTTTCACATATACTTTTAAATAAAGACAAATGATTTACTTTAATGTCGATGTCACCACGTGTGCGTATGGAATATCCACCAAGTGTTTCCAGAGCTCTTTTTGTGTCAGAGGTAATGTGGATTCTTTGGGCTTCAAATTGATATGTAAATAAAGGAGAGATATATCACAAAGCGTATAAAATAAAAAAAGTATAGTCATTTTATGTTGATTGCGGAACTAACGTTTTGGCTGACAAATGTTCAAGTTTGTCGTAAAGTATTATACGTCATATTATTTGTTTGCCTCTGATTTGGTTTTGCGGAAATAAAGTATTGTCGACCAAAACGTCAGTCTCGCAGTAATTGTAAAAGAGACTTTTGCATTGGTGATATTTTACAATAAAATCGAAAATCACAATGTAGTAAATGACAGCAAAATTAGTAAGAGCAAACAGTATAGAAAATAAATGAATTTGGACTCAAAGAATCAGAGATGAGATCAGGTAACATCTTGACATAAGTATTTTCTGGTGACTAGTCACAACTGACGTGATGCGTGGCACTGTTATTAACAAGCACCCATATCTAATCAAGAAACTTACGTAGGCCATTTGATTCCATCCGGGAGGCTGTATTGACCGTGTCCCCGAAAACACAATAACGTGGCATTGCCAGACCTATTACACCTGTAGTGTAGAACAAATATCAACAAAATAGATAAACTCCAGTAAGTGTTACTTCTTTGTTGTTGTTTTACGTCACACCAATACTCATTCGATGACGACATGTGCTTGATGTAGCACAATAAATGTACAGACCTATGCAATAGACCCACCCGACGATCTTTTACGTTGCCACGTCCACCGTGACACGGGACCTCGATTTTCATTTTCTCTTCCGAAAGATAGGACATACGACCTTGGTTTTTAATGTCTCACCCGAAAGCTATGCCCGCAGGTGTGCCTAAAGCAGAGGTCGAACCCGGGACCTCCGCCAGCAATAACACAAGGTGTATAACAAACCCAACATTTAGTTTTACATCTGAAATCTTACAGGAAATGTCGTTTTCGTGTACATGTGTTTCAGCGCAGTTGATGACACTAACACAAATATATCACAAGATACGGAAGATTGTCGCGAGATGACACTAACACAAATACATCATAAGATACAGAAGACTGTCACGTGATGACACTAACACAAATATATCACAAGATACGGAAGATTGTCACGAGATGACACTAACACAAATACATCATAAGATACAGAAGACTGTCACGTGATGACACTAATACAAATATATCACAAGATACGGAAGATTGTCACGAGATGACACTAACACAAATACATCATAAGATACAGAAGACTGTCACGTGATGACACTAACACAAATATATCACAAGATACAGAAGATTGCCACGTGATGACACTAACACAAATATATCACAAGATACGGAAGATTGTCACGTGATGACACTAACACAAATACATCATAAGATACGGAAGATTGTCACGTGATGACACTAACACAAATATATCACAAGATACAGAAGATTGCCACGTGATGACACTAACACAAATATATCACAAGATACGGAAGATTGTCACGTGATGACACTAACACAAATACATCATAAGATACGGAAGACTGTCACGTGATGACACTAACACAAATATATCACAAGATACGGAAGATTGTCACGTGATGACACTAACACAAATATATCACAAGATACAGAAGATTGTCACGTGATGACACTAACACAAATATATCACAAGATACGGAAGATTGTCGCGAGATGACACTAACACAAATACATCACAAGATACAGAAGATTGTCACGTGATGACACTAACACAAATATATCACAAGATACGGAAGATTGTCACGTGATGACACTAACACAAATACATCACAAGATACGGAAAATTGTCACGTGATGACACTAACACAAATACATCATAAGATACAGAAGATTGTCACGTGATGACACTAACACAAATATATCACAAGATACGGAAGATTGTCACGTGATGACACTAACACAAATATATCACAAGATACGGAAGATTGTCACGTGATGACACTAACACAAATACATCATAAGATACGGAAGATTGTCACGTGATGACACTAACACAAATATATCACAAGATACGGAAGATTGTCACGTGATGACACTAACACATATATATTACAAGTAAGCGTTACTAAGTCGGTCCCTGATGTTTTATGTGGTGCGTACGACATAACCATCTCGTGCACATGACTTAATTAGTCGTGCGCACAAGATAATTTTTCCCCATGTACCTTTCATACTTCCGTACAAATGTCATCACCATAAAAGCGAAATCATTTTGGTGTGACGTAAAACAAGGATATACAACAAATTGCTTTTCAACAGCTTGTGTTTTCGTTGTGCTGATATAAATGCGCCAACAACATTGAAAATTACATACCTACGTATGAAAAATATAGATTGATTAAAAGATTTATTTAATTTTTCCCCTCTGGGAACATATTTGATAGATATACATATACGGAAAAGCTGAAAATGATTATATTCCTGATAAAAAGTTGCTTTGTCTATACTGTTATGTAAAAAATTAAACGAAATTGTTAATATTAGCCACGCAAATTACTAAAAAAAAATATATGTCATTAAACCTGCACAGACTGGACCGGTATGAATACCAATTCGGATTTTCATTTCCCGTTCCGGTAAAGCTTTTATTTTAAATTCCTTGAGATCTTTTAGAAAACACAATGCCATGTCGGCGATTTCTCCAGAATGTGAATCTCCGTTTGGAACAGGAAGGCCACTTGCAACCATATATGCATCGCCAATTGTCTCAACCTGAATCAGATGTTACAAAATTTATATCTGAAAGCCATTAACGATACATGTCAAATATTTATGCTTGTGTATTATTTATATTACCATGTATATTCATATCTATTTCAGAGAGCGTTAAAAATTATCCAAACACGTATGTATATATTTATAATACACTTGATAAAATTTAATTCTATCAATTAAATTTTATGAACCCTACACAACTCAAAGTGGGATAAATTTATATCTTATATAACTCGTGTTTTTAACACGTGTTTGTCTACTCAAACAAAGTATTTAGATAGCATGATATTCATATGAAAAACATTTCACTCACCAACCCTACACAAGCATAACACATCTGACTCAACCGGATGACATAGAAAGACGTCACAAAAATTCAATTGTAATGCAATTGGGACACTGATGGTCACACAAGAAATGTATATACATACATACATACATACATACATACATACATATAATAATAATTTTATCATCAATCGTCATGGCTGAAGTTGGCATAGAATATCGAACATTTTTAGAAACTTTATAAATGATGGAAGGTTTTGCGCTTTCATCAGTAACATATTTGTTATTGATTGTCATTTCAATTGTTATTCTTTGTAGGTAGTTAATTTCCATTTTATTTAATCATTATTTCAATTGTTGGTCTCAGAGTTCATTTGTGTCACATCAATACAATTTCATTTTCAATTTTTAATACGTTTATTTGAATGCCCATAAGATCCATTTGGTGGTCTTGACTCCTTCATTTATGCAGTCATGACAAAATATTACCAAAGTACATATAGTATAATAATAGATAATATAGGAAAGATTAAGTCTTTTATTTGATTAGCAGTGTTAGAGTTTTCATTCAGATACGTAGATGCTTGTCCGTAGTGACAGTTTTGTTTGGTTTCATGGTACGGGGTTGTGCGTGTTAAACTGAATATATGAAGTCTTTGATAGCTACAATTATACTTGTATAGGGATATGCATATATAAACATTTCAAATAATTTGTCAACAAATCTGAATTTATAGATTTTGTCATCAACTTCGCAAACATAGAAAAATCCGCTATTACAAAGCTCACCTCGACAGGGTCTTTTATTTGCTTTTAAGCAAATACTTAATAAAATTAATATGAAAATTAAATACACATATTCAGTTAAATGTTTTCTCAAAGCTAACCTCACCAAAACTTCTTAACATAGCCTGACGGAAAATGTAGATCAGATGCAGTATCCTTTGTATGGTATCATCTCAGTATGTCGAGATGAACACCAAGATTCAATCATGAAACACTTCTCTAAAATCTGACCTTACCCAAACTTCGTAACTGGAAGCCGACGTCAGGGGTATATCATAAGCTTCTAATTCCCTCGTCGGGGTGAGTTAAAATTGCATTTTCAGAGTTAAGAAATATTTCTTTATTCCATGTATTTCATATAATATAATGAAAATGTAATTTATGAGATGAAAATATATTGATGGCAGTGACAAACCTTGTAAACATCAAAAGTAAGGATTATATCATCAAACAAACTATAGAGTTCATTCAGCAACTGCACGACTTGGTTTGGTTGGATGGAGGCAGAAATACTGGTAAATCCAACAATGTCGGAGAAGAAAATCGTGACGGCATCAAAACTCTCGCTCAGAGTTACTTCCCCTCTCTTAAGACGGTCCGCTATTGTTCTTTTAAATAAAAGATGTAGGGATATATATCCGCATTAAACACTCATTGATTTGGTTTCTCAAATACATATTTGCATTTACGGACTCTGTAGAAAATTTGGCCTCAGTGTAAGTTGGTTATATATAAAATGTAACGGTTTAAGCACCTTTCGCGTCAAACATTGTCGACCATAATATGATGTATATGATATCTTTGCTTTAAACTTGTTACTCAATGCACCTTCTATTCATATGCGTTAAACATTATGAAGATTCACTGAATAAATTTTGTTTAAACCAATTATACCGCTGATATGGATTATTTTCTCACTTCTGATTCCCATCAGCTTCATGAACGTCATGAACCCAAGAAATCTGTTGTGTGTGTCACAGTGAGGAGATATATATTTCATATTTTATATTCAATTATTCTCATACATATAAAAAATAAGCATATAAGCTATATAATATATAGATATAAAGTAAATACTAAAAAGTCATCTGACAAAATACCCCATTTTGCGAGACAACATTTTGAAAGTAGGTAAATACGAATCCATTGAGATTCAAGAGGTGGGTTCGGTGCTACTGAGGAGAAAGTATTCCCTGTTGGACGGTCATACCCGATGTGATGCTATAGGCTAACCAAACTGGTGAAATCTGTAGTCACACCAAATATTAACAAGTAACTGTAGCGATCATTAAATAGACACTGTATTTAAAATATGAGTCTACACTGATAAAAGATACAGTTTGTTAAACACCGTAGTGAAATAAAGTACATGCAGTCAGCATGTCCAACAATGGTTTCTGATTCGTAATTCAAGTTTTATAGGATGGGTAAAATAATTTAAACGCAAGACAGAATATTATGTTTTCGCTGTATTACGTTTAATTAAGGCTTATATCAATCTAACCATAATAAATATAAAATAATCTGTATGCATATGCTATGGTTCTTTTGGTCGGATTCTTACTTGGGTATCATTTTGTAAAGAAGTTTGTCAGTCTTTTGCTTCTCCTCATCTAATGCTATGGTTCTCTCTGTTACTAGGTCTTCAAGGTTGTTAGCATACTTTTCTAGCTTCTCTAACATAGTATCCATGATTCCCCGTGTTCTATAAATGAAACAAAATTTCGTATTTTCGACAACGACGATTTTAGGAAAGACAAGATTTAAAAACTAAATATTGTCCGGGCTCAGTAGCCAATGCACTCAAGTTTACCAAAAAAACAAAACAAAACAAAACAAAACACCCCCCCCCCCCAAAAAAAAAAACATCTCTGAAGATATGGTCAAGGAAACTTGTTTTAAAAGATAATCTTGCCAATTAAGTCGTATACCAAAACTCAATTTAAATAATGCATTTGCTATGGCAAAATTCTATAGTGTGTAATAAAATAGAATTCAAAATAGAATGAAAACCATTGCATAATCGTCTTCAGTATGATGGTAGAAATTTAATTATCAAATATGAAAGAGATATATCAACAATCATGAGAGATATGGGGCCTTGAATATTAGGGAGTTTTCGTTCTTGGTTGTTGGTTGGTTGGTTGATTGGTGTTTTACGTCGCTTTCAACAATATTTCAGTTATATCGCGACATGGAAGCAGGAGGTTACCAACCTCTTAAACATAGTGGCGCAACCCGGGAATCGAACCCGGATCGTCGGCGCCGCAAGCCAAGCGCTTAACCACTACACCAAGCCTGCCCCTTTTCGTTCTTGGTTACTTATTCATTATTCATATTATTTATTCACAGATTTTTACATTTGATACTTTTATTGAGTTTTTTTTTTAAATAGGCGATTTTCATATTTTACATGATATAAGCGGCCCAATAGCCGACATGTTACTTTTTGCCGGGGTTTTCATTTTGACTTAAAGAACTAGACAGTGACGTCAGAATTTAAGCAATAACGTCAAAATAAAATTCCCGGCAAAGAGTTGCATGTCGGGTCTTGGGCCGCTTATATCATGTAAAATATGAAGATCGTCTATTCTGTAAATATTAGTATCTTTACTTATGATGAAATGAATTGATAAAATTCATTTTAATTCATCTAATTTCGGTTTACACGGTTTTAATGCTCCGGATAGTAACACATTTGCTTTATAGAATAATGTTTATATGAAGCATAACATTGGTAAATTCCATAAGGTCCATGTCATTTTATTGTACCACTACTTTGCAAGATAAGAAACAGCTAATGCTTATAGAATTAAACATACGACTCTGGGAATGTTTTCTTGATGAATGCAAGGATAATGGTAAAGTCAGGTCTGCTGTTTGGATCATCGGCCCAGCATCGACTCATCAGGTCACACATAGTCTTGGGAACTTGGATTTCCTCCATAAATGGTGGTCGACATAGATTGGATTCCTGATTCCTCACCCGTCCAATTATATCTGAATATACAAAAAAAAAACCCGTAAATTGTAATGACTGTATATATTACACAGTAAAACAATAGGTCCTACTTGGTCAATATTGCCACTGAGCAAATTGAGCAAACATATAACTAGAATATATCAGAATTTCCTAAAAAAAAAATTAAATCTTATAATTGTATCAAAAATAACAAAATATCTTTTGAACACTTTCATGTATTGGGTTTTTCATTCTGTGTACTCTATATGGAACTTTTAGATAAAAATGGATACCTATTTTGCCACACTGAGAACGGGCCATTGATGAGGAACAATCCCATCATAGTGTTTATATAACGGGCAATAGTACACCCTTTCGTAAATTAATATAACAATGTCATTATTACAGTAAACCGTCTTAAATTTATACCCAAACTTAATTTCTCAAGTCAAGCATTAATATCACAATGAAAATCCCAAATCACCACTGATTTATCGGGCATTAATGTGAAATATGAAAGTAACTGGTGTCACGTGACAACAATGTACCACAGTGGACACCCACGGATCCCTGAAACCCACAGGTGAGACCAGGAGCCCGGCAGGAGTAAGCGTCTCCTGTCCGGCTAGTCACACATGCCCTGAATGCCCTTGAATACAGACGAAACAAACACATAACATCAGGAAAAAATATTGTGAATTACCACAAGACAAAGACAAAATCACCTGAAAATCTAAGACATCACAAAAGAATTCTTCATACATCAAAGATTTGATTCTGGAACGGAACCAAAAGAACAACACTTCCAAACATGTATATCCCTCTAGATCTCAGATTTTTGTTCATCTATGCAGCGGCTATAAAGTCTTGTCAAATGAGAGTACCCTCTTGAGTATATGTCGATTATATCTGGATCTACCTACTGACAGATCTTACCGAAAAAATGGCAGTACTTGTTGGGGATTATCAGTACTTTATTCCAAACAAACTGAATAGAAATATCTCAAATCTTTATAGGAAGAATTTGAAGTGTGAAAGATTTACGAAAGAATGCGAATGATACAACAGATCATTTGATTCTCTGGCCAAACTAGTCGAAAACATCATTTTACGATGCTATATTTACATTATTGGGAAGACGATCGACTTTCATCTTCAATTTGAATTAGTATTATTTTTATTTCTGTTTAAGGAATGAAATTAATAATTTATTTTTCTATGGAGGTATAGAAGTAAAACCGATTTACAAACTGTATAATCCGCGAAGCGGATTTTGAGCTATTCATTTGAGGGAAGTTCAATGAAAACAATACATAATGATATTAAGTTCTTTATTGATCACAAATTATTGACAAAAATATCGACAATCAAAGAAAATGTTACGTTTGGAACTATGGTCAGAGAAAATTCGGGTCGGATAGAAAGAAAGAAATAGTTCCGGCCCATGGGCGTGGCTTATCGTAGAACGTCTAATGATAGGCGTGGCCAATTATCACATGACATTTTTTACTTCCATCGAGGTATAAACGAAATTTTTTTTCTATACGGTTAAATAGGCGTTATACGGCGTTTGCCTCTGAAATTAAATTATATACATATAATCCACAGTATGAGAGTTTTTAACATTTGGTCGATGTATATTTACATTATTTATTTATTTACTTATTTTTTTTTTTATTAATTTATCTATCTATTTATTTATTTATTTATTTAATTATTTATTTTAGAGACACTTACCGTATTTTTTTTCTTCAAGATATAGCGGAATTCAAGAGTGGGATATTTTTACCTTTTGGATTTAATAATGGGACCGGAAATACACATGATCTGTAACAGATTTCATGTAAAATGATAGCAAAGCTGTAAACATCTCCTTTCTTCGTTCCTTGATCGTTTACACAGATACTTCTTAATAATTCAGGGGCAGTCCAAAGGAGTTCTGTAAAAATGATTCATATGAAAAGAGTAAACTAACATTACACTTTTTTCTTTGAAAAAAATACCAAAACAAACACGTGTGATGTACATGTATATTTGTATTGAATTACAATGTAAACCATACACTAACAACATATCTAATAAAATGCAAGACATTTATTCAATTAATCGCGGTCTTCCTTAGTTAGTGTTTGAGCAAAGTCAGTAATAACCCTCAAGTAAAACTAAGTCGAAATGATGATCATGATCTTTGCTTTAAATGACTATTTTAAATTTGTCTCTTTATTGGCCGCTGAAGAGTTGTTTTACTACCAATTTCCCACAATATTGTTTTCCCATACAGTCCCACAGCAATGAAGCACAGGGGTGACCTTACATTGAGAAATTCCCAAGACCTAATCCATAATAGATTAGAGAAATTCCCAAGACCTAATCCATAATAGACTAGTGATTATTATACGTCAATAGGTAAAAGGGAAGACTCGTATCACAGAGTTACCAACATCAAACCTCGATATCTCCACTAATTTTGCACGCTTTGACAAAAAACTGGAACCGATCGATCGGGGAGAGTCTCTTCTCTTTGTATATATACACTTTGTTACTGTTTACCCATATAATCCATCTTTTTTTGCACGATTATTTCACTTTGCCTCCAAACGGACGGTTAATGGATACATCGTGCTATAAATAACCTAGCAACGCATCGTTCGAGTCTTCTCGGGACATACCATTAAGAAAGTAATCGAGTCAGAAGATATACAGTAAAATCTGCGGGAAAAATGACAGCGATCTTGAGAAAAGCAGACGAGGGCCATAATTTATTGATCGCTGTTATTTTTCCCGCAGATTTTACTGTATATCTTCTGACTCGATTTCTTTCTTTATGCTGTGTGTGTGAGTGTGTGTGTGAGTGTGTGTGTGTGTGTGTTTTTTTTCTTTTTTGTTTGTTTGGTTTTTTATTTTTGGTTTTAGTGTATACAAATAAGAACGCAAAAAAAACTTTACTTTTTTCAATAAAATGTCTGTTTGATTTACCAAGATTTTGTAATTTACGCAAATTTCACGAAATTGTACATCTTTTAGTAGTCGTTGGGCCTTGGAAATGTGATAATTGATTTCAATAATTATTATAACATATTTGAATCTTAAATGATGTAGAAAAATATTTACGATGATATTCCTCTACTTGAGTTATTTCACTCAGGACAATTGGTGCATGAAACGTAGAAATCCCATAATCTGTTACTTTCAGAGTCCATCTGCTATCAATGACGCAATTAGAGCTTTTGAGGCGACCATGACTTTTTATTATAGAACTGTGAAGATATTGCATTCCCTAGAGTATGAAAACACATTAGTTTATATAATAAACAAGCGTTCTATGTACTTATAGGTTTCAAATTAAACAAGTATCAAAAGAGAAATAGTATTACAATATAAGAAGTTACTTCCATATGAAAAATTGCTTACACTTTTAGAAATAATTGAAAATAAATTCATATATGAATTTATTTAACCTGAAAGATACTTACACAAATCAAGTCTTTAATGAGAGAAAGCTGGAACATCCACTCAAGTTTTATTTCATCATTTTCCAGAATGTCCTTCAACGATAACAATATGCATGTACATTGATACTGTACATTTATAAGAGCGTCAGATTTATGATCAGAATTATTATATTCTCATTTCATGTATTTAGAAAGACAAACCTGCAGACTTCCTTTTTGGCAATATGCAAAAATGGTGCATATATTTGACGGTTCCACGCATGCCCCAATAAACGTATTCACATTTTTGTGCAGAAATTCTCTCATCTAAAAGAATACTATGTTGATATAAAAAGATATAAAATACAACACATTCATCTATAAGGGGCAGTTGAAGTTTTAGCAGAGGGTTAGACTTAAGTGTTATTATACCCTTTTTCCTGATGTTAAGTGACAGTAGCGCTTTCTACACAGTCTCTGTCCACATTCATGTATATACACAGTACTCAATTATATTTGGTTCGTTTGTATGTAAGGACAAGCTAGTAAGCTAGTCAAACAGGAGATGCTCCTTCCGGTACCTCGTCTCACCTATGAATTTCAGGGGTCCGTGAATACCCACCGTGGTACATTGTTGTTAACGTTTAGTCATGTGACACCATGGCAGTTACTTTCGTATTTTAGAAGTGCTTGACACGCACCCAAGGGATTCTTGGCTCATATTCGTTGGTTGGTTGGTTGATTGATGTTTTTACGTCGCTTTCAACAATATTTCAGTTATATCGCGACATGGAAGCAAGAGGTTACCAACCTCTTAGACATAGTGGTGCAACCCGGGAATCGAACCCGGATCGTCGGCGCCGCAAGCCAAGCACTTAACCACTACACCAAACCTGCCCCTTGGCTCATATTCGACCGGCGACGTTTTAAAGCCCTATCTATTGAAGGTCATGCATCACGGTAGAATTTGTCGTGCGAAATATATTCACTTGTAAGGGAATATATTTCTGTGCGATGTAAAAAACGAAGAACTACCGGAGGGTAAACCATATCTCATAGTCCATGGAATAAAAGGACAATATCGTGTATAGTGTCATATTTAGACAAATGCCAACCCCAATAAAATCGAGGTGAGATCAGGTATTCGGCAAAGTATAAGTGACATAATATTGGTGTTACGTATGACAAAACACACACAAAAAAAGAAAAATTTGAAATACTTTATTGTTTACAAAAGAAAATGTGCAAAAAAATTTAAATGTAAAACTAGATCTAACAACTGTCCAATAAATTGAGCATGGCTAGCCAACAAATAGATTTTACCTTTTCTCAGGGCGTCATGTCATCTCCATTTAGTAATCTCTATTTCCACTTACCCCCTTTGCCTGCTCTAGTCTAACTACTTTGTTCGGTATGTTCGTTTGAATGATATGAGTCCTCAGGTTTCAAGAAACAATTAAGACTCTGGTATTTAGGACGGGTTATGCTATTTATATTAGCGTAGTTTATATACTGTACTAAATAAAACCAATAAATTTGTATACGATGAAATGCGTGTAACATTTATACATTATCACTGTGCATATTTTTAATACAAATTTTCTTTTAGAATTGACAAATATATACGTATTAGATTGAGTAAGTAAAACATAAATTCTGTTATTACAAGGGTATATAAATTGTTTTTCTGAAGATAGAAAATGCAGGTAGATAATTCTATCTGTATTTACAGTATGTGTGCAAAACTATGTATAACATCACCTTCTTTAAAACCAACAGGTCTCTCCTTGAGAATTTGATAAGCGTCTTTGTTGAGTGCTTTAGTGCTACAAGTTGTCCATGGTAGTTTCCTGCGCATTCTTTTCCATTATTCTTCAGTGAGTCGACCGTCTTCTTGCTGCTTTCAGAAGCAAAGCTGAACTTACTTTTAAACTGAAGCATATCATAGAAATAGTAAAGGATAGCATTGTTTTCATATACATTATACTATGATTTTATATATTTGTTCGGCTTAACGTATGGAACCTTTAATATATCATATCTATATCATATTTTTGTTAATAAAACAATTTTATTACCAATATCACTTTCATTTTTTAAAATATATCTTATCTTGTTTGTCTCACTGATAGCATAATATTCACTTGCTAATTGAAATATTCCGTTGATAATGAATTGCGCCATTATATTTAGGAGGGTGATTATTCCTACATCCCCCTTGCCGTGATTGTTAAAAGCGATATGTATTTCCGATCAGTCAACAAATACTTGTGTACAAGTGACACCATATTCATTGATTCCTTACAGTGGTATTAGAATGATGGGGTATTTTGCATTTTCTTAAATCCTAAGTGAATTGTTTAAAAAAATCATAAAAATTACTGCTCCGTCTACTTCAACCTTCCAATGTTATGTAAAGCAACAGTGAAACACAAGGAACAATGTTTTCAAATGCTTCAACGTTTTTGTTCGATATGTAATTTAAGATTTTGTAACAGGTGTGAGTAAAAAAGGGTACGTAAATATTGGGATTTACTTTACATCTTTATTTTTAGTGATCCAGGAAACACGGGGGATAAAAATTTACCATTTTCAATTCGCAGTTAAATATTTAATTATGCTTCATACCACTGTTAAATTATGGGTATTTAACCATAAACTAAACCGTAAGTTAACTTTAAGTTAATTTGTGCTACAGATTTAACTTGAAGTTAATCTAACCATAGTTTAACTTTAGGTTAACTCCAAGTTAATTTTAACAACGCATTGTGCAACCGAGTCTGATAAATATGCGGCGAAAGGGGGGCGGGGGGTTGCGCCCCCCCTCTAAATCCGCCACTGTTACAGAATAGTTTAAATCATATATTCGACAATGACACCATAATTTTGTAGAATATTATGCAAATTTCGATCACATTAGACTGTTGTCTATGAGAATGGATACTTCATATGGGGTCCTATGCACCTTTTTTCTTCTCAGTGGTGTTGAAATGTGTCAACTTTCCAAATAAAGTGTGCGATTTCTTCATAACACCTTCTGTTAAAGCTTTACTAATTCATTTACCCCCCCCCCTCCCTCCCTCTTAATCTAAGTAGTATGCGTAGTCTTTAAATCCTAGGCTTAAATAAAAAGACTAAATATGGCGGCTTACGTCAGGTGTTGTAGCATAGACTATTCCCCGTATAGACTTTTCCCCCGGATAAACCGACCCAGTATAGAACTTCCCCCCGGAAAAACCGACCCAGTATAAATCTTCCCCCACGGAAAAACCGACCCAGCATAGATTATCCCCCACGGATAAAACGACCCAGTATAGTTTATCCCCTCTGTGATTAGTACGCTTTTTCCCCCTTAAGAGATAAAATCCGGTTTGGTTCGAATATTACAATAAGTGAATGAAACTAAAATGCATAATGCGTTACCATATTTATTTGACAAAATCTCATTGGAGATCGGCACATTGCCAATTTAAAATTAAAGTTTTGAAAAATCCGACTTCCCTCCATAAGGGCATGTGGTTTATTTTGCAAATTAAAGATATCTCTTTACTTTAGCTGGTTCTAGGTGAGAATCAAATTATGAATTGATTCCCCATTAGGACACATTATCACTTACATGTCGAGCAAATGCAGATATAAAAACATAATTTTGATCAAATTACATTTTAGAAGTGCCAAAAATTACATTTTTAATTTCCTGATTGAAAATTATATGAAGTGACATTCAAAATTCGTTTAACAAATTATTGGATCTTGAGAGTGGATGTAACATGCAAAAATTATCGGGGAAAGGATGTTTTTATCTTGGGAAGCTCTTTTCAGTATTTGTATAAGGATGACACGATGCTGCATACCTACATATATATTTACATACAGGCCTCTCTCACATACATGTGGCCGTTAGTATTATGCACCAGTAGTTTTTGTCCTGTCCATTAGTTTGTCTGTCTGTTTGTCTACAAAAATTTAGACCTTACATATAATTTTGAATGCTATGTGATAGAGCTTCCATTTTCACACGAGGAATCCTTGTGATAAGAGGCCAAAGCACAGTAATTCCGTTTCCCATAGGGTCCCATGTTAAATTACCAAACTTCCAGCAAGATTTACACAACATCATACACTTTAACTATATATAATCCATATATCAAAATGTTTCTCAGACCCTCTTCTATTAAGATTTTAACAGTTTAACATAGGTTATCCGCCTTAATTTCGAGAAAATCATGCTTGATAGGGGGTCCCTCCCAAAAATTTGCCAAAATTAAAATGTAAACAACAACCATTTTCTAGGTCATAAAACTTTTACAGTAGCGAAATTGGTTTTTATTTGGGGGGGGGGGGGTTGTTTGTTTTTTGTTTGTTCTGCGTCCTTGTGCCATAAGATTTCGAACTCCAAAACCATGAAAACAACCCAAGGAAAACCATTTTACGGATTGAAACTTCTTTTTCTCAATACCAAATCTTTTCTATTCTAAATGTGATCTAAAATATGAAATGGCATCTTGACGTAATGATAAGGAAATTTCCCCAATGATTCTTGCTCAATAATCATACATGTGTATCTTATTTTTCCTTTTTGCTGTGTATTTGATATAGTCTACACCATTAAGATTGATGAAAAGGGAACTTTGTTTTGTATGCATGGTTGTTTATTTTCCTCCCCGGCCAGCTGGTAGGTACACTGTACATGTATTTCAGTTTCAAAAGGACGTAAAATCAAGACTAAATTACGTTTTCCGACTTGACGACAATCCGGAATCAATAGGGCGAAAGATGAACCCAGGTCGGTTTATCCCCCAGGGGGAAAGTCTATGCTGATAATCAGAAGGGGAAAAACCTTTAGAGGGGGAAGATCTATACTGGGTCGGTTTATCCGGGGTGAAAGTCTATGCGGGGGGATAGTCTATGCTACAACACCGGATGTACGCATATTACGGAGATTAACGACTGAAAAAATTCACCGAGCTGATTATGGATGATTGTATACGTTTTCTGATTGGAGTCATGCAGCAGTGCAGTTTTTGTCAGCGACTTGTGTATTTAGATACGCACATTGTATAGAAAAATTGTAAACAATCTTATAGCACTTTAAGGGACATTCGTGAGAGTCAGCGTTCAACAAACATCTGTGCACAAGAAGCGTCATATTCATTGATTCCTTGAAATTCAGGAGACTCAGCGTTCAAAAACATTTGTGAAAATATTGATGAATTATCCGCTTACTCACCGAGCTACCCAGTCCCATTACAGTTTTAGTCAGTATAATTTCACTAAAAGGTATTTTCCATGACATCTTCATAATGTTTTCCTCTAGTGCTTTCTTCCTATCAAACACATATTTCTTACATGTTAGAATAGTCTACACAGAAACCCTTATGACTTGCCATGTTTAAATCTAGTTTAGCTTTACATAAGAATATACATGTATATATATATATATATATATATATAATATATATATATATATATATATATATATATATATATATATATATATATATATATATATATATATATATATATATATATATATATATATATATATATATATATATATATATATTTATACTCAGGAACTTTGAAAACGCCTATATGTTTGGTTTTTTTCATGTAAAGACATAAATGTTTTGAAAATAAATCGATATGAATATCTGCTTGATATTGTGTGATTGCGGTAACTTTCATGCTATCGGCGAGACAAATACTGCTCACCCGTGCGCCTTTCAAAAAGTACTCGACCACGTGCTCTACATTGAGCCATTTTCTTCAGAAATAACGTATACTGGTACCTAGTGCCTTTATCTCTCCTGATTTCAAACTTTGCTTCATTAAAACCATTAACGCGTGAAATGCCGAGACTGTCTGAGCAAAAGAGGTATGCTGTTCTTGGCCGTACAGACGCCGGCGTAAATCAAGGTATCATCGCAGGACGCTTCAACGTCCATTTGTCTACAATCACTAGACTTGTACGGAAGTATCGGACCACAGGAAGTGTTAAGGATCGTCCTCGAAGTGGTCAGCCACGCGTAACGACAAGACGTCAAGACGTTTTCATAAAGCAACGTCATCTACGTGACAGGTTTGCAACAGCCATAAGCACGTCAAGAGATGTGATAGGTCGTCACGGTAGGCAAATCCACCCCAGGACAGTACGCCGACGATTGAAAGAGCAAAGTTTGCTATGCCGTCGCCCATTGAAAGGCTTGATCCTAACTCCTCGCCACCGAAGAAATCGTCTGACCTGATCCCCGAACAAGCTTGCTTATCGACGTTATTGGCATGACGTAGTGTTCAGCGACGAATAAAGATTCAATTTGTCCATGGCTGACGAAAGACAGCGCATTGATGAACGTTTTGCCGCAAACTGCATAATTTAGCGTGACAAATTTGGCGGTGGTGGCGTCATGGTTTGGGGAGCCATCAATCAACAGTTCAAGTCATCACTAGCTATTTTGAGGAACACTCTTACTGCGAGGCGCTATATCGATGACGTTTTACAGCCTGAGCTTCTTCTATTAATTCAACGTCATCAAACTGTCAACAATCCGTTGACGTTTCAACAAGACAACGCACGTCCACACACGCCTAGAGTCACCTTAAACTTTCTAAACATCCAAGGAATTAATGTAATGGATTTCTCAGCACGTTCACCTGACCTCAATCCTATAGAGCACATTTGGGATGAGTTAGGGAGACGCTTACGTAAACGTCGCCGTCTACCAAGAACTGTGGATGAGTTGGCACGTGCTCTTCAAGAAGAGTGGAATAATATTCTTATTCAAATTTTCGAAATAAATCAAGTTTGATGCAATTATTTACCATAGTTGTTGATTAAACTATAATGATATTAGATAGGCGTTTTTAAAGTCACTGCGTATATATGTTTATATATTTGAGAGGTCTTAAACATACATGTACACACAAGAAATATATATATAAATCAAATCATTTTTTTTAAGAAACGTGTGATAGTATCACTCATATTGTCAAATATAATTCAAATTTTTGAAATAAATCAAGTTTGATGCAACTGTTTGTATATATATATATATATATATATATATATATATATATATATATATATATATATATATATATATATATATATATATATATATATATGTGTGTGTGTGTGTGTGTGTGTGTGTGTGTGTGTGTGTGTGTGTGTGTAGATCAATAAAAATGTTCTTGTGTATAGAATGAAATATCTATAAGTAAGAAGTCCAACATTTCCGAGTTCAAGAACTTGTGGCGAGGACAGTAGGTTTATTTTTGGATGAAATATTTCTCCTTTAGTTTCCGTTTAATTTCACAGTCAACATTTAGTTTATAAAACGAGGATATTTTAAAGAGTCCCCCATACTACTAATCTAAATGTTTACCGATGGGAATTTTCCTGTAGTGTGGATGCCTTATTTGTTATGGATGGATTCTCACACTTTCTGTTAGGTTCCCCGATTGTCCAAGGTATATTTCCTAGCAACCGCTGCATATGATACAGTAGATTACATTTACAGTCTTGCAGGTCATATCCGCATTGGTGAAAAGTCGTTTTTCCATTAGGGATTTCCATTTTTTTCGCCTTCATATAGGTATGGACATGTTCCACATCGACTGTCCCGGCATTTTTCCACGTTATTTTTTATTTTCCTTCTCTTATATATATATATATATATGAATCATTTTTCGCTCGACTCGTGACTGAGAGGTTCGAGTCCTGCCCTGGGCGAACCGGTGTTCCGTCTTTCGGATGAGACATTAAAAACGGCGGTCCCGTGTCACGGTAGGCGTGGCACGTAAAGATACCTCACTGCTTCGGGTGGGTCCGTTGCAGAGGTCTAAGTTTCTATGCAATGCATCAGGCAGATGCTGTCACTATATACGTGAAATAATCGTGGAGTGATGTAAAACTTTAATCAATCAATCAATCAATATAAATCATTTTTCAAAATGGATTTGAATCATATATGTCTATAAAAGCCTTAGATACATATCTGTACAAAGTGCAAGTACCTCAAGAAAATGATAAGAGAAGCAGCGACAACTAATGATGTTATAATGCCTGCAGTAAGTCCAGCCAACAATATGAGAGAACTCTCTGAAATGTGAAATCAAGTAAAATCAGATCTATATCGCTACACTTCTACAATGTCATTATTTCACTAAAAACAAGGCTAATCGCATTTACAGTTACAGCGAATAGCTAAAATGGTACCCCTTCCTCACTTGTAATGCAACTAACATTTGACGAAAACGCCTCATGCCTTTTATACGAGACCATGGCAGTATGAATATCATTATTATTTATGTATTTATTCACTTATTCATCTATTTATTTGTTTTTATTATTATTATTATTATTATTATTATTATTATTATTATTATTATTATTATTATTATTATTATTATTATTTTAATTAAAACTCTCGTACCTTCTTTGTTGATACATAGTTCCCAGTCAAAACCACATACAGGTGTGCTTAATGGGGTTTTACCATCTGCTGTCATCCACATTGGGTCCAACCAGATCGTTACATCCTGTAATTATTTAAGGAATTAAGCTAATGATTATTCGGTAGATGAAGGTATACGCCGAAAAAGGCATGGAATTTGCATCATCTCGCGTAAGGATAAAGTCGCGAAATGCATTATGACACGGCGTGACTTCATAGAAAAAAATTTGCTGATAAAAAAATACCAAAAATCGCTTCTCCAATCAAGTGCGCCAATACATTTAAAAGATAAATCATATAGACGACATAAATTATAAATTGAATTAAAAGAAAAGGTTACGAAAAAATATAAAACTTTATTTGATGATTACGTCTATTTAAAAACATGTGAAATACGTGCCTTTCTTATGTACCTGACTTTCAAGGGGTAATGTATTTCAGAACATAATTTTGATCTTATTGGAAATATTTTTTTTTTATATTTCGAGACTGTCAACGTTATGCATATTGTGCTATGTCGTTTATATTTACTTGGGAATTTAATTTGGTTTGTGAATTTCAGATACATATCAATCATATCAAAATCATTGCAATATACATTACTTACGGTATGTAATTTATGTCTTAGGATAGCATCTATATTTATTGAATGAACTTCTCTTCTGAATGAACATACGATATGAATAAGCTTTTCGCATAAAGGAGTATGCTTTACCTTAAAGTTCCTTTCTACGTACCTTTCCTGCTGGTTTAAATGTTTCCACTATTCCTAAAATTCGAGGCTCTTCGCTATCACCTTTCAGATCTTCAATCCACATTGTTGGATCGGGATCGGCATTCTCATTAAAACGAATATTTCCACTTGCCCCTTTTTTAACAAATATATCTAAACTTTGAAATTGTAAACTATGTTAATAAATTCAAAAATAAGTGCACGGCATGCAGAAACGAAGTGCAACTTTGTCAAGGGATAAAATTTTTGAGATTCCTTCAATAAACTTTTCCATAAAGCAAATTAAGCTGTGAAACAATTTGTACGAAATTACGATACAAAGTAATAGTTGATGATCATTATAGAGAAATGCGTTTGATTAACTTTAAACGTGGTTAGTTACATTTCATTCGGGTTTGTGCAACGACATTACGCGACCTTCAATAAATATGAACAAATAAAAACCAAAGCTATGCAGCAGAATCAACAAAGTCTGACTAAAACAGTGGAATAAAAATCAACAGTACTTCATGCAGCTAAGTTCTGTCTATCAAAATCATAATAAATACTGTACGTGAGCCTTTTTCATAGGAGTTCATCAATAATATAATAAGCCAAAAGTTTAGGATTTTTTTTTCACATTATTAATTCCACTAAAACATTTATTTCTTTCGACTTAAGCGCATGAAAACACGGCTACAGACATGCATAGCAAAAGTAAAACAAGCATACTGAGTATTGCTGAAGCAATATATGTTCCCTACCAGTTTCCACAAATTTTCTCAGTCTAAGGGTCATAACTCTTCCAACAATAGGTCAATCATGACCAAACTTGAACTTGATTTGTAACTCAAGCTACGTACCAAATCTCAAGACAATCACTTCATTGTCTGCTAAAAAAGTCTCAGACAGACAGACGGATTGGAAACCTATAACCTCTTCCGAGATTGATAAGAACATATAAATCCGAAAAATGCCGCTGAATGTCTGATATTCAAAGTTCAGTTAAAACATTTCAAATTCGGTGGTGTTGGTTTCAACAAGAACAAATCATACATGGGATGAGACAAGATGTCAGGAAGGAGTGAGAATTCTCCTGCTAGCTTGCTACCCGTCGCAAATGATCCATAAAAACCTATCGTTTTAGGTGGTAAAGTCATACAAATAATTTTTAAAATCGGTAAAATTACATCACCGTAAGTGATCGTGTTCCAGAATGTCATATAACATTGATGTAATTCTGAAAATTTGGATAATTTATCGACAGAATGTCGTTTTCAGTGTACTTGTTGTTTGAATCAGTGTTCTGTCACATAGTAGGGGTTTTCATGGCCAGTTTTACATTTTTGTAGTCTGAATTATCCCACCTTTGCGTAAATGAATTTCAGTAGCAGAATCAAACATGTGGATGATTCAGACTCTCTATGACGATTTCAATTTCATTATTACCAACTTCCCTTTTCTGAGTAGCAACATACCTTCCTTTCCCGCATATGGCGTCTTCATTTCACAATTTATACGCTATGCCAGGGCATGCTCTAAATACGAAAATTTCGTCCTGAGAGCGAGGCCTCTTGCCATGAAACTACTCCCACAAGGATATATTGAGGAACGTTTAAAGTTGTCACTGAGGAAGTTATATGGTCGATATAAGGATCTAGTACAATTTCAGATTCCTCTTTCAAGAATGTTAACCATTATTTTGGGACCTGACTATACAAAGTAACCATCTTAACTTTTTGACTATACTATAAAAATGTGTGTGGAGCTTTCAGACGACAAATCAGGGGTAAGTTATTACTGCCGATCGTTTGCAATAATGTTAGATATTTGTTCTATATAATACAGAAATGCGTAGATTCGTGCCGGTCATTCCGTTTATCAAAATTGCAAGTTTACGCAACGTAAGGAATTGTGGTCCTATCATTCATATAGGGCCATGACCTGCGGCTAAGAATTTGTGTATGATAGAAACTTCTCTGCTTTTACATTTCTGGTGAGGAATAGATATAAGAGTAAACAACGAACAAGTACAGAAGGGTTAATCATGTCTCGTAGTCCATGGAATAAAAGGACAATGTCATGTATAGTGTCATAATTAGAAAAACGCGAATCCCAGTTCAAACTGAGGTGAGACCAGGTGCCTGGGAGGAGTAAACATCCCATGTTTGCATGCAACATCCGTCGCTAAAGTCCTGCAACAACTGTTCAAGTCCAGGACGTAAATACATATATATAAACATGTCTGTCTGTATACATATAATGTCAAATCAAGTATAGTCAAAACATTTAAGATGGTTAGTTTGTATGATCAGGTCCCAAAATGTCGGTTTACTTTCTTGAAAGCAGCATCTCAAATTGCACCAGATCCCCATATTGACCATAGAATTTCACCATGACGTTTTTAAATGTTCCTCAATATATCCCTGTAAGAGTAGTTTCGTGTCAAGAAGTCTCGCTCTGAGGACGAAATATTCATATTTAGAAAATGCCCTGGAATAGCGTATAAGTTGTGAAATAAAGACGCCATATGCGGGAGAGGAAGGTGTGTTGCTACTCAGGAAAGGGAAGTTGTCGTAAATGACAATGACGTTTGTCATAAAGAGAGGTAACTAATGAACCATTATCACCAATTGATAGGGGTATATCAAGATATGAAGCAGAAGATGCGCTCTGTTGTATTTTTTTTATCTCGAGTTCATTTGGATATATGATGTTGAGATGATCTTTAAATACAGGGTTTTTAATCGACATAACGTCATCGATAAGTCTGTATGTAAAGTTGAATAGAGATATTAATTGTTTATTACCTTTGGAGAGCAGAGACTGTATGAATTCTACTTCGTATCAGTACAAAAAATGTCGGCCAGAAGTGGCGTGCAATTTGTACCCATCGGAATGCTAACAATCTGCTGGAATACTTTCCCACGAAAAATCACAAAAATATTATCTATTCTAACATTTGGATGATCTCTTTTTCTGTATTCTTACTGCTGGACTTTATATTTACGATATGATTGAATGTTGAAGATTTGGGATGTTCGAGTTAATCTTTTGCCTTCTTTAGTTTTCACATCTGAATTTCTGAAGTATGTTCTTGTACAGTATATTTGAAGACCTTGCTTTATACCAGACCGTATGTTCTTGTACAGTATTTGAAGACCATGCTTTATACCTGACAGTACGTTCTTGTACAGAGGGTTTGAAGACCATGCTTTATACCTGACAGTACGTTCTTGTACAGAAGGTGTGAAGACCATGCTTTATACCTGGCAGTACGTTCTTGTACAGTAGGTTTGAAGACCATGCTTTACACCTGACAGTACGTTCTTGTACAGAAGGTTTGAAGACATTGCTTTATACCTGACAGTACGTTCTTGTACAGTAGGTTTGAAGACATTGTTTTATACCTGACTGTACGTTCTTGTACAGTAGGTTTGAAGACCATGCTTTACACCTGACAGTACGTTCTTGTACAGTAGGTTTGAAGACATTGTTTTATACCTGACTGTACGTTCTTGTACAGTAGGTTTGAAGACCATGCTTTACACCTGACAGTACGTTCTTGTACAGAAGGTTTGAAGACATTGTTTTATACCTGACAGTACGTTCTTGTACAGTAGGTTTGAAGACATTGTTTTATACCTGACTGTACGTTCTTGTACAGTAGGTTTGAAGACCATGCTTTACACCTGACAGTACGTTCTTGTACAGAAGGTTTGAAGACATTGTTTTATACCTGACTGTACATGTACGTTCTTGTACAGAAGGTTTGAAGACCATGCTTTACACCTGACAGTACGTTCTTGTACAGTAGGTTTGAAGACATTGTTTTATACCTGGCAGTACGTTCTTGTACAGTAGGTTTGAAGACATTGCTTTATACCTGACTGTACATGTACGTTCTTGTACAGTAGGTTTGAAGACATTGTTTTATACCTGACTGTACGTTCTTGTACAGTAGGTTTGAAGACATTGTTTTATACCTGGCAGTACGTTCTTGTACAGTAGGTTTGAAGACATTGTTTTATACCTGACTGTACATGTACGTTCTTGTACAGTAGGTTTGAAGACATTGTTTTATACCTGACTGTACATGTACGTTCTTGTACAGTAGGTTTGAAGACATTGTTTTATACCTGACTGTACATGTACGTTCTTGTACAGTAGGTTTGAAGACATTGTTTTATACCTGACTGTACATGTACGTTCTTGTACAGTAGGTTTGAAGACATTGTTTTATACCTGACTGTACGTTCTTGTACAGTAGGTTTGAAGACATTGTTTTATACCTGACTGTACGTTCTTGTACAGTAGGTTTGAAGACATTGTTTTATACCTGACTGTACGTTCTTGTACAGTAGGTTTGAAGACATTGCTTTATACCTGACTGTACGTTCTTGTACAGTAGGTTTGAAGACATTGCTTTATACCTGACTGTACGTTCTTGTACAGTAGGTTTGAAGACATTGTTTTATACCTGACTGTACATGTACGTTCTTGTACAGTAGGTTTGAAGACATTGCTTTATATCTCACAGTATATTCTATAAGAGTATATTTGAAGACCATGCTTTATACCAGACAGTATGTTCTTGCCCGGTATTTTTGAAGACTTTGCTTTATACTAGACAGTAAAATTACATTAAGGCAATAAAATTTTTCAGTGTAATGTAGTGCAAAACCTCTTAATTGGTGTGGTTAACGCGCCCTTCTTCTCCTTAAGAGTAGTGTTCATATTATGATCACATCTTTATACTAACCGACAAAAGTCGTGTTTATAGCCCATTGAAACATCCTACGCCCATCTCTGTAGTCTATATTATTTGTCAAAGAGTAATTCCACCATTTTGCTATTAATAAAGTAGTGTCGTAAAGGAATAGACTGAAAACTGTGCCCTGTAAGTATAAATTACAATAGTATTCAAATTCAGTCGATAGGATTACATGTATTTGTCTAATGTAATTGATTTAATTGTGAAACAAACGTCCAGACATTCATATTATGGTATATTTATTTAGATTATACGAGATAATACAAGTTTATATCCTGCAGTTAAGAATATATCATGCGACTTTGACGTTCACACAAATGAACTCATGGACGCCTGAAATAAGACCAGGTGCATGAGAGGTGTAGGTGTCTATAGTTTAGCTAGCAACACCGTCATTATACTCAAAACAGATGATAAAGCATTCTTTCAAAACAGCTTGTGAATGTGAACTGACTTTGCATTGAAAGGGTCAGTAGCACAAAATGTATAATGAAATTTAATATTAGAAAAAGAGTACAACTGTTCTGGAACATTTTAACACTTTTCAGAAAATCTTCATTGTTTTAGTAGAAACAACAAAGTGAGAACATTAACTGGTGATTTGTCTGAATAGGTGCAAATAAAATACCCCCCCCCCCCCCCAATGTATAATGTATGTGAAAACATAATATATTATTTAACAAGATAAAATATACTTACATTCAACCCGTTGTCCACAGCATACGTACTATTCCATGGGGGAAGTGTCAAACGATATGTAGTTTTTTCTCGTATTTTTAGACTCCTAAGTCTGCTTTCTTCGTCATACCACAAGGAGTAAGTCAACTATTAAAATTTAAAAAGGTCTTATTAATAATTCTAATTTACATTGTTCTCTCTTATATTAATTTTTTACAATAAAATACTAATTTCGTAATGATACGTCATCTACGGAGATAATTTCAAATTCGCTTTCTTCAATACTGACAGCCACGGTACATCAACGAAGGACATATTGCGATATAAAATACTAGTTACAAAACAAACTAGAACGAAACATCCGAACCTGAATACTGACTATCGATAGTAATAGGGTTCATAATTTAAACTCGTCCGCTTCGATTTTTCCTGATTCTTTTATGAGAAAAGGTCTGAAACATTACGAATGTTTGATACATTTTGACTTTGGTTTTATCGTGATATGTTGTGTAACATTGAGTGGTGTATTTTGCACGGTAGTGTAATGGTTTAAATGTAAATAATTATATAGTAATACAGTGTAACCAAAACACATTTAATAAAACCAAAAGAATGGCAAGATACCAACTGTGATGGAGTCAGATGCCATGAAATATTAGGCATCCCCTGCTGAGCTGATCGTTCGCTTGTTGGTTGGTTGGTTGATTGGTGTTTTACGTCCCTTTCAACAATTTTTCAGTTATATCGCGACATGGAAGCAGGAGGTAACCAACCTCTTAAACGCAGTGGCGTAATCGTTCACAATTGCCGTTTACACGCAAGTTTGCAAAATATGAATGGTAATATTTACTAACATAGTCAAATGCAACATGAACGACCTTATATCCTCTGCATTAAAATAGATAAAGCAACATTAAGATGGTGAACATTTGTATTGAAAAAACAACTTTATTATAGTGACCGAAAGAAATCGATGCAAGGTTAGATTTCTCTTACCCTTCTGATAATACCGTTCTGGTCAACAGAAACCACCTATGTATGATGTTATCAAACGCCGAATACGTTCTGACATTTATAAAAGCAGATGATAGACATAAACGGCATGTGCACGTGTGAAAATGTTGCTGTATATTTGAGAAAAGTTTACGATAGGAAAATTAAAGTCACGTTTGTCATACTGTTCAGAATTGCCATTCAATTTAATGCTAATATACTGGATTCTGTCATGTCTCAAAACGATCAACATTATCATTATTAAGGAATAATACAATGTCAACTATCGAAATGTAGAATTGGGGGCAATTGCCATTTAGCCAATGTGAAACATTTGTATGAATTCCGTTTCGATTGAACGAGGGAACAAATCCGTTCAGTCAATAAGGGTGGTCATGAAAATACCAATGTAAAGATGATGGATAAATCCAAACCATAAGTCTAAAAATCATGAAACCAGAAGACATACAAAATCAGTGAAAATGAAAAACAAATGGAAAATAACAAAAAATGTCTACTTGAAGAGCATATGTGAACCCCTGTGATGGAGTGAGATCAGGTGCCCGGGGAGAGTGAGCTTCTCCTGCTTGCTAGCAACACCCGTCACATATACCCAGTAGAAAGAGTCAAATCGTGTAAATTCCATATGTATTTATATATGGAGAAGTCAAAGTAGGTAACCTTCTAGTATAGGTGTCAAATCTGTGTAAAATGATCGGAATCGGTCTCAGTCCATAATATCATTTAAAAGTCTGGATAACGAGATATCATATGGAGTAATAAGAGTCTCGTAACCACCGTAGAACTTCCTCAGTGACGTTGCTAGTCTAGCACATATATAACCCTGGTTGAGCAGCTTAACTGAAAGTCGTCTAGCCCTCAGAACAAAGTCATTGTAATTTGAACATGCTCTGGAATAACGTATTAACTGAGATATGAATACGCCATATGCGGGCGATGATGGAATGTTGCTACTTATGAAAGGAAAGTTTGTGATTGCGAAATTGAAACTGTCACGTTTGTCATAGAGTGAGGTGTTCAATTGACCAATAATGTCGAAAGACAACATAATATCTAAATAAGATGTAGAATTACTACTTTGTTTCAACATTTGATTTTCAAACAATACTTAGATGTTGTCATTTAGGAATTAAATTAAAAATAAGAATTTTATCGACATTGGTGAACTTATGTTTAGAATCAAAGTGACTTCAACAACATATGCGCCTCGTAACCAAGTAGAATATACTGTTTCAGTAAGAAGCAATGGAGTTGTTGTAAAGAGCAAAAACGTCGAATGATCTGATATTGTAAACAGAGTTGGTGATTACATATTATTCATTAGTTCCTTTGAATGCTCTAATTTCTACATCTGATTCAAACCATTTCTAGCGTAAACTGTTTCCTAGTACCTTTGAAATTTTCCCCTATAGATCGTATTATAGTTAGGAGAGTTCTGATTGATTGACTGATTTTTGTTTAACGTCACATTACGAATATTTCACGTATATGGTGACGGCATCTGCCTGATGCGGGGCATACAATATTTGACCTTTGCAACGGACCCACCAGAAGCAGTGAGGGATCTTTAACGTGCCATGCATACCACGACACGGGGCCTGGGTTTTTACTGTCTCATCCGAAACACCGGCATGACCAGAGCGGGACTCGAACCCCGGCCTCATGATCAGGAGATGAGCGCGATACCACTAGGCCACGCCGGCTTTGGAGAGTTTTGTGTTATCTAGGAATCATAGATCAGTAGTTTAAGGTCAGTATCAATAGTATTTATTTGGAAGGAACGTAATATCCATAAAAGATGTCTTTCTTAGAAAGCTTTACTCAAGTGTGTGTGGAACTAATATAAGTATATCTAAAACTCTAAATAAAATCCGAGATCTCGTAAGATGTCTTCAGTTTTATGTTTAATTCAAACTACACACGAAAACAAGAAAACTCTAGGAAAAGGTGTTAAAGCTTGCTATGAAACCTAATGCGAGTGTTTCATTAGTCTTGATACGTCAGACTAATTTTAACAGCTAAGTTGATCTTTCGAAATCAACATATGAAAAGTTTTAAGCACCGAAGAAATTTTTCTCTCATTAATACAGTGTGATAACATTGATATTAATAACCACATACATGCAGCACATGCTTAAAGTGTTCTCTTAGTAATTTGTCTGTTTGGGCATCTCCAGTCTTCCACGGCTTATAACTAGACGAACCAGTGTTGAATTTAGGATCGATAAATACAAATTCTCCGTTACACATTCCAAGTTCAAATGCTTCCATCATTATTTGTCTAAGTTCCGAGGTGTATCCACATATTATGACAACTGAAAAATAAAATAATAATTTTGACAACACACATTATCTATTACTGTGATGGTATCCATTTAAATAATTAATTGTCAGACTGAAAAATATATATAGAAGTATGAGGATGTAAATTACTTTGGTAACTATTTTAAAGAAATTTGCAAATGAAGGATTTTTTTTAAAGTAAGTCATGTGGAATTGGGTCTACATGTTAATAGTTAGTTCTCTGGAAATAGCATCTATTGAATTAATTAAGCTTCGTATGAGTAAAGAAAGGAGGCCTTGACATCTTGATTCCCCAGGTATTAGGATCTTGACTAACTTCTCTATTTTATTAAGTCCTACATCATTGCGACTCTTTACATATGGGTATTTAAGCAATATACCTCTCTAGTTTTTAAGCCAAAATCTTACGTTTTACATCAAATACCTTTAATCTATCATTACCTACATCTGATATAACATTACATGAAATGCAGTGAAAAATGCATTGAATTATTCATTCATTATCTTGTAAATTATTCATCCATTTATTATTATTTTTTTTTCTTTGTGTAAATTACCGCGCGATGCTGCTTTTATCTCGAGAAGTCGCTGTCTGAAATATGACTCGGAAGGTGACTCCTTATACACCGCATATGTTCTAAGCAATATCTCTGAAGATGACAGAAGATCGGTAATCCCACTGGCAGCAAAGGAACAAAGGGAGCCGTCTACAATGAAAAAAAACTTGTTTCTTTCCTACAAATAAAAGTACATACAAATATTTGCTTACAAATAAGGAAGTATAAGAAACTGGATTTGGACTTAAGAAATTCGAAGGTACTTTTACCTTACTTTTAAATTACATTTCATAGAATATGTATGGATATTGATATCAAGATATATTGTAACTTTTTATGTTTAGAGTAGCTTGTACTGCTAATAATTGTTTTATACTTAATATATAAATATATTTGTTTCGTCTGTATTTATGGGCACTCAGGGCGGGTTCAGCCAAACAGGAGACGCTCACTCCTCTCGGGCTTCTGGTCTCACCTCTGAATTTCAGGGGTCCGTGAATGTCCACTGTAGTATATTGTTGTTAGTGCCATAGTCATGTGACAGCAGTTACTTTTGTATTTTTCTATACGCTTATAACATTGTAGAATACTTATTATGCTATTGCAAACAATCCAGTTTCGTAAGTTACATATTATGTAAATCAAAATACATATTCTGGGAAAATAAAAATCACGTTTGTCCTGCAGTTCAGAGTTGCCATTCAAATTAATGCAAATATACTGAATTCTGTCATGCTTTTAGTCACATATCATATTTGCAATAGAATCAATATTATCATAATTAATGGTTAAAACATCGTCACCTATTGAAATATATAATTAAAGGCAATGGCCACTTTGCTGTTACGTTTACTATGAAACATTTGTATGAATTCCGCTTCAAATGAACGAAGGAACAAATCACTTAATAAGGTGTACAATATTGTTCAGAAGGAATTTTTGCACATTCTTTTAACAAATAAGAACGAATCTGAAAACTGCACATACCACCAATATCCTGGAACTGGATTAGAAATGATTGTGAATGATTAGAATACGTTCAATAGTAGAAAAGTAATGTTCTGCTTACCGTCTCTCATTAGCATTGATATGATCTTCCAATTGAAATGTCTGAGAATGCTTATCAGTGCTGCACTAATTCCACTAAATGTAGGTAATCCACTGCGAATGAGCGTGTTGAACGTTTTCTTGTCACTCAAGACATCACTGGTAGACAACCAGCTCACATGAGGCAAGTTATAACCGGAAGTTACGTATGCCAGCGGTGTACATCCTATAAATGTTTATATTCAGTGTCAAAAATATTGCATATCATTGAATAAATCTCTCTTAGGCCTCCAGAGGGAAGCACATTGTTAGGAATTTTCCGTCTCTTGTCCTTTATCAAGTAATTAATCAATCTTCATGATGCATATATGCTTCAACATAATTGAAAGACGGCGGCTACTTAGCCCTGTTTTGTAAATCGTTTTAGCGAAACATGTAAGAGATATTATTATTAAGCTATTTTAACTTTGTTATCTTTTATTTACAATTCATTCTCAAGCATGTATTTATCCAACTATCTCCGATTAATGAATCAAGAAAAAAAAAGGGGGTTAGTCATGGTTTAGCCTTGTACAACTATGTATACAGTTTGTTTTATTATCGCAACCGCAATAATCGAAATAAATCGATAATTTATCGTAAATAATGCCAGTCAACATATAGATCTATACAATGCAAGAAATCATGGAACAAGACAGGTTTATGTGCGCGCTTGCGTACAAATAGGTAAACAGAACGACGCGAAAAGAAAATCACAACGAAAGCGGGATCAGCCAAAGATATTTAGCGATTCTACAAAAGAAGGAATTAAAGCTGTATGATCCGAATATTTCCAATTCTGGGTCAACATTGAATAGACGAGGGAAGTAATATGCTTGGACACATTTATGCGTACCGTAGGTACAAACAGAGCATATAGAGGGCGACGTGATCGAAGGAATTAAACGATTCTAAAACAGAACGGAAATAAAATTAAGTACATAAGTAGAGGTAGAGGCAAGGAGTACTGAAAAAAAGTTTACATACTACACATTGGGAATTATCTACCCGCTGGAATGTAAATTCAACACTGACGACAGCTTGTACATGTAGGAACATGTGATTGTATGACCTACTTTTTAGTTCTTATTTTGCAGTTCTTTTAAGCCATAAAAGAATATATTTGACACTATTACTTTGCCCGTTGACTTCATGTGTATCGTATAGACCGGGTTTGTTACTTTAAGAATGCGTCTTAGAATTACAGAAAAGACAGCCTGTAAATAGTGTTCTTTTACAAAAGTAAACAGAAGGGCTGGAATACTTTTAGAACTTGGATGTCCGAGTATAACGTCCACATTTTCGTCTCTGATCATCTCAGCTGCTCTCCTTGCCATCAAATAAGACTCCCGAGTATAATCCTGGACGATCCTGAAAATGAAATACAAAATTTGACTGTCTCAAAACGAGGTGGAATGCGTTTGCCTTTTATTAATCATCAATGATTTTAGTGACATTAAAATATTGATGTATACAGGATAATCGACGAATGTTTGTAGTGTAATTTTGATAAAGAATTTCCAGATATATATTATTTTAATGCTGGCCAATTTTATAAGATTTATTTAGTGTGAACTTGTTTTGCTATTTGAACAGTATTTTACTGAGTATTTCATCATTGTCATATGGAGGCACAAAGCAAACATGATGCAAATTTTAAAGAACTTCACCGGAATGATCACAACTGATTTTGATTTGACTATAGTGGTTATATTAGTATTATTAATGTCTTTCCTTTCATTATATTATAGAGACGTGGAGGTCATCACGCAAAACACAGACTGTTTCACCTATATGATGATGACGACCAGTTGACAGCACAACTCTTACTCCCAAACAGTGAACCAGAAATCGAACCCAAAAATTTAATCACTGCATTCAGTCGTAAATGTACGCCTCACGATTAATGTATCAGAAAATTTATGACTTCATGCTTCCTCAAATATCTATATATAAACTCTTTTCACTGGCAGACCAGTCAGAGCATAAACAAACACAATAAGGGGAAATATAAAGGAAGTCACAGAAATATTTGATAACATGGCAATTAAAGTGCTGATGTAAGGTTCACTTCCTATACGCGTCAGCTTCGAGTTTTACTTAATTCCAAATTAATGATTGGTTGGTTGATTTGGTGTTTTACGTCGCTTTCAACAATTTTTCAGTTATATCGCGACATGGAAGCAGGAGGTTACCAACCTCTTAAACATAGTGGCGCAACCCGGGAATCGAACCCGAATCGTCGGCGCCGCAAGCCAAGCGCTTAACCACTACACCAAGGTTATACACCAAAGAAATTCATTTGTCTGGATCTTAGCGTTTGAGAATGAGCCCCATTTGTTTTGTTGGCTGCTTTGTGGACTGTACCTTGGTGTCTGCTGTGTGTGGACGTAAAGATGCCAGCACTATATAATTACCTACTGTGTTTGTTAATTAAAAATTCTGCATTCTATTTGGTTGATCTATTTTTAACTACTATTTTATTAAACAATAAAATGTCAATTTAACCTGAAGTACCGGAACTACTTCTGCACAACCAGTCTCTAACGTAAACAAAACAACACTTCAGAAAAAATAAATGAAACGAAACTCAAAATTATAGTTTGTATTATTTTATTTTGTATTGAAATATGAACTAGTCACACAGTGTATTAAATGAGTAAAAAACAAAATAATATTCGTCGTCTGTCACACCATCGATTATCGATATTTCGTCAATATCAAGCATGGCTGGATGTTCATATTTTGGGGAAACGTTGAATATTTTTCAAACGGACTTCAGATTTGATTCAATGACAAATATAAATTTAGGCCGAAGAAAATCTGAAGCAGAGTCAGATAATGTGAATGAGACTGATTACCGAGTCTGAAATTCCAAATGATTCAGATATTGAAATGTTGATGTTAGAAATCGTAGAATGTGATGGAAATGCATATAACCTGGAACTTGCAAAGAAATTTCTGTTGAGGTTGAAAACCAGATTTGTCATGAACAAAAGTTAATAAAAAAACCTAATATACAAAATGACTGATCAAATCCAACACAAAAGTTAATAACCCCCCTAGTTTCTAAATTCACTACTGGTTCAAAAAATTGCAATAAAATAACAATTATAAATCTATAAGAGATATTTCACAATACAAGACTCAAGATTGTTCTTCAGAAACTAAGATACTAAGATAAAAAAGAGAATGAAAAGAAGTTTATGCCAAATTATTCAAAAAGCACATGTAATATAGTCCTAGATAAGGCCCAGATGCAAGGCAAAAGTTCTGATGATAGCAAAACACATGTATATGTAGATGAGTCTGACTCTGAGGGTGTTTCACCTGAAAAAAGAAATAAAAGGTTTAACAGTATGTCTGATGGGGAGCTTGCAGATTTAGAAATACAATGAATGTACACAGAGAAATACAAAGTGGGGACTGAACTTATTTTCAGGTATGAAAAACAAATGCATAAAAATGAAACGTGTACTTATTTATTAATTTGGATATACCCTGAATAGTGAAAATCAATACAGAAAAAAATATATAAACTGTTTAAAAAAAAACAAGGTAAACTTAATGAAAATTACAGCTTGTTGAAATTAACTTACTTATATACTAGATCTTCGTGTTTTATACTACATGTATCATAAAATTTATAACCTTTATTTCAATGTTTGTAAATCTAAAAAGAGCAGACATATGACAGATACAAATTTAAGTTTAAAATTCTGCTTTATGGACATTCAACTAGTGATTTGAGAATTTTAAACTATCATTTATTCAAATACATGTGGGTACATATTCCATAGGATACATGTATCCCTATCAATATAAATATATGATAGAGATCAATAACAAAGAATAATTAGAAAATTGACACATTTTAGAGGAAATCAATTTTTAATTTAAAACTTTAGAATGGTGTGTACACTGAGACATTGAGCCAAATAAAAATTGAAACTATGGAGGTTAAGGTCATTGTAAAAGACAAGAACTTTGTTAATGCACATTCTATATTTGAGACGAAATAAAAAAAATCATGCCAGTCATATTCAAATCTGGAGTTTCTAGACGGTAGACCAACTTAACACAAGGAAATAATTTCTAGAAATGACTTGATTAAAATAAGGACTTACTTTCAATTCAAGAAGATTCCCAGATTCTTCAGTATAAAGTTTGGTATAGTCTGACTATCCACTTTTTTCTAGGAGTCTTGAATTCCACCATCACATAAATTAAAATTCCTTTCCATTTGTTTTTCTTTTGGTACTGGGTGGGAGTATGTAACACTGGCTCATAAAACGCAGCAGAAACATACAAGAACTGAGGAAAGTTATACAACTATGAAGGTGTTGCTCATAAACATAGATTTATATCTGTATTCATCACTCAACTGGAATACATGATCCATGCCCTAAAACGTTTTTAAGTCATTTATGATCCCAGTGCCTCTGCATTATTTTGTAGGTCAGATCAGTTGATAATGTGTAGCACACAAGTAAGCCTATATCAAAGCGACTGTTTTCAAAGTTTATGTGCGACAGATTCCAATATGTAAACTCTCACTGCCCACATTGTTAGGGCGACAGCAACAGTAATGCTCGCGATGCTCATGTCCGGTCATAGACACGAAACATCAATAAGGCCCTATGGTCAAGACAGTTCAGAGGAGCAAAAACAAGAAATGAGCGATATGCTGTCAAATGATGGTCGACAATTCAGGTGTGGTCTCATTTTTACCTTCTAGACAGGTTCTATATCCTCAGATTATCATAACAAGTCTGGCAAGTGCCCCCTCCTCTGACGGTAAGAATTCCAGTAGCTCTCGTTCCAATTATTTTCCATAGGAGACATCTTGCATGGGTTTCTCGAATTCCATGACATGTTTATCTTCTGACAAAATTTTCTTTCAGTAATTGTCAAATTTCCTTTGTTATTGGGAATATTAGCGAGTAATTTTCGATGTCGTCATCACTGACGCCAGTCATGCTTGTTGTTTTGAGTAGCACATGAATATTAAAAATCGTCAAGTTATTGATAAATTTTAATTCTTTGTTAAAATGATATCTATTTTTGATGAACTGTTATGAGAGTTTGAGAATTTAATCTGTGTTCAACTCATGATTTAAAGAACTATTTTTTTTAATCCACATGCACATATTGCATAGGTCCGGGGATGTCCCTAGCAGGTCTAAGAGGAAGGGGCACCAAAAGGGAAATAATTTCAAAAAGTTGGTAATTATAAGAATTGAATGTTTATTTTTGTAATTTTATTGGAGTATAAAATGTCAGTTGACGCATCACAAATCTTGTGTAAAACGCCTTCACTACGCTACGCGATTTACGCAATTTATGATGCATCAACTAACATTTTATACTCCAATAAAATTACAAAAACAAACTTTCAATTTTTAAATAAATGCAAGATTCATGGTTGGTTGGTTGATTGCTGTTTTACGTCGCTTTCAACATTTTTTTTTCAGTTATATCACGACATGGAAGCAGGAGGTAACCAATCTCTTAAACATGGTGGCGCAACCCAGGAATCGAACCCTGATCGTCAACGCCGCAAGCCAAGCGCTTAACCAAATGTAAGATTCAACGATAAAGTCAAATCTGATAACATCATTTACACATTCAGTGTGGTACAGTATCCAATCAATCCTGAAGTGATACAAAATAATTTAGAAAGAATTCTGATGCAGACAATGCGGGGTTTTTTTATATACGGAAGCTTATAGAACTCTATGCATAAGTACATTAAGTGTTTAATTTCCCACTAGCTTTAACAAAGTTACTGATGGTTTACATTGTTAGATAGTGAAGGAATTTCTGCAAATGTATCTATAATGCATTTGAATGTCGGAATACCTTGCTACTATTTACAATTTTGCTATTTTTGTTTCTTGTGTCATTTTTTAGTTTTAAAAGCCATGCAAACGCTAATGCCTCTTACAATCCAAAAAACATAATTATGTTGAAAATATGGGTGCCATTAATTAATGTTATTCTCCTTCTCATAGAGGTTCTTCCCCAATTTGATTAAAACCATATCTTTATTCCGCTTCTCTATTTGTTCCATTGCGGATAAAGATCTGGCGAAACCCCGTAAGGGACCATGTTCTGATGAACTCCGATGACGTTTCAGTCACCTAAAGCGTTATTTCCCATAACCAATCAATGACTCAACTAAGCACGTGCTAGTGACGCAATGTGTAACAAATACTGTTAAAAAAATACCTTGTAGGTCACGCACGATGGGGAAGATAATTTCATTTTTAGGAATTTGTAGCCGACTCACTGATTGGCTAAAGATAGTGTTCACCAGAACATGACCCCTTACGGAGTTTCGCCAGATCTTTATCCGCAATGGGACAAACAGAGAAGCGGAATAAAGATAAGATTTTAACCTGAGTGTTCTTCCCATATATCATATTTTGTACTTTTTCAACATACATCAATTTTATAAATTCACCTTATTTGACCTAATTTATTCATGTTCTGTTATTGTTAAATTTTGCATTTTTTCTGCCTAATCTTCACAGGTTAAAACCTCCAACAAGAAAAAGGTTTTGGCTTGTTCTCGGTCTATGTATTTATATGTAAAACTATAATGAAATCTTATTTTTCCTGTAGAGAGCAATGACTGCATGGAATTCTGACTCGTATGAGTGGATAGTTTCCGACAGTTATACCGTGGTTATACCGTTAGAAACAGAGTTTTCCTGGCGACGCTTGCGACTTTCACAGTTCAGATAAATATAGAACATTTTGTGCACCAGATGCGCATTTCGACAACTTATGTCAGTGATGCTCTTGATCGAATGATTGGATATCTCATAATATATAAATATTTAAAGAGCAGTGACACCACTGAAACAAAACATAATCATAATTTTTGAACGAACGTTTCATAAAAAAATATATTTGTATATATCATGATGTATCTTTACTGTTCCATAATGTTCATGCTTTGCATGTCCTACAGTTGATTACTACTGTATCTAATTTGTTTACCGCATAGCTATCTAAATTGACTATACAGTATAAGAAATTATTGCAGACATTAGAATTCTTTATCTAATGTAGAGAACCATTTATCTTAATTTCTAAAAACAAACACACCTCATATATACAAAGACACAAAGAATTTGTTTTACCTCCATGTGTGGTTTGTAAGAAGTCCTTGAGCTTTTGCCTCCTCCAATGCCAATGATATTGCGCCTGCAGATGTTTCAAATGCAAAATTTGCGTAACAACATTTCTCAAGAGTCATATATCCAATTGTGAACTCCCTGCAACATCCAAAATGGAGAAACATTAACAGCAATGACACAAGAAAAGGTTTATTTTGACTGTGTGGGTGTATCATTTCACTTCGATTTTCTGCAAGTTCTATCATAGTAAGTAATGCATTTGATTGTGTAACGATCAAGATGATAAAATTATATACACTTAATGATGAGACATGCGCAGTCAACGTATCTCTGATATCGACGTTTTGCTATATCATCTATAATCCTGTAGAAATGAAATCACAAACGAATTCAAGTATATTAACTTTTTACATGGCATAATAGATTATTCTGGGAGATTTTACGTTGATTCTTAATTCAAAACCTTAACATAAAACAGTAGACACTTCTGTGTTTTAGAATAGTTTAAAATCCAAGACGAAGCTATAAGCTTATATGGTTTCTTATATATGGTCTATTTTTATTTATACAGATCTTGTTTACCAATACAAGTAATCATTTTCTACTAAAATGAATTTTCTTTTTGACAGTAATGGATGGGATGCCATTTATACTGATTATGATTTTCTTTATGATAACTACAACTAACGGCGGATGTTACCGACAGGCAGGAGATCCTTACTTCTCCTATGTACTTATGTCTCTTTCTCCATACCTCTGTGTTCCTTTGTTTTTCTTGATATTTATTTTTACTTATTACCACTCAGCAAGTGATGTTTGCTGATTGATAATCTGTTTTTGAGGGTAATTATTTTTCAGTTATATTCAATTTATGAATATATATGTATAATTTATGATTCGAACCGTAATGACGCATCGACCAGTATATATTTCATCGTACTGGAATTACTATTTCCTGGATCTATAATTTCCTAAAAAGATAATGATAATATCTAGAAAACTATATCCTCAAAATGTCAACGTAGCAAATGTCATAAAGATCCAGTCATCTACTTCGCCACATTCCCAGGGAAAAACCGCGCGGGAAGGTAATCTGTATTTTGGCCCATTTATTAAAAAGCAAATGTAGATATTTGTCAGAAATACAATTAAGATCATCTATAATAATAATATATATTGATGATACTTATTTAGAATTATTGCATGAACAAGAGGATGGAATACAGTCAAATGTATTAGAATTCAATGTGATTGCAGTGTAATTAAAAATAATATTTCTTACTATATATAATATCCACCAGAGCTCACATTGAATAAAGCTAATACTTGAGATAAATCTACACCTTTCTTAGATTTAAACATCAAAATTATCAACCACCTAATATATACTAATATTTATGATAAACGTGAGGAATTTGGATTTCCTATTGTAAATTTCCCTTACTTGGATGGCGAAGTCCCTCGACTCCCATCATATGGTATCTATATATCTCAATTAGTTCGATTTGTCAGAGGCTGCACCGATGTTTTGGACTTTCATAAACGAAAATTACAAATTACTACTAAACTTTTAACTCAGGGTTACAGATATCACAAGCTAAGAAAAACATTCGGCAAATTCTTCATATCTTATTCAGAACTTCTATCTAAATTTGGAAATATTTCTTTTCAACAGTATGTATCCAATGGAATTTCCCATTCTCATTTTTACGGTAATCTCTTATATAAACTAAGGAAAGTAAAAGGCTCCTATAACGTTATTTTGTCATGTAATAAAATAGTCAAACGTCTTCTAAATAGACAATATGATATTGAGATCATCAAAAAGACTATAGGTCTTATATTTGGCCTCTCTACAGCCTTATGCAGACTTTTACTTGAACGTTGCACGCTGACTAACAGGGCAGTGGGGACTATATGACGGGCCTTGTCCAAACCTCATTCAGAGGAGACATGGTCCTGAACCTCGTCCCCTCTGACTGTTAGTCGGGACTCCTACAGATCTAGGGACTTAGCTCGTTTTCAGACTGGCAGAGCACGGTTTATCATGTTGATGTCGCATATATTTTTATACCATTATGTGTTTTACAATACTTTACGTGTTTATGTTTTTATTACCTCTCAATATGCGATACCTGTTGACCCTTGTTCTTTACATGGACGATTATTTATAAATTTTTAAATGTACGTCCTTTGATTGTTCTGCTTTTACGGTGAGTGGGAAGGTGGGCCCGTAAACCGGTTAACCACACCATTTGTTTGGCTTTTGTCAAATTCAATGACCGTCCTAAGTCGGTATCGTAATTGCACTACAATCAAATATTTTTGTAATGTGTTATATGTTCTATTATATTTTTATATTCATGTATTGTATAGCTCCATGGTGACTTCTGCCACATAACTGAGCCAGTAACTCCTCTTTTTTCTTACTTTCGTATTTTACATGAACGTCATACTTATTCCTTTTGCAGTGTGGGGCTCGTAAAAAAGTTCCCCGCGGAGGTTTTTACTTAAATGTTATTATACCCTTTTCCCTGATGTTATGTGGCTGTGATGCTTTCCACACAGTGTTTGTTCACATTCACATATATATACAGTGCTGAATTATATATTTCTTCTGTATATAAGCCGGCGTGGCCTAGTGGTATCGCGCTGGACTCCTAAAAGGGAGGCCGGGGTTCGATTCCCGCTCTGGTCATGCCGGTGTCCTGTCTTTCGGATGAGACAGTAAAAACCGAGGCCATGTGTCGTGGTATGCATGGCACGTTAAAGATCCCTCACTGCTTCGGGTGGGTACGTTGCAAAGGTCAAAATTTGTATGCCCCGCATCAGGCAGATGCTGTCACCATATACGTGAAATATTCGTGGTGTGACATTAAACAAAAATCAATCAATCAATCAATCGTCTGTATATAAGAACATTCACGGCGGGTGTTGCTAGCCAAACAGTAGACATTTACTTCTCCCGGGCACCTGGTCCCATCTCTGAATGTCAGGGGTACGTGAATGCCCACTGCGGTACATTGTAGTTAGTACCATAGTCATGTGACACCAGTTACTTTCGTATTTTACATTATAGTTTTTGTATTCATAGCAAACCAGGGGTGGCTCAAGATTCCGAAATAATGCGGAATTTTAGATTTACTCTATAATCACGAAAAGAATCAAGCAGGTCTAAACATTTATTTACAAATTTAATCTTGATAAATTGCGAGTTAGAAGGAAGCGATGGTATACGTGGTAAAAGTTTGTAATATGAAAATGCTATAATTATAGTAAGTCTAAATCAATCCGTATAATGTAAATTTCTTAGATCCGCCTCATCAAGGATAGGTTTCAATATGGTGACCGGAATACATGCTAATGCATATAGAAGTTCATGACGACTGTTATTTCTGGCTATCCGCAGTAGATCGTCTAATGACCTATTTGATCTACCATGTCTTCTGCGTTTGCCATTACGACGACGACAATGCGACTTGTGTTTCCTCTTAACGTTTGGTCTTAATGAAAATATATTGATATTGTAATTGTTTAATCCAATAAAACTCAACAACTTTTCATTTCAGATTTAAAACCAACTTATAACTAAGTCAACTAACAAGGCTTTTTGTTACATTTCCCTTCAATATAATCCCGAAGGGCAGTGCCATTTCTGGAGATGCCAATATCAAATGTAATAGAAAGATCAACAACCCTGTAGAAGGGCTGAAATTACAGAGGATCCCGATCCCGATCTTACAACCGGAACCAGTGTGAAAGTGAAGACGTGGAGTTACATGCATACACAGACGTATCAAAAGTATGAAATCTTAATCCTAGTGTTTTCATGGATTTAATGCACTTCAAGAATTTCATGACTTCATGGTTGATACAGTTCTTCTACAATATTGTAGTTGTTGGAAAGTATATTATTAGAAATTGATTTTATATTATAAGAACTCAGATTTAGTTCAAATTTGTGTAACTCGACATACACTCGGAGTATCTTTTCTGCGGGGGACACATTTTTTCAACATCAATTCGACTGATACTGATCTTCAGCCACCATACTTGTTTTGGATTGCTAAATTACATGAAAATCTATACAAACTGAAAGCAGCGATAATTCAGAGGTACGGGGAGACTGTTTATCCACAAATAGTTAGAATCTGATATGGATATGGAATCTTTAAATAATACCATAATACCATTATTAGTTAATTACCAAATCTGTCGTATGGCTTTCTACTGTTTACACCACATGTGCAATCCCACATTAAAACAAGAGACCCACCTATCTAAAAACTTACGACAAATTGTAAATATTTGAGTCCTTAATTAATATACAATAGTACTGATATACTCTAAATAAATGCAGCTTTTGTGAAAAAGTAATAAAAACACCAACAAAATTAAATACTGGGCTTTTCCCTAAAATGATACTGCTAGTACCAATACCTTGTACCTGATTATTCAGACGCAATTATCTATAAAACGTCTCTAATCATAAACATAAAAGAGAAGATAAAAGTCATCTGACCAAGCTGTGTGGCACAAATCACTAAGGACAAGCACATAAAACATTAATATAATCAAACAAAACACAGAAAAAGACATTACAAATATATTCGATTGTATTGTAGTAATGATACCGACTTGGAACAGTCAGTTAAAGTAAGAAATAACATTTAATTGGTGTGGTTAACCGGTGTACTGGCGCCTACCTTCACTCTCATAGCAAGAGCAGCACAATCAAAGAACACACATTTGAAAATTTATAAATAATCCTTCGTGTAGAGAACAAGGATCAACAAGTTTCTCAAGACATAAGATCATATAAGATAAAATTATTAAGTATTCAGAAAATATTGGCATTCACAAGCAACTTATTCTGTACCTAACCTTTTTCAAACAAAGCAGAATATTCCCGAGAAAAGTCAATGTAATAACAGCTATAGAAATATATAAACCCGTAAAAACTACTGCAACAACTATAAAACTGTAAAATTTACTGTCGTCAAAAAAACCATCGTCATTAATAGATAGGAGTATATCGAGGCATGAAGTAAAAGATGCGCTCTTTGTTGTATCTTTTATCTCGAGTTCCTTTGGATATATAATATTGATGTGATCCTTAAATACAGTATTGTTAATCGATAAAACGTCATCGATGTATCTGTATGTAAAGTTGAACCGAGACACTAATTGTTTATTGCCTTTAGAGAGCAGAGACTGTATGAATTTTGCTTCGTAAGAGTACAAAAATATGTCGGCTAGAAGAGACGCGCAATTAGAATCCATCGGAATGCCAACAATCTGTTGGAACACCTTCCCACCAAATATCACAAAGATATTATCTATAATAAATTCTAACATTTGGATGATCTCTTTTTCTGTATACTTGCTGCTGGAATCGAACTGTTCATTGTGCTTATTCTTCTATTATCTACATGTCCATTTCGACTTTTCCCTGAATTGATTCATATGTCTTGTTTCCTTTCTTTGGTGACGATCAAAGCCGAAACACTGGAAATCCAAGACGTTTAAAAAGCAAGCATTATCTATGTAAAGATGATGGATAAATCCAAACCACAAGTCCAAAAATCATGAAACCATAGGACATACAAAATCAGTGAAAATGAAAAACAAATGGAAAATAACAAAATATGTCTACTTGAAGAGCATATGTGAACCCCTGTGATGGAGTGAGATCAGGTGCCCGGGGAGAGTGAGCATCTCCTGCTTGCTAGCAACACCCGTCACATATACCCCGTAGAAAGAGTCAAATCGTGTGAATTCCATATGTATCTATATATGGAGAAGTCGAAGTAGGTTACCTTCTAGTATAGAAGGTGTCAAATCTGTGTAAAGTGATCGGAATCGGTCTCAGTCCAGAATATCATTTAAAAGTCTGGATAACGAGATATCATATGGAGTAATAAGAGTCTCGTAACGACCGTAGAACTTCCTCAGTGACGATGCTAGTCTAGCACATATATAACCCTGGTTGAGCAGCTTAACTGAAAGTCGCCTAGCCCTCAGAACAAAGTCATTGTAATTTGAACATGCTCTGGAATAACGTATTAACTGAGATATGAATACGCCGTATGCGGGCGATGATGGAATGTTGCTACTTATGAAAGGAAAGTTTGTGATAGCGAAATTGAAATCGTCACGTTTGTTATAGAGTGAGGTGTTCAATTGACCATTAATGTCGAAAGACAACATAATATCTAAATACGAAGTAGAATTACTAGTTTCTGTGGTTTCTTTGACCTCCAGTTCACTTGGATAGATGATGCTAAGGTAATCCGCGAATGAAGGATTATTAATTGAAAGCAAGTCATCTATATATCTGTAAGTAAAATTGAAGCCAAGAGCCAATTGTTTTTTTCCTTGCGAAAGCAAAGACTGAATGAACTCAGCTTCGTATGAATAAAGGAATATGTCAGCCAGAAGCGGAGCACAGTTAGTGCCCATTGGAATGCCGACAATTTGTTGAAAAACCTTACCTCCAAACACCACAAAAATGTTATCGATAAGAAAGTTCAACATCTGAATGACAGCTGTTTCAGTGTATTTATTTTTGGAATCAGAATTTTCCCTAACAAAGTAAGTTTTATCGTGGCCTATTACTATATATTTGAATTTGCGGCTTCCGTTTTTACTAGTAAATGCATTTTGAATAATTTCCGCTAATCTGTCTTTTAATTTCTGATGAGGGATCGTTGTGTACAGAGTCGAAAAGTCAAAAGACTTGATGGAGTGAATTTTAGTAAAACTTTTTGATTTTAGATGTTCTAACAACTCTTTTGAATTTTTAAGGATCCACATTTGATTAATTCCACTTCTGGAATATACTGTTTCGCAATATCTATGAAGGCCAGATTTAATTTCTGATAATATTTTTGTGAGTAGCATCGATACAGATTTTGTGGAACAATTCGAGGAACCAGCGATAAAGCGTTGTTTGTACGGAGTTTTGTGCATTTTTGGAATACAGTACAAATATGGAAGTTCTAAATTCAATTTATTTGAGTCAATACCAAACGTATTGAGGACAGATTTATGATTCTCGAGTACTTCCGAAACCGAAAAGTTCGTGAGAGTATAAGTAGGATTTCCTGGAGCTGAATTTAATCCTAATTCTTTCACTAGGCTGTCAAAGTAATATTTCTTACAAGTAAATGTATAATTATTAGATGCTTTATCTGCTGGTGTAATGATATAATGTTCTTGGAGGAAGGTAAGTTCTCTGACAACATCAGGATCTTTAAAAATAGATTCGAATCTGGTGTTTACAGAACCTTGTAATTTTTTAATTTTTGATCTCAGCAGTACTGCAATAGATTTTATCCATTCCGAAAGAGTGTCGACTTGTAATTCCTCTCTTTTTGCCCATCGTGTGGCATATTCCTCGCAGCAGTTCATAATATTCTCAAAATTTTGGCTCCATGTGATTCTTGTCCCTTTTTCTGAAAAAGTATACAAAATTTCATCACAGTAAATTTTGAAGTTTATGTAAACTACAAATTCAACTGGCCATACCTTTGCAACTGATAGGTCAGTGTCTTTAATTCTACATTTTGATATATCGACGATAATTCTTTAATACTTATTAATGTTCTACCTATGTGCAAACTGCTTTTCCATATACCTCTAAATTTAAGACACAAGAAACAGGGGTAGGCTTGGTGTAGTGGTTAAGCGCTTGGCTTCCGGCGCCGACGATCAGAGTTTGATTCCCGGACTACGCCACTATGTTTAAGAGGTTGGTAACCTCCTGCTTCCATGACACGATATAACAGAAAAATTATTGAAAACGATTTAAAACACCAATCAACCAACCAACCAACCATTCAACACAAGAAACAGAATATACGCTTTCATTTAACATTGACCGAAACGACAAATCTACATTGATAATTATATCACAAAAGTAATACTTTTCATTTTTCCCCATCGTAAAGTTTCCGTATTTATGTAATAACACACCATGTGAAGTTCTCTCAGTTCGATAGACGCAAGATCATGAACAGCGTATGATGAATTCATGCATAGGATTTAATACTTACATGTATCAAAAACTTATTTACGTAAGGATATGACAAATATTGCTTTACGTTGACTATAAGGAAATTTTACGATATCTTTTATGACTTTAATTGCCAATTCAAGTTTTCATCATTTAACTCGTTGACGTACTTGTCTGAAAGTAGTAGATTTTAAGTCATTTATAATGATTATGACTATTTACAGTCGTTTACCCAGTGATGATTATGGGCTCACAGCCTATATTCATATCTTCATGATAAATACATAAACAAGATTGATTTATATTGATTATGCTTCCCTATCTTGTAAATTATATATAACTGTGACTGATCACGCTGACAGATTTTTTTTTCGAAAAAGTACAACTGTACAACTGTCTGATATTTGAAGGTCAGTTAATATATACTGCAAATTCAGTTTGTTTTAGCACGAAAAAATGCGAATCCCAGATGGGGAGAGACCATTAAATATGCATTGTATGTATATATAAAATATATTATATTATATTATATTATATTATATTATATTATATTATATTATATTATATTATATTATATTATATTATATTATATTATATTATATTATATTATATTATATTATATTATATTATATTATATTATTATACAATACATTATCCATTAAATATGTGTAAATAACAAGATAACTGCAAGTCTCTTAAATTCATCACCGTTCAATAATCCTAATCTCCGAATTTCTAAAGCACAAGTTCACTAAATACGTGTGAAAAATAAATAAAAACATACATTTTATACAATTCAATAGGTCCTCTACTCTACGTAAAATGAAAATTATAAAATTCCTTTAATAATAGATATATCTTGTTTTCTAAAACTTCAAAGTACTTCATCGTATGATCACCATCTTAAAGAAGAGTTGGTCCATAAAATAATGAAAATTATATACATACTGGCATTTATGATGAACATGGCAACTTTCTGATATTTTCATAGCTAGGTGGCGATGTCCCTTACTCCTGTCAAATGGATTTTTATCTATAAATCGGTCCTATTAGATAAAAATTGCACATACAAAAACAAAACCAACAAATTGTATTCAAACTTTTGACACAGGGTAACAGATTTAAAAAGATGTGTAGAAAACTTTGTCTGATCTTTTTCAGAATTTTGTTTTATCTAAATTGGAAAATTTTACTTTTCAGCAAAAATTATTTACACGCCTTCGGTATCAAAAGTACGACCATGATATCATCACAAAAATGTGTTCTGAAATATCTTATGAGGGGGAATTATTAAGTCTCAAGTCGAATTTTACTCTTTCTTGAGGGATGCACTTAGACTAACAGGTCTGTGGGGACTCAGTCACTGGCATTGTCTAAACGTTTTAAGAAGAGAACCTCGTCGCTTTTGCTTTGACTGTTAGTCGATACTCCTAGAGATCAGCCTTCTGACTTTCAAAACACGGTAGACACATGTTGATTGGGAATGTGGACGCATTCACTAATTTATCACATCAATTGTGACGTTTGTCACTGTTATGGACCGTTATAAGTCGGTAGTACCTCTGCATTACAATGTTTAAGTGATGTCTTTCCATGTGCTAAATCTTGTGTGTACTGCATGTCAGTGACCACAGCTTAAGTAAAAATCTGAGATACCGATCCCATTTCCACAACTTAAGCCGAAGTCTTTTTTTTTTTTTTTGTTGTTGTTGTTGTTCTCAATATAGAGAGCTATTTATGAAAATTACATGAGTACCTATTTATTTCAATATGTTTGCGATTAAGCAGTGAAATTTCATATTATTTAAAATCACTACCTTTGTGAATCCCGTTACATACAGTTACATATTACTCAATTTTACCAATGAACATCACATTTCCTTATTGATGTAATGAATATGAATAACGATGATGTCTAAATGAGCTCTTCAACAGTATTGGCATCAAAATCTCATTTTGCTAAACATCCAAATATAGTGTTAAGTATTAATCAGAAAATCCTTTCCGACATTTACCATTAAAGCCGTATTACGTACCAACATGCTGTATGGCATTAGTTCCTTTCTACGGAAATTCATTTCCTGTTTAGAAGCTACTCTTTCTCTTTAATTAATGATATTATACATATTAGCACAGATTAAGTAACAAAGAAAACAGTTTTGGGTACATATTCAAGATTTTCTGGGAGGTTTTTACGTAAAATATCATTGCCATGTAGTTCAGAGAATATATTCATCACCCTGATGAAGGCTTCGGCCGAAACGTTGGCAAGAGCATTGAATTACAGTTTAAAATATCTAAGATACTCAATTTCCTTGACTCCTATTAATTCCTTAATTCATTCTCAGAGACAATACTTTATTATTCGAATATTACCTAACCTATACTTTATGTATAGCTTCCCATACGTAGTTTGCCATCAGCTTTTATAGAGGAAATGAAATTCAGGAATTCATTGTTCAAAAAACACGATAAATGTGTAAGCGGTTTACAATTTTTTTAGAATTCTGTATGCTAGGTTATAACGCAAATCGCATTTTATCGGCTATAATCAGGACGTGGCTATACTTAGTAATTACATTTGTATATGCTATAACTAGTACAAGATTAAGAATAAATAGGATTTAACAACGACCAGTACAGTATAAACATTGGGAAAACGATGACTAACAGCTGTCATTTTCATTGACCATAATTAAGACAATATCAAAATAATTATAAAGATAATTAACACTGACCATTTTTCCTTAATATAACTTGGGCGAGAAATAAATGGGTTTCATTGACTATACGCGTCCGCTCAGAGTTTAAACTTAATGCCTTATTCTTTAATGAGAAGAGATCCGAAACTTTCGAATGTATTATCGGGTATGACGTTGGCTTCATCATGAGCGATAATGCAAAATTTCAGTCATTTATTTATTGATGTTATTGTAAATAATAAATATCAGCATTTGAATTCACTGCTGACCATACATAAATAAATTGTTTTAATTCCTTTCTCACTTAGGTAATAGTCATAGCAAAACAAAAAAATCGAAAAACAAGATTTTACACAGAAACTGAAAGTAAATTGCGAGGGGTATACCCCATGCAAATTTATTTGTTGTCTGGGTCATCTCAGCGTTTACCATTGATTCCCACTGGTAGCAAGAAAAATAGCAGGTGCCATTTTTCAACTTCTGTCATGACAAGGTTCTAAAAGAACACATACACCGTACAGTATGGTAAAATTTGAAATTTAAAACATCCAGAAAGATATCGAAATTGAAAGTGTCTTTTCATTATTCACTTCAAAATATTTATGAATACAAAACATAGGAAATGTAACACAATAATCGCCATAATTGTCCAAAGTATTTACAAACAAATGCCCGGTATGTCTGATACTTGAAATATACACATTATAAAATGTTATATTGTATCATTAATTGGAAATGAACCATTTTATATTTTGAAACCTGGTAGATATAATTATCGGAACCTTTGACCCTCCATGTCAGTACACAATATCACTGAAGAAATCGGGATGGAAATTCCATTGAGTAAATATAGTTGAAAAACAACATTTCTGAATTTTGATAAAAGTTCTGAATAAGACTTAAAATGTTCCACCGGTTTTTCTCACTTTATGATTATTTGTAAACGTTTGGTATGAAAGTCCAAAATTACACCAAAAATATACATGCAGGACATGTTGGGAACTAATGTGCATTGGTGTGTGTGTGTGTGTGTGGGGGGGGGGGGGGGGCTTCGGTTGGGAGCAGATGCATAAAACAGGGCATAAAACTTGATTTTATATACAAATACAGTAAAACCAACCTTGTGGGATAGAATGATAAAAGATACACGTGAGGGCGCATTAAAGCAACCATGATTACCATGATTATGGTGCTTCGAATAGTGTGTAGCTACGCATGCATGTAAAGGTTGGAGTGAAATCGGGGGTCCCGGGAACTAGACAAACTTTGTTGACGCTTTTTTGACATCTTCTCAAGCTCTAACAATTTCATGCAAAATAGTATGGTTTTCATTAATGATTTACCAATGGTTGATTTTAAGACACTGAAATGCTAATTCTAGCCAGAATTTATTAATGGAATGCTTTAGGAAGAAATTTGACAAAATTCTAATTTTGGGATTCTCATGATTTTTAAGATTGGAAAAATGGTAAAGAGGGAGGGGAGGGGTTATTTTTTCATATTTTCAAATTTTACTGTGGAATGGCTCAGTTGGTTTTGATGAACTTGAAATTTAATAGGAATAAAGTTCCCTGCAATCATAGTTGTTTTTTTTCTGCCGGAGCTATTTCCAGATGACGCCGCCACCATAGCAAAAAGTAAGTCTTAGACGGTACCCTCCGTTGTCTAACTTCTTTTTCAGAACCGGAAAACAGCAGATGACAGATATACCATCATATATTATTATGCGCAATGTTTTCTATGTCTCGGATGAGCGATAAATGTCCACTTCGGTCTCTTGTTATGGTAAGCTTACAATATAATCACAAGAGGATCTTAGCATATGATTTATTTGTTATTTAAGTAAGTAAGTACTTAATAAATGAATGCAGAACTTTAACACTATTATAACACCAATTATGGTTAAAATTGCTTTCATTTAAAGAGTTTCTATATTTGGAGATCAATAATAGTACATTTATCTAGAATAACCCCTGCACATACAAAATATACATATCGAACCAATCGTATTACGGAAAGCTCAAAGATCTGTTAAACTGTGAACTTGAAATAAGTTTTGAATTAAGAAAGATAAAATATCACGGACTTCAAAATGGGTGAATTTTAGGGGTTAATTAAAGCCAAAAGCACAAGTTCGTATCAAATAGCTGAATTAGAAACATAAGTACTTTTATCGGTGGTTGAAAAAATTCTTATTGACTTGACCAAATATAATATACTGCAAAATATGCAGTTATTACCAAAATTATACTGAGATCAGTATTGACGTCTGATTGTACTAGGAAATGTTGCTTTTTAGCCACAAATGGCGAAACACATAAACAAGTTTTCTGACGAAAGAAAAATGATAATAGATTATACATAAAACACTTGAAGACTGCTTTTGGTTATTGTCTTATTGCAGGATATTGATGAACCACAATTATATTTTCAGTGTTCCATATAGTAGATTTAATTCCACATTTTGACGTAAATTATGTGCATAATGTGCATGGATGTAGGATCTTGATATGTAAATTTTTTAACTGGAAACGTGCATATATAAAGCACGGAGACGAAGCCGGATATCCGTATTAAACAAGGAGACAGAAACGGATTCTTCGCCTCCGCGTTTTATATTGTTTTTTTCATAGATCTTCCAACAATACCGCGGCTCCGTATCATCAACTCTTTATTCGTTTCGGTATATAATCCATCTCAGTTCACATAACTGAAATTTACAAAATGTGCAATACACAATACGAGATTTTGATAGATGGATGGATGGATGCATAGATGGATGGACGCACGGACGGTCGGGCGGACAGACAGACAGACAGACAGACAGACAGACAGACAGACAGACAGATAGATAGATAGATAGATAGATAGATAGATAGATAGAAAGATAGATAGATAGATGGATGGATGGAGAGAAGGAGGGAGGGAGGGATAGATAAATAGATAGATAGATAGATAGATAGATAGATAGACAGACAGAAAGACAGACAGACAGACAGACAGACAGACAGACAGACAGACAGACAGATAGATAGATAGATAGATAGATAGATAGATAGATAGATAGATAGATAGATAGATAGATAGATAGATATTTTATCATTTTCAGACCATAGGCCACACTATACAAGAATTATATTTGTAGTTTGAAAGTATTCGGCAACATCGTTTTGCTTCGACAAATTTTATAGATATATGTTTGTAAGATATATAGATATATTCATGTAAAATAATTATGTTTATATTCTGTGGTTATAAAAAACAAGAATTTCTTTGTTTATTTTCAGTCCACCATAAAAGCTTAATTTGTTACATGTAGGACTCCAATAAGAATTTATTAGCCTGAGGCACCTTGTTTCTGATATTAGCGCACTTTGTTCATGCAAATATCTACCTCCGGTGGTGAACATTTACGGCATTTACTCAGTTCCTTTGTATAATTTGAAGAAACAACTGTCTTTGATAATTTATTCGTTTTATTTTTCAAAGTTTTTTTTTTTTTCGCTCTATGGTAGTATCTTTCTCAAAGTTATAGTTTAATTTCATTTAAGTGTATTAAGTGTAAATATTTATTGAGCTCTAATTTTTGTGAATTTCCGGATAAGTAAAAAAAGTAAGTTTACAAAAACTAAACGTTACGAAAAGTTTCTTCTGTTCAAATGTTGTTTTTGATGGAAAAACTGAAAATGTAGTTAAGATAAAGTGTATGTAATTGTAACTCCCTTATGTTGTTGTACTTTTTAAAACAGTAAGATTAATTGAAATTGTCCATGACAAGAAATCAGGTTAATACAGATCAGATGTATGGTTTTTTATGTGTAGAAAGGCGGATGATACACTGAAAGAAAGAACTAACAGTATAGAGCTACGGTAACCATGAAAAATATGTAAATAAGATGATATAAAATACGGAGATGGATAATCGGTGTCCGCCTTTTTATTCTTCATGGACATCCGGTTCCGTATCCGCCTTCTACCCTGTGTTTCATATAAACCCGTTTCCACTGGAATGGAAATGTCCCTCAGTTTAATGAAAAGCATTAACATTTTCATTCTTTACTGAGAGTCTGAAAGTAAAAAACGAAGAAGTAACGAGGGGTAAACCACATTTCATAGTACATGGAACAAAGGGGACAATATCGTGTTTAGTGTCATACTCAGACAAATGCGAACCCCAATAAAATCGAGGTGAGACCAGGTGCCAGGGAGGAGTAAGCGTCCCCTGGTTGCATGCAACACCCGTCGCAAAAGTCCTGCAACAACTTTTAAAATCGAGGAGGTAAATACATAAATATACACGCATGAACATAATACGAAGGAGACAGGAACACGAAGTAACATTTCCCATTCAAGGCATGAAATGCTGCCTACCTGAAATTCCGGTGTCGGAAACGCAGGTGAACAAATATCTGTATATACATGTATATACGTATTATGTCAAATCTAGTATAGTCAAAAAGTTAAGATGGTTATTTTGTATGGTCAGGTCCCAAAATATCGCTTAACATTCTTGAAAGAGGAATCTAAAATTGCAATAGATCCCTATAACGACCATAGAACTTCCTCAGTGACAATTTCAAACGTTCCTCAATATATCCTTGTGAAAGTAATTTCGTGGCAAGAAGCCTCGCTCTCAGGACGAAATTTTCGTATTTAGAGCATGCCCTGGCATAGCGTATAAGTTGTGACGCCATATGCGGGAGAGGAAGGTATGTTGCTACTCAGAAAAGGGAAGTTGGTAATAATGAAATTGAAATCGTCACGTTTGTCATAAAGAGAGGTTACTAATGAACCATCGTCACTAATTGATAGCAGTATATCGAGGTATGAAGCAGAGGACATCTTTGTAGTATCTTTTATCTCGAGTTCCTTTGGATATATGATGTTGAGGTGATCATCAAATAAAAGCATACAATATAGGACATGGTAAATATATTTCAATTAATTTCTTGCAAAGCTTTAGGAACTGTTATTCAATACCTATCAGGTGTGCAGGTATGATGTTGTAGCGGAAATTCAGAAGCATTTATTATTATAATTATCCAAATTTTCTTGACTATACATTGTAAATTCATGTGTTACTCTAGGAAAACCGATACATTTGAATTCTGTTTGTAATCCACCAAAAGGATTTGAGCTTCATACACTTCACGATCGACCATTTGAAACTTTATGTCCAGAACTGAAAGTATATCCCACTGCACTGACAATATATTTTGTAAAAGCTAAAATATTCTTTATACTTTCAAAATGATCTTAAAATAACATGTTCTTCGTATTATGAATTTGAAATGTTCTCTGAGACGAAAGGTGATTGCCTCAAAGATTCTTATTTTTGTTTCAAGCTCTTGAATACGCCCTTGTTGTTCATGACTGCAACCACTACCATCATGAGCGCACATTTGAATCTCAAAACGAATGGAAATTTCTTTTTACCGATGTCAAGAAAATAAGCCTTGCATCCAACACAAATGAGGGACAATCCGATCTATAGGTTGGATGAGCATTTAAAACCAAAAAAAAAAAAAAAAAAGGAAAAAAAAAAAGAAAAAGAAAAAAAAACCCAGCTATATATGATAAAAAACAAACTGATTTCAAGAAAATCAAACTCGACGTTTGCAAGAATAATGGCAGAAAATTAGCGGAGGAATTGAGGATGCATATTAAGAACTGAAGTTTTTAATTTTAAGAGGCAGTATATAACATCATCAAATAAATCCAGTGTAGATTCAAATGAAACATCCAACATGACGTATACAATGTCTGCAAATAAGGAAGATGGTTTAATTTAATTGAATATGAAACTAATGGGACTTCTTTCCTCAATTATTTAAAACCATAAAAAATTATTCAAATAATTCAGAGAAAAAAATGATCCGACTCATTCACAATGACCTTCAGGAAGATGTCGGTAAAAAATAAACGATGAATCGGTAAACATATAGATGTTACAAAAATATAATTAAATTGCAATACCTAGTTAGGCATGGTCACCAACATAATAGGTCCACCTTCCCACTCACCGCAACAGGGACAAATATTTGTTTCCAGAAATTTTTGAAATATCAGAAGAAAGTTCACCGAAAAACCGTCTTTTACAAGTTGCAATTTGTGTGGTTCCAAAATGTGTATCAAGTATTTCTTCTAACGAACGGATCATAATTTTGTGCGCTCTCTCTCTCTCTCTCTCATAAGAAACGATTAAATTTAACTCTTAAAATTTAGCAAAAATAACATTTTTCATTCAAAAAAATCCCCGTAATAGATATTTAAACTATTTTCTATTTCACACCTAAAATAATTCGACTACAATTAGTTAATTCATAAAATATAAAGGTTAGTGAAAATAAAGGAGAAAAAAAATCACCGCAAATCGAGTGGTCATCCAGAAATTTCACAGACTTTCACAGTGAACTCGCATGCCATATTTCATTAAAGTTATTGTTCATCAATAATGTATCACACAAGTGCCGTTTTGATACTGCATTCTATTATTACTTGACACCAGTTACTTTCTTATTGTACATTAACCTCACACTTATTCCCTTTGCAGTGTGGAGCTCGAAAAATGTTTCCCGTGGAGGGTTTAGTTTTACTGATTTTTTACCATTTTTCTTGATGTTATTTGGCAGTGGCATTTTCTACACAGTGTTTACATTCGTGTATATATAGTTACAGCGCTTAAATATATTTTTTTCGTTTGTATGTAAGGGCATTCACGGTGGCTGTGATTAGCTAAACAGGAGATGCTCACTCCTCACGGGCACCTAGTCTCACCTCTAAATTTCAGGGGTCCGTGAATGTCCACTGTGGTACATTGTTGTTAAGGCCACAGTCATGTGACCCCTGTTACTTTCGTATTTTACATTACATAACTGATGAACTTCAGAATTTATTATCCGTTTCATAGAGCAGGGTTTTAGGTCATCTAGTAAAAAAACAACACAACCGTAAAACGTTTACATATGTTATTAAAATATTGATTTTCGAATTGCACTGAAAACATATATGTCTTCAAAGCTATGTTAGCTTGAGTAAGTGTTTGAAAGAATTTATGTTAAACACTTGAGAACACTGAAGATGAAGTACATGTTTTTAACTTCTTCATTGTGGTTTATTTATCTATTTTATTTATATATTTATTTATTTATATCTATTTTTATTTTTATTTTTTAAACAAACACACAAGCGATTGAACTGTATTGAATTTAAAAAAAGATTCCTTTATTATGAATTATCTCGTCCACTACAACGGAATAAATATTAAAATATATATTATGGAGTAGATTTGTTGTGATATATAAGCACTTTACTTGCAGTGGCTACTATTCTGATTTGATTCCCGGAGTGTGTCATTATATTAAGAGAGTTAGTGATCCTCTACTTCAGATTTGTGAAATGACTGAAACAAAATGTTAAAAGCGACGTATAACACCATTCAACCTTAACAATCTGCTACAAAGAAAAGAAAGTAAAACACATCTGACTTAGCATCATGAAAACGGTCGTCACTGAAACACAGATCTAGGAAGAATAAATATATAAATAGATATTAAAATGCTATTCGATTGTAACACGGTTACGACACAGACATGGGACGGTCAGTTTAAGAGACAATCGTAATTCAATTTTAATCGGTTTTAACCGGCACGCTTTGCTGTAAAATCAATGAAAAATTTTAAACATGTAGAGAGCAATAATCAAATGATCACACCAGTTAAACAGTCATTAAAATATAAACATCAATACTGTTTGCGATAAAATTTTGTTATCAAAAGTATCAGTGACATCGACACGAACCGACCGTGTTCTGCCCTTCTGAAAACAAACTAAGGCCTCTGATCTGTAAGTGACTAACAGAGGTGACGACGTTCAAGACCTTATCTCTTCTGAAAAGTTTTTGGCAATGCTCGTCATGGAATCCCTATCAAACTGTTAGTCAGATTGCGACTATAAAGGAAAAGTCTACATCATGGTTATACAATGGATGTCTGATCAGTTGAACCTATACTCTCTTTCAGTTGTATTTAAAATCACCATAGAAATTTCGATTATAGATTCCACTAAATATAGAATGCGTTTTGTCTGATTTATTGGCTGTTTTTATTTTTCAAATACAAGGCTACATTGTAAATATATCATCTAGATGTGTTCCTCAACTTGTCAGTAATAATAATAATATTATCTAAGACCTCTTAAAAAGACAAAGAACGATGATAGGTTGATAGATTATTGGGGTTGGCATAGATTTGTCATGGCAGTATATTGCTTTGACGAATTATATTAAGAAGTAAATGGCAAAGCTGAAACAATACAAAACCATCGGCTCAATTCAATCAAATAATTCACTTTTATGTTTTCAGTGCAACTCACTTGAATGATTTATCTCAATTCGAGACATTTGAACATCAATTCCATATAAACATGTATGCAATGAGCCTGTAATTGAGATTATCAGAGGTCCATGGGATACCACTCTAACCATCAGTCCTGAGAAGCACTCACTGGAGGATAGAGTAGTGTCAGATCACAAAGAATGTTCTTACTGTGGTACATTGTTGTTGTACTTTGCTTAGTGCAGCTTGTCAAGTATGGTGAAATCGTTAAGAGGGAGTTGATATTGGGCGAATAATAATCAATAGTTAACTTACTTATACAATCAGTTCATTTAGATATATTCAGGACGATGGAAATGTTATATGTACTTTTTCATACACATTCCCAGCAAATCATGAACATAAAAATAAAGAAGATTTATGTAGATATAATTACCATTGGAGGAAATGCGGAATTTTCGACACCACAACATATTAATTTGCACGCTGGGTGCTATAGTGCGTCATACATTGTTGTTAATATAATGAATGTGTGTGTGCCGTAATGATTAATAATGATGATTGGACATTAACGTATTACGAAAAGAGTGATAAACATAAGATTTAATTTGGTTTTGTAACATTAATATTGGAGTCATAAATAACTGCTGAAATAGGTTAGATAGATTAAATAGATAAAAAGATTTGATGGACAGTCAAAAAAGTACAATATAAACGGAGAATGTTTTGGGTCACAGGCCATACAATTTATAATCAAATTTCAAGTAATTTAACTCGACTGACTTAACAGATAGAACAAGTGAACGCAGATACATAAATACCAGTCATATAATCATACACTATAAGTCACCGTCGAAAACTTTTCTCAACATTAAGTAAACACAGACAAAACGTTTCTTCCTTTTCTGCTACCCAGAGGTTGAAACACTGTGTAGAAATACGCAAAATTCATTCCATATCATTTCCCACCACTGAGGTATAATAAATATGTGATAATTACACAAATGTATTGTTATTAAAGGCACAAATCTTCACAGGATTTAAAATCCTATCAAGATGCAGAGGGGAGGGGGTGAAACTCGAGATTGAAACCTATGTAGAAAGTTTTATTTAATTATAAAATTGTTTTACAGTGTCTTGATTCACATAACATTACAAAAAACCTTCCACCCTGTACATGCTCCACATTAAAGTATATTTACCCTCCATGCGGCCATGTTGTAACTGGTGACCTCAGTATAGTACATAACAGGAAATTACGAGACCTCCTGAAGAAAGGTCCTAAATATAGAGAGTCCCGTTCGTTCACATGGCGTGAAAATTTCAAAACTATTATGGATGCATGCGAGGATAATGCCAGGAGATGAACAAAAAGGGAAGAAGTGGAGCCTGACACTCTCTCCAAGTGGATGAAATCCATCGAAGAACTACTCAAAAGAAGAATTGGGCGTCTCAGGCATTCGGTAAGAACCAAACATGAGTCTATATTTAATGACCCTGATGTAGCCAGAGAACTCTCTGAACTCCACGAACAATTTATTATTGTCCCAGCTGACAAAGCAGCAAACAATTATACATTCGTTTGCAAAAGATTTTACATTAATTGTCTGTTAGAGGCACTTGGATTACACTCTGCACCTGGAAATCCAACATACACACAAACAAATTTATCTATTTCTGAAATACTTCAAAACCACAAATCTGTCCTCGAGTCTTTTGGAATTACCAAGACAAACTCTGACCTTGAATTACCTTATATTTATTGGATACCAAAAATGCACAAAACCCCTTACAAACATCCTTTCGTTGCTGGTTCTTCCAAGTGTACCACCAAACCTCTATCCATATTGCTAACGAAGATATTGACGCACATCAAGCATGGTCTTCAAATTTACTGTGATACCGCATACTCCAGAAGCGGAATAAATCAGATGTGGATCCTCAAGAATTCTAAAGAACTTTTAGAGAATCTAAAATCTCCGAAATTTAATAATATTTTCAGCATCAAATCTTTTGACTTCTCCACGCTCTACACTACAATTCCGCATCAATAGCTCAAAAACAGACTTGCTACAATTATTCGAAATTCTTTTTTCCATAAAAATGGAAATCGTAGATATAAATATCTTGTCATTGGGCGGGCAGATACATATTTTGTAAAAGAACACTCTGATGCAAAACACAAGTATACCGAAGATCAAATCATCAAAATGCTGGAATTTTTAATAGACAATATTTTCGTGGTGTTTGGAGGGAACATTTTTCAGCAAATCATTGGCATTCCCATGGGAACTAATTGCGCCCCTCTCCTTGCTGAGATTTTCTTATATTCGTATGAGGCAGAATTGATTCAAAACATGTTCTCCACAGGCAGAAAAAGCCTTGCATCTCAGTTTAATTTTACGTATAGATATATAGACGACGTATTGTCAATCAATAATCCTAACTTTAAGGATTACATACATGAAATCTATCCCCATGAACTTGAGATAAAAGAGACAACCGAGAGCAATAGTTCCGCTTCGTATCTGGATATATTTTTAACTTTCGACAATAAAGGTCATTTGAACACCTCTCTGTATGACAAACGTGACGATTTTAACTTCCAAATAACTAACTTTCCGTTTCTTTGCAGCAATATCCCGTCCTCACCTGCCTATGGAGTTTTTATATCTCAACCTATAAGGTATGCAAGAGCCTGTTCTCTATACGACGGTTTTATTCCAAGGGCCAAACGACTGGCCACTAAGTTGTTCATGCAGGGATATGTTAAAGAACGTCTGAAATCGTCACTAAGGAAGTTCTACGGTCGCTATGGGGATCTTGTACGAAAATATGATGTGCCTCTTTCTAGAATGATTGATAATATTCTGGAATGCGACTAAATGACCTGTTCAGTGAACACCAAATATGACTTTGTATACCAGTTTTGTACTTTCGTATGTACAATTAGGAAACCAAAACTCTTGATTTTGACATGTTTCTTAAGAACTGCTGTGACGGGTGAATTATGCAAACAGGAGACGCTTACTCTCCCCAGGCACCTGGTCTCACCTTAGAATTTTTCAGTATTTCGGGGTTCACAACAGTTTCTTTTTGAAACTTACACGATTTTGTATCTGTCCTTGGACTTTGAGAATGATTAACGGTTTGGTACTTCTTCGATATTGATCTTTATATAACTTGATACATATTTCGTCATTTACATGCTCTACTCGCTAAACGATGAGCTCACGGCATTCGGTATTGTCATACTAGACAACAACAAATTATTTTAAGGAGATTTTATACAGATAATATAACAAAACGGAATTAAGGGAAACTTGTCAGTGTTATTCTTTTGATTTCAAGAGAAGATTTTATTTTTAGTTTTTTTACAGTATTAGTGATACAGTTCCAGGGACAATATTATTCATATCTTATTAATGCTTGGGTGCAAATCATGCGAGCGAGCATTATGAATTCTACAGGCGCTCTGTTCGATGTATCAAATTGCTTTAAACAGTTATTGATAAATGATTGATTGATTTTTGTTTTACGTCACACCATGAATATTCAAGTATATGTTGACGGCATCTGCCTGATGCGGGGCACACAAATTTTGATCTTTGCAACGGACCCACCCGAAGTAGTGAGAGATCTTTAACGTGCCATGCATACCACGACACGGGGCCTCGGTTTTTACTGTCTCATCCGAAAGACATGACACCGGCATGACCAGAACGGGACTCGAACCCCGGCCTGCCGATCAGGAGTCCGACGCGATACCACTAGGCCACGCCGGCTTTATTGATAAATGGATACATGGAGTGAACTAATGATAATAAGTATTAGAACATAGATACGTTATAATTTGAATTGATCCTGATACAAGTGAAGACTATTTCAATTACTTGTTCTTTGTTTATATTGTTTACTAACCGTTTTAAAGAGGAGGTGGTTTCGGGTTATTCTGTTCTTTCGGATTATTCACGTTTTATATCAAATTCTAGTCAATGCTCTATAACTGTGCTTTCTAAACATATTACCTCCGCTCTTACTGCCTGTTATCAAGTATTGTAATGCTGTGTTTAGCAATAGTAATGTCAATATCAAAATTTTAACGCAGTCATTGAAAAATTCCGTTTTAGAAATTTTCAATATGATTAAAACCATATCTTTATTCCGCTTCTCTATTTGTTCAATTGCGTATAAAGATCTGGTGAAACTCCGTAAGGGTTCACATTCGAAGGGCATTCACGGTGGTTGTAAGTAGTTAAACTGGAGACGCTCACTCTTCCCCGGCACTTAACCTCACCTCTAAATTTCAGGGGTCCGTGAATGACTACTGTGGTACACTGTTGTTAGGACCACAGCCATGTGACCCCAGTTACTTTCGTATTTTACATTACATAACTGATGAAATTCAGAATTTATTATCCGTTTCATAGAGTAGGGTTTAGGTCATCTAGTGTTTCGTTTTTTCGTCTGTTTGTTTCGGCTTTATTTACGGGCATTTATGGCGGATGTGGCTAGCCAACAGGAGACGCTCACTCCTCCTGGGCACCTGGTCTCACCTCTGAATGTCAGACGTCCGTGAATGCCCACTGGGGTACATTGTTGTTAGTGCCATAGTCATGTGACACCAGTTACTTTCGTATTTTACATCAATGTCACACTTATTCCCTTTGCAGTGTGGAGCTCGTACAAAAGTTCCCCGCGGAGGGTTTGACTTAAGTGTTATTATACCCTATTTCCTGATGTTCTTTGGCACTATCTATACAGTGTTTGTTCATATTCATGTATATATAGAGTGCTGAGTTGTATTTCTTTCGTCTGTATTTAAGGGCATTCATGGCGGGTGTGGCTAGCCAACAGGGGACGCTCACACCTCCCGGGCACCTGGTCTCACCTCTGAATGTCAGAGGTCCGTGAATGCCCACTGTGGTACATGGTTGTTAGTGCCATAGTCATGTGACACCAGTTACTTTCGTATTTTACATCTAGTGAAAAAAGCAATCGTGAAACGTTCACATATGTAATTAAAATATTGATTCTAGAATTGTACTGAAACATATATGTCTTCTAATCTATGTTAGCTTGAGTAAGTGTTTGAAAGAATTTATGTTAAACTCTTAAGATCACTGAAGATGAAGTACATGTTTTTAACTTCTTCATAGTGTTTTATTTATCTATTTTATTTAATTTTATCTATATCTATTTTTATTTTTATTATTTTTAAACAAACACACAAGCGATTGAGCTGTATTGAATTAAATAAAAGATTCCTTTATTATGAATTATCTCTTTAGATTTATAGTCCACTACAACGGAATAAATATTAAAATATATATTATGGAGTAGATTTGTTGTCATGTATAAGCACTTCACTCGCAGTGGCTACTATTCTGATTACATTTCTGGAGTGTGTCATGAGTTGATGATCCTCTGCTTCAAATTTGTGAAATGACTGAAAAAATGGTTAAAAGCGACGTATAACACAATTCAACCTTAACAATCTACTACAATTAAAAGAAAGTAAAACACATCTGACTTAGCATCATGAAAAACGGTCGTCACTGAAATACAGATCTAAGAAGAATAAATATACAAATAATCATCAAAATGATATTCGATTGTAGCGCGGTTACGATAGAGACATGGGACGGTCAGTTTAAGAGACAATCGTGATTCAGTTTTAATCGGTTTTAACCGGTCCGGTTTGCTGTAAAATCAAAGAAAAATTTAAAACATGTAGAGAACAAGGATCAACCACTCAAGTTAAACAGTCATTAAAATATAAGCATCAATACTGTTTGCGATAAAATTTGGATATCAAATGTAAAAGTGACACCGACACGAACCGACCGTGTTCGGCCCTTCTGAAAACAAACTAAGGCCCCTGATCTGTAAGTGACTAACATCAGAGGTGACAACGTTCAAGACCTTATCTCTTCTGAAAAGTTTTGGACAATGCTCGTCATGAGGTCCCCATCAAACTGTTAGTCAGATTAAGACGCTAAAGGAAAAGTCTACATCATGGTTATACAATGGATGTCTGATCAGTTGAACCTATACTCTCTTTCAGTTGTATTTAAAATCACCATAGAAATTTCGATTATAGATTCCACTAAATATATAATGCGTGTTGTCTGATTTATTGGCTGTGTTTATTTTTCAAATTCAAGGCTACATTGTAAATATATAATCTAGATGTGTTCTTCAGCTTGTCAGTAATAATAATAATATTATCTTAGACCTCTTAAATAAGACAAAGAACAATGATAAGTTGATAGATTATTGGGGTTGGCATAGATTTGTCATGGCAGTATATTGCTTTGACGAGTCACATAAAAACGTAAACAGTAAAGCAATACAAAACAATCGGTTCAATTCAATCAAATAATTCACTTTAAAGTTTTCATAATTTCATTCAGTGCAACTCACTTGAATGATTTATCTCAATTCGACAGATTTGAATATCAATTCCATATAAACATGTAGACATAGACCCTGTAATTGTTTAGTTCAGCTTGTCAAGTATGGTGAAATCGTTAAGAGGGAGCTGATATTGGGCGAATAATAATCAATAGTTAACTTGCTTTTACAATCAGTTCATTTAGATATATTCAGGACGATGGAAATGTTATACGTACTTTTTCATACACATTCCCAGCAAATCATGAACATAAAAATAAAGAAGGTTTATGTAGATATAATTACCATTGGAGGAAATGCGGAATTTTCGACACCACAACATATTAATTTGCACGCTGGGTGCTATAGTGCGTCATACATTGTTGTTAATATAATGAATGTGTGTGTGCCGTAATGATTAATAATGATGATTAGACATTAACGTATTACGAAAAGAGTGATAAACATAAGATTTAATTTGGTTTTGTAACATTAATATTGGAGTCATAAATAACTGCTGAAATAGGTTAGATAGATTAAATAGATAAAAAGATTTGATGGACAGTCAAAAAAGTACAATATAAACGGAGAATGTTTTGGGTCACAGGCCATACAATTTATAATCAAATTTCAAGTAATTTAACTCGACTGACTTAACAGATAGAACAAGTGAACGCAGATACATAAATACCAGTCATATAATCATACACTATAAGTCACCGTCGAAAACTTTTCTCAACATTAAGTAAACACAGACAAAACGTTTCTTCCTTTTCTGCTACCCAGAGGTTGAAACACTGTGTAGAAATACGCAAAATTCATTCCATATCATTTCCCACCACTGAGGTATAATAAATATGTGATAATTACACAAATGTATTGTTATTAAAGGCACAAATCTTCACAGGATTTAAAATCCTATCAAGATGCAGAGGGGAGGGGGTGAAACTCGAGATTGAAACCTATGTAGAAAGTTTTATTTAATTATAAAATTGTTTTACAGTGTCTTGATTCACATAACATTGCAAAAAACCTTCCACCCTGTACATGCTCCACATTAAAGTATATTTACCCTCCATGCGGCCATGTTGTAACTGGTGACCTCAGTATAGTACATAACAGGAAATTACGAGACCTCCTGAAGAAAGGTCCTAAATATAGAGAGTCCCGTTCGTTCACATGGCGTGAAAATTTCAAAAACTATTATGGATGCATGCGAGGATAATGCCAGGAGATGAACAAAAAGGGAAGAAGTGGAGCCTGACACTCTCTCCAAGTGGATGAAATCCATCGAAGAACTACTCAAAAGAAGAATTGGGCGTCTCAGGCATTCGGTAAGAACCAAACATGAGTCTATATTTAATGACCCTGATGTAGCCAGAGAACTCTCTGAACTCCACGAACAATTTATTATTGTCCCAGCTGACAAAGCAGCAAACAATTATACATTCGTTTGCAAAAGATTTTACATTAATTGTCTGTTAGAGGCACTTGGATTACACTCTGCACCTGGAAATCCAACATACACACAAACAAATTTATCTATTTCTGAAATACTTCAAAACCACAAATCTGTCCTCGAGTCTTTTGGAATTACCAAGACAAACTCTGACCTTGAATTACCTTATATTTATTGGATACCAAAAATGCACAAAACCCCTTACAAACATCCTTTCGTTGCTGGTTCTTCCAAGTGTACCACCAAACCTCTATCCATATTGCTAACGAAGATATTGACGCACATCAAGCATGGTCTTCAAATTTACTGTGATACCGCATACTCCAGAAGCGGAATAAATCAGATGTGGATCCTCAAGAATTCTAAAGAACTTTTAGAGAATCTAAAATCTCCGAAATTTAATAATATTTTCAGCATCAAATCTTTTGACTTCTCCACGCTCTACACTACAATTCCGCATCAATAGCTCAAAAACAGACTTGCTACAATTATTCGAAATTCTTTTTTCCATAAAAATGGAAATCGTAGATATAAATATCTTGTCATTGGGCGGGCAGATACATATTTTGTAAAAGAACACTCTGATGCAAAACACAAGTATACCGAAGATCAAATCATCAAAATGCTGGAATTTTTAATAGACAATATTTTCGTGGTGTTTGGAGGGAACATTTTTCAGCAAATCATTGGCATTCCCATGGGAACTAATTGCGCCCCTCTCCTTGCTGAGATTTTCTTATATTCGTATGAGGCAGAATTGATTCAAAACATGTTCTCCACAGGCAGAAAAAGCCTTGCATCTCAGTTTAATTTTACGTATAGATATATAGACGACGTATTGTCAATCAATAATCCTAACTTTAAGGATTACATACATGAAATCTATCCCCATGAACTTGAGATAAAAGAGACAACCGAGAGCAATAGTTCCGCTTCGTATCTGGATATATTTTTAACTTTCGACAATAAAGGTCATTTGAACACCTCTCTGTATGACAAACGTGACGATTTTAACTTCCAAATAACTAACTTTCCGTTTCTTTGCAGCAATATCCCGTCCTCACCTGCCTATGGAGTTTTTATATCTCAACCTATAAGGTATGCAAGAGCCTGTTCTCTATACGACGGTTTTATTCCAAGGGCCAAACGACTGGCCACTAAGTTGTTCATGCAGGGATATGTTAAAGAACGTCTGAAATCGTCACTAAGGAAGTTCTACGGTCGCTATGGGGATCTTGTACGAAAATATGATGTGCCTCTTTCTAGAATGATTGATAATATTCTGGAATGCGACTAAATGACCTGTTCAGTGAACACCAAATATGACTTTGTATACCAGTTTTGTACTTTCGTATGTACAATTAGGAAACCAAAACTCTTGATTTTGACATGTTTCTTAAGAACTGCTGTGACGGGTGAATTATGCAAACAGGAGACGCTTACTCTCCCCAGGCACCTGGTCTCACCTTAGAATTTTTCAGTATTTCGGGGTTCACAACAGTTTCTTTTTGAAACTTACACGATTTTGTATCTGTCCTTGGACTTTGAGAATGATTAACGGTTTGGTACTTCTTCGATATTGATCTTTATATAACTTGATACATATTTCGTCATTTACATGCTCTACTCGCTAAACGATGAGCTCACGGCATTCGGTATTGTCATACTAGACAACAACAAATTATTTTAAGGAGATTTTATACAGATAATATAACAAAACGGAATTAAGGGAAACTTGTCAGTGTTATTCTTTTGATTTCAAGAGAAGATTTTATTTTTAGTTTTTTTACAGTATTAGTGATACAGTTCCAGGGACAATATTATTCATATCTTATTAATGCTTGGGTGCAAATCATGCGAGCGAGCATTATGAATTCTACAGGCGCTCTGTTCGATGTATCAAATTGCTTTAAACAGTTATTGATAAATGATTGATTGATTTTTGTTTTACGTCACACCATGAATATTCAAGTATATGTTGACGGCATCTGCCTGATGCGGGGCACACAAATTTTGATCTTTGCAACGGACCCACCCGAAGTAGTGAGAGATCTTTAACGTGCCATGCATACCACGACACGGGGCCTCGGTTTTTACTGTCTCATCCGAAAGACATGACACCGGCATGACCAGAACGGGACTCGAACCCCGGCCTGCCGATCAGGAGTCCGACGCGATACCACTAGGCCACGCCGGCTTTATTGATAAATGGATACATGGAGTGAACTAATGATAATAAGTATTAGAACATAGATACGTTATAATTTGAATTGATCCTGATACAAGTGAAGACTATTTCAATTACTTGTTCTTTGTTTATATTGTTTACTAACCGTTTTAAAGAGGAGGTGGTTTCGGGTTATTCTGTTCTTTCGGATTATTCACGTTTTATATCAAATTCTAGTCAATGCTCTATAACTGTGCTTTCTAAACATATTACCTCCGCTCTTACTGCCTGTTATCAAGTATTGTAATGCTGTGTTTAGCAATAGTAATGTCAATATCAAAATTTTAACGCAGTCATTGAAAAATTCCGTTTTAGAAATTTTCAATATGATTAAAACCATATCTTTATTCCGCTTCTCTATTTGTTCAATTGCGTATAAAGATCTGGTGAAACTCCGTAAGGGTTCACATTCGAAGGGCATTCACGGTGGTTGTAAGTAGTTAAACTGGAGACGCTCACTCTTCCCCGGCACTTAACCTCACCTCTAAATTTCAGGGGTCCGTGAATGACTACTGTGGTACACTGTTGTTAGGACCACAGCCATGTGACCCCAGTTACTTTCGTATTTTACATTACATAACTGATGAAATTCAGAATTTATTATCCGTTTCATAGAGTAGGGTTTAGGTCATCTAGTGTTTCGTTTTTTCGTCTGTTTGTTTCGGCTTTATTTACGGGCATTTATGGCGGATGTGGCTAGCCAACAGGAGACGCTCACTCCTCCTGGGCACCTGGTCTCACCTCTGAATGTCAGACGTCCGTGAATGCCCACTGGGGTACATTGTTGTTAGTGCCATAGTCATGTGACACCAGTTACTTTCGTATTTTACATCAATGTCACACTTATTCCCTTTGCAGTGTGGAGCTCGTACAAAAGTTCCCCGCGGAGGGTTTGACTTAAGTGTTATTATACCCTATTTCCTGATGTTCTTTGGCACTATCTATACAGTGTTTGTTCATATTCATGTATATATAGAGTGCTGAGTTGTATTTCTTTCGTCTGTATTTAAGGGCATTCATGGCGGGTGTGGCTAGCCAACAGGGGACGCTCACACCTCCCGGGCACCTGGTCTCACCTCTGAATGTCAGAGGTCCGTGAATGCCCACTGTGGTACATGGTTGTTAGTGCCATAGTCATGTGACACCAGTTACTTTCGTATTTTACATCTAGTGAAAAAAGCAATCGTGAAACGTTCACATATGTAATTAAAATATTGATTCTAGAATTGTACTGAAACATATATGTCTTCTAATCTATGTTAGCTTGAGTAAGTGTTTGAAAGAATTTATGTTAAACTCTTAAGATCACTGAAGATGAAGTACATGTTTTTAACTTCTTCATAGTGTTTTATTTATCTATTTTATTTAATTTTATCTATATCTATTTTTATTTTTATTATTTTTAAACAAACACACAAGCGATTGAGCTGTATTGAATTAAATAAAAGATTCCTTTATTATGAATTATCTCTTTAGATTTATAGTCCACTACAACGGAATAAATATTAAAATATATATTATGGAGTAGATTTGTTGTCATGTATAAGCACTTCACTCGCAGTGGCTACTATTCTGATTACATTTCTGGAGTGTGTCATTATATTAAGAGAGTTAATGATCCTCTGCTTCAAATTTGTGAAATGACTGAAAAAATGGTTAAAAGCGACGTATAACACAATTCAACCTTAACAATCTACTACAATTAAAAGAAAGTAAAACACATCTGACTTAGCATCATGAAAACGGTCGTCACTGAAATACAGATCTAAGAAGAATAAATATACAAATAATCATCAAAATGATATTCGATTGTAGCGCGGTTACGATAGAGACATGGGACGGTCAGTTTAAGAGACAATCGTGATTCAGTTTTAATCGGTTTTAACCGGTCCGGTTTGCTGTAAAATCAAAGAAAAATTTAAAACATGTAGAGAACAAGGATCAACCACTCAAGTTAAACAGTCATTAAAATATAAGCATCAATACTGTTTGCGATAAAATTTGGATATCAAATGTAAAAGTGACACCGACACGAACCGACCGTGTTCGGCCCTTCTGAAAACAAACTAAGGCCCCTGATCTGTAAGTGACTAACATCAGAGGTGACAACGTTCAAGACCTTATCTCTTCTGAAAAGTTTTGGACAATGCTCGTCATGAGGTCCCCATCAAACTGTTAGTCAGATTAAGACGCTAAAGGAAAAGTCTACATCATGGTTATACAATGGATGTCTGATCAGTTGAACCTATACTCTCTTTCAGTTGTATTTAAAATCACCATAGAAATTTCGATTATAGATTCCACTAAATATATAATGCGTGTTGTCTGATTTATTGGCTGTGTTTATTTTTCAAATTCAAGGCTACATTGTAAATATATAATCTAGATGTGTTCTTCAGCTTGTCAGTAATAATAATAATATTATCTTAGACCTCTTAAATAAGACAAAGAACAATGATAAGTTGATAGATTATTGGGGTTGGCATAGATTTGTCATGGCAGTATATTGCTTTGACGAGTCACATAAAAACGTAAACAGTAAAGCAATACAAAACAATCGGTTCAATTCAATCAAATAATTCACTTTAAAGTTTTCATAATTTCATTCAGTGCAACTCACTTGAATGATTTATCTCAATTCGACAGATTTGAATATCAATTCCATATAAACATGTAGACATAGACCCTGTAATTGTTTAGTTCAGCTTGTCAAGTATGGTGAAATCGTTAAGAGGGAGCTGATATTGGGCGAATAATAATCAATAGTTAACTTGCTTTTACAATCAGTTCATTTAGATATATTCAGGACGATGGAAATGTTATACGTACTTTTTCATACACATTCCCAGCAAATCATGAACATAAAAATAAAGAAGGTTTATGTAGATATAATTACCATTGGAGGAAATGCGGAATTTTCGACACCACAACATATTAATTTGCACGCTGGGTGCTATAGTGCGTCATACATTGTTGTTAATATAATGAATGTGTGTGTGCCGTAATGATTAATAATGATGATTAGACATTAACGTATTACGAAAAGAGTGATAAACATAAGATTTAATTTGGTTTTGTAACATTAATATTGGAGTCATAAATAACTGCTGAAATAGGTTAGATAGATTAAATAGATAAAAAGATTTGATGGACAGTCAAAAAAGTACAATATAAACGGAGAATGTTTTGGGTCACAGGCCATACAATTTATAATCAAATTTCAAGTAATTTAACTCGACTGACTTAACAGATAGAACAAGTGAACGCAGATACATAAATACCAGTCATATAATCATACACTATAAGTCACCGTCGAAAACTTTTCTCAACATTAAGTAAACACAGACAAAACGTTTCTTCCTTTTCTGCTACCCAGAGGTTGAAACACTGTGTAGAAATACGCAAAATTCATTCCATATCATTTCCCACCACTGAGGTATAATAAATATGTGATAATTACACAAATGTATTGTTATTAAAGGCACAAATCTTCACAGGATTTAAAATCCTATCAAGATGCAGAGGGGAGGGGGTGAAACTCGAGATTGAAACCTATGTAGAAAGTTTTATTTAATTATAAAATTGTTTTACAGTGTCTTGATTCACATAACATTGCAAAAAACCTTCCACCCTGTACATGCTCCACATTAAAGTATATTTACCCTCCATGCGGCCATGTTGTAACTGGTGACCTCAGTATAGTACATAACAGGAAATTACGAGACCTCCTGAAGAAAGGTCCTAAATATAGAGAGTCCCGTTCGTTCACATGGCGTGAAAATTTCAAAACTATTATGGATGCATGCGAGGATAATGCCAGGAGATGAACAAAAAGGGAAGAAGTGGAGCCTGACACTCTCTCCAAGTGGATGAAATCCATCGAAGAACTACTCAAAAGAAGAATTGGGCGTCTCAGGCATTCGGTAAGAACCAAACATGAGTCTATATTTAATGACCCTGATGTAGCCAGAGAACTCTCTGAACTCCACGAACAATTTATTATTGTCCCAGCTGACAAAGCAGCAAACAATTATACATTCGTTTGCAAAAGATTTTACATTAATTGTCTGTTAGAGGCACTTGGATTACACTCTGCACCTGGAAATCCAACATACACACAAACAAATTTATCTATTTCTGAAATACTTCAAAACCACAAATCTGTCCTCGAGTCTTTTGGAATTACCAAGACAAACTCTGACCTTGAATTACCTTATATTTATTGGATACCAAAAATGCACAAAACCCCTTACAAACATCCTTTCGTTGCTGGTTCTTCCAAGTGTACCACCAAACCTCTATCCATATTGCTAACGAAGATATTGACGCACATCAAGCATGGTCTTCAAATTTACTGTGATACCGCATACTCCAGAAGCGGAATAAATCAGATGTGGATCCTCAAGAATTCTAAAGAACTTTTAGAGAATCTAAAATCTCCGAAATTTAATAATATTTTCAGCATCAAATCTTTTGACTTCTCCACGCTCTACACTACAATTCCGCATCAATAGCTCAAAAACAGACTTGCTACAATTATTCGAAATTCTTTTTTCCATAAAAATGGAAATCGTAGATATAAATATCTTGTCATTGGGCGGGCAGATACATATTTTGTAAAAGAACACTCTGATGCAAAACACAAGTATACCGAAGATCAAATCATCAAAATGCTGGAATTTTTAATAGACAATATTTTCGTGGTGTTTGGAGGGAACATTTTTCAGCAAATCATTGGCATTCCCATGGGAACTAATTGCGCCCCTCTCCTTGCTGAGATTTTCTTATATTCGTATGAGGCAGAATTGATTCAAAACATGTTCTCCACAGGCAGAAAAAGCCTTGCATCTCAGTTTAATTTTACGTATAGATATATAGACGACGTATTGTCAATCAATAATCCTAACTTTAAGGATTACATACATGAAATCTATCCCCATGAACTTGAGATAAAAGAGACAACCGAGAGCAATAGTTCCGCTTCGTATCTGGATATATTTTTAACTTTCGACAATAAAGGTCATTTGAACACCTCTCTGTATGACAAACGTGACGATTTTAACTTCCAAATAACTAACTTTCCGTTTCTTTGCAGCAATATCCCGTCCTCACCTGCCTATGGAGTTTTTATATCTCAACCTATAAGGTATGCAAGAGCCTGTTCTCTATACGACGGTTTTATTCCAAGGGCCAAACGACTGGCCACTAAGTTGTTCATGCAGGGATATGTTAAAGAACGTCTGAAATCGTCACTAAGGAAGTTCTACGGTCGCTATGGGGATCTTGTACGAAAATATGATGTGCCTCTTTCTAGAATGATTGATAATATTCTGGAATGCGACTAAATGACCTGTTCAGTGAACACCAAATATGACTTTGTATACCAGTTTTGTACTTTCGTATGTACAATTAGGAAACCAAAACTCTTGATTTTGACATGTTTCTTAAGAACTGCTGTGACGGGTGAATTATGCAAACAGGAGACGCTTACTCTCCCCAGGCACCTGGTCTCACCTTAGAATTTTTCAGTATTTCGGGGTTCACAACAGTTTCTTTTTGAAACTTACACGATTTTGTATCTGTCCTTGGACTTTGAGAATGATTAACGGTTTGGTACTTCTTCGATATTGATCTTTATATAACTTGATACATATTTCGTCATTTACATGCTCTACTCGCTAAACGATGAGCTCACGGCATTCGGTATTGTCATACTAGACAACAACAAATTATTTTAAGGAGATTTTATACAGATAATATAACAAAACGGAATTAAGGGAAACTTGTCAGTGTTATTCTTTTGATTTCAAGAGAAGATTTTATTTTTAGTTTTTTTACAGTATTAGTGATACAGTTCCAGGGACAATATTATTCATATCTTATTAATGCTTGGGTGCAAATCATGCGAGCGAGCATTATGAATTCTACAGGCGCTCTGTTCGATGTATCAAATTGCTTTAAACAGTTATTGATAAATGATTGATTGATTTTTGTTTTACGTCACACCATGAATATTCAAGTATATGTTGACGGCATCTGCCTGATGCGGGGCACACAAATTTTGATCTTTGCAACGGACCCACCCGAAGTAGTGAGAGATCTTTAACGTGCCATGCATACCACGACACGGGGCCTCGGTTTTTACTGTCTCATCCGAAAGACATGACACCGGCATGACCAGAACGGGACTCGAACCCCGGCCTGCCGATCAGGAGTCCGACGCGATACCACTAGGCCACGCCGGCTTTATTGATAAATGGATACATGGAGTGAACTAATGATAATAAGTATTAGAACATAGATACGTTATAATTTGAATTGATCCTGATACAAGTGAAGACTATTTCAATTACTTGTTCTTTGTTTATATTGTTTACTAACCGTTTTAAAGAGGAGGTGGTTTCGGGTTATTCTGTTCTTTCGGATTATTCACGTTTTATATCAAATTCTAGTCAATGCTCTATAACTGTGCTTTCTAAACATATTACCTCCGCTCTTACTGCCTGTTATCAAGTATTGTAATGCTGTGTTTAGCAATAGTAATGTCAATATCAAAATTTTAACGCAGTCATTGAAAAATTCCGTTTTAGAAATTTTCAATATGATTAAAACCATATCTTTATTCCGCTTCTCTATTTGTTCAATTGCGTATAAAGATCTGGTGAAACTCCGTAAGGGTTCACATTCGAAGGGCATTCACGGTGGTTGTAAGTAGTTAAACTGGAGACGCTCACTCTTCCCCGGCACTTAACCTCACCTCTAAATTTCAGGGGTCCGTGAATGACTACTGTGGTACACTGTTGTTAGGACCACAGCCATGTGACCCCAGTTACTTTCGTATTTTACATTACATAACTGATGAAATTCAGAATTTATTATCCGTTTCATAGAGTAGGGTTTAGGTCATCTAGTGTTTCGTTTTTTCGTCTGTTTGTTTCGGCTTTATTTACGGGCATTTATGGCGGATGTGGCTAGCCAACAGGAGACGCTCACTCCTCCTGGGCACCTGGTCTCACCTCTGAATGTCAGACGTCCGTGAATGCCCACTGGGGTACATTGTTGTTAGTGCCATAGTCATGTGACACCAGTTACTTTCGTATTTTACATCAATGTCACACTTATTCCCTTTGCAGTGTGGAGCTCGTACAAAAGTTCCCCGCGGAGGGTTTGACTTAAGTGTTATTATACCCTATTTCCTGATGTTCTTTGGCACTATCTATACAGTGTTTGTTCATATTCATGTATATATAGAGTGCTGAGTTGTATTTCTTTCGTCTGTATTTAAGGGCATTCATGGCGGGTGTGGCTAGCCAACAGGGGACGCTCACACCTCCCGGGCACCTGGTCTCACCTCTGAATGTCAGAGGTCCGTGAATGCCCACTGTGGTACATGGTTGTTAGTGCCATAGTCATGTGACACCAGTTACTTTCGTATTTTACATCTAGTGAAAAAAGCAATCGTGAAACGTTCACATATGTAATTAAAATATTGATTCTAGAATTGTACTGAAACATATATGTCTTCTAATCTATGTTAGCTTGAGTAAGTGTTTGAAAGAATTTATGTTAAACTCTTAAGATCACTGAAGATGAAGTACATGTTTTTAACTTCTTCATAGTGTTTTATTTATCTATTTTATTTAATTTTATCTATATCTATTTTTATTTTTATTATTTTTAAACAAACACACAAGCGATTGAGCTGTATTGAATTAAATAAAAGATTCCTTTATTATGAATTATCTCTTTAGATTTATAGTCCACTACAACGGAATAAATATTAAAATATATATTATGGAGTAGATTTGTTGTCATGTATAAGCACTTCACTCGCAGTGGCTACTATTCTGATTACATTTCTGGAGTGTGTCATGAGTTGATGATCCTCTGCTTCAAATTTGTGAAATGACTGAAAAAATGGTTAAAAGCGACGTATAACACAATTCAACCTTAACAATCTACTACAATTAAAAGAAAGTAAAACACATCTGACTTAGCATCATGAAAACGGTCGTCACTGAAATACAGATCTAAGAAGAATAAATATACAAATAATCATCAAAATGATATTCGATTGTAGCGCGGTTACGATAGAGACATGGGACGGTCAGTTTAAGAGACAATCGTGATTCAGTTTTAATCGGTTTTAACCGGTCCGGTTTGCTGTAAAATCAAAGAAAAATTTAAAACATGTAGAGAACAAGGATCAACCACTCAAGTTAAACAGTCATTAAAATATAAGCATCAATACTGTTTGCGATAAAATTTGGATATCAAATGTAAAAGTGACACCGACACGAACCGACCGTGTTCGGCCCTTCTGAAAACAAACTAAGGCCCCTGATCTGTAAGTGACTAACATCAGAGGTGACAACGTTCAAGACCTTATCTCTTCTGAAAAGTTTTGGACAATGCTCGTCATGAGGTCCCCATCAAACTGTTAGTCAGATTAAGACGCTAAAGGAAAAGTCTACATCATGGTTATACAATGGATGTCTGATCAGTTGAACCTATACTCTCTTTCAGTTGTATTTAAAATCACCATAGAAATTTCGATTATAGATTCCACTAAATATATAATGCGTGTTGTCTGATTTATTGGCTGTGTTTATTTTTCAAATTCAAGGCTACATTGTAAATATATAATCTAGATGTGTTCTTCAGCTTGTCAGTAATAATAATAATATTATCTTAGACCTCTTAAATAAGACAAAGAACAATGATAAGTTGATAGATTATTGGGGTTGGCATAGATTTGTCATGGCAGTATATTGCTTTGACGAGTCACATAAAAACGTAAACAGTAAAGCAATACAAAACAATCGGTTCAATTCAATCAAATAATTCACTTTAAAGTTTTCATAATTTCATTCAGTGCAACTCACTTGAATGATTTATCTCAATTCGACAGATTTGAATATCAATTCCATATAAACATGTAGACATAGACCCTGTAATTGTTTAGTTCAGCTTGTCAAGTATGGTGAAATCGTTAAGAGGGAGCTGATATTGGGCGAATAATAATCAATAGTTAACTTGCTTTTACAATCAGTTCATTTAGATATATTCAGGACGATGGAAATGTTATACGTACTTTTTCATACACATTCCCAGCAAATCATGAACATAAAAATAAAGAAGGTTTATGTAGATATAATTACCATTGGAGGAAATGCGGAATTTTCGACACCACAACATATTAATTTGCACGCTGGGTGCTATAGTGCGTCATACATTGTTGTTAATATAATGAATGTGTGTGTGCCGTAATGATTAATAATGATGATTGGACATTAACGTATTACGAAAAGAGTGATAAACATAAGATTTAATTTGGTTTTGTAACATTATTATTGGAGTCATAAATAACTGCTGAAATAGGTTAGATAGATTAAATAGATAAAAAGATTTGATGGACAAAACAGTGAAAAAAGTACAATATAAACGGAGAATGTTTTGGGTCACAGGCCATACAATTCATAATCAACTTTCAAGTAAAGTAACTCGACTGAGTTAACAGATAGGACATGTGAAACGCAGATACATAAATACCAGTCATAAAATCATACACTATAAGTCACCGTCGAAATCTTTTCTCACTATTAAGTAAACACAGACAAGACTTTTCTTCCTTTGTTGCTACCCAGAGGTTGAAACACCATGTAGAAATACGCAAAATTCATTCCATATCATTTCCCACCACTGAGGTATCATAAATATGTGATAATTACACAAATGTATTGTTATTAAAGGCACAAATCTTCACAGGATTTAAAATCCCATCAAGATGCAGAGGGGAAGGGGAGGGGGGAGTGAAACTCGAGATTGAAACCTATGTAGAAAGCGACAGGACCATAACATTATATATATACTTATTAAAGAATTGAGGGCCTTGTGAGATGCTTATTCGTACATAGAAAACCTAGAAAACTGAAGACATCTGACAAAGCTGTATGACAAAACTCACCAAGGACATGCACAATTACAATGGTAAACTAGGAACTAAATAATTATTTGGATCACCATAGGACCAGCAGAACCAAAGTCTTAGTAAAAAGAAGATAAGAAATAATTCTTAACATAATCAAAATCCCCATATTCTGCATACTGTCAAATTTTGATACGAAATTGAAATTTTATTTGACTTTTTTGAAAGATATGGCGAAGCTGTATACGTGTACATGCACCAATTAACCACAGCTTCAATAAAATGTTATGTTATATAAGCTACTTTATATAACTTGATACATATTTCGTCATTAACATGCTCTACTCGCAAAGCGATGAGCTCAAGGCATTCAGTATATAACTTGATACATGTTTCGTCATTAACATGTTCAACTCGCAAAGCGATGAGCTCAAGGCATTCGGTATAGTCATACTAGACAACGACAAATTATTTTAAGTAGATTTTATACAGATAATATAACAAAAAGAAGTAAGGGAAAATTGTCAGTGTTATTCTTTTGATTTCAAGAGAAGAATTTATTTTTAGTTTCTTTACAGGATTAGTGATACAATTTCAGGGGCAATATTATTTAGATCTTATCCATGCTTAGGTGCAAATCATACGAGCGAGCATTATGAATTCTACAGGCGGTCTGTTCGATGTAACAACTTGCTTTGAACAGTTATTGATAAATGCATACATAGCGTGAACTAATGATAAAAAGTATTAGAATATATATACGTTATAATTTGAATTGATCCTGATACAATTGAAGATTATTTCAATTACTTGTTCTTTATATATATATATATATACATGTATATATATATATTTTTTTTTTTAAAGAAAAAAAGAGGAGTTACCGGCTCAGTTATGTGGCAGAAGTCACCATGGAGCCATACAATACATGAATATAAATAAAATAATAGAACATTTAACACATAACAAAAATATTTGATTGTAGTGCAATTACGATACCGACTTAGGACGGTCATTTAATTTGACAAAAGCCAAACAAATGGTGTGGTTAACCGGTTTACGGGCCCACCTTCCCACTCACCGTAACAGCAGAACAATCAAAAGACGTACATTTAAAAATTTATAAATAATCCTCCATGTAAAGAACAAGGGTCAACAGGTATCGCATATTGAGAGGTCATAAAAATATAAACACGTAAGGTATTGTAAAACACATAATGGTATAAAAATATATGCGACATCAACATGATAAACCGTGCTCTGCCAGTCTGAAAGCGAGCTAAGACCCTAGATCTGTAGGAGTCCCGACTAACAGTCAGAGGGGACGAGGTTCAGGACCATGTCTCCTCTGAAAGAGGTTTGGACAAGGCCCGTCATATAGTCCCCACCGCCCTGTTAGTCAGCGTGCAACGTTCAAGTAAAAGTCTGCACAAGGCTGTAGAGGGGCCAAATACAAGACCTATAGTCTTTTTGATGATCTCAATATCATATTGTCTATTTAGGAGACGTTTGACTATTTTATTACATGATAAAATAACGTTATCGGAGCCTTTTACTTTCCTTAGTTTATATACGAGATCACCGTAAAAATTAGGATGGGAAATTCCATTGGAGACATACTGTTGAAAAGAAATATTTCCAAATTTAGATAGAAGTTCTGAATAAGATCTGAAGAATTTGCCGAATGTTTTTCTTAGCTTGTGATATCTGTAACCCTGAGTTAAAAGTTTAGTAGTAATTTGTAAATTTCGTTTATGAAAGTCCAAAACATCGGTGCAGCCTCTGACAAATCGAACTAATTGAGATATATAGATACCATATGATGGGAGTCGAGGGACATCGCCATCCAAGTAAGGGAAATTTACAATACGAAATCCAAAATCCTCACGTTTATCATAAATATTAGTATATATTAGGTTGTTGATAATTTTGATGTTTAAATCCAAGAAAGGTGTAGATTTATCTCAAGTATTAGCTTTATTCAATGTGAGCTCTGGTGGATATATTTCTGATATAAATTGTTCGAATTCAGGGTTATCGATAACCAAAATGTCATCCAGATATCTGCAAGTATTATTAAATTTGTCAATGAGGTCAAGACGTTTTGATTTTTGAATAGAAACCATAAAATCCCTCTCATAACAATAAAGAAATAAATCTGCTATCAGAGGCGCGCAGTTAGTACCCATAGGAATCCCAACTATTTGTTGATATATCTTGCCATCAAATTGCACAAAAATATTATTCATGAGAAAATCTAGTGCTTTACATAATTCCTTGCAAGTCCAGTATTTATATGAAGTATATTGTTTGTTGGAAAAGAATCCAGAGTTATTGGAAGTACATATGTACGTTTTAGATTCTCTGTGAAAACACCATTGTATAAGAGACAGCAACTTGCTTTTAATCAAATCATGAGGCCGAGATGTATAAAGTGTAGAAAAATCAAATGTAGAAATTTGAGTCGCTTTGAAATTTAGCGAAAGAAGTTTGTCTATAACTTCATGAGAATTTTTAATCGACCAAAAGTAATTGATGTTACTATTATGAAATGCGACATCACAATATTTGATAATATGATCTTTTATAGCAGTTAGAGCAGACGTAATATGTTTCGATAGTACCGTAGTAGAGCAGTGGCTAGAATTAGATATGAAACGTGATTTATATTGACTTTTATGTAGTTTTAACCATTTTAAAGGGAAGGTGGTTTCGGATTATTCTGTTCTTTCGGATTATTTATATCAAATTCTAGTCATTGCTCTATAACTGTGCTTTCTAATCATGTTACCTCCGCTCTTACTGCCTGTTATCAAGTATTGTAATGCTGTGTTTAGCAATAGTAACGTCAATTACTTTTGGTCTATCAAAGATTTTAACGAAGTCATTGAAAAATTCCATTTGAGAAATTTTAAGGCAAATTACGTTTTCACTTTTGATTTTTCGATACTATATACCTCTCTACCTCATGACTTAATAAAAACCAAATAGTTGTCTCTCATACGCTGGTGTTTCAACAGAGAGTCTAAGTTATACCTCTGTACTTTAGTTACATCTGGATATTTTTCTCTAACAAACAATATGATAATTATAAATACTGGACTTGTACTGAGTTGTGTAATGCCATCACATTTTTGATGGATAATATTTATGTACAATTTAATGGCAAGACTTATCAACATATTATTGGGATTCCTATGGGCACAGGAGCAGGCGTGGTGTAGTGGTTAAGCGCTTGGCTTGCGGCGCCGACGATCCGGGTTCGATTCCCGGGTTGCGCCACTATGTTTAAGAGGTTGGTAACCTCCTGCTTCCATGTCGCGATATAACTGAAATATTGTTGAAAGCGACGTAAAACACCAATCAACCAACCAACCAATCCTATGGGCACTAACTGCGCTCCCCTTATAGCATATTTATTTTTATGCTGTTATGAGAGCGACTTTATGCATTCTATTCAAACCTCTAAACGTTTCGACCTTATTGATAAGTTCAATGACACCTCTAGATATCTCGATGATATTTTAGTTATCGATAACCCTGAGTTTGAAAACTATATTACTGATATTTATCCATCTGAACTTCAATTAAACAAAGCCAATACTTCTGCACGGTTTACTTATGTTGATGTCACCTTACATATTTTGACAGCAACATATTCTATAAACGTTTCGTTTGTAATAAAATTTTTATGACCTCTCTTCTTGAGAAACCTGTTGATCCGTGTTCTCTATATGGAGGATTATTTTTTAAAAAATTTTAATGTTTTTGCGGTGAGTGGGAAGGTGGGCCCCCGTAAACCGGTTAACCACACCAATTGAATGACGTTTGTTACTTCAATTGGCCGTCCTAAGTCGGTATCGTAATCGCAGCACAATCGAATATTTTTTGTAATGTTGTTTTTCCGTGTACATTCTACTATTATCATGTTTCGTGTGCATGTCTTTGGTGATTTTTGTCATACAGCTTTGTCAGATGTCTTCAGTTTTCTTAATTTTTCTCTTTCATTTATTCATTTCTCTTGTTTTTCTTCTTCTTTCTCTATGTTCACTTAGTCGAAAGAACTCTTCATAATGCACAAACTAGTATTCCGTTATTCCAATATTTCAGAAAGTTTAATGTTCAATTATCGATAAGTGGTAGACCAGTTTATATATAGGAGTATCTCCCTCATGCATAGCTCTGTCCTTAGACTGATTCTTTGGTTCACTTTTTCGGTCATTTTCGTTTCAATACTGCTCTTCAAATATTTATATAATATGAGAATTCCAACCAATCGGCCACGACCATCAATGAAGAGACATAAGTTGTCGAAATGCGCATCTGGTGCACAAAATTAAAATGTATATATTTTCTATATCTATTATAACCACTAGGCCGGTGTCACTGCTGGTGGACTGATAGTTCCCGAGGGCAACATAAGTCTAGTTTTCAGTGCTTTTGTACTGACTTGAAATATATACTTCAAATTTGCCGTCATGAAATTATGTAAATTACTCTAAAACTAAGGAGTATCTCTCTCATGCATAGCTCTGTCCTTAGACTGATTCTTTGGTTCACTTTTTCGGTCATTTTCGTTTCAATACTGCTCTTCAAATATTTATATAATATGAGAATTCCAACCATTCGGTCGCGACCATCACTGAAGAGACATAAGTTCTCGAAATGCGCATCTGGTGCACAAAATTAAAATGTATATATTTTCTATATCTATTATAGAAGAAACATTAAAGGAAAAATTTATTGTCTCACACAAAAAGCTTTCCTCCAATTGAGGGAATTTACGTACATTGATATGGTCGCATTGTTAATACTTTCTTTATTGGATTTATAAAGTTATCTTTACTTTTGTCTCGCCTGAAAAAAAATGCATTAGGAGATTGACATCCCTTATGATGAAAAATTTCAGAAAAGTCTCATAAAATATAACGGGCATGACACGTGGCTCTTTTACAGCCATGTATAAATTAAATATATTGTAAATAAGGAGGATACGATCATCGTGATCCTTCATATATCTTAGCTGGAAGTAATGGTCAGGTTTTGGCCTTTATATCTGTTTATTGTTGTATTACCGAAAAAGAAATACTATCATTGTTGGACTTTCAGCTGTGAAAAAGTCGGCATAAATTCTTTTTATAATTTGGCAACCAACTCACCCGAATTCACCCCTTTCGGTTCTCCGTCCTCAGTGCTCATCTTACCATTATAACTGGAAAAATCTGCTCATCTACGGTAAAATGCAGATACCCTTTATGCTTGCTCTATGACGATAGTCTTGTGATCCTCTTCCCTACATTTGAAGGATTATTTAATCTTAAATATTTGAAAAATTGATTACATTGCTTTAATGTTATGGTATGTAGCGCCAATAAACCGGTCTACCTGATTTAACATGTCAAGTATTCGTATTTGGTAGGCACTCCTCAGTTTGTTTGGATATGAGAGATACCGGTATGACAGGAAATTATGTTCCTTAAAATTACTTTCATTTGGGGCATGGTACTAACGTGAAGGCAAATTCCAGCAATTTATAGGAAAATGTATACAAGTTTACATACAGATTTTAAGAATTCCAGCTTTGCCATTTTCTGGTCCCATTGTTCAAGAACCTTAACCAAACTTGCATATACAGATACCTGATAAAATATGTATGTGTATCAATAAAGTGCGCCATATCAATAACTTGTGTCTTTCTGGTGAGTTTTAAGTCGAAACTATGGAACTACAAAGTATGAAGATAAAGCACCCGGTAATGCTCACAAACTATAGATTGACAACAGACAATAAGATATCATGTAAAATTAACTAGTAGTAATCAGAGTAACTAATGAAATTATACATATTTGTACATTCTAAACATTTAAGGCCACCTTATTGTGCAATCACTTGTCTTTTATGACAGCCTTTCTCATCTCCTTACTAATAATTATTCAAACAAACTTAACCCGTATTAAGAAGCCACCTGCCAAAAGTGGCCACTTTTTAATTCTCTTTGGTGCATGCTGATAATACAGTCTTGACAGTTAATCCTAAGTTATGTGTACAAATAAGATGATCTGCTGACAGCTGTGCAAATAAAACTTGACAGTGTAAGTGCATTCCAACAGCTTTAATAGCAAAATAGTACAACAAATATGAATAAAACAACTTAATGCTGCTGCTTGCCCTAAGCACTATGACACCTTACCCCTTCATCACATCAGTGTTGTATAGTAATATCTATATCATATACTGTACATAATTATATATACATCTAATACAAGAAAGGGGGAAATAATAAAAGAATGCCCAGCATGTACCAGTAATGTAATGAGGGTACTGTCTGTCAAGCAAATGGATTTAACAACTTTACTGATGAATTCTTTGGTAATCTGATAGATTTGATAAAGAAAAGGAATATGAATAACTACTGGTTTAATTTCTGATGGTAAATAAAGCTGCAGCGAAAATACCATGAAAATTACATATGCATCTAATTTTGATTCAGATATCTGTGACACATAATATCAGAATGTATTACTGCACAAGAAATAACAGGAACTATAATATATGTATCTAATGTTCTCCATGGTGACTTCTGCCACATAACTGAGCCAGTAACTCCTCTTTTTTCTTTTTATTCCAATGTTATCTGATTAAGATACTTCATAATATCATAATGTGCTTTAGTACGGAATATGTAATTATTTTAGTGAAAATAGCTTTGCTATAGAAGCTACGGGTATAAAATTGTGTCATTGATAAAGACATAAATTAGGTATGTATTCAAAAGAATTTTTGAAAAATCATGACTAAGTGTAAAAGGTACATGTAAATTTGTATCTGAGAAATATAAATATTCATGTATTCAGTTTTAGTGTGAACCTTGTCTCCATGGAATCAAATCAACAGTGTCTGCAGGGGTAAATTCTGATTCACAAATATTAAATGAAATGTATATACATATCTATGAAGATTTTGATGAGCAATACATTTCATAATATAATTTTCTAGTTTATTTTTCTTCCTCTTTTCATTTAAGTTTCAAAAGATTTTCTACTACTACATATCATTTGGTTAAATATTATTATCTTAATATTCAAACCTCATAGAATATTTAAGGAAAAAATCTAGGTATCATGTTCCATGAATACATTATACAGATTAAAATCTGAAATAAATGAAGTAGTGAAAGATTTAGAAAATATATACATTTGAATTTTGTGCACCAGATGCGCATTGAAATATGGTGCTATAAATTACAAGGTTAAGATTTGCCTTACACAAATTTCTATTGCGCCTATATATCTTTGAGTTTACAAAGCTAGATAAAACCTGTTTTTACGAAGATATACTCAGCGACACACTTTAGTACATTGTTTTATTACGTGATTTTCTGACCCGATCTACATACGTGTCAAATGTTGTGTAAATGGTGAATGTAACGGACATTTCTCAATTTTTCCGGTTTATAAAAACGTGTCAGTGTCGTCAAAAGAGTTGACTTTCGATGTAGTATAACTTTGTTTTGTATTTTGATTGTATGTAATTTCAGATAATTAAATGAAACATAACATTTTTGTTATACCAATTTTGACAGCTAGTGCAACTTTAAGCTAAGGCGACCAACGATACCAACCTAAGGCGACCTATGATAAATGTTATCCCTGGTTATCCCTTGTTATATGTTTACCCATTTACCCTCAAAGTACCTGCGCCAGTGTAATGAAAGACTGATAAACAAACCACCACATGTAGGGAATTGTTAATGGTTTATATTAAGTACAGATTACCAAAGACTTAAATATATCCATGTGCATATCAAATACTGGAGAAAAATAATAGGCAAACGCCTTCTTTTGGATAAATCAATTGTCATGATTAAGACAAATCAGATATTGACTTTTCATAAGCTAAATCAGCCCAAACGGAAAACAAGATTAGAACAAATGCATATAAAACTTCACGAATACAATTGAAATACCACAATGCTCAGCACCTGCATTATATCTACATAAATCAAAGCACAAACATTTACCCCAAAAACGCTATATGTTACTAGTATGTTCTTTTATCCCAGATTGTTACATTATTGACAGTGCATGTCCGAGGTGACTTCTGTTATCAGGCTGAGTCAGATGCTTTTATCTTTTCCTTATCGATGTGAAATCATTTTATAAATTGGCAGTTAACATCTGTTAAATATAGGCATCGATTTCTACGACAGATTTTGAAGAGATTTACAAACATTATTTTAACATCCTTATTTCAGAAAGGGAGAAATGTTCATTGATTTGCTCATCTGAAAAAAAATTTTAAACATTCAAATTTTTCTTTCTGTTTAAACAGCAATCTTATGTCTTTAACTCTAATGCAAAACGCAAATGAAACTGGTACACTGTCATTGAAGCAATCACAACATATTACCACATATGACATGAAAGAATCTGGCAAAAGCGGTGGTAAAGTGTTTTCCGTTTGATTAGCCATACCCGCCACCTATGTCAGATGTGAAGTGTAATTACATTTTTGTAAAATATCAAAGGACCTGAAGGTCCTGAAAGATACTCTTACTCACATCTTGTTGTGAATAAATATCTACATGTATCACACAAAGGACACCTCGACCTCATTTTGTATGAAGTTGATTGAAATGAATTATGTAATGAAAATAAGGTAGTGCACAAAGACACCTGCTCATAAGATTATCCCATCACGAGTGATTCAATGGCAGTGGTGGGTCCAGTTGGGTGGAAGGGGGCTTTTTCCCCTTCCGCCACATATTTACAAGTAAAATCCAGATTTGGCACCAAACATGGCCGAGTAGACTGACTAATACACATGCGGGCCCCCTTTTCGGAAATCCTTGATCCAACACTGCATGGAGTGTCCATCTTTTTAATTTTTAATTATACTGATTTGTATATTTAAAGTGCGATGAGATTGATGAACTTTAAGCAACAGTGTTCCACGCAACACATTATCCCTTTAGTGAAGGCTACATGTTGGGTTATGTGATGTTTCCACATACGTCTTTAACTCTCAGTAACGACAGTGTATTGCGATGAAAATAGTCCGAGATTCTCTGCCCTATTCCCACTTTTGATATCGGCAGTTTGTGGAAATTCCAACTTTCGATGAACATGACCCTCTCCTGCAAACCGCCGATATCAAAAGTGGGAGAAGGGCAGAGAATCTCAGACTATGATGAAAACTGTAAAGTAGTCCCTCGACAAGTCGCTTTGACCGTAGTTCGGACAGTACGAATGAAAAATTAGTTCATAATACACATCGTTATACATTTGTAGTTTGAAATGTTTTATCTTTATTAATATATGAAATGTACGGAAAAAAATTCAAAGTGTGAAAATTAAGAGAAAAGAGAAGAGACGAGGAAATCGACGATTACACGTACGAATAGACCGATGAACATAAATTCATACACCGTCGTTTCGCCTTGGCGGGGGAGGGGACGTTTTCTAGAAAAATTCACACGACTGTGGTCAATACATATCTTTAAGAAAAGACTCTTACACTGAATCGATTAAATCATCAAAGCTGTCCTCGTTAGAATAGAAAAAAAAACTGACACAGACATCGTACTATTTCTTAAAAGGTTGTAGTTGGGGAACTTAAATCTGGGTCCGGCGCCATAAAATGAGAAGTCAAAATTTCATATTCTTCTTTTCATCAATGAATTTATAACTGGGATTTGGATTTTATATAGTTTTATTCTACTGATAAATAGAATTAAATCACTCTGCATGAGAATTTATTTGAACGTTTGATAATGGAATAAATTAAAATGAAATATTTGATTTAAGTATAATTATTCTCAGTTTATGGCGCCAGACCCTGACCTTTGAACTTTGAGCATGATAACAGTAAGATGCTCCCTAATGAAGAGTATATTACTGTTATCGTGCTCAAAGTTCAGAGGTCAGATCCTTGATCAGGAATATCTTTAAAAAGTACAAAACTGATTTAAATCAGACGTTGTGGGTAAATCACTTTGACAAACATACGCATATCTATACAACGTATTGGTTTCAAAGTCACTCAGTTTTACTTGATTCTGACCTCAATAAATTCCATAATTTAAAAAAAGAAAACCAAGTTTTTAATACTTAAAAATTAATTTTTCTCTTTGAATTAGAAAAAGAGATGAATTATTCTTGTTTCTGAATTTGCCATGAGGTAGAATATCAGAGTTTTTATTCATATTTCATATTCTATTCATGAATTAGTACTTAATATGAAATTATACATATTTGTACATTCTAAACATTTAAGGCCACCTTACTGTGCAATCACTTGTCTTTTATGACAGCCTTTCTCATCTCCTTACTAATAATTATTCAAACAAACTTAACCCGTATTAAGAAGCCACCTGCCAAAAGTGGCCACTTTTTAATTCTCTTTGGTGCATGCTGATAATACAGTCTTGACAGTTAATCCTAAGTTATGTGTACAAATAAGATGATCTGCTGACAGCTGTGCAAATAAAACTTGACAGTGTAAGTGCATTCCAACAGCTTTAATAGCAAAATGGTACAACAAATATGAATATAACAACTTAATGCTGCTGCTTGCCCTAAGCACTATGACACCTTACCCCTTCATCACATCAGTGTTGTATAGTAATATCTATATCATATACTGTACATAATTATATATACATCTAATACAAGAAAGGGGGAAATAATAAAAGAATGCCCAGCATGTACCAGTAATGTAATGAGGGTACTGTCTGTCAAGCAAATGGATTTAACAACTTTACTGATGAATTCTTTGGTAATCTGATAGATCTGATAAAGGAAAGAAGTATGAATAACTGCTGGCTTAATTTCTGATGGTAAATAAAGCTGCAGCGAAAATACCATGAAAATTACATATGCATCTGATTTTGATTCAGATATCTGTGACACACAATATGAGAATGTATTACTGCACAAGAAATAACAGGAACTATAATATATGTATCTAATGTTCATTCCAATGTTATCTGATTAAGATATTTCCTAATATCATAATGTGCTTTAGTACTGAATATGTAATTATTTTAGTGAAAATAGCTTTGCTATAGAAGCTACGGGTATAAAATTGTATCATTGGTAAAGACATAAATTAGGTATGTATTCAAAAGAATTTTTGAAAAATCATGACTAAGTGCAAAAGGTACATGTAAATTTGTATCTGAGAAATATAAATATTCATTATTCAGTTTTAGTGTGAACCTTGTCTCCATGGAATCAAATCAACAGTGTCTGCAGGGGTAAATTCTGATTCACAAATATTAAATGAAATGTATATACATATCTATGAAGATTTTGATGAGCAATACATTTCATAATATAATTTTCTAGTTTATTTTTCTTCCTCTTTTCATTTACGTTTCAAAAGATTTTCTACTACTACATATAATTGGGTTAAATATTAATATCTTAATATCCAAACTTCATAAAATATTTAAGGAAAAAATCTAGGTATCATGTTCCATGAATACATTATACAGATTAAAATCTGAAATAAATGAAGTAGTGAAACTGAAATATAGTGCTATAACTTGAAAGGTTAAGATTTTGCTTACACAAAATTCCAATTTTTAATGGATTAACACAAAATATGAGGTAGGTGGAAAATGATAAAGATTTATATAAAATACAACCTCAATGAAGTGGTTTTTACTTGCATATTTTACCAATATGTTAATCAAGAATTTGAATAGTCAAAATACAATACATTCATTTTAAATATAAGGTTAGCCTGATTAAAAAAAAATAGGTCACGGTCAAGGTCACATGATAAAAAATTTTGATACCAACGGAAAAGTATTGCAATTAGGGACACACATGCAAAAATAAGAAGGCCCTACATCTTACCGTTAAAAAGTTATGACCAAGTTTATAGTTTTTGTGACAGACGGACAGACAGACAGACAGACTAACTGACGGACAGACGAATGAGATTTAATGTCCCAACGCTTTCGCAAAAAGTGGAGGACAAAAAGCAAATATTAAACCAAGTATTAATTTTACTGAAAAGAAAGTTATAAAGAATTTGAGAATATGTAAAATTATAACAAAACACTCTCTGTCCACAAAGTTTTGGTTCCTTGGTCTTGATCAAGTGGAAACAAATGCTACTAGAAAAATCAGAAGAAATTAGTCCCAAACCAAAATGTAGTTGTTTCCATTTGATAAAGGCCAAGGGCCAAAGGGGCAAAAATTTGTCGAAAAAGAGTGTTTTTGTTATTATGTTATCCTACCTTCCCTTTCGAGGACTTATAACATTGACTATCATTGGTCATATCATTTTCAAGAAACTTTGGATGTTTTATTATTTTGTATAAGCAGAAGGTGAATTTTAAAGCAATATATGCCAGTTAAATTTATCTTGAATAATTGTCTCAAATCAATAGACATTTTCCAGTGCCTTACGTTGTTAGAACATAGTGGACTATCATTGGTCATCTCATTCTCAAGAAACTTTGTACGTTTTATTATTTTGTATAAGCAGAAGGTGAATTTTAAAGCAATATATGCCAGAAAAATTCATCTTGAATAATTGTCTCAAATCAATAGACATTTTCCAGTGCCTTATGTTGTTAGAACATAGTGGGATGGATTTCATGCTACAACACATTCAAAGACGCCCAACATCGAGTAATACATATTTTATAAAAGTATTAACGGCCAACTTTTCCTAGTCGGCTGTCAGTCTTAGGATTTGCTATAAGACTTTGTACACCTACTATAGCAGCATTTATTTGAGTCTGTAAATCTCTCAGATCTCTAATATGAACAAGACGTAAAATCTTGGCAGCTTCGTTGATGATGTAATCTGAAATGTCATGAAACTTTATTATGTATTGAATCATTTATCATCATAGTGGTCAGTATAAATGTAAAAAATAACGTACTTAGAGAGTAATATTTTTTCTTTTCTATTTTTTCTTTGTAATCTACCTTTTTTCTTTCTATTGCAAGCACACCTTGTGTAACTCATTAGACGAGGTGCTTGTCTTGTGACGGAGAGGTCCCATGCTCAACTCCTGTGACGGGTACACTGGTGTTTTCTGTCTTTCGCATGAGACAGTAAAATCTGAGGTTCCACGTCACAGTAAGCTTGGCATGTAAGAGATCTCTCACCACTTCAGGTGGATCCATTACAAAGTATTAATTTCTACACATTTTATTACACTAATGAAGTCATCATGTACATGAAATAATCTTGGAGTGACATAAAGCAATTCTCAAATAGAGCTGTTCTAAAGGGACAAATACTCCCCTCCTCCCTCCTACTTGTGGACAATGGATGTCTCACTGGTACATTATGAGAAACTTTGTTAGACTTCTTAACCTGACAGACAGATAGACAGGGTGATTCCTATTTCCTATATACTCCCAACAAATTTTGCTAGATGGGAGTATAATTAATACTGTAAACAAAACATTGTAAAACATTGTTATCCAAGCAATAGTTATTACCAGTGAAAACTTACTAGAGTGTCCGAGTCTCTTTCCTTTCAAGGTGATGACTTAAGACTTTTACAAATTTAAAAAAATCAAACGAAATTACTTACAACAAACATTCTATGTTATAAAACACCTTTATTACATTACCAATACATTTATACATATTGGAAAAATATTGCAAAAATAAAATTGAGGTATAATAAAACCCTAAATGTGCATGATTTACTAAATATATAACAATTGTAATATTAGTACCTCCAGTATCAAATCCAAGTTCTACTTGATCCAAAGGTAACTGTTCTCCCTGAAATAAACAGAGCATTTGAAATACTTAGCCTATTAATGTAGTTAAATGCTTTATCCTTCCTCAAGCAATGAAGATTTAAATTGTGGGAAACAATGCTGATCCAGCATACCCTGGATAGGTCACCTGGCTATTATATTTTACTTTCCACCCAATATTCGTTCCCATTTAATATTGGATAAACTAAAATAATGTGAATAAAGTGTCTAGTCTGAAGACACTAGTGAAAAGAAGGACTCGGTACGTAATCTCTCTTTCACATGCCTAAAATGTTAAATGCAGAGTCATACACAAATACATACACGAGGTGTGATAGGAGTAAAACAAAACCGGAATGAAATGGCATTTTTTTCCCCCTTAAATTATATAAAATACCGGTTTACTAGATTAATCCATTATAAGCAAATTTACAATGAGAAAATTAAACAATAGGGCTTCTTATCACTTACCTGAGCACAATTTGCTCATTCACAGACAACTCAATTACCATTTGCTTTAAGTAATTCGCAGATACATATATATGCTCTTTCTTACTGTGTTTTGACAACTGACAAAAGACTGTAAATTTGCTTTTCTTAATTAAATAAATCAAGACAATGATACAAAAATATGAGAAACTGATTGAGTTGGGATTCCTTTTTCCATATTTTTTTTCTTAAATAATATCTAAAATGTATTTTGTTGAAAATTTTTACCTTTTTGTCAGGATTTGAACTGCTTCCCATCTGCATAACAGAACTGGCCAGTATCAAAATTAAAAAAAAAAGTCACAAAAACCAAGAAAACTAAACTTTGACATGAAACTTTCAAATAATCCTTCAAAAAGGTATTTTCTGATTCTTATTTTCTGAAACCAACCTTCAGCATGGCAGAACTGACCCAGTGTATTAAAAAAACAAATTCAGAAAACAAAATTTTTCACATGATCCTTTTACATAACCCATGAAATAGATATTTTCAAATAAATGTTAGCAAATCATTGCTTTATTGCTTCTTTATAATGAATAAATCAATAAAACGACACTAGGTAAATGTGTATCCCTCCCCCCCCCCTCTATTTTTACTTTTAAGAAATTGCAAAAAATTCAAGAAATTGTTTCTGTATTCAATTTATGTCCAATTATAATAAAGTCAATGCATCATAAGCAACCTACAAGGGGGAAAATCAATCGTAACAACTTGTCCATTTCCATACCCAAAATTAAAAAAAAAAAACAGCAAAGGTGTGTTCTGACTAGTCTAAGAAAATATCAAAAAATAGGAAAAAGTCCAAAACAACTTTAAACAAGAGGCCCAAGTGGGCCTATATCGCTCACCTGAGTACCTAGATAATCAGTCATGCATGAACGAAGAATTCATTTATTTTTGCATTAATGTGACTAAGTCAACACAGATGTTGAAAATATGTCAAATTTTATTTCAGGCTAGAATAAAAAACAACACTTTTTTGCACATCCATTCAGGTGATTTTGATATTAAGCATTTCCTTTGTCTCTGCAAGAAGTCATTCAGGGCGACAAGTTAGTCATTTTCTTTAGGTGGGGCCTTTTGTTGACTGATTTCAAGTCTGGGTCATGAACAACAATTGTTTCAAATATTGTCCAGATCTAACTTAAAATTGCCTAATTTCATATGTTGAGAAACATCTAAAAACTTATTTAGATGTGTAAAGAAATGAAAAAAAAAAATTTGACCACAGCTGGATTTGAACCACTACTCTCCATATTTCAATTACCAAGTGGTATATGTACTATTGTGAGAACTGCTTTTTAAACATGGTGGCATTATCTGTTAACCAATTTGGATGAAATTTACCAAATTGATAGAGGACTTTTAGTACTTCATGTAATCCATGTTTCATTAAAATCTTTCATGTGGTATAACAGCAGAAGTGAAAAATGTGATTGAATCGTTCCTATACACCCTCATTTGGAAGTCTTAAAAAATTCATAGAAAATCCAAAAATTGAGATATTGACAAAATTCTTTCAAAGTAACAATCCTTACCATAATTATGATCACAATAGTCCATAAGAAATCATCATTATCAATTAACTAGGAAATATGACACTTTTTTCTGCATTGAATCACCAAGTCCAAAGAAATGTCGAAAAAAATTCTAAAATTTGATTTTGGAAGGTAACCAAAATGACAATACATCTTCACTCATCCCTCTAGATCATTTCTATGCATTCTGTTTGTCTCTGTATACAGCCCGTATGAAAAAGAATATTGTTAAACGAGGGAACTCTTTTGTGACCTACTCTTGACTATGGTGGCGCCACCTGTAAAGAGGTCTGGACGAAAACAACAGAATTTGAAGAGGATCATAAGTGACTTATTTCTACCAAGATTTATTAAAATCCTTCAAACAGTTTTGTAGAAAAAGTTGAAAATGTGAAAAATGGCCAAAATACCCCTCCCCCCCCCCCTTTTTTTTTGGAAGTCTTAAATGTAAAATTCCTAATTTCATATGTTGAGTGTTGAGAAACATCTAAAAACTTATTTAGATGTGTAAAAAAAAAAAAAAAAATTTTTTGACCACAGCTGGATTTGAACCGCTACTCTCCATATTTCAATTACCAAGTGGTATATGTACCATTGTGAGACCTACTTTTAGACATGGTGGCATTATCTGTTAACCAATTTGGATGATCCGCACAAAAAACAAAACCTTTGAAAAGGACTATGAGTACTTGCATCCTACCCAGTTTTATCACAATCCTTCAAGTTGTTCTGTAGATCAAGTTGAAGATATGAAAAACTGTCCCCCCCCCCCCCCCCCTTTTCTTGGAAGTCTTAAAAAATTCATAAAAAATTCAAAAATCGATATATTGAAAAAATTCCTTCGCACCAGCATTCCTTACCATAGAAATGATTAAATGAAACCAAATGAATGCATCAATGTTTACTAAAAGAAAATAATAACTCTTTAATGCATTAAAATAACAAAGTCCAAAATAAAAATGAAAAAAACGTCAAAAATTTGATTTCGGAATGGAACCAAAAATATCATCACTTCTTCCCATATGCCTCTAAATCATTCCTATGCAGTCGGTTTGTCGCTGTATGCACCCGATCTGAATAAGAAGTTTGTCAAAGGAGGGTACCCTCTGTGACCTACTTTTGTCTGTGGTGGTGCCACCTGTTCATGGATCCTGACAAAGATGACCACATTTGTCGGGGACCTTGAGTATTTGATGCATGCCAAGTTTCGTTGAATTCCAGCAAGTGGTTCCAAAGAAAAAGTTCAAACTGTGAAATGTTTACACCAATTATCCCACCCCCCTTTTTCTTGAAAGTCTTAAAAAATTCATAAAAAATCCAAAACATAAAATATTGAAAAATTTTCTTCGCAGTAGTATTTCTTACCATCAAAATGATCAAATTAAACCAAATTAATGCATCAATGTTTACTAAAAGAAAAAAATACCTCTTTTCTGCATTAAAACTACCAAGTACAAAAAAACGTCAAAAAAACGTCAAAAATTTGATTTCGGAACGGAACCAAAAATAACAACACTTCTTCACACATCCCTCTAGATCATTCCTATGCATTCGGTTTGTCTCTGTATGCCCCCGGTCTGAAGAAGAAGTTTGTCAAAGGAGGGTACCCTCTTTGACCTACTTTTGCCTGTGGTGGCGCCACCTGTTGATGAATCCGGACGAAAAACAACAACACTTGGAGGGGACCATGAGTACTACATGCTTATCAAGTTTCATCAAATTCTGTTCAGTGGTTCTGGAGAAGAAGTCGAAAATGTGAAAAGTTAACGACGGACGACGGACGACGGACGGACGACGGACGACGGACGGTGATTGATCACAATAGCTCACTTGAGCCTTTGGCTCAGGTGAGCTAAAAATGCCCAAAATTCTTCTTTCCCATTTGAACAAAAAGAAAAAAAGTTAAATCTTACATTCTTCTTAAACACAAACTTTGCAATGGTCTACTAGAACTACAAATACATCAAGTTTGATAAAAATCTGTCATGCAGTTAGGGAGAAGATATCCAAATTATGAAAATTTCATACAATGTACAATGCACCATCCCTATACCTCACTTCAGCTTTGGCTCAGTTGATCTAAAACAATACCGAGGAAATGACACACTAAATTTGGCAATTCATGCAGCCAGTCTAGAGAAGAAGTTTGTCAAAAGAGGTATGAACCTTATGGAGCCTATGTCATCTCGATTAAGATCCACCCCTTGATGGATATAGCCAAAACATGACACCTGGAGCTTTGACTTTCAAGTCAAAACCCTGTGTAAGGTCATTACACACTGCCTTTTTGAATAGAAAAAATTAGGAATCTCTGACATATCTCTCCACAGATCTGACCTGTCACAACATAGCTCTTGACTCAACCCTGTTCTACAATATTCACTCAGAAGAACACATTTTGAAAACGGGTCTGTTGTAAGAAGCCCTATCTACTAACACATCAAAAAAATACCAAAATCAGAAACAATCTGGACCCAGCTTGGTTTTCTCAGATTTATGTAAAATCATACGAAATCAGTTCATTTAGCTATTTAACAGAATAACTTCTACCATAAAAATCATTTAACATAAAATATTATCATATTGACCTCTTTTTCAGCTGCAGATTTCCTCAACACCTCCTGCGACAGTCTGTCTCTCACAACTAAACATATAGCCTGAAACAACAAAGTCAGATGCGATTCAAATAGAAAGAAATAATGTGCAATGGAAGTATCAACTAAACATATAGCCTGAAACAACAAAGTCTCATATGATACAAATAGAAAGAAATAATGTGCACTGAAAGTATCAATTAAACATATAACTTGAAATAACAAAGTCAAATACAATACATATAGAAATAAACTAAAACTGTCCTAATGGAACAAATACCTCTCTTGGCAATGTAGGTTGAAACAAGTAATAATTCATCCCAAGAGCCATAACTGATACATGTATAAGTGCAATGGATGTCCAAGTTTTACATTTTGAGAAACTTACTTTAATAAATTTCTTAACCCAACAGACGGATGGACAGACAGAGTGATTCCTATAAACCCCCTAGAACTTCATTTGCGAGGGTTACAATAATGTGCACTGAATGTATTACAATAATGTGCACTGAATGTATCAATTAAACATACAGCGTGAAATAACATAGTGAATTACGATTCAAATAGTTTCAAATTGTTTTATGTCATGCAAAAATATTTCATTTGTATGGTGAGGCATTTGTATGGTGAGGCATTTGTATGTATGGTGACAGCATCTCTCGGATACACTGCAGAAAAATGACTGCCATACAATAGACCCACATGTAGACAGTCAGGAATAATCTTCTATGTGCTAATGTGCTTGCAACAAGGTGATTAAGTTTTCACCATCTCATCTGAAGGATAAGATCTGGGGAGTCGCCAGTCAGGTCTGAACTCGTGACAAGCATGTAGCCAACAAAACTTTGATGTCATTGATTTAAATATTTGGTGAATCAAGAACTTCATTGGTGTTTTGATTAGATACCCTTACTTCAGAACATAAAAGTATCGTAAGAATGACTCTGGGAAATAAATGAATGCAAATCAAGAAAGACAGGAAATCATAGTGGGTAATAATTATATTTTTGTTTTTGCTTCAATTACTATAATCAGTTACAAGATTTGCACTAATTTTTCACTCACTTGTTTTCTAGCTTTCTTGCTGAGCTGACCTTACCCCAGTTTCATGTTCAGATAGGAGATGTGTTTTCACTACTATTAACACTTCAAAAGTTCTGATATGCATCACTTTAACTAGCTTGTGATGGAAGAAACTTAAGAACATGAAGAAAACCACTAATTCTTGGCAAATATATTACTCAATCTTCCAAATCAACCCCATCCCGGAACTACAGACCGAACCAGTAAATAATGCCAAGCTTATATACATGTATGATGTAAGATTAAGACATAGAATACAGGGCCAGTGTACCTCAGTGAGTGTTGTACTTGGCTTATCTTTGTCTTTCAGACAACACAGTAAATTTAGAGGCCTCCTGTCAAGTGTTGTCATGTAAAAGATTCCTTGTTTTGGGTGGGTCTATCACATACCATCACCATATACCCTGGTAAGTGTAGATGTCTTTGTGTGATGTAATACATGAAACAAACAAATAGCGTATGAATACATAGGACAAATCCTCTGAGAGCCATTTTAAATTTCAATATATCTATTTACCAAATTTTCGGTTTTTTAATAGACACTTTGATTTTACATCACAAGATCACCTACTTTTAGTTGCTCTAAATGATCTGCATAGGGAGGCACTTGTAACAGCATTGATAGAGAAGTCACTCCTGCTTTGAAGTCAGCATCATTAACTGAAATATTAGACAAGTGAAATAATATCTAAAAAGACTCAATAATCAATATAGCTAAATAGTAATAAATTACAATGTTTATCAATTAAGGAATCTTCATATAAATGGCTAACTTGTCTGAGAGCTATATTTATGAAATATAGAACTAGTTCAATATAAAACATTATCTGTTCAACACATGAATCTGCATTTTCTAGTGGTATGGTAAGTTCTTTATCCATATCAATAAAGCTGAATATCTTTCCATGACAACATATTTAATGAAAATACCCGGTAGGCACTGACAACAGCTACACTATAGACTTGCTCTAGGTCCCTAAAGACTAAACCCTATATTCAGATCTACAGATAGTAGCATTTTTCAAATTCTATCACAAGATTAGGTGAATCTATACTGGTTTAGAATTAGTAGTAAAGACCAAATTTTTTTTTTACCCCACCTATGTTAATTCCCCCAGGAGTCAGACCTTCTGTTGGAAATCAAGGTGTATTACTGCACTAATAACAGTTAAAATTAAAACACAAGTCAGTATTTACTGCCTAGAAGATATGAAAGTTACAATTTGCTTTTACAATCAGTCATGATCATCTATTACAATTAGTACAGATAACAAAATAATTAACCCACCTCACAGGGACAAAGCTCACTTGAACCGGAGATTGATTTTTGCATGTATATTGCTCTGTATACATACGAAAATCGATCCCGGGTTCAAGCAAGGTTTGTCCCTGTGAACCATGCTGTATAGGCCGACACGGTCAATTGATAATCATGCAGTTAACATAGTCCATCAATTGAAGGAAAACTGCGGGGAATATGTCAATATGAAGCCTACTTCAAAATATAACAGGTAAATTAGAATTACGGGACATGAAATGTATTTGAGATAAGCATGGTATTCAACACACCATCGCTGCTAGATATATCAGGGTCGAATATAATCATATTGTTAAGCAAACTAGAATTTTGATGTGTCTGTGCGACACAAATGCCCCTGTTGGCAGTTAAGGTCATGAAGTATAATTGCCAGAGAACTAATCTTTTCAAGATATTTTAATATTCAAGGGCAATAACTCTGTCAAAAATTACCAGACCATACCCATATTCAAACTTCACCTGCATTTTTCCTTGATACATCTGTATACCCATTATCAAGTTAATCCATCAAACATTCAAAGAGAAAATGAGCGGAAACTGAATGATGACGGAATGACAGAATGTCGGAATGACAGAACAGGGTAATACCATATGCCCCCGGCCATTTCATGGTAAGGGCATAAAAATTCGGGACTGACTTTTCATTTCAAGATAGCCCTGGTATTCAAGATATCAGAGTTTGAGATATTGAAATTTCACTGTAATAAAAATCAACACCCTTTCATATTGGTGTGAGAGAATCAGTGTACACAAGTGCATGAGAACAGTCAGATGAACAGACAGATGGAATGACAGACGTCAACATACATGTAATACCATATGAGAAGGAAAATAATCCTACTTACTCTAGATAACTGTATATACTTACAGTCAAGAGAGTCTAAAGGATTACTAGACTGAACACCTTTAGGAATTTCTGCTGATTTTGTAGAAGTCGAGTTTTTGGTATTTCTAAATTTTTCAGCTGAAAAAAATGAAATCACGTGATTTTTAACAATTCTCCCTGAGCAGTAAGATTTTAGATGATATCAGAGACTAGCTCTTTTTATGTGATAATCAAGAAAAAGTCAGTTCTCATGGCATCAATTAGTCATGAACAGTTACTCTGAATGTAATATATACATACACACATTTTCGCTGAATCCCTGGATATATACAGTCAACTCTTGATAACTCAAACTCAAGGGCCCTTATAAAACAGTTTGAGTATATTTATATAAAGAATTAGAATTGGGACCTTAAATTCAATTAAATTCAAGTTATCGGAGTTTGAGCAATAAAGAGTCAACTATATATACTGAATGAGCATTCATGACATCTACAATCCAATTTTTGAAGTCAGACTGGTCACATGACCTAATTTGCATCATATTTGTTGGGGGATAACTCTCGGGATTTATCATCACTCTCTACGAAGAATCCGATATTTTGAAATCTAATTTCTGCAAACTGCGATCATATAGAATACAAAGAAGGAACGAGAGTCATTCCTCATGAGATTCCTCAATGAATTTCAAAAGTTAAAAGAGTCATTTAGCTCTTGTGCTCAAAATATGATTCAACAAAGTTGTATTACGGTCTATGATAAACACCAAGTTTATCCCCCAGGTCATCCTTGGAATGTATTGGGGATTATCTTCATTTTGATTTCAGTGTGATGTCACGCCGACTTCGAGAATACATACAAAACTTCCAAGAGGAGCATTTGATATCAACAAAGCACAATGATCTACTGTACATGTATATTGGTGCATATCTATGAAAATGTGTTTAAATAATTCAAAGATCACTGGTTAAATTTAAACTTTTATGGCATAAATTGATAAAAAGAGGACATTTTAAAGTACAGTTTGCTATTCTTTCATTTTACAGTTTTAAAATTTCCAGTCTGAAAACATAGATCAGGATGATATACATGTATCTACAGGGATGCTCTGTTAAGTTAATCCAGGTTTTGGTAATTCAGAAATAACATTTATCTGGTCAAACGTATGGGAACAGATTTCCTATGATGTTACTTTGCACCAATCATCTGGAAATCTGTGTCCCATATCCAGGAGAAAATTAAGGGAACAGAACCGTTAATCTGGAAAATTATCTACCTCCCTGGAAAACTGTAACAAATTAATAAAATTAATTAACTGAGAAAGCCATGCCGTTTACCACCTTGTCTCACCTTTTGATTTAGGGGTTGCCATGCGAGTGTTCTACAAAAACTGACAGGGTATCGACGAATACCCTGTCAGAAATTGAGTTTCGTTGCGTTAGCCAATGAGATTGCATGTTACAAACAAAATGCATCAGAATGTTTCTTTAATTGGTCAGTATAAGCTCACTTGTAGGAGATATATGCAACTTGCCAATTTCACTACTTAGACTGATCAATCTATGCTAAAATTTAAAAAAAAAGTCAAAAGTCCAAAAGTTAATTAAATCATGTGCATGGTGTTGTTTCTTTTTTTGTTTTACTTAAAACTAAGTTTCAATCATTCGGTGACGGTATGTGCTTGATGTATTGCACAGAAATATTGATCTAAGTAGGACACATCGAAACATTACAGGACCTTCAACATGGATTTAAGTAGTTTACTGAGACTCTATTTTTATTATCTCAACCGAACAACTAAACATCGGCGAACTGGTGATGAAAATCAAACCCAAGACCTCTTCGCCATAATACACTAGCACAAAATTTTTCAAATTTTAATCATCATTTGTACAGAATGTCTTTTTTGATATTTCTTTCTATCATTTCTTTTTCTCAAACAGTATTGGAGAAAATTTCTTTTTTTATTATTACAATAAATGTAGGAAAATTACGCAAAAAATTTTTCATAGACAGCTGTCAACACTATAGGATAAGAAGTAACTTATTTAGACAAATCAAACAGATATTGAACGTTTCAAAGATAATAGTGCTTCAGTGTTTATCGATAGAAAACATGTTTAGGACTGTGATGCATGGAAATTAATAAATATTCAAACATGTATATCAGAAACTTTCTTTTTTAAACACGAAAATACATACACTCCTGACTACGCTATAAATTCCTGACTTAGTAAAGAAAGATTCCGGATAAATACTAGTGTATGAAGATCTGATAGTCTGGAAAATCTGTAAGTCCAGAAAATTTTATTAAGAAATGTTTCTGGATTTACAGAGCATCACTGTATACGACAGTAATATGAAAAATATCATACCATCATCTCCAAACTCTAGGCGAACTGCATATGCAAGAATCCACTCGAGTAGATAAACTCTTTCTGCCGTCTGGTATGGACAGCCTAACTCTTTGAGATACTGTTAAAATAGAAATCTTTGAAATTATAAAATACAGAACTCTTACAAGTTTAAGGACCATTTTTTAAGGCAGAATAAAAGTTAAGGTTACCGCAAAACAAGATGATTCAGCGCCACCTGTTTAATCAGTTTTCGCAGTTTTGATCACAAATACAAATGTATACCATTGAAGAACAAAAATGTAATTCTTACATGATCAAGAGCCTTAATCCAGTCACTTCCTTTGATATTTCTCAATCCAGCACGTTCTTCAATCTTATAATGTCTTATTTTCTGATCCTCCAACCATAAAATCACATTTCTAAACTCTCCTTCATCTGTAAACACAAAAAGATTTAAATAAGGATTTATTTCAATTAAAGAAATCGTGTTCCCATGTGTGTAGTGCCTTAACTTATCACTACATGAGTTTATTATGTAAATGCACATGGCAGTCAGATGTGAGAGAGTAGCCATGATCAAGGCTGTTTAACATAGATAGGTGCTTAAACTATCAGCGTGTGTTGTCAAAGGCAACCTTTCAGGGGAAAAGGACATAAATCAGTGAACCAAAATAAAAACATTTCATGGGTTGCCATTAGAACCGTATCCATTTGTATACATTATTGTAGGCTAGAATTAAGATAAATAAAAGATTATCAGCACCGATGTAAAGATTTAAATTCCGTTATTTCTCCAACGTGTGATATGACAAGCTATGACCATGTAGATCTAGATAGTGCTGTTTATGGTTACAAAATCGCACCTGTCATTATTGCATTGCATAAAAAGTTGACTAATATTCCAGCCAAATTTAAAATAAGAGGTCATACCAAAGGATTTGGACATATTCCTTCTATCAGATTACAATCTCATTAAAACTCGATCTATCATGCTCCTAAGGAGCGTGAAAGATCGAGTTTTAATGAGATTGCAGTCAGACTAAATCACTGCTTTGGATCAAGGACTTCCTCAACAACAGACAACAGCAAGTCTTACTTGATGGTCATACTTCAACAAGTGCAGATGTGTTATCAGGAGTGCCACAAGGGACTGTACTTGGACCATTACTATTCCTGACCTTCATCAACAACCTCCCAGAAGTTACCCTGTCAGAGGCCCGATTGTTTGCAGATGATTGCCTACTATATCGCAGGATCAACAGCGAAGAGGATAGCTACATGCTGCAGAAGAACCTAACAGCACTTGAGGAATGGGAAAAAACGTGGCAGATGTCCTTCCATCCAGAGAAGTGTGTGGTAATTCAAGTAGCCACTAAAAGGAAGACTATACCAGCAAACTACAGTCTACACAATCATCAGTTAGAAGTTGTTGACTCCAGCAAGTACTTGGGTGTTACGATTAGCAACGATCTACAATGGAAAAAGCATATTGATGCATTACAGCCAAGGCAAACAGGACCCTGGGCTTTCTCCAACGAAACCTCAGAGGATGCAGAACAACAGCACGGGTCAGAGCTTATGAAGCCATTGTGCGTCCAGCCCTGGAATATGCTGCCTCTATCTGGGACCCACACTCCATCGGCATAGGACAGATCAACCAGATAGAGAAAGTCCAACGAAGAGCTGCACGTTTTGCCACGAGAAATTACTGGGACAGGACACCAGGCAGTGTCACCAACATGGTCAACTCGTTAGGATGGGAACCACTACAGATAAGAAGAGTAAGGATCCGCCTTCTACTGTTCTTCAAGATCCAGCACAACCTAGTAGCCATCCCAGCAGAGCAGTATCTCATCCAGACTGACATCAAAACCAGGGGAAAGCACACCATCTGAATACCAACAACAAGGAGGAATGTATACCGGTTCTCTTTCTTCCCAAGCACCATCAGGGATTGGAATAAACTACCATCATCAGTAACATCATCCTGTTCTTTGGAGGAGTACTGGACAGCACTCACCATCTTACCATGAGCTCAGTTTAGTAAAGAGTGAGGAATTAAGATTTTATTGTTTTAATTGTAACACCCTGACCTTTTCACACAACCAACCAGGCCTTCTAACTAGTGCAACGCGAAAAGGGGTCCAGATCCAGAAACCTAATAAACCCAAGCACACAGCAAAATTCTTCATGTACCTCACTCATGCACCATCTAAAACCTTACTCCTTTTTTTTTGACTGCCTTCTGTGGCTTTTATCTTGACTGCCACATGAAGTATGACACTCATTTATGAGTACACTTCGTAATGGAAGAAGAAGAAAATGAAGAGCAGTGTACTTTGTAGTCTGTAGGCTGTAGGGGTGTCAACACCCCCGGTGACACTTAATTTCTATTGAAACGGTCAGCTCATAACTTCATGAGCCGACCGTTTCAATAGAAATTAGGTGACACTATACAATCTATAAAAATACATAAATGTTAAATTCTGATTGTGTTGAAATGATAAATGATGATAAAATGTAATATCATACAACACGGCAAGAACAACTAAAACAGCTAATAAAAGTTGAACAGGTGAAGGCGAATTTCCTCTGATAATCGACTCGACTAATTGTCATTACTTTTCTTACCATCAATGTTAAAAGTCTCTGGATGTTGATGATCTAAAGCAGCTAACTTTCTTCTAAACATACTAAAACACATGTAAAACGTTCGATTTAATAAATGAAGAAAGCCGACACGCGATTTTTGTCGTAACTGGAATTCCAAAAACTGTTGGTAATAACTAAAACGTATCCGTATTATAAATCCCGGAATAACTAAATCGCGCCTTCGCTAGCCATGTATTGATATCGTACTTCTTAGTACGTTGATCAATGCTTGAAAGCTTCTTATTACTTATTTTGAAAATTTTACCAATAGTTTATATAGAAAGTTTCCGGGCTGATATAGAGCCATAAATGCCCGCAAACTTCATATCAGCCCGGTGACTATTTCCAGTTACGTGACGTCATACTTATATTTGAGGTCATAGCGTACGCAAACAAACATGGCGGACAGTACTATTAACGAAAATACTTCGATTTATAGAATTAAATTTACATGGACGGTTAAATATGTAATAAAAAGGTTATTAACTGAATACGACGAAATATGACCGCACTCGGTCTTTCAGCGGATGCGGCCCGAGCTTGCGAGGGCTGCTTTACCGCTCAAAGACCTCGGGCGGTCATATTTCGTCTATATGGTCATTAAATCTTGCAAGAATTCTACCATAAGTTCCTCATTTAGTCTCAGTGTACCAATGTGTGAACGGTATCGAAATTAATCATGTGTACATTGCAAACATATTAGGTATAACTTAACTAGAGCTTAGCTGGTGGTGACACAACATGGAGGGTCTTCATCTTATTAAGAAATTAAAAATAAATAAATAAAACCAAACAAATAAACAAAACTAAGCAAATAGAATCGGAAGACTCTAATGAGCGAACATGGATCTCTGGAAAAATAGTTGAAATATGATGCCATAGAGGAGAAAGCATCCCCTGCCGACCTATTATATCAACGGTGAACTCCTGAGATTCATAATCAGTATAATTAACTCAACATCTCCTGCTATCAAATAAGTCAATATATTTGATAATGAAATCTTGCGTATGCAATTTTTCGGAAAGTTGATGCAAGGCGCTATTTTTAACACCACTGTGATAGTAACTTTTTTGTTTAATTTGTAAACTCCTATGTATAGTCATCATACGCCGAGTAAGCACTTACGTACCGGATGATTGGTCGGCCGATTCGAGTTTAAGTTCGCTTAATTTTCAACATTTTCAGTCATACTGCTACATGGCAACAGGAGATAACCAACCTCTTCAACACAGTGACGCAATCAGGCAATCAAAGCATTATCATCTTAACCGCAAACAAAGTTAACCTGTACCGGGTGAATTGGGAGTCATAAACAATGTATGCAGGGGATAATAGAAAGTTGCTGTGTAAACATGGACGTTCATTTACCACTTGAGTCAATGGTAGGCATCAAATGTGCATGTCCAAATAGTTTTGAGCAAAACATTACTGAACTTATTGAAGCATACCCAACGATTGCCAAACGGCTCGAAAAGGAAAGACAATTTAATGATTTTGTTACTTGCATGCAACTCATCGGAGATGGCAAGTTTCCTCTGATGAACATTGCATTTAGACTCTTGCTAGAGGTGGCAAAATGGTATTCATTGCAATCCACAACACAGATGCATTACTCTGATGAGACGATGACATTTTGGAATGCCATATACCGTCTTTTCCACGGAGAGGCAATACGGTTTATGTCTTGGATGAAAACGTTTCAACAAAACACAGGGTTCATACTAAGACCCTAAAGACACCATGATAAAATTTGCAGTGCCAAATATAGAGTCAATCGTTAGTTTCCAACCAGCAAAGACAGATTTGCAAAGAGAAATACCACCTGGAATCATTCCATCAGCATTACATCTTAAATCTAAAAACAAAAGCTACATTCTAGGCATAGATGGAAAGAAATTGGCAAGTGGACTGAATTCTAAACATGGAGATCAAAACCTGTTTGGACATGAAGATGGTCAGTCTTTGGAGGCAATACAAAAACGAAATGGAGATGAACTACAACGGATGGAAAAATTCGGATCTAGCCGGGAAAGTTATAGTGAACTGTAAAAAGTTGATAGCCTTGAAAACTCCGTTGGCATAGTTTCTGCTGGCATCAAAGACCTGTGACACCAGTTCCAAAACCAGAAGTCAGCACTGCAGAAATTTCAAAAGGAAGCGGGTAGTGATTGGCGGAATTCGCAGTATGTATACACAATTAGCAGCATTCATGATCTTTCAGCTACAAATCCTGGTGAAGCGGTTATTAGCAATGAATGACTCCATGCTTAAGATTGGATCATCTCTGCAAGCAGTTTAGGACAACTATGTTGACAAAGATCAAATGGAAGCCTTTACTCAAGAAAATTGGCTCACCCTTCAATCTCCTGAGGAACTTCCACACAAGTATGCAAAAGACATACTCTTTCCAAACAGTTCAAGTGTCCAACCCAGAATGAATTAAGATAACCTGTTCACTATGAAGTACCCAATAGGTATAAAAACAAGGGGCGCAAGTGGGCCTTATATCGCGAACCTGAATGATGTTTCTATCAGCAAATGTGTGTCCAAGCTATTTAAATGTAGGTCAAAGGTCACAGCCAAAGTCAAAATAATTCATATCAACCAAAAGGTCTTGTAACAAGGAACAAGTATGCAACATATGAAAGCCCTACCTGTTTAGATTGATTGATTGATTGATTTTTGTTTTACGTATATTTCACGTATATGGTGACGGCATCTGCCTGATGCGGGGCATACAAATTTTGACCTTTGCAACGAACCCACCCGAAGCAGTGAGGGATCTTTAACGTGCCATGCATACCATGACACGGGGCCTCGGTTTTTACTGTCTCATCCGAAAGACATGACACCGGCATAACCAGAGCGGGACTCGAACCCCGGCCTACCGATCAGGAGTCCGACGCGATACCACTAGGTCACGCCGGCTTACCTACCTCTTTAGAAACAATAATTATGCCCTATATTGAAGTTTTTCAAATGTAGGTCAAAGGTCATGGTCAAGGTCACAAAGGACTGACTGAAATACTGTCGACAGTGACGTTAACAAATATACACAAAATATTTCTCTAGTCAAGAATTTTAAGTGTCAGTCACCCACCTTGGAAGTAAATGATCGTTCCCTTTGTTATTATTATAAATGTCATGTTTATACTTTAATTACATAATACTTTTCAGATACACTGCAGGAAGAGATTATCACCCCGCAAAATGTGGGAGTATTTTGCAGTTGCTCCGGAACAGATGAAATACGTTTTCAAATAAAAAGACAACTGCTGTTTCGGGATTTTATATACGTATACCGTGATGATTTATTTTAGTCGAAAGGCGACGTCTGATTTCCAAATGTTTTACACACAATATAAAGAATATAATATTGCATTAACAATGAATTAACAATATAATGGATATAACAAAAGATTAACAAAGAGTCATGGAGAAAGGGCGTCACCAATATGGTATAGAAACTGGGGTGTCATCAATATGCTATAGGAAATGAGTAAACATTTATTAAATGGTTTATAATGTCACTTTGAGTCTATCATGATACCGAAAGTAATAAACTACTTACTATCAAACTTACAGGCCAAAAGTTATTTTAGCATCTTACAACTATTATGATAATATTCTGTACTGAGACATATTCCGACCATTTTGTACACAGAATATGACACTCTCCGTCCTTGAAATATACCAGATTTGACAATTTCTTCTGGACATAAGTGACAGGTGTTTCTACAAAGCGGGAAATAATTATCCTCTTTTTGAAATATTTCAAAACCTAAAACTTCCTTTGTAAGTCATTTAAGGGCGTTTCTATCAATCCGTATATCCGATGAGTCGAAGTCGGTTTTCATTATATATTCTTAGAAAGAAAAAGAAATTGCTTAAATCGTGCTTCAGTATTAAGTAACCTTTTTGGATCATATAAACGCCAGATGACTGAGGTAAGTATTCTAAAAATTTGTTTCGTTGCATCGATGTAAAAGACGAAACAAATTTTAGAATGCTTACTTAAGTCATCTTCTGGTGTGTATGTGATCCAAAAAGGTTACTTATGCGTGAAACTATACTATTTAACTATGCAACGTACCAAACCAAACAGTGAGGGACCTTTTACGGTGTCTGCCGTGCAGCGAATTTTACAACCTTATCCGAGAGAGAGGAAACTGACAATTCCTCGAGTGGACTCGCATCCAGGACCTCTCAGCCTCGCTATCAATGGAGTTAGACCGTTTCGGCATTCAATGAATATTAGGAATATCAATGCAAGGAATATCAATATGCAAGACACTTTTGGAGATCCCCGGATTAAGTGATTTGGGATTATATGGAATTTTTGTCACATCAGAACACCCCAGAATTAAATCCATGCAATTCATTAGAAGCCTTATCAATCCAGTCGTAAAAATGGGTATTCTAATGAGTTGAAGCACAGGACGAAACTTTTCGTTAATAAAAAGTGCTGAATTGTCGAGGAGCACTTCTTTTATTATAATAGAAAAGAAACATATAAAGAAGGGAATATTAAGATCTGGAAAATACATATCTTGTTATAATATTTTATTCTGACAATTGACTGATTGATTTTACAAGACATTCAAGCCGGGATGTTTTCAAAGCCCTCTCCCCCCTTATAGAATGGTTGTTCCTTTATAACATCTGTTCTCGTGTCAATTTCATCCGAACTTTGACGTGAAAAATTACGTTTCATTGCTAATTGCAATCACAAAACTATATTTACATGTCTCCGAATGCCCCTGACATTGATTTCTATGCTGCTTTTAGCATGGAAGCAATTGCAAATCAGTAGCGTAGATGGGTGCCCTTTCGGCACGTACCAGGACCTAAAAGTAGTCTACTGGTGAATTGCGACATTCTGTACCATACTGGTCAACTTTCTGCGTATTTTACGCTTTAAAGATAAAATAATGTGAAACCGGTGTGGCCTAGTGGATAAGGTGCTCGGCTCGTGATCGACAGGTCCCGGGTTCGACTCCCGTCATGGGCGCACCGGTGTTCTGTCTTTCGGATGAGACAGTAAAAACCGAGGTCCCGTGTCATGATAGGTCTTGCACGTAAAAGATCCTCACTGCTACGGGTGTGTCCGTTGCAAAGGTGTAAATTTGTATGCATCTGGCAGATGCCGTCACCACATACGTGAAATAATCGTGGAATGACCTAAAACAATATTCAATCAATTAATAAAACAATGTACATGCTCGAACATGTAAGTGTATAGTGGCTACGTCACTGCCAGATGTACTCTAGATCAGACTTTCTCGAGAGCTTCCACGTTACATTCCTATCAATGCATGTTTGATAACCCCAATCGGACTACTTCTCCATCATCTGCATAAAACATTACTGGGCAAAAAAGTGATATGATAATACATTGCATTTCCTATTTTCATTACAACCAACAAAGGTATACAACATTCGCATTTTTATTACAATTTTCTTCAACGTTTCTCATTATATGCATTATGATATGTACTCAGACTTGCAGGTGCATTTCGTACATATCTTCAAATATACATCTGAGAATATTATTTATTATCAATTAGCACACTAAAGCCTACGTCTCTTTTGTATATAATTCGACCATTCTGCACTTCGATTCCCTGGAAAGCGTCTCTGCAAGCGTCATTGTATCTAGCATTGTGTGGACTCAGAGTGCCCTCTGTTGCTGCCGCCATGTGGACCAAGCGTCGATAACTCTCCATATCAAGTCCCGCAGCCTAAATGAAACAAATTAAAAATGAGAGTTCATTTACAATTCCTGTTAAGACATAATATTAGTATTTCGTGTGTACACATGTATTCTATATGGACCCACATTGGAGACAGTGATATAGAACATACAAGGGCGTAGGAGAAGGGCCATGCATTTGCAAGTGGAGGGGCACAAGTGGGTTTGTGCCCCCCCCCCCTCCCCCGCCTCTCATTTTGACCAACATTTTGAAAGGTGAAGGAAACATGCAGGTTCGACTTGTGCAGATTGACTATTGGTGGATACAGATGGGATGAGACGGTGTGACCGGTTGTAAATTGGAATTTGATGCAACCAATTTAAGGAGATAGTCTGGCATAAAGTACAAAAGTTACGGTAACCGTAGTAAATTCAACTTCCAACCCCTGCTGTTCATAAAAAGAAAAATACCTGATTTACCAATATAGAGGGCGCGGACAGGGTGAGAGGGAGGCAAGGTGAGGGAAGAGGGAGTGAAAGGGACAAGAGACGGAAGGGTGGAGGAGAAAAGGGGGAGAAGGCTACCCCGTCGGCAATATAATATTCAGTTTCATTTGTGTAGTTTGATATGATTTTGATCATTTAAAAGAAAAGAAAAATGAATGAAATTGCACTTGTATTTTGACTGTTCTGCTTCTTTTAATTTACAAGTTTTTTTAACATGAATGCTTGTCTCGGCAAGCATCAGTAGTCCTTTTCACAAACAAACAAAAAACTTACGAATTGTTGTAAGTGTTTTAACTTACGAACTTCTTAAGTGAATTTTTAATTAATAAGTCCTTTTTACGAACGCGTTGTAGTGTTAATCCTCGATCTTCATAGAATAAAATGAAAAAGGTAGTCATCTTTGTGTACTGTAATTTCAACTTGCGACAAAAAGTTTATACTTATATTACTTCTAGTTACTTGGTGTTAATCAGTCGTAAAGTTACGAACAATATTTTACTACGAATTTTGTAAGTTTTTTTTTTTTTTTTTTGTTTTGTTTTTTTTTTTTTTTTGTTTTTTTGTTTTTTTTTTTTTTGTGGTGAAACAGAACGAGTTCGTAAGTTTCTTCGTAAGAGAAATATTAGTCGTAAGTTTATATAGTAGCTTACGGAAATTCATAAATTTTTGCCGGCTCCGTTTCCTGTATTAAACGATGACAGCTTCACTCAATAATTTGATTAAAATAGGCATTAAGCTATGAAGTGTCCAAAACTTAATCATAATGTCTGAGAATTTTATGCATATAAACACGAATTTCAAGTAGCAAATATTAAAGAATTTTCTGAAGTTGCTTAGTAAAACAGGAACCAGAACTATACTTCTGTAGCGTGGATATTGTATTGAAATATACACTGATTTTCATAACATTTTTGCAAAGGAGTTCTTGATTATATGGGGTAGAGAGATATGGTTTTGAGTTGCCTACGAGCATAGGGATTACTCAGTCGACACACATGCTAGCGTGCGTGTGTACGTCCGTCTATCTCTTTGGTAGAAGTCACACTTGAAATCAGATAATGACTACGTGTTTTACTTTCTTATTTAATGACATACCCTCCTGAAACTTACCAGGAAACTTAATTTTGATGGATTGCACTACCAAGTGAAGGTCAAAGTCATGTTAAATGTCATTTTAAAGGCCAAAAATGCTTCGCATATAACACGTATTCTGATTCTTTAAAAAATTCGGGTATTACAAAAACGGTACTTAGTTGTGGTTAAATTGTAATTGCAGAATGAATGATATTCAGGACCTAAACGTTTTGAAAACGGCCATTAAAGCCATTGACATTGAGGCAGTGACGTCAATAGAGGCGAACCATTTGTCAATTAAACAAAGAACAATTAACTCAGTATTCACAATATTTCGGTCTCCTGACCTTCTTCTAGTGAATTTTATTGGTATTGGTGGCTTAATATGATGGATATTACATAGCTTAAGCCACCAATACCAATAAAATTCAATAGAAGAAGGTCAGGAGACCGAAATATTGTGAATACTGAGTTAATTGTTCTTTGTTTTATGACACTTCCCTTCGGAGGACTATTAAGACATTTGTCAATTGTTGCGTCAAAAGATTGTTCTGTAGACTTAATATCGCACAAGGCGGACCGCTTTGCAGATGTTTTGGTTGTAGACACACTTTACTATCTATGTACCTGCAGACAACATATGTTGTTTATAACTCTGATGGTTACAGATGAGCTGACGTCATAACCCCGCTCGAGGTTTGTTTTGTTCCATTATTTTACATTACCCCCAATATTAGTGCACAGTAACTACATGTAAGAACTCGGCCTCGTCTTCTTTATGCTAAAGACAGGACGCGGATGAGCACCGGGTGAACTCGAACCCATGACCTCTCGGCTACGAGGATGGTTTGTTTATAGTAAGAAGATGGATATACTTACAGCCTGCTAGAATAAGGGCTTTTATTCTTAACATGATACGTAGATGACCAGACCTAGTGATTTAGAATCTTTCAGAATCAATCTACGTTTTAAAATACACATTATTTACTATTAATGAATTTGAATTTGACATTGATTTTTACAGTACTCTATATTGTTAATAAATTACTGAATGGTTTTCTCTGATATCTTGTTCGCTATACACTTTTTACACTTTTTTGCAATCTGATGTCGTGAACCAGCATATTCTGTGTTACTTTGACTTCACATTCACAACTTGCGAACATTATACAATGCCCCAGACGGATTCAGAGAAGGGGAGGGGACGTTCACACACCCATCCTAAAATAACAAGAAAAAACAAGCCCCTCTCTGGACTGAAAAGCATTCATGATACTTCGCAATTCCTTTTCCAAATTTTTTTATACTGATTCGCTGGCCTATAGATGCTTCGGTACTGTCTACTATAAGTAATGTACGCAAGAATACGCTAAGAATGATGGTGGATTTTGCGATACAGTGCGTCAAATTTGTAAAACGACCAGATCTGACTCCACTGTATGACAAGTCCATCACAGGTACAAAAAGAATAACAAAGCTTCATTAAACGGCAGCTGCGATACTGACTTAGTACGTTTAAATGAAGTGAAATGTAGCATTTTTGGGCCCTAAAATTACGCAAAAACGGAAATTAATGCACAAAAATGTATAGGACAAAGATCTATTATAAATGTATTTGAATGAATACAGTTCTTGTAAAAGAAATTCTACAGTTCGGACTGCTTGTATGGATTTCTTTAAATATATCAAACTGCTAAAAGAGGTTTCGAGGAGTATCGCCACCTCACTCTGACCCTCCTTAATACCAGGGATTCACCCTTGACCCACTTGGGAGTGGCGACCCCAAAGCCCTCGCCTTTTTTCAAGTTAAATACCCAAAATTTTAAGTTAGCTACGCCACTGCCGATTGCATGAACTTCCGGGGGTCTCAATCACGGATTCGTCCTTGACATGCTGGATTCCTAGAATCGGTTCCGAGACCCCTCACCTGACCACCCACCCCAAACACACACATACTCCAAAACCTGGATCCGCCCTTGTTATATATCTAGAGCTGTGACATTTGCTAAAGGATAATACTTGGGTTTATTCTCCATTTTTGTCTTTATAAAAAAAATCTAACCATTGGAATATTCCAGTTCCCCGAGAAACCATTCATTTCCCAGTCATCGGAATCTTTGTTAGTCTCCATTTCTGAATCACCATATACTTCTTGTCCTTTGCCCAAAGTTTTCGTAGACATTGCACTAAGAGACTTTGCGCTATATTTTCTTGAGGACTCATCTTTTACTTCATGGAAAATTGCTTTATCCCAGGTGTTTGAAGTAACTGAATGTTCATCTTTATTACAATACCGACGCCTTCTACTTCTTGCTCTTCTGTTCTGGAACCAAGTGCTAATGATAACTTCATGTTTCTTTAGTTTCATTGCCAATTTCTTCTTAATCTCTCTACTTGGCCAACGATGTGTTGAAAATATCACCTCCAATTGATATATATCGTTTTGTGTAAGTTTAGTTCGTTTTCGCATGTCGATACATAAAATATGTTTAAAAAAACACCCGCGAATAAGTCTCGATATAATTTTTCGCCAATCAGAGTTTGCCAATAATTTCACTTCGCACCTGTATTGTTGTGGTTACTTGCATTTCCGGTTTCACTTTCAAGCTTGCTGCAGTTAATTATTTACGAAGATAATGCTAGGCACGTCACTTGTACCTTACATTTACACTTTAGTCCAGTTCAGATAGCTCTAAAAGGGTTGTTAAGGTAGACATTACAAGAATATTCAACAGAAATGGTTTCTGCAATTCAAATATTGGAAGAAAAACTAGACACAAATCGCATCAATGATATATGCGAGAACCTTGCCAAGGATTGCCTGCGCATACTGTCTTTAAGAGAATGCGAAATAAGTGACAAAGGATATAATAGTCTTTTAAAGGCAGTTGGAAAAAGTGAACATCTACTACAACTTAGTTTGAGCTTAGGGGTTGTGAAAAATGCCAAGAGGATCGACAATCTGTGTAAGGCATTGCAGACCAATCGATCTCTCGTCGCATTGTTGTAAGTATATATTTACTGTAAATTATTCATGATTTGGAGTTACTGATATTGATTTGGGCTTTCAACTTCGTCTGTCAGAATAAAGATCGACCTTCTTTATATAATAAGCATCTTGTATTGATTCTTTGAGTTTGAAATAATTTTGGTACTTACCGTATATCGGGTGCAGGACGTTTCGGTACAAGGACATTTCGGTACACAAAAATAGGTCATTTTGGTACATGATTTTGGTCGTTTCAGTACAGGTACCTAAATATCAGTACAGAAACAAATTAAAATGGATATTATGACAATCTATCAAGAAGAAAGTAAAAAGCACTAGAAAACTGTTACGGAAATGTGCCATGCTGACTTACTGACTTTTGCATGGACGTTAACTGCATTTTTCTTGAAGTGCCTAAAGGTAAAACTCATTTGTTAACGATGCGGAAGGTGCAAGTTTCTTACGGAGCTTTTTAACGAGGATATGAAATATTGCTTGACGAAGTTTACTTATACATATACATTTGGGCCTTCGTCCTTTAATAAAGTTAACCCATGTGTCTATAGCAGTAAGTGTCACCTGTTTGGCTAGTCACACTTGCCGTCTCATGTCACACATAGACTAAAATATACAAAACGTCTTTACTTGTACCAAAACGTCTTTATTTGTACCGAAAACGTCTTTCTTATGTACCAAAACATCCTTGTACCGAAACATCCTTGTACCGAAACGTCTAGCATTCTTTATATCCCTCAGTGTAATTTATCACCTAGAAAAATCGTAGATATATTAGTTACTGTAGATTTCAAATGTTTAAAAATGGTATTGCTCTTATAATTCGATTGTGCCCTTGTTCATGGTTGAATATGATGATTTTAAACATGTACATGTAGTATGTAGCAGACAGAGTCAACATATTGTCAGCTCAAGTAGTTCAGAGTTGGATTCACATCAGCATGGTATGAAATATGGCTCAAATTCTAGTCCCACTTTGGGCATCATTTCCCTCAGTCTGTTACATGTTTGGGGATACCAACAACTTTTTACAGACCAGACAGTATTTGTTTGGAGGCAACTTTATGAATGACTGGCTTTTAGGGGTTTTCTGGAAACCTCATACTGGTAGGGGAGGAGTGTGACAGACAAGGCCATTCTTATTCTCCAACAGAGTTTTGGCATAAATTGCAGAAGGACCAGGGTTGAACCAGATCTAGAGTCATTATTTTCGCCATCGACAGTCATCAATGGAATTTTATCTTGCATAATTAGGACGATACTGTTCTGACATCACTGAATAGATAGTGTTATTCTGATTTTTTCCAGATAAGCAACTGCGGTTTTCTATGTTTACTGATGTCTTTTATGTATAACTCATATTTTTCTCTTTACACATTACTATTTTGTAAAATTAGCAATATTACAACACATTTAATACACATTATAGGTTACTGTATATAATTAGCATTTTTTGGGTTATTGAATACCAGGTTCATCCTTTTTCAGTATACATGGGAATCCTCTTGGAGATGAAGGAACGATAAAATTGTGTAAAGTTCTGTCTAAACATCCTAGGATTGTCTCCTTAGATGTAGGTGACTGTGATTTGGGAGATAAATCTCTGCATGCTATATGTGATCTTTTACCAGATAATGAAGGAAAACCAGGTAGGTGAATTAATCATGTTTATTCCCTTTAAATTCATAACGTTAAATCCTTTTATTTGTCCTCAGAATTGAAGACTGATGGGCATATAGTTTTTTGCTGCAAGTTGCAAAATCTTCAACTTCTGAACACTCAACATTGACCATAACTTGTGAACAGTAAGAGACTTTGATTTCTTGTGACAGTTTGACCTTGACCTTGACTAGGATCTTTTCGAAAACTTAAACATTGGCTACGGTTTGGAGCATCAGATCTTCAGAAACTTTTTTTTAGCTCACCTGAGCCGTCTGTCGTCCGTCCGTCATTAGCTCTTCTACATTTTCGACTTCTTCTCCGGAACCGCTGCACAGAATTTCACCAAACTTCATAGGAAGTAAGTACTCAAGGTCCTCTACCAAATTTATGTTTTTCGTGCCGATCCTTAATCCAAGATGGCCACCATTGGCTCTGATTGGTGGACACATTTTCAACTTCTTCTCCAGAACCGCTACACAGAATTCCACCAAACCTCATAGGAAGTAAGTACTCAAGATCCTCTACCAATTTTGTGTTTTTCGTGCCAATCTGTAATCCAAGATGGCCGTCATTGGCTCTGATTGGTTGACACATTTTGGACTTCTTCTCCAGAACCGCTACACAGAATTCCACCAAACCTCATAGGAAGTTAGTACTCAAGGTCCTCTACCAATTTTTTGTTTTTCATGCCTATCTGTAATCCAAGATGGCCGCCATTGGCTCTAATTGGTTGACACATTTTGGACTTTTTCTCCAGAACCGCTGTACAGAATTTCACCAAACCTCATAGAGAGTAAGTACTCAAGGTCCTCTACCAAGTTTGTGTTTTTCGTGCCCATCCGTAATCCAAGATGGCTGCCATTGGCTCTGATTGGTTGACACATTTTGGACTTCTTCTCCAGAAGCGCAGCACAGAATTTCACCAAACCTCATAGGAATTAAGTACCCAAAGTCCTCTACAAAGTGTGTGTTTTTCGTGCGGATCCGTAATTCAAGATGGCCGCCATTGGCTCTGATTGGTTGACGCATTTTCAACTTCGTCTTCAGAACCGCTGCACAGAATTTCAATAAACTTCATAGGAAGTAAGTATTCAAGGTCCTCTACCAAGTTTGTGTTTTTTCTGCCGATCCGTAATCCAAGATGGCTGCCATTGGCTCTGATTGGTTGACACATTTTGGACTTTTTCTCCAGAAGCGCAGCACAGAATTTCACCAAACCTCATAGGAATTAAGTACCCAAAGTCCTCTACAAAGTGTGTGTTTTTCGTGCCCATCCGTAATCCAAGATGGCCGCCATTGGCTCTGATTGGTTGATGCATTTTCAACTTCTTCTCTAGAACTGCTACACAGAATTTCACCAAACCTCATAGGAAGTTAGTACTCAAGGTCCTCTACCAAGTTTGTGTTTTTCGTGCCCATCCGTAATCCAAGATGGCCACCATTGGCTCTGATTGGTTGACACATTTTGGACTTTTTCTCCAGAAGCGCTGCACAAAATTTCACCAAACCTCATAGGAATTAAGTACCCAAAGTCCTCTACCAAGTTTGTGTTTTTCGTGCCGATCCGTAATCCAAGATGGCCGCTATTGGCTCTGATTGGTTGACACATTTTGGACCTCTTCAAAACGACTCCACAAAATATCACCAAACTTTATAGAAAGTCTTGTAGAAAAAAAGCAAAATTTTCTATTGAAATGAGCTGTCATTTTATTGTAAATAAGCAATTTGTGCTCAGGTGAGCGATATAGGCCCATTTGGGACTCTTGTTTAGCATTTCAATCATTATGCCATCACAGTAAACTAATCTGGCTTTGATCTAGGTCAGTTTAAAAGGTTATTAAAGTGCAGGCTTTGTTTGAAGTAGTTACATATATGATTAAAGTGTGTTCTTAATCACATACCGGGTATACAAGAAACTTCTAGTGGTATAAAACATTTTTTACACTTTTATTGTCTTTATACATGTAATTATTTGATTGTAGGTTTATTAGACTTATCTTTGAGTGGTAACAGTCGTGTGTCTGTGCAGGCATGGACTAAGTTTGGGTTAGCTGTTGCAGCCTGTAGTACTCTGAGAGAGCTGTATGTGGATTATAACAAGTTAGAAGATTTTGCAGCAAGTTGTCTTCTTGTGGGTTTGGCATCTAACAGAAAGATCCAAGTTCTAGACTTAGAAGGGACTGGAATAACGGAAAGTACAGCTCAGGTAGAACAGAATTTGTCTCATATTTTTATTATTAAACATGTTCTTTTCGTTAATTTCATAATGTTTTTGTATATATTCCAAGTCATAGCATGCAGTTGCACTAGTGTTAATAGATCTTAATTAATATTTTAACATTATTACTTTGGTTTGTTTGTAAACTTCTCATGACAGTGTTTCATCTGTATTTCAGCTGATTCTGCATCTCATAGAAAACTATCCTGTGGAATTACGGAAAATAATTTTAGATGAAAACAATGTCAATGATTCTACCAAGTTAACAATAAATCAGTACATAGATGATAATGATGAAGGTGACAATGACAGTATCAAAACTATGGACTCTAAAGCAGATGCTCTGGGGACTACATCAAGGCAAGTGGATTCTACAAGAAAATCAAAGAAAGACAGCTCTGCGAGTGATACAACTTCTGAGGAATCCGAAGTGGAGGAGGAAACAGAGACCAGCAGTCAGCAGGGATCATCATCAAATTCCTCAACATTAAAATCACAAAAAGAAGATTCTGATATTAAAGATACTGTTAAGACAGATGAAGATTACAGAGTCTTGGAACAAGCGCTTGAAGAGGTGGGTCAAAGTACAGGGAAAATGAGCAGATTATCTGGGACACTAGAGTCAGAGAAACCTTCAGGATCAGATGATGAGGATGGGGAGCTATTAACTGAAGTTCCAGTTATAGCTACTACTCCTGTACTCACAATGAAGTCAAACACCCCCACAATCCATACTCTAGAGGATGATGATAGCGACAGTGGGGAGGAGCTACATGAAGTGTATTTACATTAGAATACGAGTGATTTTTTTCTAAAAATTCTACTTTACCGTTACATTTATTGATCACTACTAATCTGTTACAAATTTATTTATGTAGTAAAAGGAATTTATATAGTATCAACACTATTGTTCACAGTTTTTGTATACATCTTTACAAGGTTGTTTCCTAGGACAAGAAGAGTTGTAATCATTTCTGCCAGAACACTTTTTATCTAGATGTATAAAGCTAGTATGTGCAAAACTTTCTTAGGCTTTTCAGGACATTTATCTGATAAGGCTTCGTAAATCAATAAAATGACAGTGAAAATCTCATCAGAAATGTCAGGCGGTCAAGTGGGTATCAGAAACACTGTATAGCACAAAATACAGTCAAATAGACCTTCCTTCGATCTTAAATGATGTAAGGGACTCGATTACAGATAATCCACTTTTGATGTCTCTATGACAAACTTAATAGCTGTGCAGTATTTTGTTTATTCACATTGAAAAAAAATTGAAACAAGAAAGTGCCAAAGATGGTATGACTGGATTGCAAAGCATAACATTATAGCTTACCTGTAGAATCTTATCCAGAAACATGTCTCTTTAAGTTTGAAGATATTTCAAGAAGTTTGAAGTTCGTATCATTGATGGTATGCAAGAGATCAAGCTAAACGCAAAATCAGACCGTGTTCAATGAAGTGTTAATTAATGTCAAGGTCACCAAATTTTATGTCTCTAGGTAACGACTCATTAATGTCTAAAAACTGACCAAGTTTGAATTTGGTATTATTAACAGTATGCTAGTGATCAAGCTAAATGCAAATTGTTGAATTTGGACAGACAGACAGACTTCGCCAATTTATAGACCAGCCTTGCTTTGCAGTGTGGTCAATAATTACACATGTATTCTGAATTTAGTTAATTTTAAATACATAGAGTAACATTGCTTTGCATCACACATTACAAGACACAGGGTTTTATACTCTGATGATTTTTATAGTCACTGTATCCTCTCTATAACATGGGGCATCATGCTTGAGGTATTAATTGTTCAAATCAAAATTGGTCTCGAGTTACCTTATTTGTTAACTGCATAATGCCACATAGACTTATTTTAATGAGTGGTAGCCAGTGTGTAGTGTTAAAAATCAGAGAACAGCAGATACAATGGGGGATCTAGCCATTTACCTCAGTTGAATATGAAACCCACACTTGATAGAGGCAACAGGCCGCAGCAAATTCCAGTACATCACTCAGTTCTATTGACCAATGAGGCCCCTGTTTTTGAAGTGCATATCCACTACATTACCAAATAGTATCAAATTATATGCAGTTTTGCCAAAAATATTTTACCATTTATATGTTTGAGTGAACTGTAGGGGCAGCATATCTTTATAACAATACATAATTTATTATTATACATAATTATTCTGATTATATTGTATTGTTGCTTAGTGTAGATATTAATGCATTCATGAAATAAAATAACAGAACAAAGAAGTTACTTCTGGATTTAATTCACATGTATTGGCAGAAATCAGTGGAAAAAACTGTCATGTTGATACCGGTACACATACATTCGACTCAATAGCTTATTACATCATGATTATTTATAACTTGTGAAATTATTGTGGGACTATGTTGTCTCTAATTAAATTAATGTACTAAGTACAAATTACAATATATGCTAATTCAAAAATCATAATCATGTTGCTTACTGAATTTTTGTTTTACAGCATTTGTGCAGTTCTCAACAGTAAAATGAAAGTAGGATTGTCTAACTGGAACAAACATCTCCATTGCAGCAAAGTTGTACAACAGCAGTTACAGGCTCATAGTGACCTTGATCTTGGAGATATACATTTAACCTTGGATCATTACACACCCTTGTTATGGATAACAACTATAACATCCTCTGTTTGAAGTATCATGAAAAGTTGAAAATGCATCAAGTTATAGTCAGGAAACTCTTGAAAGAAGTCCTTTGACCTTGATATTTAAATCACAACATGAATAGGGATCTTCCTTTGGTCATCCTATGTGCAAAATATTGTGACTCCAATATGAAAAGCTATCTAGTTTCTGTCTGAAATTTTTTTTATCTACAATCAAACATGTGAACAGACAATCTGAACCTCGTATACCATCCTACAACTTTGTTAAGGGGGTGTCATTTTCTTTTTTTTTTAAAAGGGACACAATCTTGTAGCATTTCTAGACAAAGTTTATCCAATACACAAATAAGTGTGTGGGATTCCTTTACAACATTATAATCTGCTTTTTTTTTATTGTTTAATACCACACCAGGTTTATTTCACGAACTAGAATTTTAATGTGTCGGTGCGACATAAATGCTCCGGCTGGCAGCTAAAGTAGTAAAAGAGAAAACTGAAGACATCTGACAAAGCTGTATGACAAAAATCACCAAGGACATGCACACAAAAAAGTATAATTGCCAGAGAATTAATATTTTCAAGAAATTTTTAACGTTGAAGAGCAGTAACTCTTGTCAAAAATTACCAGACCACACCTATATTCGAACTTGACCTGCATTTTCCCTTGATACATCTGTATACCCCATATCAATTTAATCCATCAAACCTTCAGAGAAAATGAGTGGAAACTGTCATTTTTAAGAAATTTTCTATGTTCAAGGGCAGTAACTCTGTCAAAAATTACCGGACCACACCCATATACCAAATATCAATTTAATCCATCAAACCTTCAAAGAGAAAATGAGTGGAAACTGTCATTTTTAAGAAATTTTCTATGTTCAAAAGCAGTAGCTCTGTCAAAAATTACCGGACCACACCCATATTCAAACTTGACCTGCATTTTCCCTTGATACATCTATATACCAAAATATCAATTTAATCCATCAACCTTCAAAAAGAAAATGAGAGGAAACTGTCATTTTTAAGAAATTTTCTATGTTCAAGGGCAATAACTCGGTCAAAAATTACTGGACCACACCAATATTTGAACTTGACCTGCATCTTCCCTGTATACCCTTTATCAATTTATTCCATCAAACCTTCACAGAGAAAATGAGCGGAAACTGAATAATGACAGAATGACGGAACAAAGTAACGATATATGCCCCCAGCCACTTCATGGCAGGGGCATAAAAATGGTAGCAACCAGAAATTTAGCAGTAAAAACTGGAAAATCATACACCTTCATTGACTATAATCCCACATGACCTGTATCACAACTGCAGCTGTAGGTTACAAAAATGCCACTTGCAGATAAATGAATGAGAGTTGGCAAATGAGGAACATTTGAAACTATAATGCAATGCTAAGGTACAAAAATATACTGAATTATATTGCAATTCTCCATTTAATCATACTGCAATAGATGTTCATGTATTTATTATCTTAAATTGCCAAAAACAAAGAAACTACTCTGTGATATTTCAGTAGCTATTTTTCCTTCCTTGTTATTAAGAAACAGTTATCACATCATTTAAATGAGGAAAACAATAAGTTGTGATCAACAATTATATTCATAATAAACCACATAAACTCTGACTAATGAATCAGTGGGAAACAAATTGAGGAGATTTCCCGGTTACTTAATATTCTAATATTAAAACTATAAGAAAAAGAAAGTTTTTTGACAGCTCTCTAACAATCTTGAAATCAATCTACAAATAATTTAAATGTAAATCTGGTGTTCATTCTAGCCATTTTTCCAAAATAATGAAATGTAGCAAAATCATCTTCTCTTCTCTCTGTCTTTCTTTGATTTCTCACTCTCCATGGCAAGTATATAATGTTCTCCATCTGTAAACTTGATCCCTTTTGGTCTCCATACTGTGTAAAAATTAGGCATGTATTCAATAAAGATATATTATACTGTTGTTCCAGCTGTTTTGAACATTGCAATACCCCAGTAATCTGGTCATATCACTTAGCATTAATTAGAAATAAATAAAGCAGTCCTAAATACATCAGTTCCTCACTTCTTCTTTTTCTTCCCTGGTGTTTGTATGGGAGGAGGAGGGGCATAATCATATTTGAGTTTTCTAGGGGTCATAAACTGGTTCACTATGTCATCTGTGACATCTTTTCTCCTCTCTCTATGTTCTCCTACCAGTTTCTGTAGTATTTCTATGAGCTCTTTTTTCAAGTAACCAGTTAGCAATTCACCACTTGTGTATGTCTGCAAAAGATTATATATAGATTTTTACCTGTATAAAGACAATATATATAAAGGGGTACCTCAGTTGGTAACATGTTTGGTTCAGGACCATTTTTCAGATGAGGTGGCAAAAAAAGATATTTCATGTCAAGGTAGATATTAGTTCACAAAAGAATGGTTAAGATGGGACTTTTGAAAAGGTTCAAATTTCATGCATCACCATTTTATTGACTGATAGAACACCGGTGCGGGAGTCGAACCTGGGACCTCTCAATCATGAGCCAAACACCTTATCTACTAGGCCACAATGGCTTCCATCCCCATTTAAGTGAAAAAATAGCGGAATGAAATAAAACAAGGAACCATTAAACAAGTCTTAAGCATTAAACAAAAGGTGGTCCAGACCTGGGTTCAAAAAGTGTGCTTGTAATTCCTAAAATCTTGCGACATGTAAAATAAAGAAATGAAAGCTATAGTTATTTATTAAACATCAACAGAATATATAAGAATGTGTCCAAGAATTTTGAGGTCTTTGTCCCAGTAAAATGTTATTCCAGAAAAAATCCCAAAAATGGCCTCTGGAAAGTATGGCTTATTTGAGTGGACCAACAGCTGTGGTTCTACGATACAAAACATTGAATTTCATGAAACTTAAAATCAAGATAAAAGGTTAAATAAATCAGTCCAATATTTTTCTCCATTAGTTCTCTAAGCAGATATCAATTGAGAAATTCCTGTGGAATCTTCAGTTATATGTAATGTTATTCATTGTGATTCTGAATTTGTAACAAACTTCAATTTCATATCCCTGTATCCCTTCTTTTCTTCTACATATTAATAGTTTTAATATTTCATGATTTCATCTTGTAATATTTTTCTTATCTGGTTCATTTATATCAATTCATGTAAAGTTGAAAATGTTGTGGTCACAATGAGAAATGGAATGTACAATCAGCAAGCAGAAAATACAAACAAATGTCTTTTATTGCACAATATGTTTACTGCGAGGAAATAAAAAATGTCCACTGAAATTCAGTATGTTTTGATTGTATTATATATTCTACAAAAACAGTTTAAATTTCGTGATTCTATAGCTTTTACTTTTTACATCTGAATAAACTGGACGGAGATAAACACAAGTATCACACTGTAATTATTTAATGATCTTTAAATTATAAATGTTTTTGCATGTACTTTTTTTCTTTTTAGCAAACTTCACGAGCCAGAAAAGATACCAGTAATGAAATTAATTGCTCACTATTCACCACATGCATATATTTCAACCAGGCATTAAATAAATACAACTAGACAAACCTTTCTAACTTCCTCTAGTCTGCCATCATCTTCCATAAAGAATGTCAGATACTGGAAAGCAACATCTACATCACAGTTACCTCCCTTTTCTTGATGTTCCTCTGTTGTGGCACCACCTCCAGAAAATGCATATTTGTTAATCTGTAATATCAAATAAACTGTAGGTCAATGACACTTCAACAATTAGGGGATGTTTTATCTCATTTCTCAGTCCAGCATTCTGGAGATTTTATAGCTCATGTCTCAGTTAAGCATTCAAGGGTAGTAGTTAGTACAAACCATTTCTTATTCCAGCATTCTGAGGTTGTTACATCTCATCATATAAACATTTAGGAGTTTAATTTTTTTTTCTTTGTACATGTAGCTTATGGACTAAACAAACTGTGACTGACGGAGACATTAAAACAAAGTAATTCATCTACCGGTAATGGCTAAACAACCCTAAATCTTTCCTTAAGGAGCATATAATGAACTGGTTGATGCAGAAGAAAAATTTTTCAAAAGTAATGCAATATATAGTATGAATTTTACATCAGTTGTATAATACATGTACAATAATAAGTATTCAATAGTTGTGGTCTCCTGTTACATCTGTGCTATACTGTATTAACTTTGCTGAAAGATGGAATAATTTTACTGATCACATAAATCATGTGGAAATCAGAACTCAAGCCCCGTTGGATTTAGGAAAGCAAATAAACAGAGTTTTTAACAAGTTGGTTGATTAATTTACAACTAGGTAAAAGTTTGGGTAAAATTTTGAGATTATTTGACATCTTGCTTTCAACCTTCTTCCAGTTTTTTGCAACATGAAGACAAGGAAGTAAACAAACACTTGAAGATGGTGTCGCAATCCCGGAATCGAAATGGATCATCTACTCTACAACTCAAATGCTTCAGCACGTTATAAAGATTGCCCTGGACATTATTCATATCACTAGTTACCTTTAATTGTACTTGCTATGCTTGTCTTATAGCCACAGATAAGATATAATGTAACTTTTACAATCAAATGATATGACCTATTGAGCTTACAATTCTAATGCAATGAAATATAGAGGAATTTTAATTACGGGAAAGTCAAAATCATCTACCGTATATACTCACTTATAAGACGAGTTTTTGGGAGTTAAATTTCTTTTGTGAAGTAGGGGGGTCGTCTTATAAGCGAGATATAAGATAAAAGTCATTAATATCTATCAAAAAACATGTGTCACTAGCCGTATTTATTACACTTCTTGTACACGTGAACTGCGGTAAACGCAGGACATCGGTAATCTAATTATAGGTTTAAAGTTCCCGAGATCAATTGATCTTGATAAGGGGTGATTGACAGGTAACTATGGGGTATTAATTTGCCGAGATTGACGAGAAAAAAATCAGTAATTGGTGATTGATTGCATTGTTGTTTATTTAGCAATAATTATGCCAAGCCCATTCGACAGTTAATTATCAAATAATGAGGAGAAGGTAAGTTTATAAGTCCGTGATTGAAATAAAATATGTAATAAATTAATGTAAAACAAATAAAGATCTTGTTATTTATTAATATTACACAGTAATTATGGAAAAACTTGTGCATTGTCAAACCGCACATTGAACAGTGAACGAGATTGAGGCAGTTGGCACTGCCCCAAAAAGGTCAATACGTACATCGTACATCGTGTCCGAGAGCAATTTTTTACCTCGTCTTATAAGCGGGTCAATGCTAAAGTACTAGAATTTTTGTCTAAAAGTAGGGGGGTCGTCTTATAAGCGAGTCGGTCTTATAAGCGAGTATATACGGTAATTGCTGTCAAAGTAAAGTCATTTATCATAACTGTGACTCCCATAAAATCCAAAAATCCAAAATTATTGATAATGCTGCACAAATTGTCAATATTAGGAAATTGCTAAATATAGTCTCTAGGGTCTATTTTCATAGTACACATATCAATAAAACAGTGTGTAGGCAAGTCTCTATTTTCCAAATGAATTTCTGAAAGAAAAGTAGAATAAATCCGGGGAAATTATAAAAAGAAGTCAGCCCATAAATACATGGTTTTTTTTCTTTTTAAATGTTTGTCTTACCTTGGTTTTGATCTGTTTATCAGAATCAGTAAGGAATATAGATGAGTTGGGGTCACTGGCACTCATTTTACTTTGTGCCCCTTGTAGAGCAGGGAAAAATGTAGAGTGCATCAAAGCTGGTTTCATGTAACCCATTCTTGGTGCAACATCCCGGGTCATGCGGAAGTAGGGATCCTGAAAAAGTACAACACGAGTAATTTCCCATACACAACACATGTTTGACAAACAATTTGGAAAGGTGCTTTTTTTAAACTAAAAAAGTTCATCAATCATTATGTTGTAACTAATACTCAGTTATCAAAAACTTTCATTTTACTTAATTAGTAAGTACCGAAAAGAAAAAAACTTTTCAAATGACGGATTGACATTACATATATATGTGAATTATGATACAAAGTGAATTTTTCTTTTTCACAAAAATTCATTTACGACCTTATCACTGACATAGCTTCAATACAGAAATACATTCCCTGATCATGTGTATATGGGTTCTAGTTGAAGTCAACTGTTGAGTGAAGACAAAAGTGGGACAGCGTAAGACTGCATTTTAAAGTTTATTTATACCAAGCTTCAGTCTCAATTTTTCAGATTTGGTATAATATCTTTGTCTTGCAACTGGTTACTGTGAATTCGATAATGTTATGAATATGGTGCTTTTGGCAGAACAGTATGTTTACATTTTGGCAAATTACAAACTGAAATTAATGAGTACAGTACATGAAGCAAGTACCTGATCTATTGCACATGGAATAAGGCATGGTATATCTGTCCGTTGATTGAATATTTCTGGGAAAGATGAGCTAAAACTTGGTGAAGCTTGAATAGAAGGGAAACTGATTTTTCCTATACAGTCACTATCACCAAAACCAAAAATACCCTTGACCTGGTTGTAAGTCACTAGCTTCTGGACTTTACACATATTTTTGTAGAATGCTGGGCTTTTCCTGAAATTCAAAGAATATATATAAGAAGATATGAGTTTAAGAGTGACACTTTTTGTAGTATGAATAAAATATATAATGTAAAGTTAAACAGTGTTGTACAGAAGGCTACATGTATGTCATGGGCAAGAGAAATGTAATGTGATTCTTTGCCACAAAGTGAGATATGAGACAGGGTTTGACAGGTCACAATCAGTAATGCTAAAAACAATTTGCAGATGGGTACAAGGAGTGGCAATGGTAAGGTACTGATTGAAATTGCTAATACTAAATCCCACCTTCATTCTGTTATATACTTCATTATATTCATACATACGCTATATAGTCCAAGTCACTAAATATAAAGGTTTTCTCAATGTCAAATCCACATGCTATGATATCTTTTGCATTCTCTTGAGACAGTCTACGGGCTTCTTCTAATGTCAAATCCTTCCATAGAAACTTCTCATCATCTGTTAGCTGTATAACAAGTGGTACATCAAAGGTCTCCTGTAACCATCTGTCCAAAAAAATAAGATAGTAATGAATAGACATGAAATACTGAAGTGTACATGTATATGTATTGGTTTTGCTAATTTATTTGTTGTTTAAAACAAAACTATAGCTAGCATTTTTCTTTTTCTTACTTTGTAAAGATGAAAGGTACAAGATGCCCAAGATGCATGGCCTCAGAAGAAGGCCCTCGTCCTGTATACAAGTAAAATGGCTTCTGTTTTTCATACATATCCAAAATCATCTTCATATCCCTGAAAAAATATTGATATTCAATAAATTACTGTAATTACAATCATTACATGTTTTTGTTCAGAAAGCAACAAAATTCCGGCAGTGAATGAGTGATTGCTAAAGATATAATGATATGAATGTTTTACTTTATGAATAGCTTGAAAATTATTTTAATTGTACAATACATCTGCTTGATGTAAAGCATCCTCATTTACATTCCTAGAGAACTACTGTGAAATTATTAAAATATACAAAACTTGAACCGTCCTAAGAAGATAAATACCTCTAACAGTAGCGTAATTTGATAGCCACCTTATAACTATTTATTGAACTGTGTCAGGTTATTCTAGGCCTACCCTTCCCAAAATCAGTAGGGATTATCTTTATAAAATGTAATCTGTAAAGGTCTCTTACAACTTCATTGTCAAGAACATGAAACTGAATCCCTAGTGCTTACATGTAAGGCCGACTCATTTGACGTATCATACTACATGTACCTTCACGAGTTGGTTTGCTTTGTCTTAAAATCACTGTCAGTGATATTTTTTTCATCTGAACATGGCAGCAGGACTACATAGTACATACATATATTGCATTATCAATGTTGTGAACAACCATTTACCAAATAATACCAAGTTTTTATACCTTTGAGAAAAGAATTTTCCACGTCTCAGCAGGTGATGGACTGGTTTACCAGTCAGCTTTTCTATCCTTTCTATCAAAGCATCATCAATTTTAGTGCTACCAAACTTCACTGAAAAATAAAAATAACATGAGAACTGTCCTAACTATACATATATCCCAAATGGCAGCAAATCTGAATGACTGAAGTTTGTTCATGGGTTAATAGTAACTTTGGGTGGAGTTCATGACCCAACCATGTGTCAACCTTGTAAAAACAAAGATCAAATTTCAAGGTCAAAGAGTATGCATGTCTATTAGTGTGAAGGGATTTCAGTTATGGTCAAGAAACCATATTCAGTTCTCCATGCTGTGACCTTAACCTTTGAATCTCAAATTCAAAAAGGAACATTCTTGACAAACAGGGAGTATATGTGTGAAGTTTCCCAACCATACCAAAATGTAGGTCAGATCGAAGTAAAGGAATTTCAGTTATGGTCCGGAAATCATTTACATAGTCAGACAGGGTTTAAATAAACCAATCAACTTTCACTATATTTAATCAATGCCCTATCACTAATCATTATTTCACATTATCATTATAAAGTCTTTGGATGCAATTCTCCACTCCAGGGCAAGTGGCAAAAGGCAACAGCCAGCAAAGCCTACATGTAACTGACTGAAAGCCAAATGTCCAACATCCCACATTTTGGAATTCTTTTTCATTATGACATCATAGGTATTATGATCCGTCTAACATATTTATTAATGAAACTATGCAAAGGGCAGGATTAAAGTTGGATCTAGCAATACCTCAAATGGTTACAGGCTCGATCGAAAGGTCACAGGATGAAATCCCATCAGTATCAGTCTTATGGTGGGTGCATATTGCATATACATGTATGCAAGTCAAATCTCTGTGCATTGCATCTGGCAGATTCTGTCATGATCATATAACTTTTTGGCATACCTATCTGAAGTCCTATGGCTACAGGGAATTGATGACCCTTATCTATACATATTATAAATATATAATGTCTCCTTATTGTTAAAAAAGGCCATTACTTATATTTGTTCTTCCAATACGAAGTGTACTCAAAAGTTGAGCGTTATACTTCATTTTGTTATAGAATTTTGATAACTTATATCTAGATTTGACAATCAAATATTTAAACCTTCTTGTAATTTCTATTGTGATACCGACTGTTCCGAAAGGAATTAGTCATCTTGGTGTGACATAAAAACATGAAGAAAAGCCACATTTACTTATTAAGACGGTTAAATTAAGTTATTAAATTTATTCAGCTTTTAATTACTATTTACTAATTTAAGACATTTAGATTCCGAATTTAATTTTCCAAAACTGTAGATTCGTCTAAAGTGATACTGAACTTGCTACCTACCTATTAATTTGTCATAATCTATTCCTGTTGCTGATGAAGACTGTACATCCCATGGATTCACAACATCTTCGGCATCTTCCTCCCGAACGTCCTCTGATAATGTCAAGTTGGCAACCTTCTCCGCCTCCTCCGACATCACTTTTACTGCTTTGAATAAAACTGTATTTAAGTTGCCTTGTTGTACTGAAGGCTACGTATTTTAAAACAAATAACGAATGTAGGTCTCTTGCATGTATGTCCAGCTGTCTGCTTATTTCCACTGTAAACACACGTGTTGCATCACTATTTAAAACTAGTAGTCGGAGTCGGATACAGTACAGAAATGTCGGCTACGAGATTTATTATCACATCATGATTTCTTACCAAATACTGAACCGATTGAAATAAAACTTGGTGAATACCTTACTTATGATGTACTTGATCATATATAACTGAGGAGAAAGGGAAAAAAGGAATAAAACGAAAAAAAGAAAAGAAAAGAAAGAAAGAAACAGCAATAAAAAAAAGACAATGAAATGGCTCCAAAAAAAGGAAAATGGAAGGTGCATAATTTTATCAATCAATAGAGAGGTAAACGAGAAAAATTCCAGACAAGATTGTATCTAGTGAACAAAGTCCCAAGAAATGGCAAAACATCCAAAAATTTTAACTGAAATATGTTTGCAAAACAATTATGCCCCCGCTTTGGGCTTATTTCTTAACAGCAACAAAGTTTTCCTAAATAATGTTTCATGAATCACAACTCTTAAAAATAATACTAGTGGTGGCCTTAATTGACTTTTGACATACTGACCCTCAAATCAATAAGCATCCTTTTGACAAGATTGCAATTTTCATCTATTTAAAAGAACTTAATTTACCTACCATTCCTGATGGGGCATAAAATGGCTTCAAAGAGATGAAATGGGAGATGCACACCTTTTTATTAGTTATATAACGCCAAATCTTAAAATTTCAATGGAATCTATGGAAAGGAAAATGAGAAAAAGTCCAGGCAAGGATGTGTTTACAGGCGCCAGGCGGACGGACAGATAGACAAGGTGTTTCCAATATATCCACACTACATGTACTTCATTAATTGTTACCTCAAATTGAAGAGAAATGCATGGTTGCATTTAGTATATTATACATGTGTATAATACAGCTTTTATTGTAAATAGTTTTACATGAAATATAAGTAAGACAGTTGGCAGAACATGACTCTTTAAATACATGTAGATCAGTTTAAGATTTCTGTCTACAAAGAGACTGATTGACTGTTTTCCATCACTCCATGATTTTTTCGGGTATTAGTATGAGGGCATCAGCTAGACCTCAGTTTTTATACTGTCTTTTTCAAAAGACAGGTCACAGGTGTGTCCTTGGCGGTCACGAGCTGAGAACCTCATATACTAAGTTACACCAGCTGTGATGTACTTAAAAATGAATGGAATCGAACACCTCTTATAATCACGTACTGATCCTCTATTTCCTGTAGAAAATGTGAAATCTATCAGCTTGTTACCTTATGTTCAGGAATTGGTGTATTAAAACCATTAAACTATTGTGTCTACATTTGCACGAAAGTAAGATGACCAGTATTGACCTTTGATAAATCCTGTGGTATATTATTCCAGATGTTAATCCTAAATATACCTAATTTTGATTCTTGTTTTATGTCACACCAAAATTATTGCACTTATATGATGGTTGATTGATTGCATATTGTTTTACGTCACTCCACGATTATTTCACGTGTATGGTGACGGCATATGCCTGATTCATTGCATACAAATTTAGACTTTTGCAACGGACCCACCCGAAGCAGTGAGGGATCCTTTACGTGCCACGCCCACTGTGACACAGGACCTTGGCTCCCACTGCATGTCTCATCCAACAGACAGAACACCGGTGCGCCCAGGGCGAGTCGAACCCAGGACCTCTCGATCATGAGCCGAACACCTTATCCACTAGGCCACACCGGCTCACTTGTATGATAGCATCAATGTCTGATGCAGTGGACCAAAATATAAACCTATGTTAAGCTCCCACCTGAGGTAGTAAGGCTTCGTTAACGTGCCTTGTCTACCAGGACATTGGAACTCAGGTTTTGCCATTTCTATCAGCCATGAGCAGAGTCGAACCGAGGACCTCGTAGTCACAAGCCAAGCAGTTAATTGAGCTATGAAGGCTCCGCATATGCAGTCTTTAAGGAAACTTTTTAACCACTAACACACAGGCAATTTTTTATAACCCATTTTATATTTTGTTATGCAGCTTTTACTAGCAGGACAAAATTGGGTCATTTTGGTATACGGAGTTATTACCCATATGAGCAAGTATCTGACGACGTCAAAGCATTGTGATGTCAACCAGTTCTATGGAAACTGGAGTAAAATTACGGGAAATGATATAGAAATTGTATAACGTCACAATGGTATGACGTACGTCAGATACCAGTTCATATGGGAAATAACTCCGTGTAACGAAACGACCTAATATCTGGTACATGTAGTCACAGGCATTGAGCTAGTGAATTGTCATGGAGGCTGTATATGTGCTGTTTTGAAAGCATACGGCATAAGTACAACTTGTCGACTAAATTCTTATTAATTTAATGAACTTGAAACAATGAACAATTTTTGATTTTATTTTATGTCATTTGAAATACAATTTAAGATTTCATATATTCAGGTACTTCAAAGGATCATAATTTGTCAAATCCTACAAGCTCAGTAACATTTTCAATATATGGTTGGTTGTTAACTTTTGTGTGTTACAATGCATTCAACAACATATTATCAGTAATATTGTAACCTGAAATACACTATGTAAACAGTGTCTGCTTGAGTGTTAATTTCGTTGTACATACACAACTGTTTCTGATAACACATTCAAAGTTAAATAAACTTGACACTACTAAACAACATAATGTATTCATTCTCCTTTGTCCTCATATTTTAAAATAATTAACGCAAATATGATTTTGCAATAGCCCACCAAAGCGACTGAACGCCGTGTTTAATTTACCACTCGTACAATTCACATACATAATTTAAATATTCATCCACAATAAGAACTATATATCACATATTTATTTTAATAGTAAATTATATCAAACCCAGGGGAAAACAGAGATAAAACCTCTTGGTTAAAAACGCTGAAACTGGGCAAAATAAATTCTCCGTCATTGAAAATAAATTCATATCAAAAATACAAAAACGCAAAATGAAAATACATCAGCTACATACATGTAACAATATACTAGTAAATTTTATAAACCATTTGATTTACTCTCGAAAACTTATAATCAAGAATTATGATTTTACATTTTTAAAACTTGTGTTACATGCGCAAGGTGGCTAGAGAATGACCACATTAAACAAAGTTAAACTGACCGCTGTATTTCTTTACATTTGATTGGCTAATGCCAATATTTATGACAATGATCATAAGATAGTTACATTTGGAACGGCAGAGCATTAATACAAATCTTTCCCGCTATACTACAAAACGCGGGAAAATCTTGTTATCATCAGCTATATGTGGTATGTATATGGAATATATATCAATTATCTGCATAGCTGCATGGATATCAGCTATTCTGTACAAATTGGGCAATTGTATTTAAGTCAAATATAATGATGGTTTACAATTTTTTTTCAAATTCAAATTCTTATCTCCATTTTTCAGAAAAACAATAATATTTAATTCTTTTGTTATCTACGAAGCCGTTTTCGTGCCATTTTAAAGAAGAAAACTTTTTTTTTATCTCGTTCGAACGAGAAACTTTCTCATTTGAACGAGAAAAAATCTCGTTCGAACGAGAAAATTATCTCGTTCGAACGAGAATTTTATCTCGTTCGAACGAGAAAGTTTCTCGTTCGAACGAGAAACTTTTATATATGAATTAAGGTGTTTTGTTATTTAGATAAGTATGATTAGGAATTATTTCATTTGATACATACAACGATACATTTATATATGCATAATTGCATGCCGGTATATTTCAGCTACACACTTGCAACACAACTTACATATGCATGTTTATTCTAAAACACACAGCTTTTCAATAGAAAGGAAATACTTAAGTTAAAGTATAATTTATTATATTGCGAAGAAGGTGAATGCGTGGGGAAAAAAGAAAATGGGGGGGGGTTGTTATTATTATTATAAAATTTAATGTTAAATTATTATAATAGATGTAAATTATGATTTATACATTTCAGAATTGAAATATAAACTAAATGGTACCGGTACTTACTGATATACAATAAAACACTTATAATTATGCATTATTATTTCATTAATGATTAATGTTAATTGGTGAGGTCACTGAGCCAAGTTAGTTTGATTCCAGTGGCTTAAAACATAAATATAAAAAAGGAGGAGATGAGGCTCCAAATCAAATGTTACAAACATACTTTAGATCTACCATTTGTTAGACTGAAATAATACGTATAATGTATTTCAACTAAATTCAGGCCAAACACGGCCAAATGCTCCTGCCTATGTAAATGATCAAACATCCGCTATTAAAGAAATTGTTAGAAAATATCAAAAGATTTATTGATGGACGATATTCTATTTCTTTCTGTATTGATGGACGATATTCCATTTCTTTCTGTCAGTTAATAACACTTATCACTGTAGACTATGGTATATGATATTAGTTTCTCGTTCGAACGAGGTAAAAAAAAAATTTTTTCTTCTTTAAAATGGCACGAAAACGGTTCGTAGTTATCATTGATTTTTCTGGAAAAAGAAAGATTCTAAAATAATATTTCATGGGCCTGAACAAATATGTGGCCAGACAAAAAGAAAAGAGATATATTTACAACACAAGGGTGTATATTTCAGTGTACAGATGTACAGTAGAAATTAGTACGATTGTTTATGTTCTCAGTCTATGTACACTCATTCGCATAGCGTGTGAAAGCAGGAGGTTTTTAAACTTTTAACTATAGTGATGCAATTTGGGAATTGAACCCAGATCATTTGCATAACCACCTAAACGCTTAATCACTACACCAAGTTTGATTCCTTTCAATAAATGTCACTTACCATGCATTCTCTGATAAACACCCCCTTCCAATAAATAATCCCCCCTTTTTTAACAAAAGGAAATGTTACCCATCATACATAAAACGCCCTATTCAAAAGAACTCCTCAAAAACTTCAATTATTTCAGATATGTCCAACACAAAATTTTACACCTATATGCATATCATTTAGTCACATTGCTAAATAATAATGTCAGCAGACCTAGATTTTTCCCTAACATTCAGATTCTGTTGCATTTAGAACTCAGATGTATCTCTGAATTTTCAAGGATTTTACTATCTTAATATTCAACCACTTTCAGGAAAATGTAACACCCTTGGGGCGTTTATTACAGAATATGTGGTATATACAGAGTGATATGTTTAGTATTGATTCACTGTTTTAACCTATCATATATCCATTTATAGCAATTTTATACCAATTTTAAAGAAAAAGAAAAAGGTATATGTACTTTACACCACAATGGTGATCCATCAATATAAACTACTAATAAAGAAAAAAAGAGGAGTTACTGGCTCTGTTATGTGGCAGAGGTCACCATGGAGCTATACAATACATGAATATAGATAATATACTAGCACATATAACACATTACAAAAATATTTTATAGTAGTGCAATTACGATACCGACTTAGGACGGTCAGGACCCCAGAACATCGACAAATTTGGATAGACAGAAAGAGAAAGTATAAAATATGTGCCAACAGGACAAAGCGTCATTATTTAAGGGTAGAAGTGAATGAACTCAGTTTTTTACAAAGAAGTGACCCGAAAACATTTTATCGTATCTTTAGAAAGAAACCTTCTGTAAGAGATTGTAACCTGAATGTTAATGATTTCATGGAGCATTTTAAAGAATTATTACAATGTGATCAAATAGATTCGAGTCAGAGGGACTATTCAGATATGAACACACAGGGCATTTTCGACGAATTGGACGAATCTGTTTCGGAACAAGAGGTTGAAAAGGTTTTGATGAATGCTAAATCAAATAAATCGCCAGGATCAGATAATATGTTAAACGAGTACTTTTTTAAATTTAAGGATTTCTTTATTCCTGTCTTGACACGTCTTTTTAATATTGTAGTTTCTAAAGGTGTATTCCCTCATTGTTGGACAGAGGGTATTGTTATACCAATTTACAAAAATGATGACCCAAATGATACTAATAATTACAGAGGCATTACATTGATAAGTTGTATATCAAAACTCTTCACAGCATTGCTAAACAGAAGACTACTTGATTGGTCTAAGAGAAATGACGTTATATCAGATGCTCAGTTTGGATTCAAACCCGGTTTTGGCACTGTTGATGCTGTTTTCGCTTTGCACAGTATTATTAAACGTTCTCTTAATCAGAAAAAGAAACTATTTTGTTGTTTTGTGGACTTTAATAAAGCATTTGATAGTGTAAATAGACAAAAGTTAATTTTCAAATTAGCGCGATCAGGAATTACAGGCAAACTTAATAAGATTATACAGTCATTGTATTCAGACGTAAAATCATGTGTTCGATATAATGGAGATATATCTGATTTCATTAAGATCACAAAGGGTTTATTACAGGGGGAGGAGCTTTCACCTTTTTTATTTTCTCTATATACAAACGATTTTGAAACCTTTCTTATACAGAATGCCTCTAACAATGTAGAGCTTAGAAACCTGTCACTATTTTTCAGACTCTGCAGACGGTTTACAAAATATGTTAGATTGTTTACATGTATATACACAAAACTGGAATTTATCTGTAAATGTTGAAAAACTAAAGTTCTTGTATTTAGGAAAGGTCACAGACTCAGTAGAGATTATGTTTGGTTTTTTGACGGAAAAAAGATCGAGATTGTAGATCACTTTTGTTATCTTGGAATCAAATTGTTTAAATTAGTCCAGCTCTTAGGGTCAAAAAATAAGAAAACACTTTGTAATCTAGCAAGATATTTGATTAAAGGTCTCAGTTTACGAAATTAATTCTCTTGTCCGTCCTTCATTGCATTATTTATCTCTACCATGCCTCTCAGGTATCTAATATACATGTAATATATGTGCCTTCACCTAAAACTATATATTTTATGGTCATGTATATCTCTGTGTATGTTTAATATTGTCATACTATATATCATTGATCATTATCGGTATGATATTTGTCAAGCGTGTGTTATACCGTATGTGTATGGGTGTGTGTCAATTGTAAATATTCTATTTGTACATGTATGTCACACTGATTTGTATGTCAATTGTATAGTTCTATTTTGTATGTAACACTGGTAAGCCTTATAGGCTTAAAGTTTCAAATAAATCAAATCAATTTGACAAAAACCAAACAAATGGTGTGGTTAACCGGTTTACAGGCCCACCTTCCCACTCACCGTAACAGCAGAACAATCAAAGGACGTGCAATTAAAAATTTATAAATAATCCTCCATGTAAAGAACAAGGGTCAACAGGTATCGCATATTGAGAGGTCATAAAATACACTCGCAACACAGTGACGTTAATGCAAGAAGCATAGAGATGGACGTCACTTAGTTGCGAGTGTATTGTGTCATTTTCTTGATAAAGACCACGAGGTCGTGAATTTGAAAAAAGAGTGTGTTTTTATTAGTAGTCTACCATTACTTCCCTGAGGAAAATATATTGGACATTTACCATCAACATAAAGATTTTATACTACATTTACTTTAGAAATATTTTGAATGCATGCATTGCATCATATAAAATTTGCTATATCTGTAAGTTTCCGAAAATGAAAATGATGCACTATGATCACAAATTATTACATGCTTTTTAATGTTCTATTTCTGTCATTTTCATCATGTATATTTTAACTGATAGCAGAACTGTATCATTTTAACAGAAATGTTTGCATATTTTTTAACATTCAGCACACCTTTCCATGTTATCAACTTAAACGTACAACTTGTCCATGTTCTCAACCTCCAGCACAAGTATCCAAGATTTTTGCCAGCAGTACAGGTATATAATGTATATAATGTACTCAGCTTGTAGGTACAACTTATCGATGTCCTCTGTCTTCAGCACAAGTGTCAATTTTTTTCACATCAAGCACATATATATATATATATATATATATATATATATATATATATATATATATATATTATATATATATATATATATATATATATATATATATATATATATATATATATATATCCTCAGGTTAAAGGTACAACTTCTTCATCATGTCCTCTGACTCCAGCACAAGTATCAATATGTTTTGCCTCATGTGCATCAAGAACAACTATTCATGTCCTCAGCTTTCTTGTATAACTTCTCAAAATCCTCTGCCTCCATCACTGCTATCCATGTCCTCTTCCTCCAGCACAAGTATTTATGTCCTCTGTCTTCAGCACAAGTATGAATTTATGTTATTCATATTAAGCACAAGTATGCAAGTCCTAAATTTCCTGGTACAACTTCTCCATGTACTCTGCCTCCAGCACATTAGGATCCATGTCTTCTCCCTCACAGCACAACTATCCCTCCTCTGCCTCGAGTGTGACTGTCCCTTTTTGCCTGCAATTGTAAACATAGGGAAAGTTTTTTTACTCAGAGCAGTCTATTTGTGATCCATATTTTCTATTCTTTGAAGACTTGACATATCATTTCCTGAACCGCTATGCAGTGGGAACCCAAAGTGTGAATACTTATTATTGATCAGAAAGTCAATGTAGTCCTGAAAGTCAGTACACAGATGGATTTAATATCGTATTACGTCACTCCACGATTATTTCATCTGTCTGATGCACAGCACACAAATTTAGACCTTTGCAACGGACCCACCTGAAACAGTGAGGGATCTTTTACGTGCCACGCCTACAGTGACACGGGACCTCGATCTCGGTTTTTACTATCTCCATCCGCTTCTCTTTTTATCCCAATCTGCGGATATGGATTTGGCGAAACCCCGTAAGGGGTCATGTTCTGGTGAACTCTGATTTCCAGTCAATCAGTGGATCGGCTATAAATTCCTAGGAATGAAATTAACATCCCCAGCGTGCATGACCCACAAGGTAGTTTTTGAACTGTGTTTGTGACATATTGCATCACTATCACGTTCCTAGTTGAGTCACTGATGGTCTATGGGAAATAACAGAAGCGGAATAAAGATATGGTTTTAATCAGATTGTTACTTTCTTATCCAAAAGACAGAACACCAGTGCGCCCAGGTATAGAGTCGAACCGGGGACATTTCGATCACGAGCCGAGCATATTATCCACTAGGCCACACCATCTTATACACGGATGACAACCACTGTATAATATCACTTTAATTAAAAAAAAAACACATTACCTTCATTTTCTGATATCGCTCCTGGTCCAGGCCATCAGTCTAGTAGGTCTCCTTCACACAAATCACCACAGTCTACACAGCAAGAGAACATATCTGTTCTATCATAATAAATTCTGAAACATATTTAAGAAAATTGAGAACTCTTCAAAAGATTGCTTTTGCAAAATTTAACATCTTCTCACTTAAAATACTTTTCAATAAATCACAATTCTACAGAAATTATATTTTAACTTTTTGATACCTTGCATATCAAGAAAAAGGGGACTAACTATCATTGTGACCTCGACCTTCCAAAAAACAGCAGTCTATCACCCAAGAAAGATGCCAACAATCTTACCCAGGAGACAGAGTACTACCTCTCAGTTCTTGATATTTAACTCAGCATTAAATGAAAAGGGCCTTAGTGGCCTAACTACCATCCTTAAGGAGAAGATGACATTCTGACCTCGACCTGCCAACAAGCAGCAGTCCATCACCCAAGTAAGATGTGCACAATCATACCCAGGAGACAGAATACTACTTGTCAGTTCTTGATATTTAACTCATTATTAAGTAAAAAGGGCCTTAGTGGACTAACTACCTTCCCTTAGAAGAAGATGGCATTGTGACCTCGACCTTCCAACAAATAGCAGTCCATCATCCCAGTAAGATGTGTGCAATCTTACCCAAGAGACAGAATACTATCTGTCAGTTCTTGATATTGCACTCAGTATAAGGAAAAAGGGGTCCTAGTGGCTCTACTACCATCTATAAAGAGAAAATGGCATTCTGACCGCGACCTTCCAACAAGCAACAGTCTATCATCCAAGTAAGATGTGCACAATCATACCCAAGAGACAGAATACTACTTATCAGTTCTTGATATATAACTCAGTATCAAGAAAAAAGAGCCTTAGTGGCCTAACTACCATCAACTTGGGAAAAGATGGCATTTTTACCTCGACCTTCCAACAAATAGCAGTCCATCACCCAAGTAAGATGTGCACAATTATACCCAGGAGACAAAATACTACTTGTCCGTTCTTGATATTTAACTTAATAATCCATTTTAATAATCCTTCAATTATTTCAATTAACAATCCTACATTCGCGGATTACCTTAGCATCATCTATCCAAGTGAACTGGAGGTCAAAGAAACCACAGAAAGTAGTAATTCTACTTCGTATTTAGGTATTATGTTGTCTTTCGACATTAATGGTCCGTTGAACACCTCACTCTATGACAAACGTGACGATTTCAATTTCGCTACCACAAACTTTCCTTTCACAAGTAGCAACATTCCATCATCGCCCGCATACGGCGTATTCATATCTCAGTTAATACGTTATTCCAGAGCATGTTCAAATTACAATGACTTTGTTCTGAGGGCTAGGCGACTTTCAGTTAAGCTGCTCAACCAGGGTTATATATGTGCTAGACTAGCAACGTCACTGAGGAAGTTCTACGGTCGTTACGACGAGACTCTTATTACTCCATATGATATCTCGTTATCCAGACTTTTAAATGATATTCTGGACTGAAACCGATTCTGATCACTTTACACAGATTTGACACCTTCTGTACTAGAAGGTTACCTACTTTTACTTCTCCATATATAAATACATATGGAATTTACACGATTTGACTCTTTCTACTGGGTATATGTGACGGGTGTTGCTAGCAAGCAGGAGATGCTCACTCTCCCCGGGCACCTGATCTCACTCCATCACAGGGGTTCACATATGCTCTTCAAGTAGATATATTTTGTTATTTTCCACTTTTTTTTCATTTTCACTGATTTTGTATGTCCTCTGGTTTCATGATTTTTAGACTTATGGTTTGGATTTATCCATCATCTTTACACATCAAGAGAAAGGGGCCGTAGTGGCCTAACTACCATCCCTTAGAAGAAGATGGCATCGTTACCTCGACCGTCTAACAAATAACAGTCCATCACCCAAGTAAGATGAGGACAATCCTACCAAGGAGACAGAACACTTCTTGTCAGTTCTTGATATTTAACATAATATCAAGAAAAATGGGGCCCTAGTGGCCCGGCTACCATCCTTAAGGAGAAAATGGCATTTTGTCCTCGATCTTCCAACAAACAGCAGTCCATCACTCCAGTAAGATGGGCACAATCATACCCAAGAGACAGAATACTATTTGTCAGTTCTTCACATCTAATTCAATATCAAGAAAAAAAGGCATTAGTCGCACAACTACCATCCCTTAGAAGAAGATTGCATTGTGACCTTGATCTTCAAACAAATAGCAGTCCATCACCCAAGTAAGATGTGCACAATCATACCCAGGAGACAGAATACTACTTGTCAGTTCTTGATACTGCACTCAATATCAGGAAAAAGGGGGCCTAGTGGCCCAAGTACCATCCTTAAGAAGATGGCATTCTGATCTCGACCTTACAACACACAGCAGTCCATCACCCAAGTAAGATGTGCACAATCATACCCAGAAGATTGATTGATTGATTTTTGTTTAACGTCACACCACGAATATTTCACGTATCTGGTGACGGCATCTGCCTGATGCGGGGCATACAAATTTTGACCTTTGCAACGGACCCACCCGAAGCAGTGGGGGATCTTTAACGTGCCATGCATACCACGACACGGGGCCTCGGTTTTTACTGCCTCATCCGAAAGACAGGACACCGGCATGACCAGAGCGGGACTCGAACCCCGGCCTCCCGATCGGGAGTCCATCGCGATACCACTAGGCCACGCCGGCTTTTATTATTATTATTATTATTATTACTTTATATAACACATACATACACACAAACATACAAAGTATAAGTTAAGTAGCATATAGGTAATAGATATTACTGTATAAAACACACACACAAAAACATACAATTTCTGACATCACATAAACCAAAGCTGGTAACATAAATTGAATGTAAACTAACAGTGAACTGTTAATTTCTCAAAAAAAAAGGAAATTATGTAGTTTTTAAATCAGAATTAAATTAAAGTACATGTAATATAAATTATATTATTCAGCTAATATAGTAAAAGAGCCCCATTTTTCTCTATATTCATTCATTCTGTTATTTTTCCTGTATATATACCGTTCTGTCTTGATATAATCAGAGAGATATATTTTTGCACCTTCAAAAGTTGGAATGCAACTTTGCAATTTTTTTCTGTAAATATGTAAAGATGATGGATAAATCCAAAGCACAAGTTCAAACATCATAAAACCAGAGGACATACAAAATCAGTGAAAATGAAAAACAAATGGAAAATAACAAAATATGTCTACTTGAAGAGCATATGTGAACCCCTGTGATAGAGTGAGGTCAGGTGCCCGGGGAGACTGAGCATCTCCTGCTTGCTAGCAACACCCGTCACATATACCTAGTAGAAAGAGTCAGATCGTGTAAATTCCATATGTATTTATATATGGAGAAGTCGAAGTAGGTAACCTTCTAGTATAGAAGGTGTCAAATGTTGTTTAATCAAACAAATAATTGTATCTAATACCCTATACTTATCACTAAGAAGACCAAATAATATCTTAATAATATTCAAGTCTAAATTAATATCAAAACATTGATCAACCATATTTAAAAAACGTTCCATACTTTGTAAGAGAATTGACATTTAAATAATAAATGGGAAATAGTTTCTGGGTTTGAATGACAAAAAGAACATAAATTTGAAGAATTAATACCTATCTTATGCAACAGTACATTTGTTCCTAAACTCCTATGTAAAATACGATATTGAAACCATTTTATCATACAATCATTTGAATATTTGTGAACTCCTAAATTTATTTTTTGCCAACATAGCTCATCATTTAGTAAATCTAATTCTATTTCCCATTTAATCTCACTCTTTGGTCGACTATAATATTTCATAATGAATATATCATAAAAATCTTTTGACCCCATTTTTGTTTTTCCTAAGAATTTTTGTTAATAGGATAATATGGCTGATTCTGAGAAAAAGTGTCCATATTTTTGTTTAACTTCCTCTTTAAAATACACATACAGATATCATAAAATATAGTAAAAGGAGGTGAGAAGTTAAATCTGACACAAAAAGATTCATAAGACAATATTCTACCACTACTATCAAGTAAATCATAAACATAATGTATACCTCTACCAATCCAATCAGAGTAGTATAATGTTTGATTGTTTATTTTAATCAGTTTGTTATACCATAAAGATTCATAAAAAGTTTCATCTCTGTCTAGTAGATTTCTTAGATTATAATAGGATAAGAAAACATCTTTCCAAAAGTTATTTTTAACAATTTTAGATAAATGTAATAAATATTCTTTACCAAATATTAGGAGGGAATTCAAGTAAATGAAAGAATATCCGTTAGAAGAATCAACCAAGAATTGTTTTCATCACTATTGATAATTCTTCTAATCCATGCGACTTTCAGACTTGTACTAAAAGACTTTACACATATCATTATTAATCTCCCATATTTATAGTCCTGAATTATACATTTTCTGGCAATTCTATCTGTTTTATAGTTCCAAATATATTTAAAAAATAAATTTTCTTATTCTTTCATCTTTTTTCCAGCAAGATTTGGAAGTGACATAAATAAATGATTTAATTTTGGTTAGAGTATTGACTTTACAACTGTAATTCTACCATTAGTGCTTAAAAGCCGCCGAGACCAAGATGTATTCAACTTCTTAATTTCTTGTAATTTAGGTTCAAAATTAAGGTCCTCCATTTCATTTATGTTAATTGAAAAAATAATACCTAAGAATTTAAATGGATTTTGAGACCAGGTCAGAGTATAATCCTCACATAGTTTTACAGTAGAATTTCTAAGACAGCCAATTTTAACACAAAGGGTTTTAGAGTAATTTGGTTTCAAACCAGAAAATTTGGCAAACTGACCAATCAAAGTAAGTGCATTCCGAAGACACTGTTCAGATCCATCAAGTAAAAGTGCAGTATCATCTGTACATTGCAATACTTTGTATATTTAATTGCAGATGGTTATTCCTTTAATTGATTTATCATTTCGTAAAAGAATTCCTAAAACTTCTACACATAATAAAAAGATGTAAGAAGAAACAGAATCGCCTTGTCTGCAGCCGCGTCCTATTCGAAAAAAGTCTGAGAAAAAAAAACATTTTGAGAAATGCAAACATTAAAGTCATTACAAAAAATGTTTATCCATTTAATTATATTATCTCCAAAATTAAAGAAGTGCAATACTTTATTAATATATTTCCATGATATGGAATCAAACCTTCTCAAAATCTATCATTAACAGTATTCCAGGAATATTTTTTTGGTTACTAACATTAATCACATCATACATTAAACGTGTGTTTTCACCGATGTATCTCCCTCTTAAAAACCCTTTTGATTTTCATGAATGATTTTAGGAAGTATAGTTTTCAACCTTTTGGCGATTACACCTGACAAAATTTTATATGATACATTTAGCAGGGTAATCGGTCGCCAGTTTTTCAAATATTGATGCGGTTTGTCTCCTTTTGGTAGAATAGAAAGAATACCAAGTTTTTGGGATGTGGATAATTCACCTTTTTCAAAAGAACAAAGATATGACCTGTAAAGAAAATCACCTACATCAGACCAGAAAAATTTGAAAAATTCGGTGGCAAAACCCGAAGTTCCAGGACTTTTTATTATTTTTACAATCTTTAAGGACTTCAAAATCTCATCTTTAGTCACAGGAACATCTAAATTTTCTTTCTCATCATCTGATAGTTTAGGTATATCAATTTCTGATAAAATCTGACACAAGTTCACTTCATCAAGAATATCATCTTTATTATAAGTTTTCTTAGAAATTTTTAACTTCTTTAAGAATTTCTGTTTGATCTGTAATTTCCTTACCATCATCTTTTATAATTTTAGTGATTGTTTTATTTACGTAATTTCGTTTTTCAAGACTGCAAAAGTATTTAGTTGGTGTTTCACCATCCTTTATCCACCTGGAGCGGGTTCTTACAATCAAAGCTTCTAGTTCTTGTTTTCTTAAAGTTTCCAGTTGTTTATTTAGGTTAGAGAATCTTGTTGCTGTTATTTCATCAATATAAATATTGGAATTTTGTTTGAGATCTGATATTTCTTTTTCTAAGTTTTCTTTCTTTTTTTTTTTTTTTTCGCATCTTTCTCTTTTCTTCCTAGCACAATAAGGTAATGTTTTACCACGTATGTTCATAAGAAGCATCTCCAGGAATAGGCTATCTTCAATTGTAAATGGGATAATATTGTTGGGGATTTCAGACACCTTCTCCCTAACAATTGGCAATGGTACATACTCTTGTTTAGTCTCTAGTATACAATTTTTAACCAAATGAACATATTCCATATTTTTAAGTAATGAATTGTTGAATCTCCAAAAACCAGATCCATTTTTAAAATCTGAAATTTTTAGATCAAGTTCAATACAAGAATGATCTGTTCTGTACCCAGGTAATATCTTAACTGAGTTAACAAATGACATAAGTTCTTCTGAGATTAGAAAAAAAATCAAGTCTAGCTTGTTTTATTGGGTTTGTTCGATGCCATGTATATTCTTTATTTTGTGGGAAATTGATTCTCCAAGGGTCTACTAAATTACATTCATTTTTAAGTTTTTCAACAGCAGCTCTACTTTTTGGGTGGTTGTGGGAAACATAATCGTAACAGTCTTTATGAAAGTCTTGAGTAAGGTTCTAGTCCCCGCATATTATCACAAATTCATTACTGAAATCTTCAATAATTTCACCAAGGTTTTCAAAAAAGCTATCATCATCATTATTTGGACCATAAATATTTATTAATGTGATAGTTATCATATTGTGAACTTTGATTTCTGTTACTAAAAGATTACCCTTGTTATCCTTTTTTGTTCTATTAATAGTAAAATCAAAATTGTTATTGAGCAGAGTAAGGACACCACGAGAATCATTTTTGCCTTGTGAAAGTATATGCTCAAAACCCCATTGCATGTGAATTTTTGAATTATCTGAATCGAGTAAATGGGTGTCTTGAAGACACATAATTAAAGATTTTTTATCTCGTAAATATTTAAAGACATCTTTCCTCTTTAATGTATCTCTAATACCTCTACATTTTAATGAAAATATTTTGACCGAGCCTATTGCAAAAGATAACGAAAAGTCAAATAAAACTCAACTAAATACAAAGTAACTATATGCAGACAATTGGTGGAAACAACGCTAAAGAATTGGAATAACAAAGCCGGGACCATGGCGTGCATGTACATAAATAAAGAATAACACAACACACATTCACACATACAATCACATAAGATGACACATAAACGAATACTGATGGGTTCATGATATGGATAATGATATGGATAAATTTACAGATATACCTGTAATACATAAACTCCTTCATTCCGGCTTTAAATATCGGAAAAAATGTATTATACAAGCACCTCACGTCGTGCACCCCGAAATAATCTAAACAGGATACTTGTAATACAAGTATGCTTTTTATTGTGAAAATGTTTTCCAAAATGGTAAGTTGAAAAGGCCAACTTCTTTTGTATTTTATGTTCAGTATATTATAAAGATGTGCCCTTTTAAGTTTAAGTCAAAATTTTGAAACTTTAATTTTAGTACGTGTCTACTTCTGTTCATTCCTTTAAATTGATTACTGAAAACAGTGATATTTACTCATTTGAATGATTATCTCTCAAATGAGAGGTTGCCCCCAACCTGGTAAAGGGCGCTAAATTTACTCGAATATATTCATTGATTGTCGTATATCTCAGGTTACCAATCAGATGCTCATGTTTTGGCGCATTTCTGGAATCGAGCCTAGATCGTCTGCATCACAATCGAAACACTTAGCAACTCCTGGGTAATCAACACACAGTTATAGTGTCTCACGTCGCCAAAGCGCCTAAACAACGTTTACGTTGTTTCCAGGGATTTTTAACTCTATTATACAATAAATTACATTTGAATTAATCGTTTATAAAACCAATCTAGTTAATGTGTGCATCAAATAACTCATCACTCTTCTTTTGGGAATACTTCGAAATGACAAAATTTTCATCTTTTTTCCTGCTACAATCACTAACATTGAACACCTGAGCTAGAATGAGCGCAGAAAGATACGGACAGTCCGTGCTGGCGGGAAATACTACAGCCAATCAATGGACATAAATTGGATCAAGTGACCTGTGCTGATTAGTTGATCACGAGGGTAAAGACTATGGGGCTCGTCTTAAAACATCTTTTAAACACACATTAGCAGTGGATGCAGGTTGAGAATGGGGACGGGAGTCAGCCACCCGACCCCTTTCGGTAAATGTAAATGTACGCCTCTGTAATAAAACTTAAAATTTTACTTTGTAACGATATCAAATTTTCAACAAACAAAAAACCGCAAATACATGTAACATGTATACATTTCCTTCGCGATTACGCCATCACCATTCGGCCCTACGTCGTCATTTTCTTCACGGGTTTTGTTTTTCAATTAGATCATCATCCAATTCGCTTATTCTTCTGTAAAGTGATGTTAAATGATGTAAGGGGTCTTATACCGGACAAACCACTTTTGCCGGCATTTTCACTATGACGTTAACGCTTGGAGTTTGACGTCACAGTAATTTGATGCAAATCTAAGCGGCAATTTTGCATTTGTCCGGTATTACCCCTTACATCATGTAACATTGGGAAAAGTTTATTCTTTACCCTTTCCCCCGGATCCATTTTGATTTTGAAATTGCATGATTTTGTTCTATTTTTACAGAAAGTAATTGAAAGGTCCTAATTAGTGCCATATTTGTAGTAATATATTTTGAGCGTTTTACACGTTTTGAAACAATTTTTTAATAATATTTACTGTTAAAATTGGAGGGCTGAGATCACCTTCAAACCTGGGCCGAGATCAACTTCATGTGTCTCAGCCCCTGTCTCGGCCCTGGTTTGTGAGACAGGCAACACCACCGATGCTTGTTCCATACAGTAGTAAAACAGTGTTTTATGGGCAAATACATTACTAGGTATATAATGTACACTTTTATTTTATGCACCCTGGTCTCTTGCTGATATCTTTTACAACAAGGTTGGGTCTATGTTTACTCATATCGAACACTCCGACGGTTACAGCAAGGTCGGGATCTATATTTACTCATATCGAACACTCCGTTGGTTACAGCAAGGTCGAGATCTCTATTTACTCATATTGAACACTTCTTCGCTCACAGTTATATCAGGATCGATCTATACTTACTCATATCGAACAATCCGACGGTTACAGCAAGGTCGGGATCTAAGTTTACTCATATCGAACACTCATCGGTTACAGTACATTCAAACCAAATTTGGATAAGTGGTAATGACATCACATTGACCATTGACCTATCGGCCATAAAGTCAAAAAGCATCTCCTTCTTTTGCAAAATAATCACATATCCAACTTTTGTTATTTTTTCAAAGACAGTTAACACTTTTCGTAAGAGGGAGAAAGGGAGAGAGATATCATCAAAAGGTTCAGAACATCGCTTGCATAAAACACGCTAAGCCGGATGAGGTGCTCCGTTTGTAACTAATATATCTCGGGTTCGACTCCCGCCGTGAGTACACCGGTGTCTCGTCTTTAGGACGAGACAGTAAAACCGAGGTCCCGTCATGATACGCGTGGCACGTAGTAGATCCCTCTATATTTCGGATGGGCCCGTTGCAAAGGTATAAATTTCTGTACATCAGGCAGATGCGGTCACCATATACGTTAAATAATCGTGGGGTGAGGTAAAACAATAATCAATCAATAATAATCAAAGCTCCTAAAAGTAAAGCTTACTATCAAATAAAGCAATAGATAGATAGATAGATAGATAGATAGATAGGTAGATAGATAGATAGATAGATAGACAGATAGATAGATAAGATGGATGGATGGATGGATGGACAGAAGGACGGACGAAGGGACGGACGGACAGACAGACAGACAGACAGACAGACAGACAGACAGATAGATAGATAGATAGATAGATAGATAGATAGATAGATAGATAGATAGTCCAAGTTTGGATAATGACCAGCACGGTTTTATACGCATTTGATAAATTGTCTCCACTGTGTGCTTACCCAAATTCTCATTACGTACAAAAAGAATAAAAGCAACAATTAATGAGATATACATATCACGTCGGAAGAAATATGAATCATACTTACTTTGTCGTACCTAAGTCAATTATTGCATTTATGTAAGTTTTATCGTTTTGATATGGACTTTTCCATGTTGTTCACATGTTCCATTTTGGGGGCTAAACTTCAAAGCATTACATAGCATGATAGCTTATGGATGGTCAGGATTCATTTTTGATGTGGTTAATATGAACTAAGAATAAAATAAAAGTTTTCTTAACCGTACGAGGTAAGAACAAGAATATACATGTAGTATTTTATACAGTCCCACATATAATTATAATAAAAACACACAAAAATCCCATGCTGAATTTCACACTGAAATACATAGGAAATGCTAGTTTAAATTCGTTTGGTCCATCTTTGATCGGATACCTCATTTTTCTGTTAAAACCATCTATCATGTTTCAATGCATAAATGGCTTGTCGACAATTCAGTTGTAGAAATGTCTGAATTCTTACCATACCCAGACTCGTTAAAGTATTCAACGCATATCAGATGCAACATGTTTTAGCAACGAGTCGACGTTCATTAACGTTATCCATTACATCCTCGTTTCAGATGCTAAATTCAGCCAGGAACTAAATTCCTTCCGGCTTGGAAACGTTCTCCAAAGTGACAAAATTGAGAGGGAAATTTATGTACAAATTATTTGAAAAACGGAAAGCTAATGTAAATTTGAATGACTGAATACATATGACGTCAACATTCATGACAGATGCGGTTTGCTGAATAAGGGACGCCTACTCCTCCCGGGACCAGGTCGCCCCTGTATTCCCCAGGGGTTTGTGAAGTCCATAATGGTGTTTAGTGTAGTCAAATCTCGGGGTTTTACATTGTACATGTTTTACTTTGTTATACCAGTGTAAAGTAATCTAATACGATAGGTGTGATCAGTGACAAAGAAATTCTTGTTCAAACTTCCGTACTTTTCCTGTGTCCTTAACCACCGACAAAACATCGACCGACTTTAAATATTCAGGAAGTTGGATACCGTCGTGCGATCGGCGTGCCATTTCCAAGACCGAAAACTACCGTCAGTCGATCAGGCAAGATACGTTGGCGCACAAATTCACCCTCTGTGGGCTTAACAATGACTTGCTGCCGAGTACCCTAATCGTACTGGGCCAAAACGATTCTTCTTTAAGCCACGAGACTCTCTGTCCATATCATCGGACATAGAGCCAAAGGTTCACTGAAGTTTGATCTCAAAAGATTTTGATAACAATCTCGGCGCCATAATTGTTTAAATCCAATACCGAGAAAGATTTCTGTCTCCCTCTCGAAAATAAACTTCATCCAAGATAGTCAAAAACACTAAAACACGAGAAACCTTGTGTTCATCTGGTTCTAGCAATACAGAAGTATTATATAAAATGCACTCACTTATGTTATTTATGTATCTATTGTTTTACAACACTCCAAGAATTCATTTAAATGATGGCGGCACCTGTCTGGTACATGGCTTTATAATTCTATCTTATGCAAAGGACACACACGACTTTGTTTTTGTTTTATTTACGATGCACCAAGATTATTGCTGTTATATGGAGACGGTCTTTATCTGATGCAATACACAGAAATTTCGACCGGTACAACAGACCTACTCGAAGTAGTGAAGGATCTCCTACGCTCCACGTCCATCGTGAAATTTTGCCTCTGTTTATAATGTCTCACCTGAAGATAGGATAGGTATAGGTAGAATATTCCGTACCGACAGTCGGGATTGTGACCGGAACATCAGAAATTCAGTGCAATACCACTGGACCAACCTGTCCTTCACTTTGAAGATATCGAGATATAAAGTTCCTCAAAAGACATGCATGTAATGTACATACAGGTTTTTTCTTGCTTTTTGGGAGGTAGTATGTTTGTCTGGGGGTTGTTGTTGATGTTGATTGGGGTTTGTTTTTAGGGGTGTTTTTATTAGTTTTCTTTTGTTTTGTCTTTAGGCTAAGTCACAATTTCTGAAAAAAAATTGTTTATTTTGGGGTATTATCTCGCTTTCAAGGAGACCACCAACCTTTCAAGCATAGTAGTACGATCTGGAATCGAACCAGGGTTGTTTGTATGCCAGTCAAGGGTTTACGCCAAGTCTGCCCTATAACTTTCAATACAAAAAGGACTTGCTTTTACAGTAATTTCTACAATACATGCGAGTGATTAGATTACATATGTTTGCACCTAAAACCAACAAATTGTGACAGCTTCTGGAATGTTGAAGCTTTGAATATAAAAAGCCTTCATCAAACATTTGACCTTATATCGTAGCAAAAGCTTACATAAAGTGGTAAAGGTTTACAGGTGGACAGAATAATTACTGTAGGGTAAGTTTTACTCACTGTATGATGCAATTGTAAATATATACACCATTATGTCTTCTATAGTTTAATACAAAAATATTGCAACAAATCTGGCAATCTTGTCAATCACTCATTGTCAGAATTCAGCAAGTAATTCATGATAGAATGACACTTCATAAATTGTTTACTGAATAACTTTTCATGCTGAAAATACATGTGTCACAAATACAAACATTGTTTCTTTTTGTTTTCAATCTAATCACTGAATTTTTTTTTCCGATTTGGTATAATTCCATTTTAGAATAAATTTTAAATTCCTTGCATGATAAATCACTTAGATGACTTGTGTGAAACTTTGTCAAAACAAGAGCAACGCCAATGTAGCATATGCCCCACCTCTGGTTATTTTTGTAACGTGGGCATAACTCACATGAGCACATTAGAGGTCATCTACTCCTCATAATTCACCCACAAACAAAATTTTTCCATTCAAAAGTTTGTGTCTAATAATTAACAGATATGTCACTTTTAGACATCAGTATTAACTGACACAAAGCAAAATCAAAATGCCAAAGACAGATATCCTTTGAACTTGACCTAAATATCCTTTAGATGTATCAGCATATCAAATCAAATATAAATTCAATATCTATATTGGTTCCAGAGATAACGAGCGGAAACTGCTAATTTCAAGAAATTTCCTAAGTCCAAGGGGAATAACAAAAATTACTGAACCAAAACCAAATTTGAACTTGACCTAGATAAACTTAAGGTGTATCTGTATGCGAAATATCAATTCAATATCTCTATCCGTTCCAGAAATAATGAGCAGAAACTGTAGTAAATGAACTGATCGACAGACTGACAGACTGACAGACCGACTGACCTACCAACCGCAGCAAAACAATATGCCCCACCTTCTTCTAAGGGGGGCATAATAAAAGCTTAACAGCAATTTTTAATCTGGAGAAAATTCTTTGTCCTTGACCTTTAATTTAAGAGTCAATGGTTTTCTCTGACTAGCACCATCACTGCTTTCTCCATCTGATGAAGTTTGATGAGATTTAAACGAGAAAGGAGTAAAATCCTCCGGGTCAGATTCAAATTCAAATTCATCTTTTCTATCAGATTTTGGACCAGATTTTTTACGTTTATGTTTCTGTTCTTTAGGATCGCGTGCATGTGGAGAGTGCTTGATCTCCCTTTGTGAACTGTGTGTAGAATCTCGATAGTGAGGAGAGTCCTTGCGTGGTGAAAGCTTGGATTCTTTATGGTGTGGAGAATCTCTATGAGAACCATGAATGTGTGGTGAATGTTTAGACTCCTTGTAGTGCGGAGAATCTCTGTGGGAATCTCTATGAGAATGTGGTGAATGTTTGGATTCTTTGAGATATGATACGTCTCTGTGAGACTGGGGCGAATCTTTGGCTTCTCTGTGAAAATGTGGTGATCCTTTAATGTCACGGTGATGAGGTGAATCCTTTGGATGTGCCAATGGAGAATTTCTGGATTCTTTATGTACATGAGGTGAACTTTTACTTTCTCTTTGGTGATATGGAGAGTGTTTGGATTCCTTCTGATGAGGAGAGGATTTACTTTTGTAAGAATGGGAAGACTTTTTTGCTTCTTTAGCTAAATGTTCTATGGGTTTCACTTTGAGGTGTTTCCCAGGTCTTGTTATAATCTTCAACTTGATGCCACTACCAGTGTTACTGACTGAGGTCTTCATTATATCCCCTTTAGAGGCTGCTCCTGAAGCACTGTAGGAAGGGTCCTGTTCACTCATTGCTACATCACCCTCCTCATCCACCTCTGCATACTGTACCTGGCTACGCGAGCGGAATCTCTTAGGCTGATGATAAGGTATAACTTCCTCCTCAAATTCATCCTCATCGTCTGACTGTAACATCTTAGATATCCTCTGTTCTGCAAGTTTCTTGTTCCTCCTCTGTTCATGCTCTAAACGCTCCATTTCTTCACGTTCCCGAGCAATCTCCACCTGACGGATTTCTTCTAGCCTCTTTTTTCCTGCCTCCATCAGTTTATGATGCTCTTCTTGTAGCTTTCTTTCTCTTTCTCGACGCTCAAAGTCAATTTGTCTCTGGAGTCTCTCCCTCTCCATTCTCTCTTTATCCAGCTTTTGTTGTATCTTCACCTGTTCCATGAATTCTGCAAGCAGTTCCTCTCCACTTTTGGATGCCTCAGGATCGGAGAGTGAGACAAGAGAATCACTCTTTTTAGGCAGGAAAACCTTTCCTTTTAGATCACATTTATCATTAAGTAAAGGGAGCTTCATAGCTAAACTGTCACCAAAGTACTCATACATCTGAGAATAGAGGGTTGCCATACTGGGATTTAAATTCGGAGTGGGTTCAGATTTGACCTGAACCTTAACATCCTCTTGCATGTCCTTCTCCTTGGGCTGTGCAGGTCTTGGGTGTTCATCCGCCTCCTGACTTGATAGCGGGACACTGTCATTTACAAACTTCTCAAATTTACATAATTCCTCTCGAAAGAATAGTTCAAATCCTTGCTGCAATTAAAAAAAAAATTGAAAATCATACATAAAAAAGTTAAAATTCTCAAAACACTGGACAAAGGAAATTATCTGCAAAATAATTCTGCAATTTTCCATTTTACATGTAATGCATTCATGTGGTTCAATTAATAAGAAAACCTACCTGCAAGGCACCATGTACTTTATGTGCATCTGCCTTAGTGGCCATATTGGAGAAGGACACATCTTCCAGGGCAGCGTTTAAGTGAACCCAGTATTCAGGAAGATGTGGTATTAGAATATCCTTCACAACCTGGCAAAAAAATATAAAAGAACCAAGGGATAAGGATAGAAACTTAATGGTTGGTGGTATGTCAAAGTTTTATGTCACTTTCAACAATATGTATTGAAATGTGACAAGGAATCAAGAGGTAACCAACCTCTTAAAAAAGAATTGAAATATGAGATTTCACCAAGATCACCTGCACTGCAAGCTAGATACATGTATTATATGGAGTAACAATCAAGTAACAAATACCATGGAAAAAAGGCAAAGTAAGTCTGATTATATGACGTTGTTAACTGGAAACTTTATTCAGTAGACCTATGAAAATATTTATGAATTTAGTCTTTATAATTTAATGTCTTATTCCATTTTTCAGAATTTTCCACTTACATTGTGTCAGCATTATAAACAAAATTGTGACTTCTGAGGAGTACTCTAGAAAGCAGAAACTAGAGATCATAAATGTGCCTAATCTTTCCTTTACCTAGAGTCGTCAAGTCATTAGACATTAATTACATTACTTTTATGAGATTCTAACTTAAAATTTCTGATTAAGAACTGCACTCACAAGGTCAAGTTTGATCAAAATATGTTTAGTACATTGTACATTTGAATTGTAAAGATGATGGATAAATCCAAAGCACAAGTCCAAAAATCATAAAACCAGAGGACATACAAAATCAGTGAAAATGAAAAACAAATGGAAAATAACAAAATATGTCTACTTGAAGAGCATATGTGAACCCCTGTGATGGAGTGAGATCAGGTGCCCGGGGAGAGTGAGCATCTCCTGCTTGCTAGCAACACCCGTCACATATACCCAGAAGAAAGAGTCAGATTGTGTAAATTCCATATGTATTTATATATGGAGAAGTCAAAGTAGGTAACCTTCTAGTATAGAAGGTGTCAAATCTGTGTAAAATGATCGGAATCGGTCTCAGTCCAGAATATCATTTAAAAGTCTGGATAACGAGATATCATATGGATTAATAAGAGTCTTGTAACGACCATAGAATTTCCTCAGTGACGTTGCTAGTCTAGCACATATATAACCCTGGTTGAGCAGCTTAACTGAAAGTCGCCTAGCCCTCAGAACAAAGTCACTGTAATTTGAACATGCTCTGGAATAACGTATTAACTGAGATATGAATACGCCGTATGCGGGCGATGATGGAATGTTGCTACTTATGAAAGGAAAGTTTGTGATAGCGAAATTGAAATCGTCACGTTTGTCATAGAGTGAGGTGTTCAATTGACCATTAATATCCAATGCTATGTAGTCTATGTAGTCTTTGTCAACTGTTGTATGTTTTACCTGAGTACCCAGAGAGAGCAGTCCCATGACAGCTCCGTAGTGACAGCAGAATGGCTTTGTGTGATCGTGTAGTACCTCCTTTAGTGTGTGAATAGTATTCATCGATAGGTGGTTACTAGGGCTTGTCCACATACTACAAGTAAATGACATAGAAAATGTGCGTATTAACAGTAAATTACATAAAACTCAAGCTGTTCATCAACCATATGATTTTTGTTTTCCATTTTTTCACATCATTTTTTTTACAAGCTGTTGTTAGGTTCAGTCAATCAATCAATAAGAAACAAGTTTCATAATCAAGACTTTCATACAGTTGAAATCGTTTAAAATTAAAAATTAGCATTTTATTCAAATATTCAAAGAATATGAGTATGTCAAAATAAACCACTAATTTTATCATAACTTTTAAGTGTCTATAATTCAAGTAACAGTGGACAATGCTGCCAGATATCTACTGGTAAAAAAAAAACCTGATAGGTATACATGAGAATCAAATATAAGACTTACGATACAATCTGTGCTAGGAGACGTGCAGCGTAATCTCTTAGGACCCAATGATCATTCCTGGGATCTATAGAGGCAGCCAGTGGCTCTAGGAGGCAGTTAGTGACACCTTGCACCAACTGGCTTAACTACAATGACATATAAAACTACTGTAAAGAGTAATACTGAAGAAAATACCTAAACACTAAATTTTCCTCCCCCACCCTCCCTGGAGGAGAACCAGGTGTACCATATACACCTTTAAATGTTTAATGGTTATGTGATAGGTGAGGTGTGCTCACATCTTTACCTGGCCCATTTCATCCACTCTGTCAGTCAGGTCTCAACTTTGATTGCTTGACTATTGTTTTACGTCACTCCAAGATTATTTCATATATGTAATGCGGCATCTGCCTGACGCATTACACAGAAATTCATACTTTGCAATGGACCCTCCCTAAGCAGGGATGAATTTTTACATGCCATGTCTACTATAGCAAGGGACCTCAGTTTTTACTGTCTCATTCCAGAGAGAGGACATCAGTGCAGTGTGTGCATGGTGGGAGTCGTACCTGGGACCTCTCCGTCACAAGTAAAGCACCTCATTCACTGAGCTACACTGGCTCAATCTCAAATCAGGTGTATGATAACACCCTACCCAGATCATTGGAATTCTGAATAAGCAATTGCAGCATGGAAGATATTTCAAATATTTTTAACATCACTCATTTCTGGACAGACAGTCCTCAATGTCATGGTATAATATGCTCTGAATAAAAGAGTGTGAACAAAAAAAAATCTAATAAAAAAAATTGGTCTGTAATAAAGTAGAAATTTAATATTCATGAATATGTGCGATTAGTTTCGGAATTGTTTTCACCATGACCATATTTTACAACATTATGGTTTGCTTGGCAGACTGCGTATATTCCTTATCAATCACCGTAATGTATAAAAGTTATATCAAACTATCTTTAACATCAACCATTTAGGACAGACAATCTTCAGTGCCATAGTTTAATATGCTCTGCATAAAAGAGGGTGAACAGAAAAATCTAATCAAAAGGAATTGTTTCGTGATACATTTGTATAGCAGAAATAAACAGTAGCTTTACCCTTGAATTATTAATATTCAAGGATATCTGTAATTAGTTTTGGAATTGTTTTCATCATAAATATATTTTACAATACTATGGATTGCATGGCTAACTGCATATGCTTGTATTCAACAATCACTGGTCACAGGAAAGGTATTGTATAAATTCGTATCATATATGTATAGTAAGAATGTTTTTTCATGATACAAAACAAGCTTACATTTAGTATTCCTATAAAAAATGCTATCGAACTTTAAGTAATCATACATACACAGGACTGAGGCTCAAGGAAGAGAGATGTATTGTTGATGATGGCTTTAACCATGTGTAGAAACTTAGTCAGCTGTCCAACATCGTGACTTGAGCTCCTGACCTACAAATGATACAACAAAACTTAATCTGCTGTCCAAAATCAAGACACTCCTGACTTACAAACGATACAATAAAACTTGATCAGCTGTCTGAAATCATGACACTCCTGACCTACAAACAATACAACAAAACTTAGTCAGCTGCCCAAAATCATGACACTCCTGACCTACAAACAATACAACAAAACTCAGCTTTCCGACATCATGACTTGAGCTCCTGACCTACAAATGATACAACAAAACTTAATCAGCTGTCCAAAATCATGACACTCCTGACCTACAAACATTACAACAAAACTTAGTCAGTGGCCTAAAATCATAACACTGCTGACCTACTAACAATACAACAAAACTTAGTCAGCAGTTTCATATCAGGACTCATACTACTAAGAAATGACTGAACTTTTGAAATCATTTTCAGTTAACAAGAAATTTCAGTTATCTGTGTTCAAATTAATGAAATACATTCACAGGTTTCTCTGTTTGATATGTTATACCTTTTTCAATACTGGAATTTCATAAATTTGACAAAAAATTTACTTATAAAGCAACATTTGATCAATTTGTAATCAAACAGAAAGTCAGAATATCCATTTCTGCTCAAATTCACTTCTATTTGACCATAGTATTTCAAAAATATAAAAAGATAAATTCGCATGATTTCCGCTTGAGTATAGAAATCAGCATTTTCTAAAATGCACTGAAACGATCCTGACATTTGATCTCACTCTAATATCAAAAGTATTTCTTTACACATGTTTTTTAACTGAAATTCACTCATCTATGAAACACAGAAATTCATTGTCATCTGAAGTTCCATAAACATTGCACAAAGTCAAATGACATGATTGTTTATGACTTCATTATAACAACAACTAAAATTCACATTATTTTACAAACTGTGAAAGGGTCAATTGACATGTGTAACTTTTTTTGTAATGATTAGAACTTGTCATTCTGATCCTAAAATTAAATATTTGAACCTATATTGGACTACCCTACCTCAGACACCCTTTCTTCAATGAACACGCAAATGATTTTGATATCTGACTCAATAAGGCTCTTTTTTTACTTGTAACCATAGTAACTGTGTTACATGTACCAGTTTTAGGATACAGAAGACACAATATATCTAAGATTCCTGCTTGTAATTTGACCAAGAGGAAGACTGGTCATACTACCAAATGACCAGTCTAGAACACAGAGTAGAGATAATCCTGGTGTAACATTAAACAATAATCAATCAACCAAACAGTCAAGTGACTGAATTACAATCTGAACAATTGTACTAATCCAAAAGCTGAAAGGATAACATCATTTTCTTATCAAGAATGAAAACTGAATGAGAGACTGTAAGTATTTATCAAATGTACATATGGAGTCATTTTTTTTTGGAAATGTCAGTATAGGAAACCTATTCCAAAGTTACCCGGTATCTCTTATTCTTCATCAGACATTATAATGCACATAAACTGAACCAATTCATCTATATGACATGGCATCCAGAATGTGACATCACATTAAATACATAGGTATTTGAAAAACTTGTAGGTCATCAGTGAATACCCTGCTAATTTTCATAACCATGAATCAATCAAATTAAATTTGACAAACAAAATTCGTAAGAATTATACATTCTCTCTAAAGGCCAACATGACAGACAAGCACACCAAAAATATGATATATCAGAAGATAATATAGCTGGCTGAGTGGGTTAAAATTTGCAAATTAGCAACCATCAAACAGTCTGACAAAAAGTAAGTCATAGTGGAAGGTCAAGATCACAAGTTAAAAAATAATGTACCAAATGGAATGTTTTGTCCCAAAAATTAAAAATGTAAAATATGACAGTACCACTTTATACAGTTTTTGTACACGGACAACAACACCACAGTAGCCAGGGTATGACAAAACTCTCCGGACATTTTTTCCCAATGAGCTAATAAAACTCTGTGAAACTATAATTTTATATTTTTTACAAAGCTCAGCAGTAAAATCTTACCCCTGAAAATATGAAGCTAACAAAGTGAGGGAGGAGGGGAGACAACTGTGGATTGCAAGACAAGTCCTTCATAGCAAACTGAAAGAAGAATTATATGATTATCATTTAAAAACAACAGTCATTTTTAAGAGAAAAATTACACTTTAACTGCAAAATTTGGTCCTGCATAATTTATTACTTCATAATTTTTAAGTGTATTAATGAAAAACATGGCACTAGTCTATCTTTGAGGTGTAAGTATGTCATGAAGATGAAAAAAAATTCATATTAAAAGTATCTCAAATTCATTTCAATGTAGAGATGTAGACATGTCAATTATTATGTTTTAATTACCTTTATCTTATTTCTATTTACGACAGTAAATATAAAAATCTGAACAAAGACATTGATTCTGGAAATAAAGGACTCCATTTATGTGTCCAAATATTACTTAAAGTTTAATATTTCCATTTTGTAATATGCAACTTTGCTTAAGGGGTCCGTTCTCGGTACGAATTTTAATGCGCTGCGCAAGTTTTAGCGCATGCCGATCGACTGTAATCATTAAAATAGTCGGCATCTTAAAAACATTAATAATATTAAAAAATTAGCAACAAATTATAAAATCAGCATAGTTTAACCGTAATGTATCAACCCAACATTAATATATCGAAATTAATTTCCATAATATCTGATTACGACATTTCAAAACATTAAAAATAGTGTTTTTTGAGATTTCCCCCCAAAACTGAACCAAGCGGTGATTTTTTCTACAATTCTCTGAAAATTATTTTTATTTAGCATTTCATCACTGACGAAAAAATGATCAATTTTCCTACTGTAGTTTTTGAGATATTTTTACCCAGAACAGCCTCGTTAAAATTAACTGACATTAAAAAAATAAGAAGAACAGTGATTTCTTTTTCTATAATCTATAGCAACATGTAATACAGTAGTAAGCATGTTGTCTTAAAATTGGAAGAACATCCAGTCCAATCTCGCTGTAATCATAGGTTTATTGTGTGGTGTCCCGGGATAAGGCACTTCATCTTCATTTCTTAGTCTACCCTGCCATGAAAGGGTATTAATGTCAACTGGTAAAGTGAATGCAATGGGTTGGTCCCCAGTCCTGGGAAAGTCTGAATCTCGTCTGCTTCAGACCGTAGAAACCAAGTACATGTATAAGTTCTGGACTTGTATTTATTCATGACATACAGAAGGATTCCCATCATATTCTACAATTTGACAGCACATCTTTGTTGCTTACCTTCAGTGCTGTAGTGTCAGAGCTGAGTACGATGTTTGTTACAACATCATAATACTTCTGTAAGGAGTCTGAGATCTCTTGCTTTGCTACTTTAGCTGTACAAAATAAGAAGCAATTACTAAACATAAACTAGATTTAACACACTATTACTATAACATTCTTACTTCTGAATCAGTTACATACTTTGATACTTTTACTTAAACAAAGGATCAAAGTTCTATGCTTGGGTATCATATATATCCGACAACTTGTATAAAATAAACAGTACATGTTGTATATATAAATAAACAAAATTCTACATTCTACATTCTTCTACGTAATCAAATTCTATGGAAATTGATCTAAAACTTAGGGAAATGATAGTCGAAAAATGACGTTTTCGTAGGAATTTGATGACATCAAAATTGTTTTATGTCAGGTACCATCCCAAATGGGAAGTAAATCTGTTTAACGAAAAGACTCAATATTTACTGCTTACTTTGTTCTATGAATTCTCAGTACATGCATCTTATCCCTTTCCAATTTCTACAGCAAGTTAAGTTAATTTGCCTTTAGTTTTACATTCAGAAAATCATAAAAGCAGGAAAACACAAGAAACTGGAGTTAAATGTCTTACCAGAATTGTAAGAACTCAACAGGTCAATTCAGCACTAATCCTAACAACCAACCACCCACGTGTATTACTGTGAGTGTGGTTTTATTAATAGAATTCTGATTTTAGAAGAGTTAATATAGTCCTTTGTATTTTAATTCATAACAACATATTCAAAGATACATACTGTAGAAGAAGAGTCAGAGCTCATGACATCACTAATACCTCTTATTTCAACATTTTATACCAAAATGTGGTTGAGCTAACTTAAAATAAAACCACTTACATGTAAACGTAATTGTTTGAATCTAGGTGTACGTATAATATTCAACATAACTCTACCACTGATCACTCACCCGGGGGTTGAGACAACGAGGATGACTTTGTTACACCATTCACAGCCAACCAATGAGCTGGAATTAACCATAGTAAAAATAGCTTTTTAAAATTTTTAAATCTTTTAAAATATGCAAGTAATAGATCTAATCTAAAATTAAAAACAAAAACAAAGAAATGACGCAATTTGATTTTGACACCAACACACACCTATGTGTGAATATTCTTGGTAATTATGTAGCTTCTTGTAACTAACAAAATGATGCATAAAAACGTAAGTCTGACAAACCTAGTCTGAGGACACTGCCAAAACCCTAACTTACCTCCCTTCTAACACACTTCACACATCAGTTTGTGTCTCCAGTGTCAGCTTTGGCAAATATTTATGAAAGGATATTAATTGTTCGTTTAAGGTTTAACTTTAACACCACACCAGTATCATTTCACCTATGCAGTGGCAACATCTGGCACATTGCCTCAAAATTTTGATTAATGGAATGTGCCTACCTTAATCTTTTATAGGCCAGCATGACATGCATGGTCCTCAGCTTTCACTGTCTCGTTTGAAGGCAGATGATTCTTTTCAAAATTGTTTACGCTAAATATTATATGTACTACTAAGAAATGCTTGAATTAATCCAAACATGTGTTCACTGCTTTATGATTTGTCTTACCGTATTTGGATTATGATATGGAGTATGAAGAGCTTTTCTTATAATGATAGCAGAGGTGCTATTCCGATTAGATAAAAAACTTTAACCTTGCTGTCTACAAATGATAATGCTGCCACAAACTCTGCTGGGGGTAGGATATTAGCTCTCTGATGTTTCATCCTACAAAACTAAAAATTAAAAGCATTTCAACCACTGTTTGTATCAGATTTGTTAGAAGTAATATCCTACTTTTGATTGAAGTTTCTCCATTGTTCTGAGGGACATTTTCATTCAAGGCAAGGCTGCTTAAGCTTACATCAGCATCATCTACAAAGAAAATCTCTCCCTCTTTTGTCTGCCGAAAGGTCAAGGGGTCAGGAAAATTATGGCCATGGATAGGCTACAATATATAGGAATACAGTTACAACATGATGAATCAATTGTAATTGTGAATGAGAACACTTTATGTCTTTAATTCTAGAATGCCACCATGGAAACTGGATAATACATGTATAACACTCAAGAATTTTAACCAAAGCTTGACAAAAGCTAAAGTGTGTTACAGCACAATATTTTAGGCCGCTCAGTCTCTGTTTTTCATGCCATCCAAGTTTCATATCATTACAATACGACAAACTTACCATGCATGTATAATTACCTTTTTTGTAATACAATGTACAATGAGTTTAATTCTGAATGCTTCTTTACTATCATTTGCTATTCAAAAGAGGATCTCATTCAGAAGTATCATATAAAACAGAGAGAAATAGCTTGAAAAATGAAAAATAAATAAACTTGATCCATCATTGTCAAAAAGATTTACCTGTACATCACTCATCTTCAAGGCTTTATTAAAGTCTTCTGTAGTTAACTTCTTTCTTTTTGCATGCTTCATATACAGGGAACTATACTGAAAAAATAAACAGGAAACTATAGAAGACTTCTAGATAATAAGTGATAAGAAATTTGAGCCTGTGAATATACAGTCTCAAATACATTTTAATTCATAAACAATAAAATGAAACGTGACAAAAGAAATCGTGGATGAGCCAATCTTAAATGAATTTATATTACAGTATAAACAGTCAGGTTTTGTCATTTGCAGTTAACAGTTTTGTTAGCAGCTATAATTTAATAACCCTTTCTTGACTATTATAAATTATAATATACAGAATAATGTTTCATTAAGAGGTACAGAAAGAGGCTATGGTAACCTGTGGCAGGTGATAGCTGAAGAAAGGTTTGAATGTATATTAACACTAAACAAAACATTAAATGAATATTTACATGAGTGGCTTCCCTTAGTCGATAACTTGCATCTTCTCCCAGTAGGGCCGCAGCATCATCAGTTATGTCAGAATACCCAGCAGCCTCAGCTATCAAACGGATCGTCTCCTTTGTCAAGACAGCATATCGCCGCTCATCAGGAACCCTACGTTCCTCCTTCTCTGTCATCTTCCTTCATACATATATTTCAGCTGTACATCTGAATTTAATATTGATGGTAATAAATGTGATATGAAAACTTAATAATTATGTCTTTTGTTCTTTGATTACTGTATTTGTTAAATACAGAGGATTATTTCATTTGGATGCATTAGTGAAATTTTCGAGCAGAGCTGAAGTTTACAGTCTATACTATGAGACTATATTCTGTCATGTCAACGATTTATTTCCACCTGAGAAAATTACTTTATCTCTTTTACAACACTGTACATAACCAATGATCTTGTTCTGAAATTACAGATTGTTCGAAAGATGGATTATTTTAATTCACCTGTATAAAAAGGATTTAAAATCACTCTCAAAATGAATACCTGCATGTAATCATTAAATATCCCACTCACTAACTGTACTGTTTTCACACCTAATTTCATTTCACTCAAGGATTTATTTTCCTTTTCCATTTCTATATCTTAAGCGAGTAAATGTTATTCAATAATTTTTCATATACACCAAAACATTTACATCATACCAGTACCTTAAAATATATGTAAAAAAATATAATTGCTTTTGTACAAATCGTATGAAACAATGACATACAAAATTTTAATGAAAATACATGTACACATGTATGATATATTCCATACTGGTCATTTTATTGAATTTCTGATCATTAACTGAACAAGTGAAGACTGATTACATGTACTATAGCAGTGAGTACCTGATCAATATTAGTGGACTGAATATCTGGCCTTACAATTATTTATATAGGTATCTTTTGCTAAAAGAGCAGATGATACAGCCCTCTATTTAACACTAAACAACTTAGAGGACAGTAAAACCATCCAACAAGACCTAGATTGTCTAAAAGAATGGGAAGTAAACAACAAATGTCAAGTCATCCAGGGAAGTAGAGCTAGGCACCCTGTTCTATTTAGGTACTCACTACCTGGGCACAGTCTAAAGGTAGTCGACCATGTCAAATACCTCGAAGTAAATATAGCCTCAGACCTATAAACATGTAGATTCTGTAGTGCGTAAAGCCAGCAGATCCATAGAACTTAAAAAAAGAAATATTAAGACCAAACACCAGAACATTAGGGCCACCATTCATTCATTCATTCACTCATTTCGAGAACTTCCTCCTATGTACATATACATGAATAAGGAGCACCCTGGAGGGTTAGTTGGAAGGTTTAAGTAAATTTACAGATAAATTAATGTAGGATACTAATAAAATCGTAAATAAACATAGTGCAAGAAAGTTTAAATTTAAGCAAAGAGTGTAGCTGAATAACTAAAATAGTGCAATATTGAAGAATGCTTAAAAAAGAGAGAAAATTAAAAAGGAGACCAGGTTATAAAAGTACGGTCAAACTTCGATATCTCGAACACTGATATCTCGAATACCCGGGATATCTCAAAGTCGAACGTCGGTCCCGAAAAAAATCCTTCGTATTATGATTAAATTCACCCCGGATGTGTCGAACACTGATATGTCGAATACCATGCGTATCTCGAATACATTTTCAAGTCCAGAAGTTCTTATTTACCCGGTTTATCTCGAAGTTGGCTTCTTATTGACAATGTTCCCTGTGGTGTTTACCCTAAATGACAGGTCGCTCGCGTGGTGTGATCAATTGACGGTGTCGGTGTACAAAGCCGCAGAAATTACATAATCAATCGCGTCCGTGCGTACCCTGTTATTTATACCAAATATTAATAAATGATGATAGCTTATTAAACTCAGCACAAAATTAGATAATTAACATTAACTGTAATTAATGCTTTTTCATACCTGTGTTTAAAGAAATTTCTTTACACTGTTCATTAATTATTACTATTTCCAATCCGTGTGTATGTCTATGTATTTTTATGCAAAGTAATAGTAATTAAATAATATTATGACGTGTGTCTTTATCATGTCTTACGTGTTAGCCCGTCCTGGGTTTTAGGTATAGTATAAGACAGTTATATCCAGTATTGGATTTAAATTACGATGTTACTGAAAAGGAAACATGACGTTTTCAGTTTTGGAGTATATTCTCTACGTATTCATAAAATATAAAAGGTATGATGAGATTTAGATTAATTATTTAGGAACAATACAATATGCACATCTTCATGCGTATTTATTGATAAATACATGTATATCTCATACATCTACTATAATAATCACAAATGTCAAATGAATTGGCGTACATTAACAACTGCAAGATTTGTGATCCTAAACTCAAAATTTGGATATCTCGAACTACGGATATCTCGCAGTATTTTCCACGGCCCCTCCAACTTCGAGATAACGAGGTTTGACTGTATATCTTTGTATTGGGGAGAATGTAAAAGGTAAAATTTTGAATGAGCTAAATCATTTAGCTAGGTTCCCAATCAGGGGAGGGCAAGTATGTGCAGGGGATTCATGCATTTGATATGACAGGGGCATGCTCCAAGTGGGGCACCATATGTATGCCATTTAGTCATTAATGTTTAATGCTGAAGGTTGAGGGCGCTTGAGAATTATTTTGCAAAGTCGATCAACAGTGACCTGTGTAATCCGAGTTACAACTGGGTCATCTATATGTACATATGCTTAGGGAACATGTATAATGTTGTGCTGAGTCTGTCCTATGTACACCTACATGGAAATGCATTAAAAATTGTGATGCACTGCTAATGAGCTGCTCAAGCCTGTCAAAATGATCTATTACAGGCAAATGTGCTGCCATAGGCAGAAGAGCCCATGTTACGCGGCATGACATCTATAGTTAGTATACATTAGTCCACAGATTTCCTACCACCACATTTAAGACCATTGTGAGACCACAACTCGAATAGATAGCCAGTGCATGGGATCCCTACATAAAAGATCTCTCCACTAAACTTGAAATGATCCAGGGCTGAGCTGAAAAGTGGACCATGAATGACTTTGCACCCACCTCAATAGTTAACAAATCCCAAAGAAAATAACTATCAATTAAAATTATTCAGTCTATTGGTACACACCTTAAATATACTTCGATTCACAGTATTAAGTGAGATTCTTGGGGTAACCTGTATTTGATTTGCATTTACCCCTTTCGAATGTATAGAAATGCTGTACGTCAGAGAAAATTCTAGCTACATTAGTAAACAATCACAATCCTCCTCCGACGAAAGTCATTTAAAACAAATAAAGATATCAGTCTTAAAGGTTAAACTCCTTGATAATTGTCCTTGACACTATAGAATATGTAAACATTTCTTATCTAGTAAGTTCAGAACTAGAATATTACCTTGAACTTGGCCATACGAATGTTTTCAATTCTCTACAATGTCAAGGTCTTCTGTGAGTTACTGCATGTGGGTACTGCATGGTGCCATTTGACGAGAGTATCTCACAGGTAAAGCACGCTTTTATTTTTATCTTGCGACTTGCGTTTATTGTATGATTTGGCAACACATAATCTGCTTAATATTACGTAATGCATGCACTGATGCAATCAATATATAATTTAAATTTTAAGCTTGTAAATTATATAATTAATTACGCCGGGACCGGTAACTTGTTAAGTGGAAGTTCTAACTTCTACTGCCTGGCACTGCAAGTATCAGTGGTATGAACATGCATGACTTTTACATCTGTTTACAATTTTAATAATTCCAGCCTGCTTTCCTAGGCCTAATTATAATTTATATTTGTGATTTTTAGAAGTTGTATGTAATTGTATTTCGGTAGAAACATGAATTTATATATTCAAACTCGGATTTAAATTGAAACATAAAACTTGAAAATAATATACTTTGTTGATCTGCTACATCATCCAAATTTTTTTTACCTGTAGCAGAATTTAAGATTGGTTACTTCAGAACTACCAGTAAAGGGGATCCATTCCAATAACATGCAATATTTTATTTATACCTGTCTGGTGTTAAAATGTAAACACTTACACTATTGATCAGTCTGATGTTATAATTTACTTATTATATATAGTAGAAGCATCATTGACTAGTATGATGTTATACAGCGATCATAAGCCGGCGTGGCCTAGTGGTATCGCGTCGGACTCCTGATCGGGAGGCTGGGGTTCGAGTCCCGCTCTGGTCATGCCGGTGTCATGTTTTTCGGATGAGACAGTTAAAACCGAGGCCCCGTGTCGTGGTATGCATGGCACGTTAAAGATCCCTCACTGCTTCGGGTGGGTCCGTTGCAAAGGTCAAAATTTGTATACTCCGCATCAGGCAGATGCCGTCACCATATACGTGAAATATTCGTGGTGTGACGTAAAACAAAAATCAATCAATCAATCAAATACAGCGATCACACCACTGACCAGTCTGTTGGTATACAATGGCTACACCACTGACCATCTGTTGGTATACAATGGCCACACCACTGACCATCTGTTGGTATACAATGGCCACACCACTGACCAATCTGTTGTTATACAATGGCCACACCACTGACCTGCAATCTGTTGGTGTACAATGGCCACGCCACTGACCAATCTGTTGGTATACAATGGCCACACCACTGACAAATCTGATATTATACAGAAGTAGCAGTGCTAATGACTTGAATGATGATACAAAATGACCCTTAACTACTGATCAATATGATGTTATACAATCACCACACGACTATGATGTTATACAGTGTCCACACCAGTGTGATGTTATACAAAGTCCACTCCACTGACCAGTCTGATGTTATACAGTGTTCACATCAGTATGATGGTGTAGTATCCACACCAGTATGATGTTATACAGTGTTTACACCAGTGTGATGTTATAGTGCCCACACCAGTATGATGTTAGACAGTGTCCACACCAGTGTGATGTAATACAATGTCCACACCATTATGATCTTATACAGTGTCCACACCAGTGTGATGTAATACAGTGTCCACACCAGTATGATGTTATACAGTGTCCACACCAGTGTGGTGTTATACAGTGTCCACACCAGTGTGGTGTTATACAGTGTCCACACCAGTGTGATGTAATACAGTGTCCACACCAGTGTGATGTTATACAGTGTCCACACCAGTGTGATGTTATACAGTGTCCACACCAGTGTGATGTAATACAGTGTCCACACCAGTGTGATGTAATACAGTATCCACACCACTGCGTCTTTCAGATGAGACTAAAAACCGAGGCCCCGTGTCGTGGTATGCATGGCACGTTAAAGATCCCTCACTGCTTTGCGTGGGTCCGTTGCAAAGGTCAAAATTTGTATGCCCCGCATCAGGCAGATGTCATCACCATATACGTGAAATATTCGTGGTGTGCCGTTAAACAAAAATTAATCAATCAATCAACCACACCAGTGTGATGTTATACAGTTTCCACACCAGTGTGATGTAATACAGTGTCCACACCAGTTGATTAAATAGTGTCGACAACAGTTTAATGTTATAGTGTCCACATCAGTGTGATGCAATACAGACATTACAGTGTCCACACCAGTATGTTGCTGTACAGTGTCTACACCAATGTGGTGTTATACAGTGTCCAAACCATTGTAGTGTTATACATTGTCCACATCAGTGTTATGTAATACAGTGTCCACACCAGTATGTTGCTATACATTGTCCACACCTGTGTGTGATGTTATACAGTGTCCACACCTGTGTGGTGTTATACAGTGTCCACACCAGTGTGGTGTTATACAGTGTCAACACCAGTGTGAAATTATACAGTGTCCACACCAGTGTGATGTAATACAGTGTAAACACCATTGTTGTTATACAATGGTCACACCACTGACCAATCTGATATTATATATAAGTAGCAGTGCTGATGACTTCACTGATGATACACAGTGACCTTTAACTACTGACCAATATGATGTCATACAATTACCACATCACTATGATGTTATGCAGGATCCATACCAGTGTGATGTTATACAAAGTCCACTCCACTGACCAGTCTAATGTTACACAAAGTTCACTCCACTGACCAGTCTGATGTTATTCAGTGTCCACGCCAGTGTGATATAATACAGTGTCCATACCAGTATGATGTTATATAGTGTCCACACTAGTATGATGTTATACAGTGTCCACACCAGTATGATGGTATGCAGTGTCCACACAAGTGTGGTGTTACACAGTGCCCACACCAGTGTGATGTAATACAGTGTCCACACCAGTATGATGTTATACAGTGTCCACACCAGTGTGATGTAATACAGTGTACACACCAATATGATGTTATACACTGTCCACACCAGTGTGGTGTTATACAGTGTCCACACCAGTGTGATGTAATACAGTGTCCACACCAGTATGATTTTATACAGTGTCCACACCAGTTTGATTTAATACAGTGTCCACACCAGTGTGGTGTTATACATTGTCCACACCAGTGTGATGTTATATAGTGTTCACACCAGTATGATGTTATACAGTGTCCACACCAGTGTGGTGTTATACAGTGTCCACACCAGTGTTATGTAATACAGTGTCCACACCAGTGTGATGTTATACAGTGTTCACACCAGTGTGATGTAATACAGTGTCCACACCAATATGATGTTGTACAGAAGTACCAGTAATGATTTATCTGATGTTACAAACTGACTTTGCTACTGACCAATGTGATGTTATATATTTGCCACATGACTGACCATTCTGATGTTCTACATCCGTAACACCATTGTTTTGTCTGATGTTATACTCTGGTTATATTTCTGGTTCAGAAACAGCTATACACGTACAAATCTAACAAAAACAAAGTCCTTGAGGAATTTACCGGTAAAGTGAAGTTACCAAGCAGATACCAATATAAGTGCATATGTATAAACATCGAACAGAGATAAAATGGTATTTACGCATTTATACGCAGAGAAATTCGACATGTAATACTGGCTATATATAGAATTATTCAACAATTAAAAGTAGTGTACACGTATATGATAAACAAAATTAAAACTTTGTTTTTAAGTGAGACGCTGTGTTTTCCTAAATGCTGCATTATTCAGAAAGCCTCAATTCATTTCACGACACAAATATTCCACCACTTTGTTAAACCATTCATTCAGTGGTTAAAAAGTGCAAATTATCAGTAAAAATGTTCCTTTGAATAAAAAGAAAGGAAGTTCTAGAGAGAAAACAAGGAATAAATAAAGAAGGTATTCTTTAGTTCATGTATAGATGTTGTTTATCTCTTTGTCAATGTCACTAGGATCGACAAACATTCTGTTTGGTTCAAAGTCCAAGTTAAGTCTGGAATGAGGGGAAACACGTGCTGTCTAGGATTCGGTGACCCATTAGATTTAGTGGGCCCTCAGTCGTAAATCACCATGTCGTGAATCGGACGTAAATAACGAGTTATAAACTTCATGGTTAGTCGTACACTACCCAAGAGGATCTACGAGACCGCTGTATATTCGCAAACTTACTTAAATGTAAAACCATAAGGAGAATGGAGACGCCATCTGCATTCTGCATCTATGCAATGTAAGCAACTGAGGCAGTGAGGGATAATGTACATATCAAAGCCATGGAGCCTCGGGGATTTGTCTCACCAGAGAGAGAGAGAGAGCAATCAGACTCTAACATTGGGACCTCTAGGCCCGGAGCCAAGCATTTCACTAACCTAGTGACTTAGTTTTAGAAGCTCCTGTGTGGTATCGTATCGTTTATAAAAGTATTGCATGTTATGTAATACTGTGGTACAGTTGTCTAAAAGTTACCAAGTACAAATTCAAAATTCGGTAAATATCACAGATGTCAGTCTTTTCAAATTGAGATTTGGTACTTCTCATTCGATATCGGGGACCGAGTGGACCAAAGCGTTCCTTTTGAACTCCCTGTAGCCTCTCATTTCTGTGAGATCTGGTCCGAAGGGGGAGTGGATATTCCAGTATTCCCTACCTCTAAACACGATTCGTCATTGTGCGATTGAAATAATAATGGTGTGATATTAAACAAATAAACAAGAAATCAAGCAAATTTTTCGCTAGACGAGGGCCCTTCTCACCACAGATTGTGATATGTCAGCTTGTACGTCTACATTGCAGGGTGACAGTGACTACGCGCTTGTAGATCTCTATCGGTCTCTACCAAGGGTGCTCAGCATGTCGCGCGTCTTATTATATAGGAGATGATTCTGTATAATCATCCAAGATCATTTTATCTGCCGTGTTATTGTAGAGCTGATACACACGCACAACATAAATACGGAAACAAGACAGTGATGGGCTGGTCATACTGTGAAATTCCGCCTTTCGCATCAATGCGATCACTTGTATAATACGTATACGTTGTTAAGAGGAAGGAAAACGTTGTTGAAAAGGTGACATTAGATAAGTCACTTGCTACAAATGTAAGCTGAGATACAATCTATCAGTGATGCGGCAACATTTGTATGTACGAGATCCCACTCTATTGATTTTGCACATGTAAGCCTTTTTGTTGTTTAAGGCAGGTATATCTATAAAAAGCATCTTCTTTTATTCATATCAAGCGTAGAACATTCAGTTTCCTTTATAACATTTGGCAGATTGACTGGATTATTTGGTTTGTATTCATAAATTATGTAAATTTGAATATACTTTCATAATGAGGAATGTGTGAACAAGTGTATTGGTGAGATCGGTAAGTTGGGGAAAGGTAGGGGGTTATGGAGAATCCTCATGAAAAAAGAATTTGATGTTGTCGTATTTTTTGAGAGAAAGCTTACTGCCGAAACTTTATTGTTCGATACATTTTTTGTTGAGTTTGCACCAGCATGCACGTGGTAAGTTTCAAGTTAGGGGAAATGCGCATGTATAGTGTATGCAGATCGAGCTATACTCGTCTTCCTTAATATGTGAACCTTCTCTATTGGCCCATGATGGTGGGAATAAAGACATTTATGGAGTAAATCCCTTACATTTATCACATATAATATTTTATGTTTACCATTGTGCACTACATAGCATTTCATTTTTTGTTCAACACAGATAAAATTAAAGCAGTTCAGCATTGTGTAACGTAATATTATTGTACATATCAGTGTATTACTCCTTCAATTATAGATTCAATATCCATTTATCTGCTACATGCATGTCTCTCAATTTAATATTACTGTCAATAGAAATATCCTTTGAAAGTAACATATTGAAAATCTATTTTAAAGGCAGCATAAATTAGCTTCACACACCTGAAGGTTATATCAAGGATTTGATCGTACAGACAAGGGTTTGGCTGTAAGATGCTGCGATTACAGTCTCACCTGTCCATTCTCTGTCAAGGGGCCAGGGCTCGACTCCCTAACCCTCTCAGCAAGCATGAACGTGGTTACAGTCTGCCCACAGGACTGGTCAGATGCTCTTCCACACAGCCTAAACCTAATGAAAGGATCAAGAAACTCATGGTGGCCAACAGAGGTCAGTTTGTTATCTTATCTCAAAAATTGTACAATGTGTGTGGTTTTGAAAATTACTCAAGTGATTAACTCTCAAACATTGTCATCAGCTATTTTCTAGGTCATGTAATCAATATCTTGGTCACACTGTCTGTTGTTATAGCATATAGATTATGAATATAAAATTTTTATTTACCTGTTATTTATCCTGAAGTGATAGCCTTACTCATAAGTTATAATGACTTAAGAATCACAGATTTAAGTATCTAATTATAATGATAAAATCACTGTATCTTAAATTGTTGTTTGATTTGTCAGGTGAGATAGCCATTCGCGTCTTTAGAGCCTGTACAGAGATGGATATCCAGACTGTGGCCATCTATTCAGAACAGGACAAAATGCACATGCATCGTCAGAAAGCGGATGAGTCCTATCTCATAGGCAAAGGTCTTCCTCCTGTAGCTGCCTATCTTAATATTCCTGAGATCATTCACATTGCAAAGGTCAGACAGAAGAAAGTTCACCTTTATTCACAATAAAATCAATACCATGGTAATATTTTAAACTTTCGTAGCATGGCTGAAAACCAGTGCTGTATGTCACTTTGTCACAGTGTCATTGAAGATCTATAAAACGAGGTCAATGTATGTCAGTGTCATTAAAGATAACTAAGTATTATAATGTTAATGTATATTGATTGTCAATGAAGATCAGTGTCATATTCACACCGTCAGAGGGTAATAGAAGACTATTGTCTGTGTCTCTGACCTTTGTGTTAGAGTAAATGAGAGTGTCACTGATGATCAGTGTTGTGTCACTATAGGGGTCTCTCAGATCAGTATCATAATGTCACTGTTGTCAGTGTCACTGAGGATTGGTATTATGGCAATAAATGTCAGTGTCACTTAAGAACAGTGTGAGAATGTCACAAAATATCAGTAGCATAATGTCAGTGTCTTTGAAGATTGGCATAATGTCACTGAATGACTTACAAGGTCAATGTCAGATCAGTGTTATAATGTCACCATATCAGAGTGTCATTGGAGGTCATTGTCATAATGTCATCATGTCTCTGTCATTGAAGATCAGTTTCATGTCTCGGTCTTAAAGTTTCTGTGAAGATCAGTCTCTAATATGTCAAAGTGATACTGAAGATCAGTGTTTTTATGTCGCCATCATGGGGTGTCACAAAAGATTTGAATCAAAATGTGACAGCAAGTCAAGATAATTAGTTGTAATGTCTTAAGCAGGAACATTTAGTAGTTTTTAGTAGTAAACTTATGTTGTATTTTAGTATTCTATATTGATGTGTGTTAATTGGGAGAGGACAAGTGTTTTGTATCCTTTAGATATTGTGGAACTGAAAAAATTAATGAAAAGAAAATGTACATGTAAAAAATGTCAATGAAATATTTTGAATTTTCCAGGAGAATGGTGTGGATGCCATGCATCCTGGTTATGGTTTCTTGTCTGAGAGATCAGACTTTGCACAGGCGTGTTTTGATGCAGATATTAAGTTTATTGGTCCCTCGGCCGAGGTTGTACGCAAAATGGGAGATAAAGTCGAGGCAAGACAGGCTGCCATTGAGGCAGGTATGTACACAGGATCATAAATTATACCCTACCTCATGTAATGGTAGAGTATTAAGTTACTCATGTATAATAAATCCTGATTTTACCTCGTAATAAATTTAGGAATCTATAGGAATGATGTTGGTTTTTAGCTCTACTGGTCTCGACCAGTCGAGCTCATGCGATGGTCCTTCGTCCGTTGTCCGTCCGTCCGTAAACAATTTATTTGTTCCCTCTTCTTCTCTGGAGGTATATGTCCCAGAGACTTAATAATGGTTTCATCTTGTTCGATTGGTGGTCTAGTTGTGCATGTGCAATTTTGGTCCAGTTCGGACCCCCTGAGGTCCCACAAAGGGGCGTGGTTCCAAAATCTTGTTCCATCTTCTTCTCTAAAGGTATTTGCCTCAGAGACTTAATTATTGTCTCATCTTGTAAAGTAGATGGTCTAGTTATGCATGTGCCATTTTGGTCCGGTCCGGACCACTTGGGGTCCTAACAAAGGGGCGTGGTCCCAAAATTTGGTTCCCTCTTCTTCTCTGAAGGTATATGTTTCAGAGAGCTAATTAGGGTCTGATCTTGCTGGGTAGGCGGTCTAGTTGTGCATGTGCAATTTTGGTCCAGTTCGGACTCCTTGGGGTCCCACAAAGGGTGTGGTCCCAAAATTGTGTTATGTCTTCTACTATAAAGGTATATGTTCCCGGGACCCAATAACATTCTCATCTTGTTTGGTATGTGGTTTAGTGGTACATGTGCAATTTTGGTCCAGTTTGGACCCCCTGGGTCCCACAAAAGGGGTGTGGTCCCAAGATGTTGTTCCCTCTTCTTCTCTAACAATATATGTCCCACAGACTAAATTATAGTCTAATCCTGTTTGGTAGGATGTCTAGTTGTACATGTGCAATTTTGGTCCAGTCTGGACCACTTTGGACCCCCACAAAGGGGTGTGGTCCCAAGATTTTGTGCCTTCTTTTCCCTGAGGATATAAATCCCAGAGACCTCTTTGTGGTTTCTTCTTGTTTGGGTGGTCTAGTTGTGCATTTGCAATTTTTGGTCTAGTCTGGACCCCTGGGGCCCCTCAAAGGGCGTGAGTTACCCATACAGAAATGACCCCAATTGTTATTCTCACTACAGTGTACTGTAATTTGAAAGGGGGGTTATAGCTTTGTAGACATATGTGCAATACCTCAACATTTGTATTTCATGTATGTATTTTTATCTTTCAACTATCTTCAATTTCCTCTCTTAATTATTTCCTGTATGGTTGACTTAAGATCGCAGTGTTTGTATGCTAGTCAGAATTGATTTTGGGCGAGTTGTCTTCTAATGTTTATATAACAGCGGCCATTTTGAATAAATTATTGAGAAAAGATCATAGTCCTAGAAAAGAAATAAGAGGAGAAAAACATTGAAGTGTAAAGTATGCATTCATATTTTGTTTGTGTAACTAGCAGCAGATATCTTCTCTTCTTTTCTAAGAAACGGATGAAACTACGGTCGTTGACCTCTGCATTTATTAACGTAAAGCGGACGTCAAAGGAAGCACCCCACGCTCTTGTCCACAAAGGCTAGGCGGGGCGGTGTTGACCGCTGGCGTTGTGCTTTTGGCCACTACGAAAAAGCGAATATCCAAAGTAAAAAATAAATGCATGCAATATCTTAAAGTTTTTATCAATAATGGTTGACCGAAATTATTTAATGCCCAGTAGTAGGCCGTGAATATATCATTTATAAAATAATTATAGTAAGGAAACAGCATTGTATGAAGGAAAAAAAGTCACAACCAGTGATTTCCTCCAACATTTACAGTTTCATTTAACTAGGAATAACCAAAATATTGCAAGTAAACGATGTTCACAGTATCCAAAAGTACGGAGGAAATCTGGTTTTTTTTAATAAACCATGTTCTTCGTGGTTATAGATATGCTGAACCAAGGAGCACGTAACTCTTCTATCTGCACCACGGTTCAGCGCTTACACTTTGTTATGAATTAATCATTGTCACTAGATAAGAATGGAACAGTGTGAATAAAACCACCAAAAAGATTAATTGTGTATATTTGTAAATAAAATAAACACATTAGCCTACAGTGCGTTTATTATACTATGTCAAGTAATCTCCAGAATTTCCTCTGACTCATGAACTTTATGATGGCCCTATATATATATATATATAGCACCATGTGAGAAAAATTTTTAAGACACTTTTACAACCAGATATTGGCAAAAAAGAAAACAGACAAAAGACATTATTAAACATATAACAGTGCCGTAAACTCCTCTTGAAATAGTATGAAGTCATTTCTCTAAAGCATTGACGGGCAATGAAAAAAAAAATGGGATAATGATTTATATATAAATGTATATATGGCTAGCAAAAAAAAATTAAGCTAGTCGGAAGAAAAACTAGTGTTTGCATACTTTGTTTCTACACTTGAACCGACATTGGAAAATATCGAAAAGGGGGGGGGGGGGGTGTTACAAAAATACTTCATCCCATCCCCTGTTTTGAAAAAAGAGGGGATGGGGCACATGCCCCTTTTGCTACCAGAAGAAAAACTAGCGTTTTACTGCTTTGTTTCCTCGCTTTAACTGATATTCTAACTACTTGATGATAAAAAATCTTAAAGATTAAAGGGGGCGGAACATAACCCGCTCCCCCCCTTGATTTGAAAGAGGGGCACATTCCCCCGCTGCTGCCCCACCCTTTTAAAAGATAATAAGAGGAAACCAGTAGAGCTTCAGTCTCGACAGAGACGTCTGGTTAATTTTTCTGTCTGTTTGGTTTAGTAGATTTAAGATTGATTGATTCTTATTTTACGTAACACAACGAATATTTCACGTATATGGTGATGGCATCTGCCTGATGCGGGGCATACAAATTTTGACCTTTGCAATGGACCCACCCGAAGCAGTGAGGGATCTTTAACGTGCCATGCATACCACGACACGGGGCCTCGGTTTTTAATGTCTCATCCAAAAGACATGACACCAGCATGACCACAGCGGGACTCAAACCCCGGCCTCCCAATCAGGAGTCTGACGCAATACCACTAGGCCACACTGGCTTAGTAGATTTAAGAACTACTTTCTAATATACATATAGTGCAGTTGCTTCAAGTTTATAGGTCAAACATACATTACTGGTGAATCATTGAATGATGAATACCTGATATACTTTAGTTGCTGCACTTGACCTTTATTTTCCACATGAGCGATCAGGTTTAACATGTTAGAAAGGACTGAGGCAGAGGCACATCTAGGATCAAAGTTACCTTATAATGAGTGTATAGTTTGCTTCAGATGCTGAGCTTGACCTACATTGACCAACATCAATAGTAAAAGCTGAATAAAAGAAAGTTTAAAATTTGGCTGAGGTAAAACTTGGACCAAACTTACCTCAGCTATCTTCATGGGATGAAAAACATAGCTATCGAGAAAGAAGGGCTGTAAATATTCCATAAAGCACTTCTGTAAAATGCCCTTATTCAAATTGTGCTTCTGGAAGTAGGTATTAGACCCACAAAGACATTTTTAGTTTACAAGTTGTTTTACTTATATATGTAGAAATTTTTATCACATACAGAAATTCCTGATGAAAAATATGCTTTCAATTTAGTTTAAGGTGACACTTTATATATATTTAAAAGATTTGGGATCAGCTTTTAATTGACTTTATTGTTTGATAAAATAGGTGTACAGGTTGTACCAGGAACAGATGGTCCAGTGGAGAACCTGGAGCATGCTAAGCAGTTCTGTGAACAGTATGGTCTTCCTGTCATATTTAAGGCAGCGTATGGTGGAGGTGGGAGAGGCATGAGGATTGTCAGGAAAATGGAGGTCATAACTCAGTCAAAGATTTGTAATTTGTTTATGTATTTTCATCATTGTCAGATATCTATAACTGTATATAAATAATTGAGAAGATATGAGTATAAAAATGTTATAAAAATTTATTAATATTGTGTTTGAATTCATAATTTTTTCCAAAAGATGACAAAGTTAAAATCCATTCAGCAAATATGGTACATGCAATGATTCATCTAAATCAACTGGATTAAAGAATGTATTTTAGACACACATATTATGCAGCAACTTCTTCAATAGATTGATTTTCTATAGGAGATAGAAGAAAACTTTAAGAGAGCCTTTTCAGAGGCAGAGGCTGCATTTGGTAATGGGTCCCTGTTTCTTGAAAAATTCATTGAGAGACCACGACACATTGAGGTTCAGATCTTGGGTAAGTGACTGAAAATTGATTTAAATTTTAGCTCGCCAGGACGAAAGTCCAGAGAACCATTGTCATACCCCCACGTCGCTGTTGTTTTTGGTGTCGTCGTTTGTAGACAAAAACTTTGACCTGGATGGTAACTTTAGAACTATCAGAGACAAGGCTTAATATTTCACATGTGCATTCCTCTGGCATTGCATACCAAGATTTTTGACTTTGTGACATTGACCTTGAAGTTTGACTTACTTTTGAAAAACTTTAACCTTGGTAATAACTTATGAATAGTAAGAGATATGGCTTAATAAATACTTCATGTGTATATTCCAAGTGAAAAGACCTTTCATTACGTAACAAAATTACATATATTTTTTCAATTTGACATTTGACCTTGAAGATTGACCTACTTACTAAAAACTTTTGCTATTTAAATTTGGTTTCCACTGGCAAGCAATGATGTCTTCTGACAGCTCTTATTGATAGATTGTTCAAAAATATTTGTCAGTAAGTTGATCACTTGTTTACTTCAACAGGAGATTTCAAATTTATTGTTGACACAAATTGATTTATACAGTAGACTTGAATGCCAATTACTGGAATTTCTGTTTTGCTCAAACTGATTGAAATGTCCTGATGTTATTATCCCTTCGCGCAACTTGTTGCGGAGGGGATATAGTAAGGCCACCGTATATGTGTAGGTGTGTGTGTGTGTGCGCGCGTGCAAGGAAGTATCATGATCTTGTCTCAGGGTCATATTCTCAAGATCAAGGTCACAATGGGCTGGAATGGTAAAAACTTGTGCGGGCCATAACTTTCTAGCGCCGTGATGGATTTCAATAATATTACACATGATTGTTGCTTACATATCAAGGAAGTGTCATGACCTTGTCTCAGGGTCAAATTCTCAAGGTCAAGGTCACAATGGGCTGGAATGGAATAGAAATAATGTACCAAAAGGAGTTTGGATAAAACTTTTGACAACACATTAATTACAACATTTTAAGTGTATTTAAATTTTATGCCATGCGAGGGGATGTTATGCTTAGCGTTGCTCTTGTGTACTATATTTTATTGTATTTTTACTTCCCCTAACTAAAATTTCTGCTGAACTCGACATGTTTACAGGAACCCTTCAAGTTCGAGTAATCAGGAGTCAACTGTATGTTTCCATTCACTGTCATACCAGGATTCATGTATATGGTGGCTGCCACTGTTTTATAATGGAGATAACTTGAGTTCCTAGAGAGCTTTTTAAAAGCTTTCTACCAGTACACTGACAAACTTGTAATCTTGTTGATTGAACCCAGGCATTATAGGAGATAGACTAAAGCGAGCACAACACTCCATCTTATCCACAGAGGAGTCTAGTCAGCACAACACTCCATCTTATCCACAGAGGAGTCTAGTCAGCACAACACTCCATCTTATCCACAGAGGAGTCTAGTCAGCACAACACTCCATCTTATCCACAGAGGAGTCTAGTCAGCACAACACTCCATCTTATCCACAGAGGAGTCTAGTCAGCACAACACTCCATCTTATCCACAGAGGAGTCTAGTCAGCACAACACTCCATCTTATCCACAGAGGAGTCTAGTCAGCGATTAAAGCACACTTTGAATATGTTACTTTCCCTGTGGTAATGAATCTGTAAAAAAATGAGGAAATGATAGCTTTGCATACATTCTCACATATGAAGTGAATTTACTAGATAGGACAAAGAGAAAATATTTCATTTGCTATGTTTTATGGAAATGTTATAATTTTATACAATAAGGTCAAGTCTATTAATTTTACGGGTGACAGTAAAGGTATCTTTTGTTTTTTCAGGTGACAGTAAAGGCAATATTGTTCATTTATTTGAGAGAGATTGCTCTGTCCAAAGACGTCATCAAAAAGTTGTAGAGATTGCTCCAGCTCCAATGTTGTCAGAGGAACTTCGAACTATGATGTGTGCTGATGCAGTGAAGTTAGCAAGGCATGTTGGGTATGAAAATGCAGGCACGGTGGAGTTTCTGTTAGACAATACTGGAAATTATTACTTCATCGAGGTCAATGCTAGACTGCAGGTGGAACATACAGTTACGGAAGAGGTCACAGGGTAGGTATATGACATAAATTGCTAGTCTGTTGTGTAGGTCTCTAAAAGTGTGAAATTTGCTTTTGGTACCATTCTGAAATCTTTGGCTTGGAAATCTTTTCCACTTTTGTACATTTTCAGAAATTTTCTATTTTATTTTCTCCCTTAAATACTTACATTTTGAATATAAAATAAAACATAAACTGCTTATTGTTAGATAATTTGCATCTCATGTTGTATTTTATAAATTTGATCATTAGTTTTGCTCGGCTTCACCGTGACATCTTTCTTTTTTTCTTCGTTTTCTTTCGTGTAATACAGTGTTTGTGTAAAATTGTAAACAAAGAAAACTTTTACTTCTTACTCTCTGGATATTTTGCATTTGTTGTAGTGTTGATTTAGTTCAGAACCAGATTAGAATTGCAGAGGGTCGATCATTGAACGAATTAGGTCTTGCCCAGGAGGACATTAAACTGAGTGGATGTGCCATTCAGTGTCGAATGACCACTGAGGACCCAGCAAGGAGCTTCCAGCCAGACACTGGTAGAATAGAGGTACATCCACACTAATAATATCATCTGTCATTGAAAATGGTTTACCATATATACTTGCATATAAATCGGTTTTTTGGCAGTAAAAAATCGTGGTCGAAAAGCACTATCGACTTCTATGCGAGATACTGACAGAGAGAAAAAAATCCGACCTTGGACTGAAGCCAAACTTTCCCTTTTATTATCAGATAATGAAGACATTAGACAGGATAGATAAGGTAGGTGAAATTCCCGGTCAATACTGTTTTAAAATACGGTTTTATGACAATAAAATGTATATTTTGTGACCAACAGATTCTGTACTTAAAGTCGTAATATATCGCTTATTTGCTGTTGAAATACCCATTACAAAAGGTAAAACAAATCCGCTACAGTATGTCTACAGGTTTAGTGAGAGGTGACGTGATGGCCATTGATTAAATAACAGTCCGGCGTATACATGTCACTAGAAGTATGTTAATGATACCGGTAGGTTTGTCGGTGTGGTAAAAGAGTCTTTGTCGGGTATCATTCACCAACTCATAGTAGGGTTTCACTGCGTTAATGAATTAATTACTTAATAGTTAAATAAACAAGCAATGAAGCCACGATCGTCATCGTGTTGTTTTTGCTGTAATTATCAAATAAATAATTATATAAAAACAGCCATTTTCACGGCTACCAAATTATTCGAAAAGTAGTCACTTAAGCTATGAAGTAACACTGGTAGATTGTTTTATCTTAAATAAATACATCTTTTATATGTCACGTTTTAAATGCCAATATGAATATGTCAATTAAATTCCCGTAGTGTGATTACGCACGATCATCATTCTCCGAAGCCTTTGTATACATTTCTATGAATGAATGTTGGTTAACATGTACAGGCTTTGTTCACTCAAAAATTCCAACGACATATGCGAGTCAACAGCAAATCCCAGAATTTGAGCGCCAAAACGTAACCCCCGACTTATACGCAGGTCAACTTATATGCGAGTATATACAGTAATTGAAAAGATGTGGATGACAGCTTTGAAATATATTGTTGAACATTTTGATCATTTCATTATATATCTTTTTATGATAATTAATTGATAAACTATTGGATTGAAATATGTATGTTGTAAGTACAAGTGGTATGAGTGAAACACATTGTTAAGTATTAAATTCTTATAGACAGATTGTTAAAGCTAAACCTCTGTTGTTAAAGTCTTGACATGTAATAGGAAGAGAAGCTGTGCTATTGGCTTGGCGTCTACTTCTGTATTTACATTAGATTAAGAAGTTGGTTGAGACCAATCCTCATACTTTTACAGGTGGTACATCAACCAAACTTGAATGGATCTAGCTAAGCGTCTGACAATTCATGCTTTGGAAACTGGATATCAAATATAATATCAAATGTATAAAATTTGCCATTCTACCATCAGGTGTTCCGTAGTGGTGAAGGTATGGGCATCCGTCTGGATAGTGCTCTGGGTTTTGCAGGAGCTATTATCTCCCCGTATTATGATTCCTTGCTGGTCAAGGTCATTGCACATGCTAGGGATCATCCGTCTGCTGCAGCCAAGATGTTGAGGACGCTTAAGGAATTCAGGATCAGAGGAGTCAAAGTAAGTGTAAAGGATTTTATCGTTTCAGGGGAATAGGGGATTTGATCTTTCATTTTACTCACCTCTCCTGTCAGTTACTTTGGTTTCATATTTTGACTTCTGATGGAAAGGTGAACACATCCTTATTAACAACGTTTGATGCCTCAAAATGTTTTATTGTCCATGCATGCGTCTAATGTTGAAACATACATTTTCTAATCGAATGTTTTACCATAATTACCTGTGTATAATGCACGCTTTCTTTACAGAATTTTTGACATCGATTAAACTAAGATATAACAAGTGCTTTTCCAAGGACTTGTATGTGATGTGGACTTGAATATGACTGCTAAAATATCAGCATGTATTAAAATCACAACAGTAAGCTTTTTGGCTAAAGAATAGGTATACAGTCCTTCGTTCTCGTACGTCTGATTATTCAGATGATATACGTATTTATGTATTTGCTAGAGTTTTACGTGTTTAATTATACGTTACACTGAACGTGGGTCTGATGTTTAATAAGATGGTCATAAAATTACTGCTAATTGACCAGTTGTCAGTTCAGTTCATTTATTTCTTTATGCCATCTGGCACATCAGATATTACAAATATAAGTAAATAATTTAACTTCAAGATGAACACAATATATACATAGATTAACATATATGCATAGATTATTATATATAAATAGCAATTCTCTAATAGTATGGTATTTTGCACATTGAATAAATATGAGTAAAACGTAAAATAAATACAATAAAAGGCGATTGCGTGCGAGTCATTTCACAGACAGATGATCTATGCAACTACTGGGCCTTTAACATTATTTTATGTGACGTGTTCAGTTTTCTAATATTTTCTGCAAGAAATAAAAATTTTCCTAAGTTGCGTAACTCTTTCAAATTTCGCACAATTAGTAATTGTATTAGTTTAAAAACACTAGGAGGTCTAAAATATTACGTTTTGATGTATAAATAGGTGTATACCTTACAGCTATGCAGTTTGATACCCGCTGTTCTGGGTGTAAATGTCGCCTAACCACAATACTTGGTCAACCGACCGTTAAGCGTTGTACGCATTTCAATCAGATATAATGTGTTAATTCAGCAAATATCAAAAACATTGAGTATAATGATCTTGAAGCTACATAGCGTATATCTCTAACTTTAATTGAGATAAAATTAATTCCGCTCGCTTTGCACACTATACATGGGAAGTAGGCTCTTTCTGGGTTTTTTTTTTCGATTTTGGGGGGCACATTATACACAGGTGCGCATTAAACAGGTGCAGGTGTGCATTATACACAGGTAATTATGTTAAATCAAATTTCTCACATTTTTTCCTTAAAACTACATTGAGGCTTCAAATAAAGGATGTAAGTCATAGAAAATATTAAGGTAAAATGATATCAACCAGAAAAATGTTTGTTTTTGAAATTACAGAAAACATTCCTGTTCAATGCAAGCAAATACCGGTAAATTCCTGCATGTAGATAATTCTGTTTGGTGATAACCTTCTGTCATTAAAAACTTAGGATGCTGTGATGATGTGTGTTAGCATGTTATGTTTAAAATTAGTCTAGGTGATGAATTGTTCTAAAGACAGCAGAATGTAAGTAATAAGCTGATGAGACATGTCATGTTACTGTCTTACATTGCCGTGGTGAAAAGTGAACTATTTTGTCTTATTTTGTCTATTTTGACAGCTTATGACACAAAGTATATATCATATCTGTGGTACAGTTTGGGTGGTGGTCAACTAATGGTGTGCCAGTGTCCATAATTGCTGATATTCTGACAATGTACATTTGAAAAGTTAAATAGTTTAGTAGAGAGCAACATCAAAAATAAAACTCTAAAATTAGAGTTTATGGCAAATTGCTTCTTAACCCACAGAGATTTATGAAGTTGACTTGCTGATATAATTCCAACATCTTAACTTCTCAGTGAATGTTACAAGTTATACATGAATACAAAAGCAAGTTTATCTTATTTACAGACTAATATCCCTTTCCTCTTGAACGTTCTTCAACATGATCAGTTCCTGTCTGGTGTAGTTGACACTTACTTCATCGACGAAAATCCTCAACTCTTTAAATTTTATCCTACCAAAAACCGAGCACAGAAACTGCTGCATTTCCTTGGTCAGACTATGGTGAATGGACCTCAAACGCCGCTAGCGACTGATATAGCACCATCAGAGGTCATTCCAACTGTCCCAGAGATTCCATTTGGTATGTTAAAAATTTTAGCATTGTATGCGTGTGTGTGTTTGGTATATATAGAATGCAGAATAGATATTATTAAGTATCATATTAAGGTATGTATTGGAGTATCATTGATGACTTGCATTGAATGTAGCAGCATACTTCAGGTGACTTGCCGTCCTCCCCCACCCTAATTTTAATATAGCCATAATTGTGGAACATACATTAAGTTTCATCAATATCCTATTCTTAATGATATAAACTATGTATGGATTGTGATTTATTGCATGATTTCTTTTAGAAATCTACCTTTATATCTGTGATGATAGAAAATATTTTCTGTGATGAGTCATTATACACACTTAGTAGCAGTACTAGCATATTGGTCTCTGTCCCCACCATGATGTTGAAAACAAACAAATCTTTATCATGTCGTAAATATAATATGTCAGCCAAAACAACAACTCCTCAGTTAAGGTGAAAAGGTCTATTCATTGTGCTTGCCATTCAAGTTAATACATGACAGTTGTTCCTGTTAATCTTAAGCAAGACTCATAGTGGTCTCTACACTACAGGTCTTGTGTGTACTAAAGAATCAGGTCATGCAGGAATTTGACAATATTACCAGTAACATTTCATTATGCTTAAGTTAGCACATTGAAAATTAAACAGATTAAAAACTGACAGGTTGTGTGAATTCCCTCTTAAATACATTCATGATATTATGGTTTTATCAGTGTTTGTGCTTACAATTGTTCCTGATAACTACAGAAGACAGAAACTATAACAATAAAATCAAATCTATATATATATATATATACAGTTGAAACTTGTTATGTGGAAGTCGATGGGACCAGAGCAAATATTTCGACTTAACCCGAACATCAGCTGTTTATGTAACCATTTTCAATCATTCTTATTAACATATGAATATACATGCATTGTTTTACCTGTTATTGTATATTTTAGTCCATGGAATACATCTTTCTACTGACTAAATTCAAACTACTATCTGTCAACTTAATGACAAGCCGATAAATGATGAAAAACAAAAATTGTATTTTCAACTCTTTATATTTCTAATTCATTTAATAATTTACAAGCTGCGAAAAAGATACTGTCCTATAATCTGCCCTAAATGAAGACGTTTTTACTAATGAGATTAGCATATTTTAAGATAACAAGTGCCGATGCAATCCAATTATCTAATCATCGTCGATCAGGTAAAATGGCTTCAAGATCAAACAATCAGCCATTACAGTAAATCCGTTGGGATGATTGGTTGTTCGCATTTCTTCTACCTTTACTGCAATTTATTTTGTACAAACATTGACACTTCAAGATAACGAGTGTAAAATATATAGAAAATTGGAATTTGGGACTGTAAAATGCCTTTAACATAACCAGAATTTCGACTTAACCAACTTCGTCTTAAACAAAGTAAAATCGTATAGCAATTAAAGAAACAAAATCAGGACGTGAGCTTGACTTTGAGTTAAACGGAATTTTGATTTAAGCGACTTTGAGATAACGAGTTTCAACTGTATATACATGTGTTTGTCATTTATTATATAATACAAAAGCAAATGACAAACACATGTGTATATATATATATAGATTTTATCTAATTATCATAGTTTTGGCCTCCTGCACTCATAATAGATCAAATCTTGTAAAGATAATAAGGCTATGAAAATAGTTTTTCTATTTGTTCGATTTTAACACAGAATTTTAGAAGATTAAGAAACAGGTAACGTGTAGCTTTTGTTAACCGATGGATTTAGAATTCTGGGAAATATTAATATGTGTTTTATTATTTGAAGCAATTTCTTACTATATAGTATATAATACATGTATTTGATTTATTTTGAAGTGTGAGAAAATAGCATTTTTTGTTTGGATTAATTAAAAGGTTGGGTCATGAATTTTTTCACTTCCACTAAGAATTTCTTTCTTACATGTGCATTTTTGGATTGATAAAGGACTTTTTCTTCACAATTTAAATAGATTAAAATCAACTGGCAAATATAGCGTAGGATTTGGGTTAGTGTTCTGGTATTTGTAAACATCGCTTTTCTTAATGCTTTAGTTTTATTATATGAAGATGTATTTTCAGTTCAAAAATTTAAGAAACTAATTATATAAAATAAAATCAGTCTTTGTCAGGCCTTTTATCTATGATGTAATAATGAATCAGTTTTCCTACATTTGTCTTGATGAACGTTTGACCAATCACTGAGACACAGTCTTGCTAGATTTATATTAATGATAGTTTTCTTTCTCAGAGATTCAGGACACATCATTTTGGTTGTTGCGGTGTTTTATTTGATTATATCCTGGTCTCATACATTGATATAAAAACTATCGTTGTATTACATGGTGAACAACATGACTGTCAGTGTATCAAAATTTACAACTTTCTTTGGAGTTTCGTCATATCAGGGGCAAACTTGACATAGTGGTTAAGCACCAGGCTTTCAGTGCAGGTATCCGGATTCAATTCCTGGATTGCCCCACTGTGTTTAAGAGGTTGGTTACCTTCTGCTTTCACATCGTCTTATGACTGAAATGTCGTTGAAAGTGACCTAAAGCACGGATCAGCCAGAGCTGGTGTGGCCTAGTGGTATCGCGTCGGACTCCTGATCGGGAGGCAGGGGTTCGAGTCCCGCTCTGGTCATGCCAGTGTCATGTCTTTCGGATGAGACAGTAAAAACCAAGGCCCCGTGTCGTGGTATGCATGGTACGTTAAAGATCCCACACTGCTTCGGGTGGGTCCGTTGCAAAGGTAAAAATTTGTATGCCCCACATCAGGCAGATGCCGTCACCATATACGTGAAGTATTCATGGTGTGACGTAAAACAAAAACCAATCAAAAAACAGATAAGGCAATCTTATTATGTCCTGTCTTCCAGAAGGCTCGGTATTAACCAAAGTCCCATGTTATGGTAGACCTTGTCATATAAAAGAACCATCGGTGTTATTGGTGGCATTAGTCCAGGTGTCAGAATTTATTTAAAGAATATGCCACTAAGTAAAGTAGTCTTAATGTTGCAGTATAAATTGATCGGTCAATGAATAATACGGAATACAACAAGGTATATGGATCAGTTTATTTGAAGCCTGAGTGTTACTCTCGTCACCACTAGTTTTGTGGCATGACACTTTCCTATGAATTTTACTTATTCTTGATTTGATTTTGATGTAAATCTGCCATTACAGAAGGCGAGGAATTTAATGGTAAGATATTTCATTTGCTTGAAAATTTATGCTTCAACTACCTTTACAAAAAATTTTGTACTTGTATTCCATCCGTGCTGTTTTTATTTTGATATGGTGTATGTTATTTGTATCTATCTATCTGTCTACAACGAATTCAGTATGTCTGACATAGATTAATTATTAGTAATACATGTATCTGTATTTGATATACTTTGGTTTTTTATGTTTTTAGTGGTTTTAACTGTTAGTTTTCAGTGTCATATTTTAAATCAACAATTGGGCTAAATCAATGTTCTTGGGTCACATTTTCTCGTCCTATATACATTCATTTCTTTACATGTTAATATTGGTGATTGACTTACTAACTTTTTATTAATCAATGCACTTATTAACTATTTATCTAGGTACATGTAGCTTTTTAATTCCTTCACTTTTTAAAATCGCAATTGTTTATTTTAGAAATATAGACATTGTATTTATTTTGACTGTCTTTAATTTTACATTAGGCATAACAACTGTTTTATGAGTTGAATTTCAGCAAAAAATCCTATGATCTGCATTGTATGTGTGTTTATGTTTATAATGCTATTACATTTATGATTTAAAGAAATGCAGTGCTCTCATTATATTTTACTGTATTGTACTTAGTCTTGTGTAATGAATGATGATTTGAAAATCTCAGTATATAAATGGGTACCAATCGGAAATTTTGTTTGAGCACACTATGAGTTACGATATACAGACTTTCACCAAGATGGGTAGTATATTTTACAGTTAATGTAAGCAGTATGATCCGAAACAGATTTAACATGTTTCCTGCAAAGCACCTTGAAGAAATACACTAGAAGATCTCAAATGAACTGTAATATAGTATAATAATTCTGGCAAAAATACCACATTTACACATACATATATCAAGAAATCTGGGGGCTTATACACTTCATTCAGATAACGGGAACAAATCTACATTGACAACAGACTGGAATTTCATGGCATAATACACCGATCCACTTTTCAGCATAGAAAGCGATGTTTGGCGGACGTACGATTGTTATATTTATGACGTCCAACTTGTCCAACCTTGCATGACGTCATCATAATCGCATTTTGCGCTAAAATGCTTAACATTCGATGAAAGTGGATCGGTGTATTATAAGCTTTGTATTTGTGAGTGATGTTCTGATGCACCCCTTTATCTCCTTCAAAGTAGATAATCCTCTTACATCAAATAAGAGGAAAGAGAGGTCAATCTTATTGTATTTAAAACTGTTGCAGTGGCATACCATATATATGCAATGAAATCAATGAATATAGATTATCTAAACCACAAGCTATCTTAATGGAATCTTTATCATATGTGTATAAATTATCTAGACCAAAAGCTATCTTAACTATAGATATATTACGTGTGTTGATGATTGATGAAATGGTTGCACATATTAGTATTGCCTGACTTCATTGTCTCTCTAGATGATACAGACAGTTACATAACCAAAGGTATTTGATTATCACTAGCCATGTCAAAGAGTTTTTTTTACTTTGACTTTAGTAGCCTGCTGGATTACACCTATAACCATGTCTCAGTTTTTGTTGTACGCCTGTCGTAATACAGGAAGTATTATGTGATTGCGCTGTCGATCTGTAGTCATGTTTTCCCAACTTTTTTCTGTAACTGATGCATGCCAATGTAAAAATTTGATCACAATGTTTCTATAAAAAAAATGGTGAGAGTTAGCTTGCATTTCAGCTAGATTGATGAACTGTGGCATTATTTACCACTTAAAGAAGTTCAGGTGCTTTTCCTGACTTTTTTTTTCATTATGGATACAGATATTGTTGTGACACTAAGTCACAACCTTCCACTCATAGAAACACAAGTTCCTTTAACATTGCAGCTGGATTAGTGGACTGTGATCTACTTTGGAATAAATGTAGGTCAAATAATTTTCTGCCTTCGTTTTTGAAATTGCCCTGAAATTGAGTTACAATCTTCCTCTCAGAGATAAACAGGCTCAGTTGCATTTCAGCTACCTACCTACTTTAAGTTGAAAGTGGGTTGTAGAGTTTTTTGGATTTCTTTCATTATGGATGCAGGTATTTCTCTGAAATTTACTCACAACCTTCCTCTTAAAGAATAATACTAATAGGTCCAATTTGCATTTCAAGTGAAGTGGTGCATTATGAGCTACTTTATATGTAGGTAAGTTTTGCAGACTGTTTTTTCATTATGGATATGGATATTACCCTGAAATTGAGTCACAACCTTTCTCTCAGAGGAATACAAATTCCGTTTGCATATCAGCTGGAGTGGTGCACCATGACCTACTTCAGGGTTAAGAGTAGATAAAACGGTTTTTAAGAAAAAAAATTTTTTTACAGGTGTTGTTATTGACTTGATTTTAGAAGAGTTATTGCCTTATATTAAAATTTGCTACCCTGAAACGACGGGCGTAAAATGCAATGTAGGCGTTGCTTTTGTTTAATTGCACTTTAATTTATGTATGGTAGATTTTCACTGTGCATTATATTTTTCACTTTTTTTTCACCAAGAAAGTTCTGTATCATAATATAATCACGCTTCTTGTATATTTTGTTCCTGGTATTTTGGGGTCAAATTATGTGTAAAGACCTATACTGAAATATGTATTGGTGAAAGAGAGATTAATTGTACCCCCTGCAATTGGACATACATGGGTGTATAGGAATCAACATACAGGTATTAGCTCAAATTTTAAAAAATATAGATATAAACATTATTGCTATATACTGTAAATTTAATTTCATATTATGATATATATCACACCATTTTTACTTGTGAGACAAAGAAGCATTAAGATCTTGACCCAAGGTCAAGTATTTATGGGTCATGTATCAGTGACAGGGATTTGCTCCATAGTTACTACACATGACAGTATTTAGGCATTCAAAGGAGTGCCATGACCTTGACCAAGCTTGACCCCAGGCTAAACCCAAGGTCAAGATAATGGTGGCCTTTGACCAAATTAGTTGTTGTTGCCTGGCATACTTTTCCTGTTGGGAATTGTTATTTGTGTAAGGTATAGTATTATATTTTTTATCACATTTATTATCAATATTGATCACATGTATCAAAACCATTATGTTTGTAGTGTAAAGGAGTATCTCTGTGTGATTTGAGTAAGGATATTCTGTTATTTTGTATTATATTTCCTCTGCATATTAAAATGAAAGGAGATGAACGTCACTGTCTCATTTTATCCATCTGCTTATGGCCAGGTTATAACTTGTCTGCTGGTGTCTGTAACCTAAGGAAGATATGTTATGGGGTGGATAAATGAGAAGTCCCAGTCACATATCACAGATTTTTGCAGTTAGCGACTGAGAATAGTGTCTAAGCATGTATTCACCATCATTAATTTAGTACACCATTTTGATAGCTAATATGTCTTCAATGATTCTCAAAGATGAAACTGAAAAAGTCCAAAATATTTGGTGAGTCAGTTGCTCGCCAAAATGATCCATTGGGGAAACCCAACAGAAATACTCCTTACCCAAAGGCAATTTGACCGAGGATGAGAAAAGGAGAATTTAATGTGCATATACGACAAAAATACTGATAAAGCATGTTGTTACAGGTTTGACAGCTGAAAGCATGTGCTAAATTCAAGGCAACAAATGGCTGTTTGCAAATGATTTCAGCCGAAACACTGAATTATCTTTTGTAAATATTCTCATGCATAAAAATTTCATATTGTATTTTACAACTTGCATTGTGTAGTACATGTGCTAAATATAAATGTGTATGTTTAAATAACACACATTATTTGTATGTTTCATATATCAAATATCTTGCATGTTGTCTGTATATTAATTTAGTTTCTGTGATTTAATAGATTAGATATTAAATATTTTGTGCCAAAAATCATGAATGCATGTATTGCATAAATAATGTTAATAATGTATAGTAAATACACTTTGCTCAATTAAAGACAAAAATTGTTGATATTTGCTGCCTTTCCTTGTTGTCACTACTATTAGAGTTCATCTAAGCTGATGGTTCAAGTGAGTTAGTAGTCAAAGTGCTTTGTCTGTCATTTGTTCGTTGTAAATTTTTCACATTTTTGACTTCCTCTCCTAAACTACTTGACAAATTTTGATTGTCTTGGATTTCTATGGCTTTTTATGCCCCCAGATTGATTGATCGAGGGCATATTGTTTTTGTCCTGTCTGTCTGTTTGTTTTATTTGTCTGCTTTATGTCAGGGTTAACCTTTGTCATAACTTTTGAACCATGAGAGATAGAGACTTTATCTTTGCCAAGCAAACTCCACTAATAAAGCCCTATCAAATTATATCAAGGTTATTGACCTAGTTACCTTGACCATGACCTTTGATCTACATTTTAAAAACTTTAACATTGGTTATAACTTTTGAATTGTAAGAGGTAGGGTTTTCATATTTTCCATGCGTATTCCTTGTGACAAGAAATTTTCGTCATTACAATAAAGTTTGACCTCATGACATTTGAACCTGACCTTTGCCCTACATTTTATAAACTTTAACATTCCTTACAACTGTTGAATAGCAAGAATAGGGCTTTTATATTTTACATGCATATTCCTATGGTGTGGGGCATAATCAAGATGTAGGATACTGCAAAATTTGCCGCATTTGAACTTTGTTGCTGATGGTGTGGGTGGTGGGGGCATTAAAGTTTCACAAGGACATCTTATATTCTGATTTGTTATAGACCATTTCTTGAGCATTGAAAGGAAGCAGTTCAAACCTTGCTTAAGAAAAAATGTTTCTTAGTCATTTAACACCATAATAAGATTGTAAATGATGTTGACGAAAAAAAGTTGGGACTATGTTTTTCACATATTTTTGCAGCATGGTCTTGATTTGTTCAGTGTACAGTCTTTTGTCAGTTGTCTTAAATACAATCAGCAAGAGAATACTAGTACATGTATCTGCGAATTTCTTCAAGCAGTCAGTTGTTTGTGGCTGAGCAAATTGTGTTCAGGTGGGCAATATAGACCCACTGGGGCTGCTTATATGAAGGACATTGTGGAGAAGATAAAATTAGGGTATAATGATAAGTGTGTAACATATGCGTTACACAAACATGAGTAGACCATATGATGATAATGCCTGTATATATTTTCATGTTTATATTTGTGTGTTGCAGTAAAGGATGCACCTCATGGCTGGCGGGATGTTATCAAGAAAGAGGGTCCAGAGGGCTTTGCCAAGAAGGTTCGTCAACACGATGGTCTGTTGCTAATGGATACAACTTTCCGAGATGCTCATCAGTCACTCCTGGCAACAAGGGTGCGAACACATGACTTGAAGAGAATATCTCCATATGTAGCCCATCGCTTTAACAACCTGTACAGCTGTGAGAACTGGGGAGGTAAACCTTAAACCTCGATAGACTTTGTAATTTACATTTGTCCTCGTTACCGATGATTTTAGAACATTTTCATAATCAAGAAATAATTCAATTGTGTTATCTCTTCTAAGAGTAAGCAGTTAGATATCTTCTCATTATGTTATTCATTTGGTGATAATTATTCACATCCTCCCATTTATGCTCGAAAAATTGTTAAATAGGCAGACAACATAATACTTGACACCTTGGCCTTATCTCATACAAATATTAAAGATGTATTGTAACATCAAGAATTTTGACAAATATTTTTCCAAAGTGATGGGTCAATATGTGTACAGCAGTTCAGGTGAGCTAGGGACGGTATATCATACTGATATGTCTTTCAGTCTAAGAAAATGAAAGTTGCATGTACCGTATATACTCGCATATAAGTCGATCCACGTATAAGTCGGGGGGGGGGGGGGGGGGGGGGGGGGGTGCGATTTGGAGCTCAAATTTTAGGATTTGCCATTGACCCGCATATAAGTCGGTTGGAATTTTTGAGTGAACAAAGCCTGTACATGTTAACCTACATTCATTCATAGAAATGTATACAAAGGCTTGGGAGAATGATGATCGTGCGTAATCACACTACGGGAATTTAATTGACTTATTCAATAGAGGGGCATTTAAAATGTGACATATAAAAGATGTATTTATTTAAGATAAAACGATCTACCTGGTGTTACTTCATAGCTTAAGTGACTACTTTTCGAATGATTTGGTAGCCGTGAAAGCGGCTGTTTTTTTTATAATTATTTATTTGATAATTACAGCAAGACCAACACCACAACGACCAGGGCTTCATTGCTTGTTTATTTAACTATTAAGTAATTATTTCATTAACGCAGTGAAACCCTACTATGAGTCGGTGAATGATACCCGACAAACCTACCGGTATCATTAACATACTTCTAGTGTCATGTATACGCCGGACCGTTATTTAATCAATGGCCATCACGTCACGGCTTGCTAAACCTGAAAACGTACTGTAGCGGATTTGTTTTACCTTTTGTAATGGGTATTTCAACAGCAAATAAGCGATATATTACGACTTTAAGTACATTATCTGTTGGTCACAAAATATACATTTTATTGTCATAAAATGATATTTTAAAGCAGTATTGACTGGGAATTTCACCTACGTTATCTATCATGTCTAATGTCTTCATTATCTGATAATGAATGGGAAAGTTTGGCTTCAATCCAAGGTTGGATTTTTTTCTCTCCGTCAGTATCTCGCCTATAAGTCGGTAGTGCTTTTCGACCACGATTTTTTACTCCCAAAAAACCGACTTTTATGCGAGTATATACGGTAAGTGAACAAAAAAGTGAATATGAACATGTTTTATGGTATAGTGGTTTGATTTTTTAAATAATACAAAAAAAAACGTTATTCAGGACCTCTGTTAATAGACATGTATTGTATGCGGCATTTATACATTTGCAGGAGCTACTTTTGATGTTGCAATGCGTTTCTTGCATGAATGTCCATGGGAACGTCTAGAACAACTGAGAGAGTTAATTCCTAATGTACCATTCCAGATGTTGCTGAGAGGAGCTAATGCTGTGGGGTATACTAACTACCCAGATAACGTGGTTTACAAGTAAGTCAAACGAGAGAGAGAGAGAGTATGATAACTAGTGAGACAATTTGGTTTGCATTTAAGTTAAATGAAGGGTGGTATATTTACCACCCAGACATTCTGGTTTACAATACATTAAACTGAAGAAGTGAAGAAAAAAATGGAAATCAATGAATGTCTAATTTTAATAAGACAATGTGGATTACATGGAAATTAAGTGAGAGGACTACCATATATTGTATACAATCTAGATCCATTTCATATGTAAGGGGTTCTTATTATGATTAAAAAATAGAATACAGCAATTCAGTTGATCATGTTTTAATGTTAAAAATATGAAAAGCTAAATTGCTGACTCCGTCTAAGTTATTTTCACCCCTTATGTACGGTGGACACTCTTGATTATGATGTCAACATGTATGTTAACTGTTTTGATGTGTATTTCAGCGATAAAGTGTAATGGCACGAATATATTCCATATACATGAATTTGTGTGTCATTGTATTTTCAGATTCTGTGATTTAGCCGTAAAGTATGGCATGGATATATTCCGTATATTTGACTCCCTCAATTACCTTCCAAACATTAAAGTAGGAATGGAGGCTGTGGGAAATGCTGGTAAGATTGTGTATAATATATAGAGCCATATTGCCAGTTTTTGAGCCAGCTGAGGTCAGTCAATTAGGTGCTTGACTCATGCCCAGAGAGGGCTGAGTTCGAGTCCCGAGGTTGACACTTTTGTGTCCTGTCTGATTCAAATGAGGCAGGGAAAACCCAGGTTAACTTTCTTATTTTAGGCATTTAAAGACAAATGACAAGAAAACTTTTTTAAATTTCTATTGATGATTAAATTTCTTTGAACAGAATACTAAATATTTTTACAAAACCATTCAATTTTCTATGTCTGTAGTTTGGATAAAACTGAATAATAATGATAAATAATTTACTCCAATACTTTTGATAAAAAATTCTGATAGTTCATTTGACATGGAAACCAGAAATAGACTGAGAATAGAAGTCAAGTGTAGTCTTCTCACAAACCTTTGTTTCCTTTCAATGAGATTATGTCATCGAAATAGTCTTACAGTAAATATGTATGTAGATATTTGAAATACTCTCAAATAAAATAAAAATTATACAGGAATTTTTCACTCAATTTATGTTCAACGGAAGTTTGGCCACCACCATATATGTGAAATAATTGTGGAGTGACATAAAAACAATTATCAATCAATCAGTCAATCAAGGGAAATGCCTGTCCGTGGTTTCATCTAAAGTTGCTCTCGGTACTTCATTTCCCTCTGTAAGTGAACAATTCCTGCCATCATATAAGCAAAATTTTCCTGGTAAAATTTTCTGAACAAATTTTACTTGTCAATCTTTGGTTAAAATATTTTCTAATTGCATCTTTATTTTTGACATTTAATTTATGCTGTATAATTTTGATCCTGTAGGTGGTGTAATAGAGGCAGCTATATCTTACACCGGTGATGTCTCTGACCCAAGCAAGACTAAATATAACCTCCAGTATTATGAAGACTTGGCTACGGAACTAGTCAAGTCGGGAACGCATATTCTAGGAATCAAGGTATACTTACAGAGTCCAGCTTTGATGTGCAAATGCACTGAATTCTTAATACATAGTTATATACAGTTGAAACTCATTATGTCGAGTTCGACGGGACCAGAGCAAATATTTCTACTTATACATAATACGAGATAAACATCAGCTGTTTATCTAACCATTTTCAATCATTCTTATTTTACATATGAATATACTTGCATTGTTTTACCTGTTATTCTATATTTAAGTCTGTGTAATGCAACATTCTACCGACTAAATTTTAACTACTATCCGTCAACTTTATGACAAGCCGATAAATGAAGAAAAATTTTAAAATTGTATTTTCAACTCTTCATACAGTCCAACTTAGATAACTTAAACGTCAAATACTTGAAAACCCCCCGAAACTCGAAGTCATCCTACGGTCCCGAGAACACTTGGAATATTTGAATGTTATTTGCATTCTCAAACTCAAACTTCTGAAACTCGAATACCCCTGAAAACTCGAAGTAATTTTCAAGTCCGAAAGACATATAATTTCACCTTCGAAAACTCAAAGCATTTTACCATCGGAAACTGGAAGCAAATAACAGGATAGAAAGCAATTGGCTTGTTTACACAGCGATTAAAATTACACGGTTGTGTGCGTCCAAGCTTGAAGATTAACGGACTTGTGTATTGAATCGTATATCCATAAATATTCAGGGTATCATCGTTATTATCTATAGATGATTTATTTTAATTTTAACTGCCGTAATTATGAAAGAAGGTTATTTAAAATTGCAAATGGTAAAATTGCCTTGAATTACACAAATTGTAAATTTTAAAAACAGTAACTTCATCTGAGATAATGAGCCAATTCCCCGACATCGTTGAACAGTAGTACAAAATATACGTAGGTAATAATGTGAGATCTTTCCCTTTTTAATTTCCTGGGAATTTCTGCAACTTCCAAAACTCAAACCTACTGAAACTCGGAAGTGATTTCGTAGGTCCCGAGAACTTTATTATTAATTATTATTTTTAATTTACAAGCTGCGAAAACGATACTGGCCTGTAATTTGCTCTAAATGAAGATGTTTTTACTAATGAAATTAGCATATTTTAAAATAGCAGGTGCCAATGCTATTCAATTATCTAATTATCGTCGATCAAGATGAAATGACTTCACGGTCAAACAATCAGCCATTAATGTACACCCTGTTGGGATAATTGGTCATTCGCTTTCTTCTACCTTTACTGCTGTGTTAATCAATTTATTTTGTACAAACATTGACACTTTGGGATAATAAGTGTAAAATATATAGAAAATGTAGTTTTCGGACAGTGAAATGCCTTTGACATAAGTGGAATTTTGCCTTAACCAACTTCGACTTAACCAATGTAAAATCATATAGAAATTAAAAAAACGAGTGTCAACTGAAGTTAAATTCTTAATATACAGTTTGACATTTGTGAAAATAGATATAATTGAATTACTTCACTCTGCTTTTGACATGACTGACATAATCTTAAATAAGGGATCTTTGATTTCATAGATTTTTTAGCTCACCTGAGCCAAAGGCTCAAGTGAGCTATTGTGATCAATCACCGTCCGTCGTCCGTCGTCCGTCGTCTGTCGTCCGTCGTCCGTCGTTAACTTTTCACATTTTCGACTTCTCCTCCAGAACCACTGAACAGAATTTGATGAAACTTGATAAGCATGTAGTACTCATGGTCCCCTACAAGTGTTGTTGTTTTTCGTCTGGATTCATCAACAGGTGGCGCCACCACAGGCAAAAGTAGGTCAAAGAGGGTACCCTCCTTTGACAAACTTCTTCTTCAGACCGGGGGCATACAGAGACAAACTGAATGCATAGGAATGATCTAGAGGGATGTGTGAAGAAGTGTTGTTATTTTTGGTTCCGTTCCGAAATCAAATTTTTGACGTTTTTTTGTACTTGGTAGTTTTAATGCAGAAAAGAAGTATTTTTTTCTTTTAGTGAACATTGATGCATTAATTTGGTTTAATTTGATCATTTTCATGGTGAGAAATACTACTGCGAAGAAAATTTTTCAATATTTTATGTTTTGGATTTTTTATGAATTTTTTAAGACTTTCAAGAAAAAGGGGGGTGGGATAATTGGTGTAAACATTTCACAGTTTGAACTTTTTCTTCGGAACCACTTGCTGGAATTCAATGAAACTTGGCATGCATCAAATACTCAAGGTCCGCAACAAATGTGGTCATCTTTGTCAGGATCCATGAACAGATGGCACCACCACAGACAAAAGTAGGTCACAGAGGGTACCCTCCTTTGACAAACTTCTTATTCAGATCGGGTGCATACAGCGACAAACCGACTGCATAGGAATGATTTAGAGGCATATGGGAAGAAGTGTTGATATTTTTGGTTCCATTCCGAAATCAAATTTTTGACGTTTTTTCATTTTTATTTTGGACTTTGTTATTTTAATGCATTAAAGAGTTATTATTTTCTTTTAGTAAACATTGATGCATTCATTTGGTTTCATTTAATCATTTCTATGGTAAGGAATGCTGGTGCGAAGGAATTTTTTCAATATCTCGATTTTTGAATTTTTTATGAATTTTTTAAGACTTCCAAGAAAAGGGGGGGGGGGAACAATTTTTCATATCTTCAACTTGATCTACAGAACAACTTGAAGGATTGTGATAAAACTGGGTAGGATACAAGTACTCATAGTCCTTTTCAAAGGTTTTGTTTTTTGTGCGGATCATCCAAATTGGTTAACAGATAATGCCACCATGTCTAAAAGTAGGTCTCACAATGGTACATATACCACTTGGTAATTGAAATATGGAGAGTAGCGGTTCAAATCCAGCTGTGGTCAAAAAAATTTTTTTTTTTTTTTTACACATCTAAATAAGTTTTTAGATGTTTCTCAACACTCAACATATGAAATTAGGAATTTTACGTTTAAGACTTCCAAAAAAAAAGGGGGGGGGGGGGTGTTTTGGCCATTTTTCACATTTTCAACTTTTTCTACAAAACTGTTTGAAGGATTTTAATAAATCTTGGTAGAAATAAGTCACTTATGATCCTCTTCAAATTCTGCTGTTTTCGTCCAGACCTCTTTACAGGTGGCGCCACCATAGTCAAGAGTAGGTCACAAAAGAGTTCCCTCGTTTAACAATATTCTTTTTCATACGGGCTTTATACAGAGACAAACAGAATGCATAGAAATGATCTAGAGGGATGAGTGAAGATGTATTGTCATTTTGGTTCCCTTCCAAAATCAAATTTTAGAATTTTTTTCGACATTTCTTTGGACTTGGTGATTCAATGCAGAAAAAAGTGTCATATTTCCTAGTTAATTGATAATGATGATTTCTTATGGACTATTGTGATCATAATTATGGTAAGGATTGTTACTTTGAAAGAATTTTGTCAATATCTCAATTTTTGGATTTTCTATGAATTTTTTAAGACTTCCAAATGAGGGTGTATAGGAACAATTCAATCACATTTTTCACTTCTGCTGTTATACCACATGAAAGATTTTAATGAAACATGGAATACATGAAGTACTAAAAGTCCTCTATCAATTTGGTAAATTTCATCCAAATTGGTTAACAGATAATGCCACCATGTCTAAAAAGCAGTTCTCACAATAGTACATATACCACTTGGTAATTGAAATATGGAGAGTAGCAGTTCAAATCCAGCTGTGGTCAAAATTTTTTTTTCATTTCTTTACACATCTAAATAAGTTTTTAGATGTTTCTCAACACTCAACATATGAAATTAGGCAATTTTAAGTTAGATCTGGACAATATTTGAAACAATTGTTGTTCATGACCCAGACTTGAAATCAGTCAACAAAAGGCCCCACCTAAAGAAAATGACTAACTTGTTGCCCTGAATGACTTCTTGCAGAGACAAAGGAAATGCTTAATATCAAAATCACCTGAATGGATGTGCAAAAAAGTGTTGTTTTTTATTCTAGCCTGAAATAAAATTTGACATATTTTCAACATCTGTGTTGACTTAGTTATGCAACTTAGTTGACTTATTAATAGTTGACTTATTAATGCAAAAATAAATGAATTCTTCCTTCATGCATGACTGATAATCTAGGTACTCAGGTGAGCGATATAGGCCCACTTGGGCCTCTTGTTTCATTCACCCACTGTGTCAGTGTAAGCAATTCAGGAGAAAGATGGGCATTGATGTGCAAAGCAGCATGGTACTCAGTAATGTAAAATCTTTGTTTTTGATCAGGATATGGCAGGCGTGCTGAAGCCAAAAGCTGCCACACTGTTGATCGGTGCACTCAGAGACAAGTTCCCTGACATTCCTATACATGTCCATACCCACGACACAGCATGCGCTGGAGTGGCGTCTATGCTGGCCTGCGCTGAAGCAGGAGCAGATGTGGTGGATGTTGCTGTGGATGCAATGTCAGGTCTGACGTCTCAGCCGAGTATGGGGGCTATAGTTGCAGCACTGGAAAGGACAAGACTTGATACAGGTACTTATTGTTATCATTGTGCAAGAGGGATAAACTTAAACTATTTTTATCTATAAAGCTTACATGCAGTCCTATTTATGCATCACTTTGTCCATCATTTGCTAGTTATTTATGTTTAGTTCTACATTAGTTTTCAATTAAAAATGAAAATAAATATATACAGTCAAACTTCGATATCTCGAACACTGATATCTCGAATACCCGGGATATCTCGAAGTCGAACGTCGGTCCCGAAAAAAATCCTTCATATTATGATTAAATTCACCCCGGATGTGTCGAACACTGATATGTCGAATACCATGCTTATCTCGAAAGTCCCGAAGTTCTTATTTACCCGGTTTATCTCGAAGTTGGCTTCTTATTGACAATATTCCCCGCGGCGTTTATCCTAAATGACAGGTCGCTCGCGTGGTGTGATCAATTGACTGTGTCGGTGTATAAAGCCGCAGTAATTACATAATCGATCGCGTCCGTGCGTACCCTGTTATTTATACCAAATATTAATAAATGATGATTGCTTATTAAACTCGACACAAAATTAAATAATCAACATTAACTGTAATTAGTGCATTTTCATACCTGCGTTTAATGAAATTTATTTACACTGTTCATTAATTATTACTATTTCCAATCCGTGTATATGTATATGTATTTTTATGCAAAGTAATAGTAATTAAATTAAATTATGACGTGTGTCTTTATCTTGTTTTACGTGTTAGCCCGTCCTCGGTTTTAGTTATAGTGTACGACAGTTATATCCAGTATTGGATTTAAATTACTATGTTACTGAAAAGGAAACGTTTTCAGTTTTGGAGTATATTCTCTATATATTCATAAAATATATAAGGTATGATGAGATTTAGATTAATAATTTAGGAACAATACAATATGCACATCTTCATGTGTATATATTGATAAATACATGTATATCTCATACATCTACTATAATAATCACAAATGTCAAATAAATCGGCATACATTAACAACTGCAAGGTTTGTGATCCTAAACTCGAAATTTGGATATCTCGAACTACGGATATCTTGAAGTATTTTCCACGGTCCTTCCGACTTCGAGATCACGAGGTTTGACTGTAGTTGCAAGCTTTATGTTTTGATGAAGAATTTTATTTTGAATGTTTTTTTTGCAGCAAGATACAAGTCTGTGATATTTTTATTATGGTATTACTATAACAATCTGTGTTCTTCAGGCATTCAGTTATCGGACGTGACAAATTACTCAGCCTACTGGGAACAGACAAGGAATCTGTATGCACCATTTGAATGCTGTAAAACTCTCAAAAGTGGCAACTCGGATGTCTACATAAATGAAATACCCGGTCAGTTCATACATCATTTATTGTCAATCATATTCTTACCGGTACTTGCTTGTATGTCCTAGTTAACCACTTTTGGAAAAATGATTCAGTTATTCTTTCTGGACAGTATTTGTAAATTTAGTAAAATAAATTACTGTAGTCTTTTTTACTTACTCATTTAAAGATCTTTTTTATCCAGGAGATTTCAGACCCATTGTTTAAGATAAATCATCAATAATATCAAAGACTAAATTCTACTGGTACTGTACACATTCATACATGTATACAATTAAGTGTGTATTATGGTTTTTGTTTGAAAATGATAAAAGCAGCATTTTTTATTGTGGAAATTTTTAACTGAACATTAAACATGTAAGGGTATCGAAAATCTTGATTCAGTTCTTTTTAAATCCTCTATGCATACCATGTATTTCTGTTTAGATTATATTATCTGACTGTGGTACATAACACCTCTTTCACATCTTTATGTTCAGGTGGACAGTATACCAACCTACAGTTCCAGGCCTTCAGCCTTGGCCTTGCTGACCAGTTTGAAGAGGTCAAGAAAATGTATGCAGAGGCAAACAAGCTTCTTGGAGATGTACCAAAAGTAAGCTAAATGTAGAGATTTTGTGGTGTTGTGATTTTATAGCCTTTGATTCAATATAAAGGGGCAGATTAGTCCACTGGCATCACACTGTATTTCTTATCTGATGACCAGATTCAATACTGGCTGTCAAGGGGATTTTTTTTTATCTTTTGTAAGTATTTTATCATCCTCTGCCCCCTGTCATTCATACAAGACAGTATCAGAAGTAAACAGTAAAAAGATGTGGACATGTAAAAGATTCCTCATTGTTTCTGGTGGGTCAAGTGCATTGGTAAAAATTATAAGGCCATTCGTCAGGCAGGTGATGTCGTGTTACAGGTGAAATAATCTTGATGTGGCATAAAACAATATACAGATTACCTCATACGAGGATTCAGAGTACCAGTATCGTTAAGTAAGATCTCGTAATGTATTCTCTACTGCTCATTAAATAGAGTACTTTTCACAGGACCAGGAGGTCTAGATCTGAGTCCACCTTGATTTATAGGTGTCCAGTACTTCAGAAAGGACAGTAAAAACTGAGGTTTTGTATCACTTTTAGTATTGGCATGTAAAAATATCCCTCAATACTTCGAATTGATCAATTCGTAAGATGTGCAATTCCTGTGCAGTGTGTCTGGCATATGCTGTCACTACATCATGATATGATTTTGACCAGGGTCCAGCGCCATAAACTAAGAATATACTTAAGTCAAAATTTCATATTCTTCTGTTCATCAATGAATTAATAACTGGGATTTCGATTTTATTTAGTTTTAAATCCCTCCGCATGAGAATTTATTTGAACGTTTGACAATGGAATAAATTAAAATGAAATATTAGACTTAAGTATATTCTCAGTTTATGGCACCGGACCCTGATAAATGTATAAAATAAAAAATTTCATATAAAATATCAGATATAGAAATCTGACTAGACCGTTCTGAGAAGTGAAGTGTGAGCAAGGATGGAGAATATTTTACTGGGACATAGCTCCATTAGGCTGTAGGCTGTAGTGTATGGCTCTTTGATTTCTATAAGAAATCTTGTTTACTGTTAGATAGATTTGAATGCATCTGTTTCAGAGTTCATATGTACATAATTCTAATGATGGTTGTAAAATGTGATACTCTGCAAAACATATTGCAGATCTTAATTTTAGGTTGTCAATTTTTCATTTACACTTTAGGTCACCCCATCATCAAAAGTTGTTGGTGACATGGCTCAGTTCATGGTACAGAACAAACTCAATGCCAAGATGGTAGAGGAGAGAGTGGAGGAGTTATCTTTTCCTATGTCAGTAGTGGAATACTTCCAAGGGTATTTAGGCCAGCCACCAGGGGGCTTTCCAGAGCCTCTGAGATCAAAGGTTCAGATACTTATATTAAAGTATATCTTACTGTTAAAAGTTACATTATAGCTGATAATGATATTGGTACCAGTGCATAGACTTTTTCTATGTTTTTATTCAATTCTTTAATTTTGTTATTACAAGCAGACATCGATGTTACATGATACTCCCTAAAATCCTCTATTAGGGAATTTTGGTAACAGTATAAAAATAGAAACACTCTGTTTCCTTGAATGTTTGGCCACCTGACCTTTATCTGCTAGTTTTGAGATAATATACAATCATTTATGTAAATCCCATCTCTACAATTGAAAGCATTTGTTGTAAATATTTTCTTGAAATCACAAAGTGGAGGCCAGGTGGCCAAAACTCCATGAATACAGAGTGTTTTCACCCATATATGTATGTTACTGTTAGAATTCATATCATCACTGTATGAAGTATAAATCTTTGATATTATTTTTGGATTAGACATCACTGTTTGTACTTGTATGACATATTCACTTGTAATTATAAAAAGTATTCCAAAAGAATTTTGTTCATTATCTTATACAAAGTTTACCCCCTATATTAAGGATTTCAGTATCAAAACCCCCATAAACCAAATATGGATTATCATAAAATTATATTTTAAATCATAGTACAAGAAACATTTGTGCATTGGATACTTCTGAATTACAAGGGAAAGTAAGGTGTTGTAATTGGAGCAGTTTTACATGACAATATTCATATTATATAAAATGAAATTGAGCGTATATTATATGAAATGAATTGTAGATCTTGAAAGGACATAAGAGGATTGATGAACGACCAGGAGAATCCCTGCCTCCGATTGATTTCGAAAATCTAAAGGAGAAACTTCAGGATCGTCATGGCAACGTGGTGAGGGATGTGGATGTAATCAGCTCAGCTCTGTATCCCAAGGTCACCGATGATTTCCTTGAGTTCAGGGATAAATATGGCCCTGTGGATGCACTGGATACTAGGATATTCTTTGTAGGACCTAAAATGGCACAGGAAGTAGAGGTTAGAAGTCATCTCTGATATAGTATTTGTCTGCTGCAAAATACAGTACAATATTTTTTTTTGTTTTGGTGGGGTTTTTTTGGGGGGGTGGGGGTTGGTTTTTGAATTTAAAGTGCTTAAACTTTATTGAATGTGTAAATGAGAAAATCTTTATTTTTTATGTAATTATATTTAGGTTCCTATAGAAAAAGGAAAAAATTTGTCAATCAAAACACTGGCAGTAGGTGATCTGAATAAAGCAGGGAAAAGAGAAGTTTTCTTTGAGTTGAATGGACAAATGAGGACTGTTATAATCACCGATGAAGAAGCTTCAAAGGTACGAGACTATATGCCAAACCTAAGTACTAGATTATATTCAGATATCTATGGGGCCAAGGTACTAGGCTACATTCAGGTATCAAAGTGCCAATCAACTAGGTTGAATTCTGACATCTTCATAGTCAAGGTCCCTAACTATTTTCAGATACCTGTTGGGCCTGGGAACTAGACTATATTTATATATGTGGATGAGAAAAGTATTGAACAATATCCAGTGATCTTGGTGGCCAAAATAATACTAGTAAATTATATATTTTGGTAAACAAAGTACTAGTTTATTCAAATGTTTTGGTGACCATGATATTAGACTATATTCTGATACCTGTGGGACCAAGGCACTATGTTGATTTAAATACATGTATCTTGATAAGTCATATGAGTAATGAGTGGCAATATCAGCAATGATCTGGCATACCTGAACTTAATGTAATGTAGAAAAGCATCAGACTTTATACTGCTACTAATTATCAAGCCAACATGGCTGCCATTAGTATTTTTGGAAGAACTTAGGCATTTCAATTGGCCCGTCCACTCCTTGCTACTAATGGATTCATCATACTTAACAAAGTTTCTGCCAAATGTAGCTCAATAAAAAACTCTTTTTAACTTCGAAAGGTAAGCGCACTGGTTATACTATGTAATTTGAAATAAGAAAAATAACTGGGGTCAAGTTATAAATAGAAAGCTCAATATCACGAATTTTTGGTCTCTTTGCTTTTATCAATCAGAACAATGAAAATAGATAGCTATGTAAAATCTACCACTATGCCATGTATGCTTTGACCTAAATAGATCGTTTTGACGTTCCTTTGGGACTAACATTTTTGTTTGCAAAATGATAACTGTTATCACGCAATATCAAGTCAGAGACAATCTATTTTTTATTATGACATTTTTATGGGAAACGTTATCATTTGCCAACCAAAATGTCAGTCCCGCAGTAACGTTGAAAGGGTCTATAGAGAAATTATTCATGTTTTTATTATAACAGTGTCAAGCTCCTATCTGTTACAGAATATTTTTGAATTGATGCAGAATTTCTGTAAAGTTTTGACAGAAACAGTTTGAAAAATTAAAAATAATAGGATGTGCAAGTCTTTTCTGAAATTTTCTTAATACTCTAGTACATGTAATACCATTTTCAAGAAAGTATGTTGCTGGGAGAGACCTCCTCCAGACAGTAGAAAGAGTAGCACCTAGAAAAATGGCTTATACATGGAAAGCTGCCAGAATATTGAGCTCAACTTGTCATGTTCTTTGACTTTTCTCTGTCCACTACCACATGTATGAATATCATGCATGCATTTTACTGAAATATAAGAATGAAGGAGTAATATTGAAAAGGTTAATGTGATCATCCACTTGCAAAAATGCAGTTATATATGCATAATATGTAGCTTAAAGGTTTTGGTAGACAATAATGAGAGTAACATTTTTCAACACACAGGAGCTGCACTTCCATCCAAAAGCCACTAAGGGTCTTCGGGGGTCAATCGGTGCACCTATGCCAGGTACCATTGTGGATATCAAGGTCAAAAATGGTGATAAGGTGGAGAAAGGTCAACCACTGCTGGTGATCAGTGCAATGAAGATGGAGATGTTGGTCACCGCACCATGTAGCGGCACTGTTAAGTCTATTCATGTGGAAAGTGGAATGAAGATGGAGGGAGACGACTTACTGTTGGACATCGACTGTGAATGATTTACTTCTCTTTAAGCAGATGATGCATGCTTCAAAATTTGTAGCAGGGATGAAAAGATTGTTAATGTGTAAACTATAATTAATTGTTCACTAGGAAAGATTTAACATTCTTTCTTATAAAGAGTTTAGATTTTTTGCATACAGCATTTGGTTCATTTGTCTGTCATGCTTTTAGAAACATTGCTTTATTCAGGCAGTTTGTTGACAGTTATACATTAGTATTTTACAAATTTTATTTTTTGATATAAAAATTAGACATGTAAGTTTCTATAAAGACTGGGAAAGAGGTAGTTGGATTAGGAACATGATGATGCATGCCTTCGAGGTATGATTCTCTGATGGCGACACTTTGTATAAGAGATTATTCACTTCTTACAAATATGCTAAGACCGAATTGTCGAAGTGGCATAATGTTTTAAAAGATGAAATCTGTTCACACTGTAACCAAATTTTTTCTTTATGTATTGCATAATGTTTTCATAATATCTATTGTTAATCAACTATTTCTATTTATGTTGAGGGGCAGGCTTGGTGTAGTAGTTAAACACTTGGCTGGCAGGGCTAACGATCCGGGTTCGATTCTCAGATTGCACCACTATGTTTAAGAGGTTGGTAACCTCCTGCTTCCATGTCACAATATAACTGAAAAATTGTTGAAAGTGACATAAAACACCAATCAACCAACCAACCATCTATTTATGTTGATTTTGTTAAAACCTCTAGAAGTGATTCATTAACGAAATTTTGTCAAAAAATGGCATGTTAAGAATACTTACCTTTCAGACCTGTGTATATTAGATTTTCATGTAAATTTGTTTTGTTACATAGATCTCAAAATTTACTTTGCATTTTTGTAATGATTTACTACATTACAATAAATACTATCTAGTTACAAAATGAGATTTTTGAAATCATGTTATTGATACCTATATAAATGATCTGAAATAAATAATCAACAAAGGATCCTGTAATTTTACGCACTGTTCACCACAATAGTTTATTTGAGATATTTATATTTTTACCATCTGCATAATTATTATGTCTGTACTTTGTTTACTTTTCATTCCAGCTGGTCATTAAAGCTCTATGTGTTCTTTCTACTCATGATTTATCAGTAGCTACCTATGTTCTCATGTTTTTTACTCAAGTAAAGATTCTATTACATGTACATATATAATAACTGAGGGATCACCAGATCCATTGTCACCATATCCACTGTGTAGTTTCATGGTGATATTACAATTAAATCACTGAGGGACCATTTATAAAGTCATAAGGAAGAAGGGTGCCAACAGGTGCCATGTAGGAATCTACTAAGTGCAAAAAGAAACTTTTTGCTTGGTACCTTCTTTTCTTTGATAATATACATGTATGAAAATTATGATTGACAATATAGATAATGAAATAATCTGAATTAATTCACTGCATTTAATCTATAAATACTCAGATGTCATTTTATCGTCTTGCCATTGAAGAATTCTGTCATAATGCTTCCTTTTGTGTTCTTGGAGATAACTGGGCATTAGCGTTAGGTTGTATCAAGTTTATTTGTAGATTCTCATCTCTACCAAATGCTCCTTCAATGGCCTGCCCAGACTTTTTTTATATTTTGACTTTGTCATCAGAAAACGCATATAAAATTTTCTGTCTGATTTGGAAATAATCACTTCTACTGCGAGCATAATCATATTTTAATGCAACATTCAACAATGTCTTACAAACAATACAAGACAAACATATGAATTTAATATCTTTCAAGCAATGGTGCTGTAGGAATATAAGCTTTGATGTAGAACAGAGATTCCTGAAAAATTCTTCTACTCTACTGTTATCTCGATAGGTTGGTGAGAATCTACAAATTAATTTGATGTGGCCTTCATACAAATTAGGTGCATGTAGAAGATTATTTGTAGTTGATTGTTATCCTAGAAGTGGTAATTGTTTTGTATGATCACTCTGCATGAAAAGTGCTATTTTGCCAAATAAGGTGTAATTCTGTCTGAATGTGGTAGTTATGGTGCATAATATGTATTTGAAATATATCACTTGTTATTGATTTAGATTTATTGGTAGCATGTATACACTCAGAGGATGTATTAAATATGATATCAAATTTCACCAAAACAGAATTCTGTTACTCTTTGCAACCGCACATCAACAAATATAATACCTATAATGTGTGGGACTATGCTGTTTCTGTAATATCAACCTGGATAACCTAAAGAATATTTAGGATATAACATAATACTCAGAAGAACAGGGGATACAACACTACCCAGATATCTTGCAGTTTTAAGTTCATAATGATATGTAGGTGTTGAAATTTCATTTGAACATATTTATACCCTTATACCTCTGGGGTATAGAGATTCACATATCCATTCATCCATGTATAGACAGTTTTCGAATGCATAAAATTTAACTGGAGTTACTTCCCTTTTCTGCCATTTTTGTGCATAAATCAACCAAATTGTGTAAGGAATTTCTCCAAACTAAGGATGCTTCTTGAATTTTTGCAGTTGTTACACAATAATAAAGCTACTGAGCAATGTCAAAATGTTTTCAGAGGAGTGAAAATATAGATAACTTTCTCAAATCAATTTAATGTAATTGGTGTGAATATGAAGCAAAAACTCCAGCTTCACTTCCAAAATGTCGGAAAAATAACTCTAATTAAATTCCATGCATTTGAAAAGTATCTCTGTCTCTGTCCATCGGTCATTTACATTTACTATTACCAGATTACTGAAGAAAATGGTTAGAGTGAATGTCTCTTTCTGTGACAATCAATTAATAAACTATGATGTACCTGCCAAGTTCAATTTCCACTACAATCACTTTTGTCATTACATAATTACTACCCTTGATAATAGCGAGAACATTGATAGTGGTATCCTGGGTCACCTGATCAATTTGTTCTAGTTACGTTTGTTGGGTATCAAGAAGGTAACATTTGTCACTAGTGTTTTTCACTTATGGAGACATTTTTCACTTGTGTCCCATTTTCTGGAGACATTTGTAATTTGTGTTCCTTCTCTAGAGGTATTTGGCGCTTGTCCCACCCATGGGGGACATTTGTCACTTATGTCCGTGCTCAGTGAGACATTTATGCTTATTTTCTCAATTCGAGGAAGCTTTATGCCTCTACTGATGCAGATTTGTATCCCAAGCCATGGAGGCTGAGACGTTGTCACTTATTAACCCATTCATACACATATATATGTCTCATCAAGTGAAACCCACACGGTTGCCCGTACCTCACTATCCACACGATGCTACTATCAATGTAGTCATAAGCCATGTGTGTTTCAATACACGAGGACATTTTTCACTGAATTCCCCAATCATTTCGACATTTGTCATATGTGTCGCCCCTTTTGTTAACGTCCGTCAATTGTGTTCCCTCCTTTAAAATCGTCGTTCATCTGTGTTTTCAGTCCATTGACCGGAGACAGCTGACACCTATTTCAGTACATGGAGACAACTGTCAATTTTGTGGAGACATTTGTTTTAACAGAGACCTACATACACCTATATATAGACCTCTACATGTGTATATATGTCTCTGGTTTTAAGCATTCTCGCTCATTGAGACAGATGTCACACCACGGAGACATGTGCTCCCTCCTACAGAAATAGTTATTGCTTGTGATCCGACTCTGCGAGATCTGCACTTATGTCTTTCTTTATATACAGGAAGTATCTCTCGTGTTTCCACTTATGTTGCCACTTGCATCTCTATAGGATATGGTGAAGATTGTCTCGTATTAACTGATGGAGACATTTGTTTATTTATAGTATCCTCATGTAAGTATTTGTTAATCGTCTTACTGGCCAATTTCACAAGTCCCTATACTCATACAGACATTTGTCACCTGTTCACTAACTTGAGAAGAAATTTGATACATGTGTCTCTACTCAGGGTGTCTTTGTCACTTGTTCGTTTGAAGATAGTGACTTTTTCCAACTGCGTCATCGTCTATGGATTTGTCTACCGTTTGCGTTACAATCCATAGAAAATCTGAAATCAATGCCAGTTTAATTTAAAGAGATATTTGACACTTTAGTTCCCACTCATAAACCGTATTTGTCATTTACGTTATTTGTGTCTCGACACATTGACCCCTACCAATGGGGTTACCTGCCAAATGTCATTCAATCTATGGAGACATTTTACTTGTGTCCCTTCTCATGGAGACCCAATCGAGGAGACATTTGTCACTTATTTCTGCTTATGGTGACTTTTGGCACTTTTCTCCCCACCTATGCAGTCATCTGTCACTTATGTTGTGATCCATTAAGATATTTATCACTTGTGTTTTCACCACTGGAGATGTTTTGTCACTTTAGTCCATATGATACGCAAAGAGACTATCTCGAACCCCCCCCCCCCCCTCCCCACTTTTTCAAAATTTGATAATTACTTATAACCTAGGAGGGCTTGCCTGTAGAAAGGCGAAGTTTTCCGATGCTCTAGATTCAAATCCAATACATAAAACATGGAATACTATACTCCATATTTAAGTGTGAGGTTTTCAAGTAAATTAAAAAAGAAAAAAATAAATAAACTCGGGATTGTCATACTTTTAATTTAAATCATATCCCGAACGAAAACAGTCACATTTTTTTTCTGGAAATAGTGTTTTCACAGTGACTAGTGAACACAATGGTAATATTATTATATTTTTATCATGGTATTCATACATTTTCGTATTGTCATTGACCCTATACATATGGCGTTGTACGTAATTTCCTCTAATTTTTCTCATTTCTGTTTATATGTTTCGTTAAACTTCAAGTTCAAGGTAATACATCCCGCAATCACTAGAATCAAAGAAATTTTAATTTATTGTTGTAAATTAATGATCTATTTACGATGCTGGCCTGGAGGCCAGCATACATGTAGCATGGGTAAAATTTCTACCCATAGATAGATAATCAACTAATACAAATTGATATTTCTTCGGTGAATTGAAACACCGAAACGGCACCCTAAACACAGAAACGGCAGGGTAAACACCGAAACGGCACTAAATATTGATCAAAGAAACAAAAGACAACTTTTTTATGACAGATATATAGAGTGTTCCCATACAGCCCTGTTTTCCTCAAATTAGCTAGAGTTATCTCCCTCATTGGAGTACAACTCTCGGACTTTATCCATCAATGCTCATATAAAACTGCTTGATTTAACTTAATTTTATGAAATAATCGCATTGTTTATCTAAATGTTTTACAGAAAATTTTCAACTCATTGATTATATTTTCTGATTAATTAAGACTGAAGTCACGAAATCTACCCTGATAAACAGTTAAATTCTCGGAAATTTAATGAAATTTACATGGTAGAGATGGAAAAATTCCGAGAGTTGTACTCCAACATGGCCGCTTAAGCTAGTGGTGTGACATCACATGGGCAAACTCTATATTATACATACAATGACCAAGTTATATTATGATTTGATGCATATTGACATACTAACCCCGCCACTGCACATAAAAGGCACGTAATAATCATTTAATTATTGTGTGTTTATCATTGAAGAAGAAGAAAAAGTTATTGCACTTTCTTTTCCATGCTATTTCAGGTTGTGGAAATGGCCGTCTTCATGTCATGAAGAGGTTTATAGCCAGTATATATTAATTATTCTTATTATCACAATTTGTAGCATTTATAGTAGTATTAATATTAAAGAAATGAAATTTTATAAATTTGCAATATCAAAACTTTGAAGATTTGGATAATAGCGTAACTTTGATTAATGTGGAAAGTTTTCGTTTACAAGATAATTGGCGAAAGTTCGCATGATAATCCTTTGTTATGCACAGTTACTTATAACTGCTTGGCAATTGAGGGATCGCTAGATCTAACTTTAACCGCGCCTATTACGTAGTTCAACTGTGATGTCATAGTTAAATTTATGTTTGACGGGCCATTTATTTATGACGTCATAATGAACAAGTGTGCCAAAATGTGTGATGTCGGGCATTTTACGATCACTCAATTGCACCTTTCATGTATGCATTGAAATGTTAATTACTTTTAAATTAATTGAAACTATTATATTAATTGGGTATCAATCAGAGGAAATTCGGAATATCAAACTTTTAATTTCTAAGTCAAAATTTTAAAAAAAATCAGCATTTCCAATGTTGTTTAGCCTATATATTATGGAAATGGGTAAAATTGTCATTATAATGAGTATATAAGTGCCGTTTCGGTGTTTACCCTGCCGTTTCTGTGTTTAGGTGCTGTTTCGGTGTTTCGTTTCACCCATATTTCTTTGATTCTAGTGCCTGTGATACATTCTGGAAGTCAATATTTGATAATAAGCATTTGGAACATTTGGGGTAAAGCATCAGACTTTTTCATAGGGAGAAATGCGTATTCCAGAAGAAATTTTGGTAAAAAGGAATTATTAAAATATTTTGTCATTCAAACAAGTAAATTTTGAATACATGTTTTACGCATTTCTGATCATATTTTTATGATTTTATAATAAAACCCCTTCCAAATTGATACAAAAGAACTTGAAGTTGTAATAATGCTAACTATAAACCCAGAGTCTTACTCCAACTTGGCCCAAGTGTAATGACCAGAGAAAAGACAAATTTATTTTGTTGATTTTTATACGCCCGCATTTAAAAATGTGGGCGTATTATGCTATACCGCTGATGTCTGTCTGTCTGTCCGTCCGTCCATCTTTCCATCCATCCTTGTCCGGGCTTCTCCTCCTTAACTAAAAGGGGAACAAAACTTTTGATGGTGTCATATGAAAGGATGTGGCTTGTAGAACATGATGCGGGCGTATCATGCACCCGTTAGCGTGCATTATATATTTTTTATGATGCAAAATAAAAGCATAATTTTTATGATTCATCTGGTTTTCTGTTTGTAATGATGTGGTTATCTATTAGTAATTTAGACATTTTCTTTATTGATGAAATAACTCAGTTTGTTTATAAGAGGTCTTTTTTATACACTTGTCATTAGATGGGAGATATTACATTATGGTGTTTCACAGTTGAACTAGTACACAAGAATTATGACCGTTTTATGAAAATTAGTTCTCCTGATTTTGTTTTCAGTTATAGTTTAGAATATTAAAGTTTATCTCAGTGTGTATGATTACTTTGAAATTGCAATTCAACTTTAATTGCAATTGACATCTTTTTACAAATGTTACTTTCTATTAAATCTTGTGTTATTTTGCCCTGTGTCGGTAGTTGCTTTCCTGAAATTGAACAGTTGGCATATCTTGCATCGCTCTTGTAAAGTTTGTTTGGTGAAGAGTTTTCTGATTACAAGTTGTTTTGGTTTGGCCAATTCAGCTTATTACTTAATTAATAGATTAACATCCAGGGTCACCAAAAAATATAGGGCAGGTGGGAGGATTTTATTTTTTCAATTTTTATTTCCTAAGACAAAAGTGTTTTGTCTATTTGGCAAACTGTGTGTTAAGGCAGGGGAATTCAATTTTCCACTTCAAGAAACTGGTATTACTGAAAAGAATATTTGTATTAAAAGAACAATGATAATAATTCTTCTGTGGAAAATGTACACAATATCATGTATAATATATCTGTAACTTAACCTTCTTTCTTTGACAGGGTAAAGATAAAAGAACAAAGAAGTATGCAGAAATGAAAAGAATGATTAACCTAAAAGACAGTCGAATGTATGTATCTCATGTATGAGCAAATGTCTGTTATGAATATTAGATTATTTCTTAAATTATTTCTGTATTTATATCATTAGGCATCATGTGAAACCTATGGAGTAGACTGTACCTCACAAACCCCATGGAACAATAGAAACAAATGCCTTCAGAACTCATTAATATTGTGAGGTACGATCTACCCAATGGGTTTCACATGATGTTCATTAAGTATACTGTCGGTGACCTTTCCTTATTTGAGGTATCTTTGGGGTTTGAACTAATAGTGTGTACTATTTATCACTAGAAAGAAGAAAGACCGTGAAAAGAAGAAGAGAAAGAAAGCAGATCCACAGAACATGAAAATTAGAGAATTGTAAGTGAAAATAATATATTGCCAGATATAGTTAATAAATAATTCATGTGTTATATAGTTAATAAACAATAAGTATAACGCTCAACTTTTATGGGTAATAGGTATACATCTATATTGTATTTTACATATGAATCTACAGGGTCGAGAAGCAGTTGACTTGAGAGGCAACTGTAATTAAACAATCATGCATCAAGACTTGCAGTAATATTAAGTAAAATACTAGAGAGATTATCAATAACTTTGTTAAAGGAGCATGGTCTGATTGAAGTCGGGAAAAGTATTAAAAAACGTAAACGGATTTCTTAAACGGCAATCGATTGCTAGTATGTTATCTAAGATGTGTAAAAAGTATCGTTACCAAAGTTGTTGTCGTTAACGAGATATGCCCGTTTTAAATCTGCAACATAACCAGGCCAACTCCTTGAATATTGATGAGGTCGGTCAGAGGAAATCACGTGACAATGAAACTCGTACTTTACCCGATTCTAACATTTGTTCCTCTTTCCCTTTTTTTTGGCCTCTGAGTCTGTGTATAGTTATTTTCTACCACACTTTTGCTCATATTCCTCCATGTGAACCATTTTTGTTGTTTTCTACAGTGAATATCCGCGCATGCGCATGATTATGGGCAGAGCATTGCCTTATTTGGGGAATTGATACCAACCGAATTTAATTCGATTCAATTACCTTTATTCTACGAAAACATTGAGGGATTTTAGTTTTAAATTTTGCAATTAACACAAAGTTTATAATTTATGTAATACAGGAAAAATAAGATATTGTCGTAATTTATCCTTTTCATGCTAAAATTTTCAAGTCTCGGACTATGTCCCTTTAATGCTGCTAATGTACTATCAATATGCAGCAATATAGTAATGAAATCAGTACTGCACTTTGTTCTTTTTCATATTTAATAATCACAAGGCACACATCACTAGTAAACTTATAACTCAGTATGTTCCTATATGTTATTTCCTCTAGATATACTTTAAAATGTCATTTTTGCAATAAGACCATGTACATTTATCACATGAAGAGACACAAAGTTATAGATTATTTTTATACGCCTGTCGTAAGACGGGATTTATTACGTTATGGCATTGTCCGTCCGTGTGTCCATCCGAGGTCATGTTTTCCAGACTTTATTCAGCAGTCTTTCAAATTATTGGATTGAAACTTGGCATATAACTTTATATCAATGAGGGTCAATACAGGTTTGCATTTGGGTATGATTGCATGGGTTTTCCCAGAGTTACGGCTCTTGAACTTAGAAATTTTCAAGGATTTTACAGTTTTCCAGACTTTTATATTGCAATCTTTAAAGGTATTGAATTACTTTATATCAACGAGGGTAGTACCAATTCGCTTTTGGGTATGATCGCTTTGGTTCTGCCAGAGTTACAGCTCTTGAACTTAGAAATTTTCAAGGATTTTACAGTTTTTTGGACTTTTTCTGCAGTCTTTAAAGGTATTGGATTAAAACTAGGTAAATTACTTTATAGCAATGAGGGTCAGTACCAATTCACATTTGGGTATGATTACTTTTGATTTGCCAGAGTTATGCCACTTGAACTTAGAAATTTTCAAGGATTTTACAGTTTTCCGGATTCCTTTATGCTGTGTTTCAAGGTATTGGATTGAAACTTGGCATATATATTTATATCAATGAGGGCCAGTACCAGTTTGCATTTGGGTATAATTACTTCGGATTTGCCAGAGTTATGCCCCTAGTTATATGAATTATCTTCCTTTGTTGCACGGTAATTTAAATATCTGTAGTACTCAATTTTCCTATTCATACGACGCCATATTTTTTCTTCTCTATTCTTACATTTTTGACGTAGAAGAAAAAAAGGGGAGATGTTAAATTTTTCTCTTGGCCATACTTCTTACTTCCTTAATAGATTTCAATAATATTACACAGGATTGTTGCCCAGGGTCAAAGCACTTATTATCTTGAGTGCTGAATAATTTGGGGGAGGGGGGAGGGAGTTTCCCCACTTTGGAATTTTTCCCCATCAAACTAAGTGACAGGTGTATTATGCCATGCTAGGCAGTGCTTTTGTTAAATATGAAAAGTGATTACTATATTTAGCTGTTGGTTTTGTAAATTGTCATTTGCTGAAGATGAATGTAATAAGACCTCAACATTTTTAAGGACATCTACCATATCGTTCATATCTAAAATCATCTGTAGCATTGACTGTCAATATATAAATTTGACATCATTTTTTCATTACAAATGATAAATTTTCGCTTTGCTATTAATTCACAATTAGATGTATACCGTATGCCTGCATCCGTGCACATTTACTGTAACATGTAAAGCAAATGCCAGTGTTCTTGCAAATGAAAAATCTAAACAATAAAATTACAGAGAAGGCAACCAAGTCTATTACATGAGCATGTAAGAGTAGTTTTTACTTCTTCCTCTTCCTATTTCAGTGCAGGCCTTATCTTATCTTGTGGGTATATACTAATGTTTACCTAATCATATAATTGTATTTACAGACCCCAAGCTTCTTCGGCTATGTTCTTTAAATACAACACACAGCTGGGACCTCCTTATCATATCATGGTGGATACTAACTTCATCAACTTCTCTATCAAGAATAAACTGGATATCGTGCAATCGATGATGGATTGCCTGTATGCTAAATGTGAGTGTTCTTTGTAGAATTAAGCCGGCGTGGCCTAGTGGTACCGCGTCGGACTCCTGATTGGGAGGCCGAGGTTCGAGTCCCGCTCTGGTCATGCCGGTGTCCTGTCTTTCGGATGAGACAGTAAAAACCGAGGCCCCGTGTCTTGGTATGCATGGCACGTTAAAAATCCCTCACTGCTTCGGGTGGGTCCGTTGCAAAGGTCTAAATTTGTATGCCCCGCATCAGGCAGATGCCGTCACCATATACGTGAAATATTCGTGGTGTGGCGTAAAACAAAAATCAATCAATCAATCAATCTTTGTAGAATTCACCTGAAACTAAACATCCAGGATTGAAATCTCAATGATTATTGTAAATGATATTAGACCTAAGTTGGTGAAATACACATGTGGAATAAAAAAATCCCCCAGGTTTTGAATTGATAGTGGTAGAAATGTTCTTGTTGTATATGTTAGAAACATAATGATTGATTGATTGGCTATTGATCGATGCCATGAAATAACACAAAATAAAAAATTGGGAAAAATACATGTAATACCAAATCCAAATGTGGGAACCATTTAAAGAATTTGCTTGGCTTGTCCATTGAACTTAGCAGTAATGGTATATAAATTAGTTAGAATTTATACGGTATGTCTGAATTTAATTTAAACCTTTTCATAACTGTCATTTCAAACATATAAATTATTCAGTACATGTAAATATAGGGTAATATGTCAAAAGCGGGAGCTTTAGCCATCCATATTGAAATTATATATGAGGAGAGCTTGTACAGATAGTGTAGTAAATACATATATCTTTGATACTGACCATACTAATACTGTTTTAGTAGCTGTTAATATATTTTCGAAGTTCATTTTGGTATTCCATCGTTATGTAGGTATACCATATATCACAGACTGTGTCATGGCAGAATTGGAGAAATTAGGATCCAAGTACAGAGTGGCTCTCAGGTATGTCTTGTTGCTAGTTCATGTCAAAGCATCATGTGAAACCCACAGGGTAGACACCCAATATCGGCAATACGGGGTTGTGTTACCTGTGTCATAATATTAAAGTGTTTCCAATGGTTTTTGTTTGTATTGCCCCATGGGGTTTGTGAGATATGATCTACCCCATGGGTTTCACACGATGTCAAAGTGAAGACAAATTATTTCTGCTGCAGTTGTCTTGTTTCAAAAGAATTAGAATTTTTTCTCAATATGAAAAAGTTGTCTACCATTTCTTCTTTAGAACATGTAATGATGTCTAATTAATCTGAATTTTTGGACAGGATTGCTCGAGACACACGGTTTAAAAGACTTCCATGTATGCATAAGGGAACCTATGCCGATGACTGCATAGTTCAAAGAATAACTCAGGTAAGCTGCCATATATATTGACTGATCAGCAACTTTCCAGCTCACCTGAGCCAAATACTTGCATGAGCTATACATGTAAACTTTTTACATTCATATACAAATGTATTCTGCTTCTCATAATACATTATATAAATTCCAATTTCAAAGAAATGTATATGTGATCCCAAGGAAAAAAGAGACTTGATTGGGTATAAATGATAGTCGGTATCATTTGACTCAGACTTGCTTTCTTTTCTAGTTTCCATGGTAAATTTACTTGTTTCAGAGAAACCCTCAAGGAAACCTTTTTTATTTATTTATGGAGTTTTGTTTTGGTCAATTTAATATATGAGCTTGACTTGGTAGCCCTTTTTACTCTCTAATCCATGTTTTCTGTTTTGATAGATATTCATCACATTCATGATATATAGTAAAAAGTTAGTTCTCACGAAGGCTGTTTGACATAATTTGACCCTAAATATAGAAAGATGCATTAGATTATGTACAAAAATGTTGAAGGCAGACATCAGAGTTCTTTATTATTGACATACACATACTTTAAACATTCTCGAAAAATCAATGCAGCATAACTTTAAAGTTGTTTTGATCATCCCAAGTTTTCCAGTCAAATTCCTTGGGTACCTACATACAATAGACTTTGAGATTGCTTTGTGGCAACTAAATTAGCACAAAAAATATCAAAGTCTTCTTTTTCAAATTGAACATGTAATAGTATACATATACTTTATTAGTGCTGCAACGATTTACCGCGGTTCTCGATTCGATACATGATACGACGAGGGTACGCATCGTTGCGTTACGGTTCATTTTCCTATTTATGATAAAGAACGCTCCTGTTGAATTTAAGTCGTGTGGAGGTATTTTGGATTCAAGGAAGGGGTTGACAAAGACAGAACTATTTCTAAGCTATGTCATTTAGATGTGAACTACACATGTGGAAATACCACGAATATGGCCACCCACCTCCGGAGAAAACACAACATACTGGTACCTGCCAATCAGGACAACAGCGTAAAGAATGAGAGATCAGGCAAGCTCGTGAGTTCCCCTGCTATAAGTGGACAGCTTAAACTAGCCGATGTCATGCATTCGAAATTAAGCAACAGTTCACTGGGAGCCAGTTTTATCACACAATCTTGGTGATCTTGTTGCGTAAACCTCTTCTATCATGATTAAAGACCACACATTCATGATGCTGTTATGATTAAAGACCACACATTCATGATGTTGTTATGATTAAAGACCACACATTCATGATGCTATTATGAACCGTTGTATTGGCATGCCAGTTTTGTTTTGTTTTTGTTTTTCTAGACTTCTAGTCATACCAATGGTTAATTTTAGTTGATGCTAAAGCATTCACATTATGAATGACGATTAAACTTCATTTTGTTTTATTAAAGTATTTGACGCATTAGAGAAATGCTTTTATTTCTACATTATAAATAAATTATCGTGATATGAATCGTATCGTAACGAAAAATAGCAATAGGTATCGTATCGTGAGCTTAGCGTATCGTTGCAGCCCTATACTTTATTGGTCCTTTATTTTGACCCAGGTTTTGAAAATCAAGTGTACCGGGTATTTCATAAGATTTACTGTATCTTTTTCTTGAAGACCAGTTACCCTCAGATGAGCACTGTGCACTTTGGGCCTCTTGTTTATCTCCTAGTCATTAGAATACGACCTTTCAACCAACCTCAAACTGACCACACACACGTTATGGTTTAGTAAGGAGAAATTCATCTAGGACTGGACTATTCCAGTTTTAAAGTCTTTTATGTTTTTGGATGTTATTTGTAATCAAGTGCCCGTGTCATTTCAGCATAAATGTTATATTGTGGCTACCTGTGATAAAGACTTGAAGCGGAGAATTCGTAAATTACCTGGTGTACCTATCATGTACTTACAACAACATAGGTAATGTCTATTATGTACTTCATTATTTGATGTTTATATATTTTCTTTTAGGAAATAACAAGTTATGATATTTTAAATTAATCATTATTATTTTCGAGTTTTATTCTTATTAAATTTAGACAAATTATCTTGATATTAAACAATGCTATCTTCGCCTAGTTTCATATACCCACCCCCACCTAGTCTGAGATTCTCTACCCTTCTTCCACTTTTTATATCGGCGGTTTGTTGGATATTAAAAGTGGGAGAAAGTGGGAGAAGGGCAGAGAATCTCGGACTAATACCCACCATTACCCATGTATTTCTTATTTTTTAATCCTCCAATATTCACATTTATATGTTTAAATATACTTTTTGATTTTTTTCAGATATTCTATAGAGAGAATGCCAGATGCATTTGGTGCTCCCAAGACTTGAAAATTAAATCAGTGAAATTATAGTCACAAATTTGTTGCTTAATTTTCATCTGAAAATAGATGCGTTTGTGAAACACTATGTTCCTGGTGGCAACAAGAATTTAGCACAAAGGTTATGTTCACGAGGTCACCGACCTTGGTGTAATTTGAAAGGGCTTTATTAGTGGAGTATGCATGCCCAAATATGAAGTCTTTATCTCTTAAGGTTCAAAAGTTATGGCCAAGGATAAAATTAACAACAAACAGACAGGACAAAAACAATGTGCCCCTGATCCATTGATCCCACGCATAAATGTTTTATGAGGAATGAGGTGTATTTGATTCAGTAAGAGTTTAGCTTCTTGTAAACCACTTTCGGGCTAATTCCTGCAGAAAATCCAAGTCCAAAGGCTATTATGCCTGGAAATGTTTTTGGACAGTATTCCCTTTCCAATATGCACATCTACATATTTTTTCTTTGTACCAAAATACCAAATTTCATGAAAATCCCCTCAAAAGTTCAAAAGGAGTTGCGAAGAGCAGACAGTGTGGGAAGACAGACCACAGTGGTATATCATAATAGGTCCACATTTTAATATGGGCATATGAAAATCAATCCTTTCACAACAGAGCAGTAAATAATAATTAGAGTTTCAGTTTTGAGGTTGAATTTCATGGTGGCTGAATTCCCATTTAGAGGTCAAGGCTCAAGTTTTAAAGAGAGACATTTAATGAATTTCCTTATGGTTTTTATCTTAATGATAGGTTAAGAAAGACAAGAACTACCCAGGAGAAACTAAACTCTGAAAATACAGAGAAGGGATATTAAATGATTCCACTTCATGTGATAAACCACTTTCTTGTATCAATGTCTTATTGACCTTTGATCATAAAACCCATGTGAATTTTTTCTCGTCTAATACCAAATGGCATTTTCAAGAGAAAATAGAAATCTGTTCTATGACTAGCTTCACCAGTACACAATTCTTCCTGCATCAATGTTAAGTTTGTTGGACCTTTCACTTTTTGACTTAAAAAGAAAAGGGATCACTTTCAATTAGAAATCTTTGTGTAACATTTTGCAATTTCATATAGAATTTGTGTATAGAGTTTACAACCCAGAGACCAATCAACTAAATCAATGATGAGCCGTTCCACATTCTGACATTGAAACCACTAGGGATAATTCCATGTCATAATCTATGTGTAAATTTTGTTGACTGTCAAAACTTTGTTGCTAACTTGCTTATGTTAAAATATTACAAGATTTCCTAAAATTCTTCCATAAAAAAGCTAACATGTATTTATTGATATTTTGAGTTTTATTGATGCCAGATGATACAAGTTTATGATTTCTGGAGCTGGACACATCATTGTACAAGCCAGCTTGCCTTACAAAGTGTAGTTCTACTTCATAATGTAGGAACCAAATTAAAAATAACCTCCATGCAGTATCCATACAGCCGTCTAGGACTTTCTGCTACATTTGTCTCGTCATATTAACCTCTTCTATACTAACTGACATGCAATGACGGCTGTAGGGATATTGTTTGATCAGTTAAACACACATTTCCTCTTCACATTTCTCAATGTAAAATATCACTACATACAGAGTGAGAAGTGGACTATATACATGTAATTCACAAAAGAAAAAACATATTCAGAATGGACCTGCTACACATGAGAATGTATAGACCCTCCAGTGTTGGCAGGTTTTTCGCTATTGTAGCTCCCCTCTGGTAATATCACATTAATAACTATAGGAGAGAGGACTGAACATGTCGGGAAGAAAGTGAAACATCTCGCATCAAATTGACATCTCTCCATGCAAACATACATCCATGATAAGCTTACAATGAAACATGTAGAGATAAAAAGTAAATAAATAATAAATTTTAAATCAGCACTTTAACCATGACTGGAAAAAAAATCCAAACATACCAAGGAAAGTTTATAATATATCTTTTGACTTGCTTTAAGGCATCGCATTGAGTTCTTGATGTTTTTAATGATGATCGCTGGAGCTTCTGGAATGCTGACTTTAACATTATGTGACACCTTTCACATGTACCTTGCACACCTGACACACCAATCTAGTATGTGTATTATACAATTACAAAGTATAATTTATACAATCATTGAAGCATAAATATTCAAATGTTACACAATTCAACAATAAAATATGATAGGACTTTTCAATAAAATCATAACAGTCAATGAAAAGAATCAATTACAACGTCTTCTACTTCGAAAATTTTCCACATCTTGGTCGATATTCAAGACTGAAATTACTATTCTTTTTAAAGCTGTCGCAATACATTAAATGTAAGGAAACAAATTAAACAATTTCACATGTTACTCAAAATATATCAAAGGTTTTGAAAAAGAAGAAAAATTTGGTATATCCGTAACATCATAAATGTTTTAACAAAATAGCTTTCTTTTTGAGAGCCTTTGTCACCACCATCTTTACTGATGACTGGTCTAACAGATCTGGATATTTTTTCGATCTTTACATCCCCCACAGATATCTGTTAGACTCTGTACCCATGATATATTCCTCCCATACGTCACACAGGAAACCCATTCTGAAGTTCCATATTAGCAACAGCCTCCAGACTGTTTGACGGGAGTACTGGGGTTTATTTTTACACTGGGTCTGTTATCTTGTGAGGCTGTTACGGGTCCCATTCTGTTCTTAATCTCGGCAGCCATTGTCATGAAAGCTTGTTCCACATTTGTAGCATTTTTTGCACTAGTTTCTAGGAAAGGAATTCCTAACTGGTCAGCAAATTCCTGTAATATAAATGTCTTGAATGAAAGAACACGAAAACCGGAGACAAATTTGTAATTTACTAAACTGATCAAATAAAATGTAATTCTTGAAATACACACATTATATATATTGTATGTCAAAACCACAGACAAATCCTAAATATACTAAACTGATAAAATAACATACAATTCCTGACATATAAACATTATATGTACTATATGTCAAAACCACAGATAAATCCTCAATATACTAAACTGATAACCACGATTTTGAGGCACAAAGACAAATGTAAGAGATACGTCTCGGTAGCTCATATCTGCACAATACCCTTGGCGAATACAACTGTATGTGTACAAATGGTCAATAAATTATGGCATGGAGCATTTTAGTATTTATTTATTCCATCCACTGTATTAAATTCAGTTTAAAAGCAGAATGATGAAAACTTTTATTCAAGTCTAAAATGTGTCATATAAGGTAATGATTAAAATGTCACCACACTGGTGCAAATTCGTTCTGCCATCAACGCAAAAGAATGATGACAACTTAGTTTGTGTAACCGTGCACTTTTCAATTAAAATGTTTTTTTTCAATTAAAGGGTTATTTTCAAAAGATATTTTCTACAATAACATTTTTCCTGGTGTCTTCATACTGAGCACGTCGACTTTCAAAGGTTATCAAAACAAACATCAATTAGGTTTAAAATTCAATTGCAGTGCATGTCCAGGACATGTAAACAATACTATTACACCAGGGTCATTAATGCCTTAACTTATAACTATTTGCACAATCAGATGATAGTCAGGCCCCTATGAAACCAGATGTATGGTGTCTGGTATTAAGATGAAAATGGACATTAATATCATTTATATAAGCAAGGACTGGCAATTTTGTTTGGAGTTCAGAATTCTAAAATTTAGGATTATACAGTTTCTTTTACTATAGAAATAATAGAAGAATGATGGGACCAACAGATGTGTTCAGTGGAGAAGGAAATCTGGTAATCCCAGAATCCAGAATTCTCAAATTATACTGTAGAATTTTTGAAACACATACATTGTACACTACATACCGTATACTGTAATGGACATTACAGACAAAACCTATCTGACTTATTCACAAACAGATGAAATCACAAGTAAGGTATTTCAATCCAAATAATTTAAAGCTCATCGAAAAATACTTTCAAACAATAAATATTCTCACTATCATTTTGAAGTGTCAAGTTGAAATGCTCACATGGCAAGTCCCATAAATGAAATTATACTACAGTTAGGCTTGTTCTGAACATTTTTCATGAGTCTTATATTGAGTTATTTTGAACACTGAAATAAGCTTCAATACATACTACATACTGGAATTTGTAGAAAATGCTACCTTTAAAATCTAGTACTAGAATTACCTTGGCTGTGGTATAGTCAACAACTTTCTTCATTTCCATGTCTGATTTATTTCCTACTAATAATTTATTTACATTTTCACTGGCATAACGGTCTATTTCCTGTAACCACTGCTTAACATTGACGAAAGATTCCTGTAAAACACAAGAAACGCAATGGCTACAATCAGAAAAAAAGAGATCAACCACTATTAGCCATAAACTGTGTTTGATTACTTATAGTGTACAGAGATACTTCATGAATGGAAGTTAATCTTCAAATTACAGGCAAACTACAAAGCCTTTTGGTCAAGGCTGGTTTGGTACTTTAAAGTAACTTTACTATCAATACTCATTTCAAAGCATAGATTGACCAAAACTATATCTTCTTGAGATGACAAATTTATCAAAGCTTTACAACATACAAGCTTTATGGAATTCTCACCTGATCTGTGACATCATAGACTACAATTATACCATGAGCACCTCTGTAGTAACTGGACGTAATAGTTCTGAACCTTTCTTGACCTGCAGTGTCCCACTGGAAATTCATACATACACTGTTAATTCAACAATTTCACTATATACATTTCTTCCTATTAAAATGTTGGTTTAAACTGGGATTTTGTTGCTTTCAATAATACTAGTCATCTTTCAAAATTGTAGCAAGAGGCAACCAACCTTGAAAAACTGGTGCAATGTGAGAATCAACCCATACATGTATTGGATGTATATTTTCTTTATATCAAAGTTCATATGGTAGAATTCGTTCTAATTATCTCTTACACATAAATGACAAGACTGCTTTTAAAGATATGACGATGACGCCTTAAAAAATTTGTCCTTGTTCATTTATGACCTTTCTACCTTTTTCCAAACAAATTTAAAAAAGAAATGGCAAATAACTCTAATAAATTGTACAAAACACTTCCATGTATTAAAGAATGCACCTATACCACAAGGAAATATCTAAATATGTGAGATATTACAGTACCAAAAAAAAGTAACTGCAAAACTTAATCTCTATCCCTTCCTTGTTAAAAACTCTTTGATTTAATCTTGCTCAAAGGTCAGCGTGACAAGGTAACATGTGATTTCAATCAAACTTTGTTTCTTGTTTTTATCAGTACATGTATTTACAAGTGGATTATCACTGATTTTGGAATGAAAATTTGAGTTTCAAAATTCACTGTGTGAACTAGCATAGATTTGTTTGCTCCTTGTTTTAAACTACAACAAAACTATTTCACTTATACGGTGAGGGCACCTGCACCATGCAATGCATAGCAACTTCTATGTGGAAGGGCTCTCGGCCCCATGCTCCTGACTTTGCTATGCTGGCTTCCAATAGAAAATCTCATGGAATAAATCTATGAAATATGAACAATACCCTTAAGTACATTAGAAGCTATGGTCATATGAAAAAAACTTCAACCTTACTGTCTTTGAGTTTATATTATTCGATGCAAATGCCCCTAAAGGTATGGCATGAGTTCTTAAAATATTTGTTCCAGCAATCTTAAATGTTACTGGACCATAAAAACAACAAAGAGTACCGTACACATCTTTATCATAGGAGGTAGACATATAGTTACAAATACAGTCAAAATACATCTCGAACACTGATATCCCTAATACCAAAGTAATCTCAAAGTCAAAGACCAGTCTCAAATTTGGTCCTTAATAACAAGATTCAATTTACCTCAGATGTGTCAAACAGTGATATGATGAGTATTATGCTTATATGAATACATCTATTACATAGTGAAGTTCTATTTGGCTTCTTACTACATGTACATGTAATACCGGTATATTCGCCACGATTTATCCACAATTGGTCATTGGGGGCACCAAAAAAAAAAATGGCTGTCTCATCACCTACATGCAGTGCAGGACTTCCAAAAAGGCTCCTGAAGCCATTGAGGTGTTGCAAATTATATTTCGTTATTTGCAGTAATCTTTAATAAATAGGATGAATTACATATAATTCTTTATCTGTCATAATTGTTTTCTGTAATAATCATTTTTATTTTATGCGCAAATAAAAATAAGATTTAATCTAATTAAACATTGCTGAATATTGCTGGTTATAAATGCTGCCATACTGAAATTTAATGATGAATAATAATTAAATTCTAAATGCTGTTAAAAGTTAAACAGTGTTTTGCAAAAACATTTCCAAACTATAGATACATTTTAATTTGCCTGCACATATGAAATCTTCAAAATTTCTTACGAATTATAAGAGTTTCTCGAATAGTCATAAGCAGAGATTTGTATTGTTAACAACATCATCCATCTTGGATTTCTAATCTTAGACTTAGATAAGAACTTTAGATCTGGTTCAAGAAACAAAAATGATTTCTCAAACTTTAGACGATAATTTCTTAAAGCTTACATATAAACAGCATGATTCGATTATTACATTACATGTAGGAATATCATGCACTACATGTATATATACATATCTTTCTGAGATATGAAAGTGTTTGAATGTATTAATATACTTACTATCTGCAACTTTATTGTTTTTCCATCTAATTCTATTGTCCTAATTTTCTGAAATAATAAATCAAAATAATGTAAGGGTTATATAAAAGTAAATAAATCACTAAAAAAAATGACAGAATTAATGTCTGACTATTTGAGTTATGAACTTCATTGTGTTTGTAATCAACTGAAGAACGTAATGAAGTCAGAAATATACTTACAAAGTCTACACCTATAGTGCTTATATAACTCTCTGTATATGTATCATCCTGAAAATATTCAATGGATAATGAAAAAAGGGTTTTATAGAATGTTACTATATGCAAAATGCAAGCAAACAAATCCAGACATACATCATTATCATAACATATATTCGAGACACATTCGGACATCCTCGACCTTTTCCTGCGTAAAAAAGCTCGGACGTCACTCGTAGCCATTATTTAAAAATAGTTCCTGTAGTTATAGACGCTCGCATGTGTACCAGACAAATAGGTTAGTGTAATAAAGACGTTAGAAGACTTTCACAATTCAACGGACTTAATTTAAACGTTAATCCCGACCTGTTGCAGCTTTAATTACTTTCCTTGACATAGATGACATAGATTGTGCACTGGATTACATTTCACATCGCTGATATATTACTGAGTACAATGCCGGAAACCGATTGATGCATGGAATCGATACAAGTCATTCCGCCGAGTGACATCCGAGTCTTTTTACGTACGTACACATAAAGGGCGAGGTTGTTCCGAATGATTCGAGACATATACAGGTGTATATACAATGTACATTTTGTGTGTAGTATGCTGTATGTGTAGAAAAGAAATAGAATTCTAGTTCTGCTGAACATTGATGCATCAAAGACTAGGTTTTGTCATATACCTGTCATCATTACATTGTTAGTATAAGTTTGTAATGAAGGAATCATGGAAGATAAGACACAGTAATAAAATTATAGGCATACTATGTGAATGCTATTATAAAATGCCTAAGATCAACAACAGGAGACAATGCGCAATTTTTTCTCTGTGTTATTGTTAAGTTTTCTTTGAACAGAAATATCAAACTGTATTTGTGAAATACCAATGACCACTGGGGACAACTTCATTAGTATAAGCTGTTATCCTAAAACTATGTCAAACTCCAAGGTTGAGATCAAAAGATCAAAATTTTCGGTATTGAAGGAAAGGTTTCTTATGAAGGAATACACATATTAAATATGAATGCCCTATCAATTACCATTCAAAAGATATATCCAATGTTAAAAATTTTTGAAATGTAGGTAATAAGGTCACCGTTAAGGTAATGAGGTGAAAAATTATTGTACCAAGGGAAAGGTCTTTTCACAAGGACTACACATGTGAAATCTGGAAGCTTTATCACTTATTGTAAAAATATGTATACATGTACCCAATGTTAAAATTTTTGAAATGTAGGTCAAAAGGTCACCTTTAATGTCATGAGGTAAAAGGTAAAAAATTACTGTACAGACAGAAAGGTCTTTTCACCAGGAATACACATGTGCAATATGAAAGCTTTATCACTTACCATTCAAAAGATATACATGTACCCAATGTTAAAGTTTTTGAAATGCAGGTCAAAGTCTTACCACAAGGAATAAGTACATGAATGTGAAATATGAACACCCTATCTCTTACAGTACTGGTAGAAAAATACGTGGAAAGTTAAAAAATTTTTGCCACAGAAAAACGGAAACAGAGAAACAGGCCAAAAACTAAATGCCCCCAAATGTTTGACTACGGGGGGCATGAAAAAATATCAGAGAGAGACAAAGAGGAAATCTTTAACTCTCTGCATTAAATATACTGGTATTTCCAGATCTAATACTAGTGACAATTTCATTTAGGATATTTCAGACACAATTTCATTCAAGTTCATACTTTGTCTTACATAATTACTGAAATGATTAACATAATGTAAATATCAAAAATACATGTATCATGGAAACTGGCACATTTTCAAAATTTGTTTACACTGGGTACATTGCATCCTCCAGTGTTGTATGTTGAATGCCTATATACTACAGTATAATGCGTAGACAGCCAGGGCTTCCTTGTACATGTGTAAATGAGAATTTTCCACAATATTAAAATGAATAACAGCTTGCTAAAAAGAGTACTTACTGCAAATCGAAGAAGCAGACATGACTTTCCTACACCAGAATCACCAATAAGGAGGAGTTTAAACAGATAATCACTGAAAGAGAAGCAAACAATCAGTCAATGTATTGTTAATTCACAACACTTACGCAAAATATTCCACCGCAATTGAAGGAAAAGATGATATATAGAATTCTGTAAGTGCCTTACCCATTTTAAGACCAACTTGTACTGCACGGTGTGTAAAAACTAAAATACAAAACCCAGATACTGTAGTTTTGCTTTCAGATTATAACCCATTTGATATGATTATCACACAAAATGAGCAAATTTTATTGACATCTAATGCAGCATTTTTACTTACTCCACTTTTTGGAAAGACAATCAAATGTACACTGACTATATATAAACTGTAAGTATGTTTTAATCACCATGACCTATTCACCATCACGTTTCAGTTGTTATTTTCTAATGCAATATTAGAAACAGTTGAAAGATGGCAAAAATCAGTGGTGGAGGAAACTGGAATGCTTGGAGAAAACCAATCCCCCAGCATTGGTACACTTGCAACGACATACCTTATCCTCTGCCCCATCCACGGGATGAATCAAGAAAACGAAAATCAGAAAACATGGTGATATCCAGTGTGCTTATTTGCCAGTAAATGTGGAATTATAATCTTCAGACACTTCTTTTCTTTGGATAAAGTGTCAGGTGATGAACAAATACATGTACATGTACTACATGTATAATATATTATAATGGAGATTGGCTATCAAAGTGTCAGAATCAAGTTCCTGTACAATGTACATGTACAAACTAGGGCAGATTTAAAGATCACCAATGTTTCTAGTGTAAAATGACAGAAAAGTAAATTCAGGTTTCTCACTAGATCTAAGAATACATGAGTCCCATTACAGTATTGGAACTCATCTTCATTACAAATTTTGAAGAAAATACAAATTTGGTGAGTCCCAATTACATTTTGGTGACTCCAGGACTCATCTAGGCAAGCTAATGAGGACATTGAGCAATGCCAGTAGTCAAAACTTTATGTTTGCATAGAATGTGTTACCATGTCTTAAATTAAAGAAGTTTTCATTCATTCACGAATACATTATAAAACTGGGAATACAGCACTTAACAACAGTAAATCTGTTTGACATAAAAAACAAGATGAGTTTGTAAAATATGAATGCCCAAATAAGGCAAATTTTGAAATGAAGGTCAAAGGTCAAGGTCACAAGTAACATTCTTTCAAAGCTTTTTAGTTATTATGCAATGTCATGTTCCGAGGTCTTCATGAAGAATCTACTATAATACAGAAATCAAATGGGAATGTTTACAAATCACTTTGAAAGCAACCATTATAAAATTCTAGAGACAATCCTGTTGATTAATAACGTATTTGTAAAACAGTGAATTCTAGCATATAATTTGTTACATTGTATTGTTATAACAGGCATTCTGAAACGGGTCAAAAATTGTGGTCTGACCCAGGAATCAAACCCAGAACCTTCCGTCTTCAGGATGAATGATCTAATTGAGCTATCCAGACTGATACTGGCATTCGTCACACCTTTTTCATCTTAACTCACCTTGCATTAAATGCCCCACATACAAAGTTTTGTTACTCAAATTTGCGTAATTCAATTCACACATTAACATTATTATTAAGATTGCTGTATAATGCAATTCATTAGACATGAGGTTCCTTCAGTATTATGTAAAATACGAAATTTGTACATTGAAAACATTGCATAATTTCATATAATTTGTCATTAAGACTGCAAATATTTAGTGTAATGAAAATGAACAACAATACTGAAATTATGCAGGGCTTGGTATGTCATGCATTTGAAAAATTATACATTATCTATTACTAACATGATTCTCAAATATCTTAATCTACTAATGGGAAATTCAAGATGAAATATTGTATTTTGACACTGACAAGTGACAGAGCATGAATCATCAAAATGACATGTCTTGAAAATCAGACAAATGTCATGAACCAGTTGAAGTAAGGTTAGCTTTATATTAAGTATGATGGGAACTGCTTTAGAGATGAATTGACTATATCTTATACATGATGGCGAATTCATTCCCACTAAACGGAACTAGAAATAACACTTGTTGATAAGTATTGTTTTGTCAAATTCGACACGACGGAGCTCGATCATCTGATCTTGTGATGACGTAGTATAAATTCATACACTTCTCAATAAATCAAATTGTAGATACTTACTACTCTGGATTCATTGTGGACATGCTATGAAACAAACCCTATGTTATGAATGTTTTTGCTGTACAGACTGAAACGACAGAAATGTAATGCCTGTACTTCGAGTTTCAGTTATATGTTGATTCAATATGGCTTCCTCTTACAATAGTGCGCATGCTCTGTTAGGGGTGGAAAATAGTTTGCATATGACGTCATGTCCCAACGTGGCATCACGAGATCAATAATGTTTACATCCGGTGAAAAGGGGAGGGCGAAATTAATATTTTGTGAGAAATAATTTTATTTCTGTCGTCATGGACTAGTTAGACTAAGCAATTGTTTATTTACAAGAAAAATGTATGTTATTTTGTGCAACGTTCTGTCGCCAGAGTCTAATTAAATCTCATGAAAATCTGGGGTTTTTTTTCTTTATAAAACAGAAAAGAATACGTTTTCTGAAAAGTTTCATAAATCTGATATTTCTAATTTCCGATCTTCTGAGTGGATATAATTTTTTTACAAGCCCTATTCAGTTTAGAAGTACTTGTAAATCCCGGTAAAATTACACGAATACACTTACATCGCGACAAAATTTCAATGTAAAATACGAAAGTAACTGGTGTCACATGGCTAGGGTACTAACAACAATATACCACAGCGGGCATTCATGGACCCCTGAAATTCAGAGGTGCCCGGGATGAGTGAGCGTCTCCTGTTCGGCTAACCATACCGGCCGTGAATGCCCTTAGATACAGATGAAACAAATATAATTCAGCACTGTATATATACATGAATGTGAACAAATACTGTGTGGAAAGTGTCACAACCACACATCACCAAGAAAAAGGGTATAATAACACTTAAAAATCAAACCCTTCGCGGGGAATTTTTTACGGAGTCCACACTACAAAGGGAATACGTGTGATGTTAATGTAAAATACAAAATTACAAGTAATATTTCGGTATAATCGCTTGGAGAAGAAATGAATTCACTAGTATTACAGGCAACAAAGGGTCGTTTTTAGCAAACAATGAATAATAATAATAATAATAAAATAATAATAATAGTGAAAGGTACATATACAGCGATTAGGGAATCATCAGACTCGTAAAACAGATAACACCACTGATACTTTGATATGAACTAGTATATGTAAATCCTTTATCAGTATATGTTCCGCTATCTGTATATTATCAATTATGCAATCGTACGCTATTGTAAATAATTTTTAAAGAATGCTGAATGAAAGTAAACAAATAAGAGAATAACCGGTTTTGGTGCGTACTCGATAGATAAAGAAATCCATGTGATGTAAGTTTTCCCCGACGAAGATCAAGTTTTACGTCGTATTGCGTTGTCCGGCGTCCGTAATCGTTATTTATCGCCAATCGCTTCAGTCTACCTGAAAGGTTAAGTATATGGAACCACTAGTGGATGACAGTGTATGACATGTCGTTGGTCTTACATAAGATTAGACCTGCCCGATGACCAAGAGACCGCCGAGATGTCCATCATAGTTTTTCAATTACACGTGTATTGTTATTGTTTCTGATTGGTAAGTATCATTGATATAGAAAGTCATAGGGAATAGTCTGTTGTTGGTCAATAAGTCAGACTCATCCGTTATTCTCAAAAACTTATGTGACGGCCACCACGAGTTTATTGTTATAAAAGTAAGGGCCTTTATAAAAGCCAATTGTGCCATTAACCTCTAGGCACCAGAAACAATAGGGATAAGGCATGTAGAAAATATAAATAATTGGACAAGGATTTGAGACAAAGGGGCGACAGTGACCTTGATATTGGTTATGTTACCTTAAACAAGGTTAGGGCACTTAACTATCCCACATGATATTTCCTTTAACTTTCAATTTATTTAAGGATTAACTTAACAGTTTTGCAATTTATTGAGATATAATATGGTTTGAGGCGGTGCACACTTTATAATCCGCGAAGTGTAACAACAAGAGCGGACGGAGGAAAATATCTGCATAGCTGGTTGCTCCTAGCAACCGCCAATGCCGGAAGTGGACGTTTCTAATGAACAAAACCAATTTATAAAGCTATAATATACTTTTTACGGCCAATCAAATTTCTTGTTTCATAAAGAATTAAAGCATTACGAAGTAAACATTTATACTAGGTATACCTGTCAGGGATCAGTCAAACAGAATTTATGGGTCGGATATACAAATTTCACAAGTCCACATTGACCTTGAAGCTATGACCTTGGCTGTAAGTCACGGCACATCGCCTTCCCATAAGAAACATTTCTACCAAGTATAAACTTTCTGAAAGCAGGCATATGGAATTTACGGGTCGCACAAAATTTCACCAAAATTCACAGACATTCCCATTAGGATTAAATCTACAGAGTATGAAGTTGATCCAGTGAGAATTATAGAAAATACGGACCAGGAAGAGTGTCCCCAGAACTTGATATATCCCCGCAAATGACGGGCGTATATGATGTGAAAAGAAATGTCCTCTCAATAACCACAAACTACTAGGTCATCGTATTTAATACACATCACACTTCTGACATTAGACCAACAACAAAAACAACAACAACAACAACAATAACGACAATAGCGAAACTGGTATGTTGAAGGTAACATTGACAAAGAACGTATGGTCAGAAGAATCAGATTAAATTATGGAAAAGATGTATGAAAAACATATATAAAGAGAAAATGGAAATTTGAAAACTTTTCTAGTTTTCTTTTGCATATTGTTTCTACGTCTTGTACAAAAAGAATCAAATTCTCTCACGAAATCATGTTATATTCAGACGTGCATTTAAAACGAGGACAAAAACAACAAGTTCATTTAATTTTCAGAGATTTTTGAATTATATATTTTCATATAACAAAGTAACAGGATGGTCAAAATGAACTTAATAAGTCTGGTAACTACACACATTATTTACTTAGCCTTTTGTTTTGCAATAAAAAAGGTACTTTCCTTCAATATAATTTAAAAGTCAAAGAATTATTTTTGCAGCACCATTAACCACGTAAGGAAGCTCCTCACTATAACAGAATATTAAATTTGTTACTATGTTATACACAAAATATTTTGGCTAATATTAACCTTTCAATCAGCTAAATGCTCTAAAGAGTATCTGGCAGAGACATGAAGATAGTTGTACTTCTTGTCCTCTTGGGACTAAGTCCCAAACTTTCTAAATGGTGTTATCAATAATCTGGTAGATGTATGCAGGTGTAATGTCATACATAAATAATAAGTGTTTATGGTAAGCAATATCTTGTGAAACATTCAGTATTGTTTGCAGTGGCGGATCCAGGATTTCCAAAAAAAAGGGAGGGGGGGGGGGGCAAATGAGTATTAGTCAAACTTCTCAGCCATTTTTGGTGCAAAATCTGGAATTTTACTAATAAATATGCGACCAAAAAAAAAAAGGGGGGGGGGCTCTAAATCCGCCACTGGTTTGTATTCAAAGGCTTGTTTTATTGCATTGAGAAATTTAGTAACATTTATTTCATGCATTTACTTCGTTTACACTGTTAGACAATTGATCCAGGCACCAGGTTTGAGTATATAATTAAACAATGCGTATTATACTGATGGCTGTCTGGTTATCTTGTTAGCAATTCTCCCCCTTAACCAGGAGACCTAGAAAGCATAGGCGGATCTAGAAATTTTTGCAAGATGAATCGCAGCCTCCCATTACTAATGTTTTGCACTATTCGGTCTGAAAGGGGGGATGCAGTCCTAAAAGTGTTTGAGATTACCTTTTCTTTTGGTATAATTATCTGACCAAGAGGGGGGTGGGTGGGTTACAGCCCCTGCAATTTCCCTCTAAATGAGCCAATGGAAAGAATCTGATGATGGCATATGATAGTCCAAAAAAGGGGGGTTGGTTTAATACCTGGGGTGGGACTCGTGGAATTGGTTTAAAAATCTTGTCCGCGCTACTCCTTCTGATGAAGGTACATGCATATGATGAAAGTTGTGGCTTGAAGTTGTGTTCTTGGATTTAAGGGTAGGAGTCATGGGTGTGGTCAAAAATTATTGCCGACACTCTGCCTTTTAGATCATAAGCCATAGAAAGAATTTGATGATGGGATATAAAAAGTTCATGGTTTGAAAATGCTAAATATATCTTGTCTAAACCATTAATAGATACATCTAATTTGATTATGCATATGAAAGTTTTATTCGTAGTTGTTCACCTAGAGTCTGGTCCCTTGGGGTGTGGGTGCAGGCACATAAGACACCGTTATATTGCCCCTATTTTTTTTTATTACATCCAACCATCATATATGCATAATAGTATTTTCATTAAGACTTTTAGTAAGTGAAAAAAGGGTATAAAACTCATCTCCACCAAAGTGATGCTGCCGATTAATATCTCAGGTAGTGTCCTGTTGTTAGATATAGAGGATCATGCATGTACTGATCGCAGCCATCCAGCATAAATATATGTAAATACAAAATATGCATGCATCAAGCATGACCTGAATTATGAAGTACAATAAATTTCAAGTGCTCCGCTCCAATATAACCTATGTTGAAATCATGAATATTTTGTTTTGGTAAGCATTTAACTATCGGAATACAAAACAGTATCGACACACTATTAGTAACTGCATGATTCAAGAAACTGTCCATAGAGATTTAAAAAACTAAAATAAATTTTATGTGGTATTTAACAAAATGTTAAATGAAGAATCACCGAAGATTTGTTTTCATTTTAATATTAACTTGATCAATTTCATCATCTAGAGAATGATTGAATATTGTTCTTTCCTACTCAAGTATGCCACCACATGCTCTCTTGGAGTTATGGACATGTGGTGGACACCTGCATCACCCATAAAACCAACGAGGAACGCTTGATTGGTTTGAATCTATCATTTGTGTGACTTGTCTCCACAACGTTTCCACCTTTCCATCTATATCTTGATTATGAACGTGTATTTCAAAAAAGATGGGAGTTTACAAACCCCCCCCCCTCCACCACACACACCATCTTTATAACACAAGGAAGTGCAATATAGCTTTGTATGTAGAAGTCAAGTTATAATGTATTATCTATTTATCTATGTATATCTATACGTGTTTATTATTCATTTATGTATTATAGTCTATTTATTTATATAATTTCGTTATCTATGAACTTATTTATTGATTTATTTTATGATTTTTTAAATCAGATTTTATTGTGCTATGCCCCACGTAAGAATGATTCAGAGACATTTGATCCGTCTTTCAGTTCAACGCACTTGCGTAAATAAAGTGAAATTTGACTTATTTGAGAAAAAAATCACGTGTATACCTGGGGAGCTTTGTTTTTCATAGATCTGTTTGTTTTTGATTTATGGTTTTTTGGAGTTTTTTTGTTCGTTTGTTTGTTTGGTTTTTTTTTTTTTTTTTTTTTTTTTGGTTTGTTGCACTGCTATATATCGGGGGATATGTTCACATTTTATGTTTTTTTTCCGCTTTGAATTTAATAAAAGTATTAACTCATTTATTTCCTTAGAAACCAATGAGAATGTATTTTACGGAAGTTATTTAACATTCAGTTTGTATCAATATGAATCCCCTGTTTTGTGTGTCAAATTTCGCCATGATTTTCCTCGGCTATTTTCTATACCAATGAGCTGTGTACATGCATACTAGTAATGAACTCATCCCGTGCTTTCTACAGATACATTGCTTCGCATCATAGATACTACATATGCAACTTTATACAATGTATAAATATTCCTCAATTTAAGGTAGTGTGCCATAACCTAGAGCCAAAGTCATATCTTCAAAATTGAGATCACTGTGGACAAAGACACGGAAATGGTGTTCCGATAATGACTTCATTTCTTTTGAAGGAATTAATGTTACAACAATGTTTTATACTTAATATGTTGTTAGATTAAAAAAATAGAAATACAGAATTGTAACATGGCTTTGAAAAAGAAATGAATGAATGAGTGAATGAATGAATTAACATGTCCAAATAATCAATATAAAAGACTTTCGATGTAGCGAAACTAAATTTTTACAAAATATTGAAGTTTCAAAATTCATTTTGTATAACAAACACCCGTCAGTTTTGTGCTATTACGGATTTACAAGACTGCAAACATCATGATCATTTATCCCATACTTCAACTAGATATTGAGTTTTTATAATCAGACGAAGTTGTCAAAGAGCTCTGAGCGTTTCACTTGAACCCCCCCCCCTTTTTTTTTCTTCGAGCTGTATATACTTTCGTTATCTTTTGTTCCTAGTACATGGTAGCGTGTTTTCATTGTAATGCGCATGACCGAAAAGAGGTGCGTTGCCATTTTTGGAGAGCTTAACTTGACAATATAATTCTGATTAATAATACTAATATCCGTAGATTTTTCAGTATTTCTATGTTTGCATTTTCAGTATTTATGGACAGGTTTCAACACTGACCAAGAAAAAGAAAACTAGTCTTGTATAAAATTGACAGATACCGGACCTCAGTTTTTACGGTTTCATTCGAAAGGTAACACACTGCCAAGTCACCGGCCGGATTCGAATCCGGAGCCTCTCGGCCATGACCAAAGCACCTAGAATCAATTGAGCTACATCGGTGCAAGTATGTATGTTGGAGGAAAATTTCTATCATAAATGGGGAGGGGGGAGCTGCCCATAGAGTTTTCGCATGTGATTTTACGCTACTAGCATTAGCGGCCATGTTGGATTACAAATCTCGGACTTTTTCCATCTCTACAATGTAAACTGAATTAAATTTTTGAGAAATTTACTGTTTATCAGGGCAAAGTTCGGGACCTAAGTTAAGTCTCAATTTCTCAATAAACAAAATCCATCAGTTGAAATTTTTTAATGAAACATTTAGATACACAATGTGATTATATTACAAAATTAAGTTAAATCGAGCAGTTTTGTATGAGCAGTGATGGATAAAGTCAGAAAGTTGTAATCCATTGAGGGAGATATATCTATTGCCAATTTGAGGAAAACGAAGCTGTATGGGAACACTCTGTATAGCAGGAGAAAATCCTTCTACATTGTAGGTTTCTACATTGTAGGAGAAAATTGTACAGGGAGACCTGACCCTGTGTCACGTGGGTCTAAGAGTTGCGGAGGATAGGATAACTTTGTTGGAACATCGAAAATTCCGAGATACCTCTATATAAACAGTGACTGGTATGTTCGACAGCATGTATACATATTAGTTAAATACTTTTGAAATTATTGTTCAATAAGAAAGAAAACAACAACAAACAAAGAAAGAATACCAAAACAAACAAACAATACTCGCGCGTTATTTTTTAAGTATTTGTCCGGTTAACCAAATAAACTTTTGGCGTAAAATGATTGGCTTTGTATACAAATAGATAAATGCTACAAGCGACAATTTTACATTGAATTTGTTCTTTCACCTTTAAATACATTCATGTGCATCAGTCTATATCTGTCTAGTGCCATATTGTAAAATATGGTTGCGGCGCCGACGATCCGGGTTCGATTCCCGGGTTGCGCCACTATGTTTAAGAGGTTGGTAACCTCCTGCTTCCATGTCGCGATATAACTGAAATATTGTTGAAAGCGACGTAAAACACCAATCAACCAACCAACCAACCAAATGTAAAATATGGATAATGAAATACTGCAATTAAGGGAGTTAACTTTAAATAGTTTAAAAAAGCTAAGTCGTATTTTACAGCGAGTTACCTTTCTTATCCCCGGATATATCGGTAAAATTTCAAAGGGTTTTAAAACGTTAAAAAGAAAAGAAAAAGAAAAAACTCGAGTGATATGAAACTTAGTCTTGGTTCTTACTTAGTCGTATAATTATAGCATTCTTTAAAATGCAGTTGAAATGCATATAAGAAATTATTTTGTAGTGTCAAAGTAAATTTTATATAGCCAATAGACCAATTCCAAAGTAAAACTATTTTATTAATGTACCTTTTCCACCTTAACTTCATTACTCATTTTAATATTTCTATTTGTGGATGTTAGTCGTTGACTAGTTCGGTTGCGCTAACGGTTAAATCCCATCGTGTCAGTGCTTACAAAAGCATTAACCTTGATTATGAAATTAAAATTCAACAGTCTTAAATACTAGTGTGCCCATGTAATCCCTGTGTGCAAAGATAAGGTTTTGTATGTTTCTTGCTCTGCGTCTCGTCAACATTATTTTAAAGTTGCAACTTCTTGCGATACGATACATATCACGATACTTGAACAACGATACGATACGTATCGCGATACCTGAACAACGATACGATACGTATCACGATATTTGAACAACGATACGACACGTATCCCAATACCTGAACAACGATACGATACATATCATGATACCTGAACAACGATACGATATGTATCGGGATACCTGAACGACGATACGATACATATCACGATACCTGAAAAACTATACGATACGTATCACGATACTTGAACAACGATACGATACGTATCGCTACACACTTGTTTGAATCAAGAAAACAGGTTTATAATTTATTGCATTATAGTTTCCCGAAGTATCCAAAATAGTTTTCGAGAAAAAAAAACGAATACATAACAATTTAGACTAGAGATGGAATACAAAAACATAAAACATATTTTGACAATCTATTTAGATGTGTGGTTTTGTATAATTCTGTTTGAAATACTTATATAGATCATTAAGATTGTTACAATGTGTTTTAGAAAGAGAGGGATCACAGTATCGTCATCGTATCGTTTGTGCTTCTTCCTGTATCGTACCACTGCCTATGTATGGCGATATATCGTATCGCGATATATCGTTATGTCCCCACTCGAACCCAGGAATCCTAATGACACAAGCTGCTTCTTCTATGCTTATTTCATTGATATAGAGGATGATGGCAAACTAGAAGCACATATCATTGATTGCTTGTGATATTCCCTGTGCGTAGAAAAGAACATCGGTTTTTATTGTCTTATCCGAAAGACAGAACGCCGGTGTTCCCATGGCGGAAATCGAACCCGGGCCTCCTGGTCACGAGCTGAACGCCTCATCCAATAGGCTACACTGGCTTGAAAAATTGTTAAATAGGGACGTAAAACCCAAGTCGATCAACGATGGACTTAATTATATACACTTTGTTAGTATATATGAAAATCATTCTTTGTAGCCAATGATGTTTCCAGTTTTGTTTTGTGGAAGTTTAACGTTGACAGTGGCGGATTTAGAGGGGGGAGGGCCCGGGCCCCTCCCCTTTTCGCCACATATTTACATGTAAAAAATCCAGATTTGGCACCAAAAATGACCAAGTAGTTTGGCTTATACACATGCCCCCCCCCTTTTCGAAAACTCTTGATCCGCCACTGGTTGAAGTGAACAATCTATCAAAATGACAAAAAGTTACGTTTACATTCCACAGGACTTCCGTTTATAATGTGCCTACATGAACTAAGACATCGAAATGCAGCTGAGAAATATTTTCTTGCTTTACACCACGCCGTGATTTTCTCTCTCTCTCTCTCTCTCTCTCTCTTTTTTTTTTTTTTTTTTTTTTTTTTGCTGCTTTATTCGAAAAACAGGACAACGATAAGCCATGGGCGGAATTCGATTCCTGGACTTATTTGGACCAGAGGACAAACACGTTATTTACTAAGCAGCGCCTACACCAATTGTAAAGTACACAGGCAATAGAATTGCCCGTTTTTACACAATTTGTTTTATACCTTCTTTTGAGTTATTAATTTTGCTATATGTTATATTTTTCATGATATTTTATGAAAAAAAGGTTGTAATTTTTATACTAAAAATAAATAAAAATAAATATACAATTACGAATAATTTCAATTTCAATAATTCGTAAAATATGACTTTGTTATAATTTTGTGTAAAATATCATGTTAATATACATGTATTAATTAATATAATAAATTACCTTTTTAACACTGAAATTGGAAATTGGAAAGTATGATATTAGCATTATATAGAAGTATCCAAGTGTTAACCACTATGAAATGGCATATAGAGAAACACTGTAATCTGTACTTGAGAATTTTGAAAAGTTTTTAAATTTTGAATCTATACCGGAAAATATTTAAATTAAAATTTTACTTTTGCAATATAGACCATAACAGATGTTTATCCAGGTGTGAAACGAACCATTTGTTTGTTGTGCAGAGAAAGAATTAATTTTCAGTAAACTTGCTATAGCCAATATAAAAATGACATTTACAGAAGTAGTTTTGTTCACCTACCTTAACACATTTATCGTATCCAAGCGATCATGCATTTTTACGCAAATTTTGTGTGCTAATTTTCTGAGCGTTCTTGTTGCGTAATTTTACAATGGATCTACATTTAAAGTAGGTACTTATCATAGAATAAAACTTTGTTGTGTTAAACATATAATTTGCATAAAATTCTGTCTTTACTAAAATGTCATGCAATGACATAATATGTACTGTATCGATGTACATATTAATAACCCTCTTCAGTGTAAAATGGTTACCTCCTCGCCGACTTAAAATGCTTACCTCCTCGCCGACTTAAAATGCTTACCTCCTTGCCGACTTAAAATTCAGATGTGATAGTAAATGTGTACATGCTAAAGGTGACGAATCTTATTTGCAAAGATAAATACCGGTACCGTGATTTAAATAAATAAATAAATAAATAAATAAATAAATAAACAAATAAATAAAGGTGTACGACATCATCATCTGAAAGAGGAATACCAGCATATCAAATTACGGTTGAGTGAAAAATCTATGACTTGGATTTCAAGACCCGTATCACTGGCATTTGTTAATATATGTTAAAACGTATATAATAAGCATTAATATTATACATGTATTAAACGGAATGTAATAAGCATTGCACTGAAGACATGATTTTAATCAAAGATTTTTATAATTCAGTGTTAAAAAAATAAATGATTTCAACTTATGTGTACACCAGAGACACAGACTACTTTCAAAGTTGTCTATGGCTCTGGCAACACATATGATATACATATAAAATCTACATAAGTAATATAACAAGGTTAAATCAATAAGTGTCATGATAAATTAATCACAGTTGCAATAATTTTATAATAAACCATTTCTTAAATCAAAAGCTTTCTTGATAAATTTTCCAGTTTTGCCTAATTCAGTTGTGTTTGAAGAACATAATGATTGAACAAGTTTAAAGACAGAGGGTCGTTTGTAATAATAAAGTTTCAGAAAAGTTTTCCTCAAATTACTATATGCGGGACATTTAAGCATAAAGTGGAACTGGTCTTCCACATCAGACTTACAAATAAAACAAATATGTCTCTCAATGGGGACATTTTATATCTACCAGTCTCTACACGTACATGTAAACAATGTAATGACAGTCTCAATTTTGTAATAGCCTTTTTCTGCTGTTTTAAAATAGGTTTTTCGAGATATTCTTTCAATGATACATTATCAACAATATGCCTATACAAAAAAAAACCATTTTGAAGAAGAGTTTATATCAGCAATTATGGTCTGTTTATAAATATCCATAAGACGTACTTTTACAATCGATAAAATGTCTGGTTCTTCTAAGGTAAAATAGTTCGAGAATATATCATTCAAACCAATTTCAGACAATATGTTATGTACATTTGATAACCAGTTTCTACAATTCGCTTTCTCAGTAAATTCTGAGTACAAATAATTCAAACAAGTTTTCAAAATACAATTACTTGATCTCATTAGCTTAAGCCAGTATTTGATTATTCTTAATTTTCTTAAGCATAACAGCGGTAGTCTACCCAATTCACAATAGACCATTACATTAAATGTTAGGAATACTTTTAAGGTAATCAAGGTGAACCTTCTCTATATCGGGTGCCGTATGCGTACCCCATATTTCACAACCGTAAAAAGCAATGGATGCTACATATGTGTCAAAAAGAGATAGATGGGTCACATGATTAAAATTAATATTAGTACATTTTTTCTTCTGCGCAAACATAGATTTTTCTACATTGCAACGATAATTGTTTTTGTGTTTTCTGAAATTTACCATTATAATTAAAAACAACACCCAAATAACAGAATTAATCAACAATATCTATTTTGTTACCTTTATACAACCAGTATTCTTCAATTTTGACCTTACTACCATTTCTAAAAACTACAATTTTTGTTTTATCAACATTTACAGTTAAAGACCATTTTTTCGTATATAGTGCTAGCGAATCTAACATTGACTGTAAACCAGTTATACTTTTAGAAAAAATGACAGTATCATCAGCGTACATGAGTAAGTACAAAGAAAGATCAAATAACTCAGTAGGTTCACATCCATTTACCTAAAAATCCATTTCAAAATCATTAACATAAAATGAGTACAGAATCAGGGGATATTATTTCCCTTTGTAAAAGACCCAAATGATTTATAAATGGTTCTTATATTTTACCATCTAATAAAACACTATTCTTAATTTTACTATACATAGACTTGATAACAGTAAGTAATTTCCCATTAATGCCTAGTTTTGATATTTTACTTTGTAGATCCGTAATGGGACCCCTGTGATGGGACATTTAGAGAAGCGGAATAAAGAAATGGTTTTAATCAGATTTTTGTTGTCATTAATGTAGAGAATAGTCTTGTAAGGTGTATTGTGAGGCTAGGGTTACTAGGGGTGCCGATACCTAGTTTGAGTTTTAACGAACTTTATTCATAATATTTTTGTCTTATCATATCACTTATGAATCGAATCCATGAGGAGAGGAAACAATACTTGTGTATGATTATCAGAAAACTTTTGATACTCTAAATAGCCTATGGATTAAACATTTTAATACGGTATTAGATGTACATTTGTAATTGACAAATTGTAAGATCTCTTGTATGACAGTGTGAAAAACTTGTGTATAATATCACACGTGTTTCACACAAACTTTAACTACAATACTGTACCTACCTAACTCGTCGATTTTTTTTTTTTTTTTTTTGACGTGACGTATTCAGTTGTCCGGCAAAGCACCGAAAACATCAAAATGTCAATTAGCAGTAGCGCAAAACAGCAGCGAGTCGGGTAGCGGTACATTACTGTACATTAGTAAATATCAGCTTTCCTTTCTTCATCCGAGCTTTAACAAGGAGAATGCTGTGCCTGCCGGTACTTATTACTGTACCGGTCTGTACTTATTGTTGTGCCTGTCTGTACTTATTGATGTAGCTGTCTGTATTTAGTTTCAAGTTAGCGGATTTCATATTTTCTCAGAGTTAGCATTTTTTTCTGCGAATTTTCAGGAGTTGCATTAGTATATTACAAGCATAAACTTTTTGCGATATAATTTGGTTAAACTAAAAAAATAAAGTACCCGAATGGTAATCTTCCTAATATTTTGATTCTTTCCCTTTTTTAAAGTCGCACCATGACTACTGCATTTATATGTTGGCGACATCTGCCTGGTGTATTGCACAAACAATTAGACATATGCAACAAATCCACCAAAAGCAGTCATGAATTTTATTACATGCCATATCCAGGACCTCGGTTTTAACTGTCTCATCCGAAAGCTTCGAGCTATCTACGAACGGCATCTCTCTGTCACCAGCCATACACCTTATGGAGTTAGCTACCATAATGATTTTGATGTGTATCATATCACAGGTCCCTGCAAATAAAAATAATTATAACCACCCCCTCCCCCGACTCTCTCTCTCTCTCTCTACTCAATGACTGCATCCGTGAAATGAAAAAAAAGTGGGGTTAGGGTTATAATTATTTTATTTGCAGGGATCTGTGTACTATATAGGAAAATGTTTGTATTTATAATTTTTTGTCACTCTAAAATTATCTAACATAAAGTGGCGACACCTGTCTGGTACATAGCTTCGTAATGTCATAATTGTGTTCTATGGCAATATAATGGATCCATCCGAAACAGACAGCGATCGTTTATATACCAATGTATGGTGGCACCTTTCTGGTGCATAGCTTTGTATGTCATAATTCTGTTCTATTGCTACACAATGGATCCATCCGAAGCAGACAGAGATAGATTACATATCAATGTATGGCGGCACCTGTCTGGTGCACAGCTTCGTATGTCATAATTCTGTTCTATGACTACACAATGGATCCATCCGAAGCAGACGGAGATAGTTTACATATCAATGTATGGCGGCACCTGTCTGGTGCATAGCTTCGTATGTCATAATTCTGTTCTATGGCTACACAGTGGATCCATCCGAAGCAGACAAGGATCGTTTACATACCAATGTATGGCGGCACCTGTCTGGTACATAGCTTCGTATGTCATAATTCTGTTTTAAGGCTATACAATGGATCCATCCGAAGCAGACAGGGATAATTTACGTATCAAAGTATTCCGTGAAACAAGGCCTTTTACTCTCTCATCTGAGCTTTGAAAATTGGACGCACAAGTGGCTTTCCACTCCATACTTCTCGAAGAAATTGTTAGGGAATGTTGTATTATGTCAGATTTTTTTTCGGAATTTCGTTTAGAGAGATTATTTTGCTGTTTACATTTTAATTAATACTGACTTCTTTTTGGTTTTGGGATTTTGTCTATTTGTTGGTTTGAGGGGTTTTTTTTGGGGGGGGGGGGGTTTGCGGGGTTTTTTTTGTGTTTTGTGTTTTGGTTTTTTTTTTTTGTTTTTTTGTTCTTGGGTTTTTGGGGGGTTTTTTATTTTTTTTTTCTTTTTGTTTATTTTCCTAATTCTTGTTTTGTTTGTTTGTTTGTTTGTTTTTTTTTTGGGGGGGGGGAGAGGTTATATATTTTTTTTACTTTTTATTTCTTTATATTTGTTTGTTTGAAATCGAACTTTATGTGTGATAATTTCTTCCAAAGGAAAATAGATCAAATGTGTGACAAAAGATAAAATTTGTGAATAAGTTGCTATCTTCGTAATTTTAGGAAAATAGAGAATATGCATAAAATTCAGATGTACAAAAAGAAATAAGGAAATCAAACATCAACTATCAAACTTTAAAAATACGAAGGGGATAAGTCCACTTATCGATGACCATCGATATCAAGAGTTGTTAATATCTCACACGTGACCAGTGAAATTTAGCACTCATGTAACCACAAGATGGTATCTCATTCTCAAAACGCCCTTTAAACTCCTAGGCCAGATCGCTTCTCACAACAAATGACCCGTAATTGAAATTAACCTAAGCCGGTTTATTTGAAACTTAAATTTCATGTCCCCTCACAAAACAGCATACAATAATAGGTAAATAAGTAGTAATGAAGAACTTCTTCCAGTGGGTGAGTTGGGCTGAAGCGCTCTTTCATGTGGAGAATTGAAGCGAACACAGAACAAATAATATTTCTAATTGTTATTTTACTGACCATTTCACCGCATGTACTTAAGCAATGAAATATGGTAACAAAGACTACATTTGCTGAGGGATACACATTGTGAATTTATCCAAACAAGTGGAAAATTGAAATGCGATTGGGACTCGTTACAGGCTTATTGACGCTGTGGAGATCAATTTTAATGCAGCTTGATCCCGAGTTAATCCCTTAACGAGTGACGATCTAATTCCCTAGACAAATAAGCAATCTAGGTATATTTAATATGTATTTATTCTCCTTCTTGTGTGAAAGATGTATCCACGAGACTGTCTAATTTACCATGCAAGGATTATGCGAAACACGCATTCTACTAAACTTTGAATTCTAATTACATTATAAGTTGCGAGACGTTATAACGAATAATTGGCGATTTGGAATTAAATGACGATTAGAATGTATATTAAAATATCTTCTCAATTTCACGTCTGAATTCATCCTAAGAAGTATCAATAAAATACCCGGTAAGAATGGGGTACGAATCTGCTAAGAACCTCTGGCTAGCTAATTTGGACCATGGATTAAATTTTGTAGCGAAAAGAGCATTCCGCAAGTATACAGGAATATATCAATACTGAAATACTGCGGATGTGGTCCAAATTTTTGGTAGGGTGTGTATGTTTTTTGGGGGTTTTTTTTTCATTCTACGGTTTAATATATCAATAACAAGTCCCTATCAAATTGTAATAAAGAAAAATACACTAATAAATAATTTAAATAAATAAAATAAATGCAATTCGTTAAAATGGGGTACACATGGACGACTATATGCCGGGATAGTCGCAAATTTCTTTTTTCCGGTTTAATGTTATTATGTTTTTAATCTTATAAGAATACGAATCTGTATCGGAATATATATGATGTAGTTGCTTCAAAAGTTTTAATTGGAATGGAATTTATTTTAAAATGAAAAGAAATATATGCATATAGTCAAAAAGGAAGCATTTCATTATATAATTTCATTATATATATATATATATATATATATATATATATATATATATATATATATATATATATATATATATATATAGATAGATAGATAGATAGATAGATAGATAGATAGATAGATAGATATAGATATAGATAGATGTAGAAATAACTAAGAAAATATCATATTTTGCGTTGATTTATTCTGTAAGCGCTTTCGCCGTATCGCTCTTCTGATAGAATAATGTAATTTTCATATATATATTCGAGAAATGCAACTTTATTTATTAATCAGGATAAATCAATGATTTGCTTCTTGTATGTATTATATTTCTTATAATTCTGTCTATTTTATGTAAAGAATGTTTGAAAAGTAACCCTTTGTATTTCAACAAATTTTTATGTATTACATTTTTCAAACAAATCACAGCATTTCAACTCTGGAATAAGGATTTTAAAAAATATTCATCATCATTATTATTATTAGATAGAATAGGTAGTCCTCCAAAGGGAAGTAAAATATACTAAAAGAAATAACACAAACACTCTTTGCCGCCAATTTTCGGCCTCCTGGCCTTTATCAAGCAATAGCTATTGGTGAAATCGATAAACAGGAGGCCGAAACATTTTTCCTCGAGTGCAGTTATTACGAACACATTAGAAATCCTCTTGCAAACACATTGAACAATAACGGGGGGAATCTTAACATTTCAACCATACTATTTGGAGACGAAAATCTTCCATCATCAGCAAATATAAACATAGTAAATGCTGTCCACACCTTCATGCAGCGTACCATAGCGTTTTTTTCATATGAATATTGTATGCTTGATTAAACAATAATACAGTTTGTATAATTAGATCTATGATCAACCTCTTGAACAATTTGGGCGTATTTAATGTTCGACAGTTTTAAGATTTACGGCATGCTTTTCTATTCTTGACAACGATTTTTTTATTTACATTTCCGATACTTTTAAATATAATATATCCCGACCATTAATTTATAAACTGTAAACGACAAGCTTAGGAGTTTCTTATTGTGTTTGTTTCTTGGGAAAATTTCCCGAGTTGTACATGTACGTGTGGCTAATGTGTTTCATTCAGTTGAACCAATTACACTCTTTGCCGCAAATGTAGACATATATGCACACAAACGAAAATATATATAGAGGAAATAAATATATGGAATATTTCTGTATACTGTATAAATGTAGAATATATTATATATATATATATATGTGTGTGTGTGTGTGTGTGTGTGTGTGTGTGTGTGTGTGTGTGTGTGTGTGTGTGTGTGTGTGTGATTACCGGGAAAATACACACGTCTAGGTGATTGAAATGTCAATTGTGAACTGTAGGAAATGAAAGTCGGCGAATAATTCGGTCTCTTTCTTCCATCATGAAGTTTTGTCGCGGGACAGAGTGGAAATGTCAGGACGGCCGACTGCTGGGCAACGCATCGTCATTATCAGTATGAACAGTCGCGGATTTTACTTAATACCTTTATCTTCAGATTCAAAACATTCAGGTGGTTGAAAGTAGTTTTATCAGAGAACATTTGGTAAGAGACACTGTTAGTACAGACACCATATCGTGAGGAATGTCCCTATTTCCGCTCTTAACCACGCCCCCCGCTTTATGTACATCCATCGTCGATGTCGCCACCGCTCTATTTGTCAGCGTTCCCGACCTATTACATCACAATATGCCCGCAAAGTTAGTCTCAGTATGCGGTGTTGTACATATAATGATACTTTATTCATACACTTGCATGTGTCTTTATTATAAAACGAAAATAATATACGGGGTTTTTGGTCTTGGTACAACAATACGTTACTAGGGATATTCATCAGCCCCTGGAAATCAGAGAGAAGATGAGGTGTAAGCGTATCCTATTTGGCCAGCCACACCTAACTCGATTGACTAAATATATACAACTGAAACAAACTTTTTAACGCTGCATTGATGTGATGATTGTGGAATTCAAGATATAGAAAATGTAACATCTACACATCATATCGGAACTAGGGGAGAATTACATCTATATCTAACCTTCCGCCCCGAACTTTCACGAACTCCTCACTGAAAAGGGGAGATACTGTGATGATGATGTAAAATATGAACGTTGCGGACGTGGTGTCATTGTGGCAGTAACAATGACGTACCACAATGGAGAATAAAGGATATCCAATGATAATGTATATTGTTAATTTTCAGGTTCTACTAGTATTTAACGCAAACGACAGCATTTCTCATACGCACTGGTTTAAATACATGTATTTGTAACATGAAACCAAAATTCTATTATATTTACACAGAATCTATATATGGTACCGCAATATGATCAGCTTATCGTGATTTTTAACGGGAAATTGCATTATGACAAATAAGCAAAGCCATTTATATATATCGAGTCAGGTTAAGTCGCCCCAAGGTCAAGTCGCCCCACGATGTCAAGTCAAGTCACCCCAAGTGATTGTTTTCAAACACTATTTATATTAATCATCAATCAATTCAATATTCTCTTCTTTTTGGATTAGTTAACATTTGGTTAAAAGATGATGGAAACAGTGGAGGTACATGTACTGATGGACGCAGAAAAGAAGATAATGAAAGAAGAGATTACATTGAATATACTTTTGGGCGACTTAATTTGGTGGCGACAACCGTAGACCATAAATTTATTGTGTATATATTGCTCAGATCAGTGTGACGAATTATGAAAAATATGTAACATTAATCTTGCTTGATTTAACTCCCAAAGAAATTTTACGTTGGTCAATTTGTCGGTAGATGATCAAATTTGGATGTATGTAATTCATAGAAATATAGGAAGTTGTGTATTATCTCTAATTTACAGATTTTAAACGCTTCTTTATTTGCTGTTTGGTGGGGAAAAGGGGAAGGGAAACTTCGCTCAAAATACGTTTTACTACTTCATTTAGAGAAGCGCCTTTACAGAACCGACACGAAAAATGGGGTCAGTATCTTAGGGAACCTGAACACATACGTTTTAAATACTATTCATTATTAAGGTCATCAACAGGTCGGTATAAATAGGAATATTGTCAAAAAATTGTATAGTCGTATTATCATCTATGATAATAATGCAAATGTATATTGTTCTTTTCAATTATCAAAGAAAAGTCATTCACAGTACGTAAAACGGAGACACAAAGAAAGCACACAAATCATCATATCGTCGAATTAACTTATGTAAATGATTTCAAGTTATTTTTCATGATAACGATATCAGCGACTAATTATCTAGTAAACAGTTAAAGAAAAAGTTATAACTGCCTGCCCTTCATCCTGGACTCCGGAGATATGCGAAGATTACCGAGGTGTCAGGGAGCGGTTCTTGGTTGTCCAGGAGTTCACGCAGGATGTTTGTTCTTTGTCAACATGTCTATAAAGTTTAAAATGGATTGACTAAATCGATTTCCTTTGTTTAATTGGCATTAAGGCATCAGATAGATAAACACGGGAACACTATAGCGCCAGCTTGTTGGGGGATTTGTCACTGTTTAAGAATGATCCTCGAATATATCTTGTGCGATTAAAGGCTTTAAGACGGATTCAATCACAGTAACGATTGTCTCCCCCTGACGACCGATCAGTTGAAATGGAAGGATATGGAGCACTAGCTTTTTGTTATTTGACATACTGTTGGAATGCTATGATATCTCAATGGCTGTATGTTATTCACCTTATATGATCAAGCTTCCTGTCTCTTGCGATAAAGATGCGATAGATATATCGTATAAAATACGCAACATCATGACAAATCTGTCTAATATCGAACTATACATCAAGATAACCCCATAATGGTCAAGCTTCAAGAGCAAGAACGGCTAATATATAAGCAGCGGTGTTGCTAGGTCCGAGGATTCGAGCCCAATCCCAGTGTCTTGCCTTGCGGTTAAGAGAGTAAAAACCAAAGTCCCGTATCCTGATAGACAACGGTGCCGCCACTACATATGTAAAATCATCTTGAAGGGACATATAATTAAAAAAAAATTTGAAAAAAAAAACAAAAACAACCCCCCCCCCCAAAAAAAAACGAAAACAAAAACAAAAAAAACTCCCAAAAATCCCCACCAAAAATAAAACAAATAAAAACAAACGTACAAAACAATATGCTGCATAAGAATACGTTTCTTTGTATAGAGTTGAACGAAGACAGAAACAGATAATTTTAGTTAATTGTTAATCAGTTAACCACACACTGTACCATTATGATTATAAACGTGAAAATATATAATATACTGTAGTCATAGAATTGTTCTATAATAATTATGAAAACAGTTATAAATATTAATTTTTTGCATAAGTAGTGCATATCGATGATGTCTCATTTTCAAGGATGTTCAAGGACGAAACCGTAGAAATTCAAATTATTACTTGTGCAAACTAATTTAAAAAAAATCGTGTATTGCAACATTCGCTTGTTTGATTTTAGTTTCATGTCACACCAAGATTTTTGCATATATACAGTGACGTGATCTGCATGACGCAGTACACAGCAAGTTAGACCTATCAGCGACAGTGAGGGATCTTTTACGTGCAGTGACATGAGACCTTGGTTTTTACTATGGATTCAGTTCAGTTCATTTATTTTTGAGACGTACATCTCATCAATACAATATATATACATGTACATGTGTATGTTATATATAACATAGTATACATTTTAAAGGTACATTATTCAATATATATATGGAGGGAGAATGTCATTATATAATAATAATGATAATAATTATTGTATAGATAATAATAATAATAATAATAATAATAATAATAATAATAATAATAATAATAATAATAAGTTTAATAAATTTAATATATATAAATAGAGTATAGAAAATAAGATCTATTACATTTACGATACAATTTGAAGACTGTCACGTAATCGGAATGCCTCGCGGATATATTTACCTAAGTTGCATAATTCCCGAACATTATTACTGCTCAAAAGCTGTATCATTTTGAATGTTGAGGGTCGAACCCAGTAATATTGTTCTAAAAATTTTCTACAGAGAGTATCATATGCCGAGCAAGTTAATAAAAAGTGGAACTCATCCTCTATATTAGATGTACACATGAAACAAAACCTTTCATTTCTAGGTATATTAGATACTCTACCAGATTCAATATGTAAATTATGAGCCGAAAGGCGAAGCTTGCTAATATATCTTTTGACAGAGATAGGAATGGAATGGAAAGGTAAAATTGTAGAGTTACATGATCTATAAGGAGATGATATATAATACATTTCTGAGATAAATTAATTTTAGATAACAATCCCTGTACACAATTATCTACAATACGTTGTTTTATAGTAAAAAAGATTCGAAAATAGATTCGAAAAACAGGACACCAACGTATCTCCAGCGGGTTTTTAACCCATGACCCAAGCACTTAAGAGACTGAACTACATCAGCCCTGTATTACAAAAGATTTTGAATATTTTTTTAGAACGTGATGAGTATACAAAGGAAAAAACAAAGAAAACAGAAATAAAAATAGAACCCCAAAACAACCCAAAGAAAAAAAAAAAGAAAGAAAGGAAACCCTCCATCAGTCGCTACAAGAAAGCACTGTCAAAAATACCCTTCCACAAAGTGTATGCATATAATGTATAAAGAATTCATTAAATTAAAGAAAAAAAATAGAGAAAACAAACAACCTAAGTCCGAGGTAGTCTAAAACTTCTATTTACAAATAAATGTAGATTTGTGTACTGCACAATTGTCCGAGACTATTTTTAATGTAGTGCAATGCACATGTATGAAATCTGTGCAAGTGGACATAGTGCCGATTGACTGAAAATAGTAAAAAAGAATTATTGAAATCTACATATAAAGTTGATAATATACAACAAAACCTCAGTAGATTATTGTAAAGTAGCTATAAGATTACGGTTCATTGTAATGTTTACATTGTGAAGTAGTGTCAAGTACTCGGGACAGATATGTGTATATCAAAATTACCTCTTAAGAATATTGTTTATTTTGCAGCATGCGCAACGTTCTTCATTGAAGTCATATACAACATATGATAAATATGCCATTAACAAGTATGGACGAAATAATCTTAATGTCGTGTTTTTCAGTTTACTTACATTTTAAACTTCAATTTTGCTCGTAAATTGAAAGGTTGTTCGCCAAATACGAACCTGGCGCAACTGCAATATGGATAAATATGGCCCAGACGACATAGAGATCGAGGTCAAAATCCGATGTCTATGGGCAATATTTTTCCAAATTGAACAAGCAAATATTGTTGTATTGTATAACCATACACTTCAATACTCAAAATTAACAATCCCGTTTTTTTCTTTCATATACTTTCTTCACTTAACAAAGAAACAGTTTGTTGCATCCAAAGCGAGGTTCCCAAAATAGAGGATCCAGTAAACACCAGTACATGTATCTTTCTAGGCTGGATAAAAAAAGTTGACAATTCAATAATCTAAATGCATATTTATGTGAAAAATTTCTTTAACTGTTAGAGGGTGTTTTTATTGTTGTTGATGTTTTCTTAATTTTTGAGCCCTTTATAAACATTTTGATAATTTTCATTGAAAATGTAATCTAATTATATCTACATGTAAGCGTTGAAATAAGAGTTTTAAATTTATTTCATTCGTGAATAATCGTTACGTTTAGATTAAGGAACCTTTTATTTATATATATATATATATATATATATATATATATATATATATATATATATATATATATATATATATATATATATATATATATTAAGAGTATGCTATCATATATAATATTGTTGGTATAATATATATAGAATTACAGATATATACAGTTTTACGAGTATGATATCTTTTATAGTTTCATTGGTATGATGTATATTTCATATATCAGATATAGTTTTATGAGGAAGATGTCATAATTTTACGAAAATCATCGTTTTACAAGAATGATTTAATATATAATTCTACAAGTACGATATTCTATCTGTCATGAGGATATGACATTAGATATAGTTTTACGAGTATCATATCGATACACTATCAAGCAGCTTACCATTACGTAAGTTCAAAGCTCCTGTAATCTTAAGCATTGTGTAAGTCTCGTGTAAACACCGGAATTATCTCCCCTGATTTCCAGGATATGTTTGTTGCGTGTACAAACTTTAATCCCACTGTTTTCTCGGCATTTATGAGTTTCTAAGCATAGACACTAAGTAGCACAGTAACACCTGTGCAGAATATTTTATTGTCTACATGTTTTGTTCGTGCGTCGTTCCTGTTTGTAATTTCACCAATTGCGCCTTTTTATTGTATATTTTACTTAGATTCGACAAAAAAATTCTATCCAGGAACGGATCCAGGATTCGGAGTTAGAGGGGCGAAGTCAGACGAGGGTCTAGGGATCTCTTGGGTCTTCAGCTGAGTGAAGGCTAAGAGCCCTGTAACCGAAGCATTTTGTAGTGATGTCTATGTCTAATCCATACCTTGCTATCATGGTTGTACCTGTGGTGGATTTTGTCATATAACTGAGCCTGATTTTGTGATAAATCGGACTTAGATCGCAAAATACGCCTTGCTTTTTTTTTTTTCAAGTAATTCCTTCTAGTGGACAGTACTTAGAAACTATAGACAGAGATTTTTGCCATGAATCCTTGAATGCTTTTCAGTCAGGAAAGGGGAAAGGTTAGATGATGAAGTCCTTAACCTAGCCAAAATGACCCGGAGAAGTCGAGTAGATGTACGATTATCAGATTCATACCAGTCCGTCGCGTAGACAACAACAGAGGATAGTCTCCGTCTGTCTCTGTTGTTTATTTATTTTTATGGTGGGAGGGGCCCCTCTGAATCAACCACTGTTGTCTATATATAAAAATGCATTGTTTTATTAATCTGACTATAGTCTGGGACTAAGAATAGATATACGTAATGTGGTATAGGGTACTTCGATGAACACTTAGTCTAATTATAGTACTGAACCTAAAGTTATAGCTTATCGCCAATTTCTAACAAGCAGTGGTCAATCTAAACAGTACTGTACGAAAAACAAATGGTATCTACTGATGCTATTTTTTTTTTTTTTTTTTTTTTGCGGGGGGGGGGGGGGGGGGGGGGTGTTATTATATCCTAAACAAATATGTCGTAAAGCATTTCCAGTTTGAATTTTCCAAAATATAGAGCTTATCTGTGAATACAGATCCATTTCATCCGTGATCCGTTAAAAAATTCCTTAATACATTTTTACGAGATAACAAATTGTACAATTTGAAATTTGATAAACATGTAGTCTAGTACGAGAACGACATTGCCTCTTCGTTTTTGTTTTGTTTTGCTTTTTCCTTAAAAAATAGACAAAAGACATAGATGAGAAAAAAACATTACCACAATCGTATACATGTACATGTATTCCTTTTTGCAGTACAAGCCATAGTGTGGAATACGTTTACCCAAGGACTTATACGTCCTTAGTTTACCATCACTTTGTAAAGAAATCTATCAGAATAGGAAATAATTACTGAACTGAATATCTGTATATATTGATATAGCATTCTAAAACCACAGATCTATGCAAAAAACGGAATGATTTAAGTCTGAATTAGCAGAGATCTAATATGCACGAAATCATTATTTCCAAATATAGATTGGAAATAATGAAATATAAATCTTATGCAGGTAGACACCATTCTCGTACAAGACATACCTAATGTCCTTCACAGAATAATTGTATATAGTGCTATCCATTACATGTAACAATGCATTATGATTTGATCAATTAGTAAAGAAGCGCGTGTTACTATCTCGGGGTATGATATGACACCTATTCAATAGTGGAATTGCAATTAGGCTTCAGGGTTAATGAGGTTTCACGTGTACCCGGCACAGGTGTGAATTATAATGTATGTACAATAGCAATGTGTAGAGAGAATAAGTAATTATATCTATATGCTAATGGTCATCACAATTGTGCGACCCTTTACCCGGGGCTATACACACCCTGGACGTGGTCGGACTCAATCCAAACCAAAGGAGATGGAACAACTTTGTTCCACTAATGAGCTAACTGGTCTTAAGTGTTGAACTTCTTTTCTTCAGGGGATTAAACTGAACAATGAAATCAATTGCTAGCGTAGATAAACACAGGTAGAGCTACCCGTTAACGCATTAACACACACTCTTACCCCATATTTATATGGTCCTCATTCTGATTGGCTAATACAGTAAACATAAAGAGCTTTATGAAAAAGGAGCTTTATTAGAATTTTGTCATAACCAATCGTAAAGTTGGTGATATCGTAAATTTACTTCATATCTCCGTCTTAGGAAGATAAATTGTGATTAAGGTTTTTACTCAAATTCTGTCAGTCGTCCTCCAAGATAGCTGCCTAGATTACTGTATTCATAAAACATCACAACAATTTGCAATAACAGTGCCAAAAATTGTCATAAAGTGATATGACGCGACAGTAAATGTTCTTGGTGGGAAAGAATAGGTTGTGATAGCGAGAGACGAGGAAAGTGAAAGGTAGAAAGCGGGTGGACAGGTGACGCGTGGGAACCCCCGACTGTCACTGCATGACACTGTAGGAAATACCAAGGGAGACAACTGCAAGGATCTGTATGTCCCAGGAAAAATTCCAAGTCAGCCGCTACAAACAACCAATTTCATATCATCATGTACTGTGACAGAAATTAAGCGGGAAATATCATGTTCTATGTTTTATATTTATACTAGAAGCTATCCAATAAAAGTTCTTCAGTATGCTAGAGGTGGAGAATTATAGAAGAAATTTCGCCAGCTCAGGTGAGTCATATAACAAATATGATCAAGGAAGGTCTATTCTACTGAATTAGAATTCAAATATTGCGCTTATTACAAATGAATTTCGTTACCTCCTTTAAATTCTTCATTCCGATTGCAATAGAAGAAAGAATTAAAAATGTTGACAGCATGGTTTTTATTTATTGCATCTAGAATTTGGCACGTATAAACCCGTCTTTGAAATTTTAGGTTACTTATGAACTTTTCCTCTACAGAGACGTAATAATAAAAAGAAATTATGTAATAGTACAAAATTCGTTTTATGTATATAAAAATGTTTATAAAGTAAATACTAAATATTGTACATGAACTTCCCTTCTGGCTGTTTCATGTTTTTTTTTTCTCATAGTCTCATAGTATCTCTAAGTTTTCAATTTTAAATGATTAAGAAAGAGTAAATAGCTGCTAGATGTAAAAAGTTATGAAATGGCAGTAGTTTTGTTTGGGACAATATTCTTATTTATTTATTTATTTATTTATTTATTTATTTATTTATTTATTTAATCATCAATTGCCACATTATATTTTCTAACAACTATAAATGAATATATAATTATCTAAATTCATTTAGTGAAATGAGTGCGCCATATCCACATTTCAACAGATGTGTCTCGGTGATGTTTTTAAGATCTATACTGTTGAAGTACTAAATCCTAGTATTTGTTGAATAACCTTGTCAACAACAGGGAAAAAATCCATTTTTCAAGCAAACGCCGTACATTAGGGATAATGAATATTGAAATATTTTTAGTACATTTTAAAACTATTTTAAATTAAAATGTTAAAAGTCACTACAATACAATCAAGAAAAGTAAGTTGATCGAGATCTATAACCAGAAGGACAGAGCGCGGGGCTGACTTCGTAATCTGATAACAATATGAAATAATTCCTTTTATAATCACAGCTAAATATAATACTGCCCATAATGATTGTCGCTGAAATAACTCACATTTCTGTCCGAACGTGTTACATTAACTGACACGTGTACATAAACGTATTGGAAACTAGGCGATAGGTAAGAATAACCTAGCATCATACTCTGTCAGAGGTAATGAATATTTACGTCACTACTGTCGTCAAAGAAAGGAAATTTGGGAACGTAAATTAGCAAATAATTGAAGTTTTAGCTTGATTTGATATGCTAGAATTTCTACATCGTTTCAACAATATTTCAGTCAAACTGCAAAAGAGAGACAGTAGGCTAACAGACTGTTAAATATTGGCATGAAATCAAGGGAGGGATTTGGGATGAGCAACTTCAAATCGAGGGAGGGTAGTTTTTACTTCAGATTCTCCTGTACCGCATTCAAAGCTCAAAGCTCTGTGGGCTCTAATATATATATATATTTTTTTTATTTGTAGGGATTGAAATTTTTACAAATGAAAGAAATTTTTCTTCATAAAAACATACTGCGGCAAATAATTTCTATTTCGGTTTAAAATGTAGCACGTTTATAAAGTACTACATTTATATCTTTGGTCCAAAATGATAAATTTCGCTTTTTTACACTTATCACCGTATATTATAATATTTCAAATGATTTATTAATAGTTATTATAACAAATGAGTATAAAATATGTCTTAAATAAAAACTGACCAACAGGATTCAATAGTAAAATGAAAAAAAAAGTTCAACTAATCTTCAATGGATGAAAATAAATAAATGAAAAAATTAATGAAAAAACAAATAAATGAATGAATGAATAATAAATAAATGAATAAAGAAAGAAAGAATGAACCAGATGCGATATTTGTATACTTTGGACTACTATATTAAATGAGACATCACGACGGGAGCATGTAAATTACAGTACCTACACGTGGAACCACTCGTTTGTCTAGACCGTCATTTATTTCCTTTATATATAGTTACCCAAGGTGCCGGTATACCTTAACCCATCCCGGAGACAGGAGGGACTGCAAATAAATCCATACTAACGATAAGACACGATAACTAAGATAACATAGCCATCACGAAAGAGTTAGAGAGACGAAAATGACAGAAACAAAGCAAGACGCCCTGTAAAATACAGTGTTCACTGTGATATTAAATCGCCTTTACCAAATAAATTTATTCCGAAATTGGAGTCTATTATGTCATCTAATGCCACAATAAATAAAGACTGCCATACACGTGTATACTTAGCTATAATATATATATTAAAACATATTTGCGCATAGATTTATTTTTTGGATATTAAAATAATAGAAATATTATTTTATTTGATCGCACATCATACACATGCTTGTATATTATAATTTCAGTGATGGGTCATCCGGGCAATCTGTCAGATCGTTTACTGCCACCGCCAACAGGAGGATCGTACCTACCATTTCATGGACACATAACCAAACCTCAGGCTATTTCCCCACCACAATGGCCCGTTACCCTGAGAACCACTGGCCAACCAACGGCCTCTGACGAACATATGTCAAAGTCTGACGAAGAAGACGAGGACGATGGTAAGAGATCTGTCCTCCCCCCCCCTTTCTCAACCCCCCCCTCCCCCCACACACACACACACACGCACCAACTTCATCAGTATCTTTTATAAATATTTACTTGGGTTTTTTTTTTATTGTTGTTGTTTTTATTTAGTTAAATTTTCAATTTAAATTTACAGAAAGTAGTAGCAAATTAGCACAAATGATAATGTATTCATTTTCTATGTGATTTATTTTACGAAGAGACATACATGTCTCTGTTTTACGTAATGTCTGGTTGATACATATCACAGGACACAACCACATGCTATATCGTATTATACGGGTATTATTTACTTGAGTAAGTTAATACTTTATATCATATAAACTGATAAAATATTAAAGTTCTACTACGTTTTGTCCTTAAAAAAGCTATTAAAATGGCTACAATCTATATATGACTTCAAATTAATTATATTCTGATTAACTGCAAACTGAAGAGATGGAAATTAAAATACGACAATCTCAGATGAGTTCGTTTGATGAACATGATACTCTCTCTTTCTCTCTCTCTCCGTAAAAATATTTTCTAAGTTTGGTATCTAACTCGTGATTTCTTTTTCTTCACAGAATACCGTCCCTTTACACCGCCTCCGCCACGCGAGCGACTTAGTTACACAAGGTACCAACTACAGTTACTGAACGGGATCTATAACCACGTCCGTTACCCTAACAGTACCCAGAAACAGCTGATCGCAAAACGCGTGGGCATTACCAGAGAGCAAGTCAAGGTATATAACTCTCTGTGTTAATTGTCGAGATCATTTGCTACACGATTCGAGTTTTGAATTAAAAATATAAAATGAAAATATCTATTTTAGATTTGATTTAAACCAGCAAGTTTAAGAACACAATTTAAACACTAAGGAACAGACCAATGAAAAATGAACGTTTCTCAGCAACAGTTAATTAATCTACAAACATATTTGATTTGCAGATTTGGTTTCAAAATAGAAGGAGAAAAGACGTGGTGAACAAAGATAAACCAAAGGACAAAGACGATGTCGACAACGGCGTGGACAACAAGAGCGACAATGGCGACAGTGACTCTGGAGTAAGCGACACAGGAAGTGCAGAAGTAGACGATGATCCGAACAAATCCATGGTGCCTACGGTCGTACTCAAAAGTGTTATTGCAGAGCTTAACAAATTTGACAAAGACTTTAAACCGAAAAAGACGACAAAAAAGAAATCGAAGGCAGCCAAACAAAAATCTTTAAGAGAAAAATACACTAGTGCTTTATTACAAGGAGGTTTTGACGTTATCAACCCTCCAAACCAAATCGTGCCTTCAGCTGCTCTGGGACGGAAATCTTTGAACCATTCATCACAGTCCTCCGCTTTCCAAACGCCTAGAGACAATACAAAAAATAGTGCGTCTATTGCCAGTTTTCTAGAAACCTTGGGAGCAATAACACACTCCAAAATGACAAATAGATCTTTCTTAAATAACCCATCTGAATTACCGGTTCTCTCTGACCTCCTCAGACCTAACTGTGATCATAGAAACAAGACAGAATGTACATCATCTAATCCTTCCGCCGTACCGCCACAATATCCGTCGCCAATCAGTCGTGACACGGTTCCTAGTCAAACCTCTCCATCCGCCTATCACAATCCTCTCGGGTATTTCTATCCGTATCCGTTTATTGCCGAACCAGCATTGATGTTGTCGTCTGTTCGTCACCCAGAGGCTTACAGGACATACGGACATGGTCTGTCGTGTGTTAGTGAACCCAATGTGCCTTTCCAGACGTTATGCGTCTCTCAGCTAGGTAACCCGTATTTTGCTGGGATACAGCCAGTGACCCCTATGAGATGGTCAGGTCATAATCATTCTTCGGCTTCATCTACCTCGGACAGCTCATACGAACAACTGTAACATACTGCATATCGAGAGCACAAGATCATGGTTACATCAATGTATGAATGTTTATGTATTGCATGATGTGTTGTTATGTTTAATGTCTTCAGTAAAACAGAGAAATCATTCCGCTTCTTATTCAGTAAGTATGTCAGTGATAGTCTAGATCTGTTGCCCCGATTTATAGTGCCGGTGAAGTTGACGGGATAAGGTGCTCAACTCGTGACCGAGGGGTCCCGGGTTCGACTCCTGCCGTGGGCACACCGCTGTTCTGTCTTTCGCGGAGCCAAACTAAGCTTTGCGAGCCAAGCGCTTATGATTCGTCCAACCAACGTAACCAGATTCAAACTTTACCTTGGGAAGACGGATGAGACAATAAAACTGAAGGTCCAATGTGACGGTAGGGGTGACACTTGAAAGATCCATCACTCCTTCGGGTGGATCCATTGCAAAGGTATAAATTTCTATGTAAAGCATCAGGCAAATGCCGTCACCATATACGTGAAATAGCCATGGAGTGACGTAAAACAATATTCAATCAATATAGTGTGGGTGTCCTAAAATGCGGATCAGGGTAAAAGGCTATGGAATGAAGATGAATTTGTTACCGAGTAAAATGTTCCTCGCGGAACTTGAAAGAGTAATTATACCACAATATTATAATGAGTGTGTCATGATACTTTTTATATTGCAATGTTTCATTTTCATCTCATACGTATCGTGTTGGCAACGTTTTTTCACTAACGACGGGTGTGGCTATTCAAAGAGGGTTACCTTCAATATCCTAGCTGCTAGCTTAACGAAAACAACATTATGTCCATCTTCTATTAAACGACAACATAACAGCTAGCTGCTGGCAAAATGTAGTCTTTCATGTCTCTCAGATAGAAAATAAGTGAAATGACTATAAATTTCAAAGCGAATGGAATTTAAAAAGCTTTTGAGGAATAAGCATATCAAATTTATGGTCTGGATGGGTATTTATCTCCAGCAAGCAAAACTATAAAAACAAAGGGGAAAAAGAAAAAAAAAAGAACAAAACCTTGTAAACCTCACTGGCCGTCGCCGATTTGAATTAAGAAAATAGCCTTGAAATATTTAGCCAGGCAGTGCTAGCTTGTAGTTCGCCTAGTCAGGCATTCGATAGGTAAACTCGACTTGGCTGTACGTAGCACCCATGTTACTGAATTCTGCTGGTCTTACTTCTGAATTTCAGGGTTCCATAAATGTTAACCGAGTTGTGGATAAAATTTAAATACTGTTATTTATAGAATATGAAAACTTAAATAAATTCAAAATTTTGAGTTTAGTCTTCTAGGGACACGGATTCTCAGAGTACTCCCATTCATACAATAAGAGTGAATGCAGTATACCCTATGTAGGAAGGACATCCAATGACTAGGTCCAGGCTATATACACGATTCATTGAACTGCTTAACTCATTATTTTGAATTGCCGTCAGGCACTATCGTTTGTAGATTGTTTTAAGTCGCACCAAAATTATTTCGTTTATATGGTTACATCTGCCTGATGCAGTAAACAGAAGTTTTGAACTATACAATGGACCCAAACGAAGCAGTGAAGTACCTTCTGCTTGGCAACATCTACGGTGACACGAAGTTTCGGGATTTACTGTCTCATCTGAAAGACAGGGCACTGACAAGTCGCCTGTCGGGTCCTAACCTCGCATCTGTCTCAAGTTAGTAGTCGACTAGGCATTCAATGAGAAACCTCGCATCTGTCTCAAGTCAGTAGTCGACTAGGCATTCAATGAGAAACAAACATCTGACCATTCGTCTCAGCCTTATCAGCTGGCAAAAAAAGTTCAAGCGTCTTGCACATTCCATCAGGAGTTAAAAGCAGACGAAAGCTCTATTAATTTGGTCGTGTGAAAACGAGCCCCCCCCCCTCCCCCCCCCCCCAAAAAAAAAAGACAAAAAAAAAAAAAACCAACCAAACAAAACATCATTATTGTACAGGGACGAATATTTAACCAACGTTACTTAGATTCAAGTAGGAGTTACCTTCCCTGGTGACCATACCAATTCTAATATTGCTCTGTTGGTAATGTACACAAATTCAGATATATTACGTCTAGATTTTTAACGTATATGAATGATATAATGCTTGTAAGTAAATTCACGTGAAAGTAAAATTTAATATCCACAAGGAGCATTCGTAGACAGTGTTTATATCCAATAAAGAAAGAAAAAATACTGATTCTGCCCAGAGACATAGATACATAGAAAGTATCTATGTCTCTGTTCTGCTGTTGGACGGAAATCACCACGGAAATATACAGTATTTAGTGTAATGATGTTAAAAAAAACACATAAGATTACAACAAAAATATCCAAGACTATTTTTAGTACTTTTAATTATTTTATAAAATATTCTCAACTGATTGGTTGATTATTGTTTTACGTAACCCCACGATTATGTCTGGTTTTTACACAGGAATTCATACCTTTGCAGAAGCAGTGTGGGATCTTTTACATGCTTTATGACCTTAGTTTCACTGTCTCATCCTAAAGACAGGACACCAGTGTGTCCATGGCGGGTGTCGAACCCTGGACTTTTCGGTCAAGAACCAAAACGTCTCATTCATTGAACTACATCGGCTTTATTATAATCCCAGACTTCTCTATTTACATTGATATTTGCTTATTCCACTTAGAGATGTGGTGTGTCCAAGGGATCTAAGAAATTAGACACGTGATGGAACATGTAATACGCAATATGCATATGGTCAGCATAGGTTACGTTTTGCACGGTAAGTGATGCTTTAATGCTTTTAATAAAGAATTTATCAAGTGCATCATTCGACTTTGGTTATATGGAGCAAATTGTCATCTACATACAAACCAAAGAGGAATATATCACATGAATGCTAAAGCAGAGTTTTTTTTCGCTTCATTCGTGAAACGGATAGGATGATAACCAAACTGCACAGCACGTCATCGAGGGGGACTATTTATGTATCACAATGGTAAGCTACAATGTAAAAAGGTTGGAGGTTCGAATCTGACTGACAACTTTGTCATGTCAAATTTACATCTGTAGAGAAAATAGTTAAGGACATCTGTACTAAGTTCTGATTGTTATACATGTATTAACATTCTCTATTTTCCGAGAGTCAGTGCTTGGCAGCAGGTTTGCAGTTTGTATGTATGTGTTGCATCTATATAGGTGACATACTGCTGACTGAACTGTAAAACAGGAACAAAAAAAAGGGGGGGGGAGAGAAGAGAAAAGGAACTCCATATCCAATTTTGGAGTGTGACCATATCAGGCAACTTCCCTATATAATAGAGGTCAATGTTACTAAGTTAGTTAGAGTTACTTCCCGTTATCTGCTGCTTTTGCAGTCAAATACACACATGTAGGTGTTTTTGTTCCATAATCATCATGACTTTAATAAATTATTGAGAAAGTTGTCCTAGTTTACACTTCTATGAAAACAGTTTCATGCTTAAATGCTCAAAAGTTGCATCAGCATTGCAAAATTCAGTAAATATCCTGAACTTTAGGAAACCTTGTGGATAATTTGGTTGATTTTTGTACAAATATTCAGAGAAATACTGTAAAAATGACAGATAGCTTAAATTAATACAAGTTGATGCTATAGAAAATGAGGTAGATTGAGGACTTGCTACAGTTTGTATACATTATCGTGGAATATGCCTGACATTGCTTTTCACCAGTCTATTAATGTTCATTAAATTTTGTCACATCGTGACAAACTAGAAATTTTGCTAGATCTTAATAATCCAAGTAGTCTACTTCTATCATCAGAATTTCCTAGTCATGATATACCTATATGTTATAATATTCTATTTCAGTAGTAATAAGAAATATCTCTTGTTCTCAGAATTATCTGAAAAACATCTACATCTACATGGTTTTTTAAGTTAAGCTAAAAATAGAATCCCAGAGTTTGAAATATTTGACTATGGACTGACTATATTTGCCCCCAAACAATCACTTTACACATTTCATAGGAGAACTGAGCTATATATATATGACAACAACTTTTATTAAATCATCTTTGATTACACTACTTACTTCATCATGATGAAAATTCTTTATATAATGAATGAAATACATCTTAAAGGGTTTATGAATGAACACATAATTTTTAACCAGTAGCCCATTAAGAATCTCCATGGTATTTCCGTCTCAATATCTGGGTAACTGGTTACAACTAACACAAATATTCCTCATGAAGATAATGTTGCAAACTTCAGTACGATTTTGGCATTATTTTCCAGATTATTTCCACCCCAGATTCTGTTATTCCAGTATACATTGAGATTCTTCCTTAGCCTTCACACTGATGGTCTACAGATTCCCTACATCCCTTCATTTCTTGTTCTCCTCTACTGGTACAGACATGGGGGATGGCGCTTCTGATGACACAGGAGGAGGAGTAGGGGTTGCTTGTGGACGTCCTGTGGGTGTGGCAGGATCGCTTACTGTACCTCCTTTATTTTTCCCTCTTCCTCCTTTTCCTCGTCTGTAATAATGACAATTCACAGATCAGTATCTTACATACTGAAGCCTCACAATTTTTATCATGGGCTATATTTTAACTTAATCTATGTTACTTTTCTACAACAAAAACCACTTAGTTTTTGAAATTATTACATTTTTAAGATAGACGTATTTCCATGCTATTTTTACAAGACTGTTGTAGAACAAATCTCCTTCTTCCTATTATTACATTTAATATCTTTGTATGAAACCTTTTACAGTAAATATTTGAGGCACCAAGAATTTTGTACTTTACATACTTGGGTTGGGCTATATCATGAGGATTATTAGTGTCAATGGTAATAATGATTAATATTTCTGTTTATATAAAGGTTTCAATGTTCATTTCTGCATGTTAGATTTTTGATTGCAAAATGCATATACTAAAGTGACCTTTGTTGTAGTAAACATAGAAACTTGATAAAAGCAGTAAGGTCATGCTTATAAAGAATTTTGTTTCCAGACCCTGTTCTTTGTGGACTGGGTGGATTTGTAGGTGGGTAGTAATTTTTTTTCCCTGTTTAAATTGTAAATCCTAGAAATAAAATCCCCCAAGAAGTAAAACAGTTTACAGCAAAAAAATTTGTTAAATCAGTAATGCCATCTCTTCTACTTGAAATCAATGAACTAAATAGAGAAAGAAATTCTTGTAGAGAATGTCTTTATCACTTGATAAGTAAGTGTCCGAAAAGTTCATGAATTATCCAAGTCTCATGAATTTGTCAGAAAGCAATAAAACAGCCACTTCTTCTGAATGGCCAAAGTCTAGTTAAATTTATTAGATTCAAATCTAAATGAATAAATGTAAAGCATAATATATATACATGTATATGAGAAATTTAATTAGTACCAAAGAAGGCAAGATTCTGATTATGTACTATCCAGGTATCTACCTGTCTGTAATACTGAAACAGAATGTCCTAGACACCATCAACATCTGCTTATCATTAGTTAAACAATATATCAGAATTTCTTTCCCAGGCAATGCACTTATTGTAACTATTTTATTTCTTGTTTTACTTTATGCCAAGATTACCTCACATATAAACTGACAACTTCTGCCTGATGCATTGTGCACAGATCTCAACCTATACAATGAAGCTACCCTACAGCAATGAGGGATCACCTATGTGCTGATGTCTACTGTGACATAAGACATCAGATTTTACTGTCTCATCCAAAAGACAGGACACTGCCTGTGGGACTTAATAAAGACCTCAGGGATAATTGATTGATTATTGTTTTACATCACTCCAAGATTATTTACGTATATGCATGATGTATTGCACAGAAATTTATACCTTTGCAATGGACCCACCAAAACTGTTTTGGTAAGACAGTAAAAACCAAGGCAAGTAACAGTTTAACAGTAAGGGATCTTTTACGTGCCTGGGTTTGTACTGTCTCATTTGAAAGACAGAACAGCAGTGTGTCTACGGCTGGGACTGAACCCAGGATCTCTCGATCACAAACTAAGCACCTCATCCACAGAGCCATACGGGTTAAGGACCTCTCAGTTTTGAGCTAAGCATACTTCTGACTGAGCTATATCAGACCTGCTGTGAATACTAGTATACTACTATACTGTGTTGTGTTTATAAAGGAATGATCCCCTTACAGAAACAGAATATTGAGGAGGAAATCAAATCTAATTAAACTGTAATATATTTGTACTTACGTTACATTCATTTTTTTCTTTTTGAGAATAAATAACAATAGATTGCCAGTTACAATGGTCTTACTTGGTTTTGGATGTGGATCGAGGAGTTTTGATGGTTTCGGGGCCTTTACAGCTGCGGCATTTCCATCGACCGTTTGGAATGTTCTTCAATCCAACACAGAAAGTATGATAGCCTCTATCACACAGATCACAGAACATCATCTTGTCCTAAAAGACACAATATGCTCAATATATCACACTCATAAGATAATTATATAATATTATTCTTATATATTATACTGTATTTTTAAAATCAATGCCAGATAATACAAAACCATACATAAAAAGTTTATCTCGATGTTTTAAGAAGGCATAATTAGACAAATTTAAAGATTTTAATATCAAAATTGAGACCCTATAGGATATATAATGGAGTGACACACACAACCAAAAATCTCCAAAACTGAGGAATAGACAGCTTGGTTGTGGTATCTATGAATAAGTTACAAAGTATCAGCCATCACACATAGTAAATATAACACATAGGAAAACGATACATGCACTTCATATCAAAGACGCCAATAAGATGGACCTATAATAATTCATACACTGGATCTACAATAGAATGTATTTGCTTTACCTCATCATAGGGGTCCATACACTCTACACAGGTTTTACAGTCCATACACTGCCAAGGGTATGTCTTGACCACAGTCACCATCTCTCCCGTCAAATCCAGGCAGGACGGATGACCTTACAAATATCATCGATAATTACTGTATTTATTTATTTATAACTGATAATGTATTTCATAACCATAATTATGACAGTAAGAGTGTAGGGTTTTTTTTTTCTTTTCTTTTTTTCGATTACTGTCTATCATTTTTGTAATATAATGCATACTGTAATTGATTTCTTTATTTTTGATTTTTCATTTAGAATACAAATTTCAACATTGTCTAAGTTATTAAAGACAGATATCAATATAGTGAAATATGATATGGCTAGTTGTAAGATTGAAATTAAAGTACAATTACAATATTCATTAAAATTCATTACAATGATGAACTAACATGTTTGTGAAACATATACCCTTACACTGAGCTTATTTCATAGTAAGAACAAAGCTTTTCCTAGCTAACATTTTAATTGTAAGTGTCATGAACGATAACTCCTATAAAATGCATGGCAGTACTTGAGTTATCATCTAGAAACAAATAATTTCAGCCTATTTCTATACTAAAAATTTGGTTCTGATAGGATACAAGAAACTAGAGTTGTCACTTGGAAACCAATAAATGCAATCTATTTTTACCAGTATTGACAATGACATTTGTTTTATTTATCCATAAATCAATACGCATCTTCCCCTTTTGATAACTGTTCATATATATCAAAATTTGGTTTGGACAGGATGCAAGGAACCTGATATAGCATCCAGACACCAATAATTGCAATCTATTTTTACAAAAATACCAGTATTATAACCTTGACCTTTGACCTATTAAGTAATTAACCCTCAAACCAATAGCAATCTTCCACATTTGATTCATCCAAATTTGGTTTGGATAGTATGCAAGGAACTTAATTATCATCTGGAAACCAATGGTATTAAGGTGAAATAAGGAATAACAGAAGGACAAAGAAAGAAAAAACTCAATGCCCCTGGCAAAGCCTGGCTGGAGCATACTAAAGGTAACATGTTTAATTCTCTGTAACTCTATTCTGAAGTTTGGTAACAGAAAAGTTGACATAATTTTTAAAGTCCAGATTCATGTATACTTACAAGTTATACATGTAAGTCAAACTCCTGATTACTTGACCTAATTTTCTTGGCATTTTGAAGAGTGAACTGCATCTTATAATTTGCACAGGCTGTAATCAATCAAAGGAACCCTTTTCACTATATTAATATGGATTACTTACCAACTTTCTTACACTCTGAGCAACAAACAAAATCATCTTGACCTTTGACATCAGCATTTTTCCCAAGTTCACAAATTCTGCACATGTCTATGTCGGAAGGAGCAGCTTCCTGTTAATGTACGATAAATCATTCACTCCTGATAAACATGATGAAAAGCAAGAGAAAATGGACATATTGATTTGAGAATGATGCAACTGATAAGGACTGTCCTTTGAGGACTACTTCATGACTAAGCCAATATAAATGTATTGGAGGATACAAAGAAGGATAACTACAGATCACAAAAAAGTTTACCGTATTATATCACAAACTTCTGCTGTCATTTTTCAAGCAATTTTTTCTTCAAAACTGTATAGAACTAAAATAGGTAAATGTACAGTACCGTAACATCTAATACAGTGGTTTTTTAAAATTTTTTTACATTTGCATTTTGGTATTTTTTGTCCCATTTGCATAATGCTAAAAGATCGATATTTGGGAAAAATTAAGACAAATTTTACGAAAAAATCAATAAAATTTTCATTGGGAAGAGTCCTGATAACGGACCTGATTTGAAGAAAAAAAACCCAACACTGTAATATAAAGAAAAATCAATGCATGAACTTCTTATATTTCAGAAGTTTGATTCATCATAATATTATCATTTAGAAGTATAAGTGACAATTACTTTTGTTTCTCCTTTACTGTCTTTTTTCTCTTCATGTTCTTCCTTTTGACTACTGTTGTCTGAGCCACTGCTACTGTCATCACTGTCAGATTCTGACCCTGTTGCCTATATAGAATAGAGAGGATATATGCTTCAGCTATGTATAGAAACTACCACACAGATTACTCTAGATAAGTCAAAAATTCAAGGAGCAATATGAAAAGTTCAAGATATATGGACTTTAACTTATAATAAATGTTTAATGATGATTTTGTACATTTAATCGACGAGAGACTTTGGAAATAAGTTCGACTTAACCAGAGTTATATGTGCATCATGTAAAATAAATAGGAATTGACTGTTATTACTTGTACGAACATGGGGTCCTGTAACCAATACAGTATAGAAAGGACATATTCCATAATATCTTGCAATATCTTGAACAGGTACACAGAGGACTCTCCTGGGTTCTTGAAATCAGTACAGAACAGAAAAGACATATGCTATATATTAAAGAATGATAGAGTGGTGTTTCATTCTGTATTGAAATTATTCTGCCTCTATGACAATAAAATACACTTACACAACATCTAAATAATATATATATATATATATATATATATATATATATATATATATATATATATAGAGAGAGAGAGAGAGAGAGAGAGTATTTGTACTCACATTTGTATCCTCCTCTGATGCTGTCTCCCCTTCCACAATGTCTTTTGGATTAGCCAGTGTGTTGTTCATTCTTTTTGGGGGATTAAATAGGGCTGTGTTCAGAGGGAAGTATTTCAGTTCTGCTGGAGAATACCTAGTATTTGCAAAAGTATTTGTGTATATAATGAATACTCACAATGAATTATAATTATGACTAGACCAGGGAGACCCTAGAGGAACTGTCGTTTCTCATTCAAAAAATTAAAAGGGAAAATTGATAATGCATCAAGATATGTTTGTAAAATACTGCTGCTCCAAGACAGCAGTTAAAGATTTTGAAAGTTGGTCAAATGTCAAGTGACAGTCAAGGTAAAAAAAATCTTGGTGTACACAAAAAAAAAAATGTCACACGAGGAAAACACACATGAAACATCAAAATCTTCTCTCTTACTCTTCACAAGATTGGACTTATGTAAAAAATGTTTTATAAGACTGATAAACAGACAAACAGATAAACCAAACACCATGTACCTTTGAATCAGCAATTCTGTGGGCAAACAAATAAACAAGAGTATCAGAGAGTGGAGTATCCTCTTGCAAGTACCTGACCTTTGAGTATGAAAATCATAAAAGATAAGTACACTAAGTTTGATGAAACCCTAAAGCAAAATGTCTTTTCCAGTGTCAATAAGTAAGGAAAATATAGGCATGGACAATGTAATAAATGTTCAGACAGGAACCTATCAAGGTTTTCATATATCCACTTAATAACAAATTGTGGGATAGGATATAAAACAAATAAGTTTAAATGCCAAAATATATATTGATCATTGTCTACCATCAGCAAGTCCTACTTTTTGTGATAATCCTGATACTGTCCTGGGATAAGGGCTACTGGGTATGCACTGATTTTAGTGGCCTCTGGTGGTAGGGCCTTGTATCTACCCACTGGGTAATGAATGTTCTGAAACAAATATCAATATTTGGTACACTATTACACTTTATTCAACAATGATTTAGTCATTAACTTGAAAATAAATAGATACATGTATGAATTTAATTTCTTTGTGACCCATAAATACTCCTTCCATTAATATATTCCCTAAATAAAGCATAATTTTGAAAGTGAGACTAACGCACATTATATCTAATAAATGCATCAGCCACTGTACTTTATTCCTGCATGAAAACACAAAATAAGACACTTATTCTATATATAAAGTTTTATATTATCTTGTAATTATGCATTGAATGTGCATATTAATACTATGTTCATCAAATAAATATACATCTAATTATAATACACAAGAAATATTTTTGCCCTTATATTTCTGCCTGACATGAAAAATCATCATGACATGTTTTCATCATATGGTTAATATTACACAGAACAGAGTACAATAAATATTCACTTTTTCTGAAATTCTTCCCATAAATATATGATCTTTAACATGTTATTGATTATCCAAGTTTGCAAGATAAAAGTTTCCTAGCAGTTTATATGGATTTATAAAGAATAGATTCATGTATCATATATTTAAATCATTTTAAGGAAAATGATTTCACAAACCTAAAGTTCAGCACACGAAAAGCTGGCATGGCCTAGTGGTATCACGCTGGACTCCTGATCAGGATGCCGGGGTTCGATTCCCACTCTGGTCATGACGGTGTCCTGTCTTTCGGATGAGACAGTAAAAACCGAGGCCCCGTATCGTGGTATGCATGGCACGTTAAAGATCCCTCACTGCTTCGGGTGGGTCCGTTGCAAAGGTCAAAATTTTTATGCCCCGCATCAGGCAGATGCCGTCACCATATACGTGAAATATTCGTGGTGTGAAGTTAAACAAAAATCAAAAAATAAAATTAAAAAAAATCAGCACATGAAACTTACAAATGTTTGAAGGTCCAAGTAAGCACGTCTCTCCTCTCGTCTCTCCTTCAGGAAATGAGAATTCCACTCAGACGCAGACTTCATGGCCTTTTTGATGTACTGTGTCATCTTACCCTTCTCTAGCTTTGGCTGTGAAATTGAGATAATTATTAATCACATGTATATATTTGCATCTTATTTACATAATGAATCAATGTGATACACTGTATTATAACCACACAAGTAAAATCTTACAGAAGGAAATATAAATAAATAAAAAGACTCTCTTTTCACAACTTTTTGGTCATGTATTATGATAGATATGATGCAATAAGTAAAGTGACCAGTCTGTTATAATAATAGATATGATCCAATAAGTAAAGTGACCAGTGTATTATAATAATAGATATGATGCAATAAGTAAAGTGACCAGTCTGTTATAATAATAGATATGATCCAATAAGTAAAGTGACCAGTCTATTATAGATATGATCCAATAAGTAAAGTGACCAGTCTGTTATAATAATAGATATGATGCATTAAGTAAAGTGACCAGTCTATTATAGATATGATCCAATAAGTAAAGTGACCAGTCTATTATAGATATGATCCAATAAGTAAAGTGACCAGTCTATTATAGATATGATCCAATAAGTAAAGTGACCAGTCTGTTATAATAATAGATATGACCAGTCTGCTATAATAATTGATTTGATCCCATTAGTAAAGTGACCAGTCTCTCATAATAATAGATTTGGTCCAATTAGTAAAGTGTCCAGTCTATTTGATTAATTATTGTATCTCTGTAAAAAAGTTGCCATACCACTCCATATTCCTTATGCTTCTCATTGATTTTCTGTTTCTGCTTTTCATGAACAACTTGCAAGTATTCCTATAAACAATGGTACAAACAAATTAAACTGCATTTGAAATAACTTTATGAAATTGTTGCACACTGAAAATCGTTTGGGAAAGCTAGAATATGTAATTATAATACATGTACAGCCAACTCTTGTAATGCCAGCATTCGATACAGTGGTATTTTTGGCAACCAGCAGAAATTAGTCAGTCACGAACATACATGCAATTTAAGTTTTTGCTGCAGCGGCATATCAGCCCTCTGGGACTGGCAATGATTATCAGCAACAAACATACATTCTCATACACTTTAATACTTAATATCAAGACAATTTACCATAGTATATAAAAAAAAAACATTGTGAACTGTCCTTTGATTAGATTGATTAGGTACTATGTTTTAGCAGGTGTGAATTACATGTTCATCTTTGAATTTCCTCCTATGACTCTGAAATGTTTTTTAAAATCTTCAGACATAATGTATTTATCATACATGAGTGATACTTACCTGATATTTAGTTGGATAATCTTTCATCATCAGATCATACACTTCATCACTTTTCAGTGCCGTCAATCCTGTAAAGTTCATTTCTTATGAAGATACCACAATATAATCAGCTCTGTGGCAAAAGAGTCGGATCAGAAAAAAAGCAGAATGTCTCAGATGTGACCTTTACTTCAATTATTAGTAAGAACTTAGGTGCACTTTACAAATTATAACATTGAAATATATCTGATAATATCTGAATCGTATATATACTACTGATGTTAGGGTTTTATCTTAAAGAGTAAATGGCAAAAATCCTCTGACGTGACCTCTAAGACAGTATTTTAAGACCAGATACTGTATGTATAACTATGTAGGATTCATCATCAATATTGGGCAGACTGCACAGTCCTTCGTGTGTTTATTTATGGATGTGTTAATACAATTTTATTCAAAAGATCTGATGTGACCATAAAGACAATGTTCTTTCTCTTTACATTGAATGATGTCTCACATATTGCAAAGTTCTAAGCCTAGCAAGTAAATGACCTATGAATTGGACTATAAAGCAGATGTTTTAAAAAATGCCAATTGCACTTGTTGTATTTTGTGATATTTTTGTTCCATAAATTCTATTTTTTAAAGAATGTGAATTATGATGTACACCAATTTTGAAAAACAGGCAACTACATTTTTATCATTCACACCATGTTCTAAAAATGTGCCAAAAATTTGAAACACAACTTTTGGGTCTCAATTTGAGTCTTGGTTTTAAAATCCAATAATGAACTCTGACTGACAATGATACATTAATAGCAGTTTATCACTAAAATAAAAGTTCACACTATAATATTAATAAATAACATAGGTAAAGCATATAATCAATATTTTATCAGAAATAAGACCTCTGATAACAACACCTCATTCTGTATGTATATCACATTACAGACCTTCAGTGTTAGAAAATAAACACGTTATTCATGCCTAAAATCATTTTCCAATTCAAATGATTCTTATTCTGACAGGTGCTTGTTTGAATCACTCCTATTACTTGGAACAGATATTTTTTAGTAGGAATATCACACAACCTTTATTGGGTATTTATTTTTCAGAGAACATATGGATCAAGTGTATGTGTCAAGATCAGTTTAAAGAAAAAAAAAGTGTGATGAAAGGTTGATTTGCCTATTACCTAGGAAAGATTTTTATTTTTCTTGTTTATTTATACCCTGAATCATGCAATATAGAGCTGTACTCTAGCTTGTCTTCAGACAATCAAAAAGTGTTTCCTGTTTTTTTTTTTTTTATTTCAAATTATATTTATCTTACCCATACCAATAACTTAAAGTGACACTTTAGTATGGAACCTTGACAAACAGATTGTGTTAGAAATGTTGCACTGAAGCTAATACTAGACTCACTATTGTTTTTTTTTCTTTCTGTACATTTTTATGAAAAAAATAATCTAAAGTATTACAGCATGACCTTCTATTTAACAAACTAAATATTACTTGTAATAACTATATAAAATGAGTCTGAAATACAAGTACCTTTAAACTGTGATTCATGATTAAGATATCTATGGGAAAAGATTTCTTTACACATGCATTTTTCTTGGCCCTGTGCTTATATTTTTCAAAAATGTGTTGCCAACAAACTCGTAGCCGACAAGATATGCCTAACCATATCTGATATTGATAAATACAAAACAAGTTTAGGATCGGGGGATATAATCTAAGGAGGGAAGGATAAGCAGAACCACACATTTTGTTTTTCACTGTAACATGGTTTCTAGTCACTTATGAGGTTGGTGCGTGTATCACATACCATGCTTAGAGATCAAAAGTAAAGCATATCAGGACAAATTACCCATTTGTCAAGTTTAACTTCCAATCTACATCCACTGTATATTCATAAATGTTTTTGAAATCTTTTAAAGATAACTACAAAAATACTGCAAATAAATACATCTGGAATCATTATCTTACACATCAGCCCAAATGACCTTGTTTTCTATTTTTTCCTACTTTAAAACTTCCACCTCTTGAATTATGGCCACTTTATGGGAAATTACAGAACTGTGGTATAAATTTCAGTAAAATGTAAAAAGAAACAAAATCAAAAGGCACTACACAACTAGATTTTAATTACAGAATAGAAATTTGCATATTGAAGAACTAGGTTCATTATCTGTAACTAGTTTCTATGCTGCAAACTTTCAAGATCTTACATGTTCATTTACAATCTGAACCAACTCAACATTGTTACATGTACTAAGTTGTACTTTTTTCCCTTCACGAACAAAATTTCAAAAACTAAATCTTCCAATTTTTGGTTAAATAGTAATTGTTTGTTAAAATTGTTATTGTCCATTCTGTATAAAAAGTTCTATTACGAATTCACTTTCAAGTGCTAGCTATCAAGTTAGTACCAATTCCACTACATCAAGAAATATACAAGAATTGCCCTAAAGTTATGACACGCCTCTCAACCTACCTTTATCACAGGTTTGAGGAATGTGAGTTAGACACACCCCTTTCTTATTTTTTATCTCTGACCATCAGATATTCATATTTCAATATATCTTTTCTTTTGCAGAGAATAGATAAGGCATTTCTATTGCATTGGAGCATCCAGATAGATTGAATTGATTGTTGACTGCATTGAAATAAGGTAAGGCTATGAAGTGTATGACTTCCTAGGGCTTCAATAAAAATGTTTGTTTAACTAATGTGACACACTTTGCTATGTATTGGACAGGTAGGTAAGTAAAACGTTCTTTTAATGATCTCAAGTTTATCTGACACTGCAGTTGCTCTCAGAAATGAAAAATTACTGTATTTGATTATGGCCAATTTTTCCCAAACAGACACAATTTCAATTCAAGTCTTACATTTTTTAAATCATTTTACATTGCAGCAATGTTAATACTTTCTGAGATTTTTTTGAGAATTATTTCTTTAAACCTCATTTCGCAATAACTATAACTTACACATGATGGCAGCTATATTTATTTATTTACAAGTGATTGATTATTGATTGATTATTGTTTTACATCACTCCACAATTATTTCAAGTATATGGTGACAGCATCTGCCTGATGCATTAAATAGAAATTTCTTCCTTTGCAACCGACCAACCCGAAGCAGTGAGGAATCTTTTACATCCCATGCCTAAGGTGACATGGGAGCTTGGATTTTACTGTCTCCAGGACCTCTGGATCACGAGCCCAGCACCTCATCCACTGAGACACACTGGCTTTATTTACAATGTGGGATCTGGGACTAGGTAAAAAGGTCAAATAGCAAATACTCTTTTCGAAAATGTTTCGAAAAGAGTTGATTATGAACAGTTAAACTGCCTATCAATCCTGACTGGATTTTAATCAAATTGGGTAATAAGTAAATATTCATGGTCTAATACATTTTTGTCACTTTTCTGTTATCCTGATTTAGAGATGGATCCAAGGGCAATAGGAATAGGGTACCATCATGTAAGAAACATTATATTCAGGAATCTTATTATCCCTGATTCTCAGATTGACAGATCATTTCTTGTGCACCTATGTTTGTACATGCAGAATAATAGAACTGCTACCAGTTTTCTCTTCAATTCTGACAGTCCTTCATAGGGTCATACTTTTCATTATACAGACACAGAAACCATAATGTTACATTTGATACAAAATATTTGGATAATTGCATTTGTTTTTGTATCCGACAAGTCATTACACTATTTTTCAATACCACATAGAGTGGCAATGATCAAGAGCTTAGTTTACTTCCCTTTTATCTCCCCCTTCCTTCCTCAACTACCTGTAATACAGTGGGAAACAAACATAATTATAATTTAGACTGCATTTATCTAACTTTCCTTTTTTTTCATTTACACTAAAGGTCAATTCACTTAATTAGTAGATTAGCATCCAGGGTCACCAAAAAATATGGGGCAGATGGGAGGATTTTATTTTTTAATTTTTATTTCCTGAGAGTGTTTTTGTCAACAGATGGGTGTCATTTAATGCTTTTATTTCATCAGATGGATGTCAAGCTATACTTTATCTCCTAGTAAGCCAGAGTAGCCTAGTGGATAAGGTGCTATGCTTGTGACTAAAAGGTCCCAGGTTCGACTCCCACCCTTGGTGCACCAGTGTTCTGTCTTTCAGATGAGACAGTAAAAACTGAGGTCTAAGTCACAGCAGGTGACAGGTAAAACATCCCTCACTGCTTCAGGTGGGTCCGTTGCAAAAGTCTAAATTTGTATGCAATGCATCAGGCAGATGCTGTCACCATACCGGTATGGAATATGAAATAATCGTAGAGTGCTTAAAACAATATTCAATCAATCAATCAATTTTTCTCCTAGATGAATTCCAGGTTAGGCTTTAATTTCATTTCTAAACAGGAAATAAAATCGAAAGTATAAATACTATACTCCTACATGAAAAATTTCCAGAAATCGTAAATATTGCCAAAATATAACAAATTGGGGTGGACAGATTTTTGATGGATGGGCAGGGATGATAATCTATCAATTAAGTTGAATTGGCCAAATGAAATATATACCTAAATCAGCCTGTGTTTCTGATACAGCTCCTTTCTCTAGAAGGTAAACTCTTTCCTTGATGTCCACTTGACGACGAAACAGATCTATTATAAAATGTATAGGAAATTAGAATGGCAAATCATGCGCTTTAATTTTACAGTGTGACAAAGTTTGAAGAGAAAAAGAAATACATTTTTAACACATTTAATGACATGTAATACAACTGAACAAATTAATCATGTCAAATATAACACGAAGATCAGCATTTCTGATATACCTACCAGAAAGCAGGTATGATATTTTTTTAAACTCTGAATAAATTGAAAAATAAAAATTCATAATCATATAAATTCTGTCATTCAGAATAAGAACTAATTGTTATTTATTTCTATGTAAATGTGCATTATATAAGTCCCATCATTTACCTAGTCTTAGCATTTATTGTCTTGCATGAAAAATCCAGTTCTGAACATTTAAAATACATGTAGAGAGAAATAAAGCATGTTTTAAATTGAGCTCCATTAGTATATTAAACTCGATAACACAGTTTATTCTCTTTCAAAGTCCAGTTTTTGTGTCACTATATATCATATCAGTATAATTATGTCATGTAAAGTTTTTTATTGTTTTTTCTTTAATTTACTGGATTAGCCTGACCTGCTTCTATAACTATAATAAGCACTTTTAAAACAGAAACTCTACCCAGTCTGATGAGTCTGAAGTTCTATTCTCTTCTCTGTGTCTTAAAGTACAGGTAACGGTATGAGAGAAAAGATCACATACCTGGATATTTGCGTTTAAAGGACTTGACATGTAGATATTCACTGATCTGCTCCTGTAACATACAAAACTCTCCCGTCTCATCTTGAGGCCACTGATACTCATAAAGTGTGTTAGCTGTTGTAGGACTGAAATATAATAAAAGATCATAATAGGACTATGTTTATATTGAAGTCTTTGATCATATCTTTTCTCTACATATACATGTATGTAATTGAGAATAAATGAAGAAAATGTGGGAAGATGGTGAGATACTACTGTACAAGGAAATTCTATATTGGTAAATACTTTGATCAAGCACCATATGCAGTATTCTAATCTTCAGAGTCTGAAATCACACCATATTTAATTACATTTAAACACGATAACTGAGGTTTGTGAAACAATGATGCCCCTGAATGGCACCCAATGTTACTTTCTGAAAAGTAGGTTAACGGTCAGATCAAGACCACAAAGTTGAAAACTCTGGTATCAAGAACAAGTTATTATCATCTATGATATATACCTGAAATACCAAAGCACTTTCTCTTACTGTTCAAACGTTAATCTTTTTTTTTTTATTTATGAGTGACAAATTTGTTGTGCAAAAGACTAAAGAGAATCTCTCATTCTGTTTCCTTAATTTAAGAACATGAAGTGGGTAGTCTAATGTTGTTGAAGATGTAAGACTATTGTTCAGACATAAATATACAATACTATTTGTAAGACATTCAGATTTAACACTTTTCAAAGTACATGTAAATGCAATAAATATATGACAATACATGTATATATTTTTTTGTTATCCTTACTTACGTTTCATTAGTATTGATTCCAGTCCGACACCTCTTTAGAGGGGTCGGTCCAAGTGAAGTTGAGTCTGCTGCACTAGATGTAGGCGTTGGTGGTCCCATACTCTCATAAACTTGAGCTATAGTGCTGTCTGCCATACTGTTTAAGGAGGAAGGTGTCTGAGGACCTACAATCTCTGACATCTCAGATTCAGGGTATGGTGACGGTGAATTGTCTACTTCCATCTGATCAACACTTCCATTTGTTGAGATCTTTTCAAGTTTCTCAAATGAACCTGTTTCTCCTCTGTATGAGTTTTCTTCAGATTTGGATGAACTTACAACAGATTCACTATCATTAGTTTCTATTTTTTCTTCAGTATCTACTTCAAACCCCTTAGATTCTGATCGACTGTACACAGGGTTAGTTTCCATAGCCTGATCTGTACCAACACTATTAATTTCATCACAAACACAGGACACTATTGGCTGAGACATAGTTTTTTCTGAAGCACTGATACCAAATTCTGTTGACTTAAAATATGCACTCTCCAAATTGCTTTCTATAATCAAGTCTTTTTTGTCAATTGTAGAGGCTTCAGTATACGTGGTTTGTTGAGACAACACTGCACCATTTTCATTTTGTGAATCATCTTTACTCTCGACAGTATCTATACAAGAGGCAACAGTAATTGTAGTATTTTCTCCTTCACTGTTTGTAATCTCTGCTTTCTCAATTTCTGAAGTAGCTTTTTCATCAACCACAGATGATTTTTCACTCTGAATCTCTTCTGATTCACCATGCTTTTCATTATTGTATGACTCTACACATGCACTTACATCACTTTTGGAGGGAATATCTTTTTCTATTTCTTTTTCAATATCTGTCTCTATAGTCGTATTAACCTCCCCTACCTTTTCCCATTTCTCCATTCCTGCAGTACAATTTTGTAAGATTTGACTAGATCCTTCCTTATCAGTATTGACTGGTATATATGTAGAACTTCCAGTATCTAGTTTACAAGTAGAAATTTCTTGATCAGTTAATTGGGAGTTCTTTTCCATATCTACAACAGCATTCATTTCAATACTTGCTGAGGGTTTCTCTTTGAAAGTCAAATCCATCTCATCACTTTTACTGCTTACTGAATGTTCACATCTGTCCTCTGTCACTTTTACGTCTTTTTCAAGATGCATTTTTTTTAATGTTTCACTATCAGTTGCTTTTTGTTCACTTTCCTCTAATTGCACTTTTTCTGAATGACCTTTTGAATGACTTGTATCAGATGGTGTTACTTCTTGTTCAGACATAACAGAATCTCTTAAGGCAGACTGTTCTTCATTACTCTTATCAACTGATTCTCCACTAGACTCCTGAATATATAAGATTGTGAAAATGATCAAAAACTGAATTTCAAATCTATCAGCTTAAAATTACATCTTTACATGTATATAAGGCAATAGGCATTCCTCCATTTTTACATAATACAAGAGGCAATAACAAACATATGGAGTTTTGCTGCCCAAATTTGCATCATATATTACCCAGTATACATAGCTGTTATGTCACAAGTCAAGTATTAAAATCATGATGAAAATCCCAGCACAAAATGGTTTGTTGGGCATTACATGTAGGCCGTTAACAGAGATGTTGAAATTTTTTCAAACCAACCAGTCATTGGACCGGTGACTGGACTGAATTAATTAGTTTTTGGTGTTTAGGAGCACTGCAGTATATTCCCATATGGGTGTATTTTCCATTCACACGAAATTTTATCTTATCAGTAGCAAAACAACTTTATTCTAAGTGATCACAGAAGGTATCAAATATTTACGACAGTTACATGTCACAGTCAATTAACTTCCGTATACAAATCATTTGAAATGCCTTGTAGAAAGGAAAATACGGATGACGGAATTGACTCCTTATTCAAACAATTTGATATTTATTGACATATTAATATTATAGCTGCGGAATTTTGAATTTCATTTTCCATCGGCAAGAACAACATCGAAAACTACTTTCCCAATCCGAAAATTAAGTTGGTGCGGTGACGGAGATTTACATTTTGTGTCGGACGCGCTGGTTACAATTGAAAATATCGTGCGATTAAACAAGTGTCGGTCAATAAATTTGATTATGTAAAGTTGGGAATTTTAACGGAACAAAGTGGGGAAAAGATACTATTTGGTGTCGGAAATGGGGCCGAATATCGGCCCCTAAAAAGTAATTTCTTGATCTTGCCTGCCTCAGTGTCGCTCATTTTGCATACCGAATGGAATCGTCCCAGCGATAGTGCGGAAAGTCACACTTCCCTTAAAAAAATAAGATTCAATGGATTAGGCAACTCTTAAAAATGTCATTTGTTGCTGCAGTATTATCGGTCATTTGGACCGGTGGATTCGTTCATTCAACCGGTCATTGCCAATTTTTACCGGTTTTGCCGGTCGGACCGGTTAATTTCAACATCTCTGCGTTATATATCATATAGAATCAGAAAAAGGTCTACTTCCATGGACCCTTTCACGTTAACCAGTGGACCTAATGTTTTGATGGGTGGAAATACATACGGAGACTTATGAATCCGCAGGTTAACATGAAAGGATCAAATGAAATAAACCAATACATAGTTATGTGTATATAAATAATTAAATGAAATATCCCCTAACCCCTAAAAATATTTATGAGTACATGTAGGGTTACCAGTTAGTATTATATTTGGTGATTATATTTTATAATATTTCATGTAATATTTGATTTCTCTGCTAGTCATAATGACTGCTGTGCAAAGCAAATTTTGTGCTAGATGAGAAGTATTACACATTTGCAACAAAAATCTATAAGAAAAGATGGCTGATTATTTATACTTAAATGTATAGAAATTAAACAAAATTACAAATTTTAATTGAACAGTTATGAATGAATATATAAATAACACTTATATTTCTGCAATGTTTATCAAACAATTCCCAATGTGTGTTGTCGACTTTCATACTATAAAAATAAAGAGACTTAAAGTTTTTTTGCAAAAGTCAGGCTTAAAAGTATAAACTTGGTATTTAAATAGGGAAAATTAATCCAAGAGAATTTTTAGCACAGTCAATTGGTAATTTACAAACATACATATACAGATAATAATCTGAATGCTATAAACTTAAATTGAAAGTTTGGTAATTAGAGAATGATTTCTATTCCAACTATATCTCAGGGCTGTCTTAAAATGAAATGATAATCTAACTGAATATTGTTACTATATTTTGTTTACTACAAAGTACATGACTAGCATCCTTTTAACCCAAGTCTTAGTACAAGACTGATTGATTGAATACTGTTTTACGTCACTCCACGATTATTTCATGTATATGGTGACGGCCTCTGCCTGATGCATTGCACAGAAATTTAGACCTTTACAACTGACCCACCCGAAGCAGTGAGGGATCTTTTATGTGCCACACCTACTGTGACAAAGGACCTCGGTTTTTACTGTCTCATCTGAAAGACAGAACAACGGTGAGTCCAGGATAGGAGTCAAACCTGGAACCTTTTGGTCAAGAGCCGAGCACCTTATTCACTAGGCCACACCGGCTTCTTAGTCCAAGAAAGGTCTGTATAACATGTATAACAATTTACCTTGGTTGATGTTATTATTTGATTGTTAGTTATGTAGATAACCAAGGTTATATGGTGATGTTGGTTTACACATGATGAATCTTCATTTGTCATATGATGGCAGAAAATTAGAGCAAATATTTTTCAGTGAAACAGCACTTAGTTTGATAATTTAGCTATGTTTTACCATATACAATATATTTGGAGGGGCTCCATATATTAAAACTTGTGTTTATTTTCTGTATATTAATAAATTACTACATCTGCTATTTGTTTTGATATGTCTTTCTGCATATTGAATGCTTCATATTTAGAAACAATCAATGGGCTCAAAAGTCCTGAGAGTCGGCTTTGCTGATTTTAAGTATGTAATCATTTTACCATTTTAGTGGCGGATTCAGGATTTCAGGAAAAGAAGGGGGGGGGGGAAATTAGGTCTTTGTTGCAACTACATCGTCATTATACCTATGTGCAAAATGCTAATGAAATTTGCTCTCTTCATACTATCTTACGGCAAAGATTTTGCAATTGCTTGTATCCGAAATGAACGTGCAATCGACAACTTCATGGCAACAAGTTTTACTGCATTGTTGTCACGAGTAGAAGCTGAGCCAAGGAACGACATTCCTTCAAGTGGGACATTAAATAACCATCTTATTCACGATTCTCATAATGTTTTAACATCATTTATATTTAGAAACATACAACATTTACCTAAATATTTATATTGCATTTTCATTATCAGAGGAAATGGGGGAAGATCGATCTTTAAATTTGTCATATATGTGAAAAAGAACTAAAGTTCCAGAACATGTTGGGGAAAACTTTAATTGAAATATCTCGATAAAAACAAGCGATACAAGATCAAGACAAATGCTTTGTCCGGAGAATTACACAATCGTAAACACATCGTAAAGTAGTCACAACTACATATTATTACGCGAAATTTGAAAACATTATTGCAACTCCTTTTTCGAGTTATTGAAACTAGTTTATGTTTAGCTTAAATTAACTGAGCTAAAGGTACATTGTGCTGATTAAAAATTTTTAAGACAACATCAGTAATTTTTCGGCACTTAATTTTTCAGCGGCGTAGTAAGCTCTATATCGGTAGTGAAAGTTATAACCCCTGAAAAGAGAGTGATTGCACTGAGTGCGGCTTCACCGAAGCCGACTCAAAAATGTTACACAAGTGTGAAAAAAAACATTCTTGGTACGGAACAATTGTTGAAGATCATTCCTACAATACAGAACACATTTTGATGCCTGTTGACTCTATGTGAGAATGTGTTAACTTCAATGTAACAAGTTGCTGAAATCAAATTTTTAAAACATATGGGTTAAAATATTAGAAGAGGACAATCTAGTGGCAAATACCTGTACAGAACTCATGTGACATTTAGACGCAACTTTGGTTTAGAAAGACGCATATATCTATTAATATTGAAAGATTTTCAACAAAGATGACTTGACTAAGTACATAAGTTTGTGATTGAATATGGTCATTATGATGAAATTCCTAAAAAAAGAGAAAATCTTTGCTTGCCCCTTGCTTTGCTCCTTTAGAAGCCAACATGTGGGTTGCTAGGTTGCATTCCAGCACTGGCATATTATCTATTCTCAAAACTGGCATAATGTCACTGTCTGCATTGCTCAGCATGTATATAGATATGATACTTAAGAAGTTCGGTTAGACTTGTTTAGGGTTAAACCTCTGGTTCTATCATACAAATGTAAGTAACCATACAAATACAATGCACTTTCCTATATTTATTCTACAGGGGTATGCTTATAAAATAAGATCAGAAATGTGAAAGTATGTATTCAAATATTACTAGTCTGAATGACAAAACTATTACAATCATTTCTTGTACCAAAATTGCTCCGGGGATATATATATTGCTTTCCATAGTGAAGTCTGATGCATTATCCCAAATGTTCACACAGATAATCAAATTTTTCAGGTTGTCCAGGATAAGTCTGTTTTGCAGATGGACAAGTAATTTAATGTTGTATTGCACTTGTTCAGCAGGACAAGAGAATTTCCGTACATAAAATTTAATCTATAAAAATCACTTACTTAAAAACAGAAATAGAACTAAAAAGCCCCTATTTTTCTTTTTGTTGACAAGCAGATTGTGTTTCAAGCAAGGTCACTGAGACGCTCATGAATATGTACCGGTAATTAACTTCAGTGCTGTGAAAATTGTACTGTTCACTATAGGCCTGTACACAGGCATGGCACAAAATGGCATGCATACATGTAATTCCAGTATTGCTAACCTACAGTGGTTCCCCGATTTCCTTTTTTCTGTTTTCAAGATCTCTCTCTTATAAAACACTTTTCAGAATCCATTTACGTGTACAATTTTTGGACAAATAATTTTTGCATTTGGACAAGAAGATTTCTAGACTTCTTGTCCTGTAGGACAATTGGAAACAATAATGATAACTGACCCCTGAGATACCCAGATGTTCCACTGAGAATACTTCTGCCTAATATCTGCTGACTTTTCAAAGGTTTGATCTATTCTAGAAGTCAGAGTGATGTCCCTGTCTATATTGCTATATGTGGATACCTGAGGAGTCTGCTAAAGATGTTTGGTGTAAATTTTGCAGTTATTGAAAGTGACAATACAAGTTTAAGCTCTTCGTTATTAATTCTACAGTGTTTTGCTCATTAAATATGATCAGAAATGAGTCTAACATGCATTCATGATTCAAATTTTAGTTGCCTGAAGGACCAAATATCTTAATCATTCCTTTCCACCAAATTGCTCCATGAGTATGCATTGCTCTCAATAATAAAGTCTGATGTTTTACCCAAATTGTTCCGAATGCCGAAATGTCTGACTTAAAGAATATCTACATGTAGATGCAAGTTGGAATTCTGGAGGTTGGCATGACACCACACTAAGATCTAGATGAAGATAATTCCTAAAACATTCCAAGGATGATCTGGGGAATAAATCTGGTTTTTGCTATAGACTGTAATGCAACTTTTTAGCACAAGCATTACATGGATACAAGTGAAGAAAAACTGCTGAAATTCATCAAGGAATCTGTCTTTGTCACTGATCCCCTTTCTTTCAATTTTTTTATGAGTGCAGTTTGCTTACATGTAAATGAGATTTCAAAGAATCAGATTTTTCGTAGATAATCGATAAAAAACCTCAAGACTTTTCATCCAACAGATATGACACAAACTGGGTCATGTGATATATCCAACTTCTGGTATCCCTGAGGGAGGGTGGGCGCTCACTAAAACTAGTATGCTGGCGCTGACTTGAGAAAGTCTGACTTGTAAACGAAAAATTGGGATTTCTCTAAAAGTTCGAAATAATTTTTAGTGAAACTTTCTACAAGCATTGTTATGGACATATTTATTCTTATCAATGCCAGATATTCACAACTGAGGTCCTAAATTTACCATTTTGAGGCACTGACCTGGCACAAACTCACTAAAACTAGTACGTGGACTTCGACAGCTGACTTGGAATGTCAAGACAAATATTCGTCTAATTTCAATAAATAACAACATAAACTTAATTGTTATGCATTGTGTACGTGTAAATGAATGTAAATACTTCTTAATTATTCTTAAGAACACCTTTACGAGCTATAAATCAAGGTTTGTTTAAATTGTGACACAGCAGTCTTGATCAGTAGGAAAAGATAACTTCAGTTTCAAACGAACACTGCGGCGAAATCGACAATTACAGACTAAAAAAAATAAGTACACTGACTGGATTACTTATAATGGGTTTTACAAAGAATTCTTCATTATATTTGTTACCATTTGATAAAGTTCGAGTGGCCAAAACTTTGTGCAATCTGATTAAAACCATATCTTTATTCCGCTTCTCTATTTGTCCTAGAGTGGATAAAGATCTGGCGAAACTCCGTAAGGGGTCATGTACTGGTGAACTCTGATTTTCAGCCCATCAGTGGATCGGCTATAAATTCCTAGGAATGAAATTAACATCCACAGAGCCTGTGACCCACAAGGAAGTTTTTGAACAGTGTTTGTTCTGTATTGCGTCTCTATCACGTGCATAGCCGAGCCATTGATTGGCTATGGGAAATAATGGTTTCGGTGATTGAAACTTCATCAGAGTTCACCAGAATATGACCCCTTATGGTGTTTTGCCAGATCTTTATCCGCAATGGGACAAATAAAGAAGAGGAATAAAGATATGATTTTGATCAGATTGAAACTTTGTGGAGAAAGTGTTTTGTTATTATTTAGTACACGAACACCTGTGTCCAATTTTGGATTTCGAAGATAATAAAAGGAAGTGTCCAGCGTCACTTTCAGTGAAATACTACAACTACAATACATAAGTTTTCAGGATGATGTTCAAGTTAGGTATTAACATTTTTATTTACAAATAATCTTTTACCTTCGATTAATTGAAAAAATGTTCTAATGTAATTAATTTAGCTTCAACTCCTAAGTCTGACACAGAAGTCTGTGTATTAGTTTTAGTGAGTTTGCATAGTCCATGAGTCCGCTGTATGAGTCCGTTTGAAACCAAAGTCGGCTTTTCCTACTGATCGAAACTCCTGTCACACAATGTAAAGAAGCCTTGATTTATCACTTGAAAAGTTGGCCTAAAGCATACCGTATTTACTCGAATATAATACGCACCCGAGTATAATACGCACCCCCCAAAATGACCTCGAAAATCATGAAAAACGTCTAACTCCGTGTATAATACGCAGGGAAAAAATCCAAAACAAGATGTCAATTTCGTGTTGAAACAGCAAGACCGCGAGCTGAATTTGCTTTGCCGTATATACCTTTTACAGTGAAATCGCGTAACGTGTATTATTATCAAAAGAGGCACAGAATGACCAGCCTTCATTCATCGTGTGATATCAATGCTTTTCTCTCTTTCATTTCATTTACAATCAAACTCCCATAGACTTAAAATGCTTTAACTAGTACCCTCGTCCCAAACGATCGCTTCATTTTTTCTCTCTCGTTAGAATGAACGTGCGTGTCTACTATACTATCAGGGACGTAGATATATACGTCCCTGATACTTTGTGAACTTTACGCGGAGATTGCAAATGTTTGTGAAGACAAAATATATATATAAAAAAAACTAATGAATGAATGTTATCCAGACTGTCGATGCTCGTGCTGTTACGGTCAAGTAGTTTCACCTGTTGCGTAACTATCGATTAACCAATTAAGGATAAATCATTGTATCACCTGTACAATCTGCTTATCAGAAACCATTGCTAAATAACACGGCGCAAGTATTCTGCCACATTGTAGACTTTACTCCTTTTATCGCCTTGGGCATTTACTACGGGAAGCAGACAGTATACAGACAATAGATATATCTCGCGCTTCGTGGGTTTGATTGACAGCTTTAGATACTTTAACGGACACACGCACTCCTCTAAATCTGCCACTGAAAAGTGTGGAAAAAAGTTCCAGATTTCTAACCCTATGTATAATACGCAGTGAGAAAATGAGGGGTAAAATTGGCGAAAAAAAGTGCGTATTATATTCGAGTAAATACGGTAATTAAAAATATTTACATCTATTTACACTTATACTATGCATAACAATTAAGCTTATGTTGTTATTTATTGAAATTAGACAAATATCCATCTTGATATCGCGGCGGTCGGAGTCTGTGTACTAGTTTTAGTGAGTTTGTCCCAGGTCAATGCCTCAAAATGATAAATTTAGGACCTCAGTTATGAATATCTGACATTGAAACGAATAAGCAATAAAGCATGCCCACGACAATTCATGTAGAAAGTTTCATGGAGAAACATTTCGAAATTTTAAAGAAATCCAAAATTTTCATTTTCATATCGGTCTTTCTCAAGTCCGCGTTGGCGTCCATGTACTAGTTTTAGTGAGCACCTCGATGGGGCAAACTGGAAGGCCTTCGAAGGAGTACCAGGAAGGAGTTCCACTTGCATTGATAAGGTTTACCTGTCAAATGTCGGTCCTTTTCATAAAGAATTTAAATTTCGGACACTGGTTGCCACAATCTTAGTGAAATGAACCTGGTGTCACCGTGTGGTGTTAATCAACCAATGAGACAAATTAATAAATAATGAATAGAATAATAATTTTTCAAACAAAGGGATTTATAATTCGTCAGGCGAAAGACTGCATTAATTCATGATCAAATGAAATCTTAGACATGAATGGATCTGCAGATATGGTAACGTAACGTTTGATCGTATGCTTACCATGTTTCTACGGTACGAAGCAAATCAACTGGGTGTATTTCACTTTTATTATCGCGTTTGAACTTCACCGGCTACTTAAGAAGCCATGATTGATACTTTATGAATCTCCAAACGAAAAGAGTTCCAAAGAAAATTAAAATTTATCTAATCTGACAATTTTGTACTTTATATAATTAAAATATGTGCCAAATATTTAATATTTTAGAAACAAATATGTTAGTTATCGTTTAATAATCATTTGTACTCATTCGAAACTATTGGTAATTTAACAACGCGGGAGATAACTCTTACAAGAAATTGTCCACTTGCTACTGGCTTGAAGAAAAAGGTCACGTAAACGGGATAGTGACCAGTTCGGTCTTCACCTGGCGACTCGCCCGGTAACGGGACCTCGCGATGAAACTCCGGCCTGACAAAAACTACCAATATTTATGCCGGTAATTCCCAGGTGTGTGCAATTTTTATGACATGTTATAGGAAGTCTGTAGAATATTTATTTATGTTTTGTCTGGAATGTTTGCTTCTTTTTTACTAATTAAATTTAAAGTTCATTTCTTTTACTTAGTTCCGAAAATTCAAACGCAAATTATTTTATATGCTGTTTAAAGAGAAGTTTGATTAATGTTAATTTGTGTCATGGATTCAACAAGTTATTCTCATAAAAAATCTTCTGGTTAAATGATTTATGATACTAGAGATGGATTTTAAACATGTTTTATCATATTCCGATTTATTCGGCATCATTCATGTAACATGTGTACATAAATATTACTGTAGTGTTCTTCTGTGCTCAGCATGATCTATCGTGTTGAACAAGAAGGTGGAATGTATTTCACAAGGAAAAAGAAAAGTGTAGCCATACTCCATATGTGACAAGATTTGTTGACATTGAAGATGCATTTTCTGTTCTCACGTCCGTCCCGATAATATGTATTCCTCAGCCTTGTAGATTATTTGATTACTTAATTTCAGTATGGTAAATGCAGTGGTATCAGGAAATGGCCTGACAGTCAACATGTTTATGATATTTATTTCATTTTGAGGATCTTAAGACTGAACTTCAGCTTCACTGCTTTATCATACCCAAATGAAAATTGTGTATGACCTACTATATTCTGTCTCAAGGTATATCATTGACAATGCTGTGAGTTGAAGGAGGATACATCATATTTTGTGTGGTGTTTTGTTCTTTTTTGTAAGGCTTCTATCATCAGGATTTCCCTCATACTTTACTTGTATCCATCATTCCTTCTTTACGTCATTTTCATTCTCATACGATCTTGTTCTATACATGTAAAACAGTACACAATAAACAGAGAAACAACATATAGGTTATCTTGAAATTCGACAGAAAATATCGTGTAAATATCGAGAGGGGGGACGTGTAATGGATACAATTATGCTCTTGAAATACTTGTGTTATCAAACCTATTGAATAGCCACTTCCTAAAAACAATGATTTGTACCTTCTTTGCTTTCCACAATCAGGAACTGCTCACTGGATGCTTATGTAGCCGGTTCTAAATCTTTCCCGTTACTCACAGATAAAACGACTTACACATAATGCAACAGATCAACTGTGACATTAACTGTGACTACAGGCAGGGGAAAAGTCTCTGTAAAAGAGATTTCGTACTTTCTTCTTTTTATCAACGATCGATAAGATCCACCTTATTTCCCGAGCCATAAACCATAGCACATTTCCATCCTGGAACCATTACGATGGGACAGGTATACTATTTGCAGATATTGTCACACTCTGCGGGAAATGTCAAATTTATAATGAGAATCTGTTATGTCAGATAAGTATATCACGAAACCTGTACGATTACCTCTGATGTCTTTTTTAATTAGTGGCGGGGTTGTAGTAATAAAAGAGGCGGGTCTAGAAATAAGATGAGGTGTTTTTCCGAGTTGACATTGGGGAGTTCTTGACCGGAATGACCATAATGTTACCAAGTTAATACGTGACAAAATACGCTACTTGTACATATTTTTTTTACGTTTTATTTAAAAACTACTGCATATGACATGTTGGTTTATAAATGGGACAAACTTGTTTTGAAAATAAAGCTTACAATCTGGATGAAACCCGACCGATTGGTGGATTCGGGGGTTCTTAGAGAGTTTACAATTACTTACCCTGTTGAAATTAATAAAAACATCTTATTCATGCATTTGCGCATTATTTGTATGATTTTGTCTCAATAAGATTCAGATAGTATTTTCATTCCACAAAAGTGCCCACAGTGATTTTACATTGCAACATGAAGCATGGAAATCATTTGACACGATATGCTTTTTGCTCTATGATCAGTATGATTCTCATATAAAGTGGACACTTTATTAAAGAGACTTGGGATTTTCACTTTTCAAGCAGAATTTAAATTTTGAAAATGACATGAAATCAAGAAAAACAAACCCAATTTAGATCGTATTTTCGGCGTGTTCGAACTTCATCATAAAGAAATTTACGAAGTAGCTTTTCCCCTCTCGGTATCTGGAGATAAGAAGGGAGCCCCGGGATTTGTAGAGAGGTTGTGTAGGTTCAATGTGAATTTGACTCGGTTAAGTTACAATAACTAATAATACAAATATATCCAGTCTCACAGGACCCCCAATGTTATCATCTACAGTATTCAGTAACTTTTTAAAACTAAAGAGTATTTCCCTCATGCATTTCTTTGTTTTGAGATGAGCTTTTGGTTCTTACTTTCAGGTCAGTTTGGTAATGAGTTTGTTCTTCATATATATATATATATATATATATATATATATATATATATATATATATATATATATATATATATATATATATATATATATATATATACACTATGTGTATTTTCTGCAGTCAGTATATGTGGATTCTTAAGTGGGTACTTGGGGTCTGAACACCCTATGGGATTGGACAAAAATCTTTTCCTTATATTATTTGTTTGAAAAAAAGAAAATTAAAGTGTGTACCACTTTTTGAAATTCATGTGAAATAGACCTCCTCTCAGCAAAATTTCCTGATCGGCACATGGCCTGATCTAATCTCAATTTGGAAATATCCAATCTAATGTGTCAGCGCAATGCTTATCTCACCGCCGTCCATACTGCTGTTTTACGAATCAGCTCTGCAGTGAATTTGAGTTTATACAATGGTCTTCATTAGTGGCGTTTATATCCATTAACAAAATTTATTTCTATAGTTGAACAACCAGTCTCATTTGTCAATAAATGAACGCGACAAATGGAGATACAAAGTCAGAAATGAGAGGAGAAGGAATGTCTTGAGATGACAAAGTTTTCTTAACGTGTTAATACATTTTCCACGAAATCTAGAATTCATTTTAATAATAAATCTGCCTTTGCCAAGTATAAAAATATACCATATCTGACATGCTATTATTATCATGTATCTGATACTGTGAATGCTATATCATTGTTACGAGTAGAACAGTATAGTACCGATTATTTATTACTGATGGCAAAATAGCGTTATACGGACTCTTTTAAAACAATTCATGAATTTAGAGACTTTGTGGTAAGGTAAGGTGGCATGGCAATTCATTATTATAGTAATGTTAAGATGCAGGGCTCGAAATTGGCAAAAATTTTAGGACGTCAAATTGGCAAATTTTAAGAAACTTTTGACGACTTCCATTATATTTACTGAAATTTTAGGTTGCCCGAAGAGGTTGTTTTTGACGACTGGTAATTTCGAGCCCTGAAGATGGCAGCTATTCAGTGTTACTAGCGATATTGTAATATGACAAACTTATTCAGTTAATTAACGCTATAGTAAATGACACAACTATTCAATGTTGTCAGCAGTATAGCATGGCAAGGTAGTTATTTATCACAATAAATGTAACATAGCCATTTAATCAAGGTGCTAAAGCTGATCAATTCTATTATCAGTACAGTAAAGTGACATACCTATTGAGTAATATTAGCAGTATGCAAGGTGAAGTAGCTATTCTTTGCTGTTAGCAGAATAGTAAAATGACTTTACAGTTCAATGCAATCAGCAGTATAATAAGTTGACTTAACTATTCAATGCTTTTTGCAGTAAAGTTATGTGACTCGGCCACTTATTGTTAACATATCAGAAAAAAAGTAAAGTGCTTTAGTTGTTCAATGCATTCAACTGAAAAATGATATGTATTAAGTGTTCAGTACTACCATCTGCATAGTAAGGTGACAGCTATTCAATGCTATTAGCAGTACAGAAAGATGATTTAGCTGTTCAATGCTATTAGCAGTACAGAAAGATGATTTAGCTGTTCAATGCCGTTAGCAGTACAGAAAGGTGACTTAGCTGTTCAATGCTATTAGCAGTACAGAAAGGTGACTTAGCTGTTCAATGCTATTGGTAGTATATAAAGGTGACTTAGCTGTTCAGTGCCGTTAGTAGTTTATAAAGGTGACATCTGTTTGTGTTACCAGGTGATTAGTCAAGTGTACAGCTATTCAATGCTATTAATAGTAAAGGTGAGTGACACAGATATTCAATGCTATTAGTAGTATAGTAAAGTGACGTAGTTATTCATTTCTCTTTTCAGAATAATAGATTGACTTATTCAATGCTATTAGCAGTATGATAAGATGTCATAGCTATTCAGTGCTGTTTGCAGTTTAGTGATGTCACTTAACTATTCAATGTTTTTAGCAGTATAGTAATGTGACATCCCTTATTCAATGCTATTAGCAGTATAGTAGGTGACACTATTATTCAAAGCTATTAACAGTATAGTAAGTGACAATTATTCTATGCTATTGGCAGTATAGTAAGATACCATGCTATTAGCACTATAGTAAGATAACATGCCAATGCTATGCTATAAGCAGTATAGTACGACAACATGCCAATTCAATACTATTAGCAGTATAGTAAGGTGACATGCTAATTCAGTGCTATTAGCCATGTAGTAAGATGCCATACCTATTCAATGCTCTTTGCTATGTAGTAAGTAAGCTGACACAACTATTCAGTGCTCTTAGCAATATAATAAAGAAAAACTGAAATTCAGTGTTACTAAAATGTAGTATGACATAGAGTTTCAATGCTTTTATCATCCTTATTTTTATAACTTTATAGTAAAATAGCACAGTTATTCATCGCTGTTATCAGAGTTGTAAGATGACGTAGATAAGTGTCACAGATGTCATTACTATTTACACTAAGGTAAGATGACTCAGTACTACCCGGGCTATCATGTCCGTACACCCGCGAAAGTGCGATAATTTGAATATTCCTTAAGGCGTGGTATGGAAACTTGTCTAAATTATCGAACAATTTAGTCAAAATTGAAAATAACATTACTTGAAACATCAAAGGTATTATCTGTTAATTTTAGTTTAAGTAAATTTGAATAGATCTAGAGCATTTTCCGATGATTAACTTCGCACTTGACTTGCGGTGTACGCGATGTGGGTTCGATTCTCGGATTGCGCCACAATGGTTAAGAGATACGTTATCTTTTGCTTCTATGTCGCGATTGAAGCGAAAACTTATTGATAGCGACGGAAAACCACGGTCAACCAACCGACAATGGTAAAATTCAGCAGAACAATATGGCCCAGTTTCAAACATTTATCACAGTTCTTTTAATTTGTTGTTAATTTTGGGGAAAATGGTATCATCACTTACTACGAAAGGAACTTGATAGACATGTATAGTAATCTTAGTGGTCACATTAAAATTATTCAGAGACACCTGATTATTTGGGCACACGGGTTTGGTGGTCCGGGAGGAACTCACTTCTGATGATAATAGTATAGTATGATGTATCCTGCAGAACATAGTGTTCAATGCCCTTCGTATTGGGCAATAGTGTGTGGTATAGCAGGCTGTAGAGCATACTGCTCAACGCTCTTAATAGTGGGCTATAGTATTTTGTAGGCTGCACAGCATACTATTCAATACTGAGTCTCTTAATAGTATAGTGTGATGTAATCTGTAGAGCAATACTGCTCAATGCTTTTAATAGTATAGTATGATGCAGGCTGCAGAGCATACTATTCATTACTGTTAATAGTAAAGTATGATGTAGGCTGTAGAACATACTGTTCAGTACTGTTAATAGTGTAGTATAATGTAGGCTGTAGAGCATAGTGTTCATCGCCCTTAATAGTATAGTATGATGCAGGCTGTAGAGCATACTGTTTAATACTCAGTGCTGTTAATAGCATAGTATTATATAGTCTTTGCTTTTGCAAGGAAAAAAACAATTGGCTCTTGGCTTCAATTTTACTTACAGATATATAGATGACTTGCTTTCAATTAATAATCCTTCATTCGCGGATTACCTTAGCATCATCTATCCAAGTGAATTGGAGGTCAAAGAAACCACAGAAAGTAGTAATTCTACTTCGTATTTAGATATTATGTTGTCTTTCGACATTAATGGTCAATTGAACACATCACTCTATGACAAACGTGACGATTTCAATTTCGCTATCACAAACTTTCCTTTCATAAGTAGCAACATTCCATCATCGCCCGCATACGGCGTATTCATATCTCAGTTAATACATTATTTCAGAGCATGTTTAAATTACAATGACTTTGTTCTGAGGGCTAGGCGACTTTCAGTTAAGCTGCTCAACCAGGGTTATATATGTGCTAGACTAGCAACGTCACTGAAGTTCTACGGTCGTTACGAGTCTCTTATTACTCTATATGATATCTCGTTATCCAGACTTTTAAATGATATTTTGGACTGAGACCGATTCCGATCACTTTACACAGATTTACTCCTTCTATGCTAGAAGGTTACCTACTTTGACTTCTCCATATATAAATACATATGGAATTTACACGATTTGACTCTTTCTACTGGGTATATGTGACGGGTGTTGCTAGCAAGCAGGAGATGCTCACTCTCCCCGGGCACATGATCACAATCCATCACAGGGGTTCACATATGCTCTTCAAGTAGACATATTTTGTTATTTTCCACTTGTTTTTCATTTTCACTGATTTTGTATGTCCTCTGCTTTCATGATTTTTAGACTTATGGTTTGGATTTATCCATCATCTTTACATGATGAAGCCTGCAGAGCATTATACTATTCATTGCTGTTAATTGTATAGTATGACGTAGGCTGCAGAGCATACGGTTCAGTACCTTTAATAGTTTAGTATGATGTAGGCTGCAGAGCATACTATTCAGCGCTGTTAATAGTTTAGTATGATGCAGACTGCAGACAGACTGCTCAATGTTGTTAATTGTATAGTATTATGTAAGCTGCAGAGCATAGTGTTCAGTACTCTTAATAGTATAGTATGATGTAGGCTGTAGAGCATACTATTCAGTTCTGTTAATAGTATAGTATGATGCAGGTTGTAGAGTATATTGTTCAGTGCTTTTAATAGTATAGTATGATGCAGGCTGTAGAGCATACTGTTCAGTTCTGTTAATAGTAAAGTATGATGTAGACTGTAGAGCATACTGTTCAATACTGTTAATAGTATAGTATGATGTAGGCTGTAGAGCATACTATTCAGTACTGTTAATAGTATAGTATGATGTAGGCTGTAGAGCATACTATTCAGTGCTGTTAATAGTATAGTATGATGAAGGTTGTAGAGCATATTGTTCAAAACTCTTAATAGTATATATGTAGTATGCTCTTAGGCTTAGTAATTGTATGGTAACTGAAATTAACTTAATATCAAGGTATGGTATGAGGACTCCTCAACGTAATGTTTCTACTGGTATTATTAGAAGCCAGGTCATTTAGAGTGCGGTGTGGTACGGGAAGATCTGTGGTGAGTAAATTCCATACATGTATGCAGTTCACTGACGAGGCATCATACCGTACCATTCCTCTAAATGATGTGCTTAGGATCTTAGATCTCTAACGAACTGTTCTCAATAGATTTGCCAGTCTACAATCCGTCATACAGTACGACCTTTGACCTTTTGATTACACGTGCTAAATGCATTTTGAAGGATTTTTATAGCAGGATTTTTAACACCATAAATGATCACAGAGATGTTGAAAAGTCTCCAAACATACCGGATATTTTCAGTGATTTTTGAAAATTTTGTCAGAATAATGAAGTATATATCAACAATTTCAGAATTGTGTCTATCTGAAAGAAATTGTAGTCAAAACCTTCGCACTGACACTTCAAAGTCATTGTGATCATGTCATTTTCTCTTTTTCCACTCATAAAATTTTGAATATTACTGTAGACAATATGAAGGACTATATTTAGTATTTTAAATGAAAAAAGAACAACGTTAAGATAAAGAGATGGTAATTTGTCGTACCAGTTTACGTCAAGACATGATATGCAATAGTCTTATTAACGGTCTGGGATTTATCATTCTCTGATCGGACCGCCTTTTACTGCATGTATCATTCTCTGATTGGATCGCCTCTTACTGCATGTATCATTCTCTGATTGGATCGCCTTTTACTGCATGTATCATTCTCTGATTGGATCGACTCCTACTGCATGTGTCATTCTCTGATTGGATCGCCTTTTACTGCATGTATCATTCTCTGATTGGATCGACTCTTACTGCATGTATCATTCTCTGACTGGATCGACTCTTACTGCATTTATCGTTCTCTGATTGGATCGACTCTTACTGTATTTATCATTTTCTGATTGGATCGCCTCTTACTGCATTTATCATTCTCTGATTGAATCGCCTCTTACTGCATTTATCATTCTCTGATTGAATCGCCTCTTATTGCATTTATCATTCTCTGATCGGATCGCCTCTTAACTGCATGTAACATTCTTTAATTGGATCGCATCTTACTGTATTTATTTATTCTCTGATTGGATCACCTCTTACTGCATTTATTCTCTGATTGAATCGCCTCTTAATGCATTTATCATTCTCTGATCGGATCGCCTCTTATTGCATTTATCAATCTCTGATCGGACCGCCTCTTAACTGCATTTATCATTCTCTGATTGGATCGCCTCTTACTGCATTTATCATTCTCTGATTGGATCTCCTCTTAACTGCATTTATCATTCTCTGATTTGATCGCCTCTTACTGCATTTATCATTCTCTGATCAGACCGCCTCTTAACTGCATTTATCATTCTCTGATTGGATCGCCTCTTACTGCATTTATCATTCTCTGATCGGACCGCCTCTTAACTGCATTTATCATTCTCTGATTGGATCGCCTCTTACTGTATTTATCACTCTCTGATTAGATCGTCTCTTACTGCATTTATAGATCGCCTCTAATTGCATTTATCATTCTCTGATTAGATCGCCTCTTACTACATTTCATTCTCTGACTGGATTGCCTCTTACTAAATTTCATTTTCTGATTGGATCGCCTCTTACTGTATTTATCATTCTCTGATCGGACCGCCTTATACTGCATGTATCATTCTCTGATTGGATCGCCTCTTACTGCATGTATCATTCTCTGATTGGATCGCCTTTTACTGCATGTATCATTCTCTGATTGGATCGACTCTTACTGCATGTATCATTCTCTGATTGGATCGCCTTTTACTGCATGTATCATTCTCTGATTGGATCGACTCTTACTGCATGTATCATTCTCTGACTGGATCGACTCTTACTGCATTTATCGTTCTCTGATTGGATCGACTCTTACTGTATTTATCATTTTCTGATTGGATCGCCTCTTACTGCATTTATCATTCTCTGATTGAATCGCCTCTTACTGCATTTATCATTCTCTGATTGAATCGCCTCTTATTGCATTTATCATTCTCTGATCGGATCGCCTCTTAACTGCATGTAACATTCTTTAATTGGATCGCATCTTACTGTATTTATTTATTCTCTGATTGGATCACCTCTTACTGCATTTATCATTCTCTGATTGAATCGCCTCTTAATGCATTTATCATTCTCTGATCGGATCGCCTCTTACTGCATTTATCATTCTCTGATCGGACCGCCTCTTAACTGCATTTATTATTCTCTGATTGGATCGCCTCTTACTGCATTTATCATTCTCTGATTGGATCTCCTCTTAACTGCATTTATCATTCTCTGATTTGATCGCCTCTTACTGCATTTATCATTCTCTGATCGGACCGCCTCTTAACTGCATTTATCATTCTCTGATTGGATCGCCTCTTACTGCATTTATCATTCTCTGATCGGACCGCCTCTTAACTGCATTTATCATTCTCTGATTGGATCGCCTCTTACTGTATTTATCACTCTCTGATTAGATCGTCTCTTACTGCATTTATAGATCGCCTCTAATTGCATTTATCATTCTCTGATTAGATCGCCTCTTACTACATTTCATTCTCTGACTGGATTGCCTCTTACTAAATGTCATTTTCTGATTGGATCGCCTCTTACTGTATTTATCACTCTCTGATTAGATCGTCTCTTACTGCATTTATAGATCGCCTCTAATTGCATTTATCATTCTCTGATTAGATCGCCTCTTACTACATTTCATTCTCTGACTGGATTGCCTCTTACTAAATTTCATTTTCTGATTGGATCGCCTCTTACTGCATTTATCATTCTCTGATTGGATTGCCTCTTACTTCATTTCATTATTTGATTGGATCGCCTTTTACTGCATGTATCGTTCTATGATTGGATTGCTTCTTACTGCATTTATCATACTCTGACTGGATCACCTCTAACTGCATTTATTATTCTCTGATTGGATCGCCTCTTACTGCGTTTATCATACCGGTACTCTGATTGGATCGCCTCTTACTGCATGCATCATTCTATGATTGGACCGCCTCTTACTGCATTTATCATTCTCTGATTGGATCGCCTCTTACTGCATTTATCATACCGGTACTCTGATTGGATCTCCTCTTACTGCATGTATCATTCTATGATTGGACCGCCTCTTACTGCATTTATCATTCTCTGATTGGATCGCCTCTTACTGCATTTATCATTCTCTGATTGTACCGCCTCTTACTGCATTTATCATAGCGGTACTCTGATTGGATCGCCTCTTGCTTCATGTATCATTCTCTGATTGGATCGCCTCTTACTGCATTTATCATTCTCTGATTGGATCGCCTCTTACTGCATGTATCCTTCTCTGATTAGATTGCCTTCTACTGCATGTATCATGACTGGATCGCCTCTAATTGTTCTGATATTCATAATAACCAGTGGGGCGCTATATATCACTGGTGATGTAGTGCAGTATAAAGGCTCATGGATTCAATCTTCATAGTAATAAAGTATTGGGATAGGGTTAATTTAAAATTATTTTCAAATTGTGTGAAAAACAACCTTTTGTATATTTGTTATATATACAACTTCATACTTATGCATGAAGGATGAACTTCGTAATTTGCATAGATGTTATTTTTACTTATTTTGTGTGAATATAAATATTTAAAAAAAACTAAACAAAAACAAAAGCAAACAAGAAACTATCAGAAATCTCAAGAATTTAAGTTGAGATGTGTCAAGTCTATCATACGAATATCCGCGAGGTAACCATTTTAAAAACAAATCTGAACAAAACATGACCATTTTTGCAAAGTTGCAAGCAACCAGTTGCTAGGGAAAAGTGACAAATACAGTGATATACGAAATCATAAATTCACCACTGTGTAGGTCCTCATTGTAATTACTCGAATAGAAGGAACATGAAAGAATAATACCACATTGACATTTGGTTCTTTTTTCTGGAGATGAAAATTAACAGAGTTTTAATTTACAGTTTCTTTTTAAATTCTCATATGATTGCACAGTGTTCTCGGCAAGTGAGAAACTTGTGCTTATCATCCAGTTAACAACGCCAAATGACAGTGTGTCAGCAGAGCGTCCTTGGTTAACACTGTGGCGGCAGTGTAATCAAATACTTTTGTGATGTTCTTTGTGTATTTGTTGTATTTCTTATTTTTTTTTCTTTGTATCCACCTGGTTGGATTTTTTTTTCATGTTCTTGAGTCTTATCTCTTACTACCTTGTCTTCAAAAGAAGTAAGAAAAAGTAGAATGCATTAAAAGCTAATAGGAAGACGAACCGAAAGACAATCTGAGTATGAATTACTGTAATTATTGATTTATTATTAATTTTTATTTATCATGAATTGCTGTTATGAACCGGAAAGCAAAAGATGAAAATGCTTGGTTTAGGACTTCAAGATGATTGTAAATTAGCATAATTATGTTTATACGAATTATTCTTCATTTAAACAACGTCATCGATATTTCCATCGAATAGTGTCATTTGTTAACATTTGACTTTGCATAATCAAAAGTGCCCCCTCCCCCTTTTCTCTTACACGCACACACACTTCTGACTCTGAAAAATAAGCCAATAGGCCTTTGTTGTCAAATAAGTTTTATACAACTACATTTCCTAAAATAGGAAGATCTGCCCTTATGAGCCAAAATCTTCCTTTCCTAATCCATTACCTCGTCATTGCCTTGACCTTCGGTTCAAAATTATGATATATCTCCAGCTTAAAAGTAACATAGAAAGACAAAATATTACACCCAACCCAAGGTGCTCGGCTCGTGATCGAGAGGTCCCGGGTTCGACTCCTGCCCTTGACACACCGGTATTCTGTCTTTGGGATGAGACCGTAAAAACCGAGGTCCCGTGTCACGGTAGGCATGGCCTTAAAAGATCCCTCATTGCTTCGGGTGGGTCCGTTGCAAAGGTCTAAATTTGTATGCAATGCATCAGGCAGATGCCGTCACCATATACGTGAAATATTCGTGGTGTGACGTAAAACATTAATCAATCAATTCAAGACAGACTGTATTCTTATTTTTAAAATCGTATGTATGTTTAACTTTGACCCCGCTAAATTTTAACCGATTTTATGCCTATTTTGACATGCAGGGGTCATGGTTTGAACAAACTAAACACCGTTGGAGGAAATATTCTCACGAACATTCCCAGCACAGTAATGCAAGAGGAGAATTTCGAATAGACCCACCTTGCTTTCACTTTTCCCCAATCACCTTCAATTAGAAAAAACGTGTTGACTTTCGGTTGAACAAACATGTATCCTTTCCCTTTAATGATGCTATCCGTCAATGTGTAGTTTAATTTGGAAAAGTGTTTTAAGAGAAAATCAATACATTGCACAAAAATACTTCAGCGAACGATAACGGGTCGTAACAGGTCACATGGCCTTAAAATAAGTGCATATAAGTTTAACATGCTATATGCTAAACATATGGCTCTCATACAATGCCAATATGTAGTTCAAAAATTTTATTTTTTTTTTTCAGAAATGACGGCTCAACAATTTGATGACCCTACTAGTAATGCCAGTATTTCTAAGTTGATGGCGGGAGCGATCATGATCGATGGAGGCTGTAGCGACCTTCCATGGGTGGACTCCTTCCAGATGGTGCACTCTCCGCTTGTCAAGCTAGAAAGAAATGATAGTTTCCCCAATAACATTGACTGCTGGCAGTTACCACCAAACCACCCCACTACTGAGTACGCACAACACGCTTTTCAGCATCGTACGCAAACTAATGGATTTAATTCCTTGACTAATGGCAGCAGCAGCAGCAGCATCAGTGGTCCAGATAGCACGAATCCGGCAAGCTCCTTCCTTCAGAACTATGGAAACACTCAGTTCAAACCACCGCAAGATCAGTGCAGACAAAAATACGGCAACTATTCCAACGAAAAATACCCGGATTTCAACGTTAAATCAGAACTTGATGAGCGAAAGTGGGGCACTTGTGCAATGAACTCGAGCAGAGATATGTATAATTTACGACCAACGGTCAGTAACCCGTCATCGTCTAAAGACGATGCGTATTCGCCACCAACGTCTTTCAATGGATCGTCACTTGGTCAGAAACATAGCCCCATAAACGGCGAAGAAAAGAAACTGTTTGACTTCGCCGAGTCTGATAGCGACTCGAAGGCCAGCGGTACAGATAGTCAGAGTAACAGCCGAGAATGGCCGTCCAATGGGAATTCCCCTCCTTTGGATATCAACGTGGATCAGATGATCAACAGTGGCATAACTGTTGCCGGATACAAACCACGTAAACTCATATGTAAACGTAAGAAGGCCACCGTTCCGACCGACTTAAAAGACCCAGGATATTGGGAAAAGAGAAAGAAGAACAACGATTCAGCAAGGCGTTCTCGAGAGGCGAAAAAAGAGAAGGAGCGAAATTTTTACAAGCGTGCTCTGGAACTTGAATATGAAAATCATTATTTGAAGGAAAGAGTTGCATTCTTGGAAAGAAAGCTCGAAAATGTAATGCAACAAAATCCCGGTTTCCATGGCAATGATGCACCGCCAGCTATTTAGGACATACGTATACAGTGGTAACAGTATTTTCTTGTTTGTTTTATAGAATACATATGTTCAGCTCACATACAAAACACGCGCATATTTAACCATGTAACTAGAGACTATTTCTTTGACAAGTAACTCATAGCAATGCGGCATTAAGCCAGGAGAAAGTATGGCAAACCAAAGTCCAAATTGAACAGTCCTCGATTTCAAACCGGAAATTAAATTTTGCTGTCTGTAATGTAAACTGGAAAGAAAATTACAATACTTTAGATTTACTGTCGCACATATATAAACCCATCCCCTACATCTTTGGTTTGCCGTGTACCTTTTCCATGTAAAAATATTACTATTAAGGCATGTTGCGATGTTTTACTGGAATAGGCCAAAATGTTTATCGTCGTGCCTTAGATCTGATCGATGACGCCACGTTGACACGTGACTTGCCAATTACAATTGTAAAGTTTTGATTATTGGACCACAGTTTCGTATTAGGCAGCTCTGACTTGTATCAGAAAACACCGGTTACTTTTGACAAACTTTGATCTGATCACATGTAAAGCGTTACACAGAGAAATCTTCAAATTGGCAAGATGGACGTGTCATTGTTCGTAAGATGCTTAATACGGCATTTACGGCCTCAGTATCTCTGTACCTTTGAGGGCTTAAAACTGATGTCATATTTCTCGTATTGTATCTCTAGCATTGAAGGACCTTTATGGCGTATTTTGACTTGACACGATCGGGATTATAGAAAAATGTGATCTTATACAAGAAAACGTTTATAAAGCAGCAGACATTTAATGAGCATCATGTTGTACAGAAGACTACCGTTAATTGTTGTTTCCATGTATTGTTTACAACACAGTTGAATTTCAATTTGTAGTGCAATCTAAGCGTTCATTGTTAAACCTTGAACGTTTGTCCATGTCGTGTCACGTGACAATCGTGTAGAAAGTGACGTCGTTTCCGGTGTGTATTACCTATATTTATATATATTATATATACTTACCCTGATTGGCTCCAAGAGCACAGTGCTGTTCACTTTAAAACACCTATTTCTGCGTCAAACGCTGTATATACATTCTCTTTGTAGTTCTTTTTTTATATATCAGTTGGTGATGATTGGTAAATTTTGTGAAGACAAAGGACGAGGAGCGTAATGTCGATTGCTTTCGTCCAGGTAATGATATTGAGGCAGTGTGACTGTCCAAGTCATTGCGGATTCGGGCGACCCTCCCCTCATACTACGTCATAGTAACTCGACTCGCACGTTAAGCTTGTCTTACCGAGGTTGCGAAGCAATACGAGAAGACTGTTTTGGGGCATTCTCCATACAGTAAGATCAATAAGAAATCTACATTGGTAAATGCTTATTTTTTTTTTTTCATCAGCACTCTTGTAGATCTATAAGATTTGTTCTGACCGATCAAATATGGTTACTATAATGTAGTATGAAGAACCTATGAGGTGATGAAGCAATCGGCTATACTCGGATATCAGATATGCAGCAGTCGGCAAAACTGGAATGATTCAACCATTCCCAAACCATATCATTAGATATGGAAACATCCGAGTTGTTGAGTGACATCCCAGTAGCTCCGAATGATGATGACGTATGTTCGCATTCTGTTTTGGTTTGTTACTAAAAACCCCGGTGATCCAGTTTCTTTGTTACAGTAATGTCATGGACAGCTATGAAGACAAATAAATAATGATCGGAAGTGTAAAAGTAAAACTGATAACGGTATCAAATATCCGCTTGGCTGATATTAAGTTGTCTATTTTTGGCGATTTTAAACTTCGGTTTTGATTATCTTGCATCTTATTATGTTTTCTGATTTATCTGGGCCTCGGTGTGAGGTATTTTTGAACATGTTGTCCGCGGTAACGATGACGATGCTGGAACAGATCACATCCGCAACATTTGGAGGGCATATACATCATGAAAGTGTGAAGAGTCTTATTGGTCGCATTTACACAATATATTGAGATTGTAGCTCTATCGTTTGATGATTGTTTACTTTAAAAGTATAGCGTGATTGTGTATGCCTTGCTTCATACTTAGTGCTCTTTGTTTTTAGTACTGCCATATTAATAAGGTTTTTTTATCGTCATACATATTATCTTGTATCTAAATCGTTTCTAATAAGTTAGAATTGTATTAATTCAAAGAAAGAAACTCTAGTATTAAATCTGTCCATTTATCCATTTGATAGATAATGCATACTTCAAATGCTGATACAGACTGAGTGTACATATTCATTTTAAACGTCCTGTTCTAAAATTACTTCATTAGATCTATTGCATTTGTTGTTTACACTGAATTTCAGTGGGGTGTCGTTTTGCTATACACTGATGTGTTCAAAGTGCAAAAAGGATGATATCACAAATTAGATTTTAATCGAAATCATAAATACTGCATAAATTTGTAATATCATTTAAATTCGAATTTGTGATACCATAGTGTAACATATCGTAAATGGATACTGGTTACTACAAAACAATCGTTTATGAAATAGTGATATCATCATGAAAAGGTTATTAATATTTTCAGTTTTCGATATTGGACAATGGAATAGCCAAACGACACCCCTCGAGTTGTTTGTACTCGTCCATGCTACACATTGATATCGTGCGATTTGTACTCATCTAAGCTATTCATATACTATTTTATGTAGTCCAAGTTTTCTCTGATAAAAGTTTTAAACGAAGCGGTATGACCGGAATGTCAGAGAAAATTCGGACTTTAAACTTTATAGGTGCTATTAATTTTTTTGGGTGTTCATCATGTGTTGTGATGGTAATTTGTGCTATTATATCATTTGTAAACGTAGTTACAAACCAAAAACGTTAACCGAAAATGGTTGTAAAATTCATAAATGTCAAACTTTCAAATTGCAATTTGATGGAGCTGTGTGATACTTTCTGTTGTTGACACGGTTTTTTCCCTGATTACGGATCGACAGTGTTATTGCTGAGCTAATGTTCTTCTCTGCACATGTAGTGTGTTAGTGACGTCATATCAACCTGACTAACTCCTTTCCTCTTTCCTTTTTAACTTGTACTGAGGAAATTTGATTAGAAACGGATTTGACGAGGTCGCGTCTGACTCCTTTCTTAACGTAAAACATTTTTTTAAAAAAAAGATCAAAGTCTGGAGGAATTCTTTTTCTTTTTGCTATCTCTTTTAGTGTGCAGGATTTCGATTTTGTTATGTTTTATTCCATACCTTTTTATTTAAATATTTCTTATTGACTCCTTAAATTGTTATTTTAAACTAGAAAATAAATATTAATATTGATTTGACAGGTTTTGTTAAATGTTTAAAGCAATGTTTTTATTTCATTTTAATTTAGAGGAAGTCTTTGGGTACGAATCCGTGCTGTTTTTTTTTAAGTTACAAGCAAAAGTTTAACTATAGAAGACGCCTAGCGTGACATTTACAGTAGAATTTAATGTTTGATCTATAAAAGGCATATCTTATAATGTTGTCAGATATTAAAATTGTTGGACATAAATTCTAATAATGAAATGATATATCAAGAATGTGTCGAATATGCTTTGAAATGTCAATTATGTATGAATTGTTATGGGATCGATTTTTCAATCGAGCTTTGATTGCGTATAACACACCTGTTGCTTCTTTGGTTATTTAGAACAGTAACATTTTACAAGAAACTGTATCATAAGGCGACTTTATAATTATAGATACAATATTAGATCATTGCTTTTACCTTTATGGCATATTAATGTCATCATATATATGCCGAACATACAAGTGGGAGGGGATAGGAAAGGGCACCTGTTAGCATTTTCATTTATGGTTTTGATAGATTTAGGTATACGTTATGATTGGAAATGTTTTCTCGGGGTGTTCTGTATACATATGGACTGTATTATATACGTACATACTGACCGGATTATGCACACATTGGCAGTATTATGTAAATACTGATAGTACAAAATACACACTAAATGTATTACATACATACATACTGACCGGATTATGTACACACTAGCCGTATTATGTAAATACTGACAGTACAAAATACACACTAAATGTATTACATACATACATACTGACCGGATTATGTACACACTGACAGTATTATTTAAATACTGACAGTACAAAATACACACTGACTGTATTACATACATACATACTGACCGGATTATGTACACACTGGCAGTATTATTTAAATACTGACAGTACAAAATATACACTGACTGTATTACATACATACATACTGACCGGATTATGTACACACTGGCAGTATTATTTAAATACTGACAGTACAAAATACACACTAAATGTATTACATACATACATACTGACCGGATTATGTACACACTGGCAGTATTATTTAAATACTGACAGTACAAAATACACACTGACTGTATTACATACATCCATACTGACCGCATTATGTACACATGTATGTATTATATAAATACTGACAGTACAAAATACACACTGTTATATACATATATCTTGACTGGACTATGTACACACCGGCGGTGTCATGTAAACACGGTACAATAGACGGTATTGTGTGTAAACTAACGATGATACATATACTGACATTATATTGTACCGAGCGATATGCTATACACACTAACGGCATGGTACGCACATTGATAGTATTTCATGCTCATTGATGCTGACTGTATGATACACGCACATATGGTAGTGTTCATATGACGGAAGGGCATGCATACAGACGATATGATATACAAACTCTACGATATATACTCCTACTGGTGTTTTGTGAATACTGACGGATTAACGGTAGTTAATGTACATTAATGGTGTAATGCAAAAGGTCGTTGGTACAATATACATACTGACGGTAGGATTTGTACGTTGACTATACAATATACACACTGACGGTAGATATGCAGGTTAACTATACAATATACACACTGACGGTAGGATATGCAGCTTAACTATACAATATACACACTGACGATAGGGTATGCAGGTTATCTATACAATATACACACTGCCGGTAGATTTGCAAGTTGACTATACAATATACACACTTACGGTAGGATATGCAGCTTAACTATCAATATACACACTGACGATAGGATATACAGGTTGACTATACAATATACGTACTGACGATAGGATATACAGGTTGACTATACAATATACGTACTGACGATAGGATATACAGGTTGACTATACAATATACATACTGACGATAGGATATACAGGTTGACTATACAATATACACACTGACGATAGGATATGCACGTTGACTATACAATATACATACTGACGATAGGATATACAGGTTGACTATACAATATACACACTGATAATAGGATATACAGGTTGACTATACAATATACACACTGACGATAGGATATGCACGTTGACTATACAATATACATACTGACGGTAGGATATACACGTTGACTGTACAACATACATAAATTCGAGTTATGATTTACAGGGTTAAATCATTGCTTAAATAGTTAAAAAGGGAATGATGGACGACTTACAGCGGGGTGGGGTGGGTGGGGGTGGGTGGGGTAAATTAGCGATTTGTAAAGGATAATGTAGTAACGTAATGGAATTCTGATTCGTTGAAACCGTAAAATGATTTTGTATAGTAACTGTAAAAGGAGATATGCTAAATCTAATCTTCATTTCGTTTTGTTATCTTCATTTACTTCTCTTTGATAGAAATCAACATTTGTTAAAATTATATATATAATACTAAAAAAAGAAGAAATATTGCGCTCTCTCTCTCTCTATTACTATTCGGTATAATTATTAAGGGTGATTTCCTTCAAGCATGGCTATATTATTTCCCCTGACATTAAGTAAGAATTCATAACAGGTGTGTTGCAGTCCACTGTGATCATCAGCCATTAGTAACAGCTATCCTCTCCGTGTGGTATATACGTTCTCTCGCTTTATGTTAAAGTGCATAGACAGATAGGTTCATATAACGTATGATCTCTAAATTTGAATTTTGACGAAAATAAATGTTGAAATAGAAGTATGCTTTTTAGTTTTCATTTATGTATATTTGCAATCCACAACTCGTAGAAGTTATGAACATTGCAATTGAAGAGAATTTAGTCATCAATGAATACATTCCAGGAAAATGTTGAGAGATATTCAGTGTCTCTTCAAACAGTTGATACTACGACAGTTCGAGTCGTCGGAACAGGAACGAGTTTCACAGAAAGGTTACTCCTGACCTTAATCGAAAACAGATACTAAGGGTTGTTAACAGCTTCTGAGGATTAAAAGTTTCTGATGAATTGCTTATTGATATACGATCATAACTCATCAATATATGCAATTTCTCCTCTAAACTTGTGCTTTTGTTGACTAGTGATGCCTAATGAAACGAAACGTTCAAAATATAATGCTTGTCGAAATGTTACAAGACTGGGCGTACCGCCAGTGGTATATCCGTGCGGTAGACGAAAGAATACGCAAGATCGTAATTACCGATTGTTGGTTATGACGCGTGCTTTTATACATATCATTCCTTTGATCTCCAGGTGGGCAGAAAATCTGCCCAAGTTTAGAACAATAGATTTGGAAATCTGGGAGTAAATTCGCACTCACCCACTCGCATTGGCAACTGAAATCTACCTGTGGGCAATCAAAAATCGTCTACATGGTCGCCCACATGGCGAGTTACAAAGTTTGGACAAAAGTTTTCGTTTGAAGTTAAGTACAGTCCGAATCAAACGGTTAAAATCCGAGAAACAGGATAATGTTTTTATACGCCCGTCGAAAGACGGGACGTATTATGGTATGACGATGTCCGTCTGTCCGTCCGTCCGTCTGCTATGGAACACAATAGCTTTCGATTTTGAGCAAATTCCGTTTTGTCGTTCCGGAGGTATGGGACTTGGATTAAATTTTTACCATGAAAAGATGCTATGGAACGCGATAACTTAAATAAACATCAGTTGTTTTTTATGAAACTCATACAGAATGCTTAATGTAGAGAAAGCCGCCTTTCGATTTTGAGCAAATTCCATTTTGTCGTTCCGGAGTTATGGGACTTGAATTTTATTTTTGCTGTAGTACGATGATATGGAACGCAATAACTTTAGTAAATGTCAACTGTTTTTCATGAAACTAATACAGAATGTAGGGGAAGCCACCTTTTGGTTTTCAATATTTCATAAAAGTATTACCAAAGAGACCCAAGTTTGGAGGTAATAAAACCATACGTTCACATTGATCCCGTCTAAAGTAAGTGACGGGCGTATTAAGCCACGCTAGGCGTTGCTCTTGTTGGTACTTCTTCTGTGTTTTGATCTTTCTTTGCATTTCTGTTTCCTTTCTTACTTTTACTTTCGGTTTTGCTTTCAAATCAATATTAGTAAACAGTAAAGCTGTAGCACATCATTTCGCTACCTACGCGGGGTTTAAAATTCGTTAAAAGTGAAGCAACAGGGGCATTATAGACAAATTATTTTAAAAACTATGATGGGGATAAGATAAAAATATCTTTCAATTCTAAATGGTCAGATAATAGACAGTGGACCGAGTGATTAATGGACTCCAGGGGCGATGAGCCTCAGTGAGTGAGAATGATGTGAACTGTGATGTTGAGTCAGCGAACGAGTTAGTAAATGAAAGTGAGAATGTGAGAGGGAATGAAAATGAAATATCGAAGAATTGGATGAATCCAGTTGGAGAGCCAAGTGTTTTGATGATTGGTTGAAACGGATATTGAAAGAATTTGAAATTAAATGAAAAGAATAAGAAGAAATTAAATACATTCTTTGATTTTGATTTTTCCCGTGTGCGCCCCTAGAATTCCATGTTGGCCCCTGAATTTTCTAAGTTAGGGGCCCACATGGTTCCTAAAGTATGAGAGTCAAGATTGGCTGATATGATGTAGGGAGAGAGGGACTACTATTTCAATGTATCAAGGGCTGTTACTGGATGAAATTATTTGATTTATCAATAAATATTGATTCTGCTGTAAAATCGTAAATTTTATCCCATTTCACTAACGTAAAGATTTTATGACCTAAAAAGGGGCTGTTGTTTACATTTGAATGTTTGCAAATTTTGGAGGGTTACCCCTTTCTAGCAGGATTTTCTCGAAATTAAGGTGGATAACCTATGGTAAACTGCTAAAATTCTGATACAGAAGGGTCTGACAAACATTTTGATATATGGATTATATATAGCAAAGATGTAGAAAGTTGTGTAAATTTTGCTTGAAATTTGGTAATTTAACATGGGGCCCTATGGGAAATGGAATTACTGTTCTTTGACCTTCAACGAATTTTACTCCCTGAACTGGTAGGAGACTAAAATTCAAAACATGAACGGAATGAGTATTTGCGATCTTGCGTATTGGAGTCTCGGCCTAGTCACATATTTTCCCTTGCTTTTTTTTTTTTTTTTTTAAAGATTTTGGTGCCGTAGCCAACCCTGTTGAGTGTGTTGCTTTTGTAGTCTTAGAGTGTACGAACATTGAGCTGATGGCTTTTCAACTTCACAGCGAATGGAAACCTGTCTGGATTTTGATTAAACTTGACATGAATGAAGTACTCAGTGTCTCCTACATCAGGGAATAAATAAAGCTTATTTAAATGAAAATAATATTTATAATTAAAAACAAAATTACAATAGTAAGAGCATGCATTATTTTTCGTTCTCTACAATAACGTTATTTTCTTATATTGTGATAAAAGATAACAACGTTTATTATAAGCAACTTACTTGTATAAATGAAAAAAAAAAATCGAAAATGTCACCGGAATTGAGCGAAAACCACCGAAGACTCCAACAAGACATAAAAAAATCGGCAATAATGATAAGACATCGGAATGGTACAAAACAGCAACATTCCTTTAAATCTAACTGATGCATTCAGTTTGTTGATTTAGTGTGAAGTGTGAAGAAATTTGTCAGAGGAGGATACCGATTAGGACCCGAGTCGCACTGCTTTGATCTTATCCCCGGCGAAGAAGGATTAAAGTTGTGCTCAAACTTCCACTTTAGGGGCATATCCAGATTTTATCCAGCCTACGATCACAATAGCACTTTTGCTCTCTCCCCCCACCAAAAAAAAAAAAAAAACAAAAACAAAAACAAAACTATTGAAGGACATTAATGGTAACATTTGAATGAAACTTGGGATGAATGAGGTGTTCAGTGTCCCCAACAAGTGTTTTACTTTTTACCTGGATTCACCAAGGATGGATTTGAAATAAGTTTTTATTGTTAAGTAAATTAATAGGTGCAGAGATGTACCCACTTTTATAAAGATAAACTTCAGATAGGCTATATGGAATGGTTGATTGATTATTGTTTTACGTCACTCCACGATTATTTCACGTATATGGTGACGGCATCTGCCTGATGCATTGCATACAAATTTAGACCTTTGCAACGGACCCACCCGAAGCAGTGAGGGATCTTTTACGTGCCACGCCTACCGTGACACGGGACCTCGGTTTTTACTGTCTCATCCGAAAGACAGAACACCGGTGTGCCCCGGACGGGAGTCGAACCCGCGACCTCTCGATCACGAGCCGAGCACCTTATCCACTAGGCCACACCGGCTTTATATGGAATGGAAAGCTATATTAAAGTGCATGTATTTGAAAAGAATGTGGTATTGTTATGGCTCGATTCTGACGGAAGTTCTCAGTTTTGTGCTCAAATGAGCAATATAGGTCCATTTGAATTCTTGTTTGTGTGTCTTTCTACTTTCTTGGAAGCAGAGATCTGGCACTGTAAGATGGATGATAGTCCGGGTCGTTTGTCCAGTCGCGGTATACGGAAGGTCCCAAGGTCCTTTATGGAAAGTCACTACCGTAAATATAAAAACAACGAGTGTATTTTGCAACGTATCCGTTGCTCATGCATTGACCAAAGGTTTTATCAAGGTTAAGTGCAAACGGTAAACTAATCTAAGACATTTGAATCACAGGTTTCAAAATTACATTTGTTCTGCACTTTTGGTTTTGCTTCTGGTGCTCAGATTAGCAATATAAGCTTATTGAGGCCTCTTGTTTTAGATCAGAAAATATTTTATTTCGACTATTACAAACTTGTCAAGCTAATGCGATATCTATTTCCGTTGTGTGTTTAGATTTTAAGATTATTATGGATCGCCTGTTCTACAGTTTGAGATCTTCAACACGCCATACTAATCTAGACATGGACATCGAAATGATAAAACCCCTGCAATCACGAAGACCCAAGGTTTTCGTATAAAGAAAGGAAATTAACTAGTCTATGGTTTTCTGACCCATATGAGCCATGGGGGAAATCGTCCATAAGCAGTGTCACGAAGGAAAAGAACAAAGACATTGCTTTTTAAGAAAGGGAAAAATAAACACATCTGACTCACTTGTATGACAGAAGTCACAATGGAAATGGAATGTTAATATTGTAATAATTTGAGAAAAAAAAGTCATAAGAACATCACAAAATTTTCGATTAAAGTGCAGTTGTGATACCGACTGTGACAATAGTCAATGAATTAGTGTGGTTAGACTGTTTACGGGTCCACCTTCCCACTCACCACAAATGCAGTATTATTTAGAAATCTATAAATAATCCTCCACATAAAAAGGATCAACAAGTTTCCCTAGTTGAGAGTTCATAAAGATATAAACACGTATAGTAATGCAGAGTAAGACCGAAATATCAAAAATATATTAATTGACATCAACTTGTGTAAACCGTGCTGTACTGGTCTGGAAGCGAGCTCAGACACTTGATCTGTAGAATCCAAACTAACAGTCAGAGGGGACGAGGTTCGGGGCCGTGTCTCCTCTGAAAAAGGTTTCATCAAGACCCGTCATAAAGTCCCCAGTGTAATTTTCCTGCATATGATGATTTCTCTCTTCCATGTTGTCACTTTTTATAGACTGTGCCAATGATTCTTTAATGTAAATCTACAGACCTAAATTCGTCCGCTTCATGTTAAACTCACCTGAGCCAAAGGCTCAAAGTGAACTTTTGTCATACCCTGCCGTCTGTCGTCCGTAAACTTTTCACATTTTCGACTTCTCTTCTGCAATCGCTACACAGAATGTCACCAAATTTTACAGGAAGCAAGTACTCCAGGTCTTCTATTGTATAGCTCCATGGTGACTTCTGCCACATAACTGAGCCAGTAACTCCTCTTTTTTCTTTCTACGAAGTTTTTGTTTCATTACACAATCCCTCGACAAATATGGCCACCAAGGGCTGATGCATTTACGACTTCTTCATTCCAACCTCTTCACAGAGTTTCAACAAACTTTACATGAAACAAGTACTCAAGATCCTCTATCACGATTGTGTTTTTACCCAATTCCTCAACATATACATGTATAGCCGCCACCAAGGGCTCTGATTGGCTAACGCATTTTGACTTCTCCTCCACAACCACATCACAGAATTTCATCAAACCTTAAAGTAAGTAACTACCTTAGGTCTTACAGCAAGTTTGTGTTCTTTACCTGATGTGTTAACAAATATGGTTGCCAAGGGCTCCGATTGGCTTATACATTTTTCATTTCTCCTCAAATTCTGCACAGAATTTAGCCAAATGTATAGTTATTTACAGGAAGCAAGTAATCAAGATCGGGTTTCACATCACCTTGACTCACGGCCATGTGACCAAAATCACTATACTTTTATGATGGAAATGTATACTAATTTATGCCACTTTAATATCCATTCATTGGTTTACTATCATACATTAAGCACATTTTAATCAAATTTGCTGTCAATGTTCCAATATTCTCAGATGAGCGATGTAGCCCGATGGGCCTCTTGTTGTTCAAAATAGAGGGAAAGTGAGTTAAAGTTGTAATTATTTGAAGTTCAAAATATTTCTATTATTTTAAGCACGTGTTACAGTGTATTATCAGCATCCCGGATAACCATTGCTGGAAAATTAACTTTTACATCGCCAACTCTACCAAGAGTTCATTACTGACAACACATTGTTAAAACAAGACCATACTACTTTACAAATGGTTTAATACGGTATTATACAGCGACAGCATATCTAACAGAAGAATATATTTAACATATCAATAAATAGACAAATGAACAACAAATACGTGCAACAACAAATTGTTAACTGGCATACTCACAGATGTACATGAACAATGTGCAAAATGAGGCAAATAACAAAAATCATGTAAGATTCGCGTTTCACAATGTGTGTGATGTATATTGACTACGAACCTCGACAGTTGTTACAAGTTAGCAAGGAATACTTCCTTCTCTGTAGCACTTGATCGCATCCCCGGTATTTATATGGTTCCGGGATCGTTCCACATTGATTTTCTTATCAATCTTGTGACATCACGTGATTCATTGTTTGTGTCTTATATTAACAAAGCATTATAAATTCACTGAAATACTAAGGGACAATGACTAGTTTTATGATGAACATGTTGATGTTGTTGTAGCTGTTGTTACTGCTGCTGCTTCTGCTGCTGCTGCTGCTGCTGATGATGATGATGATGATGATTATTATTATTATTATTATTTTCTGGGTTTTTTAAAAGTTTTTAGAACAATACTAATTTAGAGTATTTCGTTTATTGAACTAATTTTGCAATTTAATGTTTATAAAAGAGATTTCTATGTTCGGACAACCGGAAGTGTCAAATTTGTGATTGACAACTTTCACTTTCATTTCAATGTTGCATCAGGATGGGAAAGGTACACTTCATTGTTCATTGTGTTTTTTATTTTGATTCATTCCGACATATTCCGAGACAGTATATCATAACGAGGTGTTTATCCCAAATTTTCTATGGATGTAAGCATGCTCAGTCTAAATTATAGAGAAACAGCAGTTCATTCCAGTCCTGGCCAAAAAACGACTAAAATTTCCAAGTCAGATTTGTGTATGGTCAAAATATATACACTCCATAGCATGTAACATTTGTGAACTATCTTCCCAACGACGTTGTTTAAACATGAACGGTTGTGTACGAAGAACTAAAGCGGAGACTGATGTTAGCTGTTACTGCTTTCGGTCTTGGCTACCAAATTTCAACAGCAGCTTATTATACCCCCGCAAACCAAGTTTGGTGGGTTTTATAAGAATCACCATGTCTGTCTGTCTGTCTGTTCACATTTGTCCGGGCCATAACTTATTTCTTACCCCCTTGTCAGATCTGGTTAATATTTCACACAATTGTTGTACATGACCCAAGGGTGTGTCATGACCTGAACAAATGGTCATATCTTTAAGGCCAAAGTCACAGTGCACATATAGCAAAATATTTAGTCCGGGCTATAACTTCTAATCACCTTATTGGATCTGGATAATATTTCACATAATTATTGTCCATCACACAAGAGCATGTCATGACTTTGACCAAATGTTATATTTCAATGTTAAGGTCACAGTGCATACATAGCCAAAATCCATGTCTGAGCCATAACTTCTTACTGCCAAGTTGGATTATTATCCAGGATAATATTTCATACAATTGTTGTCCATGACCCAAGGGTGTGCCGTGACCTTGACTCAAGATCATATCTCCAAGGTCAAGGTTACAGTACACACTTGGTCAAAATCCTTTCCGGGTCATAACCTGGCTGCTATGTTCGATCTAGATAACATTTCACGCAACTGTTGTACATGACACAAACGTGTGTCATGACTTCCACCCAAGGTCATATCTTCAAGGTAAAGGGCACAGTGCACACATAGCCAAAATCCTTGTCCAGGCCATAACTTCTTCCCCCCCCCCCACTCAGATGGATTTGGATTATATATCGCACAATTCTTGTCCATGACCCAAGGGTGTGCCGTGACCTTGACTCAAGATCATATCTCCAAGGTCAAGGTCACAGTACACACTTGGTCGAAATCCTTTCCAGGCCATAACCTGGCTGCTATGTTGGATCTAGATAACATTTCACGCAACTGTTGTACATGACACAAACGTGTGTCATGACTTCCACCCAAGGTCATATCCTCAAGGTAAAGGGCACAGTGCACACATAGCCAAAATCCTTGTCCAGGCCATAACTTCTTCCCCCCCCCCCTCCCAGATGGATTTGGATTATATATCGCACAATTCTTGTCCATGACCCAAGGGTGTGTCATGACCTTGACTCAAGATCGTATTTCCAAGGTCAAGGTCAAAGTGCACAGTTGTCAAATCCTTGTCCCAACCATAACTCCTTACTGCTATATTGGATTCGATAGCATTTCACACAATTGTTGTTCATGTCCAAGGGTGTGTCACGACCTCCACCAAAGGTCATATCTTCAAGGTCAAGGTTACAGTGCATACATAGCCGAAATCCTTGTACATGCCATAACTTCTTACGTCCAGGTTGAATTTGGATAATATTTCACACAATTTTTGTTCTTGACCCCGGGGTTTGCCATGAACTTGACTCAAGATCATATCTCCAAGGTCAAGGTCATAGTGCACACATTTTTAAAATCCTTGTACGGGTCATAGCTCCTTACTGCTATGCAGGATCTGGATAATATTTCACACCATTGTTTTCCATGTTCCAAAGATGTGTATCACATTGTACAAAGCGTGTTTTCCGTCTGTGTATCTGTCCATGAAAATCTTCAGGGCCATAACTTCTTCCTGTTACTTTGGAGTGAGATCAAATTTTACACAATTGTTGTTCATGACCCAAGGGTGTGTCATGACCTTGAACCAAGGTCATTGCTACAAGGTCAATGTCACAGTGCATACATAGCCAGGTTATTTTCATTCAGTATACCTCAAAATGTACAAGTGGGACATTTATTACAATTATACCAGTGATGTATCTTGGGATGAATTATTGCATGTTTCAACTTTGTTGCCACGGGGGTATGTGTCTTGTTAGGACAGCTCTAGTTTGACACAGGCTTAGCGATAACCTGTTGCAACAGTCACATGACTAACTCGAATGCCTCGCACTTGACGACCCTGAGACTCTTGGACCACAAAAACACATTTCCTATCCAACAGTGCCCTACGGACATTGAGTGAAGAAGATCAACGGGAGAAACCAGTTTGTCATCGTTGTCAGCCTCCAGAGTATCAATAAGAAGGAGGAGTCCCTGTGTAGTATGCTTTCAGACATAGAATCTAACAGTAATGCCACAAAAATCAGGTTACAAAATGAAATCTCAGAGAAGGAGGTTCTCCCAGACAAATACCTAACCATAACAGACCAAGAGACTCGCATGGTGGAGTACCATCACCAAACGAGACATGACCGTGCTTCGGGTGGATACAGAAACCGCAATGTACAGCAGCAACAATCTACTGTAAACACAGCAAAGATTGTTTATAGGATCATTCTACTGACCACCAAGAAGCAAGACAGAATACGTAGAGGAATTGTGCTCAGTCATCAAAAATCTACCTAGAGGACACCGAGGTTTAGTTATATGGGTTGGAGGTGATTAAACCTTTTTTTTTTATCTTGACTGAAAGACTTTAGTACATCAACCTACACTAACCTGGTCTACATCAATATTTCCTTCACAGATACCTTCTCGACATCAATAGGTGGTAAACAAGTAGAATTTCCTACTCGAGGTAACAGCACCCTGGACGTCCTCATTACAAACTGCCCTTCCCTGTTGAAAAGGTGTATACCAGCATCAAGCCTTAGGGCAATGACATTACTCCATCAAGGCAGAAAGCAGTCTTGAATGCGTTTCATCTTACTCTGGAAAAGAGCTGACAATGAAAATGGCACAATATCTTGATCAAGTTTCCTTGCAAATTCAGCACATGATGTTCCCGTAACAAACCGTTTGGACTGGTTTAAAAGCATCTGTCTTTTAAATATACTACAGAGACATGTACTTTGTAAGTGGACTTCAAACAGATTTAGCCATCAAGTGCTTGAAGAAAGCACAGCGTTTGTCCAGGATATATGTCACCAACTTTACTAAAACAAGGAAACAGAAGGATTTGATGACATACAGGCGCTTTCAGAAGACAACCCAACAGGAGTGCAAAAATCACCTACAATTCATAGGTGTCTGGTCCAATATGACAACAACAGCAAGAAAAGGTACTTCCTTATCAAGAGCACGATTGTGACATTACAGAAATTGCTTCTCTACGATCTGACGGAAAACTTTGGGTAAAGATACTTCTAACATCCAATCATGAGTATGAGCACTACATCCACTGGACCAGATATCGGAGTTACTGTTAAGAAAGCTTAATCTCCTGACTGGCCCCAAATCCAGACAAGGCTAATGGTCGGAATGGAATTTCAACACGCTTCCTCAAGGAGATGACTTAGTCTAGCACCAGCTCTCACAAATATCTTACAAACCTCAGCAAACATTTCTCCAGTCCACATGAAGACCTATCTCACTGAATTCGAATGTTATTATTTCGGTATCATTAGTATGCAAAATAAGAACGATCTCTAACTTAAATTCTGATTGGTTGAGATGACCCGAATCGGAAGTTATAAGACCTTGTGCATGGAGAGTATCGTAGAGGAACGAAGTAGGTTAATTGTTGACACTAACCCTCATCATAAACACGCCAACTACAGTTGTATTAAATTTGAGGGGATGTGAAAAAAATTCCCGTTCAATATGCACATCTTCATAATTTGATCTGTGTACCAAGTGTCATCAAAATCCACCAAAGAGGTTTAGGAGTCCGAAGACAAGTTAGTTTGCATATAAAAATCAAGATCAAAGCTCATACCTCCCGTGAATGTTTTTGGACAACATTCCACTTCCAAGATGCACATCTTCGACTGATGTTCTTTTTTGTACCGAGTTTCATCAAAATCCCCCGAAGTCTTTAGAAGCAGTTGCGAAGACAAGGTATTTTAAGAAAATATCAGGCCATGGGCCATAACTCATGTAAAAATGATTTGGACAGCATTTCCTTCCAATATGCAAATCCACATATAGTGTTTTTCCTTTGTGCAAAGTTTCATCAAAATCCCTTAGCGTTATAACCTATCACTATTTTTATGCGGGGGTATAAAAAGGCATCCTCTAGTAGCCATTACACTATTTCTCTGTTCACTGACATTGGAGAAACCACCAGAGGACATGGACAGCGGTACAACATTTCATACAGTCAAACCACCATCCAGAAGGAGTCATTATTCCTATCTTCCATAAGAATATGGAACCAATTGCCAGCCGAATTTATAGAAAAATACTAGTAGTCTAGTGCAACACCTCAGAACACTTTTGAATTTCCCGCGCGATAAACTTTCAACCAATCAGAGGCCGGCATTCAAACATCACGTGACTTCCTGTGGTGACAGCATTGTTGACCCGGTCACATGACCCCACGATATATGGGATGACCTCTCTACTGACCCCTGTGACCCTTGCCATGACACCTCCCGTGATTTCTCGGACTGGACCTAAAGGGCAATTCCCGGATTTATTTTTAGATGCTAAGGTATCGACGATCGAATGAATCAACAGAAAGTATTGTTTGGTAACGTACATAAACCCTATTGTTCGATTTAGGAGTCAAACAGACAGGAATATTGAATCATATACGTATATGTTTGTTATGTCTCGAGATCAATGAAAATTCAAAAAGTGATCTGAAGTGTCGCACCAGACTACTAATATCCATTGGAGACCTTCTAGACCCGGATCCAAGAAGTTTCATTGTCATAACAACATTGAGGTACTCAATGGTTAGAAGATGAAGTGATTGCAGTTGGCATGCTAATGTTACAATAAAATTACATTTAAACTGGGCTGGTGTCCCGTCCCTTGGGACTCTGATTCTCGTCCCCTAAACACCACATGGATCTGGTATGAATTACAGCCTAAGCTAACCATCCGACAATCCAGTAGCATGGGACATTTTTAACATCTGAGGGCTAACAATGTGTTTAACAGCGGAAAACATATGGGACTATAGTTAATGACATATAGACCTAGAGCCTGTTGCACTTCCTGTTGGTACTTTCTACAGTCCTATAGTCAATGCTGCTGTAAGTCAGTCCTTCCTGTAGTTTTATAATGGAATATCCTGGGAAAACTCCATACGCAGTACGTCTTACAATATACATGCTACACTGTAAGTCGGGCCTTCTATAAAGTGCCAAAACATAGGTGGATCTAGAATTTTTTGAAAGGGGGTTTGCATTCTCCCATGACTAATGTTTTGCACTATTCGGTCTGGAAAAGGGGTTGGGTTGCAGCCCTTAAAATGGTCGAAAATGACCTCTTTGGGGTAAAATTTACCTAAAGGGGGGGGGGGTTTGCCAAAATCCGCCAATGTAAAGCGATACCTTCTGAGATTGTTACAGTCTATCAGTCCTATCTAACACTAAAATGACGCCTCATTGGATTGTTGCACTGTTTGTCAGTCATCCTATACAGTACTATGATGTCTCTTTGCTGCACTGTCCGTCTTTCTATACAGTAGTATAGTGATGTTTTATGGGGACTCTGCACTGTCAGTTCTTCTATATACATGTTGTTCTATAGTATTAAAATGGTATTGCCTGGAACTATTACACTGTCTGTCAGTCTATACAGTAAAGTAGTACTAAAGTGCTATCTCTAGGGAATGGTCCCGTCAGACTTGCTTATACCACTATAGTAGTGATACAATTGTACTTTCGTTGGTCTGCTGCACTGCATGTCAATCCTACCTGAAGCAAGACAGTCGTCAGTGGCGTAGTTAGTTTAAAATTTTGTGTATTCAAATTAAAAACAAAGGCAGGGGGTCTATGGAAAGCGGAAATTATACCTATAAAAACAAAGCAAACTTCAAAATATTAAGTACATGAATTGTACACTCTCATAAATATTGATAATACAATAAAGAATGACAATATGCTCTACAGATTATCGTGTATACATTTGCGTTTTTGCGTAAAAGGCGTCACTTTTATGCCAGAATTGATAAGAATACACGATACGACACACTTAAAGCATATTAAAATCTATTTATACTCATACACCTTTGTGTGAATTTTAGTAAGTTTATGCGCACAGCTTGTCGGCAATGTCTTTTATGACTGTTACACGTGTTGCATATCTCTCGTAGATCTGAGTATTGAAATGCTGTAGGAAGACAATCAATATTGTAATTTACTATCAAAATTAAATATATAATCCAAAAGTTAATTAGTTATTACAGTTTTGACAAAACAAAAGGACCATTGGGTCTATGGACCTATATTACTCACCTGATCACAATTTGATCATTCACAGACAAATGATTATGAAAAATTTGCGGATACATACATTTTCTTGCTTATTGACTATTGTGTTTTGATAATTGACAAACGACTGTAAACTTTGAATTATTGACCTTAAGCAAGCCGGTATGGCCATATAAACAAACAAGACAATTCATAAAACTTAAGGAAATCAAATTAGAGAAATAACCATCAATTTCATAGCTTCTTACGATTTACGGCAAAGGAATGCTCTACAACTGTTTTGTGCAAAAGGCTGCACTTCGCCGTTGTGTTTAACGCTGTCATGTATGAGTTTGAATCCATGGAATTCCCTGGAATTCCGATATCTTGTTCATTTGGCCACCATGTATATAGTTTCGAATGCAAGAAATTTAATTGAATTATTTCCCTTTTCCGCCATTTTGGAAGTGAAGCTGGAGTTTTTGCTTCATATTCATACCAATTACATTGAATTATTGTGAGACATTGTTCTATAGTTTTATTATTTTCATAACAATTGCAAAAATTCAAGAAGCATCCTAAATTTGGAGAAATTCCTTACACAGTTTGGTTGATTAATGCACAAAAATTCAGTCGTTTACCTCCAATATGGCGAAAAAGGGAAGCAACTCCTATTAAATTTTATGTATTCCAAAACCATCTATAGGTAGTAAACAAAAAACAAAACATTCTTACACAACAGAAAATGACCAACAACAAATAAAAAAAGATAAAGTAAAAATAAAAAACACCTAAAACAAACAAAACGCCTCCTCCCAACAATAATTCCACTTACGCAACTGTATTTCATACATATCTACCTACTTCAAGTTATGTTAACACCAAAAAATGTTATTTACATCCTTTTTCCCTGCTACAAATATCAAGTCGTTGTCCAAATCGAAAGTGATACATTTCGATCAACAACCAATCAGATTTGTAGTATTTTTGGTTTCCTGCAATCTGTTTGGTTGTCTAGCTTGAATGTATCACTTTCGATTTGGACAACGACTTGATATTTGTAGCAGGGAAAAGGGTGAAAGTAACATTTTGGTGTTGACATGACTTGAAGTATGTAGATATGTAGTTTAGTTGCGTAAGTTAAATTATTGTAAAACTTGCATGAAAATCGACTGTAAATACCCCGCTTTCAACCTGACTGCGATCGACACGGAATGAGCCTAAACTGATTTCGTCCCTATTTCAGCGACATATTGATTGATTGATTGATTTTTGTTTAACGTCACACCACGAATATTTCACGTATATGGTGACGGCATCTGCCTGATGCGGGGCATACAAATTTTGACTTTTGCAACGGACCCACCCGAAGCAGTGAGAGATCTTTAACGTGCCATGCATACCATGACACGGGGTTTTCACTGTCTCATCCGAAAGACAGAACACCGGCATGACCAGATTGGGACTCGAACCCCGGCCTCCATATCAGGAGTCCAGATCGATACCACTAGATCACGCCGGCTTTTCAGCGACATAACACAAACGGGAGCAGAGACGGATTTATTTCGTCTATGGTAAGCTTTACAGTCAAACAGAGACGGAATTATTCAGTCTATCTTAAGCTTTACATTCATACATTGACGAAATTAATCAGTCTGTCGTAAGCTATACAGTCAAACTTGTTTTAAGCGACCACCAAAGGGAAAGTAGAAAGTGGCCACATATAGCAGGTGACCTCTTTATACAGGTCGATTTTGTATAGACAGTTAGAAGCAAGGAACAGTGAAAAGTAGCAAGACATTGTTATCATATGGTAACGGTACTTGTCCTGTAAATGACCTAGTATTTTACTTACGCAAAGGACCCGTCCAAGGCACTGAGAAATCTTTTACGTCTCAACGTATACCGTGGCACGGGGCCTCGGTTTATATCGTGATACTGGGCCTCGGTTTATACCGCCTCATCTGAAGAACAAATAAGGAAGCAGAAAATGATAAAGATTTCAGAAAAATCTGAACGGACAGGCGGATTTGAACCTGGGTCATTAAGAAAGAAGTTCAGTACGATACCACTGGACTAACTTGCCCTCGGTTTACCAAGTATTTGTATAACACCTTTTACAGAAACATGTATATTGACTCCAGGAAATAATTTCTTTTTGCGTAGCGGCAAGGACTTCAAAGTCTTTGTTTTTCATACTTTTAAGTGTACTCAACATGCAGTATGCATTAATCAACTGTAAGTTAATTGGTATATATACAAATGAAATACTTCTTTGAGTATGTATGCTAATGTATTATTTTTGTTTGGTAATATATTAATCAGATTTTTAACGATTTTTCAATCCTATATGAAAATTTACTTTAGCTTCTATTCGATTTCATATTAAAAGTTCTTAAATCGTAAATATTGAAACGATACCTCTGAAAAAATTAGCTTTAGTTTTAAAAATTTAATTTGGGAAGATTTATTGAATTTTATGAAGAAGTGTCACATTACATTTAACAAGGTATGTTGTATCAAAAGATAATTCCAACATTGTCTTTATTCACAGAATAAATTCTAGAGGCCAAAGTGGGCTTTTATCTTTCACTTGAACACGAGTCAGGAATATCCACTTGCTAGTAAAGCCACTTGAAATATATAATGGTCGTATCATTTGTAATGATTTACTTGTGTCCTATTTTTTGATAAGAAATTTTCACGAACAATATTGTTTATTTACTTCCTTATTGTCGATTTAATTATCTTAATTCTGGCGCGCATTTGTGATTGTATAACATGGTATTATGATAATGTATACATCCTAATTGTTGCTTACTTTATACAGCATATGTGTGCTTCAGTCGTATGCAATAATTCATTTTTTTCTCTTAAATGTTTCGCAATAAAGTTCTAATATAAAGATAGCTTAATAACCATACTGCATTTTTAAGCAGTGGTCACTCTCCACATGATTATACAGCTTTTGTTTGTCTCCATATTCACTGTATACTAGTACATGGTATACGTGTACATTGTTATATATTGTATATATCTATATTTGTACATCTGTTGTTACATTATCCTATAAGTCTTGTATGGCTTCTGGAAATAAAATGAACTTGAACTAAAAATTCTCATGTCAAGATCGTACCAAAACAACACACCTTTGCTTACGGTTTTTCTGTTGGAACTTTCTCACAGTCGTGTATCTTCCTGTGTATACTGTGCTCTGTCCTTGATTCACTCTTGGTGTGCCTAACTGTAAAATAATACTTGTTAGAGATCATGAGTACTTTGTCCCTACCAAATTTTATCAATATTCTTTTAGTGATTTTAGAGAAGTGTTATTTCTTTATTTGGCAATATGTTGGATAATTCATCTTACTTTCATATGAAATATTTTATGGTTAATGCATTAAATTTGTATTTTTATTATTCTTTAATGTACAGTGAATCCACGATTTTCAATGTATAATAGTATACTCATAATAGTAATCAAAATAAACGACATGTAAATTACAACTAAAGCAGAGCAAAAATAACCGTCAAAAATGCTTCGAAATCTGATTTCACAGGCGGGGTCAGGCCCTTCAACGGGAGCGTTTAACTTACAGTATCTAACTTCAAATCTACGTAGAAATATAGTAAAGAAAATCTTTCATTAAGAGGCTTTTGTAAAAATTGTGTGATTATGGAAATTTGAGATACAAATCGTCAAAATTCATGTAAGAATTCGTGTATATTCGTGGAATTTTTTTAAAGAAATATGCGCATATGTAACTATACATGTATTTTATAGTGGGGGATTCCTCTTGCAATGACTGGTTTTAAGTAACAATTGAAAACGTCATATTAAGTAAAGATTCTTACATTTTATATCTATATATTTTTATAATCAAAAACATGTAAGTAAATTATTGGGGTTTTTCCCCTATTTTGTATTATTCAGTTTTATGACCCAAGTCTCTATGTTAACTTGAACGCGTTAAGTGTAGACACAAGTTGACGCTTGTGAATCATTTTAAAATTTGGTCAGCTATAAGTGACGGAATTTTTAAGTTGGTGTAAGCTCAGTTCTATAAATCTACTATCTGGCTGCCCAAAATGTTTTGTTTCAGGTTTGATGGGTTTTAGGTCACAAATCACTCAGGAAGCCCGATATAATACTATAAATATGATGATGTATCCAATAAAATTCAGTTGTAAATATTGTAATAATCAAATGTTTTCTTGCAATAAGCAAACAACCAATGTTAGTAAAATATTTTGATTCATTTTACATCGGCAATCACAAAATCTCGCTTAAAACTTTGAATCAGGTGAGGCTAAAAATAGAAAACACGACATAGGTCAAATTTCAATCTGATTAAAACTATATCTTTATTCCACTTCTCTATTTGTTCCATTAGGACAAATAGAGAAGCGGAATAAAGATATGGCTTTAATCAGATTGGTCAAATTTAATATCAATTTTTGTAAACAGTTATAAAAAAAAAAGCTTAAACAGTGTGAATTCCCGTAAATAAGATGTTTCTTTAAAGGAGCATGGTCCGATTGAAGTCGGGAAAAGTATTAAAAAATGTAAACGGATTTCTTAAACGGCAATTGATTGTTAGTATATTACCTAAGATGTGTAAAAAGTATCGTTACAAAATTCGATGTCGTTAACGAGATATGCCCGTTTTAAATTTGCAACATAACTAGGCCAACTTCTTGAATATTGATGAGATCAGTCAGAGGAAACCACGTGACAATGAAACTCGAACTTTACCCGATTTTAACATTTGTTCCACTTTTCTTTTTTTGGCCTTTGAGACTGTGTATAGTTATTTTCTACCACACTTTTGCTTTTCTCGTGCTCGTATTCCTCCATGTGAACCATTTTTGTTATTTTCTTTAGTGAATATCCGCGCACGCGCATGATTATGGGCGGAGCATCGCCTTATTTGGGGAATTGATACCAGCCGAATTTAATTCGACTCAATTACATTTATTCTACGAAAACACTGAGGGATTTTAGTTATAAATTTTGCAATTAACACAAAGTTTATAATCTATGTAATACAGGAAAAATAAGATATTGTCGTAATTTATCATTTTCATGCTAAAATTTTCCAGTCTCGGACTATGCCCCTTTAAAATTACCTTAATACATGCCCCATGAAAATTTCTGTTTATAAAGTCGTGACAACATGAATGTAAATGTTTCAAAGCAGTGTAGGTGTCAGTCCATATAGGTTGTTTCAGTACATCAATATTTCAATAGATAATTAAAACGTTTTGGGTCAACATCCTTCAATAAATAGGAAGCAAGAGGCCCAAGTGGGCCTATATCGCACACCTGAACACAAAGTGCATATTTACAAGCAAGCAAGAAATTCTGTGCAGGGGTTCTGGAGAGGAAGATGAAAATGTGTCAATCAAACAGACCCAATGGCGGCCATCTTGGATTACGGATCGGCATGAAAAACCTATACTTGGTAGAGGACCTTGAGTACTTACTTTCTATGCAGTTTGGTGAAATTTTGTGCAGTGGTTCTGGAGAAGAAGTTGAAAATGTGTCAACCAATCAGAGTCAATGGTGGCCATCTTGGATCACGGATCGGTATAAAAAACACCAAACTTGGTAGAAGACCTTGAGTACTTACTTTCTATGCAGTTTGAAGAATTTCTGTGCAGTGGTTCTGGAGAGGAAGATGAAAATGTGTCAACCAATCAGAGCCAATGGCGGCCATCTTGGATCACGGATCGGCATAAAAAACAAAAATGTGGTAGAGGATGTTGAGTACTTACTTTCCATGAAGTTTGATGAAATTCTATGCAGCTGTTCTGGAGAAGAAGTCGAAAATGTGTCAACCAATCAGAGTCAATGGCGGTTATCTTGGATCACGGATCGGCATAAAAAACACAAACTTGGTAGAGGAGCTTGAGTACTTACTTCCCATGAGGTTTGATGAAATTCTGTGCAGCCGATCTGGAGAAGAAGTTGAAAATGTTTCAACCAATCAGAGCCAATGGCGGCCATCTTGGATCACGGATCGGCATAAAAAACAAACTTGATAGAGGATCTTGAGAACTTACTTTCTATGACGTTTGGTGAAATTCTGTGCAGCAGTTCTGGAGAAGAAGTCGAAAATGTGTCAACCAATCAGAGCCAATGGTGGCCATCTTGGAATACGGATCGGCAAAAAAAACCCCAAAAACTTGGTAGAGGACCTTGAGTACTTACTTCCTATGAAGTTTGGTGAAATTCTGTGCAGCAGTTCTGGAGGAGAAGTCTAAAATGTGTCAACCAATCAGAGCCCATGGCGGCCATCTTGGATCAAGGATCGGCATAAAAAACACAAACTTTGTAGAGGACCTTGAGTACTTACTTCCTATGAAGTTTGGTGAAATTCTGTGCAGCAGTTCTGGAGAAGAAGTCGAAAATGTGTCAACCAATCAGAGCCAATGGCGGCCATCTTGGATCACGGATCGGCATAAAAAACACAAACTTTGTAGAGGACCTTGAGTACTTACTTCCTATGGAGTTTGGTGAAATTCTGTGCAGCGGTTCTGGAGAAGAAGTCGAAAATGTAGAAAAGTTAACGACGGACGACGGACGCTGCACTATGACAATAGCTGACTTGAGCTACGCTCAGGTGAGCTAAAAAGTGAATTAATTCAACAACAAGCGTAGCTTTTAAAAAAAGCTTAGGTTGCAATCGGAATTGCTTTAAATCTTAAAGTTGTTGGTCAAAAAGCCAAATGGCTTTATGTAAATAGGAATTACATGTACTTGTTTTTAAAACCATCTTTTTATGCGCAGTTGTGAATTTTCCATTTAAAATTTCTGAAGCCACGCCTCATTTTTTTCCTTATTAGGAAAGTCTCTCGGATGTTCTCGTCAATATTCGGAAATAATTTGGTTTTTGTAGTGAGAAAATTTTTTTTTTAAATTGTGAACATTTTATAAGATTTATTTCTAGAAATCTCAATATTTACAGCAGAATTATGTGCTAATACTGTTTCTTAGTACTAGATTATTACCCAACATGCCACGCTAATGGAGTTTGCACATGCGCTCTCAAAGCGAATGACCTATGGTAATATACAATCGGCCGAGGCCGATTGCAATAATTTGTTCAAAATCAATAATACGCAACGTACATGTTCCTAATACATAAACCCGATCAGAAATGTTTGTTATGGCTGTAAAATATCTGCATATTTTACTATAGCCTACTTACCTGCTATCGATAACGGTAAATGTGTATTTTGTTGAGATTTTTGTAATTTGTATGCATAGAAAAGAATAACAACGGAAATCCATGCTTTATGCATAACACTTTCAACAAAAACCTGTATATTTTCTGTATTACTATGCAAATATTGCATACCAGTAATGACTGTAAGGTATCTGCACGTTTTTCAAATACCCTATGTGTACTTGCTTGAAATCGAAAACCGGAAATATGCATTTCGTTTGGGATTTTCGTAATTTGTATGCATTAAAGGAGAATAACAACTGAAAGCCCCATACTAGATACTAGATGCACAAGACTTAAAGACATAACTTGTTAATATTTATTTTACTACAGATAGATTCCACAGCTCAACTCCAGAAATCTAAACAGTGCAATACCGGATCATTCAGGCAGATTCACCGATCTGATTAAGACCGTAAGGGGTCATGTTCTGGTGAACTCTGATGTCAGTCACCGAAACTTTTATTTCCCATAGCCAATCAATGACTCGGCTAGACACGTGATAGTGACGCAATATGTAACAAACACTGTTCAAAAACTACCTTGTGGGTCACGCACGCTGGGGTTGTTAATTTCGTTCCTAGGAATTTTTAGCCGATCCACTGATTGGCTGAAAAATCAGAGTTCAGCAGAACATGACCCCTTACAGGGTTTCGCCAGATCTCTGTCGGCAGTGGGACAAATAGAGAAACGGAATAAAGATATGGCTTTAATCAGATTGGCGGATTCGACTGACCTAACAGGAGACGCTCACTTGCATACATAGAACACGTGTGCATTGTATTAAACTGATGTTGAAACTGTCTAATTTTATTGTCAGGTATATTGCTAAATAAGTTATATTAGTTACTTGCAAGCCTTCTTTGTTCATTCATATTATGTGTAACCCTATTAAGATATAAAACAGATTGTTACAGTTGAGGTGTATTCCACATGCCATCAATAGCTTACTTCCATTATTTCAGTCTCAGAAAAAAACCGTCAAATATCGTGAGAAATACTTTAATGATTCACGTACAGATTTTGTAAAATATCAAAAAGATTATCCGAAAATTCATCAGGTTTCTGGGATCTATACCAACACAGTATTCCACTTCTATACATCCGCCTTCTCATTGTCGCAACGCTTCGTGACACCAATTGAAATCAAGACGGTAATTAATGAAATTGATTTCTGAAACAACGTCTGCAATTAGAAATGTGTTACTGAATAACCCATTAAACACCTACAATGAAATTCTTTTGGTATCAAAGCAGCCACAAACTGGAAATAAAAAGATTCAAAACTTGTAATTTTTTTTCAGTATAAAGTAAATGAGGAAAGAATGAAAATGTTTGAAAAGGAAATGTGACAAATCTTATACCGTATTTCTTTCTTAATTACATTGTGGACTCCAGAGAGTAAAAAACGTTATTATACCAGGGAGAAAATTCTGTTACATTGTAGATCACGAAACCAAACTGGAGAGAAAATTACGGTGACGAGGGAATATAAACACGAGAAGAGTTTGTTTTGATAAATTATCGTCATGATAGTTTTGCTGTGATATTCATATACTTTTGGATTCTCGTCATCGTATTTGCTGTTCGCTCATCTTTTACAAAAAGAAGTTTTTGAATTCGATCTAATAGAATTCCTTGGGAGAGATGTGAACGGAATTCCTTGGAAATAATATGAATGCATTCTGCAGTTACCATAGAAATAAAAGCCCACATGCACGCAGCCGTCTATCAGAAAGCTGATGAGGAGCTTTTATACTTACCATGTTTTGCATCTCTGATATATTAATGGTGGATGAATGGGAAAATACAACCCAAAACAAGGACGGACAATGTGCGTAGCATGGCTAATATTACGCACGGATGAGTATGCTCTCTGTATGCGTAAAAGGTTATCAATCAGGGAATATGCTGGGAAATGACGTGTACAGCTTGTATTGACTGATGTATTGAGTTCCATGTAGATCATTAATGAGAGCCATTGATTGATATATATTGAACAGTAACATGATTCTATGGGGGCATACTGTGGTAATCGCCCATCAGAGACATTGCTGAGCTTTAGGTCTACAACAGACATCTGTATCTTTTACATGTTTTTATTGTCTCTCTGCATTCTGATTATTAGAAAGTTGATGATCAAAACCATGCAGTATTCAATATAACAGAATTGCCAGATATGTCAGCAGGAAAGCAGTTTGTTTTTGTTCGAGATAGTTCCGAGAGTAATGGATCAGAAATATTAAAAGTTGTATGCAAAATTATCACATTTTTACCATACACATAGAACACAAATGGAAAAAAGAAAGAAAAAACTTATGATCACGGTATTATGAATAGCCTAAACAGAGAATTCTGATTTTCAGGGAAGATTTATCAAACTATTTCAGTGGCTCTGATGTAAAGAAAGAAAGGAAAGGAAGAAAGAACGAAATAAGAAAGAAACAAACATTAATAGTCATTATACAAAGGTAGACTTGCTTTGATGTATAATGTTTCATGAATTTAATAAGTAAAATTGACAAAATCTCTCCCTGTTCCAAATGGTAAAACAATACATATAAATGTTTAGACAGATAATGAAACCATAAAATTGTATGATTACTTATAAATTTTACATGGGTATCAGTTTGGAATACAGCTAAGTAGATCATATCTATTGAGTTTTAAAAAATCGCTTCCTGAATTCAATCTCCGAGGTATCACGTTATCTTTAAAGAAATGAATTTCATATATTGATGAAACTGATTCGATAATATGGTTTGCTTATAGATAGTTTTTATTGAGCGAAAACTCACAGGAGTTATTTCCTGTTGTCAGCCATTTTATGGGTCAAAGTGTAAAATTTTGTGTCTTAATCAACAAAAATATAGGCTGAATTCTTTAAAATCATCTTTGAAAATATAAATTGCTTACAACCCAATAAAATACTAAGATATAATTCATTTCGAAACTGTTAATTTTGGTGCAAAATTGTGAAAACAGTCTCCAAACAAAGGTCTTAAAATTGGTAATACTATGAATAAAAATCTCCTGTTTGACCCCAAATATGGCTGACTACGGGAGGTAACTTTAATAAATGTAGGCTCATTGAAAACTCTCTATTAACACCAAAATTTTGTTTCAAATTCGATATTTATATTGATTAGGTCTGCGTTTCAAAGCTTTAGATCTGCGTGATAAAAAAAGAAAAAGAAAGAAAGAACATATGACATAAATATATGAAGGGTAATTTTTCCTACAATTTGAAGAAGATTTTGAATGAACCCAATCCCCATAATGTATTGTTATGAAGATTGAATCCATGAGTATTTATACTGCACTACATCACAAGAGGCACTGTCGACTATAGCGCTCCACTGGTTATTAATACGAATATCAGAACAGTACGAGGCGATCCAATCATAGAATGATAAATGCAGTAAGAGTCGATCCAGTCAGAGAATGATACATGCAGTAAGAGTCAATCCAGTCAGAGAATAATACATGCAGTAAGAGTCGATCCAGTCAGGGAATGATACATGGCAGTAAGAGTCGATCCAGTCAGAGAATGATACATGCAGTAAGAGGCGATCCAATCAGAGAATGATACATGCAGTAAGAGGCGATCCAATCAGGGAATGATAAATGCAGTAAGAGGCGATCCAATCAGAGAATGATAAATGCAGTAAGAGACGGTACAATCAGAGAATGATACATGCAGTAAGAGGCGATTCAATCAGAGAATGATAAATCAGAAAATGATAAATGCAGTAAGAGGCGATCCAATCATAGAATGATACATGCAGTAAGAGGCGATCCAATCAGAGAATGATAAATCAGAAAATGATAAATGTAGTAAGAGGCGATCCAATCAGAGAGTGATAAATGCTGTAAGAGGCTATCCAATCAGAGAATGATAAATCGGAAAATGATAAATGCAGTAAGATGCGATCCAATCAGAGAATGATAAATGCAGTAAGAGGCAATCCAATCAGAGAATAATAAATCGAAAATGATAAATGCAGTAAGAGGCGATCCAATCAGAGAATGATAAATGCAGTAAGAGGTGATCCAATCATAGAATGATAAATGCAGTAAGAGGCGATCCAATCAGAGTACCGGTATGATAAATGCAGTGAGAGGCGATCCAATCAGAGAATGATAAATGCAGTAAGAGGCGATCCAGTCAGAGAACGATAAATGCGGTAAGAGGCGATCCAATCATAGAATGATAAATGCAGTAAGAGTCGGTCATATAAGAGAATGATAAATCCCATACCGTTAAGTAATAAGACTACCGCATATCATGTCTGGACGTAAACTGATACGACAAATTACCAACTTTTTTTAAGGGTCTGGCGTTATTCTATATTAATATCTTAATACAGTAATATTTAAAATGTAGACAATGAGTACAAAAAGTAGACAAAGAGAAAATAGATAGATAGATAGATAGATAGATAGATAGATAGATAGATAGATAGATAGATAGATAGATAGATAGATAGATAGATAGATAGATGGATGGATGGATGGATAGATAGATAGAAACACAGACGGACAGATATAAGAATGATCAATTTATAGTAAATGATACTGAGTACATGTAAATGTATGCAGTAAATTGACATTTTATCAATTTAATGACCCCCCCCCCAAATAAAGCCCAAAATTAAAAAGAAAAACAAAGATTAAAACACCCAAAATAAAACAAAAATCACACAACTAACAAACAAACAAAAAGAAAACAAAACGGAAAAATAAATATATAAAAAAAAAACAAACAAAACAAAACAAAACTAAAAAAACCCCAACAAAATAAGAACAAAAAAACCCCAAAACAAAAACGAACGAATGACAAGCTTTCTTCGGGAAACATAAAATATAAATTAATAATAATAATTTAAAATAATACCCTCTTAATAAATATAAATTTAAAACTATTGAAACTTGATCTATTGATTTTTGTTCGATGTCCCACGAAAACCTACCCGCCCGCTGATGTTTAACAACGTAATAACTTGGTGTGGCCTTATCATATATCTTGATACTTCGTTAGCACGCTATCACTATCGGTAGATGGTGTTTTAATATCATAATTTGATATAGTGTGTGTGGGCAGAGGATTCCTATTTACACGGTTACTGCGCTTGGACCATCGATGTAGCGCATATTTTATAAATGCACATTCCATTGAGCGTTAATTAGTATGGGCATTAGCCTTAATATTCATGGCGTATATAGAGCGTTAAGAATTCAAATCAATAGTAAAATTAGAGAACACCATGGTATTAAGAGGCTTACACGATTAAACAGATTTCATTCTATTGTTGGAGATTAAAAAGAGTCCTTTCTCCATGTATGCCGTACGGGTGGAGAAAGTAGCGAAATGGCGACCAAAATTTTTAAATTGGGAAAAGTATAGCAAAACTTTGCACGACACATCCTCTGTTATGGATGGTTTGTCTGATACCAGTGATGAATTTGAAACGAAAAGCTTCAAAACAGAAAAATCGGACAAAAAATCAGTGAAAGATGATCTTTCGACGAAAAAGGAAAAAGAGCGAAGTAAAGCCTCAGCTTTTAGGGATAAATTCATAAATATAGGAGGAAATGGGACTAACGGTGGGTAACTCTTGTTTATCTGTAAAGTGATGATTTTCTCTTTCTTTTTTTTCGAGAAATAGATCCGGGGTAGCTCAATCGATAACGTGACTGACTCGAAAAAAGAGGTCCCAGATTCGAACCCCATCCTTGACACGTCGCTGTCCGGATCTTTTATTACTATTTTATTATTATTATTATTATTATTATTGTTATTATTATTATTATTATTATTATCATTATTATTATTATTATTATTATTATTTATTTATTTTTTATTTATTTATTTATTTATTTATTAAGTCAAGCAGTAACAACTGAGGTCCCATGTCACGTTATATATTTGGCATGTAGAAGATCCCTCATTGTATCAGACTGGTCCATTGCAAAGGTCTAAATTTTGTGTAATGCATCAGGAGATACAGAAACTATGTAAATGATGTAAAGGAAAACTGATGTTAAAACAAAGAAATAACAATCGAGAAGTACGATCATGAGACTCGAGTATAAACATTCTGATTTAGTGCCACTGATACATTGTGAATGTTCTCTAGCAACCTTATCAAAAGAGCTTACCAAGAACACTAAGTGATTTAAACAGAGTTGTTCTGAATAAGCCTGAATCCATCGGTTTACTTAAGGTCCGTTTCTCTTTTTTTCTACTTGTTTGTCCGAACTTCATTCCGACTTTGTAACATGTTTCTTAACGACTAGATTGTCAAAACGGATGAATTAAAAAGATGTGAGAGTTTCCTCATTTTCTTGCGACAAATGCCTGTTTTAAAGTGTAAAATTTAAGACCTCTTTAACCTTATCTCTTATATATATATATATATATATATATATATATATATATATATATATATATATATATATATATATATATATATATATATATATATATATATATATATATATTAAGAGGGGGTCAGTGATGATAAAATTAGCATACTTGTGATAAATCTTAATTCATACCTACCTTTCAATAGAAATGTACCAGTGGCGTAGCTGAATCTGAAAAATTCAGGACGACACCACCTGTGAATTAAATGAAACTCATAAGTAATACAGTGAGTCTGGAGTGAAAAGTGAGAACCAAAAAATAAAAAATAAATAAATAAATAAAATAATAATAATAATAAATTAAAATAAAATTTAAGGGGGGGGGATCGGAGGCAATTCCATAGAATTTCATGATAAACATTTGTACTTTTCGGCAATTTCGGGGATTTCATGATAAAATTCATACTTTTATGTATTTAATATGAGACAAATCGGGGCACCCCTTCCTTACGCATGACTCTGTTGCAACCCTCCCCTTTTTCGACACCCCTCTTTACGAACTTGCATACATACGAGTAAATATTAATTTTGTTGTGCCCTCATTAATGTTGAAATCCGAACCTTGGTGTTGGAAATATATTAAAAGCAAAATAATTATAACAAGAGTTGTCAGAAGATAACAGAGCTCACCGGTACCAACCAAATTTTAAATAGCAAAAGTTTTTTTATAAGTATGGCAAACTTCAAGGTCAAGGTCACAAGGTCAGAAATTTTGGTATCCAAGTGAAAGGTCTTGGTACAAGGAATACACATATTAAATATTAAAGCACTGTCTCTAATGGTTCTAAAGTCATGATCCAGCTGAAAGTTTTCGTCTACGGACGACGACAACAACAACGATGCCGGGGTATGACAATAGCTCTCTGTACATTCGTCTCAGCGAGTTAAATATGACGCAGTAAGAAGAGTCCTCACCATTTGAGGAAGGCGCTATATATGAAGGAGATACTCCACTGTATTTCATGACTTACAGACTTTAGTCACTGTTCTAAGGTCTTTTTATATTTAATGTCAGTATCAACGCACTCAGACAAGAGAAAAGCACTATTTCTATGCGTTAGTGACTTAATATGAATATTCTTTTATCAGTTTTGATGAGGATTTTGCACAAGAACATGTGTATAGCTATGTCATGGCCATCTGTCTGACGTCTGTCCGAACATCCTCAGTAGTCCGTTTAATTTAACTTTTGACATCTTGAAGTTTTTTCAGAACCACTGAATGGAAATGGATGAAACTTGGTAGAAATGAGAAGCACTCAACGTTCCCTGCAAGTGATTTTGGTCTGGTTTGTAAATGAATTGATACATGTCGGGGCGACAAACATTCTTGGACAAACCTTTTCAGACTAGCTCAAATGCATCAGTTTTATTAGAGTATCTGAGGAGGTGTTGACGGTTCTATCCTGAAATCCCCACTATTTTTACTTTTTATTCGGACTTTGTCAGTAAATTGATTATAATGCTTTGATATTGGTGTAATATAAAATTTAAGGAAGATAAATGTTATTGTAAAGAATTTGGACGCAAATTAATTTAAAGATTTATTTTCCAATTTCTTAAAATAAAAAGGGAAAGGGTGTACCTCTTGTACTGCATGAAGGACTCATCTTGGTTAGAGCTTATAGACTCAAGGTTTCCCAGAAATGAAGCTTTCGATTGGGTCCAACAAATATTATGTCTTCAGTGTGGTATTTCAAAGTCTATCCAGGAAGCCATCTAGCAAAACAAAACAAAAATAGATAAGTAAATTAAAAATAAAATAAAAAAATCATATGAGCCAAACAGGATGAAAACTAAATCTGTTACATTACTATAGAAGAATATACCAGTATAGTCATTTGTGTTTGATTCTGAAATAAATTCAAACGATACTTTCATTTGAAAAAAAAAGATAAGAAATTTACCAATTTTGTTTTATGATCAAGGTTTCCATGGAGCGATATTGATCCACTCGAACATGTTGTTACATAAAGGTGTACATAGCGTTAGCCAGTTCTGTAGTCACAAATACTGAAGCCAACATAATTCAAATTTATTTGGTCAGATCTATGACAATTTCTCCACTGCTTTGTGTTACACATGAACAAATATTGACATTTTCGTTTGTGAAATATAAGTATAAATAAAGGTGAAATACGGTCTGTCTGTCATGTTTTACTTTTCAGATTTACTTCCGGGAGTATATAAAAAGTCATGTTCCAACTTTTTGTATTCCCAAGTAAAGTAAAAATAGAAAATTAAATAACATTTGATACCTTTATAGCAGTCAGATTAATCTCTTCTCCTAATCATGATTAGAAGAAAGGGGATCGTTTTAATCATATCTTTAGATGCTCTATCCTTTTTCTTATCTTCGTTTTCTTTAACAAGGTATGATCTATTATCTGTGATGCCATTGGAAGAAAGATAACTCTGCCTACTTTGATCCATGACAATTTCATAGGTAAACCGTACTTACCAATAACAATATTGTTGTGTTTAAAATTGTACCCTAGAAAACAGCACATATCGACACTATGCTTTCAATCCTTTCACACATCATTGAAAAAAAAAAAAACAATCCAACCAAACTATAAAAAACAAAAACAAAACCAAAAACCACCCCCCCCCCGAAAAAAACAACAACAAAAAAGAAAAGGAACCCCCCCCCCCCCGCAAGGACCGCTAAGAAATCCAACGTTCAAATAAATAAAATGAGATAATTTTAAGAAATAAATAAAGACAAAACATTAAAAAGAAAACAGCTAAAACACTCTAAGCAAATAGTCATATATCTCATGATACAACGAATCAAAGCGACTGATCTCCGACTCGCAACTTTGAATACAATGTCTCGGCCTACGATGATTCATAGGATACAAAAATCATATTAAACGAACTAATAAATAAATAAACAACCACACAAATAGATAAATAAATAATCTGGTGTAAAATTGTGTGTAATTTTAAAATCCCTAGACCTATATGATACAAATATGGATCTAGACAACTATACTAGTGCTTACATTCTTGGACTTCCGTATATATATGATCATACCGATATTTAAAAAATCATTCCATACTAAAATATAATTTATTCATTCAAAGCTGAACCACTGACTTTTTTTCAAAGTTATAGATCTTATTTTATATCTAGATCTACATCTAGATCTATATTAGTAGGCCTATATTATTCAAAGACAAAGACATTAGAGTCTACTGTAGAGTATAATAAATATCAGATAGTCTACAGACTTTTTAAAAATTCTAAATATTTACAGTAGCAATATCCCTCTCAATTAATTTCTGGGTAAAGAAACTGGTTGTCATGGTGATTATTTATACTTAACGCGAATTTTAGCAGACGATAATATTTACATTTATTAGTCCGCTTTAAAAAATAATCCAACAGTCCAACACTAGATTCATAGTAAAGCAAACTTTGACGTCATAAATATTAAAACTGTCCCAACTTTAATGCATATTGTATGTATAAAAGACAAAATAAACCATAATAGCTCATCATAAATTTTATCCTGCTTTCAACAGTTAGTACAAAACAAAACCGGAAGTGGTTACTTAATGAGGGTCATATGAGGGATGGTCTTATATGAAATCATTTAATTTATTTCATAGAAAAAAGACAACTCTCAATCCGTTTGTAAACTCATTTTGTACGTAATCATACATACGTAACAAGGAATGAACCAGAGCGAAGCTCTGCTTAGTGTTTGACAATCGATAAGATAAAATGACACCTGGCAACCCCCAAACATAGTCCCGCGCACTAATGGACGATTACTCGCACCTGCTAAAATGTAACGAACATGGAAACGCAAGAGATGCATGTAGTTTGATGTAACGAGGGACATGATCAGTTCAGCTGTTTTGTTAAGGATTAATTGGATTGATATTGTTGTGGTTACACGGTTCAGTTTTGGATGAAGAAGTCCACGGGATCGGATGAACCTTTTATTACAGAGTAAGAAAAAAAGGGGGGGGGGATTTATTGTCATATTCTGGAATGTGGTGTCGAGTAGCCGGCATGTTATGTAAATTACCATCACGGTCTCTTACACCATATCAATAGTTCTTCTTTCACTGTTTCTATTGTTAAATGAAATTATATAGCGGTTGTTTATAAACTTACGTATGTCCTGGTTTATTTAACAAATTCATGATGAGTTTGAATGAATTGTTTTTATCTTTTCATATATATGATATATGTATAACTGTTTAAATAACATTATACAGCATAAACACTTAAATTTCCTCCAAACAATGGTGTTTATGGGCCAAGGTAACTTATTCTAAAAATTTGTTGCCTGGTGAAGAATACAGATTCAAAAATTTAGTTGTGAAATTCAATGCTATGACTTAAATTGACAACATTAATGTGTTTCCCTTTTAAACCAAAATTTTACCGGATGACATTAAAAACATTCATATGAAAAACTTCTCCTTTTTGGTATTTTAAAAGGTTTTCAGTTAAAACACCATTGTATATTTGAAGTGCAAGGTATGTAAGTAAGGTAGGTCAAGAGATCTGATTCAGCTTGACAAAAAAATCAGCCAAGGTACACAAATATCTAGGAATGGAAAAATGTGAATACCATACAGTAACAATAAGCTTCCATTAAATGGCAGATGTGATAACAAAACTAAGAATGGACAGTTAAAGTGAAAATGTGACTCTAGGCCCCTCAAATAGTCAAACTGTAAGAGCAAAAGAGTCAAAGCCCCCCCCCCCCCCTACACCTGCATTCCTCCCACCAGTACATGTACATCTCTGCTGTAGATTGCTTGCTTTTTCCCCAGACCCATTTTTCTGCAAGGCCTTGAAGGTTTTATCTAAACCACTGATTCTGTTCTTTTTTGAAAATGCATCACTCAGTATTTCTCAAGCTTGTGATTAGTTTTATACAGAAAATGATCGAAAGTTGAATCAAGATTTATATTGTAGAGTGTAGACATAATTGTGTTATAATGTACAAGGACTTCATATCAAGGTTAGAGGAGGGGGTTAAAAGAACGAAGGAAGTGAGGGTGAAGGAGTAATGCGTAAAATCTACGCCATCTGTCTTCTGTATGGTTCTAATGTCAGAATGAAATTAGGATCAGAATCCATCAGGCATCTTCACATTTGCTCACATGTTCTAAATTTGGCTCTTGTCTGTTGCAAATACATAAGCTGTTGCATTTGAGATTTTTCTTATACATTTTGTTTATTGCCGAATATTCAAGTACATGTATATATATTCTGGAAAGTCTAAAATATTTTGTCTATCACCTAAAGGCAATGGCAATTCATACAAACATTCAATATTCACAGAAATTAATGAGTCAAACTTGTAGTCAATTTGAATTTATTTCAGAAAAGAGACCAATTCAGGGTACATGTATTTAAATATCCTACATGTAAAATGGCCCTTTTTTGAGATAATTTGACTGCAAGTTATGACTCCTTAATTTCTGTAAATATTGAATGCTTTTATGAATTGCCATAAATGTTTTCTTTCATTATATTATCAAAATAAAAATAATGTAGATCCTAAAATGCTTTAGGAAATTGAAAAACCAAATTGACATTTAAGAGAGCTGTAACTGGAATTTCAATAAAGAGATCTTTGAAAGAAGCTATCGATCAGTGTTTTTTTTTTATTTATGTCAAATGTGCCTGTACCTTTTCATTTTGGAATTTTTTGTCCCATTTGCATAATGCTAAAAGATCAATGTTTGGGAAAAATAAGTGAAATTTCCATTGGGAAGTGTCCTTATAATGGACCTGATTTGAAGAAAAAAACCCACTGTCAATCCATGTTTTGTGCTTGTATAATAAATAATGAATATTGAATATTATATCAGAAGTATTGAAATTTAATAAAAATATGTGCTTTTGAATACTAGTATTACTGCAATTACTTTTATTGTCAACATTTTTGCTTGAATAAATGTTTGTATGAGTAACCATTACGCTTTACTAAATAAGTAGTCGGAGATTCTCTGGCTTTCTCCCACTTTTGATATCGGCGATCGCCCACAAATTAAACCACTGATATCAAAAGTGGGAGAAGGGCAGAGAATCTTGGACTACTGAATAAGAGATATTAGCCAGTGTAGCTATTCTATAACAATAGTTAGAACTAGATAGTGCATGTTCAGTGCCATTCACTATTCTGTAATGAAAGTTGCAAATTCATTGAGCATTCCTCATAATTATTACAAATTTAGTGGTTCTGTCCAATAGATAAGGTTGAATTGAGGTTATTATTGCGTCAGCCTTACTTGTGCTTGCACAATATAGCTCTGTTCAGCTCACCCTCACTAGGCAGCTCAGTTTGGTTATGGCCTTACTTGACCCGTCAGAAAGGCTAGATCCTTACTCAATGCCTCAGTTTGGTCTGACCTTTACATGATCTTTTCAATTAGGTCTGACCTTCACTAATGATACCATCGTTGCAAGCCACAGCATTTGAGTCCTCTCCCCCTCCCTATATGCTGTGGCTTATGGAGGGAGGGGGAGCGGACTCAAATACCGGGCTTGCGAAAATGTAATGATACCTTCTGACCTGAAAACTTTATACCTCAGCCATATTTGACCTTTTCTGGGGGCCTAAAGTTAAGTCTTATACCCCTGCTTCCTTCCTCAATTATACTTGCAGTTTGTATAGACTCTTATACCATATCTAGACATGTTAGAATTGACTTAAACAAAATACATTTGAAAATGCCCTCCCATACCCGCCAAAAAAAAAAAAAAGAAAAAACACCAAAATTTCAATTGAAAAAGAACTGCTGAAAATGGTGTGATTAGACTGCAAATCATTGCTAATAATATTTCCCGAACAAAGAGTTACTACTTTTGAGGTCAAGGCTAACAATTTTTCTTCACTTTAATGAAAGTAAAATAACTTATTTCATTGATATTATTAAAATATTTGGAAATGTGTATCATAAACATTCTGTAATTTAGTAAACAGCAATCATTGTATTGTTAACATATCTAAGTCCTTGACCTTTTTATGGTGTTGTAAAATGGAGCCATCAACTTTTCAAGATTCTGTTGATCTGAATATCTTACATTTCCAGTGGGAGGAATAAATTTAGTCTTTATTTACAGATGAATTTGATGTAAATAAAGGAAATACATTACAGTAATATGTACCTGTTCTCTCTGTTTTTCAGAGTATCGAATTCTAGGGAAAAAGGGTGAAGGGACTTTTTCGGAAGTATTAAAATGTCAAAATATAAAAGATGGCGGATATTGGGCGTGCAAGAAAATGAAACAAACTTATGACAGGTAAGTTGATAAGGAGAAACTTATTACAGCTTTGTCTTGGAGAATGCCTTTTTCATGTATTGACTTGTATTTAGCCTCTTTATTTATTTATAAAGCTTTGCACTATTTTTTCAATTTGTTTAGATCTTTAATGCTTGATTTTCCATTTAATTTGAACAGTTGTGTATTTCATGGGTCACTAATTTCCTTGAAGCTCAAAAAAAGCTCCTTGTAGAGATTTTGACTTAACTTTTATCAGACAATTATTTTAATGTTATGTTTGATTGTGACATTTTCAAATGTACGAATCCACACTATTTCATGTGAAGTATTTTTGTGTCATCTGTATACAGTGGACTTTCATGATGGATGCAGGACGCTAAACATGAGATACTGACTCCTCTTGGGCACCTGGTTTTAGTTATACATTCCAGGGGCCCATGAATATCCACTGCAGTGCATTGTGAGTGCCACAGTGACTTAATGTTTTTAACTACCTTCTTACAAAGGTGGGAGTTAGACTGTAGTGGTCCACATTTCTATCCATTTGTGTGTATGTCTGTCCATCCCTTATATTTACTATTATTTTCAATTAATTACATTAATGAAAGCTTATTAATGTAAAAGTTTAATTTCCTTCTCAGTTTTAAATATGTACTGTTGTGACATATATAATTATGATTCTTTGACTATGGACACTTAAATTAAGGTTGAACAGTAAAGTTGTCATATAGGCAATTTGGATTTGATTCTATGTTTAAACTGTTCTACTAGGAGTTTGTATATATAACTCCCTTTTACATGTTTGCAATATGACTAGAATATTGGAATGAAAGCAATTTTTGATCTTAACAAACCAGACCTACCATAGTGCAAGTTCGACATGTTAACAGGTTTTGTTATCACTTCAAACTAAGTACAATGTGTTCATAGCTGCTCATTAATGTTCAGTTTATCAGATATGTGCAAATAGGTAAAGATACTGAATCAGAGAAAGGAAATGGGGAAATAGGTATAGCAAGAAACCACTATAGACAGTATAACTGAAATGCAAAGCAAATTCGAAGCAAGGTCAAGGTCACAAGGTCAAAAGTTGTGGTATCAGATGAAAGTATTCATCATAAAGAACCTGTATGTGAAGTATCAGAGCCCTATCCCTATTGATTCAAAAGATATAGCCAAAGTTCAACTTTAAAAGTAGGTCAAAGTTGAAGGTCAAGGTCACTAGGTCAAAAGTCATGGCATAATTTGAAAGCTTTGGTCATGAGGAAACAATGTGTGAAGTATTATGTTTTACGTGCTGAGATTTTGTTTAAACCAAAAACTTTAACCAAAATGTTGACAGACAGACAGACGGTCAAACTGGAGGTCATTTTTGATAGTTTTATATCCCTCCAATCCCTACCAGTTTATAGATTACTGCAAATAGAAATACACCTTAAAATATATTTTATATTTTCATTTATATTGAACATAAAAATAAAGTAGGAGATAGGAATGGGGTGGGGGTGGAGGAGTAAGAAAGAGGAAGACTGGTTTTATTGTGATAATTTAGGTTATCTTTTTTTAAACTATAATATCTGCTTTTAGGTAGTGCAATAGAACCATGGAAACTTCAGTGAAAATAAGTTTTTTAATGTTAAGAATTAGTGGCATTATTAATACATTTTATATGTTTGTCACAATTAATGGTTTTGAAATGCCAAGGGTGATTTCTTTTTATGGTCATAGACAAAAAAGACTAAATGGAAAAAACTGATATTGGTATGTGGAAAAAAAATGAACAGATTTTTAAAGTACATAAAATGAAAGCCAATTCATTGCACTTTTGTGAAGTTTTCCCCTGCGTCCTCAATGGAAATAAAAATAAAATAAATTGTTAATCCATAAGAATGTAAATACTTAGTAATATATCCTCCAAAGGTAAGTCGTTTCCGATAAATAAATAAAGCTACACTTAGATGCCACCAAGTGGCATTTGAGTGTAGCTTTATTTATTCATAAGAATGTATCTTGGAATTTTGGGTCAAAATTTAAAGTCTGGTTTTAGTCTGGTGAGAATCTTTGATATATTTTTTGTATTTAAATGTGGAAGCCAGAGTAGCTAAAAATTTTAACACATGTTTAACACTGCTACAAGATGTTTGGTTGAAATATTTTTCAGTTTGAATATGGTTTATGAATTAAGATATATACCCGGTATTGATTGGCCGGTTAAGTGTTAATGACTTAATATGTTGTATGATTCAAGAAAGGAGGTGCTGTATGTTTTGTCGTTAAATTGTTGTCAATGTCTTGTTTAATAATGTGTCCACCGTGTTAAGGAATACTAGTCGATCGAGCTTGTTGCCCTGCATTGGAATCGAATATTATTCACACAGACAGAGGATCCGAGAGCTTATTTGATAGTAACCTACGACACGAGCATTGATACGAAGGATGTAGTCTTTTCACTCGGATCTTTACTTGGTGTTTCTATTAAATTACGAGATATCACGGGTCTTTCCATCCGTTCGTTAACGTGTACTAAAGGTCTCTCGCTAGACGCAAAATTGAAGTACATAATAACGTTTTTGACTTAGAGCAGATAACTTCAGGAATGCGACATTGTCATTTCCAGTACAGTCGCCAAGACTTTTCGTCTGGTTTACAATCAAACAACAACAATTAATAATGTTTACTTGTATATATTTGCAGCTTATAGACCGGCTTTATCTCTGTCCCGTATTTGATAGAGATATTTGGACTTGGTCCAGCATGTTGAGTTCCCGCCGTGTTGTGGTAACACTGTAGTTTGATACCTATGTCGTACTGTATTTCTCTAGATGTGATTTCCATGTTACCTTTCTCAACAGGTGACAAGTAAATGATTTGCTAATAATGAGATCCCGAGATCTCAAAGCAGTTAATAAATGTGCATTTAGCACTCTCCGGTATAAACCATCACGTGGACTTGGTCCTACTTTACTTGATATATTCATATATCTACTCTTCATATATGTTTGGTATAGGATTAGGCTGTTTAAAGACTGTAATTGCAAATGCAATCAAACTTGGATCTATCCATAAAGTCAATAACTACCTTGATAGTGGAGAAGTACATGTGTGTACAAAAACTACAGTCTCTCATACTGTAACAAAAACTCGCAATGAGATTTCCTTAAAAAAAGGGGGATGAAGTGAGTTAGAACGTTTTAGCGATGCATTCTCTAGTGGCAATGTTGAAAGTTTTAGAAGTTTACAACGTCGCAGCTTATGTTGAGGCAACTGTTGTGAATATTGCATTGGGCTTTCAGTAAAGTGATATTTGTCAACAAGTCGAGTCATGCTTACTGAAGTGTATTTATAACAAATTTGCATAGGCAAACGATAATGTATTATAGTTCGTCCTTACATGTTTAAGGTTGTGAAACATGGTAAAGATTCCCGGACTTAACCTTGGCGATTTTACTTTAGTTGTATTGGGTTCATTTACGGTTTGCGTTGCCATCTAGCAGGAGATGCGTACTTTTCATCTGAGAGAGATCTCACCTTTATTTCAACATCTACTCACAAATTTCATAAATGAAATGAAACAGCAAACGGTCATCATACACATAAAGAATTTAGAGTTTACAATAAAGCTCCAACCATACCCATTGTTGTCGAAGGTCTGGATCGTTCTTATGGTTAAAGATTCTGGTCTGTAATGATAAGTGTTTTAGTCTGGCTGAACGGGTGGTGATTTTGGTTAGTATTCACGAAGTCAGAGCCTGTTTCCCATACAGGCTTGGCATAGTAAAATACCCAACTTCCTCGGTAAGGGAAAGTTGTACTAAGACATTTAAAATGTATAAGATCCGCGTATGTATTTTGCCTTTACTGCTTGTCGAATCAGTTTGATTTTTAGGACAGCGACGCAATAATGTTTTCTGTTACTTCTTCGTAATTTGTGTAAATATTTAGTCTTAAAACCGTTGATAACAGCATATATGCATCTTTCATGTTAGTAGCCTTTTGCATACACACGTTCTGTAAAAATACATATACACGTTCTGTAAAATATACCCGAAACTGTTCTTAGATTACGGTATGATGGATTTATATATACTTTATTCAAGATATAACTACTTGTAACGGTGTACATTATGAATTCATTATGAATGTATTGAAGGCAGTGCTATGGCTTCCTGTAAGGAACGTATTCGTGGCCCTGGTTTCATAGATTGCTTATTTCTATGGGGTCAGTGCTATATTGCTTCCAGTAGCAATATATGAAATATAATGGAAACAATTAATGTTGTTGATCTTCTCAGCTTTGTCGATTGCGAACATTTTAACAAATGATTGCTCATTAGAGGATACACGTTTACGGCGACGATTGAAACTTAAAGCAATGTCAAGGTCAGGATACTGATTATAGAAATTCTTCTATTGTTGTTCATGGTCGTCAAATAAATATTCATATTGTTGGATAGTTTATGCCACGCATATATATGTCAAACATGATAGAATAATCAAGAACTAAGTAAGAATTCCGTGACGACGAACATTTATATTTAATATATAAAGTATTTGTGGAACAGAATTCGTAAACGAATCCTATAAATATATATGCATGTACGGTGTATATATCGCTCACACAATAAACGAAAACCATAAATGCAGAAAACCCTATAGACAGGTGTAATAACAGAACACCTTTAATACAACATGTGCTATAAAGCTCTGGAATATTGCAGTTAAGCGCAGTAATCATTACAGTAAACGAGCGGTGTAGCCATGCGAGCTAATGGTCTGTTGATTGGAATGGGGAGATAACCGTGATGTGTGTTAGGGACTGCTGATCGGCCTTCCGATAGTTTTTAGGGACATTTAAACAAATCAGATCTGATAGGCCACAGATTATTGAAATCATTCGATTGTTGGCATGTACCTATTATCACCCCCTGAATAAACTAGTTTAGAAGGTCAGACTATTTACCATATGTATAATCATATTTTATACTCTATGGTTTTGGTCCGTGTGAATTTGTTTGGTTGTGATGCTTGTTGACAACAACGATAGGTCCCAAGGCTGGTGTCATTATAGCAGACACAATACCCATGGGGGATCTGTTATATTTATTAGGACATCCCCTTTACTGTCCGTGCCCTTTTAATGAAGAAAAATCTAAAGTTGGGTGGGAGTGTTGAGCCATAAAATGTAAAAGTTTTTATTCAGAATGGTGGACCTTCTGCTATACTGCGCAGCCGAATTTATACGTGGGTATCTGTTGTATAGTAAGTCTTTCTGGGGACTATGTAGATATTCCTATAGATTCTGCTATGTAGAAATATGTTTGGGGATTCTGGTATTAAAAAGCAATTCTGTTGATACTGCCATGTACTACGTTTTCGGCAAATTCTTCTGTGTAGTAATTCTTCAGATTTTGTATTTATAAGACCTTCTTGAAGATCCTGCTGCGTAGTAGATCTTTCTTGAATTCTGCTGTGAAGAAGATCTCTCTTGAGATTTCTTCTGTGTAGCCGATCTTCCTGGAGATTTCTTCTTGTGTGGACGATATGATACATTAGTGATGTGGTGGTAGTAATAATGAAGAGGATGAGGACGATCTTGACTATTGTAGGCAGCCACACTACCACATAGCTCTTCATGAAATCACTGATAATGTCCTTTGGTTATGTTTTGTATCTGATGTTAAGCTGATGTACAGACGTGTTATGTAATCTGATATTTTTCACAATATGATACTGTCCATATTATATGGCACAATTCTACATTATCAGATCTGGAGGAAATGTGGGTTCCGTTTTATTTGTTAATATTGAATGTGCCGTGCGGACTTCAAAGCCGTCTCGTGTTTTGATCTGACGTGCAATCAATACTTTTAATTAATATAAATGCAGGACATCGAGATTAGCCCGAATATAACAATAAATTACATTGTAAAGGATGCAGGGGCTTAAGCCCCAAGCTTCGTCTGGGTCGTGTAGCATACTTTTGCATGTTAGTCGTACAGTACAAAAATCACTATAGAAAATTCACAGTTTATATAGAGGTTTAAGATATGCGTAAATAAAATGTATATACTGCTGTAAAAATGTTCAAAAACTACTTCGACATTGTTGTCTGTCTGTCTTTGCCTGTCTGTCTGGCTGGCTGTCTGCATATTGCACATTACACAAGTTTTACTTTTTTCAGTATAGAGCAAGTGAACAACCTACGAGAGATCCAAGCCATGAGGCGGTTAAGTCCGCACGCAAATATTCTGGAACTCCAGGAAGTCATATTGTGAGTATATGTCTAATATATTGTTATTCATACATGATTGGTAATTACACTGGTTGTGCTAAGAGGTGGCAATTTCTATTATATTGCTGTTTATATGTGATAGAGATGCAACGATATACCGCGATATGATATATGGCGATACATGGGTCACGATACGATACACGATACGATAGGGAACTCAAACGATACGCAAACATACGCCAATGTTACTCATTATAAAATTATGTTGCAATTTCCATGATAAATAGAGATGTTTCATATTTTAAAAATTGTAAGAAAAAGACCAAATGGATATGTTTTCAGTATATTCTTTATATTGTTATATTGTATCAGTTTGTATCTCATTTCTAGTATGAATTGTATTGTGTATTTCTTTTTCTCCCAAAGCTCTTTTATACATGTAGGATCTTCATGAAATCGAACGGGTACATTTTAACCCTGATTTCATGATAAGAAAATATATCACGATGCGTATCGTATCGCTGTTCAAGTATCGTGCTACGTATCGTATCGTGAGGAGCTGTATCGTTGCATCTCTAATATGTGATGGTAATTTACTAATTACACAGACTGTGCTGAGAATTGGTGATTTCTGTGATATTGCTATTTATATGTGATGGCAATTACACAGACTGTGCTAAAAGTTGGTGATTTCTGTTATATTGCTGTTTATATGTGATGGTAATTACACAGGCTGTGCTAAGAGTTGGTGATTTCTGTTATATTGCTATTCATATATGATGGCAATTACACAGGCTGTGCTAAGTATTGGCAATTTCTGTTATATTGCTATTTATATGTGGTGGTAATTATACAGACTGTGCTAAGAGTTTGTGATTTCTGTGATATTGCTATTCATATATGATGGTAATTACACAGGCTGTGCTAAGAGTTGGTGATGTCGGTTATATTGCTATTTATATGTGATGATAATTACACACAGTTGTCCAAGAGTTGCCGATTACTGTTTGCATGTTGCCTAATATTTAAAAACAATTCAGCAGTACTAGTTACTCCACTTTTTCACGCCGAACATACGAAGCGTTGTACTTAATTTTATAATAAGTATTATCAAAGTTGCTTTATATGTAATTATCCCGTTCAAAATCTAATAAGCCATAATGATAATGTAACATTTCCATAATGACTTATTGAATGTCATTTTCAAATGTAGGCATATCTCATTTATGAAGATATTTCTTTGTTCTACGGAATGTTCAATGCCAATATTAAGAAAGAAATATGTATCAAATTTGGGTCAGTCAACTACAGTTGTTTGGGCGTTTTTCAGTAGGGTGAATGTAGGTGTAAACAGAAATGAGATCGCTTACTAGATTTAAATAGATTCTGTACTAAATCCTTTACTTAACGTTTTGAAAAGGGCGAATGCAATTCCCGCTGGTTCATTTCGCACTAAGGAAAATTTCAATGTCAATGCAGTTTGTATATATTCTTTTTGATTGTAAATATGACTATATCAATAATATTCAAAGGAAAGGTGTGTATCTAATTTAAACCCTTTTCAAGATTTGATACAGCCGAACAGCTCGCGAAGAAAATTCAATGTTGAAACTACAAAAGTATTACCTGTATATCTCTCTCTTTGACTATTTGATTGAAATATGCACATTTATATTTAATTTACCTCTTTGAATGGCATCCTCTAAAGTAACAAAATAGTATATGGTTTACCGAAAGGATGTTTGGAAAAATAGTGTCGTTTTCGTTTTCTATAAATAAACCGTGTCGTCTAGATCTGTATCTGTACTTTCAATGTTTACATGTAATATGGTAAGGGTATGCTGGTTTAGGCGGATAATGCAACTAAGTATGAATGAAAATAAACATGAACATGTCTAATGAATACAAACATTTTAAACATGTCTAATGATTACATGATCACAGTCTAATCTATGTAGAATGTCTTCTGTAATACAGACACGAGAACAAAACAACAAAGGAATATCTTTTTTTATTTTTATCTCTAGCGACAAGAAATCAGGGACTCTTGCCTTAATATGCGAGCTGATGGATATGAATATATACGAATTAATACGAGGTAAGATTCCAGTGTACCTATGACAACACCATACATGTTATGTCATCATTAATACTAGTAGTGGAACTATGATTTCGCCAATAACACCGTGTCGTTGTGACAAATACCACCAAACATGTCATCATATATCCGAAAAAGAGGAACTATGACGACGCCCAATATGTTGCCTTGGCGACACTAATCATGCCATGTCGCCTTAAGAATGCTTTCGTATCCGAAGGACAAAACCGACTTTGCGCTGAAAGCCCTTGTCCTTGACCGTACCGCCAGTGACCAAGTGACAAATACTATTCACATCTAGTCCCTCACCATACAGCATTGATTTGGAGAACGTTTTCTGTATCAATATGTTTTTCTCACGCTGAGTATAAATCTCATATTGGATGTCGGGAAAAGCGTGACGAGCTTTCATTATTTATGCATGCAGCCCTCAACGTTCGTCAGAATGAAGCAAATGAAAGCGACCCCATTACAAAACTCCATTATATACCTGGAAACATGTATGACGGAAATTATACTTAGTATGTATTTGGGTATTCATAGTAGGATCTAGAAATTTTTGAAAGGGGGATAACTAATGTCTTGCACTGTTCGGTCCGGAAAGGGGGGTCACTCTAAAAATGGTTGAAAATGAGCTTTTTTAGTCAAATTTTCGGACAAAATGTGGGGGGGGGGTTGCAACCCCTGCAACCCGCGCCCTCTGAATCTACCAATGCGTTTTTGTCGGATCAGAATGATGACCTTGTCATTAATGTTAGGAGATATTTATGTTAATCAGTATTCTAGTATTTGAAAGTAATTATCACGTTACGTTTTTTGGTCTGTGGGAATATTACAGAGGTAATCTGTCAATCCGTTCATTTCGTAAAATTTGACAAAGTAACTCATACTTTCCTTGTCAGATTTCAATCAAAATTGGTATCATGAATGGCACCAATGTAATACATGAAGTGAAATATTTTGGAGATGGTAAACTGTTTTCGTTTGTGATTATTTTGCCACCATGACTATATGACATCAAACATCTTTTTATCATATCGTCACTGAACTCGTTTTGTAGAAAAGCTATTACGTAATGACATGGATAGCTTTTTATGTTACTTTATGCCATACACTTAGATTAATCCAGACCGTGGTATTCTTTATACAATTAAGATCAAGTCAATATCAGGCAGCGGATCTAGACTTTTGAAAATAGAAATAAAAAGGGGGAGAGGCTGTTTAAGGAGTCAAGATGAAAAAGTGAAGATGATATTTGACCCATTATAACCAAGTCTATTAATGTAATGTCGAAAAGGACTCAGCACGCCCGCTAAATCCACATCCACCACTGATAACAAGTGGAGATATAATGCACATGATACATGTATTTAAGAATAGATGTTTGGTTGGTTAAATGAAAAGTTGTATTCATATGAGGAAGGCGTACACTCGATTTGATAATATCTAATGTATAGAAGGCAGTCAGTGAATAGGTCACAATGACCCAGTAAGAGAGCGCTTGATGTTTTGAATACTCCGTAGTACATTATATAAGCAAAGAGAAGTTGCTTTAGATAGCATTGTGTAGGGTCAGTTACTCGTTCCATTTAGAAATAGGTCCGTGATAATTTTAATAAAATAACAATTTCCTTATATAGTGATATACACAGTTTACAATACGGACGTTTGAAACACTTGTATAGAATTTAAATTCTTGTTTCGCTGTTACCTTTTTCTTTAGGGGTTGACATGATAGATATCCCGTGTCATGTAAATGACACGTATTTATCGCTGTTTACTTGAATGCAGGCTGTTGCTTTGACATGATAATTCGTAGTACAAACTGAAGAGACGATCATCGAACACTCTCTTTGATGCATAATTTACGACACGTATATAGTATGATTAGTGGACCAGGTAAGGAGTGCATCAGTTTAATAACTTACAACAGTAACCTTCCCATAATTCGCAAGTCATTTCGGACTGCCATCTTCTAAAGTCATTTAAAACTATCATTTTCTAAAGCCCAAATGTTTTGATTACTTTAAATGCATTAGACACGGTCTAACTGTCGGAGGAGTAAAATTTACAATACGTGGGTTAAAAGGTTTGGGTTATGAGATCGTGATTTGGTGCTTCATCTTCGTGGAGGTCTCCGTGGAAAACTTTCGATAGAGAGGCGGTCAAACTGGGCTACGGTACACTCAAACAACTGACTTTATTTCCCTCCGTACTGCGGCCATTTAGAGTCATTGGAATTTAAAGTCTTGATTTCGGAATCCATTCATTTACATAGATTGAAAGATTGCACGGGAGTCTAGTTAATATATTTACATATTGTTTAAAGGGTATCCTTGTATACATGTATATGTACCTTAGTATAAAATAAATGTTATTTGCTACTTGGTGCTACAAAAAGTTACGAGTGGTTGATGACGGTTACTGAACAGCCACAATAAACTGTGAAGTGCCCGATAAATACTGAACTGGAATCGTAACGTTAAAGGTGCAGTGACGATTTAAAGCAAAGAGGGTGGTGAATCACTGAAGTTTGATTTTGTTTGTTTAATGCGGTCGAGCAACAATATTTCACATTTTGGTGGGGTGCCTTCCTGGTCTGTTGTACATACATTTTGACCTGTGAACCAAAACCCCGCTGGAACATTGACAGATCTTCTACATGATAGTCTGGAAGAATATAGATGGAAACAGTGTTTCATATTGAATATTAACTCCAAATGTTTTAATTTTTAAAACTCAGGAGAAAATTCATCTTGCATTGATAGTCTATCATTGAATCGCCCTGTCGCGTGGCAGTGACCGAGTGTAAAGCTCAATATCTAAGATCTAGATTAAAAAGTATTCTTACGGCCCAGACTTCAAACCTTACTGGGGGCAAAATATGATAAGTCACTTTACGAAAATCCTATCTGAACGGCAGGATTAAACTCGGGTTGTAAGATGAAATATTTAGTGCAACACCATCAGACAAAGCTTCCTTTTAGAGTTTGTACCTGATACATTTATTTATATATAAAGCCTTGGCTTGTGAAATCATTGATGATTGAAGATTTGATATTGAACTAGTTATAAAACGTGGAGATATTTGCAGGAAGGGAATAAATCTTGACATGAAGTAGTTGGGCTTTTCATTTTTAGCGGAGTTACAAACTTGACTCTTAATTTGATGCGTAAGTCCAATACCTTTAGTGCTATTGCAATGCCTACACTTGCTCACCATGAGTGGAAGCTATGCCCGGTTGTTTCTGGGGTCAAAAGGTCAAGGTCATAGTAGTGGGGTATAAAAAATTGATTTCCGGACCATAAGTTCAATACGTTTAGTGCTATTACAATGAAACTTCATACACTTACTCACCATGAGTGGAAGATGTGCCTTATTATTTCTGGGGTCAGAAAGTCAAGGTCATAGGAGTGGGGTATCAAAAATTTGGTGTCCAGACCATAATTCCAATATATATAGTGCTGTTGCAATGAAACTTCATGCATTTACTCACCATGAGTGGAAGATGTGCCTTATTGTTTCTGGGGGTCAAAAGGTCAAGGTCATAGGAGTGTGGTATCAAAGATTGGTTTCCGGACCATAAGTCAAATATGTTTGGTGCTATTGCAATGAAACTTTATACACTTACTCATCATGAGTGGAATATGTACCCTATTGTTTCAGAGGTTTTGCAATTTGGCACATTGCATCTGTAATGCATATCTCTTGTTCACATTTAATTGCACCAAGTGTTAAGTTGTTATAAAAATGTAAATTATGAAATACAAAAGATGAGAGCTTTTGTTTTCATCACAAGGGAAGTGAGAGAGGGAGTTTCACATGCATTATAAATGTATCTCATATATTTCTATTTCTGCTTTAATGATGAAAATTATTGATTTCAGGAAAGAGACATTATCTTCCAGAAAGAAAAGTTAAACATTATATGTATCAACTTTTAAAATCTGTTGAGCATATGCATAGGTAAGGGAGTTCACTCTCACACAAGGCAGCACCTGCTAGAATAGCTCGCACCTGTTTGCTGTTTAGCACCATTGCCTAGGTGACATCATGTATTCACTGCTGCGAGATTTATCATATTTCACCAGGAGCCAGTTGTTCGAAACTTTAATCACTGGTTAAGCCAACCAGTGGTTGAAGTTTGAGAGACAATTAATTTACTGTATTAGATTGGTGTTTAAATTGCTACATTACATTACAGTACTGGTTTCATATGTTGTTAATCAGTACACAGACAATGACTTTAAATCTTCTTATTTCAAAGATATAGTCAGATGAAATATAACCATTGGTCAACCTAACAAGTGGTTAAAGTTTCGAACAACTGGCCCTAGATGTTCAACATCAGACAGGGATGTTAGATTAAAAAAATAAACATTATTTTGATTCAAGCTCTCGATTAAATGTAAATACTGAAGTGTCTTTTCTTAAATTAATAAGATATTTCAATTTGTAACAAAATTTATCTTGTAAATTAGCTTAACCAGATCATTTTTCTTTTTTCCTTAATTTAAGGGATATTTCTTTTGTTTTTAAAAAATTTACTCAGCAATTGAAATGAAGATATTGAAAGATTATTCATAAACACAGATCATTGTTTATTCAAATCAGTCATCAAAATATATTTTGTAGGAAGTACATCCCTCTCTAATGTCGTGCATTAGCCTTCAAAGGAATTTTTTCTAGCTTTCTTAGTGACTTTACCATATTATACTTCCATCCAGCATGCATGGTGAAGGTATAAGCTCTAGAACCAGTAGCTGCACTATGTAGTTAGCCACTCACTGTCCTCTGTACTAATTCCTACTTCCACTTTGCAGACAGGCGTACCTATCTCCCCGAGCACCTTGTTAAAACTTACATGTATCAGCTATGTAAATCAGTAGACCATACCCATAGGTATGTAAGCTTTGTTACCTTGGAAGAAATCTCACCTCCTAGCATTACTCCTCAATGTAGGTTTGCAATTTTAATGTACGTTTATTGATTCTTTTGAAATTAATGTGCATAGTAAAATTTTCAGCATTCATGTAGACAGTAAATGACAACTCAGGTTACTCTCTAGAGATACATGTATTCTGAAATTTTTCATTATTTGTATCATTATGTGTAACTAATAAAACTGAAGGGAACTGTTATAATGATACTCCGTTATCACCTTACACCAATTCTTATATACATCGTTTAGATGGGGATAGTGTTTATTTCAATTTTTCATGATTAAAAGGACCAGAAAGGAGTACCAGTAGTTTAGCTGTTTAAATACTATAAATTTTTCATATTTGGTGTACAGCATTTGCTTACTCTACCAATCCTGTATCATATGGCTTGCAATGCTATCTGGAGTATTCTCCTAGTATTATCTGGTGTAAGCATCTCAACCTCCTTAAAAACTTTCATTACATGTCACCTTAGCTAAAGGTCCATATGATCATGTTTTGTTCATCCTGTGTAAACTGTTCATATTTATATTTTCTTTTAATTCATTACTCTTATGATTTTGAGCAAACCAGGTGGGAATGAAATACTTATGGTCCCATGCAAGTTTTGTCATTTTTCTTTACCAACTCCAATGATGTAGATGCAAGGATGGGGGTCAATAGGTCAAGTGTGCTCCTCTGTAAGGAGTTCTAAAATCAATTTTATTTTCACTCTTTTTTCAACTTAATGTTTAAAGTAATTTTAACACTACTGGGGTATTTTATGTATTGTTTCATGATGAAGAGTGTGAAATGTATTCAAATTAAATATTTACTGTACATCTAGAAAATGTAGCCACTGCATAACGTATATGCATTCATTTGTTTAGTGAAGACATTTTTCAGATATTTTAGTGAAAAAGTGGGGCATCTGCAGTTTAGTACTTAACAAAGATGTAAGACTTCAGGACCACATACACATTTTCATAAAACTCATGAATTAAGTATTCGAGGGTGCCATTCTTTTGGAATTTCATAAAAAGGCTTGCTTACTCAGTTGCACATTAGGGCCCTTTGGGCTTTTTACAGTATGTAAATTTATGTTTATCATAAGTCATCCCCCATGTTAAAGGTAAAAAGATAACATACAGTAACTGTTATCAGAAGGTTGTAGAGATTAAGTATAATATGTTTAATATCTGCATAACATATTTTTTTTTTTAATTTTATGATTAATATTTGTCATTTTAGGAATGGTATATTTCATAGAGATGTCAAACCAGAGAATATCCTAATAAAGGTAAGAAAAATTGTTAGGATAAACTAATTACTAGTCATTAAGATTTGGACAAGTTCTAGCCCATAATACATTAAGGACTGGACTAAATGTGATCCATAATATAACAAAAATTGGACTAGTTGTGGTCCATGTTACACCAAAAGAACTGGACAAGCTTTGGTCCTTGATACACTAAGGACTGGACAAATTGTGATCTATGTTATATGAAGGACTGAACTAGTTGTGGTGTCATAAAACAATAAGGAATGAACAAGTAGTGGTCCATGGCACATTAAAAGACTGGACCAATTATAGTCCATTATATGCTAAGGACTGGACTAGTTGTGGTCCATAACACATTAAGGACTGGACTAGTTGTGGTCCATGATATGCTAAAGACTGAACTAGTTATAGTCCATGACACATTAAGGACATAACTAGTTGTTGTTCGTGATATACTAAAGAGTGACTAATTATGGACCATGACACACTCAGGAGTTGACTTGATGGGACCCATGGCACATAATATGTGTGTTAATAACAAACATTTGGTTCTAAACATCCTTTGAACTTACATAGATTTCAGTAATTCTCAGATTTGGTCTCTGTCCTCAATTGGTTTATCTACTGAATGATTTTTAACAAAAAGATGAGGAAGAAATGGCACAGAAATGGTTGACAACCAATCAGGTGGCAGTATGTTTAGTAATTACACGTACAATGTATGAAGACAAAGGCCAAGTTTGAAAATGTTTGAGATGGTTGTGTGTTAGAGACAGGGCAGACCGTGATTGTGTACTTGACATGTTTAGGATTAGAACTTCATATAATGCTCTTACTCACTAAATGATACATGTATAGTTATTTCCCTTTAAGATTAATTTGTTCAGCTGGATTAGAGATTATTTATATTATTTGTGCGGGATTGGGAGAGGGAGAGGTTATGATAATATGTTTATTATAAACCTATTGTAATGAGAGATTATTATGATATAATAGTCCTGACTCACACAAACAGGATCATTCTAGTAAGCTCCTGGTATCTAATATTCATGATATTTAAATTGCATTGGGATAAAGTCAAATCATTTGAAAATTTTAAATTGATATTTTGCTATTTAATTTCTGGATTTAGATCAGTCTTTTTTATTACATAAAAATTCTGGCTATAATGTTGGAAGGAAAGTCTCAAGATTCATCAATCCAAGTTGCCTTAAGTATTTAAGCGGAATGTTCTAAAATTTCATTTATTTTGATAATTCTGCAACATGTTGATCAGGAAGGTCATACTTCAAATTCTCCTGACAACTTATTTTTATGTTCATTGCAGGAGATGGAGAAAATTTTGGCATTATGTCAGAATATGATCTCTTAAACAGAACCTTTTTCCTTGCATCAAGTTTGTCTATAGTATATGGCCAATAAACCACAACTTTGATAAAAATTATATCAAATAAGAAGTATAAAATTTATACAGACTGTAGTACATGTTGTCAAGTCTTTCGTGGTAATATAAACCTGAAGCTGTTCATTAGCAATAAAAGCATTAAGATGCCACATTAATTGGGACACCAACTCTTTCTTTACTCAGCAAGTTACATATTGGCCTGTCATCTTTGTTAATGTGACAATATCTATAGAAAATGTCTTGGATGTTTCAGAAAGTCACCATGCCAGTGGGCAATCAGACACTTTCTTACTGAACTTATCATTTGATAAAAAAGGAGGGCTACATGACTGCATACAATAATTTTCAAGACTAGCTTAATTTTTCTCTAGCATCATTCATTTTTAATTTGGTCCTGACAAGGCATTACTGGCCTCTAGTCTTTGATCTAGATGTCTTTTACCATTTACATGTACTTTAAATATTCATCAGTAGACTTCTTAAAAGGAGACTTGTAAGAGGAAGCATTTATCATTTAAGAAGCATGAAAATGATTTCAGTATTGATTATATTGATGTACCCATCTGGACATATAATCCAACATTTGTTTTATGTAATGTGTCACTAAAACATGTTATATTAAGGTCTTTCTAAATTTAAATTCTAAATATAGTTTCAGATCTATTTCTTCTTCTATTTTAGATATGTATCTTAAACAATATTATTTACTTTTTTATCATCTTTGGTGTCTTAAGAAGTTTTGTTTAAATTCATTTAATCGTTTCAATATTACAGGAGGACTTGTTGAAACTGGCAGACTTTGGTTCCTGTCGAAGCGTATACTCTAAACAGCCCTACACAGAATACATTTCCACACGATGGTGCTTATTTCTTACAATCTACTTGTTTATTTTTTGTATGTATGAATCACCCTGTTTGTATGACTGTCTGTCCTTCCATTTGCCCATCAGAGTTTTCTGGTCCATAGAATCTATATGGTTGCTTTAATCAGGTTGATACTTCACAAAATTGTTACTCATGACACAAGTATGTCGTTACATTTAACCAAAGTCAAATCTCAATGGTCACGGTCACAGTGAACCTATCACTGAAATTGGTGTCAGATCCATAAAATATTAGCAGCAACATGGATTTGCTTAATTCTTCACAATAAAGATGTATCACGTTATAGTACATATTATCAGATTTAAGATTTCTTTCGCATATAATTTCTTTTGTTTAAAGAAAATATTTCAAGTAAAGTGATCAAGCATCTTATAAATTGTTATAACAGAAAAAAAAGTTTAATATTTTTATATTGAAGTAAGTTACAGGAATGTTTTACTTTAAATGTTTATGATGTCTTTAAAGTTTTACCTTAATTTGTATGATGAGTTTGAAATGATCTACTATAGGTATCGTGCTCCAGAATGTTTATTAACGGATGGTTACTACACCTATAAAATGGACATCTGGAGTGTGGGATGTGTATTCTTTGAGATATTAAGGTAAATTGTAGTAAGATTTCCTCCCATGTGTAAGTATACAAATAAATGAAAAATGTAAGATAGAAACGCACACTATGAAAGAGATCAATATACATGTACATGTAATATCAGAGATTTCGGAGTGTAGAATTTGGTGACAAAGTAGCTATCACTTTTAGATATGTAGAACTTTATAATGAGAAGGCAGTGACTGAGTGGGCTAAAGTACTGCCCAGGAACACACTGTAGTATTTTATCTCTGTCCTGTTGATGTATGATGCCTGGTGGGGACAGGTGAGAATAATAGAATTTAGTGATAAAGTACTGTCCTGGAACACATTGTACCATCTTATCTCTGTCCTGACAGTGTATGATCCCTGGTGGGGACAGGTGGGAATAATAGAATCCTGTGATAAAGTACTGCCCTGAAACACACTGTATGATCTTATCTCTGTCCTGTCGATGTATGATGCCTGGTAGGGACTAGTGAGAATAATAGAGTCCAGTGATAAAGTACTGCCCTGAAACACTGTACCATCTTATCTCTGTCCTGTCAGTATATGATCCCTGGTAGGGACAGGTGAAAATAATAGAGTCCAGTGATAAAGTACTGCCCTGGAACACACTGTATGATCTTATCTCTGTCCTGGCAGTGTATGATCACTGGTGGGGACAGATGGGAATAATAGAATCTATCACCACTTTGTGCTGTCAGGGAAATCCCACCCCAGTGTCAAAGATCCAAATTTAGGCTTGTGTGGTTGTGAATATCATAAATCATTGACACAAAGGTGGGGTTATTTTTCTTTCACCCCTTTTTAAAAGCTGATAATATATGTTTACTTGTCAATATGCAGGGATTCTGAAAGTTGACAAGCAATTCTGTGTTTGCATTGTAATATCACTGGTCGTGCATTATGACGTCACATTAGGGGGAACTTAAAAACATTTGGGGGCATTGAACAGAGTTGCCTTAGAATGCGTAAACCCATAGACCATTCTGTCTGGAGTAAGAGACAGTCTGCCATTGTATCTGCCTAATATCTGTTTTTCTGTAGATGCTTCACTTTACCCCACTATTTTACACTTGCCACCACACATACAGGTGAAATGATACTAGTAATTCCTTAAACGGTAAATTGATATTTTGCTATTGCATCAAATTGAATATTAAAAGATATGTAACTGTAAATGATACATAAAAAAAAGGTTTTTGTAATGTATCAAAATATCTTGATGCAATTAAAGTAGAGTATCAGCAGTGGATACCTGTAATGTTTAAATAGGAGTAAAACTCTTAAACATGATTTTTACAGTCTTCACCCACTTTTTCCTGGTTCAAATGAAGTAGATCAGATAGCTAAAATCCATGACATTATGGGAACTCCTGAACCAAATGTGCTCAACAAGTTCAAAAAGTAAGTAAATAAAATCTTCTGTAGCAGAATGTCCTCAATAAAACTAAGATGTGAGTACCCCGGTAAACATATTTTTCGTAACTCTTATGTCCTGTCTAAGTTTAAGAAGTAATTCAACACACTCTGCCAAACAAACTGTCTTCAGAAAGTTTGAAAAATGGATGTAAACACAGTCTCTGAACCAGATTTCCTTAATAGATTCAAGAAGTCATATTGAATACATATTTCTGCATACAATCTACTTATGTTTTTCTCTTGTATTTTATAAAGATGCATACATGTATATGTTTGGAAGTCAGTTTTTATTGATGGAGAATAATATGAATAGTGATAAATGAATATAAATAAGCAATATATAGGGAGAATACTTTTCCTTTCATAAAGGAATGAAAATTATTGATGTTTTTTTCTAATCTATATCAGATCAAGGGGGATGAATTTCAATTTTCCTACCAAGAAAGGGACTGGATTAGAGAGGCTTTTGCCCCATTGTTCACAGGATGTTGTGGAATTGATCTACCAGATGTGTACATACGACCCAGATGACAGAATCTCTGCCAAACAAGCTCTAAGGCACTCATACTTCAAAGATCTCAGGTTAGTATACTCAGACAGATTACAAAGAGAGTGTTCAGAAAGACAAACTGTAAAATCAGGTTAAAGTGCACAGAATTTAGTATCAAATCAATAATTTTGTTATTCCTTATATAGGAAAATTTAGTGTAGTGGTTTACTGATTGTTTTCTTAAGTATCATTAGTCAAACATTTTTGATTTTACAGCAGATTTGTCTTTTTGATCATATATTTTTATTTCATCTTAATGTATACATTATATGCAATATATGTAAATGCAATTTACATGTTTGCATTCCTCTTAAAAGATGAAGATTCTAGAAATGTATTGCATACCATACAAATTTTAGGAAAAAAGACAGTAGGTAAAGTATGGTTTTGTAACTTGCAATGTTATGGTATGTGATTGTTCTAACTTTGAATTGTAGTTCCTCATCTTGTCTGTACGTAAGAGAGTTTCTTATGTTTCTTTAGAATTATATGTATGTCAGGGGGTATTGCAGTACCGTGTTGTCTATCATCATTAGTTGTCACTTCAGCTCATTAATTTCGGGAAATTTTATGAAATCCAAATTAAAATTGTACATGAGTATATGATGCAATATTGGCAAAGCTGTTGCTGTCATACGTTTTTCTTGAAATAAAATTTGTAATGTTTGTTTGCAATGCAAGTTTTAAGGTGATAAATGTATGTCATGTAGATCAGCATTTAGTAGATGTTGTGCTTTGTTTTATTACAAGATAGAAGTACATGTCATTTGTATGTGATTTTTTAATTCATACAAAGGTTAAAAATGATCCATGAAAATGCATCTCTCTCAAAATGTAGAAAATTTAGTTCTACCTAACTTGCAAAGTATAACTTTGTAAATCTAATTTAATATACCATTTTTATTATATGACCGTCATTACATATTATGTTATGGCACTGTCCGTACATCCGTCCGTCCGTCTGGGGTCATGTTTTTCGAACTTTTTTTGCCGTCTTTCAAGATATTGAGTTGAAATTTGGTATATAGCTTTATTTCAAGCGGCGTGAGTACCAGTTCGAGTTTTGTTACGATTGACCTACTTTTGACGGATTTATGGCCCTTGGACTTAGAAATTTCAAAAATTTCTCAGAAATTCATTAAAAATCAATTTTTTGTCAAAACATTATGAAATTTATCATGAAACATGTAAAATATACCAACTATCACGTATATTACAGGTTTTAATATCTTTTTCTTCATTTTTGAGAAATTTATAATTTTAGGGGGGAGAGGGTGACCATATGTCCTAGGTCATGTTTTCTGGACTTTTTTTTGCCGTCTTTCAAGATATTGAGTTGAAATTTGGTATATAGCTTTATTTCAAGCTGCTTCAGTACCAGTTCGTGTTTTGTTACGATTGACCTACTTTTGACAGATTTATGGCCCTTGGACTTATAAATTTCAAGATTTTTTTCAGAAATTCATTAAAAATCTCTTTTTTGTATAATTTTAGGGGGGAACCATATGTCCTAGGTCATGTTTTCCAGACTTTTTTTTGCGGTCTTTCAAGATATTAAGTTGAAATTTGGTATTTAGCTTTATTTCATGCGGCGTAAGTACCAGTTCAAGTTTTGTTACGAGTGACTTACTTTTGACGGATTTATGGCCCTTGGACTTTTAAATTTCAAAAATTTCTCAGAAATTCATTAAAAATCTATGTTTTGTCAAAACATTATGTAATTTATCATGAAACATGTAAAATGTACCAACTATCACATATATTACAGGTTTTAATATCTTTTTCTTCATTTTTGAGAAATTTATAATTTTAGGGGGGAGGGGGTGACCATATGTCCTAGGTCATGTTTTCTGGACTTTTTTTTGCCGTCTTTCAAGATAATGAGTTGAAATTTGGTATATAGCTGTATTTCAAGCGGCGTCAGTACCAGTTTGAGTTTTGTTACGATTGACCTACTTTTGACAGATTTATGGCCCTTGGACTTATAAATTTCAAGATTTTTTCAGAAATTCATTAAAAATCTATTTTTTGTCAAAACATTATGAAATTTATCATGAAACAAGTAAAATGTACCAACTATCAGATATATTATGGGTTTTGATATCTTTTTCTTCATTTTTGAGAAAATTATAATTTTAGGAGGGGGGGTGTTGGGGGGGGGGAGGCTTGTACTAAAAAATTTCAAGGTTTAGTAAACATCAGATGTTTTTCATGAAAATCATGCCAAATGCCAATTGATCCCATCCAAATTAAGCGAGGGGCGTATTATGCCACGGTAGGCGTTGTTCTTGTTGTCATTTGACTTGTACACATAAGTTATAGAGGTTTATATAATGATTATCATAGAAACATTCAGTGAGATGATAGTTTTGACATTATCATTTGGGCTGTTCGATATAATGTTTTTAACAAAATTTTCAATCATTTTGCACTTTCAACAAATAATTTTTGGGACAGTTTTACCAAATAATTGCTCCTCTTTAAGACTTCCATTTTTTCCATAGTTTAATCATTGTATACAAGAGCTTCACTGAATAATCTTGGACTTCATCAAAACTACCAGGATGGGTGTATCACATCTGATCTCTATTATTCCTGAAAAGAAATAATCTTATTATGATATAAAACAAAAGACAAACATAGAAATTATTCATGAAGTGAGCATATTCCTGTTTGTAACTAATGTAGGGATGCAGATAAAAGAGCAGCACTGTTGGCTAAGCAGAAAGCTCAAGAGGAAAAAGAGAAGAAGATTCTACCTGCAACGTCAAGGATGTCGCCACAAAAGGAGGAAACATCCAATATAGAGATTGATACGTCACGCACTGAAGCCAAGAAATCACAGTCAGAAAATCTCTCCATTCCAAGTCTGCCAAAGGCACCTTCTCTAGGAGCTCATCCTCATATTTTCAAAGATAGGAAAAAGGTGGATAGAGTTGTAAGTTTGAATAAGAATAAGAGATAGGGAATTGGGAGTTCATGATTGTTTCCAAATGGGTTTTTTTTTCATTTTTTTTTTTTCTTTTTGACTTTTTTTGAGTTCTTTTAATGAGGGGTAGGATTGATACATAAAAGAACTATTACTACATTATGTTGGTCTTTGTTCGTTATGATAAATATTACCTTAGCAACAGTCAGATATTACCACCCATTGTTGTTTGTTATATTCTTGAAATAAAGCAACCCCACATAGATAATATGCTTGGCTTGGAACAGAGAGGTTCAGGTTTTGAATCTGACTTGCAACTGTTTGGAGTCATGTCTTTTACTTGTGACTGTATAATCTGATTCCCATGTCACGGTTGACTGCATCATGTAGAAATTCCCTCAATGGTATGGATGGGCCTATTACAGAGGTCTGAAATTTTGTTCAAGGCACCTGTCAGATAATGTTACCTTACAAATTAAATAGTCATGGTATAAAGAAACTGACAAACAAACCAAAAAAAGTGGGAGGGTCATAAAGGATTACTCATACCCTTATATAGAGACCGAAATGTGTGATTAAGGGAATTATGTTCAATAACTACATGTAATAGTTGAAGCCATTAAAATAACATTAAAGACATACAATTTCAAACATGAATAGATTTAAATAAATGAGGTTTTTTTTGTTAATATAAAAGTCTAATTTCTGTGTTATTCTCTGTAATATTGATAAAGAACTAGCATATAAATTTGTATAATTTTTCTTGCAGCGACGGCATCGGCGTGTTTTAGCAGAAAGCACTCATCAATTTAATCATACTGGTCTTAGTTTGCCAAAAGTGTCCATGAACCCTTCATTTCACACTAGTTCTTTTGCCGGGTCTATCAATAATTCTCACAATCCTTCCAGCACAACTATGTCCCTATTACCCAGTCTCAGTAGCACTTATAAACCTCATAAGGTACGTACAAGCTTAGTTCATATGGAGAGTGTTGTTTTGCATGTGTTTTATGTGTAATAAGGTTTGGATGTTTACTTGTGTGATAATTCTAGCTTCATTTGTAACTAGTAATTATATGTGATTAAGTGAGTGCAAAACAAAGTGAAAATTGTCATTGTATATGAAAGCTGTGGAATTAACTATTAAAGTAATTTCTATTCCATTGGAAATCTTTCAAGTTTTCTGTATTATTTTGAAAATATTGATTACAAAACTTAAGCAAATATTCAAATTTGAAACATCCAATTCTTATGTATACTTACTCAAGAATCCTCTTACACATTTTCTTGTCCTTGCACCTAAAAAAAGCCTGTATTGTAAATAGCCATTTCTTTGTATGAATGTTTGTATTATTTTTTTTCAAAAATCTAGAGAATTCTGAGTTTTATTATTCATAAAGCTGGATCAAGAGAAAGGAAAATTTTCAAGGGACAAATCTGTGTATTATTTAATTTGCTTTCTAGTTTTCCAAGTTATGGTAAAACCTCACGTCCTTGCATGGTAACATATAAGTTTTCCTGGCTAAAAAATAATAAAATTAGGTTGTATGTCAAAACCAGGTCTTACCTGATAGAATGAGTCCTGTTCTGATCAGTTCTGCACATTATTAAGAAATTTCTTGAACCAAACATTGAACATTAAGATAACAAAAAATGAGTCTCATATCATAATACATATTTCATATATGTTTGATAAAAAAATAAGTAGTAAATCTTAAAGATATCTACTACTTGGTTTTTTAAACTTTCTTAAACTTCAACTATATGACTGCATGCTGAATTGATGTTTAGCTCATCAGATTCTATGACCCAAGTTAGCTTTTGTGATGGTGTTTGGTCCATAAAATTTTCAGTTTTCTCCCATCTCTTGCCAGGTAGATTTTAATGAAATTGGACTTGTGTGATCCTTAGTGAGGAGATGCATAAATGCTGAGGGGTAAAATTAGCTTAATCTGTAAAAAAAAAAATGTTCAAGATTCCATCCTCAATAGCTTCTTTTATACAGAATCCTTATTGCATGTAATACTAAGTTTGTTCGAATTAATGCGCTGTGATATTTGGCTCTGCTATATATATAAATATATATATATTTATACCGGTATATATATATATATACATATATCACAAATTATGTACAACAAAAAAGATGTACTAACAATCTAGATGGCAACTTGGATAAAACTGTCTGTGTCTTTGCCCTTTGCATTGAAAATAAGGTGTATATCATATTTTAAAACAAGTATTAAGACAATTATTTTAAAGGTTTATCTCTTCAGTTAACCATCTCATTTGAGTTCAAATGAGTGGTTTGAACGTAAATGGGTCTCTTGTCATTACACATTTCCTCTCATTGTAAAATACTCTTATTAAAACCTTTATTTTAAATTGGTTTCTTCTTTGCACTATACAGCAGCCATTTATAGCAGGTATGTATTAGTAGATAAAAGTGTAGCTCTCTGTCTCAGGGATAGTGTATGTGATTATTATCGTACTATGTGTATTATTAAACTTTTCTCAGATTTCTAAAAAGGTTAGAAAATTACTGTACTAGGAGAAAAAGATAATAATTTTTTTCAAAAGTTTGAATCTGGGAGAAAAAGTATCCAATTTCACATGAATTTTCAAAAATAAAAGCCAATAATTGTTAGCGAATTGTGAATAAAGTGATATTTGTAAAAGTTACAAGCTTTTATTTAACATAGAATCTGTTGGTAATGGTAGTGTAAATCTTGAGTGAAAAATACTTGCTCTAGTTTGTCGTTAAGGGATATGAAGTTTTAACATGTTGGAAGGTTTGGCTTTTAATATTAAAAGTACTAACAAGTAGTCAGTGGTTTGATATGACATTTTATGGAAGTAGTAGATTTTCTTCAATACCTGAACAATTTTTGTGTAGTCACACGATCTATGTACATCATTATATACCACTTTTATTAGAAAACTTAGTGTTAATTCATATTCACATTTATGTAATTAAACAATGGCAGATCCAGAACATTCAACATTCAAAGACAGTTTTCTCATATAACAGATGAAACCTAAGGGGTTTCAAAATTGACTGTTGAAAAATTTACTAATTATGAACTTTGTTTAGAAAATTTTCTTTCACTCCCTGGATCTACTACTGTTATTTTGTTTAAATGCAGTGAATTGGATTAGCTGTTTTATTTTAGAATGAAATTTTCACAAACTTTAAGCATGATATTAATATTTATGATTTTCATAGTTTCTGTTTCATGTATTTGGTATTGTTGCTTAATTCTTTATTCTAATTGAAAACCAAAAACAAAACAAATGAATCACAAAGTGATGGAGATCTATGTGCTTTAAAAAGATTTGCTATAGACATTTCGTTCTCACATTGAGGCTTTATTTGGTTTTGTATTTACAGCCAGCAAACAAAGCAACAAAGAATATATTTGGAACGTACCAACTCCCTTCTTTAGACCGCAGAGGGGCCGGATACTAGGCCAAGTTCGGAAAAAGTCTGACAACTGAATGGGCTAAAATGCCATTGTACCTAAATGAAACACATAGTGCTTTATGATTTCCAACAGAGTAGTGCGTTCAGTATTTATCGGGAAACACCTTGTTATGTGATAAAGGAATTACAGTGGAATAAAACTTTGTAATGCCAAGCTGAGATGTCAGATTTGTTTTATTTTGAAATGCAAAACTGGACTGTTAATACAGTTGTGTTACTTGTATTCTGAAATTCCATGGTAGAGTGTCAGATTTGTTTTGTTGTAATGCCAAACTGTAATGTCAGATCTGTAGTGTTTACTTGTTATGCCAAACTGGAATGTCAGATCTGTAGTGTTAACTTGTTATGCCAAACTGGAATGTCAGATCTGTTGTGTAGGAATGCCCAACTTGAGTGTCAGATCTGTAGTGTTATCTTGTTATGCCAAGCTGGAGTGTCAGATCTGTTACGTTATATGGAAATGATACTTACAGACAGTCCTTATATTATAGGACTTGCTCAGACAGTCTTCATACATATAGTCAGAAAGCAATACTATCTCAGTGATATGCGTCATGTAGTGCTGTGTACTTCATGAAGAGCATTATAGCATGTACAGACTTTAGGAAGCATTTTCATCAGGGAATGATGTGAGTGTGTTATGGGTAAATGATTATGATTGGATTAGCAATAACTGAAATGTCAAGTCTGAATTCTCTTTTTCTGATGTCGTAAGATATATATTTTGAGTACAATACTGTTCTATTGTCCTTGGTAATGATATATCTGATGATGGAATTTGATACATCCTCGTGACCTAGTTAATTTTGGGATTTTGCCTGTCTTACTGACCTATATAATTTGATTTGACCTGTCTTTCTCTTTTAGATAGTGTGATTTGACCTGTTCTATTGACCTAGATGATGATGCGATTAGACCTGTTTAATGACCTAAATAATGCTATGATTAAACCTGTCTAACTGATTAGGATAACATGGTGATTTGACTTGTCCTGACCTAGATAATGAATGGGAATAGGCCTTCCTTGACTTAAACAATTATTGGATTTTAGTAATGTACTGACCTATATCATTTGATATGACCTATTTTACTGACCTGGATAATAATATGATTTGATTTATATCTCATCTCAAGCTGGAATTCGTAATCATTTCCTAAGTTTTAAGCAATTTCATATTAAAAAAAGGTTTATACATGTACAAGTAATATATATAATTATGACTGCAATATATATTCTCATTAAAAAAGCATTACTATTATCATAATGATGTTAAAACAGGAATTCATGCTTTCATATCAAATTTATAATGCAGGGTATAAAAGTATTTCAGAATCAACATTTATATCACTAATTGTTATATAGTACAGTCAAACTTCAATATCTCAAAGTCAATGGGACAAAAAATAATAATACTTCAAGAAATTAGAAGTAGGAGATAACTTACATTTGACTTCACATTGTTAAATTGAGGACATGTTCACAAAGATGTTAGACATGTACCATCATTAACATATGAGACATATTGATTGAAAAACCCGTATATAGTATATACAATTCTTGATAAAGGAATAGGAGTCAAATCTAAGATTTAATAGATTATTGTTCATTAAATTTACTAGTAGCATTTGAAACATGCAATGTTCAGTTTTGTATTTAATTCAAATTCTTATTTATTGTCTATCATACTTTTACAACAATTATTACGAGTAACAAAATATGCATAACTGCAATGGCTTTGTGTACCATGCAACTTCTTCCTTATGTACCGGCACTGTCAAATGATCTGGCTATGCCTGCAATCACCTGGCAAAATTGTGTCAAGAAAAGATCATGCTTTGGGATGTTAAAGTGTAGTTGACATATTGCTATTCCACACGTCCAAGGTTAACGTTTATCAAATTATAAAAGGAAAAATTCAGGACCGATGTTTAATTCTGAGATATCCCAGGTATTCAAGATACCAGTCTTCATGATATTGAAGTTTGACTGTAATTTATACTAGTATTTGATAAATAGGATTATTGAAAAAATAGTTTTGTTTTCTTACATTATTTCAGAATTTCCTTTAGTGCTGAAATATACAAAAATTATTGAAAAAGAGATGACATTCTGTTCACATATTCTTGGCCTCCAGGCCTTTATCAAATCAAGAATTGTGTCCTTCACTTTACAAAGTTCTGGCAAAAGCTTGTTATAAGAATGTGTTGAAATTATTTTTCCATAACTACTTTTCTCAGAAAGCATGTAATCACCATAAATTCACATTTGTAAATTTAATCAGAAATTTACAATGGGTGTTTAAAAAAGAATTGTACTGGCTAGTGTGTGCTACAACTGTATGTAAAGAGTTATGAAGGTATTGAAATAAGAGTTGATCATAATATATCTTGAAGTGGTAACTTTGTCTTCATATTTTTATTGTATAATTCAAACTCAAGTCTTACTCTCTTATATTAGAAGATTTTAACTATAATGTTAGACAATACAGTAAGTAAGGATTTTTAAAATTGTAATATATATATATATATATATATACATATATATATATATATATAAATATATATATATATAATATATATATATATATATATATACATATATATATATATATATAAATATATATATATATATAATTGAAATCTTTAGAGTGTGGTTGTAACACATAAAAAGTGAAATGTTATTATTGAATGATAAAGAAAAGGGTAATACATGTATTTCTCAACAAATTGTAATATACTTTGTTAGCTGTTTAAGGATGTAATACCAGAGTGTAGTTCCATAGACAAATATTTTAGGTTGGATATAAGTAAAGAAAAATGATAAAATCTTGCAAAGGTGATGTCTGTATACATGTATTTAAATGCAGATGTCTTGATTATATATGTTGCTGACATGTGCCAAATAAGGAACAAGATATTTATAATTATTTTAGAATGACTTTATATAGCAAGCTTCATAGAATCAATTTTGAAATAAGTAAACTTGTATGTTCTCACACCTCATACTTACTCTGTTCTAGGTATTATAATCACATTTAGTTTGTTTGATATGACCCACTAAATAACTCGCCACTGGGTACAACAGTCATAAATTATTTTCACTGTCACCTATCACTTTGGAATACGTCACTTAGAAGTAGTAATATTACGCTGGTAACTTGTTCAATGTACTTGTGTTCACATTTTCTATAGTCAGTCTGCAGAATATTATCCAAAGATTATTTTTACCATTTTAGAGATTTGTGGATTGATTACATATACATATATATGGTTTTTGTTTTATTGATAAGTGGTTTGGCTACTTTTTTATGCATTTACTGTCTTTTTTCAAAATTTTATTACTAGTATTTCTTAAACTTCAACTATTTTCTACTAAGCTTACTTTGCCTTACCAGGTAACAGGTAGCTAACCAAAATATTTTTGGTAAAGTGGTTTAAATATATTCTGTCCTTACTTGATTTAATCTAAATGGCATCCAGCTGTACCCATAGATGATTAGTCATTTGTTATAATTGTTTTCTTAGCATTGCTAAATGTCACCTGCTTTCAAGTCATGTGATTGAATGTTTTATTGAAGAGTGCATGATTTTGATTCTATATTAGTATGTGTTTGTACTGGGTATTAAGGGGTATTTATTATATTGCTTTTTATGTTTAAACTGTAGTTATGAAGAGGTGCAAACATCGGACTGCAAACTAGAATTGTAATGCAATGCCATTGTTACTTGCACTTATTATTACACACGTTGCTATCCATTAATGATGCATTATCTCCTTGGATGATCAAGTTAAGATATTTTTTTTATCAATGATGATCATATGATGATTTACTACGATAATATGGTATTTTTGCATATTTGAATTATGCAATGTTTATTTATTTATGACATTTTATCGTAACAACTGTGATGTAATCTCCGTCCATTGTTTATATTTTTTGATTGGATATTTATCTATATACATGTAATATAATGTGTCTCCCTTTCCATTTTCTACTCCATTAACATTAGTATAATCTAATTAATACACTCGAATGGTTACAGTTGTGAGATTACTCCCATGTTACCATTTGAATTTCTGAATTTAAATTACTGCAGAAGCATCAATCATCAGGAAGAAATAAGAAAGGTTAGAAGTAAAACTGATTTAAAATGTAAATTCCTATACAATAATTTTTGTTTAATTTGAGATGAATCTTCTTGTTTTTCACTATATCTGTTAGATGCTGTTACGAGTTGTATCAGTGAAAAAGTTGCTAACTTTAGAGGAAAATAGTTTCTGTATATTTTTTTTTTATTCTTGTACTTAATTTTAGAACATTTATCATGTAGCCATATGTAGTCTTTCATCTTCTTTGTGATATGTATAGATGTATATAGAATTCAAAATTATGAAGCAATTCTTAGATCGAGCATTGCATTAGAATATTTTGAAATTTAAGTATGAAAATTTGAACTGAGTAAAAGTATATTAAACATCAACCTGCTTTCTGTGTTTATTTGACATTTACACCCAAGGTTTCATTCCATACTCATTGCAGTGTAGCTCAGTGCTTTGTCCAAGGCCAAGAGATGGTATGTACAAACCCAACTAGGGACTTGTTGGTGTCCTGCTTTCTTTAAAAGACGGTAAAACCGAGATCCAATTTCTTGAGAAACATCTTCATGTGTATAAAACTTCACTGGTTTAGGGAACTTCAAGTCCAATGCAGATGCCCAAAAAATGTGGTTTTATTTGGTTTGCAAACATCTTATAACATAAGATATAACGTGGACAGTGCCAAGTGTGGCATTCCTTGCATGGTACCAAATTGCATGGTACTAAATTGATGTTGACCTTTTGACCTAAACATCAATAGGGATCTTCCTCTTATTAAATGAAAGCTATTTGTGAAGTATGATCCGAACAGGGCTAAAATTGTAGCTTGTAGAGTGTCTACAAGGTTTTTCTATGATGGCCCCTAGTGACCTTAACCATTGACCTTTTCATGCCAAGATCAATACGGATCTTCTTGTCCTTGCACTAAAGCTACATGTGAGGTATGAACCTAATAGGGTCAAAACTGTGACTTCTAGAGTGTCTACAAGGTTTTGTTACGGACACATGCATGGCACCATTACTATATGCCCCCTATAAAGTGTTGCAAGGGGATAAAAAAACTGAACAAAGGAAAATTGGCATAATAAGACACACCATGCATGTCATAAGTCATATATAGCATCTTGCACAGAACCTTAAAAGAAAGGCAGTGAGTAAGATAGAAGTGTTCTCTCTGAAAATCATTGCAGTATCCCATCTTAACACTCCTGATTGTTTTAAGTGAAACACACGGTTCACTTTGTGATAATATAAGTACCGAAGATACAGATTTACTTGTTTTTAAAATGTACAGCAAATTTTTTTTACTTGCATGGTAAAACCAAGGGTTATGAGCAATGGGATTTTCCATTTGCCAGTCCATGTATTAAACCCTGACTTGTCAGTAACAAAAGGCTACTTTGAGTTTCAGTGCAGTGCTGTACCCAACATGGCCACAACAGAGGCTCCCATTTATAGTGTAAATGATAAAAAAAATGTATGTATAGCATTTATTACATGGAAAATATTGTAACAAATTCAAGAAAATGTAAATAAGATACACTCTTAAAAGACAACAGTTCATGTACCGTTAAAGATAACATTGAAAGGCAATAATGGTTTGTTTTCAAGACGAACAAAAAAGCAGTTCAACCATATAAAGGGAAGATAACTCTTCATGAACAAAAGGCATTAACATGGAGGACATATTGGTAGCAGTGTTGTAGTATGGTACCTTGATGCATCTTTACCCAAGGCTACATTACACAGTAGGGGAAACTTCCTTCAGGAAAAACTTACTTTATAACAACAGTTTAAAGCCAAATCATGCAGTAAATTTTAAATCTTACACAACATCCAAATAATAAAAACATAGATCCTCATGAAATGGTCTGCTACATAAAATGGCACTGAAGTAAGCAGAGAAACTTTTAATTGTACATGCCATTATGTATTGAAGCAACTTAAGTTTCGTTCATAATGCTGTTAGAAAGTTAGAACTTTAAAAAAGGACATATTCAGTCAGCACTGAATAGTAGTAAATGAATCAGATTCAAAATTTATATTTGAAATTCTGATTTTGAGAGTCTTTATATTGTAATCGAGGCAGTACAAGGTTATTGCTGTTACTGAAATACAGCAAGCATATAAACATTATATTGAATATCTCAAAACCAACTTTAATAACAAGTGAAATAATTCTTCATTTCATAAAATATTGAAACATAAAACATCAATAGAAATGCAATAAATTCTATGAATATCACAGGCAAATGCTTCAACATTCAGTCATTAAATTTTCCAAACTTCTGCAGAAGTGTTACATAATATAATATTGTATTTAATACTTATGAACTGCCACACATACATAAATTCATTTGCAATGTCTTGTTCAGTATTCAAAGTTTGTATACATTTACAAATCGAATATTATAACACTAAATTCAATATGGTGAAAAATGAGAGAAGATGACATAAAAGTGACACTTAACAAACTAGTGACAATGTCGGACTAAACACTAGAGAAATTTTCTTTCATGAATGGAAACTGATGTATCATGATTCTGTTGTTTCAAGTATTAACAGCTAAGTTTTTCATACCCAATTATCATTAGTAAAAAAATTGTTCATATATTTTTTAAAGTTCTTAACGACAATTCTAAATTGAAATGAAGACAATCAATCGTGACATTTTAGATAGAAATTCAGATAATTCATTTTAATTGAAGATTTGATTAAATTTCTACGGTAAAATAATGTTAATCCTCATCACCACCATATATTTCTACACGTTTTGTAACATTTTTATTAAATGGCATCTGAAAGTCTTCAAAGTCCACTTCCCACCCATATCGCTCACGATTGGTGACCCTCTCTTGTATTAGTTCTTTTGATGATGGTTGTTTAGTCCAGGCTTTGAGAGGCGTGTAGGTAATGTCCTCCTGCTCATCTAGTCCGCCAGCCAAAGCTGATGCAGCACGCAATATTGATCCTTTCCTCTGACGTGGAAGATTTTCGTCACTTGACTCCACAAATGAATGAGAATGGCCACCCATCTAAAAATGAAAAATATATCATAAAAGTACATGTACCTGATAAAATGAAACAGGAGATATTTAAATACCCGAGTACCTGAAGTTATTTCAAAATGGAAATAACTCAGTACCTTAACTGTACTGAGAGTGACACTAAGCACTTTAAACAAAACAGTCATACTTCATAGTTTGGTTTTCTATGGGTGAGTTTCATATTATAATGACATTATTGATTGATTTATTGTTTCATGTCATTCCATGATTATTTCATGTATACGGTGACGGCATCTGCCTGATGCATCACATAGAAATTTATACCTTTGCAACAGCCACACTCGAAGCAGTGAGGGATCTTTTACATGCCATGCCTACCGTGACACGGGACCTCTGTTTTTACTGTCTCATCTTAAAGACAGAACACCAATGTACCCACTACGTGAGTTGATCCCAGGACCTCTCAATCACAATTCAAGCACCTCATCCACTGAGCCACAGCCGTTTATATCATACATGAAGTTATACTTGATGTAAGGGGCATTATGCTCATCAAAATGGCATTTTCCCTGAATTTTCTATAATGATGTTATTATGCATGGATTGTGATGTCACAGAAGAATGGTAACAAAACATTCATATATCAGGCATGTTATGAAAGACCACTTTAAAGTGAAGAAGGCTTATTACAAGGACCATGTGATCAGTTTAGAGAAGGATTCACAGAGACTTGTCAGTATTTTATGAAGTTAGTGAGAGTATCTCATTAAAACTGCAGGTGACAAAATACACCATCAGTATTTTAGCCGAAACAACGAAAAAAAACCCCACACCTGACACACCCTTTTTAGATTTTAGAAATTCTTAGTTCAGACTTTTGTTTCTCAGTGATATACAGCTAGCTAGTTACTAATCCAAGGGCTAAATACAATAATCTTGTAAAGCCTGATGCTTTAATAAAGATCATATATGTTTTAACAATTAGTCTCTCAAATAGTTGTTTCAAATTTGAATTAAAACAATCTCATAAAATCCAATTTACATGTTCTAGTGCATGTAACTTTCAGGCTTTCATGATTCAACCTGTATCTCATTCTCATAGTATACTAGCTAAATAATCATAACCAGATAAATAACAAAATACGAAAATCAGATCTATTAAACTATTCTGATTTTGCGTATTAGAAATACTGTAATTAGTTTTCTTTTATAAATGAATTCAGAAGATCCTTTCATTGCCCCTTAAGTCTTCGATCACCGTGTGATTACCTTGAAGGAATACTTTAATTATAGTCTGAACATAAGAATTTTGACAAAGCAACCACTTTAAACACTCTACAAGTTATATTCACAGGTACCCAGAAGTGAGTCTCACAGGTTGATGCAGTGAAAAAAAATTCTTGGAAATAGACATTTACAAATTTCAAATTTATTTCAGTGTATTCAAAACCATTTATGTTGCAGCAACCTATGATTTTCTAACAATTTTTTAGTACAAGTAGATTAAATAAGAACTTTCTTAATGCTTTTTATATAATTTGAAAATTGACAAAATTTACATAAGAATAAGAAAAAAAACCCAAAGTTTCTAGTATATAAGGTTTTTGTTCTGATTTATCTATCAAAGATAATGCTGCATTAAGAAAATTGTCACTCACAGTGTTAGAAATCTCATAGCAAAAATCTAATAAGAAATTCTGTGCTACAGTTGAAGCGGCTTTCTGTATGCTACTATAAACCATTAGGAGACTCAAAGAATGCATACAGTATATACCTATGTATACACACATTTTTATTCAGAACTCTAAACGAAAATGTCAATCATTTAATTATTTTTTAAAGATATGTATGCATGCATTATTTTTGTCTCTGGGTTTTTCATTTGCTTACATGTTTTACATTGAATTCTGCCTTGAGGGTACCTGTGTTATATTGAGATATTAAAACATTTTTTTAAATGATCATAAGTAAATCGTAACAGTGCAGGATTGCTTTACTGTCTAGCTAAGTCATACATTGAAACAAGCAAATCTCCCTAGTATAGATTCCTGCTTCAAAATTAAATGTAATATCACATTAATACCAAATTTTTCTCTGGATATACATTTAATGCAATTTTATCATAACCAAATTGTTTCATCTGGTATCATATCATTAAAATGTCAAAGCAAATAAAAGAGGAGGAATGGATGGGTGAAAATTCATATACCTTATTTATCATAAGAGCAGTTCACAGAGGTGAAAAAGCAAATTCAACCAATTTCCTCAAATAAGTTATATTTTAATACCAATTATTACCACATGCATTACAAAATTGATATTTGATTATACATCATTATGTAGGAATCAATTAAAACATTAATTAGTGTAATTTTACCAGATGTCAAATACTTTAGCTATATACTACATTCACACTGTATCCAAATACATCATTTTTGTCTACTTCATATCCAGGAAAAAAAGAGACTTTGATGTTATTCATTAATTTAAAAATAAACTACTTACTGGACCAGCACTCTCCTTTTGTTCACCTGGAGGAACCGATGTAGGACGTTTACCCCCACCTTTGGCACCACCACCTTTCTTTCCTTTGCCTTTTTTATCCATAGGAGGAAGAGATTCCATCTTGGCTTGAACAATGTCTATCACCCTGGGATCTGCCCATGACATTGCATTATCTAAGGGATTGTTTCCTATATGAAATACAATGAAACATTATGTACATGTATTAAGTAGAAGACTATAAAGGCAAGTTTTTTCTTCTAATTTATATTCCTTATATGACTGACAAAGTATCAGTTGATGTTTTTTTATCTAAAGTTACAACTTGGAACTATGTCACCAATGAAATGTGACATTTTCTAGGATTGTTTTTAGTATTGTTTTGGTGTATGAAGTGTCATGATCAATAGATACATCTATGTTTAATATTTTAATTAAAAGTCCGCCTTGATTATCTATACACCATCTTGATTTTCAACCATGAACTTCATTAATTCTCAACCATACACCACCTTGACATCAAACATACACCATCTTGACTACAATCATACACCACCTTCATTACAACTATTTACCATCTTGACTACAACCATACACCACCTTGATTATCAACTATACACCACCTGGATTATCAACTATACACCACCTGGATTATCAACTATACACCATACTGATTATCAACTTTACACCACCTGGATTATCAACTATACACCATACTGATTATCAACTATACACCACCTGGATTATCAACTATACACCATACTGATTATCAATCATACACCACCTGGCTTATCAACTATACACCACCTTGATTATCAACTATACACCTTACTGATTATCAATCATACACCATCTGGATTATCAACTATACACCACACTGCTTATCAACTATACACCACACTGATTATCAACTATACACCACACTGCTTATCAACTATACACCACACTGATTATCAATCATACACCACCTGGATTATCAACTATACACCACACTGATTATCAACTATACACCACACTGATTATCAACTATACACCACCTGGATTATCAACTATACACCACCTGGATTATCACCTATACACCATACTGATTATCAACTATACACCACCTGGATTATCAACTATACACCATACTGATTATCAACTATACACCACCTGGATTATCAACTATACACCACCTGGATTATCAACTATACACCATACTGATTATCAACTATACACCACCTGGATTATCAACTATACACAATACTGATTATCAACTATACACCACACTGATTATCAACTATACACCACACTGATTATCAACTATACACCACCTGGATTATCAACTATACACCACCTGGATTATCAACTATACACCATACTGATTATCAACTATACACCACCTGGATTATCAACTATACACCATACTGATTATCAACTATACACCACTTGGATTATCAACTATACACCACCTGGATTATCAACTATACACCATACTGATTATCAACTATACACCACCTGGATTATCAACTATACACCATACTGATTATCAACTATACACCACCTGGATTATCAACTATACACAATACTGATTATCAACTATACACCATACTGATTATCAACTATACACCACACTGATTATCAACTATACACCACCTGGATTATCAACTATACACCACCTGGATTATCAACTATACACCATACTGATTATCAATCATACACCACCTGGATTATCAACTATACACCATACTGATTATCAACTATACACCACCTGGATTATCAACTATACACCACCTGGATTATCAACTATACACCATACTGATTATCAATCATACACCACCTGGATTATCAACTATACACAATACTGATTATCAATCATACACCACCTGGATTATCAACTATACACCACCTGGATTATCAACTATACACCATACTGATTATCAATCATACACCACCTGGATTATCAACTATATACCACCTTGATTATCAACTATACACCACCTGGATTATCAACTATACACCATACTGATTATCAACTATGCACCACCTTGATTATCAACTACACACCACACTGATTATCAACTTTACATCACCTTGATTATCAACTATACACCATACTGATTATCAACCATGCACTACCTTCATTACTTATCATTCACCACCTTGATTATCATTTACACAGTCACAAAAGCCCTTACAGTTGAAACAATTAATCAGATGATGCATTATAATGACATATCAAATCATATTCATCAAATTATTTAATTCAGAAATAATTAATCATGAATAATATATCAAATGATTTAACATTTCCAAAATGGAACTTCTGAGATATGCGTCCCCTTTGTATTTTACATGGTTATTCACAAAATATTAGGCATCCAATTTCCAATTTTCTGGCTATAAATACCGTATTACTGTGTCAACAAAAGTTTGTAAAGTTGAGAAAATGGAAAAGGACATGTGTTTGCATAAGAATATCTATAAATACATTTCAATCAAACGCAATGAAAATCACAGTAGTACAGCTTCTATTTACATTATTGTAGAAAATTTATGTGAGGGCTGTTGGCAATGATTATACCAGTTTTATGTCATACCAGACACAAAGTCACCAATGCGTATCTTGAAAGACCCATATTCAGTATAATTTATCTATTTTGCACGAGTTACCTTTCTTATTTTCTGTCTGTACTTTGCAGCCCTTACTGATAAGGTAATCTACCACTTGATCCCTGGAACTCTCTATAGCCCGAGTCAGTGGGGTACCACCGTTCATGGTGGTGGCATCCATTGACGCTCCCGCATCAATAAGGAAATTCACTACATCCAGTTGTCCTCCATGACATGCATGATGAAGAGGGGTCCACTTGAAATTGTCCTGGGCATTTATGTTGGCACTGAAAAGAGAAGCAAATCAGATTTTATATTTAATATTTTTGGTGGAATTGAAGTGACATGTAGAAACTACAATATGTGTGTATGAATATATATAAATATGTCCTCACAGTACTTCCAAAGCTTGTACATATCTGATAACACGCATTCCTATGATACTTTTTCTCCATAATTCTAAAATCTACATTTAATCTAAGATAACTTGAAATGTTTTCACAATCTGAAATACATGATAATTTTCAATGCTTAATTAAAAAAAAATGTATTTTAAGATACCTTTAGTCCATAACACCCCTCCCCCCTACTCCCCCATGACAAATTCGAAACCAACCCCTATCCTTGCATGAAACTTATACTCAATACATAGGTCAACACAATTCTATTATCATACTCAATGACTTTTATTTGTGTTGAGACCAACACTTCCCCTTGCTCAACAAAACTAACATTAATGCTACTTTGTAGCAGAATCTAACACTTACCCCTGCTCGACTAGAAACTTGACCATATCTAATTTTCCAATGGCACAAGCAATCATGAGTGGTGTTTTATAATATCTGTCCCTGGTGTCCACTGAGGTACCACGCTGGAATGCAGCTTTTAGAGAATCCAAGTCACCATTCTTTGTAGCATCTGTTATATTGACATACATTTTTTCGGGATGTTCTAAATACCAGGCTGAATCGTCTTGTAGAGGATGTACTGGGGGTCGATCACGGTCGAAACGATTTGTATCTGTAAAGTGTATATGTTGTTCTATAAACATTTCAGGTGGTGCACCACCATATGTCCTTGGTCCCTCATCTTGAGTACAAATTGGCATAACCAACTTAAATTTACCCTTCTTTTTCCCTCCTTTTCCTTTCTTTCCTTTCTTTTTCTTTTTTCCTTCAAAAGCACTCATTAGAAAGTTTTTATTGACCCATTTCTTGGCAGCTAAAAAGTCATTGTAGTCAACATTTCCATCCTTGGCTTTGTCATGAGCAGTTTGTAAAGTCTTTAGGTTACCATCATCTTCTATTGGAGCATCCATTCCAGACAGCACATCTGCAAAGTCATCCTTAGATATCTGTCCTTTCTCATCTGGATCATATTTCATACACATATTTAATATTTTTTGTTGTCTTTCGAACACCCAGTCATACAGAGTTATTGCCCATGGTTCATTATTTTTGCCAACCTTTCCAAAAGATTTCTCTGCCTTTCGACATTCCTTTGTGGCTTCTTTGTGTTCTCTATCTTTAGCTATTGACCTTGCCGTCTCTCCTTCATTGTTTTTTGGTTTAGGGTTACAACCTGGAACAAGGGCAGTAAACGAGGATTACTTTGGCTATTTTTAAATGTTTCAGCATAATGTAACCTCAACAGGTATGTCATTTCCACCATAACCTACTAAATACTTGCCAACTTCATAAAAAAATTGGTGATAAATTGTAAATCAATATTGCAATTTCCTTTTTAAATATTAGAAGTATACCGGTATCTTGTAATAATTAAAACCTTGTATTCATTTACTGAGTTCTTTATTATGGAAAAGAAATATTTTTGAAAAACAGTTGAAGTACATACAGTTTTGTTGAATTGTAATGAAAATGTTTTAGTCTTGATAAATTCAAACAAATAAATGAAGAACAAGCTGTGATAGTGAAACACTAATGTCCCTGGCGGCAACAAAGTTGAAAAAGTTATTTTTAGCGTGAAGGTCATTGTCAAGGTCAAAAGGTCATCAACCTCGGTGTCATTTGAAAGGGCTTCATTAGCTGAGTAAGCATGTCAGATATGAAGTCTCTATCCCTCACAGTTCATAAGTTATGGCCAAGGTTAATGTTGACAACAGACAGACAAACAGAAAAGACAAAAACAATATGCCCCCGCTCTATTGATCTGGGGGCATTAAAAGTCCAAAGTTGAATTAAAGGAACCAACAAAATAAATATTTTGTTGAAGCATGTGGATTAATTTTTACTTCATGATGTGTAGATTACAGTTAACTGTAAAATAAGGCATCACACCCACCTCTCTGAGTGAGAAATTTACAACACATGCCATGACCATTCATGGCAGCATAATGTATTGGAGTGTTGCCATCAGCATTAGTCTGATCAAACACGGCCCCATGACCAGACATGCATGCTAACACTTCAAAGTGACCGTTGAGAGCAGCGAAGTGTGACGCATGGTTATGTCTAATATCTAGGGCATTCATGTCTCCTTTGGCCTCCTGTATAGCCTCCAGTATGGCTCTTACCACCTTGACGCTACCGCTAGATGCCGCTGCCATCAAACAAGTTCTTCCAGTTTTCTATACAAAAATGAAATACAAGTCATAAAATTACACACTGTCATAAATGGGGTTTGAATAAGGAGATAAATACATGCAAAAGACACTTTTAAACTGAAGAGGTTTTCTCTAGGACATAACAATGTACTTGGATAAAGAAAAATTTGACATTTCAATAATCAAATGAACAGTCACAATTCAACAAAGTATTTTTAAGTTTCTGAATATTAGATGACTAACACTTTAAAATAAATATTTTTTACTTAAATATATAACAGATAATCAAATGTAACAATAGCAAGAGAGAAACCTGAAAATAGAAAGAGATACTGAATAGATTTTTAACTGAAATTCATCAACAGAAATCACCACCTCACATAAAAAATCTAGGGAAAAAGTAGAAGTATAGTGGAGTGACAAGAAACAAAGTGGCATCTAAACAATAACAAACTGTGGATCTATTTATGACCTCAACTGAACTATTTACAAAGTGTTGGTATGTTGAGACGTTATAATTAACCAGTGCAATGCATAAATAATTTCATCATGTTGAACTGATTTACCCTTTTAGATTTCATCATTATAAAACTTACATATGTTCTAAAATTGAATGTGATAAGATTTTGTGATGATATTATGCAACTGATTTTGTGACAGTATCATGTGATAAGATATTGTGACGATAGCCTGCCATTGTTTCGTGACAGTATCATGTTATAAGATATTGTGACGATAGTCTGCCATTGATTTTGTGACAGTATCATGTGATAAGATATTGTGACGATATCCTGCCATTGATTTTGTGACAGTATCATGTGATAAGATATTGTGACGATAGCCTGCCATTGTTTCGTGACAGTATCATGTGATAAGATATTGTGATGATAGCCTGCCATTGATTTTGTGACAGTATCATGTGATAAGATATTGTGACGATAGCTTGCCATTGATTTTGTGACAATTAATATCATGTGATAAAATTTTGTGACGATAGCCTGCCATTGGTTTGTGACAGTATCATGTGATAAGATATTGTGACGATAGCCTGCCATTGTTTCGTGACAGTATCATGTGATAAGATATTGTGACGATATCCTGCCATTGTTTTGTAACAGTATCATGTGATAAGATATTGTGACGATATCCTGCCATTGATTTTGTGACAGTATCATGTGATAAGATATTGTGACGATAGCCTGCCATTGTTTCGTGACAGTATCATGTGATAAGATATTGTGATGATAGCCTGCCATTGATTTTGTGACAGTATCACGTGATAAGATATTGTGACAATAGCCTGCCATTGATTTTGTGACAATTAATATCATGTGATAAAATTTTGTGACGATAGCCTGCCATTGGTTTGTGACAGTATCATGTGATAAGATATTGTGACGATAGCCTGCCATTGATTTCGTGACAGTATCATGTGACAAGATATTGTGACGATATCCTGCTGGTGAAGAAAGCTTAATACATGTCAGTATGGTATCTTACAGGGTCTTGTTCTCGTCGTCTTCTTACGTTAGGATCATTAGGAGGCTGTAAACAGGTGAATGCTTCAGTAACTTCATCAATCACATTATCATCATAATTAAAGCAATGGATATAAGTATTCAGTTCTAAAAACCTTGTGCACTGTCATTTAAAAGGTTTGTGGCGAAGAATAATATCATGTAAGTAAAATATAAAATCTGTATCTTTTACAATTTTTAGTTTTGCATGTTATACCTCATGTTTATTTTAAAATTTATAAGAAATCTGACCCTAACATTTAAAGAATCAAATGTAGAATAACAATTACAGCAAATTGGCTTTGATATGTAATGGGAAACAGTTAAAAATGTTCCTTTCTCAGAATCATGTGAGGTAAAGACTTTGCATATAAAATACCAGTAATCACATTACCAATCTTCAATATATTTTTTTTATTTTTTACACCTCTGACATAGATTACTTTCTCAACACTGTAATTCCTATTGTACTGAACTAAAATACCATACAGAATTCAGTAGATATTATGCTCTCAATGTTCCAGGATAAATGACTAGTGACATGAAACTGTCTACAGGATGTTACCTTTATACTGATAAGAATTATTAAAAAAGGTGAAATTGAAAGAGAATACATAAATGTAAATCTATACATGTACTCCAGTGTATCTACCTGTAGCTGAAAGAACTTTATTTTGTAGAAAGTGTTGAATTTAGATGTATATTTGTGTTTTCAGATGTTTTTTCTCTATTAATGAAAAAAAAACAATTATGATTTAGAAGTGAAAATATAAAAAAATTATTTTCAGTCTAAAGATCTTCAGATTCTGAAATTCTACATATAAACATATATACTAAAAAGGAAATAAAAACTATAGGTATAAGCGCTATAAATAAAGCAGAAATATATATATGACCTTACAAGCATTATATAAAGAATGTTTACTGGCATATATATATATATGTATATTAATACAGACAGATCAAGCTGTAAAAAATACTACAGGTAAATATATATATCTAGTCTCCTATGACTTACAACATCTCGACTTTTGTATCTCCTTGATGGATTTTCTGGGGGCTACAAGAATTGCATGTCGTATTCACTTTAAGTTCTGGCTCTATATAATCTTAAGAGTAATCACTCAATGGTTGAGTTAATGTAAAATTAGTGACATTAAATGATTTAATCATGTATTCTATCAATTATCAGTTCACTTTGATAATGAGTGTAAAAAAATAAATTCATCTTCTTATTCTTAAATTATGTAGCATCTACCTCTTTTATGCTGTCATTAATAAGAAGATTGATGCTATATATATATATGTTTAATTAGCTTTCAAGTATAAAACATAAATCAATCAAGTTATAACCACTTCAAACAATCAAGATTAATAAAAACTCTCTCTATTGTTTGGGAATGATTTAGAAGTCCACTAACCTGAGTGTCAAGTTAATTTAGTCCATGTCAAGGCTTGCCACGACATGAGCAAGTTGACTTGACATGACGGTCAGTGGATTTCTCAATCATCACCAGGAAATAGAGATGAATTATTTTTCTCCCATATAATAACTCTTAATTACCAATGAGGTTTGTTTGTAAACATTGACATTTGCTTTCTGTGAGTATTACTACATTTGAACCATTTTACAGAAAAGTCAACTAACCACTTTATTTATTTACTAACCTGCCAAGAATTAACAACAACATTTTAGTATAAAATGCATTATGTCACACTAATGCACAATGATGTCAGTATGATGCCCAGTGTCAACATCATTTCCGGTAAAGCACATGTAGCTTACCTTCCATGCCCCCTGCCCACCACCCATGTTGATAACAGGTGGATAATTTTTCACCAATTATGAGGATAACTCTATAAATATGGGAGAATAAGGGGTAAATTTTCACTGCAGTTCATAATTCCAGAATATTCATATTAGATAAGCATTCAATAATTCTATATACTCACATCTTGTTTTCCATTTGGATTAGCTCCCTTGAGTAATAATTGTAGACATGCCTCTTCATTGTCTGCAGCAGTTTCACAGGCAAAGAGAAATACAGGGACACCTTCATTGGATATGTTGTTTGGATCTGCTCCATTCTGTACAGCTATTTCTAGACATTTAGCATGGCGTTCCGTTGGAGATATACAGTAAAAGAGAATTCCTACAATATTATACAATGTTATAGAATTTGATTCACTTAATAAGAAGACACAGGTCCTAGCTTAGATTCTTTATGAATCAAAGAGTGATGTTCAACATGGATTACCTATAAAATCAAATACATCAAATCAATAACTTTAAAAGTGTTTCTCATTTCATGGATATACTAAACCATATCATCAATTTAATACATAAAAATGATTTAAAATTAAATCAAAATTCAAATATAATCAATTAATGTTTCTGATGTAAAAATTTTAACTCTCTAATTGCATTATATGCGATATGGATTTGCTTTAATAATTAATTTCCGATTCTATTAATTATTGTCATGATAAAAAAAAAAAGGACAGAAAAGTGATCTAGCTAGCTGACTCAGCTATTTGAGTGTACTCAAAATGAATTAGAACAGGAATCAGATTAGGTACACATAAAGACATAAACAAAATCAATCAGTTACCTTTTCCTTCTAAGTCCTTTAAATCCATTTTAGCACCAGCTTTGACGAGCCTTTCTAGACACTGCGTGTGACCAAATTCTGCTGCTCTCATTGAAGGTGACCTCCCCTTGAGATCTACAGCATCAGGATGAGCCCCCAATTCAATTAAAAAATCTATCATCTCATCATCATTGGCAGCTGCAGCTACACCTAAAGCTGTAAAGCCCTCCTCTGAGTCGTTAAAGTTCACCAGATGGGGAACCCCATGAGATGTCAGCTTCTGTATCTGAGCTGTGTTCTTTTCTCGAACACATTGTAAAAGTTTACACACTTGTAATATCTCGAGCCTCGTTTGTGCTACAGGCATCTTGACGAATCTTAAGCGTGCTGATGATGATGAACACTTTCCTTATGTACGCATGATGTATCCTACCAGAAACAAAATTTTACAGACACTTTAATTAAATTTACACCCACACATTATTACTCACGATTAATTTGTACACTGTTAAAATGAGTCTATATCATTACATATATGGATTATAACATGATATGTGGAAGTTACAGTGGCGAATGCTTGCAATACATTAAGTATTAACACCAAATAGGCCGAAGTTATCTGTATTGCGTGTTATGGCCATTAAGAACACGGCTGTTTGTAGCGGGTAACGAGATAATTACAAGGTTCTCAAATATTCATGAGATTCTCACTCCACGGCTCCATTCCATCGTAAAACTTTAATTTTACAACATACCTAAACATGGGATATACTATCAAGATATATATAAAGTAGTGGTCATATAAATATTGCGATATTTCATGTTACCTTCTTCTAACTAACTTAAATCTAATCCAGTCGATGTTATTCCGCCATTTCTGTTACTAGTTACCAAGGAAGCTACTAACGGGCACCTGTTTCGAAGCGCCCTCTTGTGACGAAGGATAACTCTAATTGACTTGCTATTTCAAAGCAGAGACATACATGTAGACTACTTAAAAGTATGTTTAAGTTTCATACTATAAGTGTAAAATATCACAAAATGAATAAAAACATAAAGTTATACGTCTTCCTTTACTTTTTTATTTTATTTTGTTTGTTTGGTTTTTTTGAGTGCATAGTGCCACTTACAGAGACATATATACATGCGCGGATCCAGAAATTTTTGTCAGAGGGGGCCCAACCAAAAAAAGTACATTTTTCTCTTAGACGAGGGGGTCCAATCCCAAAAATGCCCAAATATTACCTTTTTTGGTAAAATTTTCGGATGGGGAGGGGGTCAAGACTCCCTGTATGTGCTACGTCTACAGCGACACGGACCCTCGGTTTTTACAGTCTCACAAGAAAGACAGAACACCGGTGTTCCCCAGACAGTGAGTATATGTGAAATAATCTTGGTAGAGTGTTTTACTGATTGTTTAACGCCACTCCATGAGTATTTCACGTACGTAGCGACAGCATCTCCCGGATGCATTAAATAGAAAATTATACCTTTGCAACCGACCCAGAGTGAGGGATCTTTTACGTACCACGCCCACTTTGACACAGGTCCTCCGTTTTTACTGTCTCATCCGAAAGACAGGAGACCAGTGTGCCCATTGGGGGTCGAACACGAGACCTCTCGGCCATCTCATCTACTGAGTCACACTGGTCAACAGTCAGAGTATTGAAACATTGAATGTAATATATGTTAACTAAGAGGCGTTTTAAGGAATCAAGCAATCAGCATGTTATAAATTGTTATACATTATGTCTAGGCCAAGGACAAAGTAGAAGGGCAGAAGTGATTACACGGGTCCCTCCCAACTATAAAGTTAGGGAGACGCAACTGTGTCTGTGTCTCCAAATTTCCACCATTACATTTTAATTTAGCAAATTTTTGGCATCCACAAGTTATGTGTCAAATTTCCTATTACAAATTCATTCAGCGTCCAGTTATCTGCTTTAATATTTCTGCTGCCTCACTATCTGTCAATCGGATAGGACAGTATAAACCAAGATCCCGCTGTGTCATCGTCTACGTTGGCATGTAAATGACCCGTCACTGCTTGGGGTGGGTCAGTAACATAAGAACAAAATTATGAAGAAATGCACCAGGCAGGTGCCGCCACCATATAAGTTAAATAATCTTGGAGTGACACAAAAACTTACCAAAAAACCCCGAACAAACAAATAAAATATCAAAAAGTACGTTGTGATCCCATCTCTAAGCTAAGTAGTTGAAGGTATTTAAATTCAGCTCAGATAAATTTACACAACATAAATGGAATAACATATCAATTTCAACCGCATATTGAGGACGACAAATGTATTTGCTTATTTATAAAGAGATAACATCGGATCTATTGCAAGTAGGGCTGAAACGATATATCACGATCTCGAGTCGGTTTAATATTTTCTTTCGACTGGGTCTTCGATACATTTGTCCGAATTTCGGTTCGATTCGGCATTAAGAACGACTAAAGAAATTTCTTTTCAAAAATTCGACTGTTCAGTTCTTTTCTCTAATAATGTTTAAACATATTAAATGTTTTAAATATTAGTATAACACTCTTCAATGACGGCATGCTGAATATTATTTGGAACATTCTAATTTTAACAGAGGAAAAAAGAAAAACGATCTCTCAAAAAGTATATGACACTTTTAAAAACTGATATCAAAGCACATCATTTTAACTTTCTCTGTATGAATACAATTAATTGTCCGATATAATCTTAATGGCATGAAAGTTTTAGTACCTAATTGACTAAGGAAGTGATTTACCGATGACCAAATGGATCAAATAGATAATGAAATTAATTAGGAAGTTGTGAAAATGTGATGTTGTCTACAAGTTTAGAATGCAATGTATATAATTCATATACCTCTTATTATAAACAATGATGGCTGTGTTCTGACTTAGAAAAAGTTAAAGTACGTGAACTAATGACGATTTAATGAAACTACGTAATGGGCATGGTTGAAGCTAAATCTGGCGGTCCCTCAATTAAAGTTTTTCTTTAATTTTGAGAAGAATTGTATCGTATCAAAAATCATCATATCTCTACTACCCTATCACGATATGCACGTATCGTATCGTGAGGAGAGCGTAACATTTCCCTTGTCTCATGTATGTGTATATGTATATGCATTTACTTTCTGAACTTGGATGGATGTTGCATGACTTTTGCGCGCCGGTGTGGCCTGGTGGATAAGGTGCTCGGCTCATGATCGAGAGGTCTCGGGTTCGACTCCCGCGCTGGGCGCACAGGTGTTCTGTCTTTCGGATGGGACAGTAGGGACCGAAGTCCGTGTCACGGTAGGCGTGGCACGTGGAAGATCTCTCTCTCTCTCTGCTTCGGGTGGGTCCGTTGCAAAAGTCTAAATTTGTCTGCAATGCATCAGGCAGATGTCGTCACCGTATACGTGAAATAATCGTGTGTGACGTAAAACAATAATCAATCAATCAGGACTTTTGCGACGGGTGTTATAACAAGTAGAGGACGCTTACCCTTCCCGAGCATCTGGTCTCACTTCAATTTAAATGGGGTTTGCATGTCTGAATTTGACACTGTACACGATATTGACGTCCTTTTAATCCATAGACTTCGAGATGTGGTAAACCCTTCGGTATTGCAAGTTTCATGTGCTAGAGGGTCTAATTTGCTGTCAAGCACCATAACTATAGGCATGTAGAGATGCACCAAGCACCGCACCCAGCCTATATATAGGCAGACAGTGATATACCAAATATACATGTCCCATCTTAGATTCCTACAAACTTGATACCGTACACCCGACATAAGGTTTACATGTACGGTTAGGGTCGAACTCACAACCTTCGGATTTGTGATCTGACTCGGGAACCTTTTGACCACATACGCCGAATGCTGAACTATAATTGAGAGATAATAGCGAATGATTAACAAAGAGTAAGAAGAGCGCTTTACCTTTAAATGTACGACACAGGGGTGACCAATCAGCACAAAGTCATAAAGACATGATTAACCTCTTTAAGAGCATTTCTAAAGCATAACAAGGAGATTAATATGTAATCTTAATTCCTGTAGCAGAGAAAATGTCAGCGGGGCGCAGTAAGTTTAATGTGGACTCTAACTTTCACCAGTTTTCTGCGCGTACTGTGCATGGGGATCCTATCGACTTCAAGCAATACAGAGGGAAGGTGATACTGGTTGTGAACACAGCTACTCTCTGACACAAGACCAGCGAGGAATTCCCAGTGATGAACGATTTCCATCTCATGTACGACAGGAAGGTCGTCGTCCTGGGGTTCCCGTGTAATCAGTTCGGCAGTCAGGTAATGCTAGTAAAGTAATCACTGCTCAATGTACCAATGTAATCCAATTACCTACAGAATGTATAGAGTTACGGTGATGTAAAAATGTGTGTAATTTACATAGAATTCTCGTAACATCTTTTTTAATGAGTGACGGTTTTCTTATGTGAACCTCGGGGCCGCGCATAGAAGATTTTATTGTACCAACTTGAGTCGACAGAATCATTACTGCAAAGATTATATACAAAAGACAACATCTGTTTATAAAATGCCATCTACTTTATAACTTTTGTGACAGATAGTAAATAGCATCTAATTCTTAAGTTATTTTCAGTCATGAAATTTTGTAAATCACTCTAAAACTAAGGATAATCTCCCTCATGTATAGCTCTGTCCATAGATTGATTCTTTGGCCCACTATTTCGGCCACTTTGGTTTTAACTCCTAGACAATTTTATAGTCTTGTACAACGCATTAGCTTATTCGGTTACCAAGTTCTCTGCTCAGAATTCGAAAAAGTGTCGGGAATATAGTGACTTGCGATGTAATTTATTTTCTAGTTAGTACAGTCAATGGCCGAGCGCCAAAAAATAAATAAATAAATAAATAAAATAAAAAAGCAAACAAACAAACAAACAAACAAACAAACAAAAAACAAATAAAAAAAAAAAATAAACCGCAAATGAATAAAAAAAATTGTAGGACATAGGTCTATTATGAATTGTTTATTATTTGCATGTATTTGAATGTGTACAGTTCATGTAAAATTTTATCGTTCGCATCGTTTGTATGGAATATGTTTATACCAAAATGCAAAAATCGCAGGGGTTTCGAGTAGTTTAGCCCCTGACTTTGAACATCCCCCTTATCAAGGATTTACGCTGGACCCACTTCGGGTTTTATGGCGACCGCAGATTCCTTGCCTTTCGGCCTATTTTTTGAATACACAAAATTTAGTTAGCTACGCCATTAGCTGGTACTACTGTATTCATTGTCACCAAGAGAGAAGATCTAATCTTTTTTTTTATATTCCATGATGTAGGAGAATGGTTCTAATGAAGAGATTCTCGAGAGACTACAACACTTGAGGCCGGGAGATGGATTCAAACCTCAGTTTCCTGTCATGGAGAAGAGGGATGTGAACGGCGAACACGCTGATCCAATTTTCGAATATCTGCGGGACAAACTTCCGGTTCCGTGCGATGATATGTTTGAACTAATTGACGATCCCCGTCATATCACGTGGTCTCCCGTCACCAGGACAGATATTTCGTGGAATTTTGAGAAATTCTTGGTAGACACTAATGGCTTTCCATACAAGCGTTACAGTCACCGCTACGCTATCACGAAGATATTGAAAGACATCGAATGCCTCCTAGAGAAAACAAAATCTTAAAAATTAATACAAGTTGAAAAAATGAAATTGGCGTTTATAAAAAAAAATTGTCGATACGTTTCATTTACTACCTCAAAAACAAGAGCCCCTTCCAGAGAACAAAAACTTACGTGTTCCTATGTTATAGACTGTGCAATCTGATTAAAACCACATCTTTATTCCGCTTCTCTATTTGTCCAAAATCCGCAATAGGACAATAGAGAAGCGGAATAAAGATATGGTTTTAATTAGATTGATGGACTGTGATACGTGTTAGTTAAATGAATATACCGGTTTACCATCAATTGTGGTAAAACAAGATACCGCATACAGTATCTAGTATACATTTTGTTTTATTATAACATTCTGTTATGTATATATTTTGCTCTGTAATAACATTCTGGTATGTATGTATTTTGTTCTGTAATAACGATCTGTTATGCGTATATTTGGTTCTGGAAAAACATTCTATTATGTTTACTTTACGTTGTAATAATGTTCTCTTATTTACATATTTTGTTCTGTAACAGCATTCTACAATGCATATATTTTGGTCTGTAATAACGTTCTGTTTTGTATGTATTTCGCTCTGTAATAACGTTCTACTATGGATATATTTTGGTCTGTAATAATGATCTGTTTTGTATATACATGTATTTGTCCTGTAATAACGTTCTGTACTGTATATAATTCATTCTGTAATAATGCCCTGTTACGTACATGTATATATTAGTCTTGCAGTAGCGTCGTTTTAGACCATTGTTTCAAGCGTGTGACGAATGACTGCATTATTACAACCCTGCTGGCTGATACTGCACGATCCTGGATTACCATGGTCACACGGTTGTTGTCATCTGTATAAACCATTATAAAGTAATAATAAAATAGATAACTATTAATGTTGTTTTAAGGTGTGTGCCTCAGCTAATAGGCAGACTACAGTACGTGTTGCACACTGTTACGAGACATTAGAACATCATGACACTCTCATAGATAATGAGGAATCAAAATGGGACGGAACGAGTTACCACTTTCAAAAGGAAAAATAGCAAACAAGAGTTTAAGAGAGTGTAGAATCCGAGGCTCTAATGGTTTAGTCTATGGAAGAACGATCTTTTAAAATGTTTATTTTTTTAAAAGAAAACTATATGTACTGCATGTGTATAATTAAACAAAGACTGTTTTTTCTTCAAAATATGGGGAGGAGGGATCCATTTTTAAGCGGCCACAATTATAGCGGTGTTGAATTATGTAATATTACTTTCTGCAAGCGTGTTCATCAGGTATCAAGATTAAATCAATTTTGTGCAGTATCATTAAATTTACTATGAAAATGAGGGAGAAATTCCACTCTAAAATGAGATTACATCACCTATTTTTATGTGTCCGGAATTTGAGATTTTAGGGACTGTCATGTTCTAATTTTTGAATGTACTTGGGGTAGTAAATACAAAAATTAGAATATGACAGGATATCTAGTTTTTGGCCTGACTGTCCGTCTGTATGTTTGACTGTTTGCCTGTGGCCAAAACTTAAACATTGCGAATAACTTTTCAACTGTAAGAGGAAGAGACTTTCACATGCATATTCTTCACGACAAGACCTTTCCGTCCTTACAATAGGCTTTGACTTCGTTACCTTGAACATGACCTTTGACCTACATTGCAAAAAATTAACGTTGGGTATATCTTTTGAATGGTAAGTGAAAGGGCTTTTGTATATTCCTTGTTTTCAAATCCTGAGTGCATCATTTCTGTAAGGTTTCATCAAATTTATTAAGAACATAAGGAAAAGGTTCAATTTAAAGATTTTTAAGATGACCGCCATATTGGATTCTGCAACTTAATTTTTTCCCACACACTTTTGTCATATATCCTGAACAGATCATTCCTGTAAAGTTTCATCAAAATCATCACAAAACGTGGGATGTATAACACATATAAATTTGTAAATAAAATGGTCACAGACCTTTTCTGAGCGCCAGGGTCAATAACCAAATTTACACAGGCACATTTAGTGACATACTTAATAAAATGAGTCTATGACATTCCATGATAAGGTTTTGAAGAAGTAGCAATCACAAAGTATTGTTTACACCTAAATGACTGGACAAGTGGTATTATGAGCACGACTGGACTTTGATTAGTGGAGTCAACCATTAGCTTACACAGCAATTTATATGGTCGTAAAGATATCTGAAAACAATAACCAATTCTAACTACAACTGTTTAAATGGAACCAATACCCCCGCGGTAACAAAATTGTACACTTATTTGGTCAGATACGAACGTGAAGTTATGACCATGTGCCAAAAGTGAAATGTTTAAAAGTAGGTCAGATATCAAGGTCGCTCTGTGAAAAGTCATGATCTCAAATGAAAGTCCTTGTCATATTGTATCTATATCTTAAATACAAAAACTTAAACTTTTTCCCTTTTAAAGAAGGTTACATATCAGGGTCAAGGTCAATAAGTCAAAGTCACAGTATCAACGCTATGAAAACTATGGTCATAAGGAATCTATGTGTGAAATGAAATATCAAACCCCTGACCCTTACTAGTAAATTAATGTGATAAAGGTTAAGAAGTTTTAAAATCAAAGTCACTGGTATAAGTGTAATGGATGTCCCACTTGTAAGCACATTTTGAGGTATAATCAATGAAAACATGGTTTTACCCATTCTGTCTATTGTGACCTTGACCTTTGACCTATGATCTTGGTTCAAGGTCATGACACACCCTTAGATCCTAAACAACAATTCTGTGAAATATTATTGAAATCTGTGCACAGGGGAAGAAGTTATGGCCCGGACAATGTTATACCAATTGTGTCTATTGTGATCTTGACCTTTGGCCTATGTTTGCGGTTCAAGATCATGACACACCCTTGAATCCAAAGCAACAATTCCGTGAAATATTATTGAAATCTGTGCACAGGGTAAGAAATTATGGCCTGGACAAAGTTTTTCTTATTGTGTCTATTATGACCTTTGACCTTTGACCTATGACCTTGGTTTAAGGTTATGACACACCCCTGGATCCTAAGCAACAATTCTGTGAAATATTTTTGAAATTTGTGCACAGGGGAAGAAGTTATGGCCCGGACAATGTTATACCAATTGTGTCTATCATGACCTTGACCTTTGACTTATGACCTTGATTCAAGGTCATGACACACTCTTGGATCCTAAGCAACAATTCTGTGACATATTATTGAAATCTGTGCACAGGGTGAGAAGTTATAGTGCCGACAAAGTTTTTCCTATTGTGTCTATTATCACCTTAACCTATGACCTTGGTTCAAGGTCATGGCACACCCTTGGATCATGAGAAACAATATTGTGAAATATTATCTAAATCCATTCACCCAATAAAAAGATATGGCCTGGACACGATTTTAACAACCAAGTTCACAGTGACCTTGATCTTTGACCTATGACCTTGGATCAAGGTCATGACACATCCTTGGATCATGGGCAACAATCCTGTGAAATATTGTCCAAATCCATCCACCCAATGAAAAGATATGGCCCGGACATAGTTTTAACAACCAAGTCCACAGTGACCTTGACTTTTGACTTATGACCTTGGGTCAAGGTCATGACACACCCTTGGGTCATGGGCAAAAATCCTGTGAAATATTATCTAAATCCATTAACCTAATAAAAAGATATGTCCCAGACACGAGTCGGGACGGACGGACAGACGGACAAGGTGATTCCTATATACCCCCCTCCCAAACTTCGTATAAAAAAAGAAAAAGGGGTATGAAAATAAAAGAATAAAGAAAAAGTCATGCTTAAATGAATTAATTATATTCCTGTCCTTCATTATATCTCATTTATTGCAAAATATTTGTAAATCTACTAATACTACTTGAATTTCATACTCAATGATCTCATCTATTAATCCTCTTTATCTCGAATCTAATTCAGATGTGTCCATCATAGTATTACATATGCTTTTAAAGACATTAGTTCAACCATTGTGATAGAAATATTATTTCTGTAATGTTCTCGTTGAGAAATGTAATAAGTTACCGTAACCTTAACTTCATTACGAGTGCTCCCATACTGATTAAGTATTTAATGTATACAATTCAAGTTAAAATCAAAGTTAAGTTGATGGATGTTTATCAAAAACAAAATGTCCCCCATTTAGCATAACAAGAGTATCAGCAAAACTAATGGATGCTCCCGGAACGGCAGTTATAATGCAGGAAATTGATGACTCAATTCATATACAAAAAATCAGTAAAACGGATGGATGCTCCACGATGCACAGCAATAATGAAGGAAATGAATGACTCAATACATGTATATAGGAAATCATTGTATTGACTGATGACGATTTCAAATCTCAATGTATCATATGGATATCCAGTTGAGTCAACTGTAGAACAACAAGTAATCACAGTATCTGAAACTAAAATGAGTAAGCTTGACCTTGATTAGTTATGAAATAAAACTTTTTATCGTGAACACGACCTTTCAGAAATGACCTTTGTCTGAAAGCTCTTAATCTAAATAAAAGTTTGGGTGAAGTATGATCAAATTATGATGAAAGGTGTAGGAGATATAAGTACATCATGGTATTTTGAGTCATAGTTAGTAAGTGACTTTGACCTTTCAGAAATGACCTTGAGTGGCCTTTGTCTAAAAGTCCTTAACTTAGAGAACATTTTGGAGAAGTATGATCAAATTCTGATGAAAGGTGTAGGAGATACAAGTACTTCATGGTACTCTAAGTCATAGTTAATAAGTGACCTTGACCTTTCAGAAATGACCTTTGTCCAAAAGCCCTTAACCTAAATAATACTTTGAAATACGATCGAATTCTGGTGAAAGGTGTAAGAGATATACATACTTCATGGTATTTTAAGTGACCTTGACTTTTCAGAAATGACCTTGAGTGATCTTTGTCCAAAAGTCCTTAACCTAAATAACATTTTGGTGAAGTATGATCAAATTCTGATGAAAGGTATAGGAGATGTAAATACTTCATATTACTTTAAGTCAAAGTTAATAAGTGACCTTGACTTTTCAGAAATTACCTTGAGTGACCTTTGTCTAAAAGCCCTTAACCTTAATAACATTTTGGTGAAGTATGATTTAATACTCATGAAAGGTGTAGGAGATACATGTATTTCATTGTATTTTGAATCATAATTAATAAGTGACCTTGACCTTTCAGAAATGATTTTGAGTGACTTTTGTCCCAAAGCCCTTAACCTAAATGATATTTTGGTGAAGTATGATCAAATTCTGATGAAAAGTATAGGAGATATGTGCTTGGATGGAGGGACGAACAGACAGACACCACAGCGACTATATGCTCCCCCGAAAGTTTTTGGGGAGCATAAAAATCGAATGCAAGCGATGGACAATAAATGTTGACAGACATCAAATGAATATTGGCAAAAAATTGTTCAATTCCACCTTCATCTGTGAGCTAACATCACACCAAAATAATCCAGCTTCTTTCAAAATGTAATAGGTTCACAGATAAAGAATTTTTTCTTGTTTCCTCAAACATGGACAATTTGAATTTCTGGTTAACTCAAACCTATTTTAGTTTGAGTCCCGACTCTATTATCAATAAACTCTGCTTAACTTGAAGTATCTTATAAGGTTCCCTCCAGATGAAATTATCGAGAGTCAACTGTATACTCGAATGTGAAGTATATTTATTACATGTACACTTCATGAATGTAACAGAAGAGACAGATTTTACACATTTTTCTTTTTTTATTTGATGGCATTTTTTTAGGACAAACACAAGACAAAGAATACATGACGAACAAACATTACATATAAACATAAAATTGTATATATATGATTTCAATTCTAATACAAGGCATACTTGAAAGGTAAGCACTGTTCTCTATAAATTTTTTGTTGATTCAATTAAATTACAAATGTCATTTCCCTCAAAAGATCTTCACATTACAATAGATACATGCATAGATGTTCTATGTTCACTTATCAACAGCACTATATGTAAAGATGACATTATTTTCTTATATAAACCTACAAGATCTAATAACTTGAGCTACTATTTTTCTGCACGTCCTACTTCTATATTACATCTGCTCTATACTACGTACCTTAAAATGTGTAATTTTTGTATTGCACAGAAATAGAAAACACCTTTACTGACAGTCTACCAAGATTTTCATAGCTAGAATAACACTTGATATTCATACCCCATGCTCCATCCTGAGCATACTTTTGATTTTATCTATGATACACAATGAACTGATCTCTGAAAAATATGGCTTCATGTTTATATTGATCTTGATTCCCTGCAGACTGATACAATTTCTTCGAACATTTGCAAATACATATTTTAATGACACATGCTATTTTTTTCCAGATACAATATAATATAATTTTGTATAAAGCAGCAAATCTAATTGGCTGTTGTCTTTATTCTATACATCATAAATTGCATATGCTTCTTAGACATGCCCACTTCCAAAAATGCTAACATGATATATTCTGCATTTGTTGTTATTTTCAGTTTACGTTTTGAAATGATGCATTCACCAAGCCTTCTGTATCAGGAACAAACAACTTGAGGTAACATGAAGCCATACTTCTACAATGATGATAATGAAGATAAATGCTGCCATTTTCTACCACATGAACATCAGGGTCGCTTATGATGTTGGCAGAATATGTTGTACATCTGTTTCATAATATTTTACATACATGCAAAACGATTTATTCCCTTTTCACATAACTTCATGATAAATAGGCAAAATAAGTACACACTATCCATTTTATAACAATTCACACACAAATTTCTGATGCACAACACCTGAAAGGAATGTCTGAGAGAAAATACAGATATTCCCTTCATCTGATATTTGAGATTTTCATTATAATGTAAGATATCAAAAAGGAAGCTGACTCTGTCCAGACATGCTCACATTTTATCTTTCTGTATATTTACATGCACCCTGTGTATGTGTAAATTTCAATACCAATAAGTAATTTAAGGAAGGACATCAAAATCTTTTCTATCCATCTATATATATATATATATCACAAACCTCTTTCATGTTGTGCATCATCTTTTGGTAATATTTCTTTACAATATCTATCACAGCAGACCAAAGATCTACAGATAACTTAGCAATGTTCAGACAAAATATCACATGATTTCTTGAGCACTATACTCTTTTCAAAGCCATAACCTAGTGCATGTTTTAAAGTCTATTTCCCATATTTCATCTCTTTTAATCACTTAACTTCAAACTGTTCCATATATTCCGTACTCAGTGACATTTATACAGATTGCAACTGGTACAAAGCAAGATTATGCCGTAACTATGGCAACTTAAATGACATGAATGATTGATTTGCACATGATCCCTGGAAACATTGGATTAGATCTCGGATTCCTCGTTTGTGTCGGGGACTAGGTATTCACGATTCTCGTAGGTCCAGAAGTCATTCAAGTCTATCAGGATACTAACCACTGTATCACCTTTACCACTGAAATAGATATTATCTACTGAAGCATTGTACAAACCCTGATAAGGTACACCTTGATGTGTATATTATCAAGATAAAATATATATATCAGATAAGGTGAATTATTCATCACATAGGAGTTACCTTTTGTGATCTGAAATTATTTGTGATCTGAAATTACTTCAGCCAAAACTTAATGTCAGGAAAACTACGTGTTCATACTTTTTAATTTGTTATGTTTGTTGGTCAAATTACAAGTGTAAACCTTTTTTAAGAAAAACTGAAGTACTCGGAGAAAATAATCAACTTTCAACAAGTTATTTGTTCTAAAGTAACCCATACATTTTATAGTGTACAAGCAGGTATAGCATATAAAATCTTTATTTTCCACTGAAGTGCCATAGAAGCCTCATTGACATATTATAAATTGTTTGTTATACATTATACAAGTAATATCTCGAGAATCGCAAGAAATACTTGGAAACTTCATGACCTGTCAAATATTTGAGCAATTTACCATGCTTTGGTATGTATGTAATTGTATATTATGCTTTTAAGATACACATATTCCAATGAAGGAAAAGACTTGACCCTGTTTTATTTAATAAGTCATTAATACAGAACTTACCTTTGAATGAAATCTTGGAGAGTAAGATGTAGAGGGTCTTTGGGTTTCACCATATCAAAGATTTCATCTTTGACATCATGAAATGAGACAGGTTCCTGTCCATGTAATTTCATCTGCTCCTGTATTGCCTAAAAAATAAAACAATTCAAGATTATTTCCAGAAAACATGAATAGACCAATAAATGTTTTGTTTGTTGTTTAAATTACATCAAGATAATTTAAATTATAAAGTGCCTGATGTAATGTTCAGAAATTTCCACCTATGTGACAGACCAATCCAAAGCAGTAGAGGATGCTTTACAAGCCGGTATCTTCCGTAGCAGAGCAGTGGAACTTCAATGGACTACAGTTGTCACGGTCTCATCAGAAGACAGGACACTTATTCACCCTTCCATGGTGTATAAAAAAACGTGACATTTAGGCAATTTTCAACTGTTCTATTTATTGATAATATGAACAAATGCGTTATTTGACAGCGTTTTGTCAGACCTCAGATGACATTATCATAATAACAAATTGTGTTTTGTGGAAGGGTGAATTAGTCCATGATGGATGTTAATCCACATACGCTATCAATTGAACTATGCTGGTTTAGTAAGCTCTGTTACAGAGTTTATATGTATAAATAAGGTAATTATACGGGCAATTTCATAAACTGATATTTTCTTCTTGGGAATACTGTGTATATCTTGAAAGAATAGGACATTTTATACTTATGATCTCTTACCCTGAAAAAGAAGTTAAGTGAGAAAACATTAAGATATCCTCTGTGTTGTACATCCAGGATACGGAACAAATAGCGGAGTGATTGGGGCTCTCGACGATTCTCTAAGGCCAGTACAAAGTCCAAGTAGGTCTTATAGTCCTGAAATACAATAGAAAACTGGTCAGAGCGACTCTGGAAAGATAGTAACAATGTGTAATCATGACAAACATTTTCTTAATATCTTACATAAGCTATACTATGATATTAATTCTTAGAAGTGATCGCCCCATACATGTTACAGATAGCAAATGCAATATATTCCTTGGAAAGAGGAAAATGCAACATTCATTGAAATAATTGACACTACTTTGTTTTACAGGGACATGCAGTTGGTTTTACCTTTGTTCTTACATCTGTATACTATAACCTTATCATGTTAACACTGCTTTGTTTTACAGGGACATGCATTTGGTTTTACCTTTAATCTTACATCTGTATACTATAACCTTATCATGTTAACACTGCTTTGTTTTACAGGGACATGCATTTGGTTTTACCTTTGTTCTTTACATCTGTATACTATAACCTTATATAACCTTAACTCTGCTTGTTTTACAGGGAAATGCATTTGGTTTTACCTTTGTTCTTTACATCTGTATACTATAACCTTATATAACCTTAACTCTGCTTGTTTTACAGGGACATGCATTTGGTTTTACCTTTGTTCTTTACATCTGTATACTATAACCTTATATAACCTTAACTCTGCTTGGTTTACAGGGACATGCATTTGGTTTTACCTTTGTTCTTTACATCTGTATACTATAACCTTATATAACCTTAACCCTTAGCTAGCAGCTACTATCACCTGTATAACACAAGTTGTTTGTTGCTTTTGATGTAAATTGGGAATCTGAAGTAACAGTCCCTTCATAGATGTAAGTGAAAAATAGGTAGTCCAACTGCTGAAATAGATTATTCTGAACATGCTCAGAAAAAATTTTGTTTCATCTGCAAAGAATTCTTTCAATCTACTTTGCAAGATTAAGTGACATTTTTGATTTAATCCTAAAAGAAAGTGATACACATGGAAATATACAACAGTCTTCCTTAAAACCTTTTTAACCCACCAGCCCACAAACAAATTTTACTAACCCATCGTGTACTATGATAGAGAACATTTACTAGCCCAACAATAAATCTGGTAGTCTTAGGTGTTGAGCTAGTGAGTTTTTGTTTCGACTGTATACATTCAACATTTATTCATTTTCTCAGTTTTTGCCCAGATATATAAAATTATTAAAGATTGCCTTTTCCCACATTTGCTTGGATATCTTGAATCATTACCAAGTAATACCAGTATAGTGAGATTTAAGGAAATATTTTACCATTAAAACTGTAATACAATAATTACTTTTCAGATAGTATATGTTAAGATGATAAATACACTTACCATCTCTCCTTCATATGTCAAACATTCTTGGAAAACCCTATCCAGGAACACTTCTGTTAGAGTACCAGTACCATATCTGTCAAAATGATCAGTTAAAGAGAAATCATCATCGAGAAAATTACTTCTAAAATGTGAATAAAACCTGTAATTTGGTAAACACAATTAATAATTAATTAAATATCCAATTGCCCATTAAGATCACACACAGCAAATACAAGGACCAAATGTGATTTTCTTGTGACAAAATTATAAAATATCAGAAATTGCACCAAAGTTTACAATTTAGATTTGAACTAAACACAACAAAACTTCTTCACAGATACTTTTAATCATCCGGGTCCGGCGCCATAAACTGAGAATATACATGTACTTAAGTCATAATTTCATATTCTTCTGTTCTTCAATGAATTAATAACAGGGATTTGGATTTTATTTAATTTTATTCTACTGATAAATAGAATTGAACCAATCTGCATTAAAATTTATTTGAACGTTTGATAATGGAATAAATTAAGATGAAATATTTGACTTAAGTATATTCTCAGTTTATGGCGCCGGACCCTGATGCATCTATGGAGGGTCTCATACAAGAATACCTTACTCATCATACTTTTCTATATTGAAAGCAACTTAGGTGAATCTGACACAACACTTAAAAGGGATTTACCCTTTTACACTTATCGAGGATCACCAAAATCTTTCATTTTGAAGAAGTCTCCTAAAGGAATATTTAGCATCACATTGTTTAACTTTTTGCAGCATGAGGTGGGGCTTTCATATTTCACATGCATATTCCTTGAGATAAGACCTTTCCATCGCTATAATAATTTTCGATCTCATGACCTTGACTATGACCTCTGACCTACATTTCAAAAGCTTTAACATTTGGACTTTGTTAATGCTGGGTCATCCATGTTTTATTAACACATCTTGTTCTTTTAGCTAACAATGAAACTCCAAAAATATTTGATGGCTTAAGCCTTAAACAATGCTTGAGTTTCTGAAATGAAATGTAAATAATTTATTTCATTGTACAAGAGTAATCTCCTAATGAAACTACAGAAATTAAGGCTAAAGCTGAGCAAAATTGACTACTATCTGTTACCCTCACTTCTTTTCACAGAAAATATAGATTTATTTTACTATTTTCAAGAAATAGAACAAAGTAAATATTGCTTTCTTTTTCTGAGTTTTGCAATACTTAATTTACTAGGCATTTCCACAAAAGCTTTTTTGATAATAAAATACTGAAGTTTGTGCTTGAAGATATGCAATCCCATTAGTAAAAATAAGAACGATATCATTTTACGTTTAACCTTCGCTTGAAATGACATCATCAATGACATTCCATTTATGTTTATAGGGGCACACAACATGTTTAAAGGGACACACAACATCACTTAAATGGATGCAAAATGAAAACATTGCATATGAACACTGTAAGGCTGACAGTAACATAAATTGCGATAGTTTTAAAGATTTTCCATTTATAGGCTGTTAGGGAATGGCTTCTCTATATGAACGTTAAATTTTGTCCACTTACAAGCAATACAATAACCCAAAATGCTTTAACATTTGAGCCAGATTGGCATACATTTTTAACATGGGAAATTTCTTCAGTTATTGACCTTGGTACACATCTTGTGTCATAAGCTGATTTATTCCTGTAATATATTGACCTATATGTATATACCATTACAGTCATCCTTACTATGGACATTCTTCCTTACCTAGCTAGTTCTTCTTTGCTCAGCATTCCATTATGATCTTTGTCTAAATTTAAATACTGGCCATATACTCTTAAAGCTGATGGGGCAGAGAACCAATTAGATTCCTGCATTTCTTTAGAAAGCTCTTCATCTCTAAGCTATAAACAAAGTTTATATATATATATGTATATTATTATATAAAATAAAATGTATTCATAAATGAAATATATTGTATTGTTAATTATCATACAGCATAAATGAGCTAAAGTGCATAAGACAACATAAAGACAAAAGTTGGGATTATATTATGATTCAGTTAAATTTTAAATTATATTAATTTATAGATCAGTAGAATTTCAATCATCATCTTACTTCTAACAAGTCATCTAAAAAGCTACAGGCTAGAATATCTTGTATCTTGATTCTTCCTGTTCTCATAGGATCAAGGAAAAAGAAGAATTTACGGACGGCAGTGCAGACATAGAATGAGTAAAATGACTTCTCCAACCCATTCAGCTGAAAGAATAGACAGCAAATAAGTTCGATTAGATATTATTATAGACCTTTTCATGATAACTGCAGTCTTACAATTTGTATATGCGCAATAGCCCTTCCAGGGGGTTAGCTACAAAACTGAATATTGCTCGGCAATTGTAGGAGATCACATGATTTGTTTGTAGCTTACCTCCCAGAAGGGTTATTGCACATATACAAATTGTAAGACCACAGTGATCCTGAAAAGGTCTATAGCTATGTTCATTAAGACTAGTGAGGAAAGATTTTAACACTACATCACACTTGGAAGTTGATCTTATATGACAGGTGGTGTTTGTTTTTACTGTGAGAAATTATAAGACATTAAGCTTACAATATGATTTACTTCATGAATATCATATCTATATACATGTAAACAGTTCGCATCTTTTAAACTATCACCTTTTGTTTTTCACACCTGGTGTATAACCATAATTTGGTATACGTGTATATAAGCTGGGTTATTAACATGCCATTGAGAACCTTTTACAGACGGAAATCACAGAATGCAGTGAGCATTACATGGGAGTTACATTAAATGTCTGTTTCTGGTGGATTCGTGGTGATATGGGTAACACCTTGTAACAGTAATACAAATTCCACCATACACAATAAAATTAACAAATTCTTCAAATTAGACGACACTTCCAGTCAATACTGATGTTATAATATGTTTAACATGGCTACTTCATACAAACTGGAGGTGTCAATCACAATGGATTTTCATGATTGTCATTCACATTTGACATGTTGCCACAGTTTCACTTTTACGGAAAAAGATTTCAGCAGGATCTAAAAAGGTCCACAAATATAAGTACAAACTTGTATTATTTCATAATTTTCAGGTTTTTAACCAGTACACAGAACAAGAATCTGTGATTAACATCCCTGCACTATTGATTTTAGTGAATGCTTATTTTGAGTGGTGCTTGGAAAAATTTTGACTGATGTATACAAATAATATACAAACCTGTGGCAGTGTTGGTATTAATTCTAAAATGTAGTTTTCTAGATCCTGTAAATAAAAGTTATATTCAGGCAGGAGTAGTTAATGATCATTATTTACCTACAAATACATATATATATATATATATATACATAGACATACAATGATACATATATATGCATTATGATTTCTAAAAATATTTGTAATACAATCTGAATCACATGCTTTACATTTATGGATAAAACATATATTTGTTTGTTGTTTAATGCCATACACTGATTATTTCACTTGTATGGTGGTGGCACCCGCCTGATGCATGAACTCATAATTTTTACCATTCTGTCTGATCCACCCAAGCAGCGAGAGATCCTCCACTTGCCAAAATACACCGTGACATAGGACTTCTTCTTACATTGTCAGCAGATGACCAATCACCTGACACAACCCACTCTAACAGCAGATTTCAGTGTTATTTATCACATTAGAATCCAGTGATCTACATATATTATTAGACCCACCTCCCCCTGACAAGATACATGAAAAGGATAAGATAAAATTATACTGATTATGATAAATTCTTCTTACCTTATTGCCAATAACAATTAAGTAATGAAATACTACATATAAGGAATATTGACGTAATTACTTTCTTAAAATCTTCATATAAGGAACACTGACCTAATTACTTTCTTAAAATCTTCAAAAACCTACTATTAATGCTTTTGCTTATGGATTCTCTGAATTTATTTTGTTATTTTGACTCATTTGAATCCCTTCACTTCAGACATGTTGTTTATATGATTACTCACGGATTCCTTGAGGTATCCCTGCCCTGCAACATCATACAGTGACAGTCCTATTCTGGTCTGATGGAGCCAAACTTTTCTCATAACATAATTAAAGAATTGCATAATGGAGATCCTTCCATATGGGTCATTCTGCATTAATTTACAGAAGACAGTCGCAGTAAAAAATTGTCTGAAACATTACGTGGAACAAATTATAAGTATACCATCATCTTAATCATTTTGGCATAGCTAACATTGGTAGTTCAATTGGCTTAAGAACTAAAAGGTCTGAGACCCATTCTACTCAAGAATTGCTTCATTTCGAAAATGTTTGACGATACATAAAACGTAGACATTTGTAGAAATGACTAATTTTTTACTTGAGATTTGTTTATTTTTGCTAGTTTTTTGCAAAAACGGCATTTATTATAGAGTATTCAAATGAATTTCTTATTAATTTGAACGTCCAAAATTAGTATTTTTCGTAAGTTCTTTGGTAAACAGGCATTTGATAAATGCTACATGTATATATCATGTCAACTGTGGAAGATTACCACAAAGGATTTATTCCTCAATATTACATTGACTTACTTGCACTTGTTGCCTGCCTCAGCACCCACTTTCTGAAAGTCCTCATAGTTAATCATCTGATCCTCACCTACAATGGGAGGAGTATGATGCTGATCTAAGAGGAACCATAAACGCTGAAAATGTAATGCATAATTATTACATTATACGTCATATTACATTATAATGACGAATGTAGTGTGGTCCTCACTACTTGGGTATGTTTACATAAAATGCAATAAAACCGTATTAATTACCTGTAATTCATCATTATCTAAAAGTTCCCTGCTTCTCCGCTGAAGAAAGACAGCTCTGTAACAAAAATGTAAAACAATACATAAATAATATACACCACAAAGCATATTTTCTATCTAAACATACACATGTATCAAACCTCTAACAGTAGTCACACTTACAAGTCATTACCTTATGCTTACAAGTATGAGCCATACAAATGTAAATGACATTTTTTTCAACAGACAATTCTCAACTGTTTTATAAGGAATTCAGTAAGTGTGGTAATAATGATAAGAAGGATACATTATAGTTTCTCACAATATATTTTAGGCCAAAAGAACCCACGTTTGTGTGTAGGGTCACAATTGGTAAGATTTTTTCTTTTTTGAAAAGGAATGGTCATCAGGAGGTTTTGAATTCACACCTGCTCCATGGTACTATTCAAATATTTCTCTAAGTAAAATGTATAACTATCAGGGGAAGATGCAATAAATTTCTTATCCCCCTCAGCTAGAGTGGATTAAGACTTGAATTCAATTTAAAGGGGACTTGTCATCATGCAATACAGACTGAATTTTCTTTGTAACAATCCTTTGAATTATGGTCATTCAATCAAAATCAGTGTAGCATAATAAGGTTGCCGGTAAAACAGGGTCACTCTGATAACCCTAATCAAATTAATTTTTTATTTTGGCCTCAGAGTAGCATCTCTACTAGCCAACGGTTAGAATGAACACAAATGTTATTGTTGCTTGAATATTCTTGATTGACAATTGTGACATCACAATATGCCCTACCAACAACTTCTAAACTATACAAAAACAACCACCTTAAGAGATAAGTGATGAAATATTTCAAAAGTTATAACACATACTAGATTGTAAGTGCTGCTGTTTAGATGATTAAAATACTTGAATTTTGTCAACGGTTAAAAGAAGTGATTCAAGCACATTGTAACAATTACAAATGTAGTAAGCTCAATCAAATCAATGAAAACAATTTTCTTTCCATATGTCTATGCACAAATATCTGGCAACCCATTTTATTTGTTTTCTATATGTTTCTTCATATGGTTCATCGTTCATCACTCTCATGATTTTAGCTGCTTTTTTTAAATTATGAATATAAATTTAACAAACCTAGATTCTTCTCTAAGTTTTAACAGCAAAGGTTCATCTTCTGTAGGGAGCTACAACAATAAAATAAAAATATACCTGTGATAATAATTCTTTCAATTACAAATGTTCAATAGAAGAAATGTGATGTTACAAAGAGATAACTGGTGAGTTTTGTGAGTGGTATTCAATTTCAAATTGTACATTATTCAAAGAAAAATCTCATTACTAAGTCCCTATCTTCCTCAGCAGTAAAAACATTTTTAAAATCCTCTCAATTATCTGTAGTAAAAAGTTTTTAGTGTGTTGAAATATGAGGTGATTCCTCGACAATAAAATATACAATACTTACCCTGTAATACAAAGTGGGTTCCTGTCTGTGATTATCTTTCAAACCTTTCCATGATGTGTAATACTTTCCAAATTCTTTCAACTCATCTGCTTTGCTTTCTTCTGATGATTTTTTATCTGTTTAAAATAACCCTACCCATTATAATGAGTTATAACATCAAATTGGTTTATTCCAGGTTATATGATCCCAAGATCAATCTGTCAAAATTACAAGAAGCATGTTTCTTTGACACAATGAATGGTTAAGTGTAGAATAGTTCTGGATTATTTAAGTTTCAAGAAATAAATATTATGTTAAATATTTACAGTTTTTATTCGGTAAGGAAAATAGTTATGTAAATTCTGGGTAACTGAATATGTCATGTGGTCCTGAAACACCTTGATAAAATGAATTCAAGGCAATATCCTGTTATTTGCCCCAATGCATGTAACAATGTTCTACAGTGTCTCATAAAAACTTTCAAACATTTTATTTTGATTAAAGAGTCATTAACTATAACACATAGCATGACATACAAAAATTACATTTGTATACATGATACATGTATATATACAACAGATGAAGAAGGTGGGGCAATTTTTAACCATCTTTAACTATAACACATAGCGTGACATACATATGTATACATGATACATGTATATATACAACAGATGAAGAAGGTAGAGCAATTTTTAACCATCTTTGTTCTACTTGTTTGGGCACCCAGCAGGCCTCTATTAGATCAGTTGGCTGTATTGACCTTAGTAGTATCAGGTACTAGTGACCAACTATCCATTACAGAGTATGAGTACTAGGCCATTCCCCTTATAGGAATGCCTCATTGCACCTTCTTTTGACTAAGGAGCAGAGTGCAACTCATATTTATTGAAAACCCTCCTCTTGCGTACAGAGTGTATGCATACATTACAGGATGGTGTTCCAAATAAATAAGAAGCTCCATCAAAATTAAGTGCAATTATTTTTGTCATACATGATAACCCTGTGTGTTGCACAAAGTAGATGGTCTTTCTGTGTGTAAGTTCAGTTCTCAATGGATTATTCAAAACAGCCTCTGGTTGTAGTTGTAAATAAAACAGCATCTCAGAAATGACAGATCAGAGAAAACAAGAGTTTTTTATAGTGAGATTTTGGGTAGTACATGTTAATTCTGGAATACTTACACAGAGTTATCTTTCTTTCTCAAAATGTACGGTAAACATATATAGATATACATGAATAATGCAAATATCAAGGTCACAATTGTATTGTAAAGAAATACAACTGCCAAAAAGAAACAAACTAAAACATATATAAAAAAAATGTCCCTGTGACACATGTAATGATGTATGCTGGGGTTTGTGTATATTACTATGCATTCTCGAAGTCAGCATGATGTCACTGTCTTTATTCCTCTACGTAGATTCCCAAGGAGTCTGTCAATGATAGTTGAGGTAAAACTCGGGGTTTAATGGTAGTGTATCATTTCTAAAGGGGTTTTATTGAAAATGTGTAAAACATGTACCCAAAATTTACTTATTTGAATAACAAAATAATTTAGATACTCCTTTTACCAAAATTCCTCCCAGAATATGCATTGCTCTCTATGATAAAGTCCGATGCTTTACCCCAAATGTTCAGAATGCTCTTTATCAAATATGTGGATGTCCAACTTTGAGAATTGCATGATGGTCCATGTTCACATTTGCTTTATTACAGATTCCATCACACTGGAATACTTCTGCTGAGAGAGAGATACTCACTCTGGTCATACCATCCCAAGGCCAGAGCAAGAGCTGAGGGGTATTTATGACAAGAAAATGAACTTTTTAACGGGGATTGAACCCATACTCTGCAATAACTAGCGAGATGTCTGATTACAACATCCACTAGTCCATTTCTCCAAGTAACAGGATAATGCCAAACTCCGAGTACATATCAACTATAATGAGAGAATATAAATATCAATAAGTTTAAGACTGAACAGTCGTCCGACCCGTGATATGATTGGTCGCTACAGACGCCTCTCGAGCTCTAGGTCTCGGGCTACTTACTCTTTCCCTCTTCGATGCATTTCTTGAGAACACGTTTCAGATCCATTACAATTATCTTCTCTAATGCTGTCAATGTCATTGTAATGAAATTAATTCTATAGCAACAGATAATCAGAATAAAAATTAGATGAAATGAGATTGTCAACAAACTCCATCATGTTCTTTCTTCCCTCGCTTGTTTTACAACGAAGATGGTGATTGGCTGTTTTCTTTGAATATTCGGAAAGCGCCATCTATTGTCTGTAAGGGAAATAAATGTGCAGTACTTCTAAAGATCAAGTTTGTGCTTGTGCGACTACACTGTATTTTCCCACCAAATGGGAACTTTAAAATCCTCTTTTTAAAGACCATAAGAATTTTAAAAATCTAGATAAACGGTTATATCGTTCTTTCTTCAAGTTTATCCTTTTCGTTTTCTGATTTTTTTCTCAAAATTACAGAATAACTGTAGGCCTAGATCTTTTCAAGAGTTATGAAATAATGCGAATATCTAAAATATGTATGTGTATACAATTTATAGCTGCTACCGTATTTAAAATACTTTAAACCTGTGTGTTTACATGGCCACTATGCCCTTTTAACCCATAATATAAAATGTCTAGTAAGAGTAGCCCAATTCAAGTTTCTCGGTCATCACTAAATGGAGTTCAGTTCTGAGGTACCACATCGGAGGTATTTTATTTTATAGTGAATTCTGTGAACGTGTTTGGTGTTAACAATAAAGCTCTGAAATATTTTTATTAGTCCCCTAGTTAACAATAAAGCTCTGAAATATTCTTATTAGTCCCCTCCCAACGAATTTCGCCGAAGGGGACTTTAGGATAATTAATTTCAGTCCGCTCGTCTATCAAGTTTTGCAAATCATGCTTGCAGATTATTATTTCATATTTGGTACATTGCTTTACCATGACAAGTTACAGATCAAGTGTGAATTTTATTCCGGTTTGTTGTTTGCTGCACTATGGTCCTAGGACTTGAAAAAATAATGCAAAAACTCTGCAAGAGATCAAGCTGATGTTTATATTTGTGTTGTGGTTGGTTTTTTTTTTTTTTTTTTGGTTTTTCTTTTTTCATTACTGCTATATTTTTATCTATTTATTTATTTTTGTGGTGGTATTACAGTTTGAGAGTCAGTCCCCGAACCTTGTTTAAAGGCAAGGGATTGATCTAGAAGCTGAAGTGGGGTAGGGCGGAGGAGGCCCAAAGGGCCGACCCGAGACACGAAGTTATATATACCTGCCTAAATCTTGCCGTAATTTGTTTTTTCATACTCACTTTATCCTTTAATAATTTTATTTTTGTTACAAATGGACCCCATTGGAAATAAGCATTCGTGCTTTAAAGGGTCATCCAAGGTCAAAATCAGTAACATCTGTGATTCTCAAATTATGAGACGTGATATGTGATGAAATAATCAAATGTTATAAACTCAAATTATTCATGAATTAATAAAATTACCATCTATGATATTTATCAGGACATTCCATCTGTGATCAGATATTCATCATGAATTAAAATCTGTGATATCGTTTAATCCAATACTAGATCTGTGATATTTTAATGTGTGATCAAATGTGATATTATTTATGAACTTTTAAAATCTGGGATAGTTATTTATGAATTACTATATGTGATATTATTTATGAATTAACATCTGTGATAACTGTTAATGAATTACCATCTGTGATATTATTTATGAGTAACTTCTGTGATATTATTTACGAATTACCATCTATTCTTTTTTTTAAATCTGTCTTTAACATCATTAATAATTGAATCATGATGACAATATTTATTTTGAAATAATTGTGAATTCGTCATATCATCTAAAACAAAATTAATGATCATGTTGTGCTATCAAATATATTATAATTTGTTTTTCAATATGTATATTGTACCCTGTATCATGCACTTATTTTACCTGAATCAATCTGTCTGTCTGTCTGTCTGTCTGTCTCTCTCTCTCTCTCTCTCTCTCTCTCTCTCTCTCTATCTATCTATCTATCTAAGTGCCGAGGGAGGGGGTGTACTCCCTCCTGTAGGTTGGTCCGGGACGTTCCCCGGGATTTTTTTTTTTAATTTCGAATAAAATAGTGCACTCTGATACATTTTTCAGCATGACACAGGATTTTTTTTTTCTGTCTGCTGAAGAACAAAGCCATAAAATCACATCTATTTTGTCACCTTATTTCTGCATTATTAACTTTGATATGGTACCGAAATTGCATATTTTTCACATAGTTTCCCTTATTTACAATGTCAGAATAAAAACATGTACATAGTAGTATTAATACTGCATGTAGATGAGTTTCTATCTTGATCTAATGTAATAGCAAGTATATTGATATAAATAATCATTGAACTTTGAACAAACATTTTATCTAACAACAAAAATAAATTAGAATAAGATTAATAACAAGGTTTTCATGTAACAACAAAAATAATTAGATTTGGAATGTATGAGTTACTAAAACTCCGAAAGGTAACAAAAGATTGTTCAAAACATAAAAATAGAATATGATCGGACGAAAATTCGAAGGACATGAACTGACCTTCGTCGAAAGGAAAAAGTAAAAAAAAAAAAATGATAATAATAAAAAAGAAACCCGTGGGGGGTTGGGTTCCCGAACACCCCGCAACCCCCTAAATCCGCATTTGAGAGGTTGCGTTGATCAGTGCACAGTTTGCTTGAGTGATATCTGGAAGGAATATGCGGTATTATATCTATACTGCCCAAATATGAAGCAGGTACGCACATATACACAGCATAGATTCCTGGGATTAAACCACATCAGATAATGCATTATGTGTATTAATTATAAAATCTAAAATTTAGAAATGCATGTAAGCCGGCGTGGCCTAGTGGTATCGCGTCGGACTCCTGATTGGGAGGCCGGGGTTCGAGTTCCGCTCTGGTCATGCCGGTGTTCTGTCTTTCGGATGAGACAGTAAAAACCGAGGCCCCGTGTCGTGGTATGCATGGCACGTTAAAGATCCCTCACTGCTTCGGGTGGGTCCGTTGCAAAGGTCAAAATTTGTATGCCCCGCATCAGACAGATGCCGTCACCATATACGTGAAATATTCGTGGTGTGACGTAAAACAAAAATCAATCAATCAGAAATGCATGTTTTTGTCAAGAGATAGGAAATATACAACCACGTTATATGCAATTTCATAATTATCGAATACTTTTAATACAGTTAAATAAGGAGACTAGAAACACTCTACTCACAAGTCTTTTCTTTTTCAACTGAAATCAACCATATCAAAATTTTGGTTACCTAAATAAAATTCTTTTTAGCATCATGACAAATATATGACATTCGGAACAAAATTTCACTAGAATATTTATATCGCACTAGTGTTATGATTACTTTTATACCTTCAGTGTAAAAACAGATATTTATAAGATGACAAATTTTCTTTATTAATGAATGAATAAATGTATATATTTTCGAGACAAAATCTAAATTTCTATGTGAATTACGTCCCAAATTTTACTGAGATAATACAGTTTATTTGTTATTATACGTCCCTGGCCCTATACGTAGTAAGTGAACGCTCCATGCAAAGAAATTTATTTTCATTCAACCCGCGGATGTATTTTTTGTTGGAAATGGTACCTCTATCGTGGTTGAGCTGTGTCTAGTATGGAATTCTTCTAGACAAAATATATATATATATATCCGCACTTGCATTCCTTCGCAAAACCAGAAACCGTAGCAGTCCTTAAGCTTGTCTGTGCAATTTTATGTAGTCTACTCGACCTTGCAATCGTTTGTAAACTCTTTTTAAACGACGATTTGGTAGTGTAATGCTTTTTATCATGAGTATGGGAAAAGATAGCAATTTTAAACGTCTAGTACTTATACGATTCTACCCCGGCATTCCACAAGGCATACATACTTGTGGCAAAATAGGGGATCGGCTCAGATAGCTCCCGTTAATTTGTACATGTAGGGCATCTGCAAGTTTGGGAAAGATTAGAAGGTTCTGGGTTCGATTCGTGAATTGCATTCTGGTTTAAAATTTTAACCCTGCCTGTTACCAATCTGATTAAAACAATATCTTTATTCCGATTCTCTATTTGTCCCATGGAGGATAAATAAAGATATGGGTTTAATCAGATTGGCCAGGCTGTTGCTGATTTGGTTTTTCCACCAATTCTTGTGCGGGGATCTCTATTGAAGGAGGATCTATGTGGTTTCGCCGGGGAAACATACATATTGCATGGCAGGGGAGGAATGTTGCAGACTGTGATATCTATGGAACGCAAAATTAACATATATTCAAATAATTGTACCTATCTTCAAATAATTGCACCTATCTTCAAATAATTGTACCTATCTTCAAATGAATTTAAGATATGTACAATTGAATTAAAGATAGGTGTAAATGAATTAAAGATAGGTGTAAATAATTATACCTATCTTTAAATAATTGATCCTATCTTCAAATAAATTACACCTTTAATGGAATTGCACTTATCTTCAATTCAATTAAAGATAGGTTCAATTGAATTATACCTATCTATAATTCATTTGAAGATAGGTATAATTGATTTAAAGGTAGGTGCAATTGATTTGAAGAGCAGCTATTATTGTCAATACGGTTATAATTAAAGATAGGTTCAGTTCAATTGCACCTATCTTTAATTCAATTATACCTATCTTTAATTCACTGCATTTGTACCTATCTTCAAATCAATTGTACCTATCTTCAAATGAATTAAAGATAGGTATATTTGAATTAAACCTATCTCTAATTCATTTGAAGATAGGTATAATTGAATTAAAACTATCTCTAATTCATTTGAAGATAGGTACAATTATTAGAAAATAGGTACAATTATTTAAATAAATGTTAATTTGGCGTTCCATAGATATCAGTTCAGTTGTTAAAGCATCTATACAGTAGACCAGAGACATATATACTTTCATATGAATGTATATATGTCTCTGAGTAGACGAAAGGTTTTGGGTTACGGCACACGTGTACATAGAAGTATGCAAAATGCTTAGAGGCAATGTAAAATTATCACACAATATGATATAAAATGTTATCCACTTGAAGCTTAATGTAAATATGTACTATTAGGCAGGCATAGGATTATATTCTACACATTGCAGTGGCAGCTCCAGGATTTCCGAAAAGTGGGGCCCACATGTGTATCAACCAAACTTTCTGGCCATTTTTGGGGCCAAATCTGGATTTTTACTCGTAAATGTGCCGAAAAGGGGGAGCCCTCTAAATCCGCCACTGCATATGTTTGTTTTCAATGTTCCAGCATATTTGTTTATTTTCTATGTTCCAGAGATTATTTAGCCTCATTTCATAATTTTCTGGATTGATTATATCATATTATTCAACCTACTGAATTCTATAAAATTTTTGAAATTCCTCGACTCGCGGCAGATGGCGTAGGACCACTACTGATTATTATTTCCTGCCAACTTGAAGTTGGATCAAATGGAGCGGGGTGTAGTTGCGGATCCAGGGTTTCCGAAAAGGGGGGGGGGGCACATGTGTATTAACCATACTACTCAGCCATTTTTGTTTCCAAATCTGGAGTTTTACTGGTAAATAGGTGGCCTAAAGGGAGGGGGCGATCCCCTCTAAATCTGCCACTGCGGTGTAGCATACTGTCTAAGTCCATTCGTATTTTCCGCCAACAAACATTTTTCGGAAAGTCTCGAGCATCATCCTGAAGATAACAAACAACAACATCGGACATGGCATCAGGTTTTAATTTTATGATATGACTTTTAATTTTCATATACAAATGGGTATTTTGTGAACAAATCTAATCATTTCGAATATGTGTATCATGAATAAACCGATATTTGTATTGAAAATATTTTTGTATGTTTAAAAGTACAGAATTTCCTCTGTCACGTCAAACTTCGTACCTAAGCCGGCGTGGCCTAGTGGTATCGCGCTGGACTCCTGATCGGGAGGCCGGGGTTCGATTCCCGCTCTGGTCATGCCGGTGTTCTGTCTTTCGGATGAGACAGTAAAAACCGAGGCCCCGTGTCGTGGTATGCATGGCACGTTAAAGATCCCTCACTGCTTCGGGTGGGTCCGTTGCAAAGGTCAAAATTTGTATGCCCTGCATCAGGCAGATGCCGTCACCATATACGTGAAATATTCGTGGTGTGACGTTAAACAAAAATCAATCAATCAATCAATCAAACTTAGTACCTTGATTAAAAACTTGCTAAAAATGTGGAATTGCAATGTTTGGGATTAGACGTAGAACATGAAAATCCCCCAGAAAAATGAGAATAATCAGTAAGTCTTTTTTCCATTCTAAGGAAGTCATTTATGCCTTTAAAGCCTCTAAAGGTGGGTGTGTGATTAACCTACTTTTATTTTTAAGTATTAACTTGCCTAAGCTAGGTCAAGTTAGAGAATCAGTCAATCTAGATGGTGTGGGTTTGCTATTCTTGAAATTGGTGTGACATCACACCAAGATTTAAATGCAGAAAACCTCTGAAACATTCCGATGATGACTTTGGAGATAAATTTGGTGTATCTCAGACACGTAGACCGTAATAGTGTAAAGGACAATGCAACTTTGCTGAATTTTGAACAGACGGTGGTGATTCTTGAAGTCAGCGTGACATCACATCAAGATCTAAATGAAGATAATCCCCGAAACATTCTGAGGATGGCCTGGGGTTAACTCATATTGTTTATCATAGGTGGTAATACAACTTTGCTGAATGATATTTTGAGTACAAGAGCTATATAAGTCATTAAACTGCTGAAATTTATTGAAGAATCCTAGACAATTGACCTCTATTCTTCTTTAAAATCAATATGACTGCAGTTTGAAATAATGAGATTTAAAAAAAATAAGATTTTTGTATAAAGTGATGATAAATCCAGATCTCGAGACTTATCTCCCAACTAACATAGGGCATATTAGGTCATGTGACCAATCCGACTTAGAGAATCAGTGGTTGTTAATGAACATCATCTGCCATTAGTATAAACATTATCAATTTGAACCATCTTGAACTTAAGAAAGGAGAGGCATGAATGGAATTTTTTGTTGATTCCATCATTTAATGAGTGTATAGATACATGGCAATAACAGCTATGGCTATTATATTGTTGCGACAGTTGTGCTCATAACCATGCTTATCCACACCAAGACCATGCTGTTAAGCAGTACTATCCACACAATGGTATGACTATAAGCGTGACCAAAAATGATCATATCAATTACGTTGAAGCCCTACCTATTGAAAATTCAAGAACCAAACACTGCAACGGTTTTGTGCATCTTCTCACCTTTTTTCTCACACGAAATGCATTTAAAAAATGAATCATATTCCGTGTGAATAAGCACGACTACATAGAGAGTTCTATGTAGAGTTATCCTTTTTTTTATCTATCATGCAGATAGTGATATCAACTCGTGTGACTGTCGTGCAGATATATTATATACTGGCTTTTTATGCCTTTTATTTAGGACTGTTGTGCTAATAGTCATAACCTTACATAACAGCTCTGTATATCAATTATCATTATGGCACACATTCTGTATTACATTGACTAAAAGCGATTTCTGAATGAATACCCCAGTGGACATCTGTATTATGTAAATACTTCTTGTATTCAAATAGATGTATGCACCGTATATACCTGGTAACTGGTAGCCATGCTCATGCAAATTTGTTTGGTAATAACTACCGCACATTGTCCAAAAGTGGCCCTATAAATTAAGTTTAAAACCCCCTCCTCTTGAAAATTTAAGAATCAAACACTGCAACTGTTTTATATCCTATCTCAGTAATATTTCTTTTGGAGATGATAACACTAGTTTAGTATGAAATGATAAAAATAACGTTTTGTGGTATATTTTTTATGAGAAGAAAACAAGAAAAAAAATGTAAAAGTGATTCGGAATACCCAAGTCATCTGTCTGGTCATCTGTGTGGGTCGTCTTACCTTATCATCTATGCAAGTGATTACAGATTTATTTCTTTAAGTTTTTAGCCAAAACAAAATATGTTATTGTCTCTGTGCAATTGACCTTTTTTTACTCAGCGAACCTCAGACAATTATTGCTTTTGTTTCCGGAGAAAAAAATTAATTAATGGATGAATTCTATAAAATTCTTTGTCTTGCATTTACAAACTCTACATTTGTTTTATCTTCACTTCTTTTTTGCGAGTAAAAATTTATGAACACTTATTAAAATTCTGGCATAAAACACATGTACTGGTACCTAAAACAAATGAATAAGAAATCAGAAATGTAGTTAAACTAATACAAATGATGTTACTATATTAAAATGTCAGGCTATTTGTTTGAAATAAGAATGATGAACTAAAATGTTTTAAAAAATTTAAAAAAAAAAAAAAAAAATGGAAAGAAAACAAAAAAAACCTTTTCACCACAAATTTGTTAGACTTTGAGTTTGTCAAGAATTATGAAAATAAACGATTAAAAAGGATGAAGTAAGATATAATGATGTTGGGGTACAACAACTGACAAATTGAGTGAGATAATGACATTGTGAAATTGTTTTACGGAAAGAAAAATGTTTTATTTTTGTTTATTTCTTTCTTTTCAGATACCTCCTACTGGATCAAGTTCTTTACAGATTGTGGTATACCAGCAGGGGAAGCTACAAACTATGCCATTGTCTTCACAGACAATAGGATCCAGAAAGACATGCTAATGGACCTGACAAAGGACTATCTGACAGAGATGGGAATCAAAATACTAGGCGATATCATAGCCATATTGAAACATGCCAAAGAAGTTCATTCACAGGTAACATGTACATGTATGCAAGTTACAGGGGCGAAGCAAGTAAGAGGGGGAGGTGGGGTTCTGATAGTATCTCTTACTATACTATCAGAACCCCCCCCCTCCCCCCCCCCCCGCTCTTACGCTCTCGGCAGCTGTGATGCAAATACAGTGGACTCCATTTTATCTGATATCGTATTATCTGATATTTCGTTTTATCTGATATGATATTAAAACACCAAACCGTTTCTATGTATTTCTGTAATAATTTGTCTTTTTTATCTGATAGTGAAAAGTCCAAGTTTCGGATTATCTGATAGGAAATTCACCGTTGAAAAAATATTTCACCCCGAAGTTAGCCTATTTTAAGCCCTGATATTGTTGTCAAACCACCCAGCCGTGACAACATAAGCATATAACAACACCTATGGCAATACGACGACGATTAAGGAATAATAATTGATCGTTTGTGTACACAGCTATTGACATCTCATTGAAGTACCCATACAGGGTTAATTAGTGATCGCTGTAGTGTCATTCGTAATTAATGAAATATGTTGATGACCAAAATTGAGTAGATTTACCTTAAATAATCGGATATAATACGCACCCGAGTATAATACGCACATAAAAAAATGACCTCAAAAATCACGGAAAAAAAACGTCTAACTCCGTGTATGATATGCAGGGAAAAATCAAAAGAATAATGTCAATTTCGTAATGAAACAACAAGACCCCGAGACGCAATCGATATTTCTTAGCACGTGTATATGATTTTGTTTTGATGTCTAGTGATTCGTCTTTTTGTGTATCTCCTGTCATTTAATCGTTGATGTTGTCAATTGAATTTGCTTTGCCGTATTTCTAAATTATTATCAAAAGCGGCGCGGAATGACCAGTCTTTATTCATCGTGTGATATCAACGCTTTTCTCTCATTCACTTCATGTACGATCAAACTCTTATAAACTTCAAATTTCTTAACTATTGCTACCGTACTTGTAGTTAAACCCTCGTCCCAAACGACCGCTTCATTTTTTTTTCACGTTAGAATGAACGTGCGTGTCCACATACATTACACGAACTAAACGTGGGTATCGTCCATGTTGGTGAAGACATCATAAAGAGAGAATGAATGAATCGAGTGTTATAAGCAGAAATAGTTCAATGGAATACAATTCTTAAATTAATCTAACATTCTTATGATAGTAAGCCAAACTGCCGATGATCGTGCCGTTACGGTCAAGTAATTTCACCTGTTGCGTAACCATCAATTAACCAATTAAGGTTAGATCACTATATCATCCGTACACTTTGCTAATCAGAAACCATTGTCGTGATAAACACAGCTCAAGTCTTCTATTGTATTCTTTTTGAATAGCACTCTGTAGACATTACTCCTGTTATCGCCTTGGTCATTTACTACCGGAAGTAGGCAGTATACAGACAATAGACGTATCTCGCACCGTGTAGGTTTGATTGATGGCTTTAGGTACTTTAACACCATGTTAGCGGTCGTATATCTCTAAATGAAAACAACCGCTATCAAACGTCCATATGAGTAGACATCTATAAGATGTTACACAACTTAAAGCATCAACTTTCACAATTTCGTCTAATCTGATAGCCCGCTTTATCTGATATTTTATTCACGCAAATAGACTATCAGATTAAACGGAATCCACTGTATATTGATTATTGTTTAATGTCACTCCATGATTACTTCACATATATGGTGATGGCATATGCCTGATGCATTGCATAGAAATTTATACTTTTGCAACGTACCCACTTGAAGCAGTGAGGGATCTTTTATGTGCCACATCTACTGTGACATGGGACCTCCGTTTTACAGTGTCATCTGAAAGACATAACATTGGTGTGCCCACGATTGAATTCGAACACCGGAACTTAAGGTCACGAGCCCAGCACCTCATCCAGTCAGCCACACAAGTATATTGAATATAATAATACAGTATACCTGTACATGATTTATGTCTGATATTTATCTGCTTTAGATTACAAAAAATTTGATAATTCACATGCTATATATTTTCATCTATTGTATAGATTATCATTGTTATTATTTGTATTATTATCATTGTTAGATTATTATGAACACAACACCTCCCCCCCCCAAAAAAAAAAAAAAAAGATAATTACTGAAACTTTGAAAAAAATCTTTTTTTATTCATTTTTGGCATGTATGTTCAAAAGATTGTATAAACCCTTTCCCATTAACTTCGGGACTAATAATTTGTTTGGCAAATGCTAACATTTCCTTTAACAATTTTATGGCATAATGAAAAATTAATTGTCTGTGACATCATTTTGTGTGTACAGTGATGATTTTGCCAATAAAAGTGTGAGTCCAGCAGTAATAAGGAAAGGGTGTTTTAATTTCAACTGTATATCTTTAACACATACAATATATTTAACTTAGTTGGCAAGAGAGAAAGCACTGAAAGGAACATCCTCAAGGACAAATTCCCCTCTACCTCGAAGATCTACAGGTATTTTCAAAATTCAGTTACTCGCTGTAGAATTTTATTAGCATTTAGCATCTGCATGTAATCAAACTTCAGTAAATAACAAGTTTCTTTTTACTGCATTTTAATAGAAAAGGAAATTACTGACTACTGTTTACTCTGCATACCTCGAACTTGAAAGAACTATGTAAAATACAGTCAAACCTCGTTATCTCGAAGTCGGAGGGACTGTGGAAAATACTTCGAGATATCCGTAGTTCGAGATATCCAAATTTTGAGTTTAGGATCACAAATCTTGCAGTTGTTAATGTACGCCGATTCATTTGACATTTGTGATTATTATAGTAGATGTATGAGATATACATGTATTTATCAATAAATACGCATGAAGATGTGCATATTGTATTGTTCCTTAATAATTAATCTAAATCTCATCATACCTTTTATATTTTATGAATATATACAGAATATACTCCAAAACTGAAAACGTCATGTTTCCTTTTCAGTAACATCGTAATTTTAATCCAATACTGGATATAACTGTCTTATACTATACCTAAAACCGAGGACGGGCTAGCACGTAAGACAAGATAAAGACACACGTCATAATTTGATTTAATTACTATTACTTTGCATAAAAATACATAGACATACACATGGATTAGAAATAGTAATAATTAATGAACAATGTAAAGAAATTTCTTTAAACGCAGTATGAAAAAGCATTAATTACAGTTAATATTAATCATCTAATTTTGTGTCGAGTTTAATAAGCTATCATCATTTATTAATATTTGGTATAAATAACAGGGTACGCACGGATGAGATCGATAATGTAATTACTGTGGCTTTGTACACCGACACGGTCAATTGATCACACCACACGAGCGACCTGTCATTTAGGGTAAACGCAGCAGGGAATATTGTCAATAAGAAGCCAACTTCGAGATAAACCGGGTAAATAAGAACTTCGGGACTTGAAAATGTATTCGAGATAAGCATGGTATTCGACATATCAGTGTTCGACACATCCAGGGTGAATTTAATCATAATATGAAGGATTTTTTTCGGGACCGACGTTCGACTTCGAGATATCCCGGGTATTCGAGATATCAGTGTTCGAGATATCGAAGTTTGACTGTAGTTCGAGTTAATTTTAGTTTGAAATAGAGAAATTGAAATTGTAAAAGTAGTTTGAGTTTGAATAAATAAGAGTTAAGTTTTACCCATTAATGTTATAGTATCTCCTGCAAACAAAGTTTTTGTGGGTATTTAGGAATCACCCTGTCTCTCTGTGCGTCTCTCCATCTGTTCCATAAAATATGTATGCTTCTCTTGATCATGTTTATACTTCAGATGTTTGTTACCTGTGACACGAGGGTCATTGAATGATGTATCATGACCTCTAAAGTACTTGATTTGTTCTTTAGCATATTTTTAGGTGGTGTGTTTTAAGACAGCTTTGTCGCTTAAAAACATTCCATATAATTAAAAAAAAGTCCTTTACAAATGACTGTATTATTGTCCTTGATAGAAATCTATATGAGTAAAAAATTTCTTTTGATATCTGTGATTCTTCTGTATAGACCCTTTCAGTGTTACTGCGGGACTAACATTTTGTTTGGCTAAATGATAACTGTCGCGGAATATGATGTCAGAGACGATCGATTTTTTATTATGATGTCAAAATTTTTATGGGAAACCATATCATTTGCCAACAAAAATGTTACTCCCGCAGTAAAAGCGAAAGGGTCTATTAAGTGGAACTCATCTGTGCAAAGCGTTCAGCAAGTGCTTGATAATCACCATTGAAAAGAGCTTGAATAAATATTTAACATTAAGCTGTATGAACCATTTATTTGGATGTAACTTAGAACAAATTATCACTCTTTGAAGTTTTTGCTATGATAATGAAATGTTAGATGTAATATGAAGTAATTTCGATTATTGAATTACTGCTGACACTTGCCTAATATATACAGTGATAACAATGACTTATTACTTGGTATATTTAGCGGCCAGCAGAACTGTAAATCATTACCTTGGGAAGGATCCAGAGGCTGCACCAATGCATTTACCCATAGTACCCAAGATTTCAAAGGAACTCTCTGCACGACTTGGGGAATCCCCTTCAATTGGTAGGTCTTAAAAAGCAAATGATAGATCTAACATGAATGAAATAAGAACAATAATAGATTTTTCAGACATTTAAAGTCAACAAAAGATTTTCATGTTATCTGTGAATGAATAAATTATTCATACTTTAAATATTACTCAGCTTTGCATTAAGTTAAATGGATGAACAATCTTCTTAGAAATTGTAATTTAACAAACTCAACCCCAACCCTCCCAACCTCATAAAAAAATCCCCCAAAACAATATAAATCAAACCCCTTCTCCCAAGATCTTAAAAAGAAATGAATAAATATGGTATGCTCAAGGTACATTATGCTTTGAAGTCTCCTTAACTTTAACTGAATAAACCTTAAGTTCAGGATTTCATCAATAAATGATTATGTGTTATTTGATTTACAGAAAAGCAAACCAGTAAGTTGATCAAGCTAAATCCTAATAGACTTGAAGAAGTTGTACCTGTCCCTAAATCTCGGCGAGTATTTCCAGAACATGAAGGTCGATATAAAATTACTATGCCTTCTGGCACTACTGCTAAAACACAGAAAATATTACAGAAACAGCAAGGTATTATTGTTACAAGATTAAACATGTTGTATTGTGTATTCTGATGGACCAGCTGCAGGGTACTAACATGAATAGAAACAAAATCTAACCAAAATTTCTAGCATGCTGTATCACTCCAAAAGAATATCTGATTATACTTGCATATAGGGTATATCAGGAGTCAAAGATCATAAGGGTAGGATGTTCAGAAGCTGACAGAATAAACTTCATCTGCATGCATTATCAATTTATTGACTTATATTTGTGTGTCATATAGGCCAATGCAGTAAGGTGATTTGTCTGCCCCTGATAAGAACTCTCTTACTGTCTGCATATCACAGTGAGGTATATAAATATGACTGTTACTGTAGTGACCGTATCTCACCCAGCCCATACAAATAAAGGTGACTGCTATCTGTATTGACCGTATCTCACCCATCCCATACAAATAAAGGTGACTGCTATCTGTATTGACCGTATATCACCATGGCCATACAAATAAAGGTGACTGCTATCTGTATTGACCATATATCACCATGGCCATACAAATAAAGGTGATTGCAATCTGTATTGACCGTATATCACCATGGCCCATACAAATAAAGGTGACTGCTATCTGTATTGACCGTATATCACCATAGCCCATACAAATAAAGGTGACTGCTATCTGTATTGACCATATATCACCATGGCCATACAAATAAAGGTGACTGCTATCTGTATTGACCGTATCTCACCATGGCCATACAAATAAAGGTGATTGCAATCTGTATTGACCGTATCTCACCATGGCCATACAAATAAAGGTGACTGCTATCTGCATTGACTGTATCTCACCATGGCCATACAAATAAAGGTGACTGCTATCTGTATTGACCATATATCACCATGGCCCATACAAATAAATATGACTGTTACTGTAGTGACCGTATCTCACCAATCCCATACAAATAAAGGTGACTGCTATCTGTATTGACCATATATCACCATGGCCATACAAATAAAGGTGACTGCCATCTGTATTTACCATATATCACCATGGCCCAAACAAATAAAGGTGACTGCTGCTGCATTGACCGTATATCAGCATGGCCCATACAAATAAATATGACTGTTACTGTAATGACCGTATCTCACCCAGCCCATACAAATAAAGGTGACTGCTACTGTATTGACCATATATCACCATGGCCCATACAAATAAAGGTGGCTGCTACTGTATTGACCATATATCAACATGGCCTATACAAATAAAGGTGACTGCTATCTGTATTAAATGTATATCACCATGGCCCATACAAATAAATATGACTGTTACTGCTGTTGACTGTATCTCACCATGCCCTAAAGGTGACTGCTATCTGTAGTGACCATATCTCCCCATGCCCATACAATTAAAGGTGACTGTTACTGCATTGACTGCATCTCACCATACCCATACAAATAAAGGTGAATGCTATCAGTAATGACCATATCTCACCAAGCCCATATAAATAAAGGTGACTGCTATCTGTAGTACAGTTAGTATAGAAAGTTAGACATATGTTTGGGAGTGTAGAAAACCACCGTATATATACAGTGTAACTTTTAACTCTGACAAACTCATACCCTAATGTTGCCAGTGATTAACTCTTGCTTTCTTTAACTTGAAGTATTTCATGTGGTCTCTTCGAGTTTGAATTAACCATAGTCAACTGTATATCATAGCAACACTCCCAGTGCATTATTACGGTTTGCTCTGGTGAACAGCTTAGGATCTCAGGCTTGGTTTGTTCTGACATGAGGCCGAACTTTGATACTGCCGCTTTGAACCAGTAACCAGAATATAACTATAAGACCAACTTCTTAACCACCTGGCCTTGACTAAATTTTGACAGAGTAATTTGATATTAAATTTTTGATGACACTTACATAGGGGCAGATCTGCGTTAAGTGCTTGGTTTTTCAATTTCAGATTGCACCACAATGTTTGAGAGGTTGACTCTTCCCGGTTCCATGTCACAGTATGACTGAAAAATCATTGAAGCTGTGTATAACTCTAATTAAGCAACCAACCAACTGATTGCCATATCTTGTCAATATATGAAGTCTCTATTTGACATTGCAGCGTTACCAGCCACAGACCCCTCTGTTTTTGTTTTAATTAAGAAACCAACCAATTACCCTATCTTGTCAATTATTAATTATGTCTCTTTTTGACATTGCAGAGTTACAGAAGGACACAAACCCCTCTGTTTTTGATCGTCTTGGTGCTGATAAGTCTTCTATGTCACCTTCCTCAACAGTATGTGACCTTTTCTTTTTAAATTTCTTTTTATATGATTGACGAATTGCAGTTTTGATACTTAGTGTTCATAGTAAATGTTGAAAAATGAGTCGCTTTAAATCATTTACGTGAAACTTTACATTTATACTAAATAAAAAAGATAATTTTACGGCCACTTGGCCTTTAACGAATAAAATAAATGAATTTTACTTAACTGAAGCCACTCTGAGGCAAAGTGGCCAAAAATTTCTGTTGAGAGTGGGTTTTTTTAGCTCACCTGAGCCAGAGGCTCAAGTGAGCTATTGTGATCAATCACCGTCCGTCGTCTGTCGTTCATCCGTTGTTAGCTTTTCTACATTTTCGACTTCTTCTCCAGAACTGCTGCACAGAATTTCACCAAACCTCATAGGAAGTAAGTACTCAAGGTCCTCTACAAAGTTTGTGTTTTTCGTGCCCATCCGTAATCCAAGATGGCCGCCATTGGCTCTGATTGTTTGACGCATATTCAACTTCTTCTCCAGAGTCGCTGCACAGAATTTCACCAAACTTTAAAGGAAGTAAGTACTCAAGGTCCTCTACCAAGTTTGTATTTTTCATGCAGATCCATAATCCAAGATGGCCGCCATTGACTCTGATTGGTTGACACATTTTGGACTTCTTCTCCAGAAGCGCTGCACAGAATTTCACCAAACCTCATAGGAAGTAAGTACTCGAGGTCCTCTACAAAGTTTGAATTTTTTTCGTGCCCATCCGTAATCCAAGATGGCCACCATTGGCTCTGATTGGTCGACGCATTTTCAACTTCTTCTCCAGAACCGCTGCACAGAATTTCACCAAACTTTAAAGGAAGTAAGTACTCAAGGTCCTCTACCAAGTTTGTATTTTTCATACCGATCCGTAATCCAAGATGGCCGCCATTGGCTCTGATTGGTTGACACATTTTGGACTTCTTCAAAACGACTGCACAAAATATCACCAAACCTTATAGAAAGTCTTGTAGAAAAAAAGCAAAATCTGTGCTCAGGTGAGCGATATAGGCCCATTTGGGCCTCTTGTTTTTTTTTATTATTATTTACACATCAACTTGCCTTCTATGTATGACTATATGTATTAATTTTATTTCTTTGAACATTCAGTCATCAGTATTTAAGCGCTTGGGAGGGAAGACTCCTTTGAAACGTGCAGCTACCTCAACCTCAATTGACTTTGACGATGATGAAGAAGAAAAACCATTAGAATATGTAGGGGTACTTAAAAATTCTCCATCACCATCCAAGAAAACAAAGTTTACCATCACAGACAAATTAGGAGCCAGAAAATCCCTGGGAAAAATCACTATATCCAATCCCAAAGCAGTGAAATCTCCAGCTCCAAATTCTTCTTTGCAAGCAAAACCTAATACAGCTAATAAGTTGAACAAGCAGAGTGGAATTAAGTTGACAGTTAGTAATAAAACGAAGACTGTTACACAGATGAAGAACAAAGGTATTTCACTTTACACCTTATATTAACAGGAATTTTTGCTACCAATAATAACCCTTCAGTAATGACTCAAAAGAAATTCATTGGGAAAAGTTTATTTATTACGTTCATGTATTATTATTAAGATACATTTATATAGCCATTGGTATCAGAATGTCCCATTCAATTCTGAAAAACTGTGTAACTGTCAAAACTATACCATATTTTTTTACCATATTTGTTTTACCATATTTTTGTCATAGCTCTTTCCCCTTCTTCTTCTTCTTCTTCTTCTTCTTTTAATACAAAGTGTACTCAAAAGTTGAGAGTTTTACTTCATGCTCCATACTTCCTTTATATGATATAAAGTTTGTGGAAAAAACGAAAACTTATTTTTCAAAATTGCAGCAGTTGGTTTATCATATCTTAAAGTGTGTATGATTCTATGAATTCAAAATTTTGTTTTAGTAAAAATACATTATTTATAAACCAAACTGAATTATAGAATTGAGAATTGTATTTATAATCATAAAGGCCCCACATTCCTGTCTTTCCTTCCATTAATACTTTTTGCTGTAATTCAGTAATTCAGAAACTTTTCAACCTACAGGTTTGAAATTTTACATATAGATGCAAAATGATAGAATTAACTGGTGTATAGATTTCTTAATTTAAGGTCAAGGTCACACTGTGGGGTCCTGTATGACTTAGACAGTTTTCTAGTTTTGTGAAATGAAAAATCTACTTTTACTCTATTATTATTTCTAGATAAATTTTTCTGCAACTAAAAATGAAAATTTATGTACATACCAAATTATATGTATCTATACTATAATACATCTTAAGTTACAAAATACAAGTAAAGAAGTGGTCAATATTGCCTATTTACTCAGAAATCTAGTTGAAAAGTATGAATGCTGAGCAGCAGGTTTATTTTGGGAGGGAATTTAATTTTGCAGTGCTTACTGATGTGGAACCACCTGTCACCACAGCTGGCATCCTCTCCATGGATAGGCCCAATGTACATGTCAGTGCCAGACAGAGACTAGGCAAAAAAATCTCTCAGAATGTGGTATCCAGTACTACAGGGGATGATGATGACCAGAGTAAACCCTCAGGTAGGAATAACAGTCAGAGGTTAGAGTAATGTGAAAGGCTAATGAAATCGGCTTTACTCCGTTTATTTCTATATTCCAAGAGCAAGTTAGAACAATGTTTGAATATTGTTTGTGTTTTTGTTAAAAACCCCAAATCAGATTTGCACATTTTCACATGACTTTTCTCAAAATTATCATGGTAGTTGATTATAAATCATTCAGTTTTGCTGCTTTCAAGATGATCAAATACTAATGTAAAATAGTAACCTGCAAAATTGATTTTAAGAATTTTAGTGCACAAAACTAAAGTTCATGATGTAAAGATTTTCATCATCTTTAGTTCACAGAAATATTTGAGGGGAAGCATATATTCACTGTTGTATCAGTCGGATATGTCGATCAGTCTGAACTCGTATATATATGTAATTCTCTAATCCGTTCATCAAACTTTGAACATACTTCACAAATTTGTCACACAGGCCATGGGGTTTGGAACAAAAGTCTCTCAGGTCATTTCTGAAATGTCTACATGTAGGTCAGTCAGGAAGTAAAACATAAAATACCAAAAAAGGGGCTTGTATTTAGTGAATTTATAAGAGGCATTGATCAAACTTCACACAAATGTTAAATTTAACTTGATATATGGGCTTTTGAAAAAAAAATCAGTCAAGATATTTTTGAAAGGTCAAGGTCACTCAGAAAGTAGAATTTAAAAAGAAGCTCTCATTTTAGTGAATTTTCAATATTCATACAAATATTAATTGTCACTGGGGATATGGGTATTCAGTCTAAGGTCAGTGAGGCCCTTTTTGAAAGATCTAAGTAAGTCAGCAACTAGAACTTTAAATACCATAAAAAGACTTATATATTAGCAAATTTTTACCAGCATATGTTCAAACTTCAGATTAAGCAAGAATTCAGTCCCCACTTTTATGCTCCTAGATGAATTTTGGAGCATGCTGTGGCTGTTGTTTCTGTCTGTTTTTCTCTTTGTTTATCTCTCAAACCTTTTCTAAGACCTTTTATCAGAGTCTTATCAACTTGATGAACAGTGCTGCAATAGTGACCTTCCATTTCCTCAGATATTTCATATTTGAGACAAGAACAATTTAATCTTAATTAAATCAAAATTAATTATGTATATTGCAAATGTTTGGATGGAGGTATACCAAAAATTACTTCGGCAATGAAATGTACCATTGCATACTGAAAATAAATGATAAAATATCATAAAAGAAAAACTGAGAAAATTGCAGGGTGCCCACTTCCTATAAATTCTTTTAAATCTGACATTTCCTATATATTTCCTATATATCTCCAAAATTCCTATAAATTCCTATATTTTTGTAAATTTTCAGGTCAGTTATGTGAATATGTACCAAATTTCAAGAACTATTGGTATCATCTGTATATAGATTTAGTTTCTAACACTTAAATGCATTTAAATTTCTATAAATCAATGTTTTCTCTGTGTGTGTCATTTTGTATACAGGAAGTTTTTTCTCTTGCGTGATATATCAACATATTTTAGGTTTATGATAAAGTGAAATGTATGACTTGTAATGCTTCTGTGGAACAAACTGGAACACAATATTGTTTGATTAGTATACACCATGGAAGCTAGATTGATATTTATGCTAATGTTATTTATGCTATGTTGATGCAGAGATCTCCCTCAGAAAAAAGTAAAGAGTTTTTACAAACTGTTGTACAAAATATACACATTTTTAGTTAGTTGTGGTCCACAACCGGACACACGACTTGTTTTCTATCGGCTAGTTCTGTGACACCCATCCAAATAGCAAAGTCGTTCAGGGTTACAAACTGTAACTAATTTTTAGTGTTTGATTTTGTCTTATTATTTTTTTTTCCATCATAACGAAATAACATGTAAACATGCATAAGCTTTGTTATTTCATTTATGTTTCTCTTGGTATTGTGTTGAACAAAATGAGAGCTTTGTAGAGATTTTATTGGAATATTATGCCTTATTTTCTACTTTTAGTCTAAATATTTGATGAATTAGTGTATGATCTGAATGTTTTATCTTCTAACTGCTTGTATGTCACCTACAGAATGCTCAAAGGAGAACCTTTTTTACTATGTATACCTTTTTGGTCATTCCTTCAGATGTCACGGTTTCACATGAATCATAGGCCTTCATGTGGATGATGTATGTCTAATATTTACCGGCAATTTAATGAAATTATACATTCTAGCAACTACTGATAGTATCACATATCATATGAGGCAGATGACCATTCACTGGAGCAGGTGACACATATTTCTGCATTGCAATCAATAAATAGTTATTTTGTCTTCCAGGTGAATAATACAAGGTAGGTGAAAATGCCAGGTGGAAACACTAAATTTCAAAGTTCATGGTTGTCTGCTGTTGATTGCAATGGACAGACTGTTCGAGATTGGTGTAGGCGAGGACAAGATGAATTTCATGCATACTGCAGACTGTGTGACATTGACTTTCGTTGCAATAACTCAGGAAAGTCTCAAGTTTTGCAGCATGCAAGTGGAAAAGTCCATAAATCATTGGCAAGGCCATCGCAGGACCAACACCAATCTAAATTAGTGTTTCTTCCAAAAGAGACCTCTACACCAACCCCAGGTACATCTAAAGAAAACAGATCTGTATTGCAACTAAGTGTTAACAGAAATGATTTTCTTAAGGCAGAGGGGATTTGGGCAGCCAAAGTTGCTGTTGCTAATTACAGTTTCAGATCTTGTGAGGGACTCCAGAGAACTTTCACCGAAATGTTTCCAGACTCAAAAATCGCGAAAGACATTACTCTTGGCAGGACAAAGGTATCATATCTTCTGAGTGATGGATTCGGGCCATATTTCAGATCAGAGTTGATATCAGACCTTTCAGCATCACACAGTGACTTTTCAGTGCATTTTGATGAAACAACTCAGGCACAAGTGAAAAAACAAATGGACGTGAGATTGCGTTACTGGTCTTCACTACATGATGAAGTATGGTGTAGGTTCTACTCAGCAATGTTTTTTGGGCATGCAGAGGGTAAAAAAGTTGCAGAGGTGATATTTAATGCCCTCAAGGAAGACAAAGTACCTCTGGAAAATTTTATAGCTCTTGGAATGGATGGTCCCAATGTTAATAAGACCATATTTAGGGAATTACAGACCCAACTTATGACTGAGACACCACACCACAATGGTCTTATAAATCTTGGAAGTTGTAATATCCATGTAGTGCACAATAGTTTTGGTAAGGGACTTGATGCTTACGGGAAAAATACAGAACAACTATGTATGGATCTGTACCAGTTGTTTAAGTACAGTGCAGCCCGTAGGGAAGACTATAAGGCAGTGCAGCTTGATATGGATGTTGAAACACACCACTTTCAAAGACACACTGAAGTTCGTTGGCTATCACTTGGTCCTTCCATTTCAAGAATTTTGGAACAGTGGGATTCCATTCTTCTGTTTGTCAAAGAGCTGGGGAAGCATGAGAATACAGCACCAAAAAGCACAAATTTCAAGAGAATACAGTTGGCGCTTATCACCCATCCAGCAGAAACATTGCTAGAACTGATGTTTTTGGATACAGTTTTTCCTCTTTTCAGCAATTTCCTGCTTATCTTCCAGGCTGAAGCACCAATGATTCACGTTTTGTATGACAGTATGAAGGATATGCTTTTCAAATTAATGAGCAGATTCATGAAAGCTGATGTTGTCAGTTCTAAAGATGGAGAGGAGCTGTGTAAAGTGGATTGTAAAGAGGTAAAAAACCAGCTGTCAGATGATGAAATTGTTCTGGGAGAAAAAGTGAGAAAGCAACTAGGTAAACTAAAACCTGAACTTAGAAAGAGAGAATTGCTGTCCATGAGGTCATTTTTATCAAGTCTACTGAATACATGAAGGAGAAATTACCACTTTCCAACAAACTACTGTACAGTTTGAGATGCCTCAACCCAGCCAACAGAACAATTGACAAAGCAGAGTCAGTCCAGCAGATTCAAGAACTGGCACGGAAACTCCAGCCAAAGACAGATTCAGTTATTATTATTGATGAGTGGAAATGTTATCTGGCTGATGACATACATGTAAGCGATGAGGTTAAATCAGGAAGGATAGATCACTACTGGAGAGAGGTTTTCAAACTCACTAATGCAAATGGTGAACCTAAATACAACATGCTAAAGAAAGTAGTAAAGACAGCTCTTATCTTACCACATGGAAATGCGGATGTTGAAAGAAGTTTGTCAGTGAATGTCAATGTAGTCACCAAGGAAAGATCGCAGCTAGGTGAGACAGTAATCAATGGGATAAGGATGATGAAAGATGCTGTGAAATTTCATGACCCAGAGCTCTGTAGGCCAGAACAGATTCCATTCAATAAAGATATATATGCAAGTTTAAGAAGTGCACACTCAGCATATATGATCAGACTAGAGAGTGACAGAGAAAAGAAAGAAGAAAGAACACGAAAGAGGAAATTACTAGAAGAAGAAGCAAAGAAAATACAAGAGGAATGAGAAAGACTAGATGCAAAAAGAAAACGAATAAGTACTAAGGAACAAGAGCTCATGGATGCAGAGAAGAAAGCAAAAGAATATGTTACTGCAGCTGGGGAGCTAATAAAGCAAGGTCAGGAGAATCTGGAGAATGTGCTTAAAGCCAAAGAAATAGACAAAAACTGACTGTTGCACATAGGATGATCGAAACAGCATCCCAAAAGTCTAATCAAGCTTTGGAGCAGTTAGAAGAGATTAGAGTACAGCAAAGAAAACTTGAGCTGGAAAAATCTTCATTGTTTGAAAAGTATCATAAGAAGGAAGAAAAAGACAGAGAAAAGAAAGAAGAACACAGTAAAGAGAAGAAGAACGAAAAGGGTAAAGGAAAGAAGGCAGATAAATCATGAGAAATAACAAAAGGCTGATTTATCAGGATAAAAACTATTTGTTTGGATGTATATATATCTTATGTAGGGAGAAACATCCCAGTTCTGTTTTAATTAATATACATAGCAGGTGCAAACACACCTGTATCAATCTGTGTACATTGTATTTAATGTTGGTTCATAATAAAGTGGAGGACTGGATGGCTGTGAGGGGTGGAGGAGGCCACGTTGTCCTCGAAATGACAAAATATTATTGAAAAATATTATTGAATTACTTTAAACACCTTAAATAGAGCAGAATATTCCTATATATTTCCTATATTTTCTGCAATTATTCCTATATTTTCCCTATATTTTCTTTCAAAAAATCCTATATTGGTGTCTGAATCCTATATTTCTGACGTCAAAAGTGAGTGGGCACCCTGAAATTGAGAAAAATGATTTTAAGATGGGTTAAACATGCTGTGAATGCTGTATGTGTTTCTTCCACCTTCATTGTTCTCAATGAAAATTCTCCTGACATATTATTATAACCCTCGCGAAAACGAAGTTTGGGGGTATATTGGAATCATTTTGTCCGTATGTCTGTCTGTCCATCTGCCTGTACAAAAAACTTTGACCTTGGTTATAACTTTTGAACCAGAAGAGATGGGGCTTTCATACTATACATGTGTATTCCTTGTAACAAGACCTTTCTGTAGGTACCAAAATTTTTTACCTTGTGACTTTTATCTTGGTCTTTGCCTTACTTCAAATTTTGTTGCCATTGAAGGGGGGGGGAGAGAGGGGGATATTTGTCCCATTAGGACAGTTATAGTTTTTACAGTGCTTAGTTTTTGATAAAATTTCTAAAATCTTTACATTGAAATTCAACTTCAATTAAGCTGATGTTACATATGTAAAATAATAATAATAAATAAATGTATTTCAGGAAAGTAAATTTAGTTCAGCAGATCTTAAACTTTCTCTGTGGAAAACATAGCCAAAATCTCTGTATCAGCTGAACTTATTGACAATATATGCCCTGCATGACCCATGTGGTTTAAGAGTTTGGCTTGTAGTCGGTAGACTGCCAACTTCAATCTCTGCCCACTTCTGTGATGGATGATGTTCATTGACAGGAATGTCCTGCAAGAGTCCCCATCAGTGACAGAACTGGCATATTAAAATCCCAGATTGTTCACCTCTGGGATGCTCAGAATCAGATTCACATGAAAATATCAATCATGCACTGGAAGTACCCCCAGTGTGAAAGTGAAAAAACACGAATTATTAGAAATATGATTTTTATTTTGTTGATTCACAGGTATAATGAGTCGTTTGGGAACACAGAAAGTGGAAGTATCATCCACATCAGGAGATACTAAAACAAAGACATTAACCAAAGGAAAAGTAGCTATGACAAAGAGAAAAACACAGGGTGTATTTGGTCGACTTGGAAAGCAGATATCCTCTTGATGTAATTGGAATATCACTTATAAACTGAGGGAAGAATATTCATAGCATCTAGTGAAGGGATATTTTGTTTGTTTATTATTTATTTTGCTGTTGTATGTTAGTGTCTGGGTTAGGAAAGATATATTTTTGGCAATGACTCTGAGTGTGGCTAGCCAGTAAGATACTCCTCCCACTCATCTAGCCTTATCTCCAACTCGTGGTGCCTGAGCCACTAGATGTGGCCCTTTTTTGATTAATGTATCAATGATACTACATCAGTTACTTTCATATTTTACAGTATACAAATGCCAGTAATGGAAAGAGCTTGTGTTTCATTCCAGTGCAATAGTTTTTTGAGGCTTGAATTCTCATTCACCATGGTATGTGACATTAAATTTTTTTGTTGATACAGGAATTTGGAAAATATCAGCAAAGTTGTCATTACCGGTATGTTTTTTCATCACATCATGTGGAAATAGCCAACATTTGGTGGCAAAATAGACCAATGCTAAACTCAATGAACATTTAGTTAAACTAATATATACACTTTAAAATACATTGTAAATGTATTGCTGCATATGTATATGACTTGATTGAAACAGTGACTATTTTAAATACATTTTTAGCTGACCTCATCAGAGTTGAGATAAGCTTACGCTATACCTATGGGCATCTACATCCCTGTCTCCATTTTTATCCATGTGCTGTAAAACAGTTTGGGATAGCTCTGTATTGGACATAGAACTCGTGCCAGAGTGACCAAACTTGCATCAGTGGTTAAGGTTACGAAATCCAGAGAGACCCATGTATCATATGCTGCATCTGACCTACTTTTTCTGCTTGAGTGACTTTGTTCAGAAGTATGGGTTACTCAGTATTGGACAAAGTAATACTGCCAGTGGCCAGACTTGCATAAGTGGTTCACCTGAAGATACCTAGATGAACCTATGCATCAGTGGACCCATGTATCAGATGCTGCATCTGACCTAATTTTTCTGGTATAGTGAATCGGTTAAAAAGCATGGGGTAGCTCAATATCGGACAAAGTATTCATGACAGAGTGACCAAACTGACATCAGTGGTTCATCTCATGATACGAAGATGGACCGATCTATCAGATGCTGCGTCTGACCCAATTTTCCTCTTGAGTGAGTTGGTTGGTTGATTGGTGTTTTACGTCACTTTCAACGATTTTTCAGTCATATCGCAACATGGAACCAGGAGGTGACCAACCTCTTAAACATAGTGGCACAACCCGGGAATCGAATCCGGATCGTCGATGCCGCAAGTCAAGTGCTTAACCACTACACAAAGTCTGCCCCTTTCTTGAGTGAGTACATTAAGAAGTTTTGGGTAGTTCAGTATTGGACAAATCTGTCTGTGTCCCATCTAGGCATCGTATTAACAAGGTGAGGTAAACTATGTAATTTTTTATTACCGTATGATTGAATAAATGACTATACATTTGTGTATACATGTACATATTAATTTTGTATATGTAGTTATACATATGTATTTGTATATGTGTATTTGAATTTGTAAGTTTATGTATATATATACATAGTATACATATTTGTTAGATTTCTTAGTTAGTGAAATTTACCACTGAATTAAATGCCAGTATCATGTACCTTACCGGTAGTTGTCTTCCTTATCCTACAGGCAACATTTCAGATTTAATGCCATAGCTGCTATGAACCAAAGTGGTTACTGAGTAAACTATTTTCGAGTTTTCGCTTTCATTTTGATATTCTCATATATTACCAGAAAAAGCATGTGACTTCTGATAAACTTTGACCTGTGTCAATTGTAGAATTTCATTCATAACAAATCAAAGTGTACATTTGTGTAGCTGTGTTTGAGTAGATATCTTTGTTTTCCCTTTTGTTTAAATGAAACCTAAAGTATTTCTTTCATATCATGTGCTTATGGACAAATCCTTCCCATGAAATTTAAGATTTTGTTATATAAGAAACGAAACTCTAAATTTGCCTATTCAAATACCATTACTGTTTAACCCATGCTTGATTATAATACTGTATTCTGATGGAGTAAATGTTTAGATGGCTATTTATAAATGACTCATTGTTGTTTTACAAAACTACAAAAGAAATAAAACTGATATTACTTGCATGATGTTAAAAAAGAAATATGACTCACCTGTGTGATTAAAGGGAGTATAAAGGTAAAATAAGTTTAACTGAAAAACATCAAGGTAAATTATACTGCAGACATGCAGCAGATTTTTAAGTGAGTCTTAGACCAAGATACTTTGTTAAAGTTACTAGATTTTGAGTGTAGAATGAGTTTGAAGTTTCCTTGTGAATAGCGCATCTCCAGTCTTAATTCTACAAAAATCATTAAAGGATAAGTTAGGTTCAGTAGAAGGCATATGGTACATGCGACTTTTCTTAGCTTTCAAGACAGAAAAGTTTTCAACACATCAATATTAATTTTGAACCTATCTTACCAGAAGAGGACCGTAAGATAATTGTAATTCAGTGTGTATACTAACTGTAGTAGTAAGTAATAGACAGATTCCATCACATTGTCAGAATAATAATATACCTGTACTATTAATTATTAGGTAGGTAATTATATCTCTGTGGTATATTCAAGTTTCAAGTTTATTTATTTCTCATAAGTCGTTTACACAACTTCGAGAACATATACACATAATACATAATCATAATTTAAATGCAAGCGCATAAATACAAATAAATAAATATATATATATATATATATATATATATATATATATATATATATATATATATATATATATATATATATATATATATATATATATATGTTTATTAATGTTAAAGTGTTAATTATTTGTCTTTAACTTCAAACTGTAGACAGAAGAACTGAATAAGATAGAACGCATATGTGTTGGCGATTGACTGGATTCCCAGTAAAAGCCCACTGAACTGTCGAAGTTGCGACCTTACTTCTTTCGTGACATTTCTAGACTGTCACCACTTAATTAAATGTTGTGAATATGATGTTCAGATTTTGCAATACTTACTTTGAATAGACAGTGCTGATATTCTACTGTTCACCTGCAAACACCAAACAAAATAAAATCTACACCAATTGCGGAATTATCACATTGGCATAATTTAAATGAGATGGTTTGGTGCATGTGGCTTTTCATTTATTCATGTGAATTTTTTTTGAACTGGTTTATATGATCTTTTGTTTATTTTACCACAAGTTCAAGAGACTTGCCAATAGCACTGGTTTACTTGAGATTTTTCAGCTCTAGTTCATGAGAGTGGTATTGAGCACTGGTTGATTTGACCTACTTGAGCTTTGTTTTTCGTGTTATGTAGATAGAGATCTTGTGCAAGTGACCTATATTGGACACTAGTTCATGTTAAGCATTTTAGTTCATTTTTAAGCACTAATTCCTGTAAGGATTTTTGGGTGAGGGTTTATACGAGATATTTTGTGAACTGGTCTATGTAACCTATTTTGAGCATTGGTTCATGTGAGCTATTTTTAACACTGGTTGAGATGATCAGTTTGAGTATGAACTCTAGAGACATACGGATAATATGAGCTTTTGCCGCTACTGGTTCGCATGAGTTTTTCTTTCTTTTTTTTTTAGAAGTGGCTCAGTCTAGCTTTTCGGCTCATCGGAACCAAAGGTTCACATGAGCACGTTGTGTGTCGTCTATCCAGTGTAAATTTTTCTACATTTGCGACTTCTTCAGAACCACAAAACGATTAGTACCAGTCTTGGTAGGGATGAAGTTCTCTAAGTTTCCTGCTAAAGTTGTTTTGGCCATATCCGTTAAGGGGAGGATACAGGGTGGAGCAACATAGGCCCAAGAGGATATCCACCTTTGAGATACTTTTTCAGACCGACTGCATAGACCATAGAATCGATGCACCAGAACGATGTATAATGTTTTAAGAAATTTTGATTTTTACTTCCATCAAATTTTCAACTTTTGCTTGCTTCTTTTCTTAGTTATTTCCACACATATTTGTAGCATTTTCTTTGATTTAATCAATATGAAGACCAACAAAGCATTTATTTGCTTTTGTTTGAAAACATCCGCTTCAAGGATTATTGAAAGTGTCACATTAGAATTTGGATTTTTTGATTTTTTAATGATTTTTATATATAGGCTAGTTTTGACATATTGAAGGATAGCAGTTCAGAGTCCGGCGCCATAAACTGAGAATATACTTAAGTCAATTTTTTCATTTTAGTTTATTCCCTTATCAAACGTTCAAATAAATTGTCATGCAGAATGGTTTAATTCTATTTATTGATAGAATAAAACTCAATGAAATCCAAATCCCAGTTATTCATTCATTGTTGAACAGAAGAATTTGAAAATTTGACTTAAGTATTTTCTCAGTTTATGGCGCTGGACCCAGAGCCCATTGTGTGCAAAAAGCTTTCATTTTACAACGAAACAAGTTTTTAAATATTTTAAGAAAAAAGAAATGAAAAAATCTGACTTAATCTTTTTCACACATTTTTGTGGTGTTGGTTTTTTTTTCTATTAATTCAACATGGCAAAGCAAGTTTACAGTCATTTGTCAGCTGTTTTAAAAACCCAATAAGCAAAAGAATAAATGTATTTATGATTTTTTGCTAACAGTCATTTGTAAATGAACGAATCACTTTTATATAAAAGGGATGAAATGACGATTATTGCTTTTATATAGGGAACAATAAAGACCAAAAGTAAAGGAAAGACGACCATTTAAAGGAGTGTGATTTAGCTAAATCGGAGAAACTCTTTAAAAATGACTAGCCACAATAACTATTTGGCATACGCCATCTTATTACAGGCATATTGTGTGTGCTATTTGCTTAAGACACATCTTACTGAAATATTTGACCTGCTCGAGCAAAGACATTCTTTAGATTGCAGCGTATTAATTGAAAAATAACAAATGAATATGGTAATAACTTTCTGCGATGTGGTTTTCGTAAGTCTTAAAGTCATAATCAAGCATAATTTTCAACACATAATCTTTTGTAAATTTTGTTCATACTCGTTAAACCATTATTTGTAAAATATAGAGAGAGACATCATATTTGACATATATTTCCACAATTTTTTTCAGTGTTCTCATATCTCGTTCAGTGACCTTGATCCTAATTTTAAACTTAAGAAGAATGAAATTTCACAACAAACATATTCTTGGAGTATGAGAATTTATTTAGGTTTATTGTTCTCGATTAGGAACGCTTCCTGTGTAAATTTGTCTATTCATTAAAACCCATAAATCACTGATACTCCCAGTTTTTGTAGTTCAGTCAACAAATTGGCTCTATATGCCAGTGAATTAAACCAGTCCTTGGAGCAATTATTAACATTCCCACCAAAATTAAATTCGGTCCTCTTCTTTGATATACCGGGATTTTCAAAGTCATCTCGAGGCTTTTATCATTGGTTTCCGGAGAGCCGGATTTATGTCGGTACTGATATTGCTATTGTTAGAATGTGACCTAAAGGCTATTATACTTGTCCTCTGTTTCGGTACCGAAGATGGCCGGGATCGGATTTCCGCTTGATATTAACATCAAAAACTTCTGTAAATCGCATATAGTAAGTATTGTCAGAGTTATAGAACAGTTGAATGAATTTCACATTGTATATCGCAGCTAAAAACGATTTCACCAAGTAGATCTGTAGGCATGTGCATACTGAAGTGCAACCGAATTTTAGCACAAAGTGTTGAAAGTAGAGATTTGTGATATACTAGTGTTGTATTGAATCAGCGGGACTTGCAATTATACTTGTTCGAGTATCTACATACATTTAATTGGCTAAGGCGGTAATTAACTCTCAAAGGATATAGCTAACTCCGCGATAATATAGTTCCCGCTAAAAGAATTGCACACAGCATATCACTGCATTACTTAGCATGATGTCTAACCCCCCCCCCCTTTTTATATGAAAAAAAATCCCAATAAAATAAAAACACAAAAAAGTTAACACAAAAGAACTCCCCTAGAACCCCCTAACGCCCCCCCCCCAAAAAAAAAATCCCAAAAAATAAAAAAATAGATAAATAAAATAAAATAAAAACATAAAAAAAAACAAAACGAAACAAACACCCCCAAAAAGAAAAGCACAAGAAAAAACCACCAAAAGGACACCCCCTCCAAACAGCAACAACAACAACAAAAAAAAAAAAAATGAAGGAAACAACATCAAAAACAAAGTAACCAAAACAGAAGAAAGAAAAAGAAGGAAAGACACCACCCTCAGAAAAAACCCTCCACTTTATGCTTTTTGTTGAGTGTATTTTAATATAGTGAAATTGCCAAATTTTGCTACTAGTTTGGAATTCACTGTCGACTTGATTTTCACACTGGGCGGTCATATGGTACATGTTGACGTCTGTTCGTCCGTCTGTCTGTATGAATATGTCCATACTCCACTTAAACCATTTCATACCAAGATTATTGATCACAGTTGTACACCTAGGGTTTATAAAGATGGGTTCAATAAATCTTGTCCGAGCTTCTTTTTCTAACCCATTTAGGCACAGATAATTTGATGGTGAGAAGGGAAGGTATTTTAGTTGAGGTTGTGCTAATACATTTCAAACAGGGAACCCCCGGTACAAGGTTACAGAGACGAGGTAAAATTTCGTCGGTGCTTCCACTTTTAGACAATTACACATACAAATGATCTGACAGTTGAAACACCATCGCCATTTTATCACAAAAAGAGATGACAAGTCGTTACGATTGATGATCTGATAGCGGCAAATCAGACGGTTTCACTTACAGCTGTGTTTCAAACAGGGATTTGCTCCCTACAACAACGTAGGTAATTTGGTGTAATGGTGATATGTAAAGAGGAAGACCTGTTGTTCTGCTCGTAGAATTTGGCCCTGGGAGTCTCAGATATGTATAACATAACACCCTAGTCGTGGTAAAATTTTTATTGACATTTATACTTCTAACGGTTTTCGATTTCGCGACAAGTGAACAGCTCCGCATAGGATAACAGTACTATTGACGTGAAGTGATGTTAGCATCAAATGTCACATTCGTACTGATCTATTTGTTTTATGCCACGGGAGGATTGTTAAATGATGGCGGCATCCGCCTAGCACATATACCCATAATGTTTATCTAGGCAACTGAGCCACCTGAAGTGGTAAATGATAATTTATGTTATACTGTGTCACAAGTTGTATACTTGTGTCCTCAGTCACAGGGCTTCGTTGTATATTGAGTCACAGTGTCTCGGTGTATACGGTGTCTCAGGGTCTCGGTGTACACTGAGTCACAGGGTCTCGGTGTATACTGTGTCTCAGGGTCCCGGTGTATACTGAGTCTCAGGGTCCCGGTGTATACTGAGTCTCAGGGTCTCGGTGTATACTGTGTCACAGGGTCTCGGTGTATACTGTGTCTCAGGGTCTCGGTGTATACTGTGTCTCAGGGTCTCGGTGTATACTGTGTCTCAGGGTCTCGGTGTATACTGTGTCTCAGGGTCTCGGTGTATACTGTGTCTCAGGGTCTCGGTGTATACTGAGTCACAGGGTCTCGGTGTATACTGTGTCACAGGGTCTCGTTCTATACTGAGTCACAGGGTCTCGGTGTATACTGTGTCTCAGGGTCTCGGTGTATACTGTGTCACAGGGTCTCGGTGTATACTGTGTCACAGGGTCTCGGTGTATACTGAGTCTCAGGGTCTCGGTGTATACTGAGTCACAGGGTCTCGGTGTATACTGAGTCTCAGGGTCTCGGTGTATACTGAGTCACAGGGTCTCGGTGTATACTGAGTCACAGGGTCTCGGTGTATACTGTGACACAGGGTCTCGGTGTATACTGTGTCTCGGGGTCCCGGTGTATACTGTGTCACAGGGTCTCGGTGTATACTGAGTCTCAGGGTCTCGGTGTATACTGAGTCACAGGGTCTCGGTGTATACTGTGACACAGGGTCTCGTTCTATACTGAGTCTCAGGGTCTCGGTGTATACTGAGTCTCAGGGTCCCGGTGTATACTGAGTCTAAGGGTCCCGGTGTATACTGTGTCTCAGGGTCCCGGTGTATACTGAGTCACAGGGTCTCGGTGTATACTGTGTCACAGGGTCTCGTTCTATAATGAGTCACAGGGTCTCGGTGTATACTGAGTCTCAGGGTCCCGGTGTATACTGTGTCACAGGGTCTCGGTGTATACTGTGTCACAGGGTCTCGGTGTATACTGTGTCTCAGGGTCTCGGTGTATACTGAGTCACAGGGTCTCGGTGTATACTGAGTCACAGGGTCTCGGTGTATACTGAGTCTCAGGGTCTCGGTGTATACTGAGTCACAGGGTCTCGGTGTATACTGAGTCACAGGGTCTCGGTGTATACTGTGTCACAGGGTCTCGGTGTATACTGTGTCTCAGGGTCTCGGTGTATACTGAGTCACAGGGTCTCGGTGTATACTGAGTCACAGGGTCTCGGTGTATACTGTGTCTCAGGTTCTCATTGTATACTGTCACAGGGCCTCAGTGCATATTGTCACAGGGCTTCGGCGTATACTGTGTCACATGGTCTTGGTGTGTACTGTGTGAAATTGTCTCGTTGTATACTGTGTCAGAGGACCTCGGTGTATACTGTCACAGGGCCTTAGTGTATGCTGTGTCACAGGAGCTCGGTAAATACTGTCAAATGTCCCCGGGGCAAACCGTTTCAAGGAGCCTTGGTGTATACTGTGTCACAAGGTATTAGTGTATACTGTCACAGGGACTCGGTGCATACTGTCACAAGGCCTTGGTTTATACTGTGTCACAGGGCATCGGTATATACTGTGTCATTGGGTTTTGGTGTTTACTATGTCAAAGGTCCTCGGTTTTGATTGATTGATTTTTGTTTTACGTCACACCACGAATATTTCACGTATATGGTGACGACATATGCCTGATGCGGGGCATACAAATTTTGACCTTTGCAACGGACCCACCCGAAGCAGTGAGGGATCTTTAACGTGTCATGCATACCAGGACACGTGGCCTCAGTTTTTACTGTCTCATCCAAAAGACAGGACACCGGCATGACCAGAGCGGGACTCGAACCCCGGCCTCCCGATCAGGTTTTGGTGTTGGTGTTGGTGTTGGTTTTGGTGTATTCTATGTCAAAGGTTTTGATTGATTGATTTTTGTTTTACGTCACACCACGAATATTACACGTATATGGTGACGACATCTGCCTGATGCGGGGCATACAAATTTTGACCTTTGCAACGGACCCACCCGAAGCAGTGAGGGATCTTTAACGTGTCATGCATACCAGGACACGGGGCCTCGGTTTTTACTGTCTCATCCGAAAGACAGGACACCGGCATGACCAGAGCGGGACTCGAACCCCGGCCTCCCGATCAGGAGTCCGACGCAATACCACTAGACCACGCCGGCTTAAGGTCCTCGGTATGTACTGTCACAGGGTCTATGTGTATATTGTCACAGGGCCTCGGTGTATACTGTGTCATAGGGTTTTGGTGTATACTGTCACAGGGCCTTGGTGTATATTGTCACAAGGCCTTGGTGTATATTGTGTCATAGTGTAATTGTGTATACTGTTCCATCCAAAGGACAAATAAGAAAACAGAAGATGGAAGATCACATGGAAAAATCTTTGATGATAGCAAGGGTGGATCCTGTGTCGTCACATGCAAAATTCACTGCAATTTCATTGCACCAGCCTGTCCTTGTACTCTGAGATACCTCGTGATCGGACCACCGGAAATGAAAATATTTTGTGGTAAAATTTTTGCACGAACTGGCAGATACATAATTTTTATTATAAGAGAATGCCCAAATATGATTTACAGAAGATGACTTCCTTTAAGAATCTTTTCTGATTTTGTCTTTTCTGTCGAATTCCGTTTTGTCATTAACTGTCAATAATTTGAAGATTGTTTGCGGGAAAAAAAGTTAATAGAGAAGGTATAAATCATTCACTGTCTTCTCCATGACATCTGAATTGACTTTTTATGACCTCAAAGGCATGAAGTTTATTGACTTGAGCTTGTCAATGGCTTTTAGTTCCTACTTCAAATACCTCGCACATTGTGGTCAACTGAGAACATCTGTCATTCGTGAGTTTATGGAACTGTCATTTCTGACAGGAAACAACAAAGTATACAAAGTAATTTCAAATCGATGCATATCTTTCCTGTTACTAATGAAAGATCAAGGCGGATGTGACCAGTCGGCGGGGAATGCGAACTCTTTACTAACACCTGACAACGCCTTTGGTATGTCCAGGGGTCATAGTGGCTCTCTCCCCCTCATATTTTGTCTTGTATCCTTTGGCATTCCTGTCGTTTGGTATCATAATAATTTACATAGTTATTCACAACATGTCATTCCCTGTCATCCCGAAAGAAAGATGCTTTTAAAGGACATCGTTCCCATATGAAAAATGTATGAAAGTCGCACATGAAATTTAAGATATTTTAACTGGAGGCTCTACATCAGGAATGAAGATATTATAACATTCATTTATGCTGTATTTGTAGGTGGTGCTTCTATATTAATTTACGTTTGGATGTTGGACTTAAAAGACATTTAATTATTCATCAGAATAATGATAAAGATTTTCCTTTTTTTCTAACTTTATCGACACGAAGTAGAAATTAACATTTAAATTTGGCGCCATATTTTATACTTTGTCTTGCACATCATAAATATATTGTAGCATAAACGACCATGACATGGCAAAATATAACATCATAATATCGTGCAAAAGTTATCATTTAATTTTTGTGATATACATTAACAGTTTATAGGTATGGATTTTGCAGAAATAAAAGTGTTTGCATGACAGGGTCAATGAATATTAAAACAACGTATATGCACAACCGAAGTTCAGGCTCATGTAAAATGATGAATAACAACGTACAACAAGCTAGAATCCTTCGTAGATGTACACGTTAATGTACATCTACAACGAAAATGCAACAAAAAATGTACAACGACCAATAATAACGTGAGCTACAATTAATTCTTCGTTGATGTACATCTACAACGCAAATGAAACCAAAAATGTACAACGACAAATAACAACGTACAATCACAATTTTTGGTCGATGAACATTAACAATCAAAATACATCAATTAACCAATATACAACCATGAATAACAACTCAGTTTAATCACACGAAAGTTTGGATTTCTTATCTAGGTATAAAACAATACTACTTTCAGAAATATTCAATCCACACTGTACTAATATTGTCATCCAGAGGTCACTTCTGAGTCTATTAAATCTTTCTTTTCCATGGTGTTATCTTTCTATTATTAGCACTGAAACTTGAAGTGTTTTAATGCGTTTGGCTCAGGAATTCT